>OZ018388.1:4829883-6123486 GCA_963969525.1 Ontholestes murinus | reverse complement strand
ATTGGCCTCACAGACTGCATCGCCATGCGCTCTAAACCGTCCATGCTTTCTACAAAATAAAACGGAAAAAAGGAAAAGAAAGGAAAAGTAAAAAAGAAAAGAAAAAAGTTGCGTATGAGTAAATGGATTTTATTTTTTAAACGATATTTAAGAATATAGCTGATTCACGTGAATAACACTTACTCCCTATTAAAAATTTGATAACATCCGAAACATACAATAAAAGTTGATTGATTGATGCAATATAAAATAACTTGTATTCACTTTCTCCACAGTTTAAACCGTATAAGTTATTTCATATTCCGAAACATACATTTTAATTTAATAAAAAGTGTGATGAACGGTTCTATCAAAACTTTCTTGATATCACAACATATCATTAATTAAGCGCAGTTACTTTAATGTTTCTGATTCTAAGATTTATCCATAAAATAATGGCTTCCACCATCAATCAATCAAACCTACTATATTTGAATTTCATTCAACTAACAAACATTCTCATTTTGTATTTTAATTTCCCTAATCATTTCCAAATACATTTTAAATGTTTTTTTTTTTAATCTTCGGTTGAGAAAGTCACATTCTACTATAACCACTTCCCGCATACGAAACTACTTTTAAAAGTAATTGTGCGGAAAGGGGTTAAAAAATTGTAACAATTGTCAACCCAATTAAATTATTTATTCATTGCAATTACAGCTGCATCAATCAAATGTAGATTTTATTTTCCACTTCAGACAGATGACAAAAGCAAGCTCTAATTTAACTCAACAAACAAAATCATTAGCTAATAATTTAAAATTACGAAAACTGTTCTTCAAATACAACAATGAGCAAATCATTAGCTATTATATATAAAGTTAGGTTATATTACTTCAGTTTACATTTCTACATCATAAATTATTTAATCATGTTTCACCAAGCCATAAGTAAGAAAATTATTCAAGAAATATTTCTAAGTAAATTTAATTTTTCGAGCTGTGCTTTGGTCACCAGTTAGATACAAAAAAATCGAATCGACAAACACAAAAACAATACAAAAACTTACTCCATACAACTTACTTGCTTTAGTATTAGTTAACGTTTGACGGACTACCATACCGAATTACTAAGAACTACACTTAAACTCTGGTGCAATGGATTGATTGCCAATTGGAAAATAATTGCGTGATTGACAGTAACAACACAACCGGCACACTCGAATTTAAAGTGATTTATTTTGTTTGGTTTTTTTGTGGTTTTGCTTACCTAAAAATTGCAACCTGTCCTTGGCCATGGCGAGGTTCGTCTTCATCTTCTCGTGGAGGCGCTGCGCCCGCTCCCACACCTCGCCCCTGCCGCCCCAGCACTGGACCGCTATTCCCAGCTCGAGTTCGGTGATGCCCTTGCGGTAAAGTTCGATGGCTAATTCTTTTTGACCTGAAACAATAATTATACGATTACAATCATCCAAATAATCACTTACAGGTATATTATTCACGTGCAAAATTTCATTTATCAATGTTATTTTCTGCAACTTTAGTAAATATATCATAGCGAAGTTTAGAAATTTTAGGATGGATTGGAGAACACCCACCCAACGCAAATGTTTAAATTTCATTTACAAAAGCTGTTTCAGTTGACATTTCAAAAAATTTCAACCATACTATTTATATTGCTTAAAACACAAAAAAGAAACAAAAGTTTCAGTTGAAAATGAACTTAATATGTGGGGGATGTAAGGTAGTTCGCGCTAAGAGCCCACCCTTCAATTATTTAAAGATAAATCAATGATAACAACATTATTAACAGTTATACTCACATCCAGAAATTTTAATAATAATAATTTTTACGTGAAGAAATTGGAGGATATACCCTACATATATTTTTTTAATCAGATTGCGAACACAGTTTTACTTTGCAACTTTTAAAAATTATGCAATTGTGTCAATATTGGTAAGTTATGAAACAAATAAATTTTTTGGTTGAAAATTTAAAGAATATGTATACAGGGTGTCCCGTTAATGCGGGGAAATGGCTGGACCATAGATTCCTGAGGTCAAAATATAACGATTTAACGCAATTTATCTATATCCAAAAATTTACGGTTAAGCCGGAATTTGGCTTCAAAGTTTTAAAAATGTTTATTTCTTTTGTTTATAACACTTGAACGCTTTTTTTGATTTGAATGAAATTTATTATTAATAAGTATCATAATATCGAAAATTCGAAAATAAAATAAATATATATATATATATATATATATATATATATATATATATATATATATATATATATATATATATATTAACCTATCATTCAATTAATTGAATATAAAGCAATAATTAATGCACATGTAGATATATGCAGAAATTTTTATCATAAATATTTATTTTGTACAATTTATTCCAGAAATATCTCTTGTTGATATACAGAAATGTATGTATAGGGTGGGCCAGCCACCCACGCTTTTCATTTTGTAATTTTCTTTTGTTTGAATTAAATAACAAACAAAAAACTGTTGCTTTAACAATTTACTGTTTTTATTTGAATTTTTCACATAGATTTTTAGAAAATTTAAAAGTTAGCAACATATATTGTTATTTTTTTATTTTTTCTTATTCGGTATTTCGTTAATAATTTCACGCTGATCTTTAGAAATTGCAGGGTGGTTTAAAGGCCGGCCACCCACCCTACATATATACTTTAATTAACATTACAAGCCCTGCTCAAAAATCGAAGAAATCTGCAGATATTATTGAATAATGCAAGAAACAACTATTTTAATTGAAAATAAAACAAAACAAAAATAGGGTGAGCGGGTGTATACTAACCCGTCCTTTACTTATTTGGACGGAAATCAATCCTAACAGATAAAATTTCATTGTAAAATTGTCTTCATTGTAAATTGTCTTGTATCCCACCCTTCAATTATTTGTTCATAAAGCAATGATTATAGTTATTAAAACAAATATACATTCCTTTTTCTTTTGTGCCTTTTATTCAAGAAATATCTAATGTAGGTTTATAGCAATTAAAGGGTGAGGACGAGGCCACCAACCCACCCTACAAGATTTTTAATAAACAGATTATTATTATTTTTCGTTTGGTAATTTTCTTATGGTTTAATTAAATAACAAAATAAACAATTGGTTTAACAATGAAACAGTTTATTGTTAAACCAATATTTGCACTTGTCAAATCTTTTTTAGAAAATTAAAGAGAAAGCAACATATTTTACTTGTTTATAGCTCTATCAACTGTTACTAGTAAGAAAATATCTCATGCTGATGTTTAGAACTTAGAGGGTGGGTTAGAGGCCACCCACCCACACTACATACATATTTAAATTTACATTACAACTCCTTCTTTTATTTTTCAACTCAAAAAATCAAACAATTCTGCATATGTTATTGAATACTACAAAAAACTAATAATTCAGTTGAAAATTTGAAAAAAGATATGGGGTGGGTGGGCGTCACTAAACCACCCTTCACTTATTTAAACGAAAATCAATGATTATTAAGAATGCAGTTCTTTACAAATGTATGTATTCAAATACAAAATTTCAATATAAATTTTTCTTTTGTGTCAATTATTCAAGAAATATTTTATGTTTATAAATTGGAGGTTGAGTTAGAGGACACCCACCCACCCTACAATTATATTTATTTTATATATCTTCCTAAAAATTTCGATGTTATTTCCTGAACCATTTTTGAAAGAAAATTCCTGCAATTTAAAGTGAAATTCTAAAGAATCCCACCAGAAATGCGCCTTTTTTCGATAGTCCGAAGAAAAATTATAAGAGAAAATTAGATGTACGAACACAGTACAACACTGGAAATTTCTAGGAAATTAGAACACAAACTTCGGAAAAAAATTAAGAAATCCCAATTTGGATGACAATTTGCCACAAAATTCCATAAATGAAGGAAATGTTGTTGACAAATTTTTAAAATTTGGAGAAAGACCTGCTGTTCTTTTGATAGCTTTGACATCACAAAGAGTTTACCACCAATTTTTCTTCCAAAATTTTAAGTTTCTAATATTTTCTACCTAGAGTATTAGAATTATCAAGAAAGCTCTTGCAAATTGAATTCCAGAAAATTCTGGAAGAAAAATTAGTGGTAAAGTTTAAAACTTAAAGGAAAATTATCGTCATTTGAAAAAAAAACTGAAAAATTCTAGAAGATTGCCAGAAAAAATAGCACATAAATAAAAATCACCGTACATACACATTTTAATTTATCTTACAATCACTGTTTTAGTTTTCAACTCACAACTATAAAATAGATGCAAATATTTGTAAGTTATACAACAAATGAGAGTTTAAGTTGAAAATTTAATGAGTATGTAGGGTGGGTGGGTGTCCTCCGACCCATCCTTCAATTATTCGATCATAAACTAATAATTACGGCATTATTTATAAGTATATACATATGCAGGGTTCTATATCAAAAACATCTCTTTTGTTCTAATAATTTATAAAAAATCTCATATTTAAATGAAATAATTGGAGGGTGGATTACATGCCACCCACCAATTGTATTTTATAACATAAACACTGTTTTTAATTCAAAACTTATACAAAGAAATTAATAAAAGTTTGGATATTGGTAATTAGTGCAGAAAATTTTTACTGTAATGCAAAATAAAAATGTAGGATGGGCGGTTGGTCTCTAAAACACACTCATATAGAACATAAATCGATAAGTATTTCCAATAGAATACATGTACTCACATCTAGAAATTTTCATCAAAAATTTTGATTTCTGTCAATTATTCATGAAGTAATTCGTGTAGAAGTTTAGAAGATGGAGGGTTGATAAGAGGCCGCCCATCCACCATACATATATATTTAAATTTAGATTAAAGTTTTTAGTTTGCAATTCACAAAAATCAAAATCGTGGAGTTGTTGAGCAATAAAAAAAAGTTCCAATCAAATATAAAATAAACATGTGGGACTAACCCACCATTCAATTATTTGAACATAAAACAATGATTATAGTAATTAAAACAAGTATACTTATATGCAGAAAATTTCATGATACATTAGTCTTTTGTGCATTTTACCTAAGTTCATTACCATAACAGTTACACTCACATCCAAAAATTTTACATTATAATGTTTTATTTTAGAAAAATAATACTATTAAATATTTTATTGGTAAAGTTTGTTACAAGACTTAACAAAAAAAATATATAAATTGCAGAAATATAGAAATATATATATATATATATATATATCGAGGTAAATTCCAAAAATCTAGAGAAAGGAAATTGCTTGCCAATGTAAGTATAGAAAATAAAGTGTGAAGAAATGATACAAATGTTATTTATATTACTAATGCAAGAAAAATTGGTAAAAGTTTCTGCAATATTGAAAAAAAATTGTCTTAATGTGGAAAATTAGTCATTAAAATTTCGATACGATTACTTTAAACATTTTAAAATTTTGGAAAGAAATTTCCTGCAGTTTGAAGAGAAATTCAAAACAATCCCAGAAATGCAGACATTTTTAGATAGTCCAACGAAAAATTATAAGGAAATAATTAGATAAAGGAAATTACGAAACGCTGGTAATTTCTAGGACTCTAGAACACAAGCTTCGGAAAAAATTAAGAACGACAACTTCCCGAAACTTCCACAAATGAAGAAAATATTATTATTAACATTTTTTTTAATTTGGTAAAAAAAATGCAGCAAATTTCTACAACCTTAAAAAATTACTCAATTTGCAAGAACTTTCTAGAAATTTTAATCCCCTGAAAAGAAAATATTAGAAAGTTTTCAATTTCTGGAAGAAAATTGGTCGAAAATTCTAAAATGCTTTAAGAAAATTATCGTAATTTGGAAAAAATACTGAAAAAAAAAGTTTGCCAGAATAAATAGAGAGAAGATTATTATGAACTCAAGCCATTCCATGTGCTATCAAAATTGTTGTAAGAAATGTTTGTAATATATATTTTAATTTTATTATAATGGATAAAATAAATACCTACTACCTAAATTGCACAAAAATAATTTTTTTTGACATTTTAATACAGAAATATAAAAAAATAAAAATTTTAAAAATCTGTAATAAAAATTTTTGGAAATTTCAAGAATCCTTTTCAGAAACAACTCGCAGTTTAGAAGATAATATGTTTAAGTTTCAATAAAACAAAACAAATCCTCAAAAGGATAAAGCAAGAAATTTTGGAGAATTTAAAGATTCTTAAATAAACTTTTATTATTTTCATTATCAAAACTTATTTTGTTTTGGATACGGATTTTTTCAGACGTAATTATTCCTAATCTTATAGTAGTGTTTGGCTATAGACCACGTGGTCCTTCCACCGCCTTATTTGTGTATGTGCGTGTAAATGAGCTTGTTACTTTAAAATATCGCCCCTGTCACTCTAAAACGTCATTAATTGAATCCAAATGGTGAATAGTATCGGTCACCCATCCAATTGCTGGCAATTATACTTATACAATTTGAAAAAACATATACAAGTGCTCTATAAGTCTTATATTATTCTGTAAAATTTCAAAAATACTAGAACTAAAATTCAAAAGGAAATTTCTAAAATTTTGAGAACTTTTGCTAGAAATTTGTAAGAAAATGATTTTAGAAAGAAATTGTTTCCAATTTATTTATTTATTTATTAATTTTTGAAAGATGAATATCCCTGCAGCTTGAAGAGAAATAAATTCCAAAAAATCCCAGACATGTAGACATTTTTAGATACCACAAAGAAACATTATGAGAAAAAAATAGACAAGGGAAATTATGAAACGCTGTATATTTCTAGACAACTAGAATACAAACATTGGAAAAAATTAAGAACTCCAAATTTGGACGACAATCTTCCCGAAAATTCCATAAATGAAGGAAATATTGTTAAAAAAAAAAATTAATTTGGAGAAAAAAAATGCTGTAAATTTCTGAAATTTAAAAAAAAAAAAAAACAATTTGCAGAAAATATTAGAAAATTCTGGAAGAAAAATTGGTGGTAAATTTTGAAACTCTAAGAAAATTATCGCAATTTGGAAAAAATACTGAAAAAATCTAGAAGTTTACCAGAAAAAAATGCACAAAAATAGATGACATTTTGATACAGGAATATAAAAAAATAAGAATTTTAGAAAACTTTATAGTTTTCTAAACATTTCTGGAAATTTAATAAATCCCTTTCAAAAAAGAATATTTTAGAAATCTAGTAGAAATATGTTTGTAAACCTTTGGAGAAAGTAATCAATTTAAATACAAAATCTTTAAAATTTTCTACATTATATAGCATATTTTTATCTATATAATTTTAAAAAGTATTAAATACAAATATATGAAATGATTAAAATGATTGATTGTTAAAAATTGCAATAATATCGAATAATATTTTCGTAATGTTGAAGGGTAATTCTTGAAAGTAAATATAAATTCACGAAAATTTTAATAAAATAAAGTAAGAATAAGTTAATGTTTAGAAATTGAAGGGTGGGTCATACAAACAACTCTCAAAAATAAAAAAAAATGCGAATATTAGTAACTTATGCATTAGTTGAAAATTGTATGAATGGATGATTGATCGACCCATAAATTAGTCGCCGCCCACCCATCCTCATGTCGATGTTTAGAAATTGGAGGATGGGTTAGAATTCACCCACCCACCTTTCATATGTATTTAAATTTACACTTAAAACACAGTTTTTAGTTTGCAATTTACAAAAACAAACTGCATGTGTTGAAGAATAAAAAAATAAAAACAAATGTGGGATTGGGGACTAACTTAAACTTCAATAATTTGTATATTAAGCAATGTTTATAGCACATCTACTTACATGCAGACATGTTCATCATAAATTTTTCTTTTGTACCATGCACATTCAAGAAATATCTTATGTTGATGTATAAAAATTGGAGGGTGGGCCAGAGGCCACTCGTCCACCCTACATTAATTATTACATACATATTACAAGCACTTTTTTCATTTGGTAATTTTCTTATGTTTTAATTAAATAACAAAAAAAAATGCTTTAAAACATACTAGTGATGAAGCCACTGTGTTGTGAACCAATTGTTGTAGAACAATAAAATCAAATTTTTTGAAACCTAACACCGGATCAATGTTTTATTAAGTGAATTGCTTTAACAATTACCTGTTTTTGTTTTTTCACATAGTTTTTTTTTAGAAAATTAAAATGAAAGCAACATACAGGGTTCATTATAAAAGTAATGTGCATTTTCTGAATAAAAATGCTTGACATTCTTTAAAATATTCTCCGCCGAAATCAATACACTTGCAGAAACATGCCTGCCAAGCCTGGAAGGCACCCTAAAACCACTCGACGAGGATGTCTCTTAACGTTCCTAAGTAACAAACTTTTAGGTGTTTTCCACGGGTTCCCAATATTTTCTTTTCAGCTCTCTCTTCAATCGAAGAAAAAGAAATCACACGGCCAAGTCGCGACTTTTAACGAGTTAATGTTACTCCAGGACAGGAAATTAATAACGAAAGAACGTATGGATATGGAATAATTATCATGGTGCAGCCTGACCGCGTCTGATGTCAGTCCTCAAGCACGCGACCTGGCGTTTTAATCTCTTAAGCACCTGAAGGTAAAAGACTGACTCTACGGTACAAACTCAATATTGAAGATTCCTTAGACGCCAAAAAGTCGTTGCTGGGCTACCAGAAGAGGGTTCGTCGGACTGTGACCTTGAAAGGCAGTCTTTTTTAAAGGCCTCTCGAAATATCTAGAATGTTTTCAGCTGCATACTTTCCAAGCCACACTCAAAGCTTGATTGCGTATCACGGTTCAAGCGAAGGCTCCATAACGCTGCAAGTCGAAGAACACACTTCACGCGGAAGGACGCCTTTTCACTCACGCTACTGAGAGCAAACTAACGACCGGCTGCATTGGAAGGGCAAACCACATCTCACCACATTTCCTGTCCCGTTTTACCCCGCTACGTTGGATAGTTGCGTCACAATCAAATCATGCATATTACTTTCAAAAAAGACCCTGTAAATTACTATTTTACTTTTTTATTTTCGTTTAAATTCGGTAATTCGACAGTTACTAATTAATCAAGAAATATTTCATGCTCATGTTTAGAAAATGCTGGGTGGGTTAGAGGTCGACAAACCACCCTACATAAATATTTAAATTTACATTATAAACACTCCTTTTATTTTGCAACTCACTTATTTGGACATAAATCTTAACAGGCAAAATTTCATTGTAAATTTTTCATTTCTGCCAATTATTCAAGTATTTCAAGTCGGTGTTTAGAAATTTTGGAGTAGATTAAAGGCCACCCATCCACTCTACATAAGTATTTTAATTTAATTTTATAAATGAGAAAAAAAAAACAAAAAATCAGTCAAAAATTAAATAAATAAACCAATAATTAGTGCCAAAAATGTTTATCGTACATTTTCTGCCAATAGAAATATCTCATGTTGATGTATAGAAATTGGTGGGTGGGTTTCAGGGCACCCATCCACCCTACATACATATATTTTAAAGAAGATTACAAACACTGCTCTTAGTTTGCAATTAAAAAAAATCAAACAAAAATACAGTTATTGGTAAGTAATGCAATAAACGTAGATTTCATTAAAAAATGAAATAAATATGTAGGGTGGGTGGGTTGATCACTAACCCACCTTTATATTATTTGAACATAAATATTGGTAAAATCATTTTTTTTAGATATATTCATATGCAGGATTTTTCAGCATAATTTTTTCTGTGCCAAATATTGAGTTTATATTTAAATTTAGATTAAAAATTTAGTTTGCAAAAATAGTTCATTAAAATTAAGTAAAACTGCAGATGATTTTTAATAAATTTAATACAAAAATCAAATGTTATGTTCAAAAATTAAATAATTGAGTAGGTGGATGTCCAGTAACCCACCCTTCAATTATTTGTACATAATTCAATGATTACAAACTATGTACAGTAATTATAATTACAGGTTAGAGTGAACTCTGACGTCTTCTCAGCTTGCTGATAAAATTATTTGTATGGTTTTGTTTACTGTTTTATGGATTTCTAATTATATTTATAAAGCAAATCTGATAAAGTGCCAATAAATAAATAAATAAATAATTACACAAAATTGAAAAATTCACTATATTTCAACCATAAATAATTATAATTTCATTAGTATAAATAAAACATGCAAATTAAACTCCATTCTCCATCAACATAATTCATAACTGTAAATTGATGTCAAAATGTAGAGATAATAGATTCAATGTAATGGTAAAACAAAATTGATGAACCATAAAATTATCATCCTTTGACATGACATACAGACAGGAAATTACCGGAGACCATTGACCACGAATATTAAGTGTATCATAGATAAATATTACTGTTTTTCTTTTGTTCAGCTCAATAAAAAAAAAATTGAATAAGTCAAACAAAAACAAGAAAGAAAACATGACGGCAAGAGTAACTAATAAACTAATATAAGTTATAAATTACTTGATGTTAAACCAATCAAATGTAATTATTACCAAGAGTAATGACACTGGGAAAAAAATTTGAATGAATTAAAAAAACCACAATACTAAGGGTAATGACATTAGAATATAACAGAAGTTTTATATGTGATGGAAACTGTAATTTTAATCCCACAGTTTTTTTGATTATGGTAATTTTCCACTTAACACAAACTGCTATTATTGTGTTATGCCATCTGTTGGCATTAGCATTAATAAATAAAACCTCCACGGACACAAACAAATGACTTATTAAATTGTAAAAATGTACTTGTAAATGTAAACCTAGTTAATGAACCAATATACAAAAGTCTGAGAGATTGTCACTATTTCTATCTTATCCAATAGTGCTGTTTCTTAACAAATAAAAATAAACTTAAGTTAAATAAACAAACACGTTGAATAACAATAAAAACAAACAAATGAATGCTATGTGCAATAGTGCATTACATTAACACTTTTGTTTCTACTGTTAAATAAATCTTTATTAAATAAATTGAATAAATAATTGTTTAAGAAACCTAAGTAAATAGTTTTAAAATGATTAATTAGACAGGAATTGTTTACATAAATTCAGTGGGAGTATTTATCCCCTGCACAGTAAGGTTACTAACTGCATTTTGCAGTTATCACACATGTATTATGTTTCGGGTAGTTAAGTTGTAAGCCTTCCATTGTCTCAAATTTAATTACATTATAATCTTCAACCATTAGTATACATAAATTACATACAAATGAATTATAAAAGATAACATTGATTATTAAACAAAATAAAACTTCAATTCAAGTTGTTTAGTAGTAGTAGTAGTAGTGTTAGGCTATCGACCACGTGGTCCTTCCGCCATGTGTCATTTGTGCATTTGTGTGTGTGTAAATGAGCTTGTTACTTTAAAGGATCGCCCCCGTCACTCTAAAGCACCATTAATTGTATCCCAATGGTGAATGGTACCGGTCACCCATCCGACTACTGACCCGAACCAACGTTGCTGCAGTTCGGGGCCGTAACCGATGCGCCACCACCGGCGTGTAATCAAGTTGTTTATAATAAAAGAAAGATTAAAAAATAAAACAAAATTACCATGGTTACACTTACTATTTTAAGATTTAAATTTAATAATTGCAAACTTTTTAATAAAGAGAATGGTTGCAATCATTATTACGTGGTAATCCATACTTACACTGAATTGAAAAATTAACTATGTTTTAACCACAAATAATGGAATTTATACATAATATGTTTTTAATTAGACTATTATTATAATAATTTTTGAATCAGTAAATGAATGAATACACAGACCTTTTATTTTTATGATAATTTTTGAATAGATAAATGAACGAACGCACTAACCTTCGTTCTCCTCGTCAATCTTGAGCGCCTTGGAGATGTACTCGAAGGCCCTGCGGTGGTGGTGCTTCTGCTTGGCGAGCAGCGGGTCGCCCGGGCCCGGGCCCGAGAACCTCTGCGTCTGCGACATGTCCTGTATCTCCTCGATGACCAACGCCCCCTCTACGGTACCGTGGGACTCATTTCTACGGTTACGGACAAAATAATACGAAGAACTACAATAAATAAAACGAAAGATGACAAAGATCTGGTACAGGAGCGATCGGAACAGGTTGAACAGGAAAATAATTGGAAATGATACGATACATAAGTTCCTCTTGTGCACGGACGTCTCTGTGTAAGTGCTGAACATCAGGTTCCTGTTCGAGCAGTCGCCCTCGCTCTTTCGCGACTTTTTCGGAGATTTACCGCTCTGCGTTTTGCGAACCATCCGGAACCCATAACATTACAAACAACCGCCGTTTGACATCCTCTCGCCCCTTTCGACAGACTTTCGGAGAGTGTTAGGGCCGGCCCGGCGCGCCGTTTTCTTTATAAAGAGGGCCGCGCGGTGCTTTCGGTGCTAGGGCAGCATTTAAAACCGGGTAAATGTTACTTACGCAATTGCACAGCCGAATTTGGAAAACGGGTTTGGAAAAATCGATTACGAGGTCAGGTGTTGAATGGTAAAGCGGGCTGTTCGGTTAATTTGACGGTCTCGGCTCGGGCCCGCGGTGTTGTTAGTTAAATCCGTGCGAATGTCCCTCGCTCAATTGCTACTTACATGCTTGAAATACGGAAAATTATTTCGGGCCACTCGATCACGTCAAACTACGCGGATTTTAAATATTTTGACAATCATTCCATTGTTTTCGTCTGTCCAATCACATGAAGTTAGCCCGGTTGTACAGTGGCGTATCAATAATTAATTTTTATTATAATTATGTAGTATTTAAATATTCTATACTATTTATAATTCAAAACCAATTTTCGTTGCAATATAAATTTAAAGGCGAATTAATAAGCAACGTTCAGATATATTATTTCATCAATTAAATCAGAATAAAATATGGATGACAGTAATAATAGTAAAATAATAATAATATGATTTAGTAATAATTGTATGTATTTATATATATTATTTTATGCCCAGTAATAGTACTAAAGTAAAAACTAATAATAAATAAATAGTTAATTATTTTAAAAGTATTTTGTGAATTTGAGTTGATTATAACAATTAAATTACTGTAAAAATGTATGAATTTTTAATTAAAAATGTGATAATCTATTTCCAATGGCGAATAGTAATGGTAAGTCGTTTTATTTTATAAGAATCTTCACTTTACAAACCAGACAAATTTGTTCGACAATTTAAATAACCTTTCATATTGATTTATTAATACAAGTCTACAATAACTCGTATTGATTGCTACAGCTTTATTTTAAGTACTTACATATATTTCAAAACATAAAACATTGGGCACGGTCATGTTTGTTATGTCGTGGAGCAAAATGATGAGTCAGTATGGACACGGAGTATTTTATTAATAATATAACCTTTTTTGGAAGTTTTTGAACTCTTAAATGAATATAAGCTCACAGGTGAAGGTTGAAACGATAATAATACATATTTTTTTACATAATCCTCAGATATTCTGTTAAATAAAAATTCTTGTTACGAAACATTTCGTATTTTTAAATTATTGATTATTATATCAAGAACATATACTAAAGTAATTAAATGTTACCGAAATAAATACTCTATTAAATGGGGTAATTGTGAAGTGTGCTAGCCTCTCGTGAACTGCGACCTAACAGATCTATAGTTCTACCTTCAATCAATCACTTCCCAAGCAGTCACTCGCCCTCATGTCCTCGATGAACCTGGTAACTTTCTTGGGGGTGATTCTAATCAAACACTTATTTAATTTTTCCTTTTTATTATAAAATATCATCGATTATACAAATAATTAATTTGTACGTATAGAACAATAAACACTAATGCTGACAATTACCTATAAAAAAAAAATAATAAGTTATTTATTTAGGTGAAACAAAAATATTTATTTCAGGTCAATTGTTTCTTTTCCTGAACGTAAATGACACGACGAAAGGATAGTCTTCTGATTGTAAAGACTGCCGGAACAGCTGCGTGTGTTGCCATGAATCATTATTAACTTCCCCGATTAAATCTACGGTGATTTTAAATTCTGTCGATCCGTTAAATGTATTTATTGTTTTCACCGCATCACCATCTAAAATTTAATACATTTTTTAAAATTAATTATTTAAATTACTACAATTTAATTAATTATTTAAACAAATACCTGAATTGTACTCCTGAGCAATTTCTCCATTGGATAGAAATATTTTAACAATTCCTTTTTCGAATGTTTTTTGTTGCAGCGTCAGCTCGACATTTTCTATAACTTTTGTTTTATCGTCGAGTGAAAATTTCCAGGATAACGTGCCTTCTTTATTATTTTCTAAAATTAATAACGTCAATTATTATCAATATTAAATTTCTGTTTGAGATAAATAAAATTCACACTTAATTTTTAACCTTGAAATTATAATTTTTTATTAGCATTACCTTCTCTACAAAGGTAGGCCATTTTCCAATCGTTTTCCACTTTCCTGAAGACGCCACGATTGGAAAACACCCCATTCTGCCATCCGGCAATTGTTTTCACCTCCGATTGTTTATTGCACATGCGATACGAATCAGCCGAAGAGGAGTATTTCACCGTTAAATAATCATCTCCAAGATCGGATTCACTGAAAACCCAAGTGTAAGACTTTTCCGTGTGATCAGCCTGAGCTTCACCTCGTGACACTCTCCAACCTAAAGAACCGGATATTCTGTCCTGTTGTTCCTTATCTGAAGGTTTTCTAAAAAAAAAAAAAAAAACTAAATTAGGTAACTTGAAATGAAACAATTCCTTTGATGTCCAATTTAAACAAATAATTTATATAATAGAGATATCCATCAGTCTGTTATTAGAACTTCTCTTCATTATAGTTGGAATCAATAACTGTCTGATTCTGATAAACTACATTGTTGAAAAAATTATGGCGATATCGAAAGAAAAAGCTTAGACAATTGACAAACAGATTGACAGCGCCATCTTCTGGCATAAGGAATAAACTGAGTGTTATTTTTATTTGCAAAACACTTCACATAAACTCATATGCAGGAACTCATCATATCACCAACTTATTAAATCTTACAATGAACAGAAGAGTTTGTAAATAAAAACCCTTCGGGCTTTATGTCAATAATTTACCAATTGAAATGATAAAGGAAGTGTTAACACATGTTCGGCCAAGGTTTATTCAACCCACCTTTCAACCATCAATTCCACCAGCTCATTCAACAACCTCCTGGTCAAATAATCCCGCCGAGCCTTACTGAAATCCTTCTGCCGTCTCTCCCTCATCTTAATCAGCGCCATTGCTAGCTCCTGTTCCGAACACTTATCCCTCCGCTTCAGAATCCCCCTGTGATCGCTGGTGTACCTCCAGGTAACGTCTTGCACCTCCTCACCTGAGTAGGCCATCACGTAGGACAGCGACTTCTTCCAGCCGGTCTCGTACATCAGCGGGGTGTCGCAGGCGTCCTCGCACGGGTCACAGTGCAACCAGCGTTTTTGGCTGTGGGAGAAAACCTGTGATGAAATCGGTTGTTCCCTTTAAATTACGCTTCCTGTTTCGGCTGATGGATACATACTTCCGTCCACACGTGATCGGTCGCGTCGACGACGTGCCTCGCGTCCCATCCCATCGCCCTGCACAGCAGCGTGAACGTGTTAGCCCATTCTCCGCATCTACCCTTCCTAGTCTCCAGCAGGATATTCAAGTCCGAATAACGAGGGAACGGCGTTAAGGTTTTACAGGTACTACAGTTGTGCATCTAAAATTTACACGATAAAAAAACACTCAATTTAATTGAATTATTAAATATACACATGATTAATGATTTTAAATAAACTAGAAGGGATGAATTTATATACCTCACATGAAGAGCACAAATTAAATGCCTCATCAAAAGAATAAATTTAAATCTTTTGAGGATATAAGTATGCAACCTAATATACTTCCGTTATACAAATAATCTTTTAATACCTCTACTCTCTCTGTATAAATCAAAATATCCTTATCCTGAGACATGTGGGAAAATTTTGTTGCACCACCACAAGAAGAACAATCAGGATTATCCATCCACGTGAAGAAATCGCTTTTAAACCATGACAGCAGTTCTAGTATCAACATATCCTGCAGATCCACCTCTGGATCTTTCAGTTTACCTATTATAGATATAAATATAAAAAATTATTAAATCAGTACGCCAAGTATTTATTATTATCTAGAGCAGCTAAATGTTAATATTTACTCACAAATTTAATCTGAGGTTTGGGAGGTTTTATAGGGTGTCGGCAGCTTAGGTCATTTGCGAATTTAATCCGAGTTAAATTTATTTATTGAAGTATATATGTAATTCACTTTAAATTAGTATTATTATAATTAAGCACTTTTTTAATTTTAATATTTCTGTTTTGTGTTCTGTAATATTCAAGTAATGGATAAGTTGCGTCACCTTTCTTTATGTCCTCTTGAAGGGACCTGAGTCTATTCTGAGCTGTCACCTCCAATTGCTTCAAGGGTATAACACCCCGCGCTCTTTCGTGCAATCCAGAGTCTTCATAGTTTAAGGCCAAATGAAAACGTCTCTCCACTTCCTTCAGAAACGGATTGTCGTTCATCTAAAATATTCACTGAGGCATTTTAAAAAATACAACCGCAAACACTAGAATATCGTGCTCGCACTTACTGGCATGAACGGAGGCAAATTGACTTTTTTTATAACCTCTTTTGGAATGTCTGCAGGTTTGGTCACTGTAGGTTGTACCACATTCTAAAACAAAAGAAAATTTACCATTTGTTTTTGCTTAATAAGGTAATAATCACTTTTAAATAATGTACGAGAGTGTGTATATATTATTTATGATGATGGCTGTGACCGTTATTACATGGTAATCCATAATATAAGCATTGAATGTATGTATTTATTTTTTCATGACTTGTGTAAAACATTTATGTTAAAGCATCAATAAAATATTTATATAAAACATTTAATTACTATGTCTTTTACCACAATTAATTAATTATTTCATTTTAATTACACCAGTGTGTACAAATCTTGTGTTTTTATTTTATACAACAATACAGTATATAAAAATTTGAAAGTCAACTTACAGTTTTTGGAACGGCACCTGAACTCTTTTCCGGCTGTGGTTCTGTCACAACGGTATTAACAGGACTGGCAGTGGTTTTTCCATTGAACTTCTCAATCTCAGTCTTAACCTTTTCCAGCTTATTCAAAGGCGCTTCAAGTCCCAATCGAAACAATTGATCATCCTATACCAAAATTCAATTTTTTTTAAACAGTCGCCTACATTCAATTAACATAATTACTATTACTATTATATTAAGTGATGAATTTTCAAAATACTTTTTACTTATTAGTAAACACTTATTAGTGCCTCAACAATCAACAAGAAGTCGCATACCTTGTTTAAATAATAGATGTATTCAACTATTATTTATACACAATCTTACCTCTTGGAAACCCATGAGTTTCAAACACTCGACACCACCCGGTACAGTTATAATTTTATTCTTAATGGTTTGGTTGGTCTTGTTCAGTGTACGTATCTTCAAATTCGATGGATCCTTCAGGATGTTATTGGCTATTTTCACTAGTAGGCGGCAGGTCTCCTCGAACACATCAATGGGATTATTCACTAATATAAGCAACGTGTCACTTAATGTGGCCATTATAACGAATACTGTACGTGTGTGGCTTTTTCGATTAGTCAAAACTGAGAGTCATTCTTTGGATAAGGGATAATTTGACGTTAGTGACATTTGTATATAGGGTTGCCTAAGTTTTTGTTATTGTTATGATTATAGAATATATTTAACAAAATTATTTTTGAATTTAACATTTTTATTACTATTCTTGTATTTAAATATGATAATATAATTTTCTTAATTTTTTTTGTTACAGATTATTCTCATAATAAACTACAGTTATGATAGATCGTTACAAAATAAATAAAGCGAAATGAATTTTATCTTATTCAATCTTGTTAATAGATTATGATTAATATTAAGTATTAAATTTGGTAAATAAAATGATTATTTAATTAATTCTTTCATCACAGTTGTAGTAAATAAGAAAGCATAATTTAAAAAAATATTTAAAATGTATGCGTAGTAATATTTTCGTATTTACTACAGAAAATTGATGAAATCGAAGCATAATTACTGAGTAATTACAATTAATTTTTTAGTAGCGTATATTAAAATGTGTTTTATAAAAGGCTAATTTTTTAAATAGAACACTACACTATAGGCAACCCAATGTACACGACCAAAAAGGTAATATTACTAGATATTTACATAAAAATATCAAAAAATCTGAAAGTGCATTTCAAAAATTTAAGCCACAATCATAATTTCAAGTGTATTTTTCAATAAATTTATAAAGTTTCAAGCCGATAGCAATTATTTTTATATTTATTTCCAGTCTCTGAAAGAATTAAAGCCATTTGCAAAATTTCGATACGTTTGCATGAAAATATCCAAAACTCAAGAAGTGCATTTGATGAACTTAAACCACAATCATAATTTTACGTATGTTTTGAATAAGTCTACAAAGATTTAAGCCGATAGCAATTGTTTTTATTTTTATTTTAAGTCTCTGAAATAATTAAAGCAATTCCCAAAATTTCGACACGCTCGCATGAAAATATCCAAAAATCTTGAAGTGCACTTGATGAATTTAAGCCACAATCATAATTTCACATATTTTTAAAATAAATTTACAAAGGTTTAAGCCGATAGCAATTGATTTTATATTTATTTCAAGTCACTGAAAGAATTAAAACTATTTCCAAAATTTCAACACGTTCACATGCAAATATCCAAAAATCTAGAAGTGGACTTGATGAATTTAAATTACAATCATAATTTCACATATTTTTGGAATAAATTTGCAAATTTCTAAGCCGATGGCAATTGTTTTTATAGTTATTTCAAGTCTCTGAAATAATTAAAGCAATTTTCAAAATTTCGACACGTTCACATGAAAATATCAAAAAATCTAGAAGTGCATTTGGTCAATTCAAATCACAATCATAATTTCACGTATGTTTTGAATAAATCTACGAAGTTTTAAGCCGGTGGCAATTGTTTTTATATTTATTTCAAGTCTCTGAAAGAATGAAAGCAATTTACAAAATTTCGACACTTTCGCATGAAAATATCCAAAAATCTAGAAGTGCATTTGATGAATTTAAACAACAATCATATTTTCACGTATTTTTTAAATAAATTTACAAAGATTTAAGTCGATTGCTATTAATTTTATATTTATTTTAAGTGTCTGAAATAATGAAAACAATTTCCAAAATTTCGACGTTAGCATGAAAATATCCAAAAATCTAGAAGTGCATTTGATTAATTCACACCACAATCATAATTTCACGTATGTTTTGAATAAATCTACGAAGTTTTAAGCCGCTGGCAATTGTTTTTATATTTATTTCAAGTCTCTGAAAGAATGGAAGCAATTTCCAAAATTTCGACACGTTCGCATGAAAATATCCAAAAATCTAGAAGTGCATTTGATGAATTTAAACCACAATCATATTTTCACGTATTTTTTAAATAAATTTACAGAGATTTAAGTCGATTGCTATTAATTTTATATTTATTTCAAGTGTCTGAAATAATGAAAACAATTTCCAAAATTTCGACGTTAGCATGAAAATATTCAAAAATCTAGAAGTGCATTTGATTAATTCAAACCACAATCATAATTTCACGTATGTTTTGAATAAATCTAGGAAGTTTTAAGCCGCTGGCAATTGTTTTTATATTAATTTCAAGTCTATGAAAGGATGAAAGCAATTTCCAAAATTTCGACACGTTCGCATGAAAATATCCAAAAATCTAGAAGTGCATTTGATGAATTTAAACCACAATCATATTTTCACGTATATTTAAAATAAATTTACATAGATTTAAGTCGATTGCTCTTAATTTTATATTTATTTCAAGTGTCTGAAATAATGAAAACAATTTCCAAAATTTCGACGTTAGCATGAAAATATCCAAAAATCTAGAAGTGCATTTGATCAATTCAAACCACAATCATAATTTCACGTATGTTTTGAATAAATCTACGAAGTTTTAAGCCGCTGGCAATTGTTTTTATATTTATTTCAAGTCTCTGAAAGAATGAAAGCAATTTCCAAAATTTCGATACGTTCGCATGAAAATATCCAAAAATCTAGAAGTGTATTTGATGAATTTAAACCACAATCATATTTTCACGTATTTTTTAAATAAACTTACAGAGATTTAAGTCGAATGCTATTAATTTTATATTTATTTCAAGTGTCTGAAACAATCAAAGCAATTTCCAAAATTTCGACGTTAGCATGAAAATATTCAAAAATCTAGAAGTGCATTTGATTAATTCAAACCACAATCATAATTTCACGTATGTTTTGTATAAATCTACAAAGTTTTAAGCCGGTAGAAATTGTTTTTATATTTATTTCAAGTTTCTGAAAGAATTAAAGCAATTTACAAAATTTCGACACGTTCGCATGAAAATATCCAAATATCTAGAAGTGCATTTGATGAATTTAAACCACAATCATATTTTCACGTATTTTTTAAATAAATTTACAGAGATTTAAGTCGATTGCTATTAATTTTATATTTATTTCAAGTGTCTGAAATAATGAAAACAATTTCCAAAATTTCGATGTTAGCATGAAAATATTTAAAAATCTAGAAGTGCATTTGATTAATTCAAACCACAATTGTAATTTCACGTATGTTTTGTATAAATCTACAAAGTTTTAAACCGCTGGCAATTGTTTTTATATTTATTTCAAGTCTCTGAAAGAATGAAAGCAATTTCCAAAATTTCGACACGTTCGCATGAAAATATCCAAAAATCTAGAAGTGCATTTGATGAATTTAAACCACAATCAGATTTTCACGTATTTTTTAAATACATTTACAGAGATTTAAGTCGATTGCTATTAATTTTATATTTATTTCAAGTGTCTGAAATAATGAAAACAATTTCCAAAATTTCGACGTTAGCATGAAAATATCCAAAAATCTAGAAGTGCATTTGATGAATTTAAACCACAATCATATTTTCACGTATTTTTAAAATAAATTTACAGAGATTTAAGTCGATTGCTCTTAATTTTATATTTATTTCAAGTGTCTGAAATAATGAAAACAATTTCCAAAATTTCGACGTTAGCATGAAAATATCCAAAAATCTAGAAGTGCAATTGATTAATTCAAACCACAATCATAATTTCATATATGTTTAGAATAAATCTACAAAGTTTTATGCCGCTGGCAATTGTTTTTATATTTATCTCAAGTCTCTGAAAAAGAATGAAAGCAATTTCCAAAATTTCGACGTTAGCATGAAAATATCCAAAAATCTAGAAGCGCATTTGATCAATTCAAATCACAATCATAATTTTACGTATGTTTTGAATAAATCTACGAAGTTTTAAGCCGCTGGCAATTGTTTTTATATTTATTTCAAGTCTCTGAAAGTATGAAAGCAATTTCTAAAATTTCGACACATTCGCATGAAAATATCCAAAAATCTAGAAGTGCATTTGATGAATTTAAACCACAATCATATTTTAACGTATTTTTTAAATAAATTTACAAAGATTTAAGTCGATTGCTATTAATTTTATATTTATTTCAAGTGTCTGAAATAATGAAAACAATTTCCAAAATTTCGATGTTAGCATGAAAATATTTAAAAATCTAGAAGTGCATTTGATTAATTCAAACCACAATTGTAATTTCACGTATGTTTTGTATAAATCTACAAAGTTTTAAACCGCTGGCAATTGTTTTTATATTTATTTCAAGTCTCTGAAAGACTGAAAGCAATTTCCAAAATTTCGACACGTTCGCATGAAAATATCCAAAAATCTAGAAGTGCATTTGATGAATTTAAACGAAAATCATAAGGTATCTATTTTAAATAAGACAGATAAATAAATCTACATTCATTATTCCGTTAAAACGTTTCCTTTATATGGAACGTTAATAACCAAGCGAATTATTGATAAAAATTTGTAACGCTCTTGTAAATAATTATTATAAATACAAATTATAATTTATCGTCTAAATTAATAGTTAAAGTAAAGAACACGCGTGAACATAATATGAGATAAATGTTTTTCTATAAAAGGCGAATTTTCGTTGAAACTAATTTACATTGTCTCCAATCAAACGTCAGGATGTTCAAGTTTTTGGTAAGTAAAATCGTAAAAATAAATAGTATACAAGAAATGCTATTATTAGCTAATAAATAAATCAAATAAATGGTAAAAACGATTTTTTAAATTGATTAATAACTAATTTTAAAATGTATATTCGGTTGCATACTTATTATAGCAGTGGTGTATCCAGGATTTGGTTTAAGGGGTTAAAATTATTTCTTATGTTTTTTTATGATAAGCCATCACATACACTGGTTTAATTAAATTATAATATATTTACAACACATACATATTTTTACCTATTGATTTGATATAATTTATTAGTGTTAACATTTAATTAGAGGTTAATTAAACTTTAATTAACATACAAATGTTTCACCACGGGTTAAGTGAGAATTTAATTCATCATTTACATATATATAAAAACTGTGATTATGGCAACAAATCTATGTAATGATTATTAAGTACTCAAATAAAATTTCTTATATTGTAACATTTGTTTTTGTTTTTAGGGAAGTTTCTTATTAAATAGTTAAATAAAATTTCTTATATTGTAATATTTGTTTTTTTTATTTTTAGGCAAGTTTCTTAATGTTGGCCGTCGTAGGCATCAACGGCTTCACGATGAACTACCCCACGAACACCGCCACGAATCAAATGTCCCCATTCGCCCAAATACACGAGAACCACATGCAGAACACGTACGTGAACGACGCCACCGGCGGCTTCGGCGGTTTCGGAGGTTTCGGCGGCTTCGGAGGCTTGGGCGGACTCTTGGGCCCACTCGCCAACGGCATCAGAATCAACCAGCCAATCAGCCACTCCACGAATCTCTTCTCAGAGGGCGCGGGCATCTTCAACAACGACGCCCAAAACTCTTATCAAAACACAGGCTTCTATTAAGCAGCCGCGATGGGAATGTTTAATAAATATATAATTCTATAAAGTATCTTTAATGCCTCACTAAATGTCACAATTCTGTATTTTAACCTCAGTGTTAATCACTGTATGAAGTACAGAGTCAGTGTGCTGTATATCAAGAACATTAGCAGTTTTTGAACTAAAACTTTAAATTCTATCTTTTATACTTGAAGAAGAAGAAGAATATTTTAATTTCTTCAGATATTACAATAATCTGGAGAAATTGAAATATTTTTCTTATTGAACAAAAAAATAATTGAAAGCTTACTAAAAACAGTTGAAAAATTAAAAATAATTTTTTAGAATTACAAAATATCACAAAAAAAGTGTTGAAACATTTAAAATAATGTTTCACAAAAACAAAATATCACAAGAAAAAAGCGTTAAAATTTTTTTTATGCTGTATTCTTTTTGGTTAACTATATCACATTTCTTATTTTACGGAAGAATAATTAAAACATTAAAATTCAGCTTTTATAATAAAGCAGAAGCAGAAACAAGTTTTTTGTTAAATATTTTAAAGTGATTACATTTTTATGTACGCTCTGTAAATCATATAATCATTAATGAATAATTGCTACATGTTTAGATATTTATTATAAAGTATTTCAAGATAAGGTGAATGCGTGTTAAAATATTGAAAGATAAAAATTTTCACGTGTATAAATAATCGAAATTTTAATGCAACAAAGCACGTTTTCTTCACAATGTTCAAGTTCTTGGTAAGTACAAAACATTTATTACAATGGCGTTTTTGTGTCTTGTAATTCACGTTAAATTAATTCATATTTGGTGATTTACTCCTGTACAATTATATTCAAACCTTAAATTTAAAATTTCCTATTATGTTTATTACCATTTGGATGTGTATATTAGGTTGCATACTTATTGAATTATTGTAAATATTAAATTTAATCAGTCAGTATTTATAACGCTTATTGCATTAAATGTTTGTAGTATCATCAAAGTAACCGTTTAAATTTAATATTTATGTGATATATCACACTTACGCAATACTGGGCGTGTGAATAATTATTAAATTTATTAGTTCTATTCTTTGGATTTGTTTTATTTGAGCTAATTGTTTGTGATCATTACCAATAGCAAAATGTTATGGAATTTAGCAATAAATATTTTTACTGGATACATTAAGGGCTTTGCGCATATTTAGGTGAATTTTATTAATAACTAAACTATCTGTTGTGAAGATTATCAATAGCAAATGTTTAGCATCTGAAATATTCCTATAGAAGAGCAAAAATTAGTAACAGCAGTGCAAAATTACTAGTTTTAATATTCTATAATAGTTTTTACCTACAGTAACGAAACAAAAAAAAGAGTCGAGTTATTAAAAAGTATGAATAAAACACTTGCCATCCTTCTCATTTCGTGTATATTTAGTTGCATATTTATATAAGTGTTCCTAGTTTTTTAATTTATTTGATTTTTTTTGTTGTTTTTAGAGTCATGTAATTAAACATTACACTAGTTTAAAATCTTTTTATTTTGTTTATTTATAGCTTTATTTACAATTATGTAACAAAGTGGATATTTTGTATATTAAAGTTGTAAATAATTAAGATTTTCAAAATATAGTGATTTTCAATTGTAGTGAAAATAAACACACATTTTTAAAAATCTTAGTTATTTACAACTTTAATATACAAATGATTATGGATTTTCAACACCTCAACGCCTTATCTATCAGCCAAAGTGGAGATTATCAATAGCAAATGGTTAATGAGTGCAATATGTAAATAAAAGTTGGTTATTGGCTGAAATCTTCCTATAGAAGTGAAAAAATTAGTAACAGCAGAGCACCAGCACTAGTATTATTATTTTAAAATAATTTTTACGTACAGTAACGAACCAAAAAGTCTAAGAGTTATTAAAAAATATGCACAAAACACTTGCCATCCTTCTTATTTTATGTATATTAATTTGCATACTTCTAGAAGTGATCCAAGTTATTTAATTTATTTGTTTTTCTCATTAGGTGTATTTTCTTGTTAATTTATTAGAGTCATATAATTAAACAAACCACTATTTTAATATTTTTACTTAGCTTATTACTTTCCCTATATATTATATATAGGGGAAGTATTGTTTTCGTGCATGAAAATGTCTTTTGGCGCTGTACCTCAAAAACGAATGATTCTATTGAGATGAAACTTTAAACTTAAGATTTAATCGTTAAAAAATGTAACTGAAAATCTTTTGGTGAACATTCAAAAACCGGAAGTGGATGTTTACTCGAGGACGTTTTTTGTTTTTTTCCGATATTTTTTTTAATATGAAAAATATTAGAAAACTTTTCAAACAAAAGTTAAAGAGAATAAAAAACTGAATAAGTTTTCTTAAAACATGTTTTTCCTAAAGTTCTTAACTTGTGATCCAAGTAAATTTAATTTATTTGTTTTTCTCATTTGGTGTGTTTTGTTGTTAATTTGAAGTCATGTAATTAAACAAAACACTAGTTTAATATATCTTGGCATAGCTTGTTTATAGCTGGTTTTATAACTATGCCACAAAGTGGACATTATCAATAGAAAATGGTTAATGAGTGAAATATGCAAATTAAAGTTGGTTATTGGCTGAAATATTCCTATAGAAGTGAAACAATTTACTAAGACCAGTGCATTATTATGAGTTTTACTAATTTATAATATTTTTAACGTACAGTAATGATCGAAGAGGTTCTAAGTTAATCAAAATTGTGCATAAAACACTCGCCATCCTTTTAATTTAGTGTATGTTCAGTTGCATATCTTTATAAGTAATACAAGTTTTTTAATTTATTTGTTCTTTTTACATTCAGTGTGTTTTGTTGTTGATTTAGAGTTGTGTAATTAAACAACCAAGTTATTTAGTATATTTTTACTTTGTTTTTTATTGCTTTATTTACAATTATGCCACAAAGTGAACATTATTAATAACTAATTTTTTATTAATGAAAATAACACACAGTTTATTTTATTCCTTACTTCACTTGTTTATTTAAGCGTTAGATGTACATTTCGTTCACAAGGTGAACATTATCAATAACAAACTAGTAAACTAGTAAAGCTAGTAAACTCAAACCGTTGATTGAAATATAATACAATATTTCAATCAACGCTCAAACCAACAATAGTAATTTTTTATTAGTGAAATATGAAAATAAAAGTTGGTTATTGGCTGGAATAGAAGTGATGAATTTATTTACACGAGTTTTGATGGTTCTGAAACGAATCGATTCTTTTCAGAAGCATCAAAACATTGACAATGTACAAAAATAATCTTTCCGAAACTATCCGCACTTTTATATATATATATATATACATATATATATGCACTTTTTTTCGAAAAGGATTCGAGTTAATCAAAAGTGTGCATAAAACTCTTGTCGTCCTTATATTTTATGTATATTCAGTTGCATACTTTTAAAAGTGATTCAAGTTATTTAATTTATTTGTTTTTCTCATTTGGTGTGTTTTGTTGTCTATTTAGAGTCGTGTAATTAAATAAAAAACTAGTTTAATTAATATATTTTTACTTTTGAATAATTTATAGGTGTATTTACCATTATGCAACAAAGTTAACTTTTTCAATGAGTGAAATATGCATATATAAGTAAACAAAGTTAGTAATATTAATGCTAAAATTATATTTTAGTTAATTATGAAAATTTTTACGTACACTTAAGATGTAAAAAGTAAATTTAAAAAAATATTTAAAAAACCCTAAGGAAAACACTTGCTATCCTTTTATTTATGTGTATATTCAGTTGCATATTTATAAGTGATAATTATTAAATTTAATTATTATTCTCTTTTGGCGTGTTTTATTATTAATATAAAGTTGTGCAATCGAACACAGCGCTAGTTTTATATATTTCTATTAGGTTTGTTTACTATTGTATGCACATTTCGTCCATAAAGTAAATATTAACTATTACCAATAGCAAAGAATAAATCAAACAAACAATATCGAATGGTTTATAGCTAAAATATGTATTTAAAAGTGAATAAACTTATTGATGCCAATGCCAAGTTAGTGTTTATTTTAATTATTAATATTTTAAAGTACTCACAGGATTTAATAGGAGTTGAATAAATTCATAAAAAACAACAATGAAAATTTTTCTCATCCTCAATTTTAATTAACTTTAAATAAAATAAAATAAATTTTGTTTATACCACACACTTTATTATTCTTATTGACTATAGTTTCGACGCAGTTTAGCTGGTCATTATCTAACTAATATTTAAAATTAAATTTTTTGCACAATTTATATTATCATTAAGTATTAGTTTGATAATTACAAGCTAAATTGTGTCGAAACTATAGTCACTAAGAATAATAAAGTGTGTGATATAAATAAAGTTTATTATATTATTATTAAAGTTATAAAATATGTATCAAAAAGTGAAAACCTTTAAAAGTATTAAATTTTAATTTTTGTGTATATAAGGTTGCATATATTAGTAATAATGTTTATTAATATTTAGTGTAAACAAATCAAGAAATGATTGAAATATTAGTTAAAATCATTTGTTTTTTCGCTTATTATTTTATAAATTTTTAAGTTATAGTATTTTATTTTTGATTACGAATATTTAAATGAGTAATTAAAATGTCATGAATGCTGTTTTTATGTTATATATGTTGGAGGTTTCTACTTCGTTATACAGTTTTGTAAATTGAATAAAACACGATAACTTTTTTTGTACAACTTGAAAACTTTTTATTGTAAAAAAGTTTTCAAGTTATACAAACAAAGTTATCGTGTTTTATTCAATGCTGTTTTATTTTATTTTATTCATTTTTTTTTTTGTTGATAATAACCATTTTTTCTATTTTTTTTTTCTAGACTACTCTTTCAGTGTTGGTTGTTTTGGCCACGGCCATCAACGGCTACGTTGTCAGCTCGGCGCTCAACACCGGCACGAACGAGTTGTCTCCATTCGCCCAGATCCACCAAAACAATATGCAGAACCTGTATGGCAACGGATTGTACGGATACGGACTTACCATGGCAAAACCGATCAACCACGCGACGAATTCCAGGTCCCCAGGTGCTGTAATCACCGGCAACAACATGCAAAACACCTACACCAATGTACTTTGGTAGATTTGCCAAAATGTCCTTCTTGAATCAATAAAGAATTTTGTTTCGTCCAGATTGAAGTATTCAAATGTCGAGTATTTATTCACCCTGTTTTGTTTTCAATAATAATTATAATGTCCTTGTGATGGATTGTCTCATTACTTAGTTTAGTGAGTGTGGCTGATGTATTGGGCCTAGTAGCCAAAGAGGGAAGAAGAAGACCGAGACAATCTCATATAGAATATATGATAGCTGTCGCTTATGATGGATGTTCAACAAAAATTGGTGTTGAATTTAGAAACATCATTCTCTTTTGGCCAAGTTAGCTCTGAATCCTTTTCCTACACAGAGAAGGAGAGGGATTTCTTTGTGAAGGAAAGGGATTCAGCGCTAACTTGGCCAAAAAGAATGATGTTTCTAACTTCAACGCCAATTTTTGTTGAACGCTCATCAAGCGACAGCTATCAAATATTCTATAAGGTTAATTGTTTCATTCCATTAATTTTTTCCAGTTTGTAATTACACAACATTAATAAAAACGAAATCCATTCCTCAAACCCAACTGAAGCAATTAAGTGTGCTTTTCGGATTTTTCCCAAAAATAAAGGCATGCATATCGGACCACTTTCCGTATTAACTGCCGATAATTCTTTATTGTTTGTGGCCCAGCCGATAGTGAGTTAATTACTGCGAAATATTTATTTATTAGGCGTACGGCATTTTCAACACACTCCCCGAATATTGCACACTTAATTTGCGACGATAAGAGCCGATAACCGAGCCGTTTGTATAAAAAGAAAGGTGTAATTTTTAAGTGTACATTGGTTTCACCTGAAAATAATTAAGATGTTCAAGGTTTTGGTGAGTGATTTTTGACCTGCCTACGCAATTAGTATTGTTGATATTTACGTAAATGTTAATTTTATGTAGTAGTTTAATTATTTGTTTCTATGTTGCTTCGTCACTTTTTAAGCAATAGATTTAAGAATTGTTACTATAAATTATTATTATTTATTATTGTTTAGAAGCCTTAATATTCAAAAATATAATTATTATTATTATTTTTAGGCTAGTCTTTTGGCAGTGGTGTGCTGTGCGTCAACACTGACCATCCACACACCGTTGAACCGCGCCGCCAACATCTTCGCGCCCTTCTCCCAGGTCGATCAAAACGATTTGCAGAACACTTACAACGGCATGGGATTCGCCGGTGGTCCAGGATCTCCCGGATTCCCCGGCCACTATGAGGTACCTTACATCCCCGGAGTGCCTGCCAGCGCCTACGATAATGTCAGGATCAACATCCCCGTAAATCACCAGATGAACCTCTTCTCCCCATACGCAGGCATCAACAGCAACAACCTGCAAAACTCCATCAGCTCCTACAACGCATATTAAACCCAAGATGTGTACAAGTGTTTATATTTAAATAAATATTACAGTCTTAAATAAAACCGGTCATTCTTTCAATATCTGCATTGAGGAATCATCGCGGAAGTCAGCCATTACAAAAATCTTAATAAATGTTATTCCATTTAAACTTGACGAGTAGTTCAGCCTTTGTCTTCAAATTATTAATGAAGAGATAATTATGTAATCATAAAATCATAAAAATATAAGTGCAAATTAGGTTTTAGGCAAGGTTACAGTTGTAAATACTACCGAAGATATTTCAGACAGACATCGCCTTTAATTATCTTTTGACACAGTCTATTATTCGAGGACTTTTGACGACTTCTAAAATATTTAGGATTTCGGGTCTTCACGATTACTCATAGAAAATAATGCGTAAAATAATAAAGATTTTAAAAAAATTTCTCAAAACCAAGGTTTTATCCTTCTATCGAATCAAGGCGATTTTTTGTGAACAAAAATTATTCAGTTATGTTATGTATTGACCATTATTTTCGATGATCTTTTATCAACCTTCTGGTAGCATCGTGATGACAAGCACAAAGAACTTCTGGCTTTTCTCAGCAAAAAAAGCAAGTGCGGTTAACCATCATTGTCTGAATTGTTTACCATTCAAAGGGATTTGCAAAGATCGAAACAAATAGTAGGCGGACGGCGCAAGATCTGGTGAGTTTTGTGGATGGTCCACCAAATCCCATCCAAGCTCTAGCAAATTCTGATAGGTCATCAAACTTATGTGTCGTTTCGCGTTGTCATGGTGGAACACAAAAGCCTTACGATTTGCCAATTCTGATCGCTTTTCGTTGATGGCTTCCTTCAATTTGTCTAATTGGCAATAGTACAATACGGCTTTGTTTGGTTTGGTTCTATGATAGACACTGACCAACTTGGTAATTCAAGTTTCTCTGGAAAGCAGATTTCTTTTTTTCCTCTTGGCGTCCGCATGTCTACGAAGAATTCTATAATTCATGGAAGAATATGAGAGATTAGGTCAAACTCTAAGTACTTACCATATCACTGTGTTTTTAGGGAGAACAGTTTGACTTATGATTTAATGGTTTCAAAAACGATTGTTGGAAAAATATTTCTTCAAGATATCTGGATACCACAGGACCGTATTATTTTCGGCAAACCTTTAGAATCGGTTAAACTGATTATTGTGTTATTAGGTGACACACGTATATTAAATGTAGGCAATTCTTTAAACAGTGTCCCATTAAATAAACGGTTAGGTGTGTCGGCATCAGGAAATATATTTACTTTTTGATTAATTATAGCATCTATGTCGATTGCGTTCCACCCGAGGTTCCTTCATCCATAGCAGGTAGTGATTTAATCATTTCTTTGCGATCATCCACCTCCCTGTATTTCTTGCTCGATAAGGAAATTGTTCTGTTACTATTCATAGTAAAAGAATTATATAAACTCAATCGGTTGATGGCGTTAAATAATTTTTAAGATAACATTATGGATTAGAAACTATAATATCAAAAAGTAAGCATACATTTTATAGGTTATGTGGACATTGTTGATTATGACTTATATCTAGGATATCATCTGACATTTATCCTATGTGATAAACTACATACAAGCTGTTAGCTATCTTGTATTCTGAAATCTGTCATTTTGCCAACTATTCAACTATCATCGGTAATCTATCATTTGTCATCTGTTACCGAAGCAGTTAGGTATAATTTATTATGTGTTAAATTTACTGTGATATTTTTTAACAGCAATCTCTTATCTGATATCTGCCATATGTCACATCTTATTTGTTTATTTTTATCTGCCATCTATAAGTTAAATGTCATTTATATTCTAAAATTTGTCACCTGTCAACTATTGAATTGTCAATGGTAATGTGCCATCTATTATCTTTCATCTGTCATTTGCCATTTCTCGTTAGTTATCTATTTTTTCCTTACTCATCTGTCATCTATCATCATTATTTGGTTAATTTTTAAATATTTTTAATTACATGGTTTAATTAATTTTATTATGACAGAGATGCCAAACGACAAAAATGACAGACAACAGATATGTCAGAGATTACAGATAATAGAAATAACAGATAGCAGAGATTATAGATGGCAGGGATGATAGATGACAGAGATTACAGGTGACATAGATGACAGATGACAGGGGACAGAGAGGGTAAAAATCACAAATGGGAGAGATGGTAAATGACAGAGATGACAGTTGACAGACATGACAGATGAAAGAGATTACCGATGTCAGCGGTGATAGAAGACAGAGATGGCAACTGCGAGAGTTCACAAAGATGACAAATGACAGATATGACAGACGACAGATGAAAGAGATGGTAAAAATGACAGATGACAGAGATTACAGACAATAAAAATGACAGACAACAGAAATGTCACACGATAGATGACAGACATGACATATGACAGATAATAGATGGCGTAGATGACATGTAACAGGTGACAGAGATGGTAAAAATGACACATAGAAGAGATGACAGAGTTGAGAAATTACAGAGATTAGCAATGACAGAGATCATAGATGACAAATATGACAGACGACAGATGACAAAGATGACAGAAGATAAAGGTGACAGATGAAGAAAAGGCAGCTGACAGAGATGACAGAGTTGACAAATGACAGAGATGACAGATGAATGAGATGACAGATGAGTGAGATGACAAATGGCAGAGATTACAGATGACAGAGATAATAAACGGCAGAAATAACAGATGTCAGTTATGATAGAAGACAGAAATGACCGATGATAGAGATTAAAGATCACAAAAATGACAAATGACAGAGATGACATGTGACAGAGTTGACAGATGACAGAGATAGCAGATGTGGGAGTTTACAGATGACAGATGATAAAGATGACAGATAAAATAATAACCAGAAATATTTTGTTTTCATTAAGAGATCTGCATTGACTTAAATTTTTAGAAGCAAGTTCTCATTTAATATTTAAAAATGATAGATGACACAACCAAATAATGATGATAGATGACAGATGAATAAGGCAAAAAAAAGATAACTAACGAGAAATGACAGATGACAGATTACAGATAATAGATGGCACATTACCATTGACAGTTCAATAGTTGACAGGTGACAAATTTCAGAATATATATATGACATTTAACTTACAGATGGGACAATCTTATCCTTTAATAATTGAAATAACAAGCAATATTTTTATTATTAAAAAATTTGTTAAAAGATAATAGTTGCCAGAGACGACAGATGCCAGCGATCACAGATAACAGAGATGATAGATGTCAAAGATAACAGATATCATCTCTGTCATGTGTATTTTATGTCATCTATCATCTATGTTATCTTCGACAACAAAAATGACAGATGACAGATATGTCAGACAACAAGAATTACAGATAATAGAGATGGTAGACAACAGATATGACAGATGACAGGGATGATAGATGACAGATTACAGATATTACAGATGTCATAGATGACAGGTTTCAAAAATGACAAATAGCAGAGATGACAGATGCCAAAGTTGACAGATTACGGAAATTACAAATGACAGAGGCTACAGATGACAGATATGAGAGACGCCAAAGATGACATAAATAACATATGACAAAGATGACAAATGACAGAGGTGACAGATTAAATAAATTTTAGATAACAGAGAGGAGAGATCACAAAGATGACAAATGACAACGAGACAAAGGCCACAGATGGCAGGTAAGAGAGATAACCGATGACAAATATCACAGATAACAGAATTGAGATATGACAGATGACAAAAATAACAGACGTCAGATATGGTAACCTGTCATGGTGTATCATCATCATCATCTATCATCCCTGCCATCTATAATCTCTGTTATCTGTTATTTCTATTATCTGTAATCGCTGATCCCTGCTGATTTTGTCATCTCTGTCATCTGTCATTTTTACCATATCTGTTATCTTTTTCATCTGTCAGCTCTCTTACCTGCCATCTGTGGCCTTTGCCTCGTTGTCATTTGTCATCTTTGTGATCTCTTCTCTATGTTATCTAAAAATTTATTTAATCTGTCATCTCTGTAATTTATCATCTTTGTCATACGTTATTTATGTCATCTGTCATCTTTGTCGTCTCTCATATCTGTCATCTGTAATTTATGTCGACTTTGTCATCTCTGCCATTTGTCATTTTTACCCTCTCTGTCACCTGTCATCTATGTCACTTGTAATATCTGCCATCTGTTATCTTTGTCATTTATCATTCCTGTCATCTGTCATCTCTGTTATGTGTCATCTCTATTATCTGTAATTCTTATTGTCTGACATATCTGTTTTCTGTCATTTTTGTTGTCTGTCATCTCAGTCATCTCTGTCATCCATCGTGTGATATTTCTGTTGTCTGTCATTTTTATCGTCTGTAATCTCTGTCATTTTTACCATCTTAATCATCTGTCATCTGTAAACTCTCTCGTCTGCTATCTCTGTCATCTGTCAACTCTGTCATATGTCATCTCTGCCATCTGTCATCTTTGTGATCTTTAATCTCTATCATCGGTCATTTCTGTCTTCTATCATCTCTGACATATGCTATCTCTGTCATTTGTCATGTCTGCCAACTGACATCTCTGTCGTTTATTATCTCTGTCATCTGTAATCTTTGTCATCTGTCATCTCTGTCATCTGCCACCTATATCATCTATCATTTCTGTCTTCTCTCATATCTGTCATTGCTAATCTCTGTCAACTGTCAACTCTGTCATCTCTTCTATTTGTCATTTTTACCATCTTTGTCACATTTCACATGTCATCTACGTCATCTGTTATCTGTCATCTGTCATGTCGGTCATCTATCGTGTGACATTTTTATAGTCTGTAATCTCTGTCATCTGTCATTTTTACCATCAAAACAAAATATTTCTGGTTATCATTTTATCTGCCATCTTTATCATCTGTCATCTGTAAACTCTCTCATCTGCTATCTCTGTCATCTGTCAACTCTGTCATATGTCATCTCTTTCATTTGTCATCTTTGCGATCTTTAATCTCTATCATCGGTCATTTCTGTCTTCTATCACCGCTGACATCGGTAATCTCTGTTAACTGTTATCTCTGTCATTTACCATCTTTGTCATCTGTAATCTTTGTCATCTGTCATCTCTGTCATTTGTCAACTCTGTCATGTGCCACTTCTATCATCTATATTTTCTGTCTTCTGTCATCTTTGTCATCTGTCGTCTGTCATATCTGTCATTGCTAATCTCTGTAATCTGTCAACTCTGTCATCTCTTCTATTTGTCATTTTTACCATCTCTGTCACCTGTCACATGTCATCTACGCCATCTATTATCTGTCATCTGTCATGTGTGTCATCTATCGTGTGATATTTCTGTTGTCTGTGATTTTTATCGTCTGTAATCTCTGTCATCTGTTATTTTTACCATCTCTTTCATCTGTCGTCTGTCATCGCTGTCATCAGTAATCTCTGTCATTTGTCATCTTTGTGAACTCTCTCAGTTGCCATCTCTGTCTTCTGTCGCCGCTGACATGGGTAATCTCTTTCATATGTCATGTCTGTCAACTGTTATCTCTGTCATTTACCATATTTGTCATCTGTAATCTCTGTTATTTGTCATATGTCATCTCTGTGATTTGTAATCTTTGTCATCTGACATCTCTCCCATTTGTGATTTTTACCCTCTCTATTATCTGTCATCTGTCATCTATGTCACCTGTAATCTCTGTCATCTATCATCCTTACCATCTATAATCTCTGTTATCTGTTATTTCTCTTATCTGTAATCGCTGATATATCTGTCGTCTATCATCTGTCATTTTTCATTTTTACCATATCTGTCATCTGTTATTTTTGTCATCTGTCATTTTTACCATATCTGTCATCTGTTATTTTTGTCATCTGTCATATGTCAATTCTGTTATCTGTGATATTTGTCATCGGTCATCTCTCTTACCTGCCATCTGTGGCTTTTGTCTCGTTGTCATTTGTCATCTTTGTGATTTCCACTCTCTGTTATCTAAAATTGATTTAATCTGTCATCTCTGTCACTTGTCATCTTTGTCATATGTTATTTATGTTATCTGTAGTCTCGGTCATTTGTAATTTTCGTAATCTGTCAATTTTGTCATCTGTCATCTCTTTGTCATTTTTGATTCCTGTCATCCATGTCATCTGTAATATCTGTAATCTGTCATCTATGTCATCTATCATCCCTGTCATCTGTCATATCTGTTGTCTACCATCTCTATTATCTGTAATTCTTGTTGTCTGACATATCTGTCATCTGTCATTTTTGTTGTCGTCATCTCTGTCATGTGTCTTTTATGTCTTCTATCATCTCTGTTATTTTTGACATCTATCATCTCTGTTATCTGTGATCGCTGGCATCTGTCGTCTCTGGAAACTATCATTTTTTAACAATTTTTTTAATAACAAAAATATTGCTTGTCATCTCTGTTATCTGTCATCTCTGTTGCCTGTCATCTCTATTATGTGTAATTTCTGTTGCCTGACATATCTGTCGTCTGTTATTTTTGTTGTCTGTCATCTCTATCATCTGTCATTTTTACCATCTCTAACATCTGTTATTTTTGTCATCTGTCATCTGTCACCTGTCATCCCAGTCATCTCTGTCATATCTGTCATCTCCGTCATCTCTGCTATCTCTGTTATTTCTGTCATCTGTCAACTCTTTTGTCTGTGATATTTGTCATCTTTCAACACTTTTATCTGTGATATTTGTCATCTGTCATCACTATTACCTGTCAACTGTGTCCCCCTGTCTCTTTGTCACTTGTCATCTTTGTGATCCCTCCTCTCTGTCAACTAAAATTTATTTAACCAGGCATCTCTGTCATTTATCATCTTTGTCATGTGTCATTTATGTCATCTGTCATCTCTGTTATCTTTGACATCTATCATCTCTGTTATCTGTGATCGCTGGCATCTGTCGTCTCTGGAAACTATCATTTTTTAACAATTTTTTTAATAACAAAAATATTGCTTGTTATTTCAATAATAAGATTGTTGACACCTATCTACATATATTTTAAACACATATAAGAAGTTAAAAAATCTGCATTTGTCATCTGTCATCTCTGTCATGTCATTTTTGTTATCTGTCATTTCTGTCATCTGTCATCTCAGTCATCTGTCATCTCAGTCATCTGTCATCTCTATCATCTATCATCTGTCATCTGTCATCTGCCATCTATGTTTTGTCATTAGATTTAGAAACATTTAGAAGTGGGGTGGGCTTGTGATTTTAAACAAACATTATCAGTCAAAATGTTTTTTTTTTTTTTGGAATTTCAACAATTGAATGGTGAGTTAGTCGCTACGCACCCACCCTACATATACACTTAAACATAAGCTACACCACTGATTTACGTGTTAAAAATAAACCCGAAACAACACTGTTGCCATTTTTATGAACCAGATTATTGATAGTGAGAATTTAGAAAAATGTATGCTTAGGGTGGGTGTGTAACATTAATCATCATCTGTAATCTCTCATGTGTCATGTGTCATTTGTCATGTGTCATGCGTCATGTGTCATCTGTCATTTGTCATTTGTCATTTGTCAATTGCCATTTGTCATTTGTCATTTGTCATTTGTCATTTGTCATTTGTCATTTGTCATTTGTCATTTGTCATTTGTCATCTGTCATCTGTCATCTGTCATCTGTCAAGTGTCATCTGTCATCTATCATCTGTCATCTGTCATCTATTATCGGTTATCTGTCATCTGTGTTTGGTCCTTATTTGTCTGTCATCTCTCATAATCATTATTTGTTTTTAACATCTATCCTTTTTAATTGTTAAATGAGCTTCCAAAAAAACTTTAGGTCAATGCACATCTTTTAATTTTTTTTTAATGAAAAATAAATTATTTTTATTGACAACAATTGATTGATGAGATAGTTGACATCTGTTTATCATCAGTCTGTTATCTCTATCATATGTCATTTGTATTATCTCTGTCATCTGTCATTTCTATCAACTATGTCATCTGTCATATTTGTCATATGCAATCTCTGTCATCTGTCATCTATGTCATCTGTCATCTGCCATCTATGTTTTGTCCTTATTCGTCTGTCATCATCATCAGGTGTTGAAAATAAACCCGAAACAAACAATATTTGATTTGTTTGAAAATTAGATTTTTGTTTTGTTTTTTTTTAAATTATTTCGCCTATTGTTTATTTCTAACTATTTAATATATTTTTATGTGTGCCGATTTTTACTTAAAAATTTCGACTGTTCGATTATATATTTATTATTATGTACAAATTAATTAATAACAAAATAAAAGAAGTGCCACAAAGTATTATTATTCAAAAAAAAATACGAAACAAAACAAATGATTAAGATCACTTCCTAGAACAACCTGTTTTCTTTTTCATTTATACAATAGAGAGAAAAACAAAGCAGCAGTATTAGTCATCAGACGTTTTCTAGAAAATACCAGAATTTCTGAATCACGCGCGCAATCTGTACAGAAAACTAATGCAAACCAGCAATTTCAAATCGCCTAGCTTATCGCGAATTTATTCGCGGAACTAAATCCGAAATCCTATTTAACGAAACTTTACGTCGGCACGATTAGAACGAGCCCGTGAAAATCCTAGCGAACACAACAGGTTTTTTTTTGTATATGTATACATATTTTTAATCTGCAGAACGAGTTGTTGACAACATGTTGGAAACGTACAGAAATTCTCTTGTAAGTATTTTTTTGATTATCAGACTATTATAGTTTTATAACATAATATAACAATTTGATTTAAATCAACAGGTGTAGAAAAACACTCGTTACGTTCCATATTGTTACTTTATAGAAAGTTTAAACTTTGAAAATGTTCGAAACATGTGTCAGGCAACTGAAAATAAAAGTTACACGTGTTTTTCTTCACCAAAATTACATATCTGGTGTCATCAAGAGGGTAGCTCAACAAGTATCAACTATAAATCAATAGATTTCACTAGTTTACGATGAAGGCTTCTACTTCGTTATACATTAAAAAAAATGTGTTAAATTTACGATAGATTTTATATAATTTGACCTTTTTGGGTTAACATTTCTTCACTTTAATGTCTAACTCAATTCTTCGACCGGTTATTGTTTATTTTTCAATTAAATTTTGATTTCTTTTATATTGTCAGCTATGGTGTTAGTATATTGTTGATAATGATTTATTCCTTTAATTTATTTGAATTCAATTTTTAGGTCTTTGCATCATTTTTAGTCCTCTGTGCGTACTGTACTGGCCAGGAACCGATTCATCCATGTAATCGAAGGATAAATTTCATGTCGCCAGGATCGACCATCGTCCAAAGTAACGTTCAAGCGGGTGCCGGCAATGATAACTTATCACCTGACCAGCTCCAAATGGTCAGAAACATTTTGAAAAATGTTGGAATTAATATTCCGATATGATGAAAAACTAGAAGGCTTAAATATTGTATAAATCATTTATTATTTTATATAAATAAAGAATTAAACATATAAATAATTTTAGTTTAAAAGTCCAAATATATTTAATAAGTTTTAAACAGTTTAGGTTCTGATGTTTCTAAAAAATTATAAAGGAGTTCATAGTTTTTATTTAATCCTTAGCATCTAATATTAATTACATGTATGTAAAAAAGTCCAAGGTCATCTTCCTAACTATATAATCAGACTAAAAATTAGTCAGATTTGATAATCAAGGTAAAAAAAGTACCTAGATTTTAATTGTGTGAGCCAAAATCTTAAAAATTTTGATCTTTGAATTACTCATTTAGTAAGTAATAATGATTGTAAGATCAAATGACTGAGGTCACCTTTGTCATGAAATTAAAATTGCATAAAATTAAAATTTTTCACTTATAAACTCATACTTTAATTTCTAGCGTCTAAATCAAACAAATAATAATCAATTTCACACACAAATTAAAAACTTTCCTGTACACATTCATGTAAATAGCACCAAGGTCATTATCAGGGTAAAATTTTCTGTGTCAAAATCTTAAAAACTTCAATCTCTTCAAGGTTTTCTGTAATTAATAATTATTATTTTGAGAATCAAGTAACTGAGGTCACCTTTTTGTCATTGTAAGATGACAATTTCACGTCCAATTATTTTTTAGATTTTAATCTCCAGCGTTTACATCAATACAGTAAATAATTTTCTTGCAAAAACAAGTTGGATTTCACAAACAAAATTCAAACTTCCTGTCCCACATTCGTGCAGATATGACCAAGGCCATCTCCATAGCTGAGGTCACCTTTAAAATCAGGACAAAATGTATGTTGAATATTCTGTGCAAAACTCGTATTTTAATTCCTAGCGTTTAAATCAATATAACAAATAATTTTTCTGCAAATCGAAGATTGATTTCACTGACAAAATTTGCAATTCTTACATTCTCACATTTGTCTGGATACGGCCAAGGTCACCTTCTTAGCAAAGGTCACCTTATTTGAATATTCTGTGTCAAAATTTTAGAAATTTCGGTCTTCAGGTCACTGCTGTAGTTGAAAATAATCATTTTAAGATGAAATCAACCTTGTAATGAAAGTGAAATGTCTGGATGTGGCCAAGGTTACCTCCTTAGCTAAGGTCACTTTTACAATCAGGATTTGAATATTCTGTGCAAAACTCTTATTTTAATTACTAGTGTTTAAATCACCATAACAAATAATTTTTCTGCAAATCTAAGATTGATTTCACGGACAAAATTTACAATTCTTACATTCTACTATAGTCGAAAATAATTATTTCAAGATGAAACCAACCTTTTAATGAAAATGAAATGCCTGGATGTGGCCAAGGTCACCTTATTTGATTATTCTGTGTCAAACTCTTAGAAATTTTGGCTGTAGTTGAAACTAACTTTATAATGAAATTGAAATGTGCCGCTCAAAAATATGACAAATTTAATCCCTGCTGTTTAAATCAAGAGAGATTTTAATCTTGCCACAAAAATAAGTTCCTCATCACATAAAAATTAAATTAATTAATCATACAGATGACCTTGGAGAAATATATTTAAATGTAGGGCAGAATACATATCGCCAAAGTCATCTCCTTAGCCTAGGTCACCTTTATAATTAAGGAAAAAAATACACGGATTTTAATTTACTGTGTCAAAATCTTTGGAATATCAATCTCTAGGTCACTAATTATTATATTTATGATATTTGTAATATTCTTTGGGCCAAATAAATAAATAAATAAATATATCACTCACAGTGATTAAAACTGATTATTTTAAAGATTACATAACTGAGCTCCACTTTGTTATCGAAATTAAACTTTATATGATTTAAATTTTCCGCCCAAAAATCTTACAGTCAAAATCAATAGAGATATTGATTTTGCAGCAAGAGAACGATCGATTTCACACACACACACTATTTTAAATTACTGCTACATATTTATATAGAGAGCGCCAAGGTCATCTCCTCGGCTAAAGTCACTTTTATAACCAAGGCAAAAAAATACATCAGTTTACTATTCAAAATCTTTAGAGAATCTTAATCTTTAAGGTCAATAGGTTACCCACTTTAGTTAATAATGATTATTTTAAAGATTGAAACACTTAGGTCACTTTTATAATCGAAGAATAGAGAGATCAGGGTCACTTCATTGGCTGAGGTCATCTTTATAATCAAGGCAAAACTTATAAAAATTTCCATTTACTGCCTTTAAACCTTAAAAGTTACGATTGCAAATGATAATGATTTCAATTTTAATCTTCAATCAATGTAAAAAATCACTTTTCAGATCAAGGTCACTTAATTATAACAACTAGGTCACTGAAATCTTAATCTCTAGATCTGATCATTTTAAAGATTGAATGACTAGGGTCACCTTTATAATCAGTTAACTTTCTTAACATATCTTAAGTGACTACACAAAAATTTTAATCTCTAGATCTGATAATTGTAAAGATTGAATGACTAGGTTCACCTTTATAATCAAAGTTAAATTACTCAACATTTCTTAAGTGACTACACAAAAATTTAACAGATTTTAATTTCAAGCGTATTAAATATCGATTTCACAAACACAGGTAAAAAAATGAACGCCTTAAATTTATGTAGAGATGTCAAGGTCATATTGGATGAGGTTATCTTCATAATCAAGCCAAAATTAAACAAATTACCATTCACTGTGCTTAAACCTTGAAGATTTCAATCTTTAGCGTCGAAATCATGAAAAATGTAATCTTCAATTAAGGTAAAAATTACTTTTTAGATCGAGGTCACTTAATTATAACAACTAGATCACTAATATATTAATCTCTAAGTCATTAGACTGCTCACTGTAGTTAATAATGATTATTTTATAAATCGAATGACTAAGGTGACCTTTATAAAAAAATTAAAGTCCCCAAGATTTAAAGTAACCACAAAAATCTAAATATCGATTTCACAAACGAAATTAAAAATTAACGCCTTATATTTATGTAGAGAGGTCAAGGTCACCTTATTGGGTGAGGTTATCTTCATTATCAAGCCAAAATTAAACAAATTACCATTTGCTGTGCTTAAACCTTAAAGATTTCAATCTTTATCGTCGAAATTATGAAAAATTTAATCTTCAATTAAGGTAAATATTACTTTTTAGATCGAGGTCACTTAATTATAACAACTAGATCACTGAAATCTTAATCTCTATGTCATTAGATTGCTCACTATAGTTAATATTGATTATTTTATAAATCGAATGACTAAAGTCACCTTTATAAAAAAATTAAACTCCTTAAGATTTAAAGTGACCACAAAAATCTAACAGACTTTAATTTCAAGCGTATTAAATATCGTTTTCACAAACGAAATTAAAATTTAACGCCTTATATTTATGTAGAGAGGTCAAGGTCACCTTATTGGGTGAAGTTATCTTCATAATCAAGCCAAACATAAACAAATTAAAATTTATTGTACTTAAACCTTGAAAGATTTCAAACTTTAGCGTCGAAATTATTAATATTTCACATTTCGACTAAGGTAAAAATCATTTTTCAATGCAGGTCACTTAATTATAACAACTAGATAACTGAAATCTTAATCTCTATGTCATTAGATTGCTCACTGTAGTTAATAATGATTATTTTATAAATCGAATGACTAAGGTCACCTTTATAAAAAAAAAATTAAATTTCCCAAAATTTAAAGTGGCCACAAAACTCTAATAGATTTTAATTTTAAGCGTATTGAATATCAATTTTACAAACGAAATTAAAAATTAACGCATTATATTTATGTAGAGAGGTCAAGGTCACCTTAGTGGCTGAGGTCATCTTTATAATCAAGGCAAAAATTAAACAAATTATCATTTACTGTTCTTAAACGCTGAAAGATTTCTATCTTTAGCGTCGAAATTATTAATATTTCACTATTCAATCAAGGTAAAAATCACTTTACAGATCGAGGTCACTTAATTATAACAAGTAGATCACTAAAATATGAATCATTAGGTTATTAGATTGCTCACTGTAGTTTATAATGATTATTTTAAAGATTGAATGACTAAGGTCACCTTTATAATCAAAGTTAAATTTCCTAAAAATTAAAGTGACCACAGAAAAAAATAACAGATAAAATTTCAAGCGAATTGAATATCGGTTTCACAAACGGAATTAAAATTTAACGCCTTATATTTATGTAGAGAGGTCAAGGTCACCTTATTGGCTGAGGTCATCTTTATATTAAAGGCAAAAATTAAACAAATTACCATTTACTGTTCTTAAACGCTGAAAGATTTCTCTCTTTAGCGTCGAAATTATTAATATTTCGCATTTTATTCAAGGTAAAAATCACTTTACAGATCGAGGTCACTTAATTATAACAAGTAGATCACTAAAATCTTAATCATTAGGTTATTGGATTGCTCACTGTAGTTTATAATGATTATTTTAAATATCAAATGACTAAGGTCATCTTTATAATCAAAGTTAAATTTCCTAAAAATTAAAGTGACCACAGAAAAAATTAACAGATAAAATTTCAATTGAATATCGATTTCACATACGAAATTAAAAATGAACGCCTTATATTTATGTAGAGAGGTCAAGGTCACCTTATTGGCTGAGGTCATCTTTATATTCAAGGCAAAAATTAAACAAATTACCATTTACTGTACTTAGAGCCTGAAAGATTTCCATCGTCGAAATTATTAATATTTCACACTTCAATCAAGGTAAAAAACACATTTCCGATCGAGGTCACTTAATTATAACTGTAGTTAATAGTGATTATTTTAAACTAACGTCATCTTTATAATCAAAGTTAAATTTCGTAAGATTTAAAGTGAAATTTAATTTCACTACAAATGAGAGATTAATTAGCTGAGGTCATGCAAATTTCTATATACTGTGCTTAAAGATTTCAATCTTTAACGTCGAAATCATTAAGATTTCAATCTTAAATCAAGGTACAAATTACTTTTCAGAACGAGGTCACTTAATTATAACAACTAGATCACTGAAATCTTAAACTTTAGATTGATAACTGTAGTTAATAATGATTATTTTAAAATCGAATGACCTTTACAATCAAAGTTAAATTTCCTAAGATTTAAATTGACTACACAAATATTTAACAGATTTTAATTTCATGCCTATTAAATATCGATTTTATAAACGAAATTAAAAATTAACGTCTTATGCTTATGTAGAGAGGTCAAGGTCACCTTATTGACCGAGGTCATCGTTATAATCAAGAAAAAAATTATACAAATTTCAATTTACTTTTCTTTTAGCGTTGCATCATTAAGATTTCACTCTTCAAATAAGGTTAAAATCACTTTTCAGATCAAGTTCACTTTAATATAATAACTAGGTCACTGAAATCAATGAAATACTTTTAATAATTATTAATTTTAAGATCAAGATGTTTTCTTTAGCCAAGGTTATATTTATAATCAATATAAAAAGTTTCCAATTCTGTTTCTACACACTCGAACTTGTCATTCTCAAACTGGATGGATAAACCTTTGGCTGAAAATATATACAATGTTTTCAGCCAAAATTCTATTTACAATTTTTTGTTTTATAATCATAAATATAGATAAATAATATAGTTTTATAATCATAAATATAGATTTAATTAAGACGTTTATTATTATTATTATTAATATTTAAAATTCCTGTCAGGGCTTAGATAACTTAATTCACTTAATAATAGTGGATTTTAAGATTACTAACACTTCTTTTGTTGAGGTTATAATTGAGGCATAATTTCTAAAGTTTTGAACGTGAAAAGCTAAAATTACTGCCTTAAAAACAAATATCACTTTTTCGTATCTAGATGAATTAAATTTTTCGTTAAAACTTAAATCACTTTTTTAGAACAAGGTGACTTGATTTTAATATTAAGATCAATATCAACGTCATTTGATAATAACGGATTTTAAAATTACATACTTACTGAGTTTACTAAGGCTAAGGTCACCTTTATAATCAAAGTTTTGAATTAAGCAGAGCAAAACATCTCCGGGTCAAAACTTTCCTTTAAGATAAAAATTACTTTTCAAATTGAGGTCACCTAATTCATCCATACTTTGAATGATTTAAGTAGCCCACTTAAATTATTTGAGGATATAACCTTTAACCTCTAGCTTTCGTCATCTAGGTCACCTTTTATAATCAAGATATATTACAATTACATCACGATTTAGTAGTTTCCTTCTGAAAAATAACAAACGGGAGTTATTTTGGTAGAAAAAAACATTTATTGCAACAAATAATCTTTTGAGAATATTGATTAATACATTCTCTCGTTGGTAATAGTGTTTTGCATGTTGTCATTCGATATGATAGCACCTTCTGACATAATATTTATTGGTTTATTAATGGGCATGCTGATTCTGATGCCGTCAAATATGTTGGGCTTGTTTGGAAGCGCAAAAGCCACGATGTCGCGTACGATGAGCCCGTTGCTGGAAGGAAAAGCGCCTGGAGAATACAAGTTCCTCATATTGTGCTCGTTCAGTTGGGAGAACGTGGAGGCCAAACTGAGAGCTGTGTCGTATTGAGGGTTGGATTCCAAATTTTCGATTGCTCTGGCCGAAACAATCAACAGAAGAAGACCAGTCTGAAAATGTTACATTATTAAATCATTGATAACGTTATTTGAATTTTTAATTTTAACAAAGGTCTAATCTTTGACAATTTGGGTTTTGTTCACAGACAAAACTACTAATTACTAAGCTCAGACAACGTACGGATAATTTTGGTTGGACTAGGTTAAGTTCAATCAAATCCTTTCCCTACAGAATGAGTTAAACAATTCAATTTACGTTTTACTTCATATTTACATTTTAAACACAATTATAACTTTAATTTTCAGTGTCAATAATAATTTAAAGAAATTTTAAGCTTTTAACATATTGGTTTCTCTTCAGGTCACTATCTGTATTATCAGTACATAAGAATAATGGTAAGAACTCTTAACTCTAGCACCTTAGGAGTATAAATTATATGTTTTAAACTTACCAGTATTTTGAACATATTTTTATATTTGGCAATGAAGTCGATGCATATTTTATAAAAAAAAAACAAAAGATTGTATTTATACGAAATGTGCGCTTATCTTTCGGCCTGTATTTTTAACTCACGGAATTGTTACAATTTCGGCTATAAATCACCTAGTTTACAACTCTTAATCTAACAAGACGTTGGAAATGTGAAATAAAAATTTATCGACTAGAATTATTTAGAAACGAATATATTTATAAACATAGTTGATTGAAGATACATAATAATGAATTTGAGAAGTACAAGAAAAGAGAAGAATCCAAGAATGCTAATATTAAAGAAAGTATTGAGGATGATATTCAACGAGTACAGGAAATAATTAAAAACGTCGGTTTGCATAGCTGAGTTTTGTATCAGACGCATTGAAGGATCAAAATCAGGTAGATGCTATCTGCCCAAATTTCTCTAAGGCGTTCGATAGGGTCCATGATGTGTTCTTCAATCAGTTGGAAATGCTTCTAAACAGATGCTGCTTGAACTTCTATATTAGTTCCCAGCGGGTCAGCCTGTTGTCTGATATATCCTCCAAATTATCTTAGATTAGAGACTTTAAAATGTCACCAATGAGAAAATGGGAAGATGTGAGCTCAACGTAATCATTGAGATCGTCGCTCAGAGAACAAAGTGATCGTTAGGAAAGTTGTGAATTTCTCGATGGTAAAAGTGTAATGCCAGCCACTCGTAATAGGTATCACCTCACATCGGTCTTCCATAATCCTCCAAAACGTGGTCCTCGATGTGGTGTAAAACTCCACTCAATCTGCTTTGGAGTGAAGCATTGTTCTACTCTATTGGCTTCATCGATCAGGAATTGACCAAGTTCTTGCAAACGATTTCGTGCTCCAATGAAGTTGAGCAGAAAGCAGATGACAGGGATGACATACCGAAGATAAAAGTTGACAGAGATGACACAAGATTAGAGAGATGATAAATGCTAAGAATGACAGATGACAGAGATAACAAATGACAGATGACAGATCACTGATTACAGATGACAGATGACAGATAATAAATGACAGATGACATCAGATATTTTAACTTCATAACAAAGATGATAGATGACAAAGATGGCATATGACAGAGATAACAGATTACAGAAAGGAGAGATCACAAAGATGACAAATGACAAAGATGACAGACGCCAGAGATGATAAGTAATAAAGATAGAGATTACAAATATCACAGATAACAGAGTTGACAGGTGACAGAGATGACAGATGGCAAAAAGAACAGATGACAGAGATGGTAAAAATGACAGATGACAGAGATGTTCGACGGCAAATATTACAGACGAAGAGATTACAGATAATAGAGATGACAGACGACAGATATGATAAATGACAGGGATGATAGATGACAGAGATGGCAGATGACAGATGTGGTAGATAACAGATGACAGAGATTACAGATGCCAATATGACAGAATGTCGGAGATTACAAATGACAAATATGACAGACTACAGGTGATAAAGATGACAGAGATGATAAAGATAACAGACGACAGAGATGACAGACGACAAATGGAAAATGATTTATGACAGATATGACAAATAACAGACATGTTGATTAAAAAAATGGCAGATAACAGAGAGTCACAAAGATGAGAAATAACAAAGCTGACAGAGAGATCACAAAGATAACAAATGTCAAAGATGACAAATGACAAAGATAATAGATAACAAAAATGGTAAAATCGACAGATGACAAAAATGACAGACGACAAAAATGACAGATAATGCAGATGACAAATGACAGAGACGTCAGATGACAGAGATTACAGATGGCAGCGATGATAGTAGCTAGAGATGGCAGATAGCAAAGATTACAGATTACAAAGATGACAAATGACAGAGATTACTGAAAAAGAAGATGATAGATGACTGATGATAAAGATGACACATAACAGAGATGACAGATAACAGAGTTGACAGATGACAAAGATGACAGATGAGAGTTTAGAGAGGAGATGGCAGAGAAACTGTGATAACAGAAATAACAGATTAGAGAGATGGCAGATGATGGAGATGACAGATGACAAACATAGCAGAGATGGCGAAGATGACAGATCGCAGACGGCAAATGGTAAATAACAGATGACAGAGACGACAAATGACAGACATGATAGATTAAGGAAATGGCAGATGACAGAGAGGAGAGATCACAAAGATGACAAATGTCAATAATGACAGATGCCAGGTAATAGAGATGACGACAAATGTCACAGATAGCAGAGTTACTAGATGATAATAGATGATAGAGATGGTAAAAATGACAGATGCCAGAGATGAAGGACGAAAGAGATTACAAATAATAGAGATGACAGATGACAGATGACAGATGACAGATGACAGCTGACAGATGACAGATGACAGCTGACAGATGACAGATGACAGATGACAGATGACAGATGACAGATGACAGATGACAGATGACAGATGACAGATGACAGATGACAGATGACAGATGACAGATGACAGATGACAGATGACAGATGACAGATGACAGATGACAGATGACAGATGACAGATGACAGATGACAGATGACAGATGACAGATGACAGATGACAGATGACAGATGACAGATGACAGATGACAGATGACAGATGACAGATGACAGATGACAGATGACAGATGACAGATGACAGATGACAGATGACAGATGACAGATGACAGATGACAGATGACAGATGACAGATGACAGATGACAGATGACAGATGACAGATGACAGATGACAGATGACAGATGACAGATGACAGATGACAGATGACAGATGACAGATGACAGATGACAGATGACAGATGACAGATGACAGATGACAGATGACAGATGACAGATGACAGATGACAGATGACAGATGACAGATGACAGATGACAGATGACAGATGACAGATGACAGATGACAGATGACAGATGACAGATGACAGATGACAGATGACAGATGACAGATGACAGATGACAGATGACAGATGACAGATGACAGATGACAGATGACAGATGACAGATGACAGATGACAGATGACAGATGACAGATGACAGATGACAGATGACAATAATAACAGCAAACAGATGGTAAGAATGACAGATGATGGAGATAATAGGCGACAAAAATAACAGACAACAGAGATGTGAGACGACAGAAATTGCATATAATAGAGATAACAGAGATAATAGATGGCGGATATAATAGATGGCAGACATGACAAATGACAAAGATGGTAGATGACACACATGACAGATAACAGATAACAGAGATTACAGGTTACATAGATGACAGATAATAGCTAACAGAGATGGTAAAAATGACAAATGACTGAGTCGACAGGTTACAGTAATTTGAAATGACGGAGATTACAGCTGTAAGATGTGACAGGTGACAGATGAGAAAGTTTACAGATGACAGAGATACAGGTGGCAGGAGTGGCAGATGACTGATGAAAGTTAACAGATATAACGGATTAGAGAGATTACAAAGAGATTGAGATGACAAATGATAAGGATGACAGACATGTCAGAGATGACAGATGAGAGAAGATAAATGGCAGATGACATATGACAGAGATGTCAGATTAAAAAATGGCAGATGACAGAGTGGAGAGATCAAAGAGATGACAAATGATAAAGATGACAGATGATAGAGATGACAAGCAATAGAGATGACATATGACAAATTTTACAGATAACAAAGTTGACAGATGACAGAGATGACATATGACAAATTTCACAGATAACGGAGTTGATAGATGACAGATGGCAAAGGCGACAGAGATTGCAGACTATAGATATGGTAGATTTAAGAGATGGTAGATGACAGACATAACAGATGGCGGAGATTACTGGTGACATACATGACAAATGACAGGTGTCAGAGATGGTAAAAATGACAAATGACAGAGATGCCGACAGAGATTACAGACAAAAGAGATTATAAATAATAGAGGAGACAGATGACAAAATAACATAGATTGCATATAATAGAGATGACATACGACAGAGATAATAGATGGCAAATATGACAGATGACAGAGATGACAAATGACAAAGTTGGTAGATGACATACATGACAGATAACAGTTGACAGAGATTGCAGGTGACATAGATGATAGATGATAGGTAACAGAGATGGTAAAAATTACAAATGACAGAGATGACAGATTACAGATGTGACAGATGACAGATGATAAAGATGACAAATGTCAGAGATGGCAGACAACAGAGATTAAAGATCACGAAGATGACAAATGTCAGAGTTTACAGATGACAGAGTTGCAGGTGCCAGGAGTGGCAGATGACTGATGAAAGTTAATAGATATAATATATTAGAGAGATTACAGAGAGATTGAGATGACAAATGATAAGGATGACAGATATGTCAGCGATGACAGATGACAGAAAACTATGGCAGATGAGATATGACAGAGATGTCACACAAAAATGACATCCGATGGAGATGACAAATGACAGAGACGACAGATGACAGAGATTACAGATGGCAGTGATGATAGTAGCCACAAATGGCAGATGACAGAGATTAAAAATTAAAAAGATAACAAATGACAGAGAGGACAGAAGGAGATAATAGATGACAGAGGTGACAGATGATAAAGATGACACATAACAGAGATGATAGATAACAGAGTTGACAGATGACAAAGATGACAGATGAGAGTTTAGAGAAGAGATGGCAGAGACAACAGAAAGTTGACAGCAATAACAGAAATAACAGATTAGAGAGATGGCAAATGATAGAGATGACAGAGATGACAGATGACAGACATGATAGATTAAAGAAATGGCAGATGGCAAAGAGTATTGATCATAAAGATGGCAAAGATAAAAGAGAGGAGAGATTACAAAGATGACAAATTTGAAAGATGACAGTTGCCAGATGACAGATGACAAAGATAATAGATGATAGAGATGGTAAAGATGACAGATGACAAAGATGACGACATAGATTACAGACGAAAGAGATTACAAATAATAAAGGAGACAGATGACTGTTGACAAAATAACAGATGACAAAATAACAGAGATTGCCTATAATAGAGATAATAGATGGCAAATATGATAGATGACAGAGATCACAAATGATAAAATTGGTAGATGACACATGACAGAGATTACAGGTTACATAGATGATAGATGATGGGTAACAGAGATAGTAAAAATTACAAATGACAGCGATAACAGATTACAGATTACATCTGACAGATGAAAGATGATAAAGATGACAAATGTCAGAAATGGCAAACAACAGAAATTAAAGATCACAAAGGTGACAAACGTCAAAGGTGACAGATGAAAGAGTTTACAGATGACAGAGACGCAGCTGGCAGGAGTGGTAGATGACTGATGAAAGTTAACAGATATAACAGATTAGAGAGATTACAAAGAGATTGAGATGACAAATGATAAGAATGACAGACATGTCAGGGATGACAGATGACAGAAGTTAAATGGCAGATAACATATGGCAGAGATGTCACATTAAAAAATGGCAGATGGCAGAGTGGAGAGATCAAAGAGATGCCAAATGTTAAAGATGGCAGATGACAGAGGTGACAAGTAACAGAGGTGACATATGACAAATTTCCCAGATAACAGAGTTGACAGATAACAAATGACAAAGACGACAGAGATTGCAGATGACAGAGATGGTAAATGCCAGAGATGGTAGTTGGCAGAGATTACCGGTGACATCCATGTCAAATGACAGGTGCCAGAGATGGTAAAAATGACAAATGACAAAGATAACAGATTACAGATAATGGAGTCGACAGATTACAGAGATTACAAATAACAGATGATAGGGATGTCAGATGACAGATGACAGTGATGGCAGAGGACAGTTGACAGACATGACAGATGTCAGAGATAACAGATGTCAGAGATGTTAGAAGACAGATATAGCAGATGACAGAGATTATAGATGACAGATATGACAGACGACAGAAGACAGAGATGATAGACGATAGAAATGACAGATGTCAGATGACAGAGATAAAAAAATGATAAACAACAGATGGCAGGGATATCAGATGACAGATGACAGTGATGGCAGATGATAGACATGATAGATTAAAGAAATGGCAGATGGCAAAGAGGAGAGATCATAAAGATGACAAATGACAAAGATAAAAGAGAGGAGAGATCACAAATGTCAAAGATGAAAGTTGCCAGAAATTACAGGTATCATCTCTATGATGACAAATGTCACAGATAACAGAGTTAATAGATTACAGATGATAATAGATGATAGAGATGGTAAAAATGACAGATGACGACAGAGATTACAGACGAAAGAGATTACAAATAATAGAGGAGACAGATGACAGTTGACAAAATAACAGATGACAAAATAACAGAGATTGCATATAATAGAGATGACAGACGACAGAGATAATAGATGGCAAATATGATAGATGACAGAGATGACAAATGACAAAATTGGTAGATGACACACATGACAGATAACAGTTGACAGAGATTACAGGATAAAAATTACAAATGACAGAGATGACAGATTACAGATTACATCTGACAGATGAAAGATGATAAAGATGACAAATGTCAGAGATGGCAGACAACAGAGATTAAAGACCACAAAGATGATAAATGTCAGAGGTGACAGATGAGAGAGTTTACAGATGACAGAGATGCAGCTGGCAGGAGTGGCAGATGACTGATGAAAGTTAACAGATATAACAGATTAGAGAGATCACAGAGAGATTGAGATGATAAATGACAAAGATGACAGACATGTCAGAGATGACAGATAATAGAAGATAAATTGCAGATGACATTTGACAGAGATATCAGATTAAAAAATCGCAGATGACACTCTCCACTCTGATAAAGATGACAGTTGACAGAGATGACAAGTAATAGAGATAACATATGACAAATTTCACAGATAACAGAGTTGACAGATGACAGAGATGACAGATGACAAAGACGACAGAGATTGCAAACGGCAGAGATGGTAGATGACAGACATAACAGATGGCAAAGATTACCGGTGACATACATGACAGATGAAAGGTGTCAGAGATGGTAAAAATGACAAATGACAGAGATAACAGATTACAGATGATGGAGTCGACAGATTACAGAGATTACAAACAACAGAGTTTATAGATGACAGATATGACAGACGACAGAAGATAAAGATGACAGACGACAGAGATAATAGACGACAGAGATAATAGATGTCAGATGACAGAGATGAAAAATGACAAATAACAGATAACAGGGATGCCAGATGACAGATGACAGTGGTGACAGATGACAGTTGACAGACATGACAAATGACAGAGATAACAGATGTCAGAGATGTTAGAAGACAGAGATAGTAGAGGACAGATATGACAGACGACAGAAGACAAAGATGACAGAAGACAGAGATGATAGATGATAGAAATGATAGACGTCAGATGACAGAAATAAAAAATGACAAATAACAGATGACAGGAATGTCAGATGATAGATAACAGTGATGGCAGATGACAGTTGACAGGCATGATAGATGGCAGAGATAACAGATGTCAGAGATGTTAGAAGACATAGATAGCAGATGACAGAGATTATAGATGACAGATATGACAGACGACAGAAGATAAAGATGACAGAAGACAGAGATGATAGACGACAGAGATAATAGATGTCAGATGACAGAGATGAAAAATGACAAATAAGAGATTACAGGGATGTCAGATGACAGATGACAGTGGTGACAGATGACAGTTGACAGACATGACACATGTCAGAGATAACAGATGTCAGAGATGTTAGAAGACAGAGATAGCAGAGGACAGATATGACAGACGACAGAAGACAAAGATGATAGATGATAGAAATGATAGATGTCAGATGACAGAGATACAAAATGACAAATAACAGATGACAGGGATGTCAGATGACAGATGACAGTTGACAGACATGATAGATGAGTGATGATAGTGATGGCAGATGACAGTTGACAGACTTGACAGATGACAGAGATAACAGATGTCAGAGATGTTAGAAGACAGAGATAACAGATGACAGAGATTATAGATGACAGTTATGACAGACGACAGAAGACAAAGATGATAGATGACAGAGGTGATAGATGTCAGATGACAGAGATGAAAAATGACAAATAACAGATGACAGTGATGACAGATGACAGTTGACAGACATGACAGATGACAGAGATAAAATATGTCAGAGATGTTAGAAGACAGAAATTACTAATGACAGAGACAAATGTCAGATGATATATAACAGAGATAACCAATGACAGAGAGGACAGATTAAAAAATGGTATATGGGAGACAGTAGAGATTACAAAGACGACAAATGACAAAGATACCAGAGATAAGAGATCACATAGATGATAAATAATAAAGATAACAGCTGCCAGAGATGACAGGTAATAGATATGATAGATGACAAATATCACAGATAACAGTCAACTCTGTTGATGGCAAAGATGACAGAGATAGTAAAATTGACAAATGGCAAAGATGACAGATGACAGACTTGACAGATTACAAAGATTACAAATGACAGAAATTATAGATGGCAGATAACAAAGATGACATGACAGACGTTAGATATGACAAATATCAGATGACAAAGATGGCTAATGGCAGAGATGACTAATGACAGATATGACAGAAGACTGACATGAGAGATGACAGAGATAATAGGTGACAGTTATGACAGATGACAAAGATGATAGAAGGCAGAGATAGTATATGACAGAGATTATAGATCACAAAATTGATAAGTAACTGAAATTACTGATGACAGAGATGACAGATGATAGAAATGACAGGTAATAGAGATGATGACAAATGTTATTAGATGACAGAGATTACAGTTGACAAAGATAATAGATGATAGAGATGGTAAAAATCATATATACCAGAGTTGACAGATGACAAAAATGACAGAGAGCAGATGGTAAAAATGACAGGTGACGGAGATGATAGACGACAGAGATTGCATATAATAGAGATGACAGACTACAGAGATAATAGTTGGCGAATAAATATCATAGTTGACAGAGATGACAAATGACAGAGATGGTAGATGACACACATGACAAATAACAGATGACAGTGATGACAGATTACAGTTGACAGACATGACAGATTATAGATCACAAAGATGACAAATTACAGAAATTGCTAATGGCAGAGACAAATGACAGATGATATATAACAGAGACAACCAATGCCTGAGATGACAGATTAAAAAATCGTATATGGTACAGAGTAAAGATTACAAAGACGACAAATGACAATGATACCAGAGAGAATATTTCACAAAGATGACAAATAATAAAGATGGTGCCAGAGGTGACAGGTAATAGAGATGATAGATGGCAAATATCACAGATAACAGAGTTGACAGACGGCATAGATGACAGAGATGGTAAAATTGACAAATGGCAGAGATGACAGATGACAGAGTTGACAGATTACAGAGATTATAGCTGACAGATAACAAAGATGAAAGAAGACAGAGATGACAGACGTTAGATATGACAGATATAAGATGACAGAGTGGCTAATGACAGAGATGACATATGACTGACATGACAGATGACAGAGACGATGGATGACAGTTGACAGATGACAGAGATGATGGAAGACAGAGGTAGTAGATGACAGAGATTATAGATCACAAAGTTGACAATTGACTGAAATTACTGATGACAGAGATGACAGATGATAGAAATGAAAGATGACAGAGTTGACAGATGACCGAAACGACAGATAAAAGATTTTACAGATGACAGATTCTGATATGGCAGAAATGGCAAATGACAAATTTTTTACTAGATCTATTTTAAATAAATCTCTCATTTCTGACCAATTTAAATGTTTGATTAATGTCATACACCCACCCTACGCATAAAGTTTTCTGAAACCTCACTGTCAAATATCTGCTTTCATAAAAATGGTAACAGTGTTGTTTGGGATTTACTTTCAACACTTAAAACAGTATTGTAGCTTATGTTTTATTGTTTATGTAGGGTGAATGACTGGATAATATTCCATTATTCAATTGTTAAAATAACAAGCAATTATTTTTTCATCGAAGACTTAAAGTTTTTTTCTTAAGTGCTCATTTAATTTATAAAAATGATAGATGACAAAACAGATAATGTCTATGACATATGACAAATGAATAATGACAAAACATAGATTACAAGTGACAGATTGCAGAGGTGACAGAAATAACAGCTGAGAGATTGCAGAGGTGACTGTTAAGAAAGCTGAAAAATTAAAAAGATGAGAGGACAAAAAAAACAGATGATGGAAAAACATAGAAAAGTTGAATTAAATTTGGAAGTTAAATTTTTGAAAAATTCCAGTAATTTGAAAGAAAGGTCGCTGTATACATTTTTAACACTTAAAATAAAATCTCGCAATACTGAAAGATAATTTCCAGCAAAATTTCGTCAAAATAAAACACGAAAAGTTGCAAAATCCAAAAACTTAGAATTAATGAATTTAATAATTCTTTAAGAAAATTTTCACAATTTAAAAGAGGGAAAAATGTAGAAAGTTGAAGATTACTTGAAATGTTTGTGAATTTCAATTTAGAACTCTGGAATAAAATTGTTGCAATTTGAAAAAAAAATTCAATACAATTTCAACAAAATTAAAACAAGAATTCATTAGTAATTTTTTTAACTCTACATATTTAGAAAAAAAAATTGTAAAGCTGGTGGGTAGCTTCTATATTACATTCAATTCTAGTAGGGTAGGTGGGTGGCCTCTAACTTACCTTTAAATTCATTTTCTGTAGGATAATGACACCCACCCACCTTATATAGGCAACAATTCAATTAGGTGTGTTTCTCCCTATCTTCATCTTCTTTATTGAACTCTTGGGGTTTAAACAATGTTGTTTTTTCTATCAATATCAACGTTATTGTTGTTTTAGAAATGGATAAAGCTTCTAACTTAAACCAAATCAGACAAATTTTTAATTAGCTGCGATGATTACTTTGCAGACAACACTTTTTTTAATTACAGCTATTAAGAGATGGTTTTGAAAAAGAATTTCAGACCAAAATAAGTATTAATTTGAATTAATTGATTGACATATCTCAATTGGTTCAATTTAATAAAGAGTTAAAAAATATTTTGAAATTAATTGGTTAATGGTTGAGGCGATAATTTTGTGATACATCTTGGGAATATAAACAAAAAAACGCTTACTTTGTTGATATCACACTTTATAAAGCGTTTTTGTTTATAATTCGAAATTCCAAAACTGAATTAAAATATTAGATTTATTTTCTAAATTCCCTTTCCCTGAAATATTTTACTCTACACTTAAAAAATTTCTAAAATACAAAAAAGGACGATTTGCAAGTGAAATGATATTTTAAAGGGATTGAATTAAAACCACACGTCTATTTTACATTAAGACCCAAAATGTACTCTTTATTGAAAACGATCAATACAAGGATTTGTTGAGCACAGCTGCTTTCAACTAGCTACGATTGGCGTCTCTACTAACAGCGCGGACAGTGTTTTGTTCCGTAGAGACCTACTTGATACAGCAGACCGGATACGGAATTTTGGTAGTTGTTTTGGGAGTCCGCTATGACGTTGCCGCCGCCCACGGAGAAGGCGTTGATCGGCACAAGTACCGGTACGTTCAGCAATGGCACGGAGGCGATCAAGTGGGCCGAAACCACCACCAACAAGAAGATTGCCTGAAATTAAAACAAAACATAAATTACTACTAGAATTTTTGAGTAGAAATGTTAAGATTTAAAATCCTCATATAATAATTATGTAAGGATAGATATTTTACAGGAAATATCAACCTCAAAAACGTATGCAACTGAATACACAGTACAGTGTATATTTGGTTGTATATTTATGTAATAAATAAATGTATTCAAAATGTGTTAATTAAATTATTGTATTAATATAGATACAATAATTTAATAAACACATTTCGAACTTAAATATTTAAGTAGGTTTCGACCTTTTAAGGCACGTGTTATTTAAATATTAAAGGTGAATCTTTTCAAATCCAAAAATTGGCGAGAAAATGTTCGTCTTCTAGAACCTTGACAATAATTTGTGTAGTGTTTTTTGAGGACTGATTCTTAGTACTTTATTATAAAGTGAAGACGTAAACAATATAGAAAATAAGGTAAAATAATTAAAGAATATATGTTAGAAGTAATTTTAAAGTATAAATCATTGATTATAATTATATATTTCTTTTGTAAGAACTTACCAAAAATTTTGCCATTGTTATACACGTAGAATACCTCGTATGTTGTATTGGTAGATCTGCGTGTATTTTATACTAACACAAGTGGTAATGTAGGGCAATGAATTACACTTTTATCATTGATAACTTTGATTTATGTTACGATTTTAACTTTAAAGTTATGATGAAAGACTAACAAATATTACCTTTTAAAAACGTATAGTTTATGGTCGTCTAATATGTTAAGTTATTTTTTAAGATTACAATTTGAAAGTGCTTTCTGTGATACGATTATTAATAAAATCAAGAATGTAAACATTAAGGAAATATGCAAAAGAAAAAAGCTAAAATAATTTGTGGTAAAAAATTTATTAAATAAATTATTTGTTCCCTGAAACTAATGCCTTTTTATTAAAGTTACATCGGTTTTACACAGTTTTTATTTTACCGTATTAAAACTACGTTCATCCTTAACCTTTAAACAAATTTTGAGGTCAATTCCTCGGGTGGTGTACTTTTTAGAATTTATTAAATCTCAATATGCGAATTTCAAATATTGAAATATATTTCACAGCGTTGACATTTAATTTACAGCTGTTTTACACTACTTATATTTTACTGTGTTAAACCTACGTTCATCCTTAACCTATAAACAAATTTTGAGGTTAATTCCTCGCGTGGTGTTGTTTTTAGAATTTCTTAAATCTCAAGATGCAAATTTTAATTATTCAAATTTAATTCACAGCGTTGCCATTTATTTCACAGCTGTTTTACACTTCTTATATTATACTGTATTAAAACTACGTTCATCCTTAACCTATAGACAAATTTTAAGGTCAATTCCTCGAGTGGTTTATTTTTTAGAATTTTTTAAATCTTAACACGCGAATTTTAAATATGCAATTTTATTTCACAGCGATGCTATTTATTTTACAGCTGTTTTACAGAGCTTATATTTTACTGTATAAAAACTACATTTACCCTTAACCTATAAACAAATTTTGAGGTTAAATCCTGACGTTGTGTATTTTTTAGAATTTTTTAAATCCAAAATGCGAATTTTAATTATTCAAATTTAATTTACAGCGTTGCTATTCAGTTTAATTTACTTAAAAATCTATATAGAAACTTAAAGTTAAATTATTCTAGTTATTTATTTCAAAATTATTGGTATAATTTAGTTATAAACAGAATAATAACGCTGCGAACTTAAATTATTGATTTTGAAAAATTTGCTTTGTGTGATTTAAAAAATTCTAACTCATAAACTACTGAATAAATCAACTTAAAATTTTATGCGCATGCTTGGAATTAATGTAGTTTCAATACGTTGCAAAATAATTGGTATAACTCGACTGTAAAAAAAGTTGCGACCCACCAAATAAAAATGTGTGTTTGTGAAAAATTCTCATCTCGTGATTTAAAATATTCTAATGAGTAAACAAATTAGTATATTGATACAAAAATCTCCAAATATGTTTAGAATTAATGTATTTTTAGATATTTAATAAAATAATTGGTGCAATAAAACTCTAAATTAAATGGCAACGCTTCAAATTTAGTTTAGTGTTTCTGGGAAATTTGCAGTTCACAACTTAAAAATTTATGAATAACACAGCACCTTAAAAATAGACTTAAAAACTGATACAGTAGGTCACCGCTAATATATTTAAGTTATTTATCATAAAATTATTGGTATAATTTAGTTATAAACAGAACGATAACGCTGCGAACTTAAATTATTGATTTTGAAAAATTTGCATTATGTGGTTTAAAAAATTCTAACTCATAAACTACTAAATAAATCAACTTAAAATTGTATGCTTATGCTTGGAATTAATGTAACTTCAATATATTGCAAAATAATTGGTGTAACTCGACTGTAAAAAAAGTTGCGCCCCACCAAATAAAAATTTGTGTTTGTGAAAAATTATCATCTCGTGATTTAAAAAATTCTAATGAATAAACCAACTAGTATATTGATACAAAAATCTCCAAATATGTTTAGAATTAATGTATTTTTAGATATTTAATAAAATAATTGGTGCAATAAAACTATAAATTAAATGGCGACGCTTCAAACTTAGATTAGTATTTTTGAGAAATTTGTAGTTCACAACTTAAACATTTATGAATAACACAGCACCTTAAAAATAGATTTAAAAATTGATATAGTAGGTCACCGTTAATATATTTAAGTTATTTATAATAAAATTATTGGTGTAATTTAGTTATAAACAGAATGATAACGCTGCGAACTTAAATTATTGATTTTGGAAAATGTGCTTTATGTGGTTTAAAAAATTCTAACTCATAAACTACTGAATAAATCAACTTAAAATTTTATGCGTATGCTTGGAATTAATGTAGTTTTAATATATTGCAAAATAATTGGTACAACTCGACTGTAAAAAAAGATGTGACCCACCAAATACAAATGTGTGTTTGTGAAAAATTCTCATCTCGTGATTTAAAAAATTCTAATGAGTAAACAAATTAGTATATTGATGAAAAAATCTCCAAATATGTTTTGAATTAATGTATTTTTAGATATTTAATAAAATAATTGGTGCAATAAAACTCTAAATTAAATGGCGACGCTTCAAACTTAGATTAATGTTTATGAGAAATTTGCAGTTCACAACTTAAAAATTTATGAATAACACAGCACCTTAAAAATAGACTTAAAAATTGATACAGAAGGTCACCGTTAATATATTGAAGTTATTTATCATAAAATTATTGGTGTAATTTAGTTATAAACAGAATGATAACGCTGCGAACTTAAATTATTGATTTTGGAAAATGTGCATTTTGTGGTTTAAAAAATTCTAACTCAGAAACTACTGAATAAATCAACTTAAAATTTTATAAATATGCTTGAAATTAATGTAGTTTCAATATATTGCAATATAATTGGTACAACTCGACTGTAAAAAAAGTTGCGACCCACCAAATAAAAATTTGTGTTTCTGAAAAATTCTCATCTCGTGATTTAAAAAATTATATTGAGTAAAAAAATTAGTATATTGATACAAAAATCTCTAAGTATGTTTAGAATTAATGTATTTTTAGATATTTAATAAAATAATTGGTACAATAAAACTATAAATTAAATGGCGACGCTTCAAACTTAGATTAGTGTTTTTGAGAAATTTGCATTTCACAACTTAAAAATTTATGAATAACAGAGCGCCTTAAAAATAGACTTAAAAATTAATACAGAAGGTCACCGTTAATATATTGAAGTTATTTATCATAAAATTATTGGTGTAATTTAGTTATAAACAGAATGATAACGATGCGAACTTAAATTATTGATTTTGGAAAATGTGCTTTATGTGGTTTAAAAAATTATAACTCATAAACTACAGAATGAATCAACTTAAAATTTTATGAGTATGCTTGTAATTAATGTAGTTTCAATATATTGCAAAATAATTGGTACAACTCCACTGTAAAGAAAGTTGCAACCCACGAAATAAAAATGTGTGTTTATGAAAAATTCTCATCTCGTGATTTAAAAAATTCTAATGAGTAAACACATTAGTATATTGATACAAAAATCTCCAAATTTGTTTAGAATTAATGTGTTTTTAGATATTTAATAAAATAATTGGTGCAATAAAACTCTAAATTAAATGGCGACGCTTCAAACTTAGATTAGTGTTTTTGAGTAATTTGCAGTTCATAAGTTAAAACTTTATGAATAATACAGCACCTTAAAAATAGATTTATAAACTGATACAGGAGGTCACCGTTAATATATTTAAGTTATTTATCATAAAATTATTGGTGTAATTTAGTTATAAACAGAATGATAACGCTGCGAACTTAAATTATTGATTTTGTAAAATGTGCTTTATGTGAATTGAATTAAAACTACACATCTATTTCACATTAAGGCCCAAAATGTACTCTTTATTGAAACGATCAATACAAGCATTTGCTGAGCACAGTTGCTTTCAACTACCTACGATTGGGGTCTCTACCAACCGTAGAGACCTATTGGATACAGCAGACCGGATACGGAATTTTGGTAGTTGTTTTGGGAGTCCGCTATGAAGTTGCCGCCGCCCACGGAGAGGGCGTTGATCGGTATAAGTATTGGTGCGTTCAGCAATGGTACGGAGGCGATCAAGTGGGCCGAAGCCACCACCAACAAGAAGATTGCCTGAAATTAAAACAAAACAAAAATTACTACTAGAACGTTTAAATAGAAATGTTAATATTTAAAATCCTCATATAATAATTATATAAGTATAGATATTTTACAGGAAATATCAACCTCAAAAACGTATGCAACTGAATACACAGTACAGTGTATATTTGGTTGTATATTTATGTAATAAATAAATGTATTCAAAATGTGTGTATTAATAAAGTTGCAATAATTTAATAAACACATTTTGAACTTAAATATTTAAGTAGGTTTCGACCTTTTAAGGCACGTGTTATTTAAATATTAAAGGTGAATCTTTTCAAATCCAAAAATTAGCGAGAAAATGTTCGTCTTCTAGAACCTTGATAATAATTTGTGTACTGTTTTTTAAGGACTGATTCTTAGTACTTTATTATAAAGTGGAGGCGTAAACAATGTAGACAATAAAGTAAATGAATTAAAGAATATATGTTAGAAGTAATTTTAAAGTATAAATCATTATAATTATATATTTCTTTTGTAAGAACTTACCAAAAGTTTTGCCATTGTTATACACGTAGAATACCTCGTATGCTGCATTGGTAGATTTCCATGTATTTTATACTAACACAAGTGGTAATGTAAGGCAATGAATTACACTTTTATCATTGATAACTTTGATTTATTTTACGATTTAGACTAAGTTATGATGAAAGAGCTAAAATTATTACCTTTTAAAAACGTATGGCTTATGGTCGTCTAATATCTTAAGTTATTTATTAAGATTGCAATTTGTAAGTGTTTTTTATGATACGATTATTACTAATATCAAGAATGTAAAAATTAAGGAAATATGCAAAAGAAGAAAGCTAAAATAATTTGTGGTAATAAATCTTTTACATAAATTATTTGTTCCCTGAAAATAAAGCATTGTTATCAGTTTTACACAGTTTATATTTAACTGTATTAAAATTACCTTCCTCCTTAACCTATAAGCAAATTTTGAGGTCAATTCCTCGCGTGGTGTATTTTATTAGAATTTTTTAAATCTCAAGATGCGAATTTCAATTATTCAAATTTATTTCACAGCGTTATCATTTAGCTTACACAGTTTATATTTTACTATATTAAAACTACGTTCGTCTTTGACCTATAAACAAATTTTGAGGTTAATTCTTCAAGTGGTGTATTTTTTAGAATTTTTAAAATCTCAAGATGCGAATTTCAATCATTCAAATTTATTTCACAGCGTTGCCATTTATTTTACAGCTATCTTACACTACTTATATTTTATTGTGTTAAACCTACATTCATCCATAACCTATAAACACATTTTGAGGTCAATTCCTCACGTGGTGTATTTTTTAGAATGTCTTAAATCTCGAGATGCAAATTTTAATCATTCAAATTTAATTCACAGCGTTGCCATTTATTTTACAGCTGTTTTACACTTCTTATATTATACTGTATTAAAACTACGTTCATCCTTAACCTATAGACAAATTTTAGGGTCAATTCCTCGAGTGGTTTATTTTTTTTAGAGTTTTTTAAATCTCAACATGCGAATTTTAAATATGCAATTTTATTTCACAGCGTTGCCATTTATTTTACAGCTGTTTTACAGAGCTTATATTTTACTTTATAAAAACTACATTTACCCTTAACCTATAAAAAAAATTTGAGGTTAAATCCTGACGTTGTGTATTTTTTAGAATTTTTTAAATCCCAAAATGCGAATTTTAATTATTCAAATTTAATTTACAGCGTTGCCATTCAGTTTAATTTACTTAAAAATCTATATAGAAACTTAAAGCTAAATTATTCTAGTAATTTATTTTAAATTTATTGGTATAATTTAGTTATAAACAGAATGATAACGCTGCGAAATTAAATTATTGATTTTGGAAAATTTGCTTTATGTGATTTAAAAAATTCTAACTCATATACTACTGAATAAATTAACTTAAAAATTTATGAGTATATTTAGAATTAATGTATTTTTAATATATTGTAAAATAATTGGTGCGACTCGACTGCAGCAAAAATTGCGACAGTAAAAACTAAAATTAGTCTTTGTGAAAAATTTACATCTCGTGATTTAAAAAATTCTAATGAGTAAATCAATTAATATATTGATGTAAAAATGTCCAAATATATTTAGAATTAACGTATTTTTCAATATTTAACAAAATAATTAGTATAATAAAACTGTAAATTAAATGGTGAGGCTTCGAACTTAGATTAGTGTTTTTAAGAAATTTGCAATTCACAACTTGAAAATTTGTGATTAACACACTGTCTAAAAAATTAACTTAAAAATCTATACAGAAGGTTAATGATAATGTATTTTAGTTATTTATTATAAAATTATTGGTATAGTTTAGTTATAAACATAATGATAAGGCTGCAAACTTAAATTATTGATTTTGAATAATTTACATTATGTGATTTGTAATTGTAATTCATATACTACTGAATAAATCAACTTAAAAATTTATGGGTATGTTTATAATTAATGTATTTTTAATTTTTTGTGAAATAATTGATTTAACTCGTCTGTAGAAAAAGTTGCGACGCTCCAAATAAACATTTGTGTTTGTGAAAAATTCTCATTTCATGATTTAAAAAATTCTAATGAGTAAACCAATCAGTATATTGATACAAAAATCTCCAAATTTATTTAGCATTAATGCATTTTTAAATATTTAACAAAATAATTGGTACAATAAAACTGTAAATTAAATGGTGAGGCTTCAAACTTAGATTAGTGTTTTTAAGAAATTTGCAATTAACAACTTGAAAATTTGTGATTAACACACTGTCTAAAAAATTAACTTAAAAATCTATACAGAAGGTTAATGATAATGTATTTTAGTTATTTATTATAAAATCATTGGTTTAGTTTAGTTATAAATATAATGATAAGGCTGCAAACTTAAATTACTGATTTTGAAAAATTTACATTATGTGTAATTGTAACTCAGATACTACTAAATAAATCAACTTAAAAATTTATGGGTATGTTTATAATTAATGTATTTTTAATATTTTGTGAAATAATTGTATTAACTCGTCTGTAGAAAAAATTGCGACGCTCCAAATAAACATTTGTGATTGTGAAAAATTCTCATTTCATGATTTAGAAAATTCTAATGAGTAAACCAATCAGTATATTGGTGCAAAAATTTTCAAATATATTTAGAATTAATGTATTTTTAAGTATTTAACAAAATAATTGATACAATAAAGCTGTGAATTAAATGGCGACGCTTCAAACTAAGATTGGTGTTTTTAAGAAATTTGTAGTTCACAATTTGAAAATTTGTAATAAACACAGAATTTAAGAAATTGACTTAAAAATCGATACAAATGATTAAAGTTAATGTATTTTAGTTATTTATTATGAAATTATTGGTGTAATTTAGTTATAAGCAAAATGATAACGCTGAGAACTTAAACTATTGATTTTGAAAAATTTGCATTATGTGATTTAAAAAATTGTAACTCATATACTACTAAATAAATCAACTTAAAAATTTATGAGTATGATTAGAATTAATGTATTTTTAATATATTGTAAAATAATTGGTGCGACTCGACTGTAGCAAAAATTGCGACAGTAAAAACTAAAATTAGTCTTTGTGAAAAATTTACATCTCGTGATTTAAAAAATTCTAATGAGTAAACCAATTAATATATTGATGTAAAAATGTCCAAATATATTTAGAATTAATGTATGTTTAAATATTTAACAAAATAATTCGTACAATAAAACTGTAAATTAAATGGTGAGGCTTCAAACTTAGATTAGTGTTTTTAAGAAATTTGCTATTCACAACTTAAAAATTTGTGATTAACACACTGTCTAAAAAATTAACTTAAAAATCGATACAGAAGGTTAATGATAATGTATTTTAGTTATTTATTATAAAATTATTGGTTTAGTTTAGTTATAAACATAATGATAAGGCTGCAAACTTAAATTATTGATTTTGAATAATTTACATTATGTGATTTAAAAAATTGTAACTCAGATACTACTGAATAAATCAACTTAAAAATTTATGGGTATGTTCAGAATTAATATATTTTTAATATACTGTAAAATAATTGATTTAACTCGTCTGTAGAAAATATTGCGACGCTCCAAATAAACATTTGTGTTTGTGAAAAATTCTCATTTTATGATTTAAAAAATTCTAATGAGTAAACCAATCAGTTTATTGATTGATTGATGTAAAAATGTCCAAATGAATTTAGAATTAATGTATCTTTCAATATTTAACAAAATAATTCGTACAATAAAACTGTAAATTAAATGGTGAGGCTTCAAACTTAGATTAGTGTTTTTAAGAAATTTTCAATTTACAACTTGAAAATTTGTGATTAATACACTGTCTAAAAAATTAACTTAAAAATCTATACAGAAGGTTAACGATAATGTATTTTAGTTATTTATTATAAAATTATTGGTATAGTTTTGTTATAAACATAATGATAAAGCTGCAAACTTAAATTACTGATTTTAAAAATTTACATTATGTGATTTAAAAAATTGTAACTCATATACTACTGAATAAATCAACTTAAAAATTTATGGGTATGTTTATAATTAATGTGTTTTTGATATTTTGTGAAATAATTGATTTAACTCGTTTGTAGAAAAAATTGCGACGCTCCAAATAAACATTTGTGTTTGTGACAAATTCTCATTTCATGATTTAAAAAATTCTAATGAGTAAACCAATTAGTATATTGATGCAAAAATCTCCAAATATATTTAGAATTAATATGTTTTTAAATATTTAACAAAATAATTGATACAATAAAGCTGTGAATTAAATGGAGACGCTTCAAACTAAAATTGGTGTTTTTAAGAAATTTGTAGTTCACAATTTTAAAATTTGTAATAAACACAGAATTTAACAAATTGACTTAAAAATCGAAACAAATGATTGTAGTTAATGTATTTTAATTATTTGTTATAAAATTATTGGTGTAATTTTGTTATTAGCAAAATGATAACGCTGAGAACTTAAACTATTGATTTTGAAAAATTTGCATTATGTGATTTAAAAAATTGTAGCTCATATACTACTACATAAATCAACTTAAAAATTTATGAGTCTGATTAGAATTAATGTATTTTTAATATATTGTAAAATAATTGATGTGATTTGATTGTAGAATAAATGGCGGCACTTAAAACTAAAATTAGACTTTGTGAAAAATTCTCATCTCGTGATTTAAAAAATTCTAATGAGTAAACCAATTAATATATTGATGTAAAAATGTCTAAATATATTTAGAATTAATGTATTTTTAATATATTGTAAAATAGTTGATGTGACTCCACTGTAGAAAAAATGGCGACACTGAAAACTAAAATTAGTCTTTAGGAGAAATTTACATCTCGTGATTTAAAAAATTATAATCAATGCACCAATTAAAATATTGATACAAAAATCTCTAAATATAATTAGGATTAATGTATTTTTAATATATTGTAAAATAATTAGTGTGCAGAAAAGATAACAACGCTCTAAATAGAAAGTTGTATTTGTGAAATATTTACATCTCGTTAACTAAAAACTTCTAACGAATGCAACAATCGATAAATTGATTTAAAAATGTGCAAATATGTTTAAAATAGCTTAGGTTTTAATAATTGGAGGGTGGGTTATAATAGAATAGTTCAAATAAGTTATTTTAAAAGCTCAAAACTATTTATTTCATCAATAATCCAAAATTTTGGCTACCCTTGAATGATGTAAACAGGCACTGGAGCCGGAGCTGGAGCTGGTGCTTGAGGGGTGGTTAGTTTCGCGTAAGCTCCAAGCAGGATTGGAATCAGTAGAGCTTCGGCCTTCATCAAATAGAAAGATAACAGCAGTAGAGTTACCTAGAAGATTAAATTCATATTTATTACTTAAGGTAAATTAAATTAATAATTAGAAAAACACGAAAACATTTAGTTAAATTATATTGTTATAATTTTAATTGCGGTTAAAATAATTATAAACATATTGATTCAATTACGTACTAAGTACACAAATTGCGCCATTGTGCTTAATTATTGTTTCAACTGTGCGATCGAGGCAGAATTCTACTTTTAAACTGAACGCTATCAACAATAATAAATAAAATATTTCCTTACGTTTGTAGTAATAAATTACATGGTCAAGTGAAATCCAAACACGTATAAATTACTGGATTGATGAGGTTGTTACTTGTTGAGTAATTAAACGTATAATTTTTTTAACTATATAAGCACAAACATTTTCTTCACTAGAAATAATGTAATGTAAATTTTATTTATGATTTCATTACAATTAAAATATAATAATAAACACTTCAATGCATATTTATTAAGCCAAAAATACAGATTTCCTTTCAATAATCTTTCTTTTTTGGCTATTAACATTTGGTAAAAAATAGGTTAGGTTAGGTTAGGTTAGGTTAGGTTAGGTTAAATAAATAAAAGGAAAACAATTGTTGAGATTGTTTTATTTTAACGAAATCCAATGTTATAATCATCAAAACTATATCCCGAAGCTCTTAAGCATATCACCAACACTGCCCAACAAGCTGCTGATACCCTTAAAGCTATTATCCGGAATATTCATCATATCTTCCATACTGTGGTCGTCGTTACGAAGCATCCTATCATCCCAGTGGCTCGGTTCCTCCCAAGGATTCATGTTCCTCATGCGCGTATTACGCCTGCCGTACCTTCCACCATTGAAGAAGTCAAGGGGGTTGCCGATGCCTGGAGGGGCACCGATACGAATCATCGTCGCTTGAATCGTACCTACGCACGCTAAAACTAATAAAAGTACCTGCAAAGCAAAAACGTTTAATTTCGTAAATTACTGCAAATTAATACTTACGAAAGTTTTCGACATTTTCGATAAAGGTAACGGATTTTACGACCTTTTAACTGGATTTCAATTTCGTTTAATATTTGCACAATCACCGCTGTAAAATACGAATGCAGCGCGAGTTACTGAAATACCGTACATAATATTGCCGATTAGATATTTTCTAATTTGCACCTTATCGAATATTACTTACTTTTTTTTTCTTGTGTGTATCAATTAAATACACATTTCGGTTTTAGATATAATTAACGTCTCAATTAACGTGACGATTTATCACTCTAAATATATTTTTTGTAGTGATGAAGTTCTTTGTAAGTTTTGCAAAACAACATACACATCTTCAACTTCTAAGTTTTTGTACGTTTGTAGATTATATTTTGCTTCATACACTGTATGATTTCCGCGGTGGAAATCCTTCCAGTGCATGTTTTAGAAAATGGTCTACTAGGCTCTAAAGGGAAATCACCGTTAAGTATTTTGGGAAATGGTTTACCTCTAGAAGGACTCTCTGAAAGTGGTCTTCTTGGTTCGAGCGGTTCTAAAGGACAATCGCCGTTAGATATTTTGGGCAGTGGTTTACCTCTAGAAGGACTCTCTTCGTTGTCTGATTTGGGTGCAAGTAAGCAACGAAAAGGTGGATTACTTAAAGGCATTGCTTAATTTTTGTGTTTTTTAAAACCAATAATAAATTTGATCGTGGTTTACTTCATTTCTTTATTACTTATATCCCCATAAAAATATAGATTTTTCACCAACTCTTTAAAATAAATCTATCATTCTAGTTTCCTAAAAATATTTCCTACAAAAATAAAGACTAAGATCATTCTAGACAGTATATCCAAATTTTTGATTGCATCCAAAAGAACTTCTTAATTTGCCAAAAGCTTTTCCAAAAATTTTGTAAGCAAAGGAAGGATTTAAAAAAAATATATAATCATCATTTGCATAGACATAAACAACACTCCTAAAAATAAATATGTTTTATATCAAACAAAATTTCAAAACAGTACATCCAACTAGAATATCAAGGAACTTATTCATTCGTCAAAAAGTTTTCCCAACGATTTTCTACAAAATTTGAAACCAATATTGTACAAACCCAAACAAAATAAATCATTTTATATTAAACAAATTCTCTGGATAGCGTATACAAGCCAGAATATCCTTTATTGATTGCTTCAAAAAAACATTTTTATTTTCCTAAAGGTTTTCCAAAAATTTTGAAGGTAAAGAAAGAATTTTCTATAAAATTTTTAATCATCATTTAATGAATAAAAACAAAACTCCTTAAAATCATAACGTTTTATATCAGACAAATATTCCAAACACTTTTTGCAACTCACAATATCAATTTTTAATTTACTTAAAATATCTTCGTCATTTCTAAAAGATTTTCGACACATTTTGAAGGAAAAGGAAATGCCTATAATAGAAACAAAGAAAATTGATTAAAATAAATATGTTTTTCTAGCAAATAAACTTTACAAACAGCACATCCAATCTACAATATAAATTGTTGATTGCTTCAAAGAAACTTTTTGATTTGCCATAAGTTTCCTACAAAATTTGTAACGCAAAGAAAATACTTTAAAATTAATCTATTTTCGCACTGGGTGTACTCAGAATATCAATTTTTGAAGGATTTTTTTTTGTATAACAAAAGATTTTCCTAAAATTTCTCAGAATATTATATTTTGAAATATTTTTTCAATTCCAAAATATTTCCCAAAAATTTCACAGAGTATTAAATTTTGAAACAATTTTTTTTGTGCCAAAAGATTTTCCTAAATTCAGAATATTAAACTTTGAAACAAATTTTTCTATACGCCAAAAGATTTTTCAAGGATTTTTTTTGTATAACAAAAGATTTTCCTAAAATTTCTCAGAATATTATATTTTGAAATATTTTTTTCTATGCCAAAATATTTTCCAAGAATTTCAGAGAATATTAAATTTTGAAACCATTTTTTCTGTGCCAAAAGATTTTCCAAGATTATCTCAGAATATTAAATGTTGAAACATATTTTTCTACGCTAAAAAATTTTCTAAAAATTTTGTAGGAAAGAAAGATTTTCCAAAAATTTTGCGACCATATTTGTACAAGCTTCAAAATAAGTAAGTTTTATTTTAAGTACACTTTCTAGACAGTATATTCTACCAAGAATATCAATTGTCTCTCGCCCTAAAAGAACTTCTTGGTTTACCAAAAAAAATTCCAAAATGAAAATGTGTAGAAAAAGAAAAGTTTTCTACAAAATTATTGAATTATATTTAATCTTCACACTTCCTACAAAATTACAATTGGTAACTAAAGTTATCAATTGTCTCTTGCCCTAAAAGAACTTCTTCGTCTGCCAAAAAAAAAAAAAAATCCAAAATAAAAATGTGTAGAAAAAGAAAAGTTTTCTACAAAATTATTCAATTATATTTAATCTTCACACTTCCTACAAAATTACAATTGGTACCTTAAGTTATCAATTAAATAACAACTGGCAACTTGATTTTGTCATTTGTCATTTTGCATATGTTTTAAACTGTCAATTTCCATTTATCAGTTATTGTCATTTGTCAATTTGTTATTTATGTTTTGCTAATTGTCATTTGAAATTTTATATTTGATGTTAACTCTTTTATGTCAAGTATCAGTTGTCATTTGTCATTTACTATGTAATCTATGTCATTTGTCAATTAATATTGATCACTTTATGTTTATTGTCATCTTTTCATTTGCTATAATCTTTCTTTTATCACATCAACTTAAATCTTGCATTTTGAAATTGTTGTCAATTGTCACTTGATATTCATCAGATGTCATTTTTCATTCTATATTTTTCTAAATTTCCATTTGTTTTTTTTATATGTCAATTTGTATTTAGTAAATACAATATATAATATATTTTGTCTGGAAATAAATAAATATGTTATACGTTATATGTCATGTTACCCTTGTTGTCAATTGTCATTTATGTTTTTTGACAGTAGTCAATTCTCTATTTTATATTTATTGTCATGTGTCGTTTGTCATTTGCTATTTGTAGTTATTTCTCGTTTGTCAATGTTCAATTTAAATTTCATGTCTTACTTTTCATTTGTCATGGGTCAATTTTATTTGACATTTTGCTATTGTCATTTTTCATTTATATGTCATTATTCAATTGTTATATCAATTTATTATCAATTATCAGTATTTGTTATTTTGTGTTTTGTTACTTATTGTTAAATGTAATTTGCCTTTTTAATTAATTAGCATTAATAAATATCCATTAATGTTATTTTGTCATTTGTCATTATGCATTTGTTTTCAACTACCACCTTTTTTCATTTACTATCATTCGTGTTATATGTCTTATGTTAATGTAGCACTTGTTAATTGTGAATTGTCATTTATGGTTTTTTGACAGTAGTCATTTCTCTATTTTATATTTATTGTCATGTGTCGTTTGTCATTTGCTATTTGTAGTTATTTCTCGTTTGTCAATGTTTAATTTAAATTTCATGTCTTACTTTTCATTTGTCATGGGTCAATTTTATTTGACAGTGTTATATTGTCATTTTTCATTTTTATATCATTATTGTTAAATGTAATTTGCCTTTGTAATTAATTATCATTAATAAATATCCATTCATGTTATTTTGTCATTTGTCATTATGCATTTGTTTGCAACTACCACCTTTTTTCATTTACTATCATTCGTCATTTCACATATTTTGTCAATTTTGCATCATTAGATTTTATTTAATCCATGACATTTGTCTATTGTCATTTGTTATTTGCTAATTGTTATTTGTCATTTTATAAATGATGTTAACTGTTGTATGTCAAGAATCAGTTGTCATTTGTCATCTACTATTTGATCGATGTCATTTGTCAATTAATATTTATTGTTATTATTGTGTTTGCTTTAAACTTTCTTTTATGATGTCAACTGACATCTGGAATTTAAAATTTGTTGTCAATTGTCATTTGATATCTGCTTTGTTTAGTGAATTTATCATTTTATATTTGCTCTCCATTGCCATTTTCATTCGCCATATGTAACTTGACAGTTGATATTTTTCTCTTTATTATTTATTGTCATCTGTCGATTGTCAATTGCCAATTGTTGTTATTTTCACTTGTCGTTTGTCAAATTAGATTTCTTGTCTTTTGTTTCAATTGTTATGATTTGCCACTTTGTTATTGTTGTCAGTTATCGTTTGTTTTTAATTTTCATGTCATTACTTAGTTGTTATTTAATAAATATTGCCAATTGTCAATTTTTGTCATTTATAAAAAAATATTAGTATTGTGTCATTAATTGTCAATTGCAATTTGAATTTGTAATCAATTGTCATTTATAAATTGACGTTGTTGTTATTTTGTTATTTCTTACATTTGTTGAATGAATAAATAAATAAATATGTTCTCCATCATTTGTCATTTTACCTTTGTTGTTAATTCTTATTTGTGCTTTGTTTAGTTAAAGTCTCGTTTTATATTTGCTTTTAGTTGTCATTTCCGTTTGCCATATATCACTTGACAGTTGTCATTTCTCTCTTTATCATTTATTGTCATCTGTCGATTGTCATTTGCCAATTGTAGTTATGCCATTTGTCAATTTAGATATTTTGGCTTGTCTTTTATTTGTCATGGGTCAATTTGATTTGACACGTTGCTATTATTGTCATTTATCGTTTGTTTTTTATTGTCATGGCATTAATCTGTTATTTAAATTTACTGTTAATTGTCAAATCTTGTCATTGAAAAAATCTTTGGTATCGTGTCATTTGTTGTCAATTGCATTTGTAATCAATTATCATTTATAAATTGTAATTGTTGTTATTTTGTTATTTATTAGTTTGCATTTGTTTTCAACTACCATTTGTTATTCGTTCAGCCATTCGTTATGTCACATATTATGTTTTATGCTATATGTCATTTTTCGATTCCCATTTCTTATTTGCTAATTGTCATTTGTCATTTTACAGTTGATTTAAATTGTTTTATGTTAAGTATCTGTTGTCATTTGTCATCTAGTTTCCGATCAATGACATCTATCAATTAATATTTGTTATTTATTTTGATACTTCTTGAAATATGTCATATGTCATATATTATGTCTGTAAATAAATAATTTGTCATTATAGTTTTGAAATACAAATTGACAACCAATATAAAAAAACAAATGGAGATTTAGAAAAATGTAGAATGAAAAATAGCATCTGTTTAATATCAAGTGACAATTGACAAGAATTTTAAAATACAAAATGTCAGTGGATATGATAATAGAAAGATTAAAACACATAAATTTTGACATCGTTGTCATTTGTCATTTTAAATTTTTACTATTGTTAACATTGGTTAATTATCATGTGTCATTTTAAATTTTCTTTTTTAGTTGTAATTTCTTAATTATTGTCGTTTGTCATTTTACACTTGTTGTCAATTGCCATTTGTGCTTTGTTAAGTGAAAATTCTATTTAATATTTGCTGTCGATTTTTATTTTCATTTGCCAATTATCATTTGTCAATTGACAGTTGTCATTTCTCACTCTTTTATATGTATTATCATGAGTCGTTTGTCAACTGTTATTTGTTATTATATATTTGAAGTTAATTAATTTAAATTTCTTGTCTTACCTTTCATTTGTCATGTGTCAATTTCATTTGCCATTCTGCTATAGTTGTCAATGTGTTTTCATTTGTTTTTAAATTGTTATGTTACTATGTATTTCCCACCAAAATTCGTTGTCATTTATAAAAAGCCATTTGCGCTGTGTCTAACTTTTTTTGTCAGTTGTCATATACTCAATGTAATTTTTCAATTGTTATTTCTCATTCGTCAATTGCGACTTATCATTTAACATTTGTAACCAATTGTCATTTATACATTTCCACTGCTGCTATTTTATATACCATTTAACATATACTATTTGTTTTATATCATTTGTCATTTTAAATTCGTTGTCAATTGTTATTTAGTAAATGCAATATATAATGTATTTCAATATTTGTCAATTGTCATTTTTTGTGAATAAAAATCTCAATTTATATTTTCTGTGGGGTCATTAGCATTTACAATTTATCAATTAACAGTTTTCATTTCTCTCTTTTTTATATTTATTGTCATCTGTCATTAATCAATTGTTATTTGTAGTTATTTCTCGTTTGTCATTTGTCTTATTTTTTATTTTTCATGGGTCAATTTTATTCGACATTTTGCTATTGTCATTTTTCATTTGTTTTTAATTTTTATGTCATTATTTAATTGTAATTTAAATTTATTGTCGATTGTCAATATTTGTCATTTATAATAATTCATTTGTATTTTGTCATTTATTTTTACATTTGCTTTAATCTTTCTTTTATAAAGTCAACTGTCATTTGGCATTTCAAACTTGTTGTCAATTGTCATTTAAGATTCTATAACTGTCGTTTTTGAGTCTATATTTTTCTAAATTGATATCTGTTATTTTATGTTTATTGACATTTGTTATTTAGTAATTGTCATATTTATAACTTATATATTTAAAATTTTTTGTCGTTAGTCATTTGTCGGTTGTCATTTTAATTTTTGTTATTAAATTTTAGTTGTCATTTCTCTCTTTTAATTTATTGTCAACTGGTAGTTGTCATTTTATATTTGTAGTTATTTCTCGTCATTTGTCAGTGTCAGTTTTATTTTGGGTCAATTTAATATGTCATTTTTCATTTGTTGTCAATTGTCACGTCTTTATTTAATTGTCATTTAAGTTTGTTTTTGTTGTCAATATTTGTCATTTATAAAAAATCCTTTGTGTTGTTATTTTGTCGTTTATAATTATGCATTTGTTTTCAATTACCATTTGTTATTCGTTTACTGCCATTCGTCATTTTACATATTTTGTCAATTTTCATTCATCAACTGTTATTTAATGTATGCCATTTGTCGATTATGATTTGTTATTTGTCAATTGTTATTTTTCATTTTATATTTGATGTTAACTGTTTTTTGTTAAAAATCAAATGTCATTTGTCAGCTACTCTCTGATGTTATTTGACAATTATTATTTATCATTTTATGTATGTTGTCATTTTTAAATTCCTTTAATCTTTCTATTATGACGTCAACTGTCAGTTGGAATTTTAAATTTGTCATTTGATATTCGTTAGATGTCATTTTTTATATTATGTTTTTCTAAATTGTCATTTGTCATTCTATACTAGTTGTCAATTGTTACTTATCAAATGTCACATATTATATCCATAAATAAACAAATAAATAAATAAATATGCACAACATCATTTGTTGTCAATTGTCATTTGCTTTGTTTAGTGAAATTGTTGTCGGTTGTCATTTTCATTTTTCATATATCACTTGACAGTCGTCATTTCTGTCTATTATTTATTGTCATCTATCGATTGTCAATTGCCAATTGTAGTTATTTTCATTTGTCAAACTAGTTTTCTTGTCTTATATTTCATTTGTTATCTGTCAATTTGATTTGTCACGTTGTTATTGTTGTCATTTATCGTTTGTTTTTAGTTTTTATGTCGTTATTTAATTGCCATTTAAATTTATTGTCACTTGTCATTTATAAAAGTTATTTATTGTCAAATGTAATTTGAATTTGTAATTAATTGTCATTAATAGATTATTGTTTTTTATTATTATGCATTTGTGCCATTTCTTATTCGTTTAGTCATTTTACATATTTTGTCAAATTTCATTCATCAGCTATGATATGTCATATGTCATTTGTCAATTGTTGTTTGTGATTTTATAATTGTCATTAGTCAATTTTTATTTGATATAAATTGTTTTATGTTAAGTATCAGTTGTCATTTGTCAATCTACTATCTGATAAATGATATTTGTCAATTAATATTTATTATTTTATAATTGTTGTAATTTTTCAATTGCTTTAATCTTTTTGATCATGTCAACTGTCATTTGAGATTTAAGTTGTTTTTGTCAATTGTCATTTAAGATTCGATAGATGTCATTTTTGATTCTATATTTTTCTAAATTACTATGTGTTATTTTATGTTGGTTGACATTTGTTAGTTAGTAAATACCATATATCTTACTTATGTTACATTTATTGTCAATAGTCATTTATGGGTTGTCATTTTTATTTCTTATTTATCAATTTTTAGTTGTCGTTTCTCTCTTTTATATTTATTGTCAACTGCTATTCGTCATTTTATGTTTATAGTTATTTACCTTTAATCATTTGTCAATTTAAATTAATTGTATTTCATTTGTTATGAGTTAATTTATTTTTTTTTCAATAGTTTTTAATTGTCATGTTTTTATTTGACATTTAAATTTGTTTTTGATTGTCAATTTTGTCATTTATAAAAAGTCTGTGTTGTGTCATTTATTGTCAATTGTAATTTGCATTTATAACCATTTGTCATTTATAAATTTCAATTGTTGTTATTTTATTATTTTTTAGTTTGCATTTGTTTTTTACTACCATTTATTTTCGTTAACTGTTATTTGTCATTTTACATATTTTGTCAATTTTCATTCATCAGCTGTTGTTTACTGTATGTCAGTTGACTATGGTCATTTGTAATTTGCAAATTGTCATTTGTCATTTTATATTTGATGTAAAGAATCAGTTGTCATTCGTCATCTACTATATGATCAAAGACATTTGTCAATTAATATTTATCATATTATATTTGTTGACAATTTTCATTTACTTTAATCTATCTTTTATCATGTCAACTGTCATTTGGCATTTTAAACTGGTTGTCAATTGTCAATTAATATTCGTTGGATGTCATATTTTTAATGTATAATTTTTAAATTGCCATTTGTTGTCAAATATTATTAAATGAATGTCACATAAAATTAACAATTTATATTTGTGGTCAGTTGTCATTTTCATTTGCAAATTTATGAATTGGCAATTTTCACTTTTTTTTATATTTATTGTCTACTGTCGTTTGTCAATTTCATGGCTTATCTTTCACTTGTCATTGATATTGTTGTCATTTAACGTTTGTTTTTAATTGTGAAGCCATTAATCTGTCATCTGAATTTATTCTCAATTGTCAATTCTTGTCATTTTTAAATGTCAATTGTGTTGTGTTATTTATTGTCAGATTGTAATTTACATTTGTAATCAATTGTCATTTATAAATTGCTACTGTTATTATTTTGTCATTTATCAATATGCATTTGTTATTCGTTTACTGCCATTCGTCATTTTACATATTTTGTCATCATCTGCTTCATCAGCTGTTATTTGCTGTATGTCATTTGTCGATTGTTAATTGTCAGTTGTCAATTTATATTTGGGGTAAGCAACTATCTGTTGTCATTTGTCATCTACTATCTGAACTATATAATTTGTCAATTAATATATATATATCTTACCAATAATATCATGTCAACTGACATTTGGTATTTTAACTTGGATGTCAATTGTCATTTGACATTCGGTAGATGTCATTTCTTATTTGATGCTTTTCTAAATTGCCATTTGTTATTATATATTTGTTGTCAATTATTATTTATTAATGTCAAACAATAATATATGATGGTTGACAATTACTAAATAACAATTTTAGAAAAACATAAAATAAGAAATGACAACTAACGAATGTCAAATGACTGTTAATAAATAAATGAATAATTAAATATGCGCTAAATCATTTGTCATTTTACAATTGTTGTCAATTGTCATTTGTGCTTTGTTTAGTGAAATTCCCATTTTATATTTGCTCTCAGTTATTATTTTTATTTGTTATATATCACCTGACAGTTGTCATCTATTTCATTATTATTTATTGTCATTTGTCGATTACTAATTGTTAAATTGTAGTTGTTTTTACTTGTCATATGACAATTTAGGTTTCTTGTCTTATTTTTCATTTTTAATGTGTCAATTTGATTTGCCACTTTGTTATTGTTGTCATTTATAATTTGTTTTAATTTTCATGTCATTATTTAGTTGTTAACAAATATAAAATGGCAAATGACAGCAAATGTAATATGACATATGACGTTTATTTATTTATTTATTTATTTACTTAGAGACAAAATTTATTATATATTACATTTACTAAAAAGCAATTGACAACATATGTAAAAAAATGACAAATGAAAAAAAATCTAGAATGAAAAATTACATCTGATGAATATCAAGTGACAATTGACAACAAATTTAAAATGACAAATAAAAATTGACAAATGCTGCCTTATGACGTTTGCAGTATATCACAGATACGACAAAAAATCGAATTTGACAAAAGACTCGGATTTGCCTACAAATATATAACATGACAAAAAATAACAATTTGAATTTGAGGGAAAACAAAAAACATAAGAAAAGACAAAATTGAACTGTCAATTGATAAATGGCAAACGTTAAATTATGATTGACAACAAGTGATAATTAATAATTTAGAAATGACATAAATCAGATAACATATGACATAATAAAATTTGTCAAATGACAAGTTATAAATAACTACATATATTAATTGACAAATAGCAATTGACAAACGACGGATGATAATAAATACAAAAGGGAGAAATGTCAACTGTCAATTAAAAATGACAAATGAAAATGACAACTGACAATTGATATAAAATTGGAATTTCACTTTACAAAGCACAAATGACAACAAATGTAATATGACAAACGAATTTCCAATGAAAATTGACAACAAATTAAAAATGTCAGATGACAGTTGACATGATAAAAGAAAGAAAAAGCTTATGAAAAATTACAACAAACATAAAATTATAAATATTAATTGACAAATGACACAGATCAGATAGCTGATGAAAAATGACAGTTAACAAATGACAAATGACAACTGGTACTCAACATAAAACAATTTATACCAATTATTAAATGACAAATGGCAATAAGCTAATCACAAATGACAAACAGAAAATAACGGGTGATAAATAAATAATTGACAAAATATGTAAAATGACAATTGACAGTAAACGAATAACAAATGGTAGTTGAAAACAGATTCGAAATGACAAACGACAAAATAAAGTTAATTACAGAAATGTCATCTAGCGAATCTTAAATGACAATTGACAACAAATTAAAAATGTCAAATGACAGTTTACATAATGAAAGAAAGTTTAAAGCATTTAAAAAATTAGAACAAACATAAAATGATAAATCTTTAATTTACAAATGGCATAGATCAAATTGTTGATGAAAAATGACACTTAATGACAAATGACAACATACTCAACATAAAACAATTTACACCAAATATAAAATGACAAATGACAATAAAATAATCTCAAACAACATAAAGAAAAAACAGCTGATAAATAAATGACAAAAGATGTAAAAATGGCGAATGACAGTAAACAAATAACAAATGGTAGGTGAAAACAAATTTAAAATGACAAAAGAAAAAATAAAGTTACATGTCATCTAACGAATCTCAAATGACAACAAATTGACAACAAATTTAAAATGTCAAATGACTGTTGACATGATGAAAAAAAGATTGAAGCAAATAAAAAATGACAACAAGCATAAAATGATAAATATAAATTGACTTATGACATAGATCAGATAGTTGATGAAAATGGCAGTTAACAAATGACAAATGACAACTGATACTCAACAGTAAACAATTAACAAATATAAAATGACAAATAACAATAAACTAATCACAAATGACATACTGCAATAAGTTGACATGAAATATAAAATTATAAATAACAATTGACAATAAATTGAAAATGTCAAATGACAGTTGACATATGTTCAAGTATCTTTTATATCAAATATAAATGACAAACAATAATTTACAATCGACTTAAAGCAGATAACATTGTAAATTACTTTTTGTCATTTTTGCCATATGTCATATATGATAAAAATTACAAAACACAAATTCCAATTGAGAATAAATAAAAAAATATGTATCATGAATGAATGATATCTGATAACAATTGTAAAATGACAAATGACAACAATAACAAAAGAGCAAATGCAAATTGATTAAGGGCAAATTAAAGTTGACAAGAAATCTAAATTGACAAATGATAGCTGAGAATTGAATACACAAATTATAAGTTGATAAATAACAAATGAAAGACAATAAATATATAATAGAGATAAATGACAACTATTAATTGATAAATGTCAACTGACTGCAAATATAAAATAGAAATTTCACTTAATGAAGCACAAATGACAATTGACAACAAATGTATAATGACAAATTATTTATTTATTTATTTATTTACAGATAATATATGACATATGACATTTATTTATTGAGAGTTGTCAACAAATATAATATTATTTGTGATATTTTTTTTTTAAAGGAGTACAAAGATATAATAAAGCTACAGAAATATAAAATAACAAATGGAAATTTAGAAAGGTATTTTAATGAAAAATGATCAAATGACAATTGTCAACAAATGACAGCCGACAAGATGAAAGATGACAACTAACGAATCTCAAATAACAATTGACAACAAATGACAACTGCAACTTAATATAAAACAATTATATCAAATATAAAATGACAAATGACAATTAGCAAAACGTAAATGACAATTTAGCAAACACAAATGACAACAAAAGAATAACAAATGATAGTTGAAAATCAATGCATAATAATAAATGAAAAAATAATAATAGTGACATTTGACAGTAAATAACATAACACGAATTAATTTTTAATAAATGACAAACAAGAATAATTGCCAATAAATGTAAATATCAATTAAATAATGACATAAAAATGGCAAATAATTACACATAGCTATTGACAAACGGCAGATGACAATAAATATAAAATAGAGAAATGGCAACTGTCAATTGACAACTGACAAATAAAAATGACAACCCACAGCAAATATAAATATATATATATATTGCATTTACTAAATAACAATTGACAATAATTTAGAAAAATATAGAATGAAACAAGAAAATCAAATGACAATTGATAAAAAATGCCAAATACAGTTGAGATGATAAGAGAAAGATTAAAGCAAATGAAAATTGATAAATATTAATTGATAAATGACATCGATTGGATAGTAGATGACAAATGACAACTTAAACTTAACATGAAAGAGTTAACATCAAATATAAAATTTCAAATGACAATTAGCAAATCACAAATAGCAATATGACAAATGACATAAAGTAAAACTGACAGAATTTATACAATGCCGAATGGTGGTAAATGAATAACAATTGGTAGTTTGCAAAATGACAAATGACAAAATCAAGTTACCAAGAAAAATAAAATGGCAAGTAGCAGAAGACAATAAATGGAAAATAGTAAATAACATTTTTTATATCAAATATTTCTGCACAGCATATCCAACCTAGAATATTATTTATAACTTTTTGGAAACTGAAATTCTTCTGAAGTAATCAATCAGAAGAATTTTTTCAGTTTCCAAAAAGTTTTCTCGTAAATATTACATAATTTGTAACGTCTAAAATATTAATTCGAAGATTTTCATTAAAATTTGGCACATACAAAGAGATCTATTGTTGATCGCTAGCAAAATCTTATGACTAATGACTAATTTTAAAATGATTTGCGATCAAAATCTTACACATAGAAAAACAAAATTTTGGTACAATATATTATTGGTTAATTAGATAAAGTCTTATTCTATGAATTCGGTAAAAACTTTTTTCACTGCACTCTTGATTGAGTTTAATTCTATGAATACAAAGCAAGGATAATATTTTATTGTCTCAAATACTCTGAAAATGGTTTGGTCAAAATTCTGAACATGCAAAATGCTTGTTTTTGGTGGTAAGAAAACAGAAAATTTTGCACCTATTGAATCACCCATAAAGAACTTATTTTAGGTAATTTTCGCCAAATAATTTTACAAATCCAAAACTGCAGAATTATTTCAGACCGAAACAATCATTAAAACCTAAAGTCTTTGTAGAATAAATAAGGATTATGCCTTGTTCTAAGAAGATTTTGGCCAAAATCTGACATTTACAAACACCCATTATTGATTACTCAAAAGGTTCTGATCAAAATCTCTACTCTTCTCTAAAATTACACATACATTTTCCTTATCCAAACTTCGCGTATGATTTAAACCGTTTAAAGAAAACCTACTTTCCAGATAAGGCACTAATCTTAAATTTTCTCGTTACAGTTTTTACACGTTATTGTAGGCAATTACTTTCGCCGATAAGTCGTTATCGTCACAATAAAGAGAAAATGAACTGTGCTATTATAGTGGCCAAAAATGTTCGTTACGTGCGGAAACTTTGATAATTTCCCACTTATAAATGTGCATAATTTGACATTTATGGTATTAACTCCACCTGTCCAATACCGGCTAACATGGGAAAATTATTAGTAAGTAGAGATTATTTCTTTTGTATTCGTCACGTGTGACTGATAATGTTTTAATGGCCTCGGTAAGACTAATTTTTATAATCAAATGGAAAAATTCTTATCATTTTATGAATTTTAATTCCTTCAATCTTCAATTGTAATCAACTATCAATGCATTTTGCTTCTGGAAAAGATTGTGAACACTTCTAAAAATTATTCTCTTATGAAATATTTAAGAAGAGTTTTTTGGAACAGAAAGAAATTGAGAAGATATAAAGATGTTGCTGAAAAAAGTATTTAGTTTTCTTCTTGAGTTTGATATTGTAGAATTATAAAGCATTTTTCCAAAAAAGGAATTTATTATGAAGATCTTCTCCTCTTCATGTTCCCTAGCAAAAATTGATTGACCCTTTTTCAAAAATTAAACTCTGTGCCATTTTTCTGTTGAAAAACCTTGATAAGCTATTAAAAGCTTATTTAGAAAAATTTTGGAATCCCTTATAGAAAAGATCTCCTCTTGTTTTTTAAAAAGATTGTAGATCCTTCCACATAAGAAAAAAACTGCTGTATACTGTGTATCAAAAAAAATTGTTCTTGCAAAAATTTTTTTGAAGGTTTTAAGGAAGAAATATTAAAGCCTTAGGAAGAAATCTTCTTTCTCTACTCTGGAAAACATTTTAGACCCTTCCCCAAAAAATATCTATTCAAGAAAATTGTAAAAACTTTTTGGAAAAGTCTCTTCATCGTCCCCAAAAATTTTCAAGGCTATTTGTATTTAGGAAAAGTTATTAAACTTTTGCTAAAGTATTTATTTCTTCTTTAGGTAGTTCTAGCAATCGTCGCTGTAGTAATGGGCGGCGCCCACGCCTTTCCATTCGGACTAGGAATGGGTGGCCAATTTCCAGCAATTCCAGTAGACATCAACATCCCTATCAATCTACCAATGAACATCGGTTCGCCACATGCCCGCATCAGCAACAACAACTTGCAAAATTCATATTCAGAGACGAACGTGCCAGCACCAGTCTACGGCTTTGGCGGATACTATTAAGAAAATGAAATAAATAAGGGAATAAAAACGTAAACTGCAATTCTATCACAAACAACTTTTACACCTTCCGCAACAATACAAAAGATTTTTGTAATTAACAATCATTAAAGCAACAAAACGAATTTGTGAAGTAATATTTAAAAAAAATGTAGTATAGTGATTTATAAAGTTGTTAAAAATAAACTATCTAAAGAATTCACCTCAAAATTACAAAACATACCCAGTAATAATGTGTTTTTATTATTTCATCAAAACAGTTGGTAATTTCTTAACAAAAACAATAAAGTAATGCTTTAAAATGGAATTAGGCAAATCAGAAATTGCAGTTTGATGATTAATAAAATTGTTAAGAACTAACCAAGTAAGCAGTTGGCCTCAAAATCATAAAATATGTCTAGGGAAGATGTATTGTCAATATTAAATTACAACAGTTTACTCTTTTCAACTATAAACAAGAAAACAACGCTTTAAAATGCAAATAGGTAAATCAGAAATTGCAGTGTGATGATTAATAAAATTTTTAAAAACTAACCAACTAAGTAGTTGGCCTCAAAATCATAAAATATGTCTAGGAAAGGTGTATTCTCAATATTAAATTTCAACAGTTGACTCTTTTCAACTAGAAACAAGAAAACAACGCTTTAAAATGGAAATAGGTAAATCTGAAATTGCAGTTTGATGATTAATAAAATTGTTAAGAACTAACCAACTAAGCAGTTGGCCTCAAAATCATAAAATATATCTACGGAAGATGTATTTTCAATATTAAATTAAAACAGTTGGCTCTTTTCATCTAGAAACAAGAAAATAACACTTTGAAATGGAATTAGGTAAATCAGAAATTGCAGTCCGATGATTAATAAAATTGTTAAGAACTAACCAACTAAGCAAAAAGCCTCAAAATCATAAAATGTGTCTAAGGAAGATGTATTGTCAATATTAAATTGCAACAGTTAATAGTTTTCAACTAGAAACAAGAATACAACACCTTAAAATGAAAACAGGTAAATCAAAAGTTGCAGCATTGTGATTTATACGATTGTTAAAAATTAACCAATGGAGTAATTGGCCTCAAAATCATAAAATATATCCTGAGATGATGTGTTTTTAAAATAACATCAAAATACTTGACAGGTTTTTACTAGAAACAATAATATAACGCCTTTAAGTGGAAACAGGTAAATCAAAAGTTGCAGCTTGGTGATTTATACGATTGTTAAAAATTAACCAACCAAGCAATTTGCCTCAAAATTATAAAATATATCCAAATATGATGTATTTCTAAAATTACATGAAAATAATTGACAGTTTTTTTACTTGAAACAAAAATACAACACCTTAAAATGAAAACAGGTAAAGCAAAAGTTGCAGTATGGTGATTTATACGATTGTTAAAAATTAACCAACCGAGTAATCTGCCTCAAAATCATAAAATATATTTAGAAGTGATGTATTTCTAAAATTACGTCAAAATAATTGACAGTTTTTTACTGGAAACAAAAATACAATACCTTAAAATGAAAACAGGTAAATCAAAAGTTGTAGCATGGTGATTTGTACGATTGTTAAAAAATAACCAACGAAGCAGTTGGCCTCAAAATCATGAAATATATCTTAAGATGATGTATTTCTAAAATTACATCAAAATAATTGACAGTTTTTTACTACAAACAAAAATACAACACCTTAAAATGAAAACCGGTAAATCAAAAGTTGTAGCATGGTGATTTATACGATTGTTAAAAATTAACCAACTAAGTAATTTGCCTCAAAATTATAAAATGTATCCATAGATGATGTATTTCTAAGATTACATCAAAATAATTGACAGTTTTTTTACTACAAACAAAAATACAACACCTTAAAGTGAAAACAGGTAAATCAAAAGTTAAAGCATGGTGATTTATACGATTGTTAAAAATTAACCGCCTGAGTAATTTGCCTCAAAATCATAAAATATATACTGAAATGATGTGTTTTTAAAATTGCATGAAAATAATTGGCAGTTTTTTACTTGAAACAAAAATACAACACCTTAAAATGAAAAGAGGTAAATCAAAAGTTGCAACATGGTGATCTATATGATTGTTAAAAATTAACCAACCGAGTAATTGGCCTCAAATTTATAAAATAAATCCAGTAATAGTGTGTTTCTAAAACTACATCAAAATAATTGACAGTTTTTTACTAGAAACAAAAATACAACACCTTAAAATGAAAATAGGTAAATCAAAAGTTGTAGCATGGTGATTTATACGGTTGTTCAAAATTAACCAACTAAGCAATTTGCCTCAAAATCATAAAATGTATTCAGAGATGATGTATTTCTAAAATAATATTAAAATAATTGACAGATTTTTACTGGAAACAAGAATACAACACATTAAATTAAAAACAAGTAAATCAAATGTTATAGCATGGTGATTTATACGATTGTTAAAAATTAACCAACGGAGCAATTGACCTCTTAATTATAAAATACATTCAGAGATGATGTATTTCTAAAATTACATCAAAATAATTGATAGTTGTTTGCTGGAACCAAGAATACAACATCTTGAAATGAAAACAGGTAAATCAAAAGTTGCAGCTTGGTAATTTATACGATTGTTAAAAATTAACCAACCTAGTAATTAGCCTCAAAATCATAAAATATATCCAGTAATGATGTATTTCTAAAACTACATCAAAACAATTGACAGTTTTTTTACTGAAAACAAAAATACAACACCTTAAAATGAAAACCGGTAAATCAAAAGTTGCAGCTTGGCGATTTATACGATTGTTAAAAATTAACCAACAGAGCAATTGACCTCAAAATCATAAAATATATCCAGAGATGATGTATTTCTAAAATTTCATCAAAATAATTGACAGTGGTTTACTGTAAACAAAAATACAACACTTTAAAATGATAACAGGTAAATCAAAAGTTGCAGCTTGGCGATTTATACGATTGTTAAAAATTAACCAACAGAGCAATTGACCTCAAAATCATAAAATATATCCAGAGATGATGTATTTCTAAAATTTCATCAAAATAATTGACAGTGGTTTACTGTAAACAAAAATACAACACTTTAAAATGATAACAGGTAAATCAAAAGTTGCAGCTTGGCGATTTATACGATTGTTAAAAATTAACCAACGGAGCAATTTGCCTCAAAATTATAAAATATATCCAGAGATGATGGATTTCTAAAATTACATCAAAATAATTGACAGTTTTTTATTAGAAACAAGAATAGAGCACTTTAAATTGATAACGGGTAAATCAATAGTAGCAGCATGGTGATTTATACGATTGTTAAAATTTAACCAACAACGCAATTGGCCTCAAAATCATAAAATACTTTCAGAGATGATGTACTTCTAAAATTACATCAAAATAATTGATAGTTGTTTAGTGGAAACAAGAATACAACACCTTAAAATGAAAATATGTAAATCAAAAGTTGCAGCATTGTGATTTATACGATTGTTAAAAATTAACCAACAACGCAATTGGCCTCAAAATCATAAAATATATTCAGATATGATGTATTTCTAAAATTACATCAAAATAATTGACAGTTTTTTACTTGAAACAAAAATACAACACCATAAAATGGAAACAGGTAAATCAAAAGTTGCAGTATGGCGATTTATACGATTGTTAAAAATTGACCAAACTAGCAATTTGCCTCAAAATCATAAAATATATTCAGAGATGATGTATTTCTAAAATAAAATCAAAATAATTGACAGTTTTTTACTGGAAACAAGAATACAACACATTAAATTGAAAACAAGTAAATCAAAAGTTGTAGCATGGTGATTTATACGATTGTTAAAATTTAACCAACCGAGCAATTGGCCTCAAAATCATAAAATATATCCAGAGATGATGTGTTTCTAAAATTTCATTAAAATAATTGACAGTTTTTTACTACAAACTAGAATTCAACACCTTAAAATGAAAACAGGTGAATCAAAACTTGCAGCATGGTGATTTATACGATTTTTAAAAATTAACCAACGGAGTAATTGGCCTCAAAATCATAAAATATATCCTGAGATGATGTGTTTTTAAAATAACATCAAAATACTTGACAGGCTTTTACTAGAAACAATAATATAACGCCTTAAAATGGAAACAGGTAAATCAAAAGTTGCAGCATGGTGATTTATACGATTGTTAAAATTTAACCGCCCAAGTAATTAGCCTCAAAATCATAAAATATATCCTGAGATGATGTGTTTTTAAAATTACATGAAAATAATTGGCAGTTTTTTACTTGAAACAAAAATACAACATCTTAAAATGAAAACAGGTAAATCAAAAGTTTCAGCATGGTGATTTATACGATTGTTAAAAATTAACCAACGAAGCAATTGGCCTCAAAATCATAAAATATATCCAGAGATGATGTATTTCTAAAATTACATCAAAATAATTGACAGTTGTTTACTGGAAACAAAAATACAACACCTTAAAATGAAAACAGGTAAATCAAAAGTTGCAGCATTGTGATTTATACGATTGATAAAAATTAACCAACCAAGCAATTGATCTCAAAATCATAAAATATATCCAGTAATGATGTATTTCTAAAATTACATCAAAATAATTGACAGTTTTTTACTAGAAACAAAAATACAACACCTTAAAATGAAAACAAGAAAATCAAAAGTTGCAGCTTGGCGATTTATACGATTATTAAAAATTAACCAACAGAGCAATTGGCCTCAAAATCATAAAATGTATTCAGAGATGGTGTATTTTTAAAATTACATCAAAATAATTGACAGTTGTTTACTGGAAACAACAATACAACACCTTAAAATGAAAACAGGTAAATCAAAAGTTGTAGCATGGTGATTTATACGATTGTTAAAAATTAACCAAATCAGCAATTGGCCTCAAAATTATAAAATATATTCAAAGATGATGTATTTATAAAATTACATTAAAATAATTGACATCTTTTTACTGGAAACAGGAATACAGCACTTTAAAGTGAAAAGAGGTAAAACAAAAGTTGTAGCATGGTGATTTATACGATTGTTAAAAATTATCCAACCAAGCAATTGGCCTCAAAATCATAAAATTTATCTAGATATGATGTATTCCTAAAACTTCATCAAAATAATTGACAGTGGTTTACTGTAAACAAAAATACAACACTTTAAAATGAAAACAGGTAAATCAAAAGTTACAGCATGGTGATTTATACGATTGTTAAAAATTAACCAACGGAGCAATTGACCTCTAAATTATAAAATACATTCAGAGATTATGTATTTCTGAAATTACATCAAAATAATTGACAGATTTTTGCTAGAAACAAGAGTACAACACTTTAAAATGAAAAGATTTAAATCAAAAGTTGCAGCATGGTGATTTATACGATTGTTAATAATTAACTAACCGAGAAATTGGCCTCAAAATCATAAAATGTATCCAGATATGATATATTTCTAAAACTACATCAAAATAATTGAGAATTGTTTACTGGAAACAAGAATACAACACCTTATGAAAACATATAAATCCAGTATTGTAGCATGGTGATTTATACGATTGTTAAAAATTAACCAACCATGCAATTGGCCTCAAAATCATAAAATATATTCAGAGATGATGTATTCCTAAAATTACATCAAAATAATTGACAGTTGTTTACTGAAAACAAAAATATATCATCTTAAAATTAAAACAGGTGAATCAAAAGTTGCAGTATGGTGATTTATACGATTGTTAAAAATTAACCAACCGAGTAATTTGCCTCAAATTCATAAAATATATTCAGAGATGGTGTACTTCTAGAAATACATTAAAATAATTGTCAGTTGTTTACTGGAAACAAGAATACAACACCTTAAAACGAAAACTGGAAAATCAAAAGTTGTAGCATGGTGATTTATGCGGTTGTTAAAATTAACTAATCAAGTAATTGCCTTCAAAATCATAAAATATATTTTGAGATAATGTATTTCTAAAATTACATCAAAATAATTGACAGTTTTTTACTAGAAACAAAAATACAACACCTTAAAATTAAAACCGGTAAATCAAAAGTTGCAGCATGGTGATTTATACGATTGTTAAAAATTAATCAACCGAGCAATTTGCCTCAAAATTATCAAATGTACCCAGAGATGATGTGTTTTTAAAACTACATCAAAATAATTAACAGTTTTTTTACTAGAAACGATAATATAACGCCTTAAATTGGAAACAGGTAAATCAAAAGTTGAACTTGGTGATTTATACGATTGCTAAAAATTAACCAACGGAGCAATTGGCCTCAAAATCATAAAATATAACCAGAGATGGTGTATTTCTAAAATCATCAAAATAATTGAGAGTGTTTTACTGGAAACAAGAATACAGCACTTTAAAATGAAAACAAGAAAATAAAAAGTTGCAGCTTGGTGATTTATACGATTGTTAAAAATTAACCAACCAAGAAATTGGCCTCAAAAATTATAAAATATATTTAGAGATGATGTATTTCTAAAATTACGTCAAAATAATTGATAGTTTTTTAAAAGAAACAAAAATACAACACCTTAAAGTGAAAACAGGTAAATCAAAAGTTGTAGCATGGTTATTTATACGATTGTTAAAAATTAACCAACCGAGCAATTTGCCTCAAAATCATAAAATATATCCAGATATAATGCATTTCTAAAATTACATCAAAATAATTAACATTTATTTACTGAAAACCAGAATACAACGCCTTAAAATTAAAACAGGAAAATCAAAAGTTGTAGCATGGTTATTTATACGATTGTTAAAAATTAACCAGCCGAGCAATTTGCCTCAAAATTATAGAATGTATCCATAGATGATGTACTTCTAAGATTACATCAAAATAATTGACAGTTTTTTAATACGAACAAAAATACAACACCTTAAAATGAAAACCGGTAAATCAAAAAGTGTAGCATGGTGATTTATACGATTGTTAAAAATTAACTAAGCGAGTAATTTGCCTCAAAATCATAAAATACATTTAGAGATGATGTATTTCTAAAATTACATCAAAATAATTGACAGATTTTTACTGGAAACAAGAATACAGCACTTTAAAATGAAAACAAGAAAATCAAAAGTTGCAGCTTGGTGATTTATACTATTGTTAAAAATTAACCAAGCGAGCAATTGTCCTCAAAATCATAAAATATATCCTTAGATGATGTATTTTTAAAATTACATCAAAATAATTGATAGGTTTTTTACTAGCAACAAGAATACAGCACCTTAAAATGAAAACACGTAAATCAAAAGTTGCAGCATGATGATTTATGCGATTGTTAAAAATTAACCAACCGCGCAATTGACCTTAAAATCATCAAATATATCCAATGATGATGTATTTTTATAATTACCATAAAATCATTGATAGTTTTCAACCAGAAATAATAATACAACGCCTTAAATTGCAATTAGATAAATTTTAACGTAAACAAATTTTCTGAGAAATTATACAATTCCGAAAATAATCCATAAATAATTAAAAAATTCTACGTAATTCGTTCTCATGCATTGCATTCTCGCTGTACAGCAATTATATATTAATACACTACCTGCAGCAAATGCCGCCATGGTATTTAAACAATTATTAAGTGAAAAATGGGATATTGTCGATAAAAATAATTCGAAATTCGGTTTGCTCTATATGTGACACACAAATTATTCAGGCCTCAATGGTCAATGAGAAGGATTCGACTATGACGACAATGAAATTATCAGTGAGTACTAGATTTTGTTGTTTTGTTTGGTTGGAAAGTCTCATGTTTGTGTTTTAGGTGATATTGTTGGTATTAATTGCGGTGAAGGTGTATGGGCAGAATTACAACCCTTATGGGGTTACGCCGTCGTATTCGCAGCCGACACGGTCGTATATGAACCCGCAGCCTTACTATCGTCACTATCCCATGTTTGGGCCACAAGACTGGAGTTTTGAGGATGAGCAATTGCAGAGAGTGCAGGCTGTGCAAAGGTCGCATGGTTTGAACGGTGTGCAGGCTGTACAGGCCGTGCAAGGGTCTCAAAGAAGAACTGGGGGACAGGCTGAACAAAGTATGCAGATGGTGCATACAATTCATGGGACACCAACTGCACAAAGTATGCAGGTAACTAAGGGACCGCAAATTATACAATCGTCGCAGAGAACGCACGGTCCACACTCTGTGCAGAGTGTTCAGGCTGTGCAGGGTTCACAGGTTATGCAAGGCGTGCAGAAAACTCATGGATCGCACGCTGTACAAAGTATGCAGTCTGTGCAGGGATCGCAGGTCATGCAAGGCGTGCAGAAAACGCATGGTTCATCAGCTGTAGGTGGTCTACAGTCTGTGCATGGATCACAATCTCATGGTATGCACGGTATGCAAGGTATGCATGCAGCACAAGGACACCACTTTATGCCAGGAATGTATGGTAATGCGCAAACGTTACACGGAATGCAGGGAAGTCATGGTATGTCACAGGGAATGCAAATGCATCAAGGTATTCAAGGACAGCACGGAATGCATGGAATGCAGGGAATGCAAGGAGGACAAGGAATGCAAGGAGTACAAGGAATGCAAGGAATGCCCGGGATGCAAGGTATGCAGGGAATACCAGGAATGGACGGAACGCGTAAAAAGGGCGTCCGCATTCTAGGTTCGACGATTGTACACATCAAAACCGAAGATGATGATGACGATCATCACGACAGTCACCACAGTAATGAAAGCCACCACGATAGTCACCATGATAGTCACCACGATAGCCACCACGACAGTCACCACGATAGTCATCATGACAGTAACGAAAGTCACCACGACAGTCATCATGACAGTCACCATGACAGTCATCATGACAGTCACGAGCATTCAGACGAGCATGACGATGAGCCTCTCAAACCGGTCTTCTCCTACGGCAAAAAGAAACAATCGAGTGCGTACAGCATAAAGCCGGAGATGATGAATCAAATTTTGGGCGCTCTGAAGGCCTACAAAAAATCATAATTTATAAATACATGAATTATTATATTTTAATGTTTATCAACTTATTATCAAATATTTATTAACAGTAAATAATTTTAAAATTCGCAGTAGTTTTATATACAAAATTTTCAAAATAAATTATAGTATATGTCTTCTGAATCTTAAAGTAGAAATGATTTTTAATAGATTTAAAAAAATCCCAGGCTGGCGGCAATTGTTTCTCTTATTTTTAAATGATTTTTAAAATATCTAACAAAGAAAAATATAAACCGTGTTCAAAACTGATTATTTCAAAGTTTTCACAAAAAATTACAGTTGATTTCTACAGAATCTTAAAATATAAACAATTTCTAATCGATTAAAAAAAAATCCAGGCGATAGGCAATTGTTTTTTTAAACGATTTTTAAATTGCTAAACAACAGAAAACATTAAGTGTGTTTAAACCTGATTATTTCAAAATTTTCAACATAAATTATAATAGATGTCTACTGAATCTTAAAGTAGAAATGATTTTCAATAGATTTAAAAAAATCCCAGGCCGGCAGCAATTGTTTCTCTTATTTTTATATGATTTTTAAAATGTCTAAGAAAGAAAAACATAAAGCTTGTTCAAATCTGATTATTTCAAACTTTTTACAATAAACTAGAGTAGATTTCTACTGAATCATAAAATATAAATAATCTCTAATCGATTAAAAAAATTCCAGGCGATTGGCAATTGTTTTCTTTTAATTTTAAACGATTTTTAAATTGCCAAACAAAAGGATACATTATGTGCCTATAAACCTGATTATTTTAAAAATTTCAAGATAAATTATAGCAGATGTCTACTGAATCTTAAAGTAGAAGTGATTTTTAATAGATTTAAAAAAATCCTAGGCTAGCGGCAATTGTTTCTCTTATTTTTAAATGATTTTTAAAATATATAACAAAGAAAAACATAAACCTAGTTCAAAACTGATTTTTTCAAAGTTTTCACAGAAAATTACAGTTGATTTCTACTGAATCTTAAAATATAAACAATTTCTAATGGATTAAAAAAATTCCAGGCAATTATCAATTGTTTTTTTAAACGATTTTTAAATTGCTTAACAAAAGGAAACATTAAGTTTGTTTAAACCTGATTATTTCAAAATTTTCAACATAAATTATAATAGATGTCTACTGAATCTTAAAGTAGAAATGATTTTTAATAGATTTAAAGAATTCCAGGCTAGCGGCAATTGTTTCTCTTATTTTCAATGATTTTTAAAATATCTAACAAAGAGAAACATAAACCGTGTTCAAAACTAATTATTTCAAAGTTTTCTCAATAAATTACAGTTGATATCTACTGAATCTTATAATATAAACAATTTCTAATGAATTAAAAAAAATCCAGGCGATTGTCAATTGTTTTTTTAAACGATTTTTAAATTGCTAAACAAAAGGAAACATTAGGTGTGTTTAAACCTGATTATTTCAAATTTTCAACATAAATTATAATAGATGTCTACTGAATCTTAAAGTAGAAATGATTTTTAATAGATTTAAAAAATCCCAGGCCATCAGCAATTGTTTCTCTTATTTTTAAATGATTTTTAACATGTCTAAGAAAGAAAAATATAAAGCTTGTTCCAATCTGATTATTTCAAACTTTTTACAATAAATTAGAATAGATTTCTACTGAATCTTAAAATATTAATAATTTCTAATCGATTAAAACATTTCCAGGCGATTGGCAATTGTTTTCTTTTAATTTTAAACGATTTTTAAATTGCCAAACAAAAAGATATATTATGTATCTATAAACCTGATTATTATAAAATTTTCAAGATAAATTATAGCAAATGTCTACTGAATCTTAAAGTAGAAATGATTTTCAACAGATTTAAAAAAATCCCAGGCTAGCGGCAATTGTTTCTCTTATTTTTAAATGATTTTTAAAATATATAACAAAGAAAAATGTAAACCGTGTTCAAAACTGATTATTTCAAAGTTTTCACAAAAAAATACAGTTGATTTCTACTGAATCTTAAAATATAAACAATTTCTAATGGATTAAAAAAATCCAGGCGATTGGCAATTGTTTTTTTTTCATTTTTAAACGATTTTTTAATTGCCAAACAAAATAAAACATTATGTGTCTATAAACCTGATTATTTTAAAATTTTCAAGATAAATTATAGCAGATGTCTACTGAATCTTAAAGTAGAAATGATTTTCAATAGATTTAAAGAATTCCAGGCTAGCGGCAATTGTTTCTCTTATTTTTAAATGATTTTTAAAATGTCTAAGAAAGAAAAACATAAACCGTGTTCAAAACTGATTATTTCAAAGTTTTCACAAAAAATTACAGTTGATTTCTACTGAATCTTAAAATATAAATAATTTCTAATCGATTAAACAAATTCCAGGCGATTGGTAATTGTTTTTTTAAAGGATTTTTAAATTGCTAAACAAAAGGAAACATTAAGTGTGTTTAAACCTGATTATTTCAAAATTTTCAACATAAATTATAGTAGCTGTTTACTGAATCTTAAAGTAGAAGTGATTTTCAATAGATTTAAAAAAATCTCAGGCTAGCGGCAATTGTTTCTCTAATTTTTAAATGATTTTTAAAATATATAACAAAGAAAAACGTAAACCGTGTTCAAATCTGATTATTTCAAAATTTTCATAATAAATTACAGTTGATTTCTACTGAATATTAAAATATGAACAAATTCGAATCGATTAAAGAAATTCCAGGCGATTTACAATTGTTTTTTAAACGATTTTTAAATGACTAAACAAAAGGAAACATTAAGTGTGTTTAAATCTGATTATTTCAAAATTTTCAACATAAATTATAATATATGTCTACTGAATCTTAAAGTAGAAATGATTTATAATAGATTTAAAAAATCCCAGGCCAGCAGCAATTGTTTCTATTATTTTTAAATGATTTTTAAAATATCTAAGAAAGAAAGACATAAAGCGTGTTCAAAACTAATTATTTCAAAATTTTCACAATAAATTACAGTTGATTTCTACTGAATCTTAAAATATAAACAATTTCTAATCGATTAAAAAATTTCCAGGCGATTGGCAATTGTTTTCTTATAATTTTAAACGATTTTTAAATTGCCAAACAAAAGGATACATTATGTGCCTATAAACCTGATTATTTTAAAATTTTCAATAAAAATTATAGCAGATATCTACTGAATCTTAAAGTAGAAATGATTTTCAATAGATTTTAAAAAAATTCTAGCCTAGCGGCAATTGTTTCACTTATTTTTAAATGATTTTTAAAATATCTAACAAAGAAAAACATAAATCGTGTTCAAAACTAATTTTTTCAAAGTTTTTACAATAAATTACAGTTGATTTCTACTGAATCTAAAAATATAAATAATTTTTAATCGATTAAAAAAATTTCCAGGCGATTGGCAATTGTTCTTTTAAATTTTTTAAACGATTTTTAAATTGCCAAACAAAAGGATACATTAAGTGTGTTTAAACCTGATTATTTTAAAATTTTCAACATAAATTATAGCAGATGTCTACTGAATCTTAAAGTAGAAATGATTTTTAATAGATTTAAAAAATCCGAGGCTACCGGAAATTGTTTCTCTTATTTTTAAATTATTTTTAAAATATATAACAAAGAAAAACATAAACCGTGTTCAAACCTGATTATTTCAAAATGTTCACAATAAATTATAGTAGTTTTCTACTAAATCTTAAAATATAAATGATTTCTAATCGATTAAAAATTTCCAGGCGCTTGGCAATTGTTTTCTTTTATTTTTAAACGATTTTTAAATTGCCAAACAAAAGGATACATTATGTGCCTATAAACCTGATTATTTTAAAAATTTCTAAGATCAATTATAGCAGATGTCTACTGAATATTAAAGTAGAAATGATTTTCAATAGATTTAAAAAATCCCAGGCTGGCGGCAATTGTTTTTCTTATTTTTAAATGATTATTAAAATATATAACAAAGAAAAATATAAACAGTGTTCAAACCTGATTATTTCAAAATTTTTACAATAAATCATAGTAGATTTCTACTGAATATTAAAATATAAATAATTTCTAATTGACTAAAAAAATTCCAGGCGATTGACAATTGTTTTTTTTAATTTTAAACGATTTTAAAATTGCCAAACAAAAGGAAACATAAAGTGTGTTTAAACCTGATTATTTTAAAAATTTTAAGATAAATTATAGCAGATGTCTACTGAATCTTAAAGTAGAAATGATTTTTAATAGATTTAAAAAATCCCAGGCTGGCGGCAATTGTTTCTCTTATTTTTAAATGATTTTCAAAATGTAGAACAAAGAAAAATATAAACCGTGTTCAAACCTGATTATTTCAAAATGTTCTCAATAAATTATAGTAGATTTCTACTGAATCTTAAAATATAAACAATTTCTAATCAATTAAAAATTTCCAGGCGATTGGCAATTGTTTTCTTCTAATTTTAAACGATGTTTAAATTGCCAAACAAAAGGATACATTATGTGTCTATAAACCTGATTATTTTAAAATATACAAGACAAATTATAGCAGATGTCTACTGAATCTTAAAGTAGACATGATTTTCAATAGATTAAAAAAATCCCAGGTCAGCAGCAATTGTTTCTCTTATTTTTAAATGACTTTTAAAACGTCTGACAAAGAAAAACTCAATTGTTTGGTTTTCACATTTTAGAAATGGTTTAAAAATGGAAAAGAACAATTGCAACTGCCCTGAAGTTTTTTAAAACTATTAAAAATAGTCTTTACTTTGATAATTTGTAGAAATCTGCTCTAATTTATAGTATTTTTTTTAAATAATCACATTTCTTCACAAACTGTTTCTACTTATTTAACACATTTTAAAAATCGTTTAAAAATTTTAAAAAAACAATTGCCACTAGCCTGAAATTCTTAAAATCTATTAGACATTATTACTACTTTACGATTCAGTAGAAATCTACTGTGATTTATTGTGAAAATTTTAAATAATCAAATTGAAACACAACTTATGTTTTTTTTGTATTTCACATTTTAGAAATCGTTTAAAAATAGAAAAACAATTGCTACCTTCTTGAAGCTTTTCAAATCTATTAAAAATAGTCTCTACTTTAAGAATTTAAGAAAAAATTTGCTCTAATTTATTGGAAAAATATGAAAATAATCATATTTGAAAATAACTCTTTAATTTTTGTTTCTCATATCTTTAAAAATCGTTTAAAAATAGTAAAACAAATGCCACTATACTGGAATATTTAAAATATGTTAAAAATACTTTTTTCCTTTAATATTCTGTAGAAATCTGCTTCAATTTATTATGAAAATTTTAAAATAATCACATTAAAATGAAAAATTTGTTTTTTTGTATTCCATCTTTTAAAAATAGAAAAACAATTGCTACCATCATATTTAAAAAAAAATCTATTTTAAGTGTTTTTATTCCTTAGAATTTTGAAAAAAAAACTGCAGTAATTTATTGTGAATATTTTGAAATAATCACGTTTAAACATATTTTGCGCATTTTTGTCTTTCACATTTTAGATTTCTTTTAAAAATAGAAAACAATTGCCACTACGCTGGATTTTTGTAAATACATTAAAAATAGTTTTTAACTTAAGATACTGTAGAAATCTGCTGTAATTTATGGTGAAAATTTCAAAATAATCACATTTGAACACAACTTGTGTTTTTTGTCTTTTATATTTTTGATGTCTTTAAAAAATAATAAAAAACAATTGCCATTGTGCTGGAATTTTGTAAATCCATTAAAAGTAGTTCCTACTTTAAGATTCTGTAGAAATCTACTGTAATTTATTGGGAAATTTTTTAAATAATTATATTTGTAAATTACTTGTGTATTTTGTTTCTCATTATTTAGAAATCATGTAAAAAATATACAAACAATTGCCATTATCCTGATTTTGTTTTAAATCTATTAAAAGCTATATTTACTTAATGATCCTGTGTAATTCTGTTGTAATTTATTGTAAAAATTTTAAATTATTCACATTTGAACACAATTTGTGTTTTTTTTTAGTTTTTCACATTTTAGGAATAATTTAGAAATAGAAAAACAATTGTCACTGTGCAGAAATTTTTGTAATTCTATTAAAAAATTAGTTCTACTTTAAGATATTGTAGAAATCTACTGTATTTCATTGTTAATATTTAGAAAAAATACATTTGAACACAACTTGTTTTTCTTGTCTTTAATATTTTAGAAATCGTTTAAAAATAGAAAAACAAAATACTTTATGTTGGAATTACTTTTAAACTTATCAACAATTGTTTTTTCTTCGATAATCTGGAGAAATCTGCAGTAATTTATAGCGAAAATTTTGAAATAATCAGATTTCAACACAAACTGATTTTATTTATTTTACACATTTTAAATATCGTTTAAAAATTTAAAAAACAATTGCCACTAGCCTGAAATTCTTAAAATCTATAAGACATTATTACTACTTTACGATTCAGTAGAAATCTACTGTGATTTATTGTGAAAATTTTAAATAATCAAATTGAAACACAACTTATGTTTTTTTTTGTATTTCACATTTTAGAAATCGTTTAAAAATAGAAAAACAATTGCTACCTTCTTGAAGCTTTTCAAATCTATTAAAAATAGTCTCTACTTTAAGAATTTAAGAAAAAATTTGCTCTAATTTATTGGAAAAATATGAAAATAATCACATTTGAAAATAACTCTTTAATTTTTGTTTCTCATATTTTCAAAAATCGTTTAAAAATAGTAAAACAAATGCCACTTTACTGGAATATTTAAAATACATTACAAAATTCTTTTTTTCCTTTAATATTCTGTAGAAATCTGCTTCAATTTATTATGAAAATTTTAAAATAATCACATTAAAATGTGTAATTGCTTTTTTGTATTTCATCTTTTAAAAATAGAAAAACAATTGCTACCATCCTATTTAAAAAAAATATATTTTAAGTGTTTTTATTCCTTAGAATTTTAAAAAAAATCTGCAGTTATTTACTGTAAATATTATGAAATAATCACATTTAAACATATTTTGCGCTTTTTCGTCTTTCACATTTTAGATTTCTTTTAAAAATAGAAAAACAGTTGCCACAATGCTGGATTTTTGTAAATACATTACAATAAGTTTTCAACTTAAGATACTTTAGAAATCTGCTGTAATTTATCGTGAAAATTACAAAATAATCACATTTGAACACAACTTGTGTTTTTTGTCTTTTATATTTTAGATGTCGTTTAAAAATAATAAAAAACAATTGCCACTGTGCTGGAGTTTTGTAAATCCATTAAAAATAGTTCCTACTTTAAGATCCTGTAGAAATTTACTGTAATTTATTAAGAAATTTTTTAAATAATTAAATTTGTAAATTACTTGTGTTTTTTATCTCTCATTGTTTAAAAATCATTTAAAAAATAGAAAAACAATTGCCATTATCCTGATTTTTTTTAAATCTATTAAAAATTATGTTTACTTACGGATTATGTGTAATTTTGTTTTAATTTATCGTGAAAATTTTGAAATATTCACATTTGAACTAAACCTGTGATTTTTTTTGTTTTTCACCTTTTTGGAAATAATTAAAAAATAGAAAAACAATTGTTACTGTGCAGAAATTTTTGTAATTCTATTAAAAATTAGTTCTACTTTAAGATATAATAGAAATCTACTGAAATTCATTGTGAATATTTAGAAATAATCACATTTGAATACAACTTGTTTTTCTTGTCTTTAATATTTTAGAAATCGTTTAGAAATAGAAAAACAAAATACTTTATTTTGGAATTACTTTTAAACTTATTAACAATTGTTTTTTCTTCGATAATCTGGAGAAATCTGCTGTAATTCATAGCGAAAATTTTGAAATAATCAAATTTTAACACAAGCTGTTTTTATCTATTTTACACATTTTAAAAATCGTTTAATAATTATAAAAAAACAATTGCCACTACCCTGAAATTCTTAAAATCTATTAGAAATTATTTCTACTTTACGATTCAGCAGAAATCTACTGTAATTTATCGTGAAAATTTGAAATAATCAGATTTGAACACAACTTGTGATTTTTTTGTTTTTCACATTTTAGAAATAATTTAGAAATAGAAAAACAATTGTCACTGTCCAGAAATGTTTGTAATTCTATTAAAAATTAATTCTACTTTAAGATTCAGTAGAAATCTACTTTAATTTATTGTTAATATTTAGAAATAATCACATTTGAACACAACTTGTTTTTCTTGTCTTTAAAATTTTAGAAATCGTTTAAAAATAGAAAAACAATTGACTTTATTTTGGAATTACTTTTAAGCTTATCAACAATTGTTTTTTCTTCAATAATCTGGAGAAATTTGCAGTAATTCATAGCGAAAATTTTGAAATAATCAAATTTCAACTCAAACTGTTTTTATTTATTTTACTCATTTTAAAAATCGTTTAAAAATAAAAATAAAACAATTGAAATTACCTGGAATTTTTAAAACCTATTAGAAATTATTTCTACTTTACGATTCAGTAGAAATCTACTGCAATTTATCGTGAAAATTTGAAATAATCAGATTTGAACACAACTTATGTTTTTTTGTCTTTCACATTTTATAAATTGTTTAAAAATAGAAAAACAATTGCCACCATCCTGAAGTTGTATTAATCTATCAAAAATAGTCTTTACTTTAAGAATTTGTAAACATTTGCTTTAATTTATTGGAATATTATGAAAATAATCACATTTGAAAATAACTCTTTAATTTTTGTTTCTCATATTTTAAAAATCGTTTAAAAATAGTAAAACAAATTTTTCTATACTGGAATATTTTAAATACATTAAAAATTCTTTTTTCCTTTAATATTCTGTAGAAATCTGCTTCAATTTATTATGAAAATTTTTAAATAATCACTTTAAAATATGAAATGTGTTTTTATTCCTTAGAATTTTGAAAAAAAAACTGCAGTAATTAATTGTAAATATTTTGAAATAATCAATCAATATATTAAAAAGTCTTCTTTCTTTAATATTCTGTAGTTTAAAAACAGTTAGAGGTTTAAAAACAACTTAAATTTATTCTTTAAGAGGAGGGAAATCTTGTAAATAATTTTCAGTAGCTGTTTGGAATTAAATAACGCATCTTTTAATGAATAAAAGTTGTTTTTTTACATGCGTATACTCTTTATTTCATAGTACCAAATATAATTACCACAGAGGGTCGTATATGCTCAAACTGGAATATGGTAAACCGTAGCCGTACTCGGTGTGCCCGTAACCGTACCTTCTGTACCCGTTGTAGTACCCCAAATTGTCCCTTCCTGCTCCACCTTTGGTATCGATTTGGGCGTAAACAATAGCCGGGTTTAAAATTTGGGCACCGCCAGGAGTTTGGTAAACTGGTGAGCTGATTGTTTCCTTCATATCGTTATTGCCTTGGTTGTAATTTATTGGTACGACCTGATCGCTAGGTTGAATATTATCATCATTAGAAGAGGATGATGAAGAGTACACATTTGGAATTGGTGGTGACGGTTTGTTATTTGGATCTAAGTATGAGGGTATTAAATTTGATTGTGACTTATTTTGCGCTGGATTTTCTGAAGGAAATGAAGCGCTGGGATAAACAGAGGCTGGTATAGGGTATACTTGTGGTATTGGCAATGGTCTTCCTGTAACTGTTGGGTGGTATACAGGTGGTGGTGGAGGTGGGGCCGTAGGATACGACAAGACTGGTGGTGGAGGTACATACGGGTCTACTGGATTATCTAATGGTGGTAAGGGATATACTGGAGTTTCAGGTGGAATATTCGCAATCACTGGACTTTCCGCTGGAATAATTGGAGTGCCCACGTAAGGACCTGGAGCTGGAGGTACTTCACCAATTGGTGGGATTGGAATAGCATTAAGGTTTTGATTATTGTATTGGCTTAATGGATATAAGGGAGTTTCTAAAGTTCCGTTTTGATTCAACATGGTTCCATTTCTTCTGGCTTGATTTAACCTTGTTTGATTACGAGCTCCGCTTCCTTTCTTGGGCGGCGGCCTTCGTTCACTAGGTTGTGAAATGTGCACGATCGTAGAGCCGATGATCGTTACGTCTCCTGAACTATCATCATCGTCATCGTTTGAAGGCCTACGCGGTCTCTTCGGTTTTTCATTTGGTCTCCTATTTGGTCGGCGAATCGGACGGTCGGGTTGACTCAAGTCAGGATTCGGCCTACGTAGCGGACGCTGAGTAATCTCCCCTTTACCTCTACGAGAAGGGCGCGGGTTATGATCACCCAGTACGCAAGCAACGATACATAGGACCAATAGTAGTTGAATAGTCTAAAAATTAAAAGCTTTCAATTTCTCGGTAATTTAATTTCGTTTAATAGCTCACCGAAGTCTTCATGGTGTTACACGAACATTCGTTACTAACACAATGCTATTCGGTTTATGCAATCATATTTTTCGTTATCAGCACATGCGGTTCATATTTCAGATAATTAATAAACGCTGTGTTGTTTTCGCCGGATTGAATTATTCGAAAAATTCGTGCTGAATTTTTTTTTTCTACGAAAAAAAAAATGAAAATTAATAAATAAATTTCCTCCACACACTAATATCGAAATACTAATAAACATAACTGAAGGAATATAGTTTATATTTAATTATGTATCGTAGTGGTTCATTAATTCAATCTAGAAACATTCCTTATCTGAGTATGTACAATTAGCGACATGTTTCGATCGGTTTTTAGACGTTTACGTGGAACTCTACACTATCTGGAAAATATAATTATGAACATGTTTTAACACTTTAACGGTAGACTAGATTTAAATAATCAATATACTTCTTTGTACTCATATTGTATGTGTATGTAGTGCAGTAGTAAGGAGTCAAAATGGATTATCTGGTTAGTAATTCGTTAGAGTAATTACATTGGGTTGATTTTATTAATAATAATGATTAGCTTAATTATTAATTAAATTGTGATAGATTAGGTCATTCAAAATATGTCAGATTAAGAGCTGCGATGCATTAGAGTATTTTTTTGTGCTGGGCATAACTGATCAAAAAGAGTTGTAGGATCTCTGAACTGCTGAGCATTTGGAGTTTATAATTTGGCTGAGTCAACAAAATACGAACATCTATTTTCTCCTTTAGAGATAATAGTACAACACCAATTATAATTTGTAGTTCAGATCATGGTAGTATAGGGCAGATCAAAAATGGTTGCTAGAGTTAACTTAATGTAGCTGTGTTTCCATAGAAGATTTTTCAGCTCTTGTTAAGAAGACGATGTTAACAAAACCTTGAATGAATTGCCTCATCACAAAGATATTTGTATAATTAATAGTAGGTATTCGTAACCAGGCAATCTCTTATCTTTTATAGGTGATTTTTGCAATGAACGAGTTTGGTTAATATGGCCACCCACCCACCCTACATATATTTTGTAAATTTAACCCATAATACTGTTTAATAAATTCTTAAAAACTTCTATGCTGAACTTCTTGTTGTTTATTGAACACTAAACCAGTGATCGTAGTTAAAATTAAAGTATATATGTAGGGTGGGTGGGTGGCCTCTATCCCACCCTCCAATTCGTAAAACACTAGCGAGAGTTCTTCTTAAAGTATATTCAATAATAAGAAGATTATAAATTTTAAATTACAAAAATACTTCCTTCTGTGCATTTTCTTAAAAAAAAACACTAGTTTATATTATAGTAATTGCAGGGTGGGATAGTGGCCACCCACCCACCCTACATATACTTTGGAAACTTAACCTATAACACTGTTTTATATATTCTTAAACACTTCCATTCTAACACTGTTGTTGTTTATTGAATACTAAACCAGTGATCGTGGCTAAAATTAAAATATATATGTAGGGTGGGTGGGTGGCCACTCCCCCACCCTCCAATTCATAAAATACTAGCGAGAGTTCCTCTTAAAGTATATATATAATTATAAGAAGATTATAAATTTTAAATTACGAAAATATTTTTTCTCTGCAATTTCTTAAAGAGTAACGCTAGTTTATATTATAATAATTGGAGGGTGGGATAGTGCCGAAGTAGATTTTGAAAAAATAATATGATAGCAATTGTTTTTCTATTTCTAAAAAATGAAATTGAAAAAGAACAAATTTCACATTTGAATGTGATTATTTTAAAATTTTCACAATAAATTAAAGCAGATTTCTACAGACTATTTAAGAAAAAAATAATTTTCAATGTATTTTAAATTTTCCAGTATAGTGGCATTTGTTTTACTATTTTTAAACGATTTAAAAAAATATGAGAAACAAAAATGAAAGAGTTATTTTCAAATGTGATTATTTTAAAATTTTGCTTAAAATTAGAGCAAATATTAACAAATTCTTAAAGTGCAGACTATTTCTAATAGATTTGACAAATATTACGATGGTGGCAATTGTTTTTCTATTTTTAAACGATTTCTAAAATGTGAAATAAAAAAAAAAACATAAATTGTGTTTAAATCTGATTATTTCAAGTTTTCACGATAAATTACAGTAGATTTCTACTGATTCGTAAAGTAGTAATAATTTCTAATAGATTTTAAAAATTCTAAGGTATTTGCAATTGTTTATTTTTTTATTTTTAAACGATTTATAAAATGTGTAAAATAAATAAGAACAGTTTGTCTTCAAATCTGATTATTTCAAAATTCTCGCTATGAAATATAGCAAATTTCTCCAGATTATAGAAGAAAAAACAATTGTTGATAAGTTTAAAAGTAATTCCAAAATAAAGTCATTTGTTTTTTTTTTAAACGATTTCTAAAATATTAAAGACAAGAAAAACAAGTTGTGTTCAAATGTGATTATTTCAAAATATTCACAGTAAATTACTGTAAAATTCTACTGAATCTTAAAGTAGAAATCATTTTTAATAGAGTTAAAAAAATTCAGCATTGTGATAATTGCTTTTCTATTTTTAAATAATTTCCAAAATGTGAAAAACAAGAAAATGACAAGTTTAGTTCAATATTTCAAAATTTTCACAATAAATTACAACAGAATTACACAGAATCCTAAAGTAAACATAATTTTTAATAGATTTGAAAAATTTCAGGATAATGGCAATTGTTTTTTTATTTTTTAAATGATTTCTAAATAATGAGAAATAAAAAACACAAGTAATTTAGAAATATAATTATTTGAACATTTTTCGTTTAAATTGCAGTAGATTTCTACATAATCTTAAAGTAGGAACTATTTTTAATGGATTTAGAAAATTCCAGCATAATGGCAATTGGTTTTCTATTTTTAAACGACAACTAAAATATAAAAGACAAAAAAACACAAGTTGTGTTTAAAAATGATTATTTTAAAATCTATTTTTAAGGAATTTACAAAAATCCACCATAGTGGCAATTGTTTCTCTCTTTCAGCCTTTGTTTTTCTATTTTTAAAAGAAATCTAAAATATGAAAGACAGAAAACGCAAAATATGTTTAAATGTGAATATTTCAAACTATTCACAATAAATTACTGCAGATTTTTTTCAAAATTCTAAAGAACAAATACACTTAAAATAGAATTTAAAAAAATAGGGTAGTAGCAATTGTTTTTCTCTTTCTAAAAAATGATGTTAATAATAAAGTTCTAAATTGCGCAGTAGACTTCATATCTATCTAGAGTCACAATATGTGGCATGTTAATAGGTAACATTGTTGTTATTTCTCCATTGTTTTTAGTAGTGCATTTGTGTGGTTGCTATTTAGACAGCATTCAAGGAAAATATGGTTCAAATCTCCTTCCTGGCCACAGTCACAGAGAGGGTTTTCTTTAAACCAATTCTATGAAGGTGTTTTGGGAATTGCCCATGGTTCATATTAATTCTTATAATTGCAGTGGATAACAAACGTGGAAACTCAAATTTAAAGATATGGGCTGGGTTGTTATATGTTGGATGTATCACTTATAATTTGTTTTCGGCTATTGTAAATATATCTCCATATATTCGTACTTTAATGTTTTATTGATAATATTGTTAACTATGTCCTGTGTTGGAACTTCAACATTATTGTTCAATGATGTTCCTTGTTTTGCTAATTTAATGGTGATCTTGTTGCCAAGGATTTGTGAGTGTACTGCTCTAGATGTTAATACAGAACTTGTATTATTAATTTGTTCCGAAAATGAATATTTAAGTTCTGTAACAAAAAAGGAGTAGTCTATGTCACTATCTCAAAAAACATCGGTATATATAATGAGATGTTCAGAAAATTTTGATTCTATAGCATAATTAAAGATATTTACGTTTAAGTAGTAAAACTTAGTGGATTTTGAGAAGAGGGATTTTATAGAATGAATTGCGGTGTTATACTCAAAAGAATAGGAGTTATTAAGTTTCAGACAGATTATATGACTTATATTTATAAAGGCTCCTGTTAAACGTGGTGGTTGGGGGACATTTTCCTTAGACCAATAGCAGTTTGTCAAAACCTCTGAATTTAAGTTACTGACCATTAATGTTACCTAGTATTTTATTTACGTTATATATTGTGTTTTTCTTCACACATTTCAAAACCATTCTAAAACATCCAATCTTTAATAATTCTAACAAAATTTCGACATTTAATCTTGGATTTGTTCACAGTTCGACATAATGTATTCAGAACAACAAAATCGCATGCATACTGTATACAAGATATATATCGGGAGGATATCAGCTGTGTATATATTAAACAATGTGGGCGAGAGAACTGACCCCTATGAAACCCCAACGAATGATATTCTAGGTCCAATTGGGTTTCCGGTTAAGGAATCCAATATATATACGTTTCAATTTTTATATAAGGCAACTATATTATATGCCACCTTCAAAGGAATATCCATATTTATCATTTTTTGCTGAAGTATGTCTAAGTAAATACAATTATAGGCCCCTTTTATGTCCAAAAAAATGCATGGATGGAAAGTTGGATAGTTCCAAGTCCTCGGCGGAATCCAAATTGGTTTTGAGAAAGTTTTTTATGGTGTTCCATAAAACATTTCTTAAAAATCGAAGCACTGATAGTGATTGAAATACAATTTTATATGATGGGTGGGTGGGTGGTCTCTTTTCCACCCTTCAACCAGAAAAAAATCAGAAGCATTTTAATAAATAAGCATTTATTCATAAGAATAATTTCAATTTGAAAATTATGCTTCTATTTCAGTTATACATCCTTTTCCTATAAAAATCATCCCACCCTACGTATACATTTTAATTTTAACTCAAAACACTGTTTTTACATTTTTATTATCACAAGCAGAAGCACTGTTAATTTTTTTTTGAAAATCGACTGACTGAAATACAATTGCATTTGTAGGGTGGGTGGGTGGCCTCTGTCTCACCCTCGAACCATTAAAGTACGCATCAGGGTTTTACTAAATAAATATTTACTCATAAGAATAATTTCAGTTTATTAATTTTGGATTTTACTCTCTTATAAATGTTTCCTCTTTAAAAACTGTTGTGTATGTTGATGGATGGATGGATTTTTAATTCACTTTTCGAATACTTTTGTTATGCACGATAGGCGCGATATGGGCCTGTAAAATTCGGGTCCATCTGGTCTTTTCCTGATTTAAGGATAAGAACTACAATCACTGTCTTAAATTCACTATAGTGATTCATATCTCCCCACCAGGCATTGAACAAGTCTAATAGATATTTTTTGCCGTTGTCTGGTAACCTATAAATCATGCTATATGTAATTGCATCCAGACCTGGAGCAGAAGAGTTCGTATTTTTTAATACAAATAGCATTTCTCTCATTGAGAACGGCTAGAAAATGGTTTATATTTAAGTCCACAGATCTTAATTTAGTTGTTTGGTTGGTTACAAATTGCGGGATCAGGATGTCTAAAAAGGAGTAATTGATTTGTGTTTGTTTCAATTGTCAAAGAATTTACCACCATTTTTTTTACCTCTTTCCAGATCGCACCTACTTGGGAATTTGTTTTAATATTATCGCAAAATGTTTTCCAGCTTTCCCTTGCGTTCGCTTAGTTTCTGCTGCAATCTGTTTTGCTCTTATGCAATTGGTAGAATTAGGAGGTACGTTGCTGATCCCACTAGGGAGGGCGATTAACTTTACAAGACAGAGGAGAATTATGTGACGATAATTATAAAATTTGCAGAGAAGTAGCTGAAATTTTTAACGGAAGGCACCTCGAAAAGAAAATTAGTTATTCACAAGTGTCAAGAATTTTAAAGGAATTTAAAAGGACCGGAAAATTTAAATTGCATTTTAAAAACAACGTACTAAATCAGTGAGAAATATCGATAATTCGTTGGATATCTTGCAAAGAGTAGTTGAAAATCCTGAAATAATATAATATAATAGGGAAAGTCAACATTACATAAGGCACCAGCGGCGAATAAGTTAAAAGCATTTAAACCAAGATATGTTAATATTTGCAAGAACAAGATGCTTCTATATTTTGTTTCATGGTACAAGGTGAAATAGAAATGAATAGAACATTTCCTAAGAAGATCCTGTTTACGGATGAAGCTACATTTACTACAAACGGTGTAGTTTTATCACAAAACTGTAATTGCCGGTCAACAGAAAATCCAGCATTCTGAATTATCTACAAAAATGAATATTCTCGAAAAATAAATGTTTGGCCTGTATTTTTGAACCGAGATATGATAAAGCCCTACATATTTCGGCATAGTTAAAATATAGAAAGATATTTAGAATTTTTAAATATGGGATTGCAAAATTTATTTGACCTGTTACCTTTGGCTCCAAGAAATTCTCTTGGGTTTATGCAGGATGGGGCACCTGCACAAAGTGCTCGTGTCATAGTTAAATATTTTAATGAACAATTTAATGAGAAATAGATTGGAAGACATTATAATTTCCATGGCCTACTCGCTCACCTGATCTAAATCTACTTGATTACTTTTTATGGGCGTGGTTAAAAATCAGAGTAAATTCTGAGAGAAGAACAAATTTATGTATTGAGAGGGAAGGGGATCACATCGAGTGATTGTTATTAAAGGAATAATATCGTTAAGGTTGTTAATTTTAAAGAAATTACATTTTTTGTTGATTAAAACCGTATGTCATTTGTTTTGTCTTTTTTGTATGTTCAAGATCAAGCACCAACTTTTATAAAGAATAAAATTATCTGAGAAATTAATAATTAAAAAGTTTCCCATATGTTACATACTTACGTGGACACGTTGTATATGTAGGGTGGGTGGCTGGCCACTATCCCACCCTCCAATTCATAAAACATTAGCGAGGGTTTTTCTTAAAGTATATTTAATTGCATATAGTTTAAACTTATCTTCGCAATATTCTTGTATTTCACAATGATTATATCCCAGGGACTTGGACACCATGGTCAACCCCATGAACCTAAACCATCCAAGCCAGGAAAAGGTGGTGGATTCGAATCTGGTTACGAAGCCTATGATCTCAGCCATTGAAGAAAAAGTAAAATGTTAATATATGTTTGTGCCTGAATATTGAAAAAAATATAAATAATTTTAGCATTTTAGCACTCTTTTAAAATTCCTTTTTTACACATGGGTATGTATATTGAGGATATTGTAAGAACTAAGTACTTCTTCAAGTATTTTGAACCTTTTTTTAAACATCGATAATTAATTTAGTAGTTATGGTTAAATTAACAACGCATATGTGGTTTAAGTTTTAATGTATAGGTAGGGTGGGTGGTTAGCCTCTATACCACCCTCCAATTCTTTAAACATCAGCCATTGTTTTACAAAATTAATTTTTATTTGTAATAACTGTATACACTTAGTTTATATTATAAAACAATTTCTATAGTCAAAAATTCTGATTTATGTTATAATAAATGGAGGGTAGGACATAGGCAACCCACTCACTCTATATTTATATTCAATTTGATTCAATAAAATGCTGAAGAAAGAAAACACAAACACAAAGTGATCCTGTTTTCTTTCTTCAGTATATTCAAGATGTACCACAAAGTAAACGCCTCCACAATTAAACATTGAATAAAATGCATTGAAATTACGCTATCAATTTGAATTGGGCAGGAGTACGTTAGGACAATTAATAATAACATAGGGTAATTAATTATTAGTTGGGATATGCCAAGAATACGCTAGTAACTAATAATTTAGAGCAATGTTCATATTTTTAGTTCGAAAAATTTTGGCACCTTGAACTTCCAGCTATTTATCTCACTTTTAAGTAACAGTGACGACAGTATTGTTTCTTTCTGCTACCTCAACGCTGATCATGACTTCTGGTCTTTTGATTACAACTAAGTTTTTCTTGATATTACAATCGACACTAAGAGAACGTTGAGAGCTGTTAGTAGAAGATTAAAGTAGAGATTCCCATTTTTTCTCTTCTGATAATTAGATCGAAACAGAACTATCGACAAGCTTTTTTCTGTTGTGTTTGTACGTCTCAACTCAAACTTTCGGTAAGTACTTCGTGCGTCAGTTTTTGATTTGAAGACTAAAAGTTTGTCCGTCATAGTTGGTAGGACCATTACACTTTGTGGTGGTATGAGGAGATTATATCCTAACATCATTGAACCATTAGGATGACCCCAATAGAGTGTAAACCACTTTGGACTCATACTGGGGCGAGGAGATAGCCTACTGCTAAGAAATTCTGGGACCCAATACAATTTTGAACAAACTCTTCGGCCTTGGAGTTTATCAGCCCCTGTTCCTACCCTACCAATGCCCTAAGCAACGATAGGGCTTAGCTCTATTGCAAGTCCTATCGATGCCATGTCTGTTTGAGTTAAATGAGCATCTAACTTGATATATCTGACTTGTCACTTCTAGAAGATCTTGGTTTGAGGAAGCTTAGTGTGATATTATAGTGACCTGACACTTATCATCCATTGCCGCAGATTGATTTACGCGGTTGATTTACGTGCAACAAAATCGTGCTGTTCTGTAACAATTTGCGTACGCACTAATTACGTTATGTGTTCACTTTATATTGATTCTAGCACTAACTAAAGCAATAGGTGGATAATTTACCGCTTCACTCTTATCACCATTTTTGAAGAACATTTTTCCAGGTAGTTGGGAATTTACCATACCTTAAAATTAAATTAAAAATATGTATGATTGGTGGATGTAAAACACACGCACAGTCTTACTAAAAACGAAGGAATTTGATCTAAACCTATTGTTTAAGTGACGAAGAACTAAGTTTTTAGAAAGTTTAAAGTCTCCCAGGTATTCCATGGAAAAGTCCAGTGTAGTTGTTTCGCCATCCTTCCCGCACGTATGGATAGAAACAAATTCACGAAGCAGTTTACTTTATCAGTCGCATCTATGCATTGGTTGTTTAAATAGTTCACTGTTGTTGGAATTCTTGAAATTCCCATTAATGACTTTAGGTGTGACCAAAATTTAGACGGATCAGAACTTATTTGTACTTCTATCGTCGATATGTAGTTTATTTTAGATTCTTTAATTGCACTTTTTACTCTGTTTCTTGAGACGCTCAACTTATTTTTGTTAACTTCGTTTTTAGTTTAAAGACATATTTTCCTGTTTGTTTTTTTTTTGCTAGAGTGATTTATTTATTAAAACATAGAGGATTTTTTTAGATTTTGCGTTACATCTAAATTTGGCACGTATAGATCAAATCCTTCATATAGATGTTGATAGAATAGGCTGCAGGAGGTGTCTATATCGAAAATTATATATAATTTATTCCAGTTAATTTGTTGTAAATGGGAGTAGAGTAAGGGCAAATTAGCTCTACTAAAATTATAGAGTCCCGAATTATCACCTTTAAAATTCGGAGTTAAATGTGACGTTAGCATAAATTTACAGGATAGTGCAGGGTGGTGCATATCCTCTTTTACAACCGTCTCAATTTCTTCATTGTGTTGACACATATTACAGAAGTTGAGAAAGTTATTTAATATCTCCATCTTTTTTATAGAGGATGCAGCATTATGTTAAATGTATTCTGGGATATTGAAATCTTCAGTTAGAATGATGAGATCCAATCCCATCATTCTAACTCAAGATTTCAATATCCCAGAATACATTCAACAAAATGCTGCATTCTCTATAAACAAGATTATATTATTAATTTTATTGGATAATATATCAAACACTTCCTCATATGTAGTACAATTAGGATTAGGTGGGATATAAATACACAGTAAAGTAACTCTAGAATTATCCCTTACGGTATAGAAAAGGAGTTGTTTCAAATTCAAATTCAAATCTTTAATGGTCAGGTAAATTACAAAGGGGATAATTATTTGACAGGCCAATTTTACTAAAAACTAAAATAAGGTAAATTACAATTTAAATAAATAAAACTAGAAACTTAAAATAAAAAATATTTATATTAAGTCTATGTAGATTAAGTTGAGGCTTACTTCAATAAGTGATCTGCTTTTTAGTCTTTGTAAAACTGATTGTTGTATTTTTAAATTATTAGTAAAGGAATTTAGTAACCTGTATGATTAATACGTATTTTATTTAAAATAGACAATTATATTAGTCAGATGATGACAGATCATAATTTTTATTACTGCTCGAGCCTTTTAAAGGTTACAGGTTCTTGAATGTCCTTATATATTTGTTTTTTCCGAATTTTCTATACAATTTTCCCATATTGCTTTCATAACCCTTATTATGGATTCATTCCACATTGCAAGCACATTGTCATCTGCAAACCTTTTTCTGCAAATTCAATTGCATTGAACTGACAGCGATAAGGTTGGAAGCGCAGAATTATATGTTCCGCTCTCTTTTCTAATGCCAGAAATTCTAATTTCAATATGTCTACCAAAAATGTGATATTTATATTGAACAAATACTGCATTAACATATTGTTTCTCCAGCTGGTAGTTGTGACTTTCTCTAGTAGTCTGCAATGGTATTAAGCATTGTCTAAAATTATTAAGGTCGGTTGTTCAAGGTTAAGGAATAGCTTGTATGCAAACCACGTTTTAAACAAATCAGCATCTAAATTATCATGATAATCATGCGTTTTGTTTTTTGGAGTACATATTAAGGATGCACCTTTCACAAAACCGTCCCTGTTACCCGCACCTAGAACAATGAACCTGAAACCAATCCATGTTATTAGAAACAAAAATTAAGAATGTACCTTCTATAAAACCGTCCCTGTTACAGTGAACCTGAAACAAGACCATATTATGAGAGAAATACTTAAAATGTTCTATTGGAGTACTTTTATATTGGAGGCTGCTACTTCGTTATACAGGGCGGGCCATCAAATAGTCTTTTTTGGAAATTCAAAATGGCCAAATTAAATTTAAAAAAAATAGGATTACTGCCGAATTTATAATACAGACTGGATACCTCCAATGGCAGTTCCCTCGAAGAAAGGCATGAGGGAGGATGTCATGGCCACTGCCTACTTTCCAGGAGATCAAAGCAAACCACCTCCAGAGGAGGTAAGCAAACTCGTAGAGTGGTATAGCAGAAGAAATAAACGACTGTGATGCCAACGCTTACAACAATATACAGGCTGAGTTTTTTTAGATGTTCTCTATGGGGATCTCGGTTATTATAACAGATAGAAAAAACTGTAAGAGGCAAAGTTTTAGATAATTTTCTGCAAATTAATAAAAAATAATCAGAAAATTTTTATTTGGCTTGAAGCACGAGAACAAAGAAGGTAAAGCAACAATTTAAGTTAATTAGCAGAATCGCAAAGGCTGAGAGGATTGATATATGTTTATCAACCACCAACTAATAGTTAAAACTACTACTCCTCGTACTAAGGCACTAGCAGGAATTGGATTATATAACTGGTACCTCCAATTAAAAAATCATTCAAAGTTCGTGTTTTTGTAACTCCCTTGCACAAAGACTGCATGGTGTCATGAAAGTTTATAAAACGTATCGTCGTCATTTAATAATATGTTTTAAGTAAAATTGAGTTAATTGATTTTATTATTTAAAGGTATCATTCTATCGTTCAAAATATAACGAAAGCATTTATGATTTGTGTATTGTTTCTTCCTGTTTCATCATGACTTCTGATCGTTTGATGAGTTAGCTTCTGATTACAACTAAGTTTTTCTTGATATTACAATTGACACTAAGAGTACGTTGAGAGGTATAAGTACAAGATAAAAGTAGAGATTCTCCTTTTTTCTCTACTGATAATTAGATCGAAACAGATTTCTTCCGTGCCTCTCAAATCAAAGTTTTGGTAAGTACTTCGTGCTTCGTGTTGATTTGAAGACTAAAAGTTTGTTCGCTTTAGTTGATAATAATAATAATAATAATCTTTATTCATGCCTACACCCAAAAGTTTATATATGCCACAATAAGCATATGAATACATATCGTATATAAAGTAAAGATGACTAGCTTTAAAACTTAAATTGATTACATTCTTCCCACCGGTAAAAAGTATTTATAAATAAAATCTCCTTAATTACGGTTTTAAATTGTTTAATATGGCCTGGTACTTTATTATAAAAAATGGATAGTAGTTGATTCTATTTCTTGACCTATTGAGTCTAAGTCTTCTAGACAGATATTGCTTTAATTTCTGGTATTGTAGCTATGTATAGTATTGTGGTCTTAGTAGTTATTAATGTTATAGTTAGCATATAATACACAACTTAAGATATAGAGACATGAAAGTGTTAATATTTTTAATTCTATGAACATGTTTCTGAAATCATCTCTATATTTTAAGCCAGCCATTGCTCTAATTGCCCTTCGTTGTATACCAAACAGGCGATGGCAAATAGCAGAGTAGCCCCATATGAAATATGGTTATTAAAACATGAGAATTAAGCTATCCGTACTATCCTCATAGAATTACACTTATATAGATTCCTCAGCAAGAAAATAGTTTTATTAAGTTTAGCAACAATTTCATTACCGTTTTTTTTTTCCAAATGAGCTTCTGATCCAGGTACAAACCTAAATATTTTGCATAAATATCATTCATTTTGAGATTATGTTCTCTTAATGTAAAAAAAAATAGTTACAGTTTTCTCTACATTAAGGCACAATCTATTACTTACTAACCAAACGCGGATCTAATCAATTCCCATATTCTTTAGTAATACAGTTTTAGGTTATGACAGGTTCACGTGTTTTGAAATTAATGTGGTATCATCAGCGAACAAGCTGCAATCGGTACAAATGTTATGTGGATGATCATTCACTTGTAATAAGAACAATAGTGGCCCCAATATGGATCCCTGTGGTACGAGAGTTGTATTGATAGGAAGTCCAAAATTTTATTTTCATACAGCTTGTTTTCTGTTAGTTAAAAATGACAAAATGAGTCAAAACAACTATTTGGGTAAAAGTTTATAGTACAAAGCTTTCTTAGTAAATATGAATGCAATTTGCAATCAATTGCTTTGGATAGGTCTTTAAATGTAGCTATTGCAAAGTTAACCTCTTCAAATGCTCTCACTAATTTAGATACGAGTTCAAGGGTAGCTGAAACTGTCGATTTACCTTAGTTGATAGTAAGTTATAACCCTCAAGGTGATTCATCATTTAAATATGCAGAAGCTTTTCAATTATCTTCAGGCCATCAGGCAATGGCAAATAGCTGAAACTATCGATTTACGATGCCTAAAGCTAAATTGGTTACTTGATAGTAAGTTATTACTGTTATTAACATCTAATAGGAAGTGGATTGCATCAAATAACTTACGTGTGTATTAGTAAAAATATTGTCTAAACAGCATCATTTTTTGTTGGTAAACTGAATTGAATGATAAAAAATGAAAATATTGAAACAGTGTTCATTATATCATTAATATTAATAAAGTTAACATTGAAAATACCAAATACTAGTACAGTATTGTTCCAATTTAATTGCTCTAGAATGTTATTTAATGTATTTAAAAACATGTTAAGGCCACCCGATGGACTACGATAAACATTGATGATTCTGCAGTTAAAATCCAGTAGATAAATTGCACACACTTCATAATGGATTCAATAGATAAACTATTGAACGCTAGAATTTAAAATGTTTTTAACAGCGATAAAAAAAACACCATGAATGTGATGATCATGATAGGAATAAGTTACAATGGTAAAGTTCTCTATAGAGTACAAAGTACATCATAATTGCAATCATGTACATGGGCTTCTAATACCAGGGTGGAGTCCTTAATTGATTGGATATTTAATAGAAATAATTCTAGCTGTTGATTTTGGTGTTCACTTGCATCAATCGTGGAATTTACACTACTTCTTCTTTTAGAATCAAAAAAAGATTATCGATCACTCCTCTTGGCCGCTTGTTGACGACTATAGCTAGATCCTTATGTTCACTTGGTACTGCTACTTTAAAAGAGCTTCTCTGTTTGCCTCGCCTGGTTAGCATTTTATCACATAAGCAATTTTCCCCAAATCCATTAGTTTTCAAATATTTCTTTATTTCATCTGGATCAGTATCAGGTGAAAATAAAGATAAAAAGATCCATGCGTACTTTGGAGCAATTTTTAGGGATTCGGTGTCAACATTGGTCTCTTGTAGAGGTCTTGGTCTTGGTGTGTTTATTTGCTTGCATGTATGTCTCTTCTTTTCGTAAGTTACTGTTTTTAATTTTTGCACATTCTCCTTATTATTTACAACTTGTTAAGTGTTGTTGATGGCTGCTTCAGCTTGTGATAAGATTACTATCGGATTCGCGTCTTGAGCCCGTATAATTTTTCTTTCGGCTGAGGACGTTCATACGCCACTAGATGAATGATTCCGTTGACGGTTTAAAATTATTTTGCCATTTTTTATTTCAAAATGGGTAATATTTAGAATATAAATACTTTAAAAATACTTGAACCAATCGGGACAGTTAAAAGGCTCGCGTAATTGAAATCATTAATTTAATCATCCAGTCAGTACAGATAATCAGTTAATACGAGTGGAATCAGAAAAACTGCTGATCGGCTATTTGTACGTCCTTTTTAACTTGACACTCTTGCAGCTTGCTCTTGGAGTCACCCATCATAGTACTCTGTAAAAAATGTATCCACTAGCTCCAAGCAGGTGGACATTCTTCCGTCGTTTCTAATAGATGAATCAACCTCTTCCTACTATAACAAAACCCAAGCCACAAATCAAATCATCCGCCCACAGTGGAAAATAATAATAAATTTGGAAAACCCAGCCAAGAAAAGCGGTAACAAGCCACAAAAAACATCCATCCTAGCTGATCTTATACAAGACAACTAGGATTGACTAGAAAATTTATAAAGATCGATAAATTAGAGGAAGTGGAAAGTTTCACTCACAGACCTCCGACACTTACAATTAAAAATCAGTCAAATCAACAAAAAGGTTATCATTCTGAAGGCCAAAACACTAGGCAATAACCTACAAAACCAACTGCAGTCACCTAAAGATTATAGTGAAATAATACGATTCCTTAATCAAAAATATCCATTTCTTTACCCATCGCCTCATTGAGAAAAAAGATTACAAAGTGGGACAAGCACCAAAATATCACCGGTCAAGAGATTATTGATGATTTACTCGTTAAAGGCTTCCCAGTCATCTCCGTACGCCGTTTGGGCAAAAAGACCCATAAATATAATATGGTTGCTGTCAACCTAAAAGTAACGAAAAGGCGAGAGAAATTCTCCACCTAACCAAGCTCTGCCTCTTAAACGACATCATGATTGAGCTAGTCAGCTTCAATTTCACCATTGCCAAGGCTTTGTTCATGGTGCTGAACGATGCAATCTAACCTCTCGCTGCGTAAAATATTCAGGAGACCATCTAAAGCCAAATTGAAACCGCAATCTAAAAACCGAAAGTGATCCCAAGTGCTGTAACTGCAATAGCCACTCCACAGCCAAATTGAAACTGCAATCTAAAAACCGAAGGTGATCTCAAGTGCTATAACTCCTCAGCCAACTACAAGGGATGCCAAAATTCCCAAAAATAAATCCATTGGATCTGGATCTGGATATATTCGAGGGCCCAGTGGGCACTTTGTACGTCCTCCCATCCGAGTCCTCATTACTTGCTACGGTCAAGCCAATCCAAGGCATTGGCAATCGCCAGAACATCAGCAAGAGGGACTCTTAGGATGTCTGATGACTTTAGACATCCTCTCGCATTGTGGATTCATGCAGGTTAGATAACACCGGGAAATCTAGAAGTACATGCTGACAAAATTGCTGCTCTGCTGTCCGTTAAGATGTATATGTTTTTTTCCTTGATCTTTTTGCCCTTGCTGTATATAATATACCTACGAGTTCCACCATTGTTGGTGTGCTTATTGTCTTTCTTAGTGCAGTACTATTTTTTAGGGAAAGGTTTTTGCAGAAAAATCCTACACCAGCCCCTGCTTTCGTTGACGACCCATCAGTGTATATTAGAATGGTTTTGTGCTTGATTCCTGCTTCTGACAAAATGCTAATTAGAAAATATCAACTTCCTCAAGATACAACTATATATATAAATGTCTACAATCTTCATATTAGCCCCCGCTAAATCGCGGCGCAGGAGGTGGAACTTTATTATAGCATGGGAAACTCTGCTATAATAGACTTTTCTCTTTCCCTAGCTACTCGTAGAATGTATAATACATAAACCAAAACCTCAAACGTGGAGTGGACGACTCCCCAATGTCCAAAGATGACACAGTTGACTTCTAAAATATAACACAAAAGGGTCAAAATGGAGCAGATTTGCTTATAAACAATAAAAAGAACTTCGAAAATGTATCACCTGCCTAAGGAAGAAGGTGGGTTTGAGTGGAAGAACATTGATAAACAGTGACTTCTGTGTCCTAAATTATATGTTTAATTTTTATTAAATGTATGCATATCACATAATATTTGTTTGTAATTTTGTAAGCAGGAGAAGCAAACACAATAAAGAATAAAACTTGCAGCAAAAAACCTGAGGATTAGAGGCAGTAAAGAAGAGCTTGTAGGTGACGGTCTATCAATGATGACAAGAGCCACAAAAGGCCCTGCTCAATCGATGAGGACAGATGAAAGGGAAACCTTAAAGGCAAAAGGCCCTGAAACACAAAGTTTAGGGACTGGTGCCAGTGGTGCTAATGGAGGGCATACATGTATTCAATTAAAACTCCATCAGTCTAAAACCGCATCAAATGATCTTTATTGGAGATACAAAAGAGCCAAATTAAACTAAAAAAATAGGTTTCTTGTCTGACACTTATAGCTTGATGTGTAAAACAGATTGGATAACTCCAAGAGAAGTTTAGACGAAGAAAAGCATGAGGAAGGTTGTCTTGTCCAATGCCTACTTTCCAGGAGATCAAAGCAAACCACCACCAAAGAAGGTAAGTAGACTCGCAGAGTGGTGCAGCAGAAACAATAAACGAGTATGATTCCAAAGCTTACAACATGGTATGGGACAGCAGAGACACCATTAGAGACTGGCCGCAAAGAAAGACGTAATGGACTGTAGAAATCTGAGACTGGAGCCTCTATGGAGGTATAGAAGCTGAGATGTGCCTTGAAAGAACAAGGTTTTAAGTTGCCTCAAGATGTAAGCCAGGAAAACTTTCAACAGTGCACAGAAAATCAGCAACTGGAATGCCTACAGACAGGTAATATCGAAATATAAATAGAAGTTGAGAAAATAAGAAAGGAAAAGATGAAGTACGTTTTGTGGGGAAGGTTGTCATGTCCAAAGACGTCCTCAATATAAAGTAAAATTGTGTGCTTCAATGTTAATCCTGATAAAATTGTGGTTGTACCTTTCACTAATCACAGGGAGCTGAATATCAAAGAATAAGAAATTGTGCTGTCCTATCAGATGAAATATATTAATACTATCTCGATGAGAAATTAAATTGGAAGGCCAGCAGCGGTAACCCAAAATGATACATTGGCTGTACTATATATTATGTCTGGTCCTTTCATGAGAATTCAGTATTTCTATAGATATATAGATAGATAGATATACATTAAGAGACCGTTAAGAGAGATATGCTTTTTTTTATAAACGTTGTTTTGAATCGACGAATAAACACAAAAACTCAGTTTAAAATATCACAACTATATATAATAGCTTGTTTATTTATCTAATCCTTAATGTTTATCAATTACATTTACGACAGAAATTAACATTATGGTATCTACGGAAAAAATTATTCATAATTAGGACTGATTAATAAACCACGTTCACGCATCGTTGACTTAATCAAGAGATTAGTTTATGGGCAATATAATCTGGAACATGTTTCAGATATAATACCGATGATTAAATGGAAAACGTTCAAACGTACATAACTTGTTAACTTTATTTACGTCTAGTATTCGTATAAGAAACGTTGTTCACGATGAAACTGCTGGTTAGTAATTATTTTATGAGTTTACTATTTAGTTAATTAATTATTTCTCTTCGCAGCTATTCCTCAACTGTCTTTTCCTCGTCTTCGCCGCCTTGTTAACTCAATTTGGAAGCTACGGACATCCACCTAGTCGTGGACACGGTCCGAGTCGCGGACACGGCCCAAGTCATGGACGTGGTCCAGTTCACGGACATGGTCCAAGTCATGGACATGGTCCGAGCTATGGACACGGTCCAAGTCATGGACATGGTTCTTTCCACGGACACGGTCATGGGCCAGGTCGTGGTCATAAACACTAATATGTTTAGCTTCTAAATTCTGTTTGATATAGAGAATCTACTTGACGTTTCAAAATGAAAATGTTTGTAATAGTTCAATAAAAGTATTTGATTCCAATTAGAATTGATTTTTTTATTGTATTTAGATTACAAGATTTGAAAGAGTAAAATTAAACAAGATTTCACAATCAATTTTTTTAATAGCATAAGGATTAAAATATTTATTGGGGTAGGTAAGAAATACGCATTTTTATTATGTTCAATTATAAATATTTCTATTAAATAATTACTAAAATAAATAACTTATTGGCAAGTAATTTTAAAACTTAAATACGTTTACATAAAATAAATCTACGCAATCACTGGAAATTGTGCGTTGTGATAATAAACCGGATAATGCCTCCTATTAAAATTTTGTCGGTAATACGGTCTGCTGTACTGTTGATATCCTACAGGCACGTAAACCCTCCTCCTTTGCGCCTGTTTCCTTCTGTAAGCGAACAGAGGACGAAAAACGATCGTCTCCGCCGTCTCCATGTCATCGTTGTCTTCATTCGAGTGTTGCTCTTCGATTTTGGCCACGAGAGCGTGTCCTAGGTCGTTGGCCAAAATTTTAGATTCTGTAGACACCTTCGATACAGGAATCGCCACGATCTTCTTCTTCAAAATGTCATCGTTTTGTAATTCGTTGGGCAGATTGTGCGCGGAAACTTCCTCACCATGTTCGGGTAGTGGAGAACCGTGGTCAATCGAAGAAAATACGTAAAGGTTGCTTTCCGTTGTTTGTAGGGTTGGGGTGCAGTTGATTACTGATAGGCCAGCAATAAAAAGAATCTAAATTATAAAATAAAAAAATTTAAAAAAAATACAATATTAATTATTTTTGACAAATTAATTTGAAGAGTACTATCAAACTATCCAAACTAGTGAAGAGTTATTGTTCTAGGTCAGTAATTTAATTTCACAATTGGGATGCAATTATATGCATAAACATAAATTCACAATAATTAGACTAAACCATCGATTAAAGGATTTGAATTTCGGAAGTAATAAATATTTACAACACTCACCGTTATTGTCAACATCTTTCACTGCAAATTCACACCCGTTAAACTTGATTGCTGTAAACAAACGACTGACCTTTCCAAAAGAATCTGGCTAGTTTATATATCCTCTAAATTGTCTATCAAGTCATGATTCCGTGAATATTCCGCTTGTTTTTGTAATTAACATTCGGACTCATCGAGTGAATTTTACGCGATAACCCCGGGATCAAGACGGACATGTGAAATTCTTTGTTATTGTCTCTCGGTGAACGCACGGAAACTCCAATTAGCACACATTTGTTTCAGACCCATTGGCACCTACGTGCAATTTTGGAAATGTTCTTCATACGTGACACATTCCAATGTGATGGCATAGATTTCCTATTAATCATCCTCAATTTTTTTTTGTTTACGTTCGTTTGTTTTTATACTCCTTATCGTGTTTCTTATTAATTTTTTACGCAAACTTTGTTACTGGTAAAATCCAAATATTATTATTTAATCAGAGCAGATAACGCAAGATTATTACATTAAATAAATTAAATTACATTCGGTGGTTTAAACAATTGTAAAACTAGAACCACAAAAAGAATTAACCTCAAATTGACAAAATCAATAAAGAATTAATATAGATTTAAGATCCTATCAAAAATTTTCACATAGCTTAACTAGAAACAAAATGGCGTCTGACAAAACTTGAATTGGGGGAAATGATAAAATTGCATTCTGCGGTTTGAACAATTGTAAAACCATAATCACAAGTACAATTAGCCTCAATATGTGAAAATCAATAAAGAAATAATATAGATTTAAGATACTATCAAAATAAATCATATAGCTCAACTAGAATTAAAATGGCGTCTCATGAAACTTAAATTGCAGTAAATAATAAAATTGCATTCGATGTTTTAATTTTTTTTAAACCATAACCACAAATAGAATTAGCCTCAAAATATCAAAATCAATAAGAAACTAATATAGATTTACGATTCTATCAAATATATTTACATAGGTAAACAAGAAACAAAATGGCGTCTCATGAAACTTGAATTGGAGGAAATAAAATTGTTTTCAGCGGTTTAAAAAATTTTAAAACCATAACCACAAGTAGAATTAGCCTCAAAATGTCAAAATCAATAAAAAATTATTGTGCATTTAAGATGTTATCAAAATTATTCACATAGCTCAACTAGAAACAAAATGGCGTCTTATGGAACTTGAATTGGTGGAAATAAAATTGCATTCTGCGATTTGAAAAATTTTAAAACCATAACCACAAGTAGAATTAGCCTCAAAACGTCAAAATCGATAAATAATTATTGTGCATTTAAAATGTTATCAAAATTATTCACATAGCTCAACTAGAAAAAAATGGCGTCTCATGAAACTTGAATTGGTGGATATAAAATTGCATTCTGCGGTTTGAAAAATTTTAAAACCGCAACCACAAGTAGAATTACCCTCAAAATGCCAAAATCGATAAATAATTATTGTGCATTTTTAATGTTATCAAAATTATTCACATAGCTCAACTAGAAACAAAATGGCGTCTCATGAAACTTGAATTGGTGGAAATAAATTTGCATTCTGCGGTTTGAAAAATTTTAAAACCATAACCACAATTAGAATTAGCCTCAAAATGTCAAAATCGATAAATAATTATTGTGCATTTAAGATGTTATCAAAATTATTCACCTAGCTCAATTAGAAACAAAATGGCGCCTCATGAAACTTGAATTGGTGAATATAAAATTGAATCCTGCGGTTTGAAAAATTTTAAAACCATAACCACAAGTAGAATTAGCCTCAAAATATCAAAATCGATAAATAATGATTGTTTATTTAAGATGTTATCAAAATTATTCACATAGCTCAACTAGAAACAAAATGGCGTCTCATAAAACTTGAATTGGTGGAAATAAAATTGAATCCTGCGGTTTGAAAAATTTTAAAACCATAACTACAAGTAGAATTAGCCTCAAAATATCAAAATCAATAAATAATTATTGTGCACTTAAGATGTTATCAAAATTATTCACATAGCTCAACTAGAAACAAAATGGCGTCTCATGAAACTTGAATTGGAAATTTTTAAAACCGTAACCACAAGTAGAATTAGCCCCAAAATGTCAAAATAGATAAATAATTATTGTGAATTTAAGACGTTATCAAAATTATTCACATAGCTCAACTAGAAACAAAATGGCGTCTCATGAAACTTGAATTGGAGGAAATAAAATTGCTTTCGGCGGTTTGAAAAATTTTAAAACCATAACCACAAATAGAATTAGCCTTAAAATGTCAAAATCGATAAATAATTATCGTGAATGTAAGATGTTATCAAAATTATTCACATAGCTCAACTAGAAACAAAATGGCGTCTCATGAAACTTGAATTGGTGGAAATAAAATTGCATTCTGCGATTTGAAAATTTTTAAAACCATAACCACAAGTAGAATTAATCTCAAAATGTCAAAATCGATAAATAATTATTGTGCATTTAAGATGTTATCAAAATTATTCACATAGCTCAACAAGAAACAAAATGGCGTCTCATGAAACTTGAATTGGAGGAAATAAAATTGTATTCTGCGGTTTGAAAAATTTTAAAACCATAACTACTAGTAGAATTAGCCTCAAAATATCAAAATCGATAAATACATACCGTGCATTTTATATGTTATCAAAATTATTCACATAGCTCAACTAGAAACAAAATGGCGTCTCATGAAACTTGAATTGGTGGAAATAAAATTGTAATCAGCGATTTGAAAAATTTTGAAACCATAACCACAAGTAGAATTAGCCTCAAAATGTTAAAATAGATTAATAATTATTGTGCATTTAAGATGTAATCAAAATTATTCACATAGCTCAACTAGAAACAAAATGGCGCCTCATGAAACTTGAATTGGAGGAAATAAATTTGTATTCTGCGGTTTGAAAAATTTTAAAACCATAACCACAAATAGAATTAGCCTTAAAATGTTAAAATCGATAAACAATTATTGTGAATTTAAGATGTTATCAAAATTATCCACATAGCTCAACTAGAAACAAAATGGCGCCACATAAAACTTGAATTGAAGGAAATAAAATTGCTTTTAGCGGTTTGAAAAATTTTAAAACCATAACCACAAATAGAATTAGCCTCAAAATGTCAAAATCGATAAATAATTATTGTGCATTTAAGATGTTATCAATATTATTTACATAGCTCAACTAGAAACAAAATGGCGTCTCATGAAACTTGAATTGGAGGAAATAAAATTGTTTTCGGCGGTTTGAAAAATTTTAAAACCATAACAACAAGTAGAATTAGCCTCAAAATCCCAAAATCGATAAATAATTATTGTGCATTTAAGACGTTATCAAAATTATTCACATAGCCCAACTAGAAACAAAATGGCGTCTCATGAAACTTGAATTGGTGGAAATAAAATTGCTTTCTGCGGTTTGAAAAATTTTAAAACCATAACCACAAGTAGAATTAGCTTCAAAATGTTAAAATCGATAAATAATTATTGTGCATTTAAGATGTTGACAAAATTATTCACATAGCTCAACTAGAAACAAAATGGCGCCTCATGAAACTTGAATTGGTGGAAATAAAATTGTATTCTACGGTTTGAAAAATTTTAAAACCATAACCACAAGTAGAATAAGCCTGAAGATATCAAAATCAATAAATAATTATTATGCATTTAAGATGTTATCAAAATTATTCACATAGCTCAGCTAGAAACAAAATGGCGTCTCATGAAATTTGAATTGGTGAAAATAAAATTGTATTCTGCGATTTGAAAAATTTTAAAGCCATAACCACAATTAGAATTAGCCTCAAAATGTCAAAATCGATAAATAATTATTGTGCATTTAAGATGTTATCAAAATTATTCATATAGCTCAACCTAGAAACAAAATGGCGCCTCGTGAAACTTGAATTGGAGGAAATAAAATTGCTTTTAGCGGTTTGAAAAATTTTAAAACCATAACCACAAGTAGAATTAGCCTCAAAATGTCAAAATCGATAAATAATTATTGGGCATTTAAGATATTATCAAAAATAATTCACATAGCTCAGTTAGAAACAAAATGGCGTCTCGTGAAACTTGAATTGGTGGAAATAAAATTGCTTTCGGCGGTTTGAAAAATTTTAAAACCATAACCACAAGTAGTATTAGCCTCAAATTGTCAAAATCAATAAATAATTATTGTGCATTTAAGATTTTATCAAAATTATTCACATAGCTCAACTATAAACAATATGGCGTCTCATGAAACTTGAATTGGATGATATAAAATTGCTTTCAGTGGTTTGAAAAGTTATAAAATCATAACCACAAGTAGAATTAACCTCAAAATGTCAAAATCAATAAACAATTATTGTGCGTTTAAGATGTTATCAAAATTATTAACATAGCTCAAATAGAAACAAAATGGCGTCTCATGAAACTTGAATTGGTGGAAATAAAATTGTATTCTGCGGTTCGAAAAATTTTAAAACCAAAACCACAAGTAGAATTAGCCTCAAAATGTCAAAATCGATAAATAATTATTGTGCATTTAAGACGTTATCAAAATTATTCACATAGCTCAACTAGAAACAAAATGGCGCCTCGTGAAACTTGAATTGGTGAAAATAAAATTGTATTCTGCGGTTTGAAAAATTTTAAAACCATAACCACAAGTAGTATTAGCCTCAAAATATTAAAACCGATAAATAATTATTGTGCATTTGAGATGTTATCAAAATTATTCACATAGCTCAACTAGAAACAAAATAGCGCCTCATGAAACTTGAAATGGAGGAAATAAAATTGCTTTCGGCGGTTTGAAAAATTTTAAAACTATAACCACAAGTAGAATTAGCCTCAATATGTCAAAATCGATAAATAATTATTTTGCATTTAAGATGGTGTCAAAATTATTCACATAGCTCAACTAGAAACAACATGGCGCCTCATGAAACTTGAGTTGGTGGAAATAAAATTGTATTCTGCGGTTTGAAAAATTTTAAAACCATAACCACAAGTAGAATTAGCCTCAAAATGTCAAAATCGATAAATAATTATTGTGCATTTAAGATGTTATTAAAATTATTCACATAGATCAACTAGAAAAAAAAATGGCGTCTCGTGTAACTTGAATTGAAGGAAAAAAAATTGCTTTTAGCGGTTTGAAAAATTTTAAAACCATAACCACAAGTAGAATTAGCCTCAAAATGTCAAAATCGATACATAATTATTGTGCATTTAAGTTGTTATGAAAATTATTCAGATAGCTCAACTAGAAACAAAATGGCGTCTCACGAAACTTGAATTGGTGGAAATCAAATTGTTTTCGGCGGTTTGAAAAATTTTAAAACCATAACCACAAGTAGAATTAGCCTCAAACTGTCAAAATCGATAAATAATTATTGTGCATTTAGGATGTTATTAAAATTATTCACATAGCTCAACTAAAAACAAAATGGCGTCTCATGAAACTTGAATTGGTGGAAATAAAATTGCATTCGGCGGTTTGAAAAATTTTAAAACCATAACCACAAATAGAATTAACCTCAAAATATCAAAATCGATAAATAATTATTGTGCATTTAAGATGTTATCAAAATTATTCACATAGCTCAAATAGAAACAAAATGGCGTCTCATGAAACTTGAATTGGTGGAAATAAAATTGTATTCTGCGGTTTGAAAAATTTTAAAACGAAAACCACAAGTAGAATTAGACTCAAAATGTTAAAATCGATAAATAATTATTGTGCGTTTAAGATGTTATCAAAATTATTCACATAGCTCAACTAGAAACAAAATGGCGTCTCATGAAACTTGAATTGGTGGAAATAAAATTGTATTCCGCGATTTGAAAAATTTTAAAACCAAACAACAAGTAGAATTAGCCTCAAAAAATCAAAATCTATAAATAATTATTGTGCATTTAAAATGTTATCAAAATTATTCTCATAGCTCAATTAGAAACAAAATGGCGTCTCATGAAACTTGAATTGGTGGAAATAAAATTGTTTTCGGCGGTTTGAAAAATTTTAAAACCATAACCACAAGTAGAATTAGTCTCAAAATGTCAAAATCGATAAATAATTATTTTGCATTTAAGATGTTATCAAAATTATTCACATAGCTCAACTAGAAACAAAATGGCGCCTCATGAAACTTAAATTGTGAAAATAAAATTTTATTCTGCGGTTTGAAAAATTTTAAAACCATAACCACAAGTAGAATTAGCCTCAAAATGTCAAAATCGATAAATAATTATTTTGCATTTAAGATGGTGTCAAAATTATTCACATAGCTCAACTAGAAACAACATGGCGCCTCATGAAACTTGAGTTGGTGGAAATAAAATTGTATTCTGCGGTTTGAAAAATTTTAAAACCATAACCACAAGTAGAATTAGCCTCAAAATGTCAAAATCGATACATAATTATTGTGCATTTAAGTTGTTATGAAAATTATTCAGATGGCTCAACTAGAAACAAAATGGCGTCTCACGAAACTTGAATTGGTGGAAATCAAATTGTTTTCGGCGGTTTGAAAAATTTTAAAACCATAACCACAAGTAGAATTAGCCTCAAACTTTCAAAATCGATAAATAATTATTGTGCATTTAAGATGTTATTAAAATTATTCACATAGCTCAACTAAAAACAAAATGGCGTCTCATGAAACTTGAATTGGTGGAAATAAAATTGCATTCGGCGGTTTGAAAAATTTTAAAACCATAACCACAAATAGAATTAACCTCAAAATATCAAAATCGATAAATAATTATTGTGCATTTAAGATGTTAACAAAATTATTCACATAGCTCAACTAGAAACAAAATGGCGCCTCATGAAACTTGAATTGGTGGAAACAAAATTGTATTCTGCGATTTCGAAAATTTTAAAACCATAACCACAAGTAGAATTAGCCTCAAAATGTCAAAATCGATAAATAATTATTGTGCATTTAAGATGTTATCAAAATTATTCACATAGCTCAAATAGAAACAAAATGGCGTCTCATGAAACTTGAATTGGAGAAAATAAAATTGCTTTTAGCGGTTTGAAAAATTTTAAAACCATTACCACAAGTAGAATTAGCCTCAAGCTGTCAAAATCGATAAATAATTATTGTGCATTTAAGATGTTATCAAAATTATTCACATAGCTCAACTAGAAACAAAATGGCGTCTCATGAAACTTGAATTCGTGAAAATAAATTTGCATTCGGCGATTTGAAAAATTTTAAAACCATAACCACTACTAGAATTAGATTCAAAATGTCAAAATCGATAAAAAATTATTGTGCATTTAAGATGCTACCAAATATATTCACATAGCTCAACTAGAAACAAAATGGCGCCACATGAAACTTGAATTGGTGGAAATAAAATTGTATTCTGCGGTTTGAAAAATTTTAAAACCATAACCACAAGTGGAATTAGCCTCAAAACGTCAAAATCGATAAATAATTATTGTGCATTTAAGACGTTATCAAAATTATTCGCATAGCTCAATTAGAAACAAAATGCCGTCTCGTGAAACTTGAATTGGTGGAAATAAAATTGCTTTCAGCGGTTTGAAAATTTTTAAAACCATAACCACAAGTAGAATTAGCCTCAAAATGTCAAAATCGATAAATAATTATGGTGCATTTAAGATTTTATCAAAATTATTCACATAGCTCAACTAGAAACAAAATGGCGCCTCGTAAAACGTGTATTGAAAGAAATAAAATTGCTTTTAGCGGTTTGAAAAATTTTAAAACCATAACCACAAGTAGAATCAGCTTCAAAATGTCAAAATCGATAAATGATTATTGTGCATTTAAGATGTTATCAAAATTATTCACATAGCTCAACTAGAAACAAAATGGCGTCTCATGAAACTTGAATTGGAGGAAATAAAATTGCTTTCGGCGGTTTGAAAAATTTTAAAACCATAACCACAAGTAGAATTAGCCTCAAAATGTCAAAATCGATAAATAATTATTATGCATTTAAGATGTTATCAAATTTATTCATAGAGATCAACTAGAAACAAAATGGCGTCTCATGAAACTTGAAATGCTGGAAATAAAATTGTATTCTGCGATTTGAAAAATTTTAAAACCAAAACCACAAATATAATTAGCCTCAAAATGTCAAAATCGATAAATAATTATTGTGCATTTAAGATGTTATCAAAATTATTCACATAGCTCAACTAGAAACAAAATGGCGCCTCATGAAACTTAAATTGTGAAAATAAAATTTTATTCTGCGGTTTGAAAAATTTTAAAACCATAACCACAAGTAGAATTAGCCTCAAAATGTCAAAATCGATAAATAATTATTTTGCATTTAAGATGGTGTCAAAATTATTCACATAGCTCAACTAGAAACAACATGGCGCCTCATGAAACTTGAGTTGGTGGAAATAAAATTGTATTCTGCGGTTTGAAAAATTTTAAAACCATAACCACAAGTAGAATTAGCCTCAAAATGTCAAAATCGATACATAATTATTGTGCATTTAAGTTGTTATGAAAATTATTCAGATAGCTCAACTAGAAACAAAATGGCGTCTCACGAAACTTGAATTCGTGAAAATAAATTTGCATTCGGCGATTTGAAAAATTTTAAAACCATAACCACTACTAGAATTAGATTCAAAATGTCAAAATCGATAAAAAATTATTGTGCATTTAAGATGCTACCAAATATATTCACATAGCTCAACTAGAAACAAAATGGCGCCTCATGAAACTTGAATTGGTGGAAATAAAATTGCTTTCAGCGGTTTGAAAATTTTTAAAACCATAACCACAAGTAGAATTAGCCTCAAAATGTCAAAATCGATAAATAATTATGGTGCATTTAAGATTTTATCAAAATTATTCACATAGCTCAACTAGAAACACAATGGCGCCTCATGAAACTTGAATTGGTGGAAATAAAATTGCTTTCAGCGGTTTGAAAATTTTTAAAACCATAACCACAAGTAGAATTAGCCTCAAAATGTCAAAATCGATAAATAATTATGGTGCATTTAAGATTTTATCAAAATTATTCACATAGCTCAACTAGAAACAAAATGGCGCCTCGTAAAACTTGTATTGAAAGAAATAAAATTGCTTTTAGCGGTTTGAAAAATTTTAAAACCATAAATACAAGTAGAATTAGCCTCAAAATGTCAAAATCGATTAATAATTATTGTGCATTTAAGATGTTATCAAAATTATTTACATAGCTCAACTAGAAACAAAATGGCGCCACGTAAAACTTGAATTGAAGGAAATAAAATTGCTTTTAGCGGTTTGAAAAATTTTAAAACCATAAATACAAGTAGAATTAGCCTCAAAATGTCAAAATCGATTAATAATTATTGTGCATTTAAGATGTTATCAAAATTATTCACATAGCTCAACTAGAAACAAAATGGCGTCTCATGAAACTTGAATTGGAGGAAATAAAATTGCTTTCAGCGGTTTGAAGAATTTTAAAACCATAACCACAAGTAGAATTAGCCTCAAAATGTCAAAATCGATAAATAATTATTATGCATTTAAGATGTTATCAAATTTATTCATAGAGATCAACTAGAAACAAAATGGCGTCTCATGAAACTTGAAATGCTGGAAATAAAATTGTATTCTGCGATTTGAAAAATTTTAAAACCATAACCACAAGTAGAATTAGCCTCAAAATATTAAAATCGATGAATAATTACTGTGCATTTAAGATTTTATCAAAATTATTCACATAGCTCAACTAGAAACAAAATGGCGCCTCATGAAACTTGAATTGGTGGAAATAAAATTGTATTCTGCGGTTTGAAAAATTTTAAAACCATAACCACAAGTAGAATTAGCCTCAAAATGTCAAAATCGATAAATAATTATTGTGCGTTTAAGATGGTGTCAAAATTATTCACATAGCTCAACTAGAAACAAAATGGCGTCTCATGAAACTTGAAATGCTGGAAATAAAATTGTATTCTGCGATTTGAAAAATTTTAAAACCAAAACCACAAATATAATTAGCCTCAAAATGTCAAAATCGATAAATAATTATTGTGCATTAAAAATGTTATCAATATTATTAACATAGCTCAACTAGAAACAAAATGGCGTCTCATGAAACTTGAATTGGTAGAAATAAAATTGCTTTCGGCGGTTTGAAAAATTTTAAAACCATAACCACAAGTAGAATTAGCCTCAAAATATCAAAATCGATAAATAATTACTGTGCATTTAAGATTTTATCAAAAGTATTCACATAGCTCAACTAGAAACAAAATGGCGTCTCATGGATCTTGAATTGGTGGAAATAAAATTGTATTCTGCGGTTTGAAAAATTTTAAAACCGCAACCACAAATAGAATTAGCCTCAAAATGTCAAAATCGGTAAATAATTATTGTGCATTTAAGTTGTTATCAAAATTATTCACATAGCTCAACTAGAAACAAAATGGCGCCTCGTGAAACTTGAATTGAAGGAAAGAAAATTGCTTTTAGCGGTTTGAAAAATTTTAAAACCATAACCACAAGTAGAATTAGCCTCAAAACGTCAAAATCGATAAATAATTATTGTGCATTTAAGACGTTATCAAAACTATTCACATAGCCCAACTAGAAACAAAATGGCGTCTCATGAAACTTAAATTGCAGTAGATAATAAAATTGCATTCGGTATTTTGAAAAATTCTAAAACCATAACCACAAGCAGAATTAGCCTCAAAATGTTAAAATCGATAAATAATTATTGTGCATTTAAGATGTTATCAAAATTACTCACATAGCTCAACTAGAAACAAAATGGCGCCTCATGAAACTTGAATTGAAGGAAATAAAATTGTATTCTGCGGTTTGAAAAATTTTAAAACCATAACCACAAGTAGAATTATCCTCAAAATGTCAAAATCGATAAATAATTATTGTGCATTTAAGATGTTATCAAAATTATTCACATAGCTCAACTAGAAACAAAATGGCGTCTCATGAAACTTGAATTGGTGGAAATAAAATTGTATTCTGCGATTTGAAAAATTTTAAAACCGCAACCACAAGTAAAATTAGCCTCAAAATGTTAAAATCTATAAAGAAATATTGTGAATTTAAGATGTTATCAAAATTATTCACATAGCTCAACTAGAAACAAAATGGCGTCTCATGAAACTTGAATTGTTGGAAATAATAAAATTGCATTCGGCGGTTTGAACAATATTAAAACGATAAACACAAGTAGAATTAGCCTCAAAATATCAACATCGATAAAAAATTATTGTTCATTTAAGATGTTATCAAAATTATTCACATAGCTCAACTGGAAACAAAATGGCGCCTTATTCAACTTGAATTGGTGGAAATAAAATTGTATTCTGCGGTTTGAAAAATTTTAAAACCATAACCACAAGTAGAATTAGCCTCAAAATGTCAAAATCGATTAATAATTATTTTGCATTTAAGATGTTATCAAAATTATTCACATAGCTCAACTAGAAACAAAATGGCGCCTCATGAAACTTGAATTGGTGGAAATAAAATTGTATTCTGCGGTTTGAAAAATTTTAAAACCATAATCACAAGTAGAATTAGCCTCAAAATGTCAAAATCGATAAATAATTATTGTGCATTTAAGATGTTATCAAAATTATTCACATAGCTCAACTGAAAACAAAATGGCGTCTCATGAAACTTGAATTGAAGGAAATAAAATTGTATTCTGCGGTTTGAAAAATTTTAAAACCATAACCACAAGTAGAATTAGCCTCAAAATGTCAAAACCAATAAATAATTAACGTGCATTTAAGATGTTATAAAAATTATTCACATAGCTCAACTAGAAACAAAATGGCGCCTCATGAAACTTGAATTGGTGGAAATAAAATTGCATTCCGCGATTTGAAAAATTTTAAAGCCATAACCACAAGAAGAATTAGCCTCAAAACGTCAAAATCAATAAATAATTATTGTGCATTTAAGATGTTATCAAAATTATTCACATAGCTCAACTAGAAACAAAATGGCGTCTCATGAAACTTGAATTGGTGGAAATAAAATTGTATTCTGCGGTTTGAAAAATTTTAAAACCATAACCACACGTAGAATTGGCCTCAAAATGTCAAAATCGATAAATAATTATTGTGCATTTATAATGTCATCAAAATTATTCACATAGCTCAACTAGAAACACAATGGCGCCTCATGAAACTTGAATTGGTAGAAATAAAATTGCTTTCGGCGGTTTGAAAAATTTTAAAACCATAACCACAAGTAGAATTAGCCTCAAAATGTCAAAATCGATAAATAATTATTGTGCATTTAAGACGTTATCAAAATTATTCACATAGCTCAACTAGAAACAAAATGCCGTCTCGTGAAACTTGAATTGGTGGAAATAAAATTGCTTTTAGCGGTTTGAAAAATTTTAAAACCATAACCACAAGTAGAATTAGCCTCAAAATGTCAAAATCGATAAATAATTATTGTGTATTTAATATGTTATCAAAATTATTCACATAGCTCAACTAGAAACAAAATGGCGTCTCATGAAACTTGAATTGGAGGAAATAAAATTGCTTTTAGCGGTTTGAAAAATTTTAAAACCATAACCACAAGTAGAATAAGCCTCAAAATATCAAAATCGATAAATAATGATTGTGCATTTAAGATGTTATCAAAATTATTCACATAGCTCAACTAGAAACAAAATGGCGCCTCGTGAAACTTGAATAAAATTGTATTCTGCAATTTGAAAAATTTTAAAACCATAACCACACGTAGAATTGGCCTCAAAATGTCAAAATCGATAAATAATTATTGTGCATTTATAATGTCATCAAAATTATTCACATAGCTCAACTAGAAACACAATGGCGCCTCATGAAACTTGAATTGGTAGAAATAAAATTGCTTTCGGCGGTTTGAAAAATTTTAAAACCATAACCACAAGTAGAATTAGCCTCAAAATGTCAAAATCGATAAATAATTATTGTGCATTTAAGACGTTATCAAAATTATTCACATAGCTCAACTAGAAACAAAATGCCGTCTCGTGAAACTTGAATTGGTGGAAATAAAATTGCATTCGGCGGTTTGAAAAATTTTAAAACCATAACCACAAGTAGAATTAGCGTCAAAATATCAAAATCGATAAATAATGATTGTGCATTTAAGATGTTATCAAAATTATTCACATAGCTCAACTAAAAACAAAATGGCGCTTCGTGAAACTTGAATTGGTGAAAATAAAATTGCTTTTAGCGGTTTGAAAAATTTTAAAACCATAACCACAAGTAGAATTAGCCTCAAAATGTCAAAATCGATAAATAATTATTGTGTATTTAATATGTTATCAAAATTATTCACATAGCTCAACTAGAAACAAAATGGCGTCTCATGAAACTTGAATTGGAGGAAATAAAATTGCTTTTAGCGGTTTGAAAAATTTTAAAACCATAACCACAAATAGAATCAGCTTCAAAATGTCAAAATCGATAAATGATTATTGTGCATTTAAGATGTTATCAAAATTATTTACATAGCTCAACTATAAACAAAATGGCGCCTCATGAAACTTGAATTGGTGGAAATAAAATTGTATTCTGCGATTTGAAAATTTTTAAAACCATAACCACAAGTAGAATTAACCTCAAAATGTCAAAATCGATAAATATTTATTGCGCATTTAAAGTGTTATCAAAATTATTTACATAGCTCAACTAGAAACAAAATGGCGCCTCATGAAACTTGAATTGGTGGAAATAAAATTGCTTTCTGCGATTTGAAAAATTTTAAAACCATAACCACAAATAGAATTAGCCTCAAAATGTCAACATCGATAAATAATTACTGTGCATTTAAGATGTTATCAAAATTATTCACATAGCTCAACTAGAAACAAAAGAGCGCCTCATGAAACTTTAAATGGAGGAAATAAAATTGCTTTCGGCGGTTTGAAAAATTTTAAAACTATAACCACAAGTAGAATTAGCCTTAAAATGTCAAAATCGATAAATAATCATTGTGCATTTAAGATGTTATCAAAATTATTCACATAGCTCAACTAGAAACAAAATGGCGCCTCATGAAACTTGAATTGGTGGAAAGAAAATTGCATTCTGCGATTTGAAAAATTTTAAAACCATAACCACAAGTATAATTAGTCTCAAAATGTCAAAATCGATAAATAATCATTGTGCATTTAAGATGTCATCAAAATTATTCACATAGCTCAACTAGAAACAAAATGGCGCCTCGTGAAACTTAAATTGGTGGAAATAAAATTGCATTCTGCGGTTTGAAAAATTTTAAAACCATAACCACAAGCAGAATTAGCCTCAAAATGTCAAAATCGATAAATAATTATTGTGCATTTAAGATGTTATCAAAATTATTCACATAGCTCAACGAGAAACAAAATGGCGTTTCATGAAACTTGAATTGGTGGAAATAAATTTGCATTCTGCGGTTTGAAAAATTTTAAATCCATAACCACAAATAGAATTAGCCTCAAAATGTCAAAATCGATAAATAATTATTGTGCATTTAAGATGTTATCAAAATTATTTACATAGCTCAACTAGAAACAAAATGGCGTCTCATGAAACTTTAATTGGTGGAAATAAAATTGCTTTTGGCGGTTTGAAAAATTTTAAAACCATAACCACAAGTAGAATTAGCCTCAAAATGTCAAAATCGATAAATATTTATTGCGCATTTAAAGTGTTATCAAAATTATTTACATAGCTCAACTAGAAACAAAATGGCGCCTCATGAAACTTGAATTGGTGGAAATAAAATTGCTTTCTGCGATTTGAAAAATTTTAAAACCATAACCACAAATAGAATTAGCCTCAAAATGTCAACATCGATAAATAATTACTGTGCATTTAAGATGTTATCAAAATTATTCACATAGCTCAACTAGAAACAAAAGAGCGCCTCATGAAACTTTAAATGGAGGAAATAAAATTGCTTTCGGCGGTTTGAAAAATTTTAAAACTATAACCACAAGTAGAATTAGCCTTAAAATGTCAAAATCGATAAATAATCATTGTGCATTTAAGATGTTATCAAAATTATTCACATAGCTCAACTAGAAACAAAATGGCGCCTCATGAAACTTGAATTGGTGGAAAGAAAATTGCATTCTGCGATTTGAAAAATTTTAAAACCATAACCACAAGTAGAATTAGCCTCAAAACGTCAAAATCGATAAATAATTATTGTGCATTTAAGATGTTATCAAAATTATTCACATAGCTCAACTAGAAACAAAATGGCGCCTCTTGAAACTTGAATTGGTGGAAATAAAATTGCTTTTGGCGGTTTGAAAAATTTTAAAACCATAACCACAAGTAGAATTAGCCTCAAAATGTCAAAATCGATAAATAATTATTGTGCATTTAAGATGTTATCAAAATTATTAACATAGCTCAAATAGAAACAAAATGGCGCCTCATGAAACTTGAATTGAAGGAAATAAAATTGCTTTTAGGGGTTTGAAAAATTTTAAAATCATAACCACAAGTAGAATTAGCCTCAAAATATCAAAATCGATAAATAATTATTGTGAATTTAAGATCTTATCAAAATTATTCATATAGCTCAACTAGAAACAAAATGGCGCCTCGTGAAACTTGAATTGGAGGAAATAAAATTGCTTTTAGCGGTTTGAAAAATTTTAAAACCATAACCACAAGTAGAATTAGACTCAAAATGTCAAAATCGATAAATAATTATTGTGCATTTAAGATTTTATCAAAATTATTCACATAGCTCAACTAGAAACAAAATTGCACCTCGTGAAACTTAAATTGGTGGAAATAAAATTGCATTCGGCGGTTTGAAAAATTTTAAAACAAGAAGCAAAAGTGAAATTAACCTCAAAAATTCCAAATCAATAAGGAATTGATACGGCTTTAGGATACTATCAAAAGTTTTGCAATTTTATATCTGATTACAAAATGGCGGCGCATGAAACTTGTATTAGAGGAAATAAAATTGCATTCGGCGGTTTGTAAAATTGTAAAACTAGAACCAAATGTGGAATTAGCCTCAAAAATTCAAAATCAATAAGGAATTAATATGGCTTTAGGATTCTATCAAAAGTTTTCCAGTTTTATAATTGATTACAAAATGGCGGCGCATGAAACTTGTATTAGAGGAAATAAAATTGCATTCGGCGGTTTGAAACATTGTAAAACTAGAACCAAAAGTGAAATTAACCTCAAAAATTTAAAATCAATGAGGAATTGATATAGTTTTAGGATTCTATCAAAAGTTGTCCAATTTTATTACTGATTACAAAATGGCGGCGCATGAAACTTGTATCAGAGGAAATAAAATTGCATTCGGCGGTTTGAAACATTGTAAAACTAGAACCAAAAGTGGAATTAACCTCAAAAATTTAAAATCAATGAGGAATTGATATGGCTTTAGGATTCCAATTTTATTACTGATTACAAAATGGCGGCGCATGAAACTTGTATTAGAGGAAATAAAATTGCATTCGGTGCTTTAAAAAATCGTAAAACTAGAACCAAAAATGGAATTAACCTCAAAAATTCAAAATCAATAAGGAATTGATATGGCTTTAGGATTCTATCAAAAGTTTCCAATTTTATAACTGATTACAAAATGGCGGCGTATGAAACTTGTATTAGAGGAAATAAAATTGCATTCGGCGGTTTAAAACATTGTAAAACTAGAGCCAAACGTGGAATTAACCTCAAAAATTTAAAATCTATGAGGAATTGATATGGCTTTAGGATTTTATCAAAATGTTTTCAATTTTATTACTGATTACAAAATGGCGGCGCATGAAACTTGTATTAGAGGAAATAAAATTGCATTCGGCGGTTTGAAACATTGTAAAACTAGAACCAAAAGTGAAGTTAACCTCAAAAATTCAAAATCAATTAAGAAATTGATAAGGCTTTAGGATTCTATCAAAAGTTTTCCAATTTCATAACTGATTACAAAATGGCGGCGCATGAAACTTTTCTTAGAGGAAATAAAATTGCATTCGGCGGTTTGAAACATTGTAAAACTAAAACCAAAAGTAAAATTAACCTCAAAAATTCAAAATCAGTAAGGAATTAATATGGTTTTAGGATGCTATCAAAAGTTTTCCCATTTTATAACTGATTACAAAATGGCGGCGCATGAAACTTGTATTAAAGGAAATAAAATTGCATTCGGCGATTTAAAAAATTGTGAAACTAAAACCAAAAGTGAAAATAACCTCAAAAACTCAAAATCAATAAGGAATTGATATGGCTTTCGGATTCCATCAAAAGTTTACCAAATTAATAGCTGATTACAAGATGGCGGCACATGAAACTTGTATTGGAAGAAATAAAATTGCATTCGGCGGTTTGAAAAATTGTAAAACTAGAACCAAAAGTGAAATTAACCTCAAAAATTTAAAATCAATAAGGAATTGATATGGCTTTAGGATTCAGTCAAAAGTTTTCTAATTTTATAAGTGATTACAAAATGGCGGCGCATAAAACTTGTATTAGAGGAAATAAAATTGCATTCGGCGGTTAGAAAAATTGTAAAACTAGAGCCAAAAGTGAAATTAACCTCAAAAATTCAAAATCAATTAAAAAATTGATAGGGCTTTATGATTCTATCAAAAGTTTTCCAATATTATAACTGATTACAAAATGGCGGCGCATGAAACTTGTATTAAAGGAAATAAAATTGCATTCGGCGGTTTGAAACATTGTAAAACTAGAATCAAAAGTGAAATTAACCTCAAAATTTTAAAATCAATAAGGAATTGATATGGCTTTAGGATGCTATCAAAAGTTTTCCAATTTTATAACTTATTACAAAATGGCGGTGAATGAAACTTGTATTAGAGGAAATAAAATTGCATTTGGCGATTTGAAAAATTGTAAAACTAGAACCAAAAGTGGAATTAGCCTCAAACATTCAAAATCAATAAAGAATTGATATGGCTTTAGGATTCTATCAGAAATTTTTCAATTGTATAACTGATTAGAAAATGGCAGCGCATGAAACTTGTATTAGAGGAAATAAAATTGCATTCGGCGGTTTGAAACATTGTAAAACTAAAATCACAAGTGCAATTAACCTTAAAGATTCAAAATCAATAGGGAATTGATATGGCTTTAGAATTCTATCAAAAGTTTTCCAATTTTATAATTGATTACAAAATGGTGGCGCATGAAACTTGAATTAGAGGAAATAAAATTGCATTCGGCGGTTTGAAACATTGTAAAACTAAAACCAAAAGTGAAATTAGCCTCAAAATTTCAAAATCAATAAGGAATTGATATGGCTTTAGGATTCTATCAAAAGTTTTCCAATTTTGTAACTGATTACAAAATGGCGGCGCATGAAACTTGTATTAGAGGAAATAAAATTGCTTTTTGCTTCTTCACTTTTTTTACCTTTAACTTTTCCTTTAATAATGACTTTATTTTTATTTTTTCTGTTTCTTTTATATTGATTTATAATGATTATTGGAAACCAAAAGATAATTTTTAACGTGATTAACTAAGTTTAGGGTAGGTGTACACAATGAAATTTGAAGAACACACGCAAAAGTCTAACTTATTGTTTGCTTTAAATTAAAACAGTGTTTGTGATTGTAGTTTATTTGTATATGTAGGGTGGGTGGGTGGCCTCTATCCCACAATCTAATGCAAAAATCACAAGCGCTTGTTTTACATAAAATTATTTTAGGAAACGCTTTGTGAATAATTTTTATTGTAAGGATTTACCAGGTTGATTCATATTAAATATTCTTGGTAAGGATCAAAAAGGTACCATATAAAAGAAACACCATAAAAACCTGCTAATTGGCGCAATGAAGTGGTATATAAACGCTTTGCTGCAGAAGAGTTTTCATTCTTCATCAATGTATGATAATAACATTACCTTCAAGATGATAAAAATTGTATACTTTTTAATACTTCTAATCGTTTTAGTTTTTGGAATTAATGATGAGGTTAATAAAAATAATTTTAATGATGTGGTAAGTGATTGATATTTTTAAACATATTTTAGTTAATTACTTTTTAATAACAGGTAATTAATAGTAATGATGGTTCGAACTTCGTTTCGGATTTGGAAGCATCAGACGCTGCGATTTTCTTGCCAAAATTTAAAAGGCGACGCCAAGAATACAGAAGGAGATACTACGATTCGATCAGGAGGTATTATTCGTGCTGTCAGTACTGTAATGGATATTACTAATGTAATTATTTATTTATTAAATACAATCTACAATTATTTTTTTTTACTTACATAGTTTTAAAAAATTAATAATTTAATGGTTGAAAACTTTATGAAGGGCCTTTCCTATCGGGGTTTTGTGAGTGTGACTGTGTCCAATTTTAATGCCAGCACTGAATTCGTGTCCGTGTGTATAATCGTCATCATCATGGCCATGGTACATTACTTTTTGTCGTTTACCATGTGATGGCATCTCGTAGTGGTGAGGATATTCCACTGGTACGGGGACTGGTACTGGTACAGGTACAGGCACCTGTTCGATGACTGGATAGGGTTCGTATATATGCTCTTGATGGTGGTGATGGTGACGTGGACGTTGACGTCCGTAGTAACCCATTGGGTACATATCAGGAACCTCTTGTACGTAATGAGCCATCAACAGAGCCTTATCATCATCTTCTGGATCCTCACAAGTCACCACTGAGGCGATAGCGAGAAAAATCTGTAACAAAATTATTACCTTCTCAACATCAAAACCCAATTTTTTAATTTACGTTTTATTGAAATTAAATCTCAGATACATTTAATGATGGTAATAATAGTGATCATGAGATTTTGATGGTTTGTGATGATCGCGATGATTGTTAGGACGACCGTGCTGCATATCGAAGTCGATGTAATGATGCCTATCACCGCGATGGCCGCCGATACGTTTATGACTCATTCCACCTTTCAAGAAGAAGCCACGGTCTAACTCTTCTCCTTCGCAACTAATTAAAGCGATTAAGACGAATATTATCTACAATAAGAAGGCGGCGTTAATGAAGTCGATAACGGTCAATCGGTACTCACCAGAAACTTCAGCATTTTGGTGGCGGTCGATTATTGAATTGCTCTATTATTTAGAAAGCATTATTTATATATATTTACGTTATTCGGTAATGGTCACGTAATGCAATCAATTGGAAAATTTAATTGGTATTTTTATTAATTTTCGTTTAAACAACTAATCAACTCATTTATTTTATCGTTGAAATATAGGACGAAATTTCTACAAAAACACATTGACTCATGTCTCAGATGGAATTGTAAACTAATAAATAAATAATTTATTACATTTACCATTCATTAAACAAACATTTCATTCATTAGTTTTAAACATAAGTTCTCAATGAAAGTGAATAATTATAATTATTGGAATTTATACAAAATTTCTGATTGAATGCATTAAAATTTTTAATAAAACACTTGCGTATGGTGTAGTGATTGGAGGGTGGGATAGAGGCCACCCACCCACCCTACATATATAAAGGAATTTCAACCGCTGATCGGCGTTTTAAGTGCGGAAAAAATATTTATAACTAAAAACGTTTGCAGAAAAAACTTTCATTTCAATGTTTCAAAACGTGGAAAAACAAATTATTCGTCAAGAATTTAATTTCAAAATTTCAAAATCTACTCACAATTGACCTAATTTTGATATTCTAAATAAAAAAATTGATTAATCTTGCTTGGAAACTACGTGAGAAGAAGAACGTTTGAAATGAAGAAACTTAAATTTAATTTCACGCTTGTTAACCATCTAGAAAAAGCAATCTGCTACAGAATTAACTTAGAAATTTCAAAATTCAGACCCAAATGACCTAATTTTGATATTCCAAATAAAACAATTGCTTTAACTTTCTTGGAAACTACTTGCGAAGAAGAAAGCTATAAATGAAGAAATTTAAAATGAATTTCATGCTTGTTAAGCGTCTAAAAAATGCAAACTGCAGAAGAATTAACTTAGAAATTTCAAAATTCAGACCCAAATGACGTAATTTTGATATTAAAAATAAAACAATTGCTTCACCGTTTTTGGAAACTACGTGCGAAGGAGACAGCTTGTAAAAAATGAACTCAACTAGGTGCAAAGAAGAAAGCTTGAACGCATTGAAATCTTTAATAAAACACTTGCGTATGGTGTAGTGATTGGATGGTGGGATAGAGGCCACCCACCCACCCTACATATATAAAGAAATTTCAACCGCTGATCGGCGTTTTAAGTGCGGAAATAATAATTATAACTAAACACGTTTGCAGAAAAAACATTCATTTTAATGTTTCAAATCGTGGAAAAACAAATTATTCGTCAAGAATTTAATTTCAAAATTTCAAAATCTACTCATGATTGACCTAATTTTGATATTTCAAATAAAACAATTGCTATATCTTGCTTGGAAACTACGTGAGAAGAAGAAGGTTTGAAATGAAGGAACTTAAATTTAATTTCACGCTTGTTAACAATCTAGAAAAAGCAATCTGCTACAGAATTAATTTAGAAATTTAAAAATCCAGACCCAAATTACCTAATTTTGATATTCCAAATAAAACAATTGCTTTAACTTTCTTGGAAACTACTTGCGAAGAAGAAAGCCTAGAAAGAAGGAACTTAAAGTGTATTTCACGCGAATTAACCATTTAAAAAAAGTAATCTCCTAAAGAATTAACTTAGAAATTTCAAAATTCAGACCCAATTGACCTAATTTTGATATTACAAATACAAAAATTGCTTTATTTTGTTTGGAAAGTAGGTGCAAAGAAGAAATCTGGAACGCATTGAAATCTTTAATAAAACACTTGCGTATGATGTAGTGATTGGAGGGTGGGATAGTGGCCACCCACCCACCCTACATATACAAAGAAATTTCAACCGCTGATCGGCGTTTTAAGTGCGGAAAAAATATTTATAACTAAAAACGTTTGCAGAAAAAATATTCATTTCAATGTTTCAAATCGTGGAAAAACAAATTATTCGTCAAGAATTTAATTTCAAAATTTCAAAATCTACTCACAATTGACCTAATTTTGATAATTCAAATAAAACAATTGCTATATCTTGCTTGGAAACTACGTGAGAAGAAGAAAGCTTGAAGTGAAGGAACTTAAATTTAATTTCACGCTTGTTAACCATCTAGAAAAAGCAATCTGCTACAGAATTAATTTAGAAATTTCAAAATTTAGACGCAAAAGACCTAATTTTGATATTCCAAATAAAACAATTGCTTTAACTTCCTTGGAAACTACTTGTAAAGAAGAAAGCTACAAATAAAGGAACTTAATGTGGATTTCACGCTTGTTAAGCATCTAAAAAATGCAAACTGCAAAAGAATTAATTTAGAAATTTCAAGATTCAAACCCAATTGACCTAATTTTCTTTTTTCAAATATAACAATTGCTTTAGCTTGTTTGGAAACTACGTGCGAAGAAGAAAGCTTGAAATGAAGGAACTTTAGGTGAATTTCACGCTTGTTAACCATCTAAAAAAAGTAATCTGCTAAAGAATTAACTCAAAAATTTCAAAATTCTGACCCAATTGACCTAATTTTGATATTCCAAATAAAACAATTGCTTCACCTTTTTTGGAAACTGCGTGCGAAGGAGAAAGCTTGAAAAAAAAGTAACTTGAAGTGAATTTCACGCTTATTAACCATCTAAAAATGCAATCTGCTAAAGAATTAACTTAGGAATTTTGATATTACAACTAAAACAATTGCTTTATTTTGTTTGGAAACTAGGTGCAAAGAAGAAAGCTTGAACGCATTGAATTTTTGAATAAAACACTTGCGTATGGTGTAGTGATTGGAGGGTGGGATAGTGGCCACCCACCCACCCTACATATACAAAGAAATTTCAACCGCTGATCGGCGTTTTAAGTGCGGAAAAAATAATTGTAACTAAAAACGTTTGCAGAAAAAATATTCATTTTAATGTTTCAAATCGTGGAAAAACAAATTATTCGTCAAGAATTTAATTGCAAAATTTCAAAATCTACTCACAATTGACCTAATTTTGATATTTCAAATAAAACAATTGGTATATCTTGCTTGGAAACTACGTGAGAAGAAGAAGGTTTGAAATGAAGGAACTTGAATTTAATTTCACGCTTGTTAACCATCTAGAAAAAGCAATCTGCTACAGAATTAATTTAGAAATTTCAAAATTCAGACCCAAAAGACCTAATTTTGATATTCCAAATAAAACAATTGCTTTAACTTCCTTGGGAAACTACTTGCGAAGAAGAAAGCTACAAATGAAGGAATTTAAAATGAATTTCACGCTTGTTAAGCGTCTAAAAAATGCAAACTGCAAAAGAATTAACTTAGAAATTTCAAAATTCAGACCTAAATGACCTAATTTTGATATTTTAAATAAAACAATTGCTTTATTTTGCTTGGAAACTACGTGCGAAGAAGAAAGCCTACAATGAATGAACTTGAAGTGAATTTCACGCTTGTTACCCATCTAAAAAAAGTAATCTGCTAAAGAATTAACTCACAAATACCAAAATTCAGACCGAATTGACCTAATTTTGATATTCCAAACTTAGGAATTTTGATATTACAGCTAAAATAATTGCTTTATTTTGTTTGGAAACTAGGTGCAAAGAAGAAAGCTTGAACGCATTGAAATCTTTAATAAAACACTTGCGTATGGTGTAGTGATTGGAGGGTGGGATAGAGGCCACCCACCCACCCTACATATACAAAGAAATTTCAACCACTGATCGGCGTTTTAAGTGCGGAAAAAATAATTATAACTAAAAACGTTTGCAGAAAAAATATTCATTTCAATGTTTCAAATCGTGGAAAAACAAACTATTCGTCAAGAATTTAATTTCAAAATTTCAAAATCTACTCACAATTGACCTAATTTTGATATTCCAAATGAAACAATTGCTATATCTTGCTTGGAAACTACGTGAGAAGAAGAAAGTTTGAAATGAAGGAACTTTAATTTAATTTCACGCTTGTTAACCATCTAGAAAAAGCAATCTGCTACAGAATTAATTAAGAAATTTCAAAATTCAGATCCAAAAGACCTAATTTTGATATTCCAAATAAAACAATTGCTTTAACTTTCTTGGAAACTACTTGCGAAGAAGAAAGTTACAAACGAAGGAATTTAAAATGAATTTCACGCTTGTTAAGCGTCTAAAAAATGCAAACTGCAAAAGAATTAACTTAAAAATTTCAAAATTCAGACCCAAATGACCTAATTTAGATATTTCAAATGAAACAATTGCTTTATTTTGCTTGAAAACTACGTGCGAAGAAGAAAACCTACAATAAAGGAACTTGAAGTTAATGTCAAGCTTGTTAACCATCTAAAAAAAGTAATCTGCTAAAGAATTTACTTAAAAATTACAAAATTCAAACCCAATTGACTTAATTTTGATATTCCAAATAAAACAATTGCTTCACCTTTTTTGGAAACTGCGTGCGAAGGAGAAAGCTTGAAAAAAAAAAGAATTTGAAGTGAATTTCACGCTTGTTAACCATCTAAAAAAAAGTAATCTGCTAAAGAATTAACTCAAAAATTTCAAAATTCAGACCGAATTGACCAAATAAAATAATTGCTTCACCTTTTTTAGAAATTGCATGCGAAGGAGAAAGCTTGAAAAAAAAGAACTCAAAGTGAATTTCACGCTTATTAACCATCTAAAAATGCAATCTGCTAAAGAATTAACTTAGAAATTTTGATATTACAACTAAAACTATTGCTTTATTTTGTTTGGAAACTAGGTGCAAAGAAGAAAGCTTGAACGCATTGAAATCTTTAATAAAACACTTGCGTATGGTGTAGTGATTGGAGGGTGGGATAGAGGCCACCCACCCACCCTACATAAACAAAGAAATTTCAATCGCTGATCGGCGTTTTAAGTGCGGAAAAAATATTTATAACTTAAAACGTTTTGCCGAAAAACTATTCATTTCAATGTTTCAAATCGTGGAAAAACCAATTATTCGTCAAGAATTTAATTTCAAAATTTCAAAATGCACTCACAATTGACCTAATTTTGATAATTCAAATAAAACAATTGCTATATCTTGCTTGGAAACTACGTGAGAAGAAGAAGGTTTGAAATGAAGGAACTTGAATTTAATTTCACGCTTGTTAACCATCTAGAAAAAGCAATCCGCTACAGAATTAATTTAGAAATTTCAAAATTCACACCCAAAAGACCTAATTTTGATATTCCAAATAAACCAATTGCTTTAACTTCCTTGGAAACTACTTGCGAAGAAGAAAGCTACAAATGAAGGAACTTAAAGTGGATTTCACGCTTGTTAAGCGTCTAAAAAATGCAAACCGCAAAAGAATTAACTTAGAAATTTCAAAATTCAGACCTAAATGACCTAATTTTGATATTCCAAATAAAACAATTGCTTTATTTTGCTTGGAAACTACGTGCGAAGAAGAAAGCCTACAATGAATGAACTTGAAGTGAATTTCACGCTTGTTAACCATCTAAAAAAGTAATCTGCTAAAGAATTAACTCACAAATACCAAAATTCAGACCGAATTGACCTAATTTTGATATTCCAAATAAAATAATTGCTTCGCCTTTTTTTGGAAACCGCGTGCGAAGGAGAAAGCTTGAAAAAAGGAACTTGAAGTGAATTTCATGCTTATTAACCATCTAAAAATGCAATCGGCTAAAGAATTAACTTAGGAATTTTGATATTACAACTAAAACAATTGCTTTATTTTGTTTGGAAACTAGGTGCAAAGAAGAAAGCTTGAACGCATTGAAATCTTTAATAAAACACTTGCGTATGGTATAGTGATTGGAGGGTGGGATAGAGGCCACCCACCCACCCTACATATACAAAGAAATTTCAACCACTGATCGACGTTTTAAGTGCGGAAAAAATATTTATAACTAAAAACGTTTGCAGAAAAAATATTCATTTCAATGTTTCAAATCGTGGAAAAGCAAATTATTCGTGAAGAATTTAATTTCAAAATTTCAAAATCTACTCACAATTGACCTAATATTGATATTCCAAATAAAACAATTGCTATATCTTGCTTGGAAACTACGTGAGAAGAAGAAGGTTTGAATTGAAGGAACTTAAATTTAATTTCACGCTTGTTAACCATCTAGAAAAAGCAATCCACTACAGAATTAATTTAGAAATTTCAAAATTCAAACCCAATTGACCTAATTTTGATATTCCAAATAGAACAATTGCTTTAACTTCCTTGGAAACTACTTGCGAAGAAGAAAGCTACAAATGAAGGAACTTAAAGTGGATTTCACGCTTGTTAAGCGTCTAAAAAATGCAAACTGCAAAAGAATTAACTTAGAAATTTCAAAATTCAGACCCAAATGACTTAATTTTGATATTCAAAATGAAACAATTGCTTTATTTTGCTTGAAAACTACGTGCGAAGAAGAAAGCCTACAATGAAGGAACTTGAAGTGAATTTCACCCTTGTTAACCATCTAAACAAAGTAATCAGCTAAAGAATTAACTTTCAAATTTCAAAATTCAGACCCAATTGACCTAATTTTGATATTCCAAAAAAAAAACAATTGCTTCACCTTTTTTGGAAACTGCGTGCGAAGGAGAAAGCTTGAAAAAAAGGAACTTGAAGTGAATTTCACGCTTATTAACCATATAAAAATGCAATCTGCTAAAAAATTAACTTAGGAATTTTGATATTACAACTAAAACAATTGCTTTATTTTGTTTGGAAACTAGGTGCAAAGAAGAAAGCTGGAACGCATTGAAATCTTTAATAAAACACTTGCGTATGGTGTAGTGTTTAGAGGGTGGGATAGAGGCCACCCACCCACCCTACATATATAAAGAAATTTCAACCGCTGATCGGCGTTTTAAGTGCGGAAAAAATAATTATAACTAAACACGTTTGCAGAAAAAATATTCATTTCAATGTTTCAAATCGTGGAAAAACAAATTATTCGTCAAGAATTAATTTTAAAATTTCAAAATCTAGTCATAATTGACCTAATTTTGATATTTCAAATAAAACAATTCCTATATCTTGCTTGGAAACTACGTGAGAAGAAGAAGGTTTGAAATGAAGGAACTTGAATTTAATTTCACGCTTGTTAACCATCTAGAAAAAGCAATCTGCTACAGAATTAATTTAGAAATTTCAAAATTCAGACCCAAAAGACCTAATTTTGATATTCCAAATGAAACAATTGCTTTAACTTCCTTGGAATCTACTTGCGAAGAAGAAAGCTACAAATGAAGGAATTTAAAATGAATTTCACGCTTGTTAAGCATCTAAAAAATGCAAACTGCAAAAGAAATAACTTAGAAATTGCAAAATTCAGACCCAAATGACCTAATTTTGATATTCCAAATAAAACAATTGCTTTAACTTCCTTGGGAAAGAAAGAAAGCTACAAATAAAGGAATTTAAAATGAATTTCACGCTTGTTAAGCGTCTAAAAAATGCAAACCGCAAAAGAATTAACTTAGAAATTTCAAAATTCAGACCCAAATGACCTAATTTTGATATTTTAAATAAAACAATTGCTTTATCTTGTTTGGAAACTACGTGCAAAGGAGAGAAATTGAAATGAAGCAACTTAGAGTAAATTTCAAGCTTGTTAACCATCTAAAAAAAGCAATCTGCTGAAGAATTAACTTAGAAATTTCAAAATTTAGACCTAAATGACCTAATATTGATATTCCAAATAAAACAATTGCTTTAACTTGTTTGAAAACTAGAAGAAGATAGGAAATTAATGTGAATTTCACTCCAGTTTTATATTATAACAACAAGCAAATAATTATTTAGTTTATTAAAATGAATTTCATGTTTATAATTTAATTATTTCATCCGTGTCCTCCATGACCTCCACCTCCAAAACCACCGTGGCCACCGCCAAATCCTCCGTGTCCTCCAAAACCTCCGTGGCCACCGCCAAATCCACCGTGTCCTCCAAATCCTCCGTGTCCTCCAAATCCACCGTGTCCTCCAAATCCGCCATGACCTCCAAATCCATGACCTCCAAATCCACCGTGACCTCCGAAACCACCATGGCCAATACCGAAGAATCCACCTCCACCAAATATAGGGATTGGGTAAGGTCTGCGACGATAATATCGGTAATCGTCGAAACTGTTTACCATTAAGAAGCAAAGGACTAAAATCTGTAATTCAAAAATTAATAATTAAATCTGAATTGATAAAGCCTGTTTATTTTTGCTGTGGTTTCAACAGGATGGTGCTCTTGTCCAAAATTAAATAAACCTGTTAAATTGATGATTACTACTTTGATGTTACCCAATCAAAACTTGTTTTTAATTCAGTTATAAATTTTGATATAATAGAGATGAAAAAATACTTACAAAAATGATTTTCATGTTGTATGATATACACTTACACACACTGACTGATTTACTGAAGCATTTTATTTTAAACTGCTTTTATATATAGATGTGTACACGTAAATCTAAACCAAATTGATGCTAATCATATTTATTAAGATAAACAATTTTCCGAAGGTCAAACATCCGCAAATAAAACATGGACTTCTGTATTAAGTAAATTAATCATAGCAAGTATGGATTGTTTATATTTTTCTGTCTTTAGCACTGCGCTGATGAGATACCTAAGAAAAGGAAACCGTTCTGTTGACAGGGAAGTAATATTTTATAAATATTTGGCTTTACTAAAATTTTATTTCATACAAATATAGAATCATTATTGTTGTTTCCAAATATGTTGAATATTTAGTAGTGACCTCCGTGGTGACCGTGGCCCCAACCTCCCCAGCCCCAACCGCCGTGGTGCGGTGGCGGTGGCGGCGGTGCGAATCCCATGCCCGGTCCGAACAGTCCGCCTCCGCCGCCGAAAAGATTCCAGAAGAACGCGTCAGCGTCGCTCAGACAGAATCCCACGATCGTGGCGAGGAACAACTGCAATTAGTAAGTGCTAATTAGTGGAAATGATTTACGTGAGACAATGAATGATTCGTATTTACTAGAAAATGATGATGTGGTATTTTGGGTTATCCCAAAAATTATTTTTCTTTAATATTTTCTCAAGGTTTCTATCGTATACATAATTTAACCTTTCTTTTAGTTATATATTTATCAAGAAGCTTATGATAAAATTAAACAATGCAGCTACTTTAGAAAATTCGTTGCATCCTCCAAAATCAATCGCTCTCTAAAACTAAACTCTTCTCTGCACCCTTGCGTGGTCAGGGAAAAAGTGACTCTACTGAACGTGTAAAACACACTACCGCCTAGCTGCCCTAGGCCCTTCGTTTACGGAATCACAATTTCTTAGCCCGACAAGAGAGTATCAGATTGTAAGGACCCTTACCAGAAGGTCGCCACTCTCTAGAGAACCGCCCCGATGAGACTATCGACGCTCATCGTCCCTCGCCCCTTCTTGAAGAACCGTAAGAGGAAAGCAGGAGAAGCCAGAAAATTCCAATCACAAGAAGTCAAACAGCTCCAGCAGCTTATCAATCATCTAACCATTGCACAAGCACTTAACATAATGCATGCCCCGCTTAAAAGGATCAAGAAATCCGGAAATAGTCAAGGACAAAGTAAACAGATTTCCGACGTAAATGCAATCGAAGGAGTAAAAATGCTCCTGGAGGGATCTGCAAAAACGTGTTGAGCAGGAATAAAGGATAACATTTGCACGTGGTAGCAAGCAAAAGTATGCACCAGCATACAAAATCTTTATAGAAATATTCATCACACCCCCAGCGTCAGCAAAAAGCTACCTGCGGCTTTATCCTAACGAAGATATTCACATCAGTTGCTAGAAGAAACGCAACTAGAAATGTTATTTGGACTCCTGAAATACGAAATCAGGGAATCGAGCGAACTGCAGTATCCAGTTTTCGTGAGCTTCTAAAATATGCTGGAGCACTAGAAATACATTTCAAAGAAAAATAGAAGGCCTGAACAAAGTGTGATTTCTACAAAATGTTTGGTAACTTTATTGCAGAGTGCAGGAAAAAAGAAATAAAGAAATCAACGGACGTCACAGAGAAGAAGGAGCTCCATTGCTACACCTGGCTACATCAAGAGAAATTTTCCGAAGTGTTTAGTTCAAACCACCGCTGCTCAGCCTACGAGTTAAAAATCGGTCGACCCAAGACAGCGTCTATGATCACCGGTGCTCGGACCAGCTTTGTCAGTAAAGAGCTGTACAAGAAACTCCTGAGCCAAGGGAATCGGTTTGAGGAAAATAATATCTGTCTTAACCAGTAGAATAAGAGGAACTAGGTGCAACAAAGGAAATTAATTCCGACTACGTTTACATATATAGCCGATACCTCAAATTTCAAAACGCTGCCAGCAACAATACTTCAAGAACAAAACCTGGTCGTTCGGGGATAAGCCAGAAATTCACCATTTCACTTACCTCACTTAGGAGAAGACTAAGAAACTACACTACAAGCTTGTGAATACGCAAAAGAATTGATTCACGCCACTTCCGACATCAGGAACAACACCAGCATTTCTTCGCGCCTCAGGTAGACTCTTTTGACTTCATGTTTAACGAAGCAAGAACAGAGATCGAGATGGATTGGGATGTCCAACCAGTCACCTTAGACTTCAAGGAAATCCGTCTACAACCAGAAACGGAGGCCGAAATGTTACCAAAATAATTCTCAAAAATTTTGTTGAACAAGACCCTTTAACAACCTTTTGGGAAATTTCCAAGAAAATTTTGGAGAAACACTCTGTAAAATCAGCAAAGTACTCGATCCAGTTGTTTAAAGCAACAAGGAGAAGCATAAAATTATAGCCCAAATCATCATACACCTATCCAAAGTGTACAAGCTGGACCTTGATTGCCGCTTTGTATGGGTTAAGGGACATACAAACATCGAGGGTAACCCGGAAAAAACTATAGATACATGGGATATCACAGCGGAAGATTTAAATGGAAAGTTTTGTTCAAACAGAATAGCATATTTTAAGTAAGAAGCATAGTAGCCACTATTTGAACACACAAACTTACTTACCAAAACAAGTCGACCATATTTTCAGTGATCACAAAAGCAGGTATTACTCCTCCACCTTAACGCTACTAAAAATAAACCATGGATCATTCCCAGCGCACTTACACAAAATTAAATTAGTAAACAGTCCGATCTGTAACAGAGAGAGAGGGACTCGACGTGGAATGAGCAGTCCAGAAATTTAGACAGCCTTATAGTAGTATTTACGGATCAGTGCTTTCTTTGATTTTAATGATGTCATTAAACTCTCACAGTGGACGTCTCGCAAGATAGGTACTCCAGTTGCAGCCCTTCAACCTTACTCTTGAGTATATCCCAGGAAAGACGAAGTTCCAGGCCGCCCTTATCCTTCTAGTTTACCCGCCAAAACTATGGCCAAGTTACGGAAACAGCAGGTGGCAGATGAGGAAGTTCGGAAGATTTCAGAAATCTTCGAAGCAAACTGTCCAGAGAAAACGAGCCAATGGACAGCCAGCGGATTTATAGTAAATCAACTAATACTATATCGATACACCCCCTAAGATGAAATGGAGAAACCACTCATAATTCCCAAACAACACTTCCAGAAGCATCCGGAAAAGAGAAGTGATCTTACGTAAAGATGGATAGAACTGTTATCACTTATAATATCACTGGCCTCGTTAATGTCGTCGTTCATATTACTTTCGTCTAAACTATTGTTGACAAATTTAGATACGATTTGTTAAACAAAAATATATCAATGTTACTTCGGACCATAAGACGCACCCAAAATTTGAGTTTCTATGCAAAAAAAAGTGCATCTTATAGTCCGAAAAATGCGGTATATTTAGATTTTTTATGAAGAAGTTACCAAAGTTGCCAAAAACAAAATTTCTCAAATTATCAATTACAGTTGGGTAAAAATAAAGAACGTTTGAAAATTTCAACTTTAAAATAGTTTGAATTCTACAAAGAGAAACAAAAATAACAATTGAAAGAAACATTAAAAAAAACAATTGGTATTTGATAAGAAGAAAACTTTAAAGAAGTTGAATTCAATTTTTTCAATTACCAGCAAAAAAAAAACAATTGAAAGTCGCTAAGACGAAATGTTTTAAAACTTTAAATGAGTTGGAATTTTGATACAAGAAAACAATTGAAATTCAAAAGGTTACGAGAAAGATAAAAGATAAGAAAAGTTAAATCTATAAAAAAATGAAAAAAATGGAATTTGTTTGGAAGAAAAATTTGAAAGAAACAATTGCGGTTTGGTGAAACAGAACGTTTGAAAATTTTAACTTTAACTAAAATAGTTTGAATTCTACAAAAAGAAACAAAAATTTTACCAAGAAACACACAATTGAAATTCGAAAATTGAAAAAAAAAACAATTTGCTAAGAAGAAATGTTTGAAAACTTTAAATGTGTTGGAATTTTGTTACAAGAAAACAATTGAAATTAAAAAAAATAAATAAAATTTATAATTAGAAAAATCACGAAAATATTTCATAAATCTACAACAAATGAGTCTTATTAACATTAAAAAAAACAAATCACTTGTTAAATGAATATATTTTTATTAAATAAAATTTAATTACGAAAAAGAAAAAAGATGAAAATTTAAAAAAAAAGAAACCTTAAATAATTTCAATACTACATAAAGAAAAAAAACTTGAATTAACATTTGGTAAAGAGAAACATTTGAAAATAAAAACAGTTAAAATTTGATAATAAGAACTTTAACTTTAAAAATAATTTTAATCTACAAAAAGAACAATTAAAATTTGTTATGATGAAACAATTGAAATATAAAAAAAATAATAAAATTCTACCAAAAAACAACAACTAATATTTGATAAAAAGAAAACATTTGGTATTTGGTACAAAAAAAAATAAATGAAAACTACAAAATGTTGAAATTGTATCAAGAAAAAGCAATTAAAATTCGCTAATAAGAAATTTTAGAAAATTCGGAACTAAAAATAACAATTGAATATTGCTAAAAAGAAATATTGGAATAAACAATTAAAACTTAGTGAGAAGACACATTTAAAAAGCTTAAAGTTAGTATAAATTATACAAAAAAAGTTTGACAAAATTAAAATTTAGTGAAAATTTAGTTTGTTTTTTTTAGCAAAATTTCATTTTTTTACAGTTTTCAAATGTTTCTTTACATCAAATTTTATTGTTTCCTTTTTTAGAATTTAAAGTGTTTCTAATTTTTCATATATTTCTTTATGAAAAATTTGAAACACTTTAAATTCTAAAAAAGGAAACAATAAAATTTAATGAAAAGAAACATTTGAAAACTTTAAACCAATGAAATTTTACTAAAAAAAACCAACTGATAGTTATTAAGAAGAAACATTTATAAAATTCAAAAAAGGAATTAAAATTTCTTATAAAAAACACTTGAACTTCTAGAAAAAAACAATTGAAATATGTCAAGAATTTTTGAAACTATCTTGAACTCTACAAAATAGAAATAATGGAATTTGTTAGAAGAAATATTTGAAAATTTTTAAACAGTTAAAATTTTTCTAAAAAACAATTGATGAAAACGACTACCGTTATTATTGGTAGTTCATTTTAAAGAGTAAAGTAAAAGTATTTTCGAATAAAGTAAAGTAAATAGTGGTATAAAACGTCGAAAATACTTTTATTTTATTCTTTAAAAACAATTGATATTTGGTAAGAAAAATCCTTTAAATAAACTCAATTGAAACGTGGTAACAGTTGAAAACTAGAAAAGTTTAGAATTGTACAAACGAAAAACAATTGAAATTTGTTAAAAAAGAAACATTTAAAAACTGAAAAATAGTTTAAACTATAAAAAAAAAAACTAATATTTGCTATAAAAATTTGAAAACTCTAAAATAGTTCGAATTTTACAAAACAAAAAACAATTGTAACTTGCTGTAGTTTCATAAAAAAAAGAACGTTTGAAAACTTTAACTTTAAAATATTGTTTCAATTCTACAAAAAGAAATAAAAACTTAAAATTTTACCAAAAAAAAAAGAAATCAATTGATATTTGGTAGAAAGAAATATTTAAAAAAATGGTATTATTATTAAAGAAGTTTTACTAATAAAAAAAACAATTGAAATAGGAGAGAAAAAACACCAGGAGTGAATGCAGATACAAAAAAGTACATATTTATTAAATTTGTAAACAATTTTTTTTTTGTAAATGAAATGTATATGTAAATAAAATCTTAATCTTTAAATTCGCTTCGAACAAACATTTCAATAAAAAACAATGAAAATTGCTTAAAAGAAATGTTTGGAAACTTTAATCCAAAAAACAATTGAAATTTGAAAATAAAAACCATTAAAATTTGATTACAACAAATATTTAACTACTTCTGTAAAAATAAATATATTAGCAAGGAAAAAGCTTTTGAAATAAACAAATAAAAGTTACGTAAAAACGTTTAAACTTTTAAATACTTTAAAGTCTACAAACAATTGAAAGTTAAAACAATTAAATGTTGGGAAGATAGTTGAAAACTTTAAAAATGTTGGATAAGTTATTTTTTAAAAAAATGAAATTTGCAATAAAAAATACAATTAAAATTTGATAAGCAGAAACAATTAGAAAACTTTAAAATACTTTGTATCCTATAGAGAAAAAATAATTTAAATTAACAAAGAAGAAATTTGAAAAGAAAATCAATTAAAATTTGGTAAGAAACATTTAGACCCTTTAAAGTAATTTAAAATATACAATTGTATTTTAGAATTTATGTTTTGTTGGACCAGATTTTTTTATTTTAAAACAAATTTTGGAAAAAGTAAAATTTCATAAGCGCATTTATAAAGAAAAACTTATTATTTAATTAATATTTAATATTTTTATAAAGTAATTATCTATATATCAAATATCTATAATAACAATTTACATTCTATTTTGGTATTAAAATAAAGTCTAGAAAATTTCACATTCTCTAATGTTTTTTTTTTTTTAATTTACTTACCGCATATTTTAGATTGAACATGTTGACTAACTCTAAGAGTCAAAAAAACTGCCCAGTGATGAGAAAAATTACATTCCCACTTATATAACCATGGACTGACCGTTGAAAAGCCTCATTAAATTTACGAATTATTCCCCTAAACAAAACAAAAAACATAATAATAAATCGTTCGCACTAATCTACATAAAATTTTGTATTTAATTTTTTTGAAAAAACCAGAAATCATTTTTATAACACACGTTAGTTTTTTTCTTATCCGACGGTGTAATAAACAAATTTCGATAATAAAAATCAATACATTATTACGGGCACTCGTATCGTGTTTCACAGTTAATTTCGTAAGCGTTTAATAATTTTCAGTTTAATCGCCGCGGGAAAAGTGTTCGGGAACCGTTTAAATTGCAATAAAACTTTTCCACGATTTTACAGTTCCTTTTAAGATGGCCAAACTGTTGGTATGTTTATTTTTATTGCTTGATTTTTTCACAATCATCGATAATTATTACAATTTATCTCGAACGTATTAAATTTGACCGTTAAAAAACTGCATAAATAAAACCACCCTCATTTTCTGCTGCTGTTGCTGTTGTTTCATTTTGGTTTATCTCTGTAAAACTAATAATTACAATATTGCTATTATTACAAACAACTGCAATTTTATTTTCACCTTTTTCATGGCTACCCATTTTTTATTTATAGTCAAATTTAAAATGACTATAACTCACTTATTTTTAGAAATAACTATGTCGTATGCCATATTGGATTAAAGAGAAAAAAAAATCCCTTTTGAATGAGGCCATAGGCAACTATGGTTTCCATTTTAAAAAAATATAAGTTTGCGTCATATCTCGGAAAACAATGGCGATACAAGTTTTCTGATTATTTTTTATTAATCAGCATAAAATTATCTAAAACTTTGTCCTTTACAATTTTTTTCTATCTGTTATAATAACCGAGATATATTGATTTGAAAAAATTGACACTTTTTACTTTTTTCATAATACCTAGTTACCCTGATTTTTCTGAAAACTTTGAAAGTTAAATTTTATTCGTCTCGTAAATCTACACTTCTTTCCCCATTTAACCGTTTCTCTATCTCTTATTGTTTCCGAGATCCCCATAGAGAACATCGAAAAAAACTCACCCTGTATAAAAACAATTGCCACTAAATAAAATATCTTTAAATTTAGTATAAATTAATTAATGATTTACAAGTGCAGTATTATTATTATTTTTAATTTACTTAAAAATGATTCCACTTGTTATTACAATGCATAACTAAACAATATTTTTTCTAGAAATAATAATTATGTGCTGATTGCAATTTTTGAAAACAATTTTATTTTTAGGTATTTGTCGCATTGGTTTTATGCGTTTTGGGCATAAACGCCTTGTACAAACCGACACGACAGGGTGGCCCTGCGTATGGTGGCAGGCCGAGCCTTGTAATCCAAGGCGGTCCTGCCTACGGAGGCTACACCAACATGAAATTGTCGTCCTCTTCCTCCAGTGAAGAAACACCCTACATCCCAGGCAGACCGCTCAAAGGAACTGGACACCATCGACAGATCGACGGTCCTGATGGTTTCGGGGTTCACGTCTTCAAAAATTACGGACAGCCTTCCGGCATCGCCTACGGTACTTGGGGAAAGGGTACGTGGAAGTGGTAAACTCGTCCAAAATTTGTTTTATACCGTTGAGAGGTGATAAATGAAATTGGTTTATAAGTATTGTTGTATATTTTTTTACCTTTCCAACATCTTAATTTTGTTTAAAGAGAATGGTTGCGACCGTTACTACGTGGTACAAATAATTATTGGATGTGCAATTGGGATCTTCACGACGATGCCACTTCCCTAGAAAAGCGTCCCTCTGAGTAGCTCTTCCGAGAATAGCCTCATACCTAGTTCGGTCCGCCTTTAAACACCACAGGCCGTTTTCTAGTGCTGTATTTAGGGCCATCTCCGATGTATGTAATTCCAGTAGAGAAATAGACAATAACGCCTCCAAAAGTGACCTTGAATGTGCTCTAGCTTAGTTTTTGCAGTTTTGAGTTAAATCCTAGGCCCCTATACAATTGCTGCGGTCTTACAACGAAATTGTAGAGCCACTTGGTGATTTTGGGTATTTTGCCCCATGACCTCCTCATCCTGGGAGGCTTTGTTATGTTGGTGAAAAGCACTAGCTTCGTCTTAGTTGGATTTACCAAAAGGGCAATGTCGACATACCATTTCTCCACTATAATGAAGACACTCTGTTCACTGAGCAGCCTTTACGCAGAATTATTATGTTAATATATTCAATGGCTGGGAAGCAAGATTTATTTAGTTTCCTAAGCAAGTCATCTATGAAAATCTTCCATTCCTGTCATGTCCTATGGACAGCCATAGATCACCCTTGCTTTGGAGACTTCGTTTCTTATTGATATTTGGATCGTCTTTTTTGCTTAGCATCTGTTTTATTCATTCACTAAGTATGATTGGAGTGTCTAATATTATAAGAGCTTGAAGCAAATTTTGTCAAAAATTCCTTCTATACCGATAAATATGCCTAATGCCTTTGTTACCAACGCCTTCTCAATATGAGTAAATACACAGTGGAGTGCTGATTCGATTTAGCTTCTTAGTATATACGGGTGTTACTTTGTGAGAAGAGGATTCGTCTTTAGAATACGGTCCCTGATGTAACGATCGAAAAGCTTCTCGAAGGTTTTTATCAGAATATGACGTGAGGCTTCTCGGTCTGAAAAATTCCTTGCCTGTTTTGGGTATAAATACTACCTTAACTTTTCTCCAGTTTTGAGAAAAAGCTTGCAGTCCCTAAACAGAGTCAACAGATGTTGAAGAATAATTTAAAGTGCCCATATAAGTAAGGCTGGGTAAACTCCATCCATTCCTGGAGATAGTGATGTAAAAAAAATATAAAAACCACATCATTTTTACATCAAAATTACAAAATTTCAAAAATGATAATGAATAATATTAACAATCGATATTGACATTTTGCAGCATTTTTTTTTTAATTTGACAGTTATATATTTTGACAAATCCTTTTTTTAAAGTTTTTTTAAGTGATTTTTAACAACCGACATTTGCCATTTTTTTGTATTGAGTAAATTTTGACAATTATTTTATGAAATTACACTTTGACTACTTGACATTTTATATTCTTAATAAATAGAAGAAATTTTTTATTGACATTATATATTTTTGATGGATTATTTATATATTTTAAACATTTGACAATTTACACTTTTACAGTTGACACTTGACATTTCATATTTTAAAAGATAACTGTTTTCTCAAATTGATATTCTATATTTTTTGACAACCATTTTATGAAATTTGATAATTTGAAATTTGACAATGACATTATACAGTGACAATTGGCATTTTATATTTTTGACACATGATTATTTTTATAAATTGATATTTTATATTTTTGACAACTAACATTTTTTGACAAGGACAGTTTTACACTTTGACAATTTACATTTCATATTTTTGGCAGATGATTATTTTTTTAAATTGATATTTTATATTTTTGACAGGTAACATTTTGACAGAGACTATTTTACACTTTGACAGTTAACATTTCATATTTTTTACAGAAGATTATTTTCTTATATTGATATTTTATACTTTTGTCAGTTAACATTGTGACAGGGACTGTTTTACACATTGACAGTTGACATTTCATATTATTGACAGATGATCATTTTTTTTAAATTGATATTTTATATTTTTGACAGTAACATTTTGACAGTGACTATTTTACACTTTGACAGTTGACATTTTATATTTTTTACAGATGATTATTTTTTTACACTTTGACAGTTAACATTTCATATGTTTGACAGATGGTCATTTTTTATATTGTTATTTTGTATTTTTGACAGGGATCATTTTACACGTTAACAATTGACATTTCATATGTTTGGCAGACGATATTTTATTAAATTGACATTTTATATTTTTGTTAACTGTCAGGACAGGGACTGTTGTACTTATTGACAATTGACATTTCATATTTTTGACAGATTATTATTTTTTAAATTGATATTTTATATTTTTGACAGTTAACATTTGACAGGGACAATTTCACACTTTGACAATTTACATTTTATATTTTCTTAAATTGACATTTTATATTTTTGACAGCAGCCATTTTACCCTGTAACCTTTGACACATTTTTTTTTTAATTTGACAGTTGACATTACATATTTTCACAAATACTTTTTTTCCTTAAGTAATTTTTGACAACAGACATTTGACATTTGTTTGTATTAAGTTTTATATTATATTTTTGATGAATTATTTATATATTTTGTACATTTGACAATTTACAATTTTACAGTTGACACTTGACATTTCATATTTTAAAAGATAACTGTTTTCTCAAATTGATATTCTATATTTTTTGACAACCATTTTATGAAATTTGGCATTGACATTATACAGTGAAAATTGACATTTTATATTTTTGACAGATGATTATTTTTATAAATTGATATTTTATATTTTTGACAACTAACATTTTTTGACAAGGACAGTTTTACATTTTGACAATTAAAATTTCATATTTTTGGCAGATGATTATTTTTTTAAATTGTTATTTTATATTTTTGACAGATAACCTTTCGACAGAGACTATTTTACACTTTGATAGTTGACATTTCATATTTTTTACAGATGATTATTTTCTTATATTGATATTTTATACTTTTGTCAGTTAACATTGTGACAGGGACTGTTTTACACAGTGGCAGTTGATATTTCATATTATTGACAGTTGATTATTTTTTTTAATTGTTATTTTATATTTTAATATTTTGACAGGAACTGTTTTACACTTTGACAATTGACATTTCATATGTTTGACACATGGTCATTTTTTAAATTGTTATTTTACATTTTCGACAGTTTACATTTTGGCAGGAACCATTTTACTCGTTAACAATTGAAATTTCATATTTTTGGCAGATGGTATTTTATTAAATTGATATTTTATATTTTTGACAGTTAACATTTTGACAGGGACTGTTTTACTTATTGTCAATTGACATTTCATATTTTTGACAGATTATTATTTTTTAAATTGATATTTTAAATTTTTGACAGTTAGCATTTTGACAGGGACTGTTTTACACTTTGAAAATTTACATTTTATATTTTCTTAAATTGACATTTTATATTTTTGACAGCAGCCAAGTGTAACTTCCTTGGTATTTTATATTTTTGACAGATAATAATTTATTTAAAAATAATATTTTATAAATTTGACAGTTGACAATATTGACCGGTGCCAAATTATCAACTGACAAAAATATCAATATGAAAAGTTAAGAATCGACATTGACATTTTGAAAACCTATTTTTATTATTTTGACATTTGACATTACATATTTTGACAAATGTTTTTTTTAAATCTTCTCTGTAATTAATAATTTATATTTATAAACTGACATTTGACTTTTACACTTTTTAAATGACATTTTTTGAATTTTGGCAATTTTTTATAAAATTTCAACCATTCAACACTTTGACAGTTGTCACTTATTATCACATATTTTTATTAGTCAAGATTTTATATTTTTGACAGTTGACACTTTGATAGAGACTATTTTATAGTTTTATAGTTGACATTTCATATTTGCTTAAATTGACTTCATATGCGTTTTTCACAAACATACAGTGACAATTGACATTTTCATATTTTAATACATGGTTATTTTTTTAACTTATTGTCATATTGACATTTTGAGAGCGTTTTTTTTATCTTGACAGTTGACATTAGATATTTTAACATGATGATGATGATTTTAAAACAATCTTTTTGTAATTGAATTTTTTAATTTTGTCATTTCATATTTTTGACAAATAATTTATAATAAGGAATTGACATTTCATATATTTGAAATATGATTATTATTTTGACAGTTGACATTACATATTTTGACACGATGATGATGATTTTAAAACAATCTTTTTGTAATTGAATTTTTTAATTTTGACATTTCATATTTTTAACAAATAATTTATAATACTACTAATATTGACATTTCATGTTTTTGTAATATGATTATTATTTTTACTTAACTATTTTGACAATTGACATTACATATTTTGACAATTAGTTATTTTCTCAAAGTTCAATTTATCTAAAATTACCAAAAATTTCTTTGACCAACTTCATTTGCAAATTGCAGAAGATATTTAGAAGGATTAAAGTAAAGAGGATCAGACTAAAATACATCAACGCTAGAAATATAATACAATAGAGGTGAAAGATGGGAGTCTTGGGGAGTAAAAAAAGGAAGAGAAAGATTTGTGGATTTTTAGTTTTAAGAATCTAATAATTTAAAAATCGTATTTTTAATTTCTATAACGAACTAAAGGATTTTAATATATTTTATTTTAAGGATCTATTAAAGGGGAATTGTTCAATAATAAAAATGATAGTAGGAATATTAATAATAATAAGCCTTGATGCCAGACAGAGTCAAAAGTTTTCTGGTCATCCAGAAATAGAGCTGCGAAGGCTTTATCTTCAAGGTGGGCAGTATGCATATTTGAGGTTAGGATGGTGTGTAGAAGAGAAGTTTATCGACGGGGAAGAAACGCAAATTAGTATTAGGGGACGTGGTTAAAAATTAGAGACAGGATTTTAATTTTAAGAAGAGATTCATAAATTTTTCCCGTATCATCTAGGAGTGTGATTAGGCGATAGCTGAATAGTAAAGTAGAGGATTGAGAGATATCTTATTTTAATAATAGGTTGTTGAAAAAATCCAAGGATCTTATTTTGTTCTCGAGAAAGTTTTGCCAAAAAACTCTTCATTCAAATCTTTTGAAATTTCTATTTACGGATATCAACAGTTCGAACAAAAATTAAAACTACCTTCATATTAAGTTATTGAACTAAATTGACCCAAAATCCAAAACTGCCAGTCCCTCGTCATCAGTACCATATCATCCGCGTACGCCCATATCCATACTTCCCTACTTCCACTACGCTCCAGCCTCAACACCTCCTCTAGTCCACTTATCGACAGATTAAAGAGCAGAGGACTCATCTCACTCTCTCTCCGGTAGCCTCCCCCTCCTCACCTTCGCTACATACTATGTTGTTTCCTCATATACCCATTAATTAGTCCTACAAAGTTGCAGTATAAATACCATCTTCCTTTTTCATTATTCTAGTCTGTAGCTTTAGGTCTTTAGAGAGAACGCGTTTCAACTCCGGCTGCGATTCTCCAGGATTCCCTCCGTTGTTATCTTACCTTCTTATTGTCTAGTCGATGCCTTACCTTCTTTTTGTCTATTTGATGAAGCTTTCTATAACAAGTCCAAACAATTTCCTGCTTGGAGTGTTGCGCTTTGTTTTACGATATCTCGTTTGCCCCGTCTGGTTAAATTCGTTATTCCATCATGGGTTTATGGATCTTTCCATACCCGAATTGAGTGGGTATGACTTTTCCAGAAGGTTATAAACTTCAGTCTGCGTTCTTGGCATACGGTTTAGTCGTTTAGATAAGGTTTTTGTAAGAAGTTCTTGGTCGCTTTTCCTTGAATTTTTTAACGCTTCCTTTTCGGGAAGTTCAGTACCTAATTTGTAACATACCTATCTGTGATATGACCAGGAAAGAATATCAATCGACACATGCCAGTTCTGGATGTTATTACTTATATTCTCACTAACAAGAGTGTCATCAATCACCTCTTGAGGTAACACATTTTGGTTCACAACTTCTATTGAGTATGTGTATATTTATGCTGGAAATGGATTCAAGCAGAGTTTTGCTTCCATTATTGGTGTCCATGCACCCTACACAGAGAGGTGTGCATTAGCATCACAACCTCTAAAGAGACCAACAATATTAGTATCTTTAAAGGTTGTGATGCTAATCTCACAGTATCTGATCACAACCTCCAATTCAGAGAGGTGGGTTTGTTGATATGCGAAGATTAGAAAAACCTTACCAGAATATTCTCCTTCAAAAGAGATCACTGTGAAATTCGCTGTAGAAAATTGAGGCATAAATATCCCTTTCATGTTGGCGAGTGAATATATACATATAATACACGCGCCTTTTGATTATGTGCATGATAGACCTTTTGAATTATCCAGCCTACATATCTTGTTTGCCTCTACACAGGGTTCTTGGAATATGGTATGGGCATTATCACTTCTTTGGAGGCGGAAGTTGTGATTTAGTGTTTGAGCCAAATCCTCGCAATGTTGAAAATGTATTTAATTTATGAAAGGATGAATAAAATTGAATTATTTTTATTACATATTTAAAACTAGTTTCAACAAATATAAATCATGTTAGTGTTAATGACCATGACCATGTCCATGTCCGTAACTTGGTCCGTGTCCATGGCTGGGGCCGTGTCCATGGCTTGATCCATGTCCGTAACTTGGACCGTGTCCGTAGCTAGGTTCATGTCCATGACTCGAACTATGTCCATGTCCATGACTTGGACCATGTCCATAGCTAGGACCATGCCCATGACTAGGTCCATGTCCGTGAATAGGTACATGTCCATGAACTCCATTTCGCACTAAAATACTAGCGAAAATTGCGAAGAGTGTGAAGAGATATATCTGTAAAAATTAAAACTGTATGTTATACCTCACTTAATATACTGCAATTCAAATATATACTACTGCAATTATAATTATATATATATATATATATATATATATATATATATATATATATATATATATATATATATATATATATATATATACTGCAATTTAAATACTAGAATTGAAAACTTGTGATAATAAAAGATTTAAGGCAGAAAGATTTCTAGTCGATAGCCTTTTAACAAATTGACACATCATTAATTGTTTATTATTTAAATATAAACGTGTAAAAATTTGTCAATAAAAATATGTACTATTATTATTATTAAAATATGTATTTTTAGTAGTGTATATAAAATAACTACAAACCAATAGCTTCATTGTGTACAATGTTCGTCACAGTAATACTGCACGTAAATAAATTCTAAAATATTAAGTAACTGAAAAGCGTCGCCTTTAATCTAATCTAGCGAATAATTTCCAAAACATGTTGAAAAACTTGTTTTCTTTTTAGATTTGAAAGCAATTAAAGAATTATGTGACGGTTTCAACTGAATTATAATTTTGCTATTTACAAAACATGGTGATGTGACCATCATAGAACATTCCCTATATTTCACAATTACTTGTTTATTTATATTTCATTTAACTCGTATAGTTTATTAGTAATAGAAAAAAATGTCAAAATTATTAAATTTTATTTTTTTTATGAAACGTTTGTTAACTTATGTCTTGTTTTTTAAAATTTTATAATTTCAAAATTTGTTTGAATAAATCTATTAAATTAATGTTATATTTATTTACATTTTACAACTTTCAATTAAAACCCTCGCTAATGATTTACTGATTGGAGGGTGGGTTAGAGGCCATACATATTCATAATAATAATTTGGAATGGAAACGGTTGAAGAAAAATATTACAATTGAGAAAATACATTTCAAAAAATCTGATACTACAAAGCTGAGAAAAGTATGTGGAAAATTCTAGTTATTTCGAAAAATTGTCCAATCTGAAACATTTTATAAACCAGAAAGAGAATCCCTAAGAAAACTGTGTGAGAATTTAAAATTGAAAATTCATTTAGAATTCAATAGAAACGTTAGAATTGTATGGAAGAAATATATCAAAATGTTATGGAAATAAGTTCAAAAATCCTTAAAAATTAAATTCACAAAAAAATCTGTTTAGATAATTCGAAAATGGTCATATTTTTTTTGTAAAATAGTCCATAAGTAGAGTATTACTGAAAGAAAAATCTTACAATTTAGAAGATGTTTTTGGGATAGATATATACGTTATTAATCCAAGAAACAACAATGTTTTGGACAAGTAATAAAAAAATACCAATCATACTTGAAACAAAACACATAAAAAAATATTTATATAATTCTAAATATAAGATAATATATGTATACATACAAATACATACAACATAACTAAAAATTTCTTTTATAAAGTAAATGGATTAATCTTAATTGTGGAATTGTGGCACATCAATTTTGAAGTAAAGTTCAATGTTGTAAAGCTCTGCATTAATTAAGAACCCTTTCATGATTTGTAAAATTTTACTCTTGGCAGTTTTCTTAAATTGTCCGGCAACTAATTATAAAATTTTAAAATCTTATAGCTGGAACAATAAAGCTTTAATTGGTTTTACTTATTCAGAATATACAGAAAATGAAAATTCAATTTAATTTCTAGAACTAAAGTTTTACTAATAAACATTTTAAAAAATTTATTGTGTTTTTAATTTTTTTACAAAATTCTACTAAGATAATTCAAAAAATGGCGATAAATTATCTAACAAGGAAAAAAAAGTACTTAAAAATTCTAGAAATCTTCAAAACAATCATGGAATATTGTTGAATTTCTAAAAAAAATTCAAAGAAAAATTCCACGATATTTTCGGAATTCAAAAGAAAAACGAAAAGTCTCATACAATTTAGAAGAGATATGTAGAATTCAATAGAAAAAATAGATTTTTTTTCAAAAACGAAAATTGTACGAAATTTAGAAATTTGAAAGAAATACTCGTATTCTACAAATAAAAACAAGCCACTGAAATCAAAATCATCAAAATTATTATACACGAAAAAAAAAACATGCCATGGGCTTCAGATACGAGAAGTAATATGTAAAAAATGCAAATTGGAAGAGAATAAAAGCAACACTGACGAGAAATATGTGTTAATTTTTTTAGAATTCTAGAATAATGAGAGACGAGTTCTTACAAAATAAGAAAATAATCTTACAAAATTGATAGATAAATGAAGAAAAAAATAGCAAAAATTAGAGGGAAAAATTAAAAATCTGTGATAAAAATGTATTCAAAAGAGATCACGAAAAGTTTAATTCTTAAAATAGTGATAACTTCTGTTATAATCGAAAGAATATTTACTCGAAAATTCTATAAATCCCAAAGAAAAGTTAAGGATATATTCTAGGAATTGGAAATATTTAGAAAAGACATTCTGGAAAATTTAGAAAACGTAAATTACACAAAAGTAAAGAACACTTTGACTAAATTCTTTCAATTTAAATGTAACATTCTTGTAAAATTCTTATAAGCTAATAAATGAACAGTAAAAAATTATTAAAAAATGATAGGTCTGAAAATAAAAGTAAAATTTAGAAAAGAAATATTTCAAAATTTCAAATAATATAATAAAATATAATATGTAGAGAATTTTTAAAAAATTAAAGAAATATTGATATGAAAAATTCTAAAATTACCGAAAAAATGCATACTTGAAAAATGCAGATGACATAAAGCAAGAATATATAAAATTAAAGACAAAAAACAGAAACATTTTAGAATACTTAAATACAGTTCTAGAAATCTAAAAGAAAAAAAATAGTAAAAAACTTGTGATGAATTATCATTAAATTAAAAAACAATTGTTGCAATATTTTGCTTTGTTGAAAAACTTCGATGATATAAGACAAAATATGTATAAAGTTCTTTACAAATTACTGAAAAAAATCCTGAAACTAAAAAAATTGAAGAAATGGCAATAAATAAAAAATAGATTCCTCTGGTCGATAGCCTTTAGACAAATTATTAACACCTCATTCATTATTCATCAATGTAAATATGTACAAAATTTGTCAATAAATATATGTTACTACTAAAAAATAGAAAAAAGTTCTAAAAATCAGAAAGATAAATTACTGGAAAGATCTAACTAAATTCTAAAGTATTTGAGAAACTCTGGAAAGAAAATCTTGCAATTTGAGAAATACATTCCTTAGATTTGGATAATATAAAGGAAAATGTGTTAAAATTCTTGAAATCTGACATTATAATTGGTGCAAAATTCCGTTAAGATCTCTTGAGAAATGGCAGAAATTTTTTGAAAAATGGAAGTAATTTTTTCTAAAAAAAGTATCACAATTTATAAAACACATTGCTGAAAACTATTTTAAAAGCAAGATATGTTATTATTTTTTCGAAAACTCAAAGAAAATATTATAGAAGAAGAAAATTGACAAAGTAAAATTTTTAAGTGTGAAAATTAGTTTTTCTGAACGTACTTTTATAATCAACAAATTACGGGCTTAACTACAAAACCAAAAGTCCCAAACCAAATCATGTGTACACAAAACTGACAACACAAACCAGTAATCAGCATCACCGAACTCGAAGCACTAAAAAGAAGTGTGATTGTCGTTAAACCAAACGGCTCCTCTCAAATGATATACTACCCTATTCTCTCAAGACCCAAAGAGATCCACTGCAACAAATGATAACTCTCATAATATAAGAAATAATAAAGAAAAGAAACAGAAGTTAGGAAGTATCAAAATTCGAATCGTCGCCCCAATACGGCTTGAGGTCTTGCACGTGACAAATACCAAGCAAATGAACCAAGTAACCAACTACGTAAATCTTTGAGTTCATAAGTCCAAGCACCGAACTTTCGATAAATCTCAAACGGACCAACAAATTTGGGAGCCAGTTTTGCGTTATGCGTTATAATATTTTAACTTATCCGACAGCGCTTTGTTCTTACGCTATACCTCACCAACTGAAAAAACACGTCTCCGTAGATCATAAACGCCATCTCTTTTTATCTAAACTCCATTGTCACAAATCAAATATTGTGGTACACCATAAACCAAAAATACCTCAACTTCAATAAGTCTATATAAACAACAAACAAGAAAACATACTGAAATAATCACTAACAACAAGAATTTGCATATAACCTCAAAAACTTCGAGGAAAAGAACACACCAAATCTAAACTAACCATCTGCCAGTTTACGGTATTATTTGACTTAGTGCCCATGAGACCAGCAGGCTTGTTTTGCACAGGTTTACATTTTGAACAGACCTCACATTGGATAATGTATTGTCTAACGTCGTGCCTCATTTTAGGCCAATAGTACCGATTCCAATAGGTTTTATAAATTCCAAAATGTCATGAATCGTGACATTCTCGTATAAGTCCTTTTCCACGATCCTTTGGGGCAACCTGTAACCAGTTATCGCCTTCTGATGACGGTTCAGGAATCGAATACTTCACGTATTTGTAATGAATACAATTTTCTTCTCAGAACCTTCGGTACTTCAGTGGTTTTTTCTCCATATCCGACAACATTTTCAGATATCACTTGTCATTAGTATCTGCAAAAGCTGCATTATTTTCATCAACAGTAATAGGTGCGACCATTTCCAGGTCACGTCACGAACAAGGACAGAACGAGACAAGACAAGTTACATTCTCTTTAAAATTAAACACCTGCAAACGTAAGGCCCAAATAGAAGTCCGAGACTACATTCTCTTTACCCTTATGAAGGACAATGGTAAAATTAAACACCTACAAACGTAAGACCCAAAGAGCAAGACGGCCAGTAGGGTCTTTCGGCAAAGATTTTTTCTAATAATTTTTAACTGCGTCTCTGCTGAGACAAGAGCAGATGAACGCAAAAAAAAATTTTTCGTAACGTAAACATAAAGATCAATTTGGTCCCGAGGATCCTGGGTCTGATGCTGATTTTTCAAAAATAGTTTTTCATCATAATCCACGTCTTAAAACATGTGATAATAAAAGATTTAAGGCAGAAAGACCTCTGGTCGATAGCCTTTTTACAAATTTACACACTAACACATCAATCATTATTTATTATTTAAATGTAATCTTGGGAAAATTTTGTCAATAAAATTGTGTATTATTATTATTATTAAAACATCTCGTTGATTGTTAATAAGTAAATATAAGTATTATATTTCTTTAGATGAAGAAGCTACAATGTAGCTACACAATTGTAAAATAAACAGTTGAATATCATAAATAGTTTACTATTATTATATTAAGTGATTATTAAAAGATTTATTTTTAGTAGTGTTTATAAAATAACTACAAACCAATAGCTTCATCGTATCCAATGTTCGTTACGGGATTACTACACGTAAGTAAATTCTAAAACATTATGTAACTGAAAACCGTCGCCTTTAATCTAATCTAGTGTATAATTTCCAAAACGTTGAAAAACCTAATTAACTGGATTTCACCTGTACATCCATCTTCGCAAACTTGTCAAACATATTTGTATAGATGATTTTCTCCTTTTGTAGCTGTTCCTTTAGCGTTTTATTGCAGGCAGGGTGTTGCGCTTGAGCAGCTTGAGCTTCTTTTAGAATCAAATATGATTTTCCTATGTTTAATGCTTGAAGCCATAACTTTGTGATATCAACGAAGTGTATTTTCATTTAAAGTTCATGATTTTCCTATTTACAATAAAATCCTTTATTTTTCATTATCAGCAAAAAATTGAAGTCAAACAAGAATTCTATTGGCAATTACATCATAGGATATGAAGTCGCGTCAACTTGTAAACTAATGGAGGAAGAGCTTAAGAATGAGTCAGCTGTCCAGAAAATATGTGTAGTTGATCGATGGAAGTATTTTTGCGCTAATTAGAATTAATTTGTAGTTTGTAAATTTAAGTGGAGAAATGTTTCACAATTATAGTCTAAATAAATTTATATTTGCACATTTTGAAGACACATTTGCTCATTTTTATATAATATTCGTTATTTTTGTCTGCTATGTTTAGCCCTGAATTTTCTATAGGTCGCACAATAGTTGTACTGGGTCTAATGGTAGCACTTCTTGCTATCCCGTCACAATAAGTACTGACCTGCCATAAAGGCGTATACTGGGCGAGTGTGCTCCGAGCAAATTCTATATTACCGTGGGAAAAAAACCAATACAAAATTATATTTTTTGGCAAGTAAGTGGGTCTAATCCTTTAAAATTTAGTTATTATCATATGAACCGTTCTAAAGATATTTGTAATTAAAATATTTTATTAGTGTGAGGTATGATTTATATTTCTCGCCAAACTGCACACACTATCTGGTATCTATAAGACGAGGCATTGACTTTTTTCAGTGCATAAAATACTTCACCATATTTTTGAAGTATTTGCCTCTAAAAAAATGTATAAACATAAATCCACTTGTTATCCACACTGGTTTAGTAATGATGTAATACGGATGATACATGTTAAAGGACACTACACAAAAATGTATAAAAAACATAGATTAAATTTCTATTTGGAACGAATAAAAAAAGCTGCGTGTTGAGATCCGTAATAGAATCAAGTCAGATCATACCTTATATATTACTAATTCTGAAAACTCTGTTTGCAAAAATCCAAAACAAATATGGTCTTAAGTAAACAGTAAAAAATCGCGATCTAGAATTCCTGGCATAATGAATTATAATGAAAAGCGTGTTGACAACCCAAATGACATAGTAGATACTTTTGCTGATTATTTTTTATAGGCATACCATTCCTTTCATTCATCTCAAAACTCAAACATAATTATCGCCCTATTTCAATAATTAACCATAATGCCGAAATATTTGAGACCATATTGAGTAGTAGAATTTATAGGCAACAGGGATTTGTAAAGCGACATCATCGATCTAAAACGTTCTCAGTGAGCAGGGATTAAATCGTGGCCCCTTACTTTTTTTACTATTTACCAATGACCTTGTAAATGATACTACCTCAAATATTCTTCTGTGCGCAGATGGCGTTAAGGTATTCAGAACTATATCATCGGTAAATGACTGCCTAACTCTACAACAAGATCTTCTTCGAATTGAACAATGGAGTGTTTAATTATGATTATGCTCTGAACGAGAATATATTGAACAGAGTAACGGAGTTTAAATATTTGGGTGTAATATTCGACTTAATCCTTTCGTTTAACTCACACATTGACTATATAATAAAGGCTGCATTACAAATGCTTGGTTTCGTACGTAGAGTTCGCGAACCATGCAAAAATACCATCCTATCACCTGTGGACTTCCATTTCCCTAAATTATGTAGCGCTGATAGATATTCGCGACTCCATCGTTTCAGGTGTTTCTTGGAAATCCACGTCGATCGGAAATATCATAACATCTCCGACTAGAAAATGAGTAGGAGTTAAAACCTTGCAGTCATTAGGGTAGTTCGTAAACAGGCACAGTGGTCTGGAATTTAATACAGCTTCAATTTGTACCAGTAAGGTGAATAGTTATTCTGCGGTTAGTAGAACCCCCCTAGCTACTCTGTGAAGATGATCTTTAATACTTTTTACGGCTGCAAAATGAGGAGCTTTTGGCGGGATAGTCGTTTATTTAATTTGTTGCTGGGTTAATCGCAAGGATATGGTCTCGGCATTCTCTGGTTCCTGCAAGAACTATCCTAATCCTCTCAGATGTTTACAAGCACCAATAAAATTTGTCGCGTTTCGCTGATGATCACAGACCCATGACGACCAATGAAGCGTAAACATGCAGCAATAAAACATTCAGTGGTTAAATTCGAGACAAGCCCTATGTGAACCGCCTTAGTAGAACAGCAAACAAAAATGCATAAATACACCTTCACAGTTTTTTTTGCTTCGCTTGGAACCGTCCTTGATGAAAAAATGGACACCCGTAATTAACACAGGTGCAATGAAATGGGCAAAATGATTGTAAAGCGCCCATGAGAGAAGCCTGAAAGCGTGGCTTTGCACGAATATACTTGACACAAGATCTCACTATTTTACGAATGACTTCTTTTCAATGGATTGACCATAATTTTAGTCGCAAGAGTGACAGCATAAACTGGCTTTCTATATGCAGATTAAACCAATGCACATACATAGCGATAAGCTTTGTAATTTCATGATTAACCGGCAACACTATGAGATACTAACGATTTACTGGCAAGTTGTTGTTTGCCAGACTCGCCACAACTCGAATCAATCCACCGGAGTCGAAAAATGGATTTAGTGTAACTAAGTTACTGATTTTGTGAACATAGGAACCTCTGGCTAATAACTCCCTTTCAATTGAAGTTCACACACTGCATCTTTTGAATTAAGCCGTTAGTTGCCTGCTTTAAGTCTTTTATCGTTTAAGGTCCGCTGTGTAACACGTTACGTGCCATTATATTCATTTTAAATTCCAGTACGTATGTTATCACTCGAACTGTATTTTTAAACGTTGAACATTTTGGAATTAGATAGTCTAGTAAGATTACACTTCAATTCTAAGGATGACTCAGCGGGAATTAAAGGTATATATTCAGCAGGAACAATGGACCCCTCCAACATAGTTGACTATTTCTGAGAACGTCAGCCTGTATGCCTCGAGATATGATGTCTTCTGGGTTCTCCTTTGTTGAAACGTGTAACCAGGATTGAGCTTCTGTTAATTTATGAATTTCTCCAACGCAATTTGCTACGAACGTTTTGAAACGTCTCCAGTCTGGCTTTATCCATGACAGAGATATCGTGGAATCAATGTAGTAGAAACATTTACATTGCACTCGCTTGCATAGCACAGAGTTCCATTCGTGTTCACTGGTGTCTGCAAATCCATATAGCTCTAGACCACACCCTGTCACCGAAGTTACCATTCTCGAAATGGAAAATCATGCAACTTTCTTCCAATTTTCACAATATTTGAGCCAGCGTTGGATATACATCCGGTAGGGTATCGCCCCATCCACACTTATATCTCCATAAATTTTGAATGAAAATCTTGCTACCAATTGTATCCAATTACGCAATTTTCGAGTTATTTCTAACAAGTTGCTCCTCTTCGTATGTTGAGACATCACACTTGTAACTTAATTTATCACTCACGGTGTTCCATATTGTTCCTCACGTAGTAACAGAGTTGCCTCTAATTAATACTGTTCCATCGTCACTACAGTTCGATTCAAAGCCTGCAAAAAGTTCAGTTTTATTGTTTGTCCAACGCTTGAGCTCAAACCCTCTACTGGCGAGAATTAGTTATCACCCGTTATCAAATCATCCACCTAAAAGTCTGACAAGCACTTCTGACATCCAAATGGGTAAACATCGCAAATATTTTAAGCCAGTTCCCACAGAGCACGGATAACGAGAAATGAAACACTTGACGTTCGGTATTATATCGAAGTTAACTCATACGAGGTTAACAAATCTCTTGGGTTGTTTCTCCACCAGAGTCGCTGGTATTTAATATCTTTTACCTGAATATTAGCGGTAACATCAACCTATTTCCAACACTGCATTCATAGCATAATGGAAAATTAATCACTTTTCACTTGGGGGCCGACCATCAGAATGTCGTTGAGGGAAACCACTGTATTGGTAGAAGACAACTCGCAGCTTAGTAGCTAAGTTATCTTTATATATTAATTGAGAACTCAACGCAGTGGAATATATATGCTGACATGCGGAGACTGCCCCAAAACATACGTCGGGCAAACAGGACGAGCATTCTCCGATAGAATAAAAGAACATCGTACCTCATACATTAATAACAAGAGGACGTCCACATATGCCAATCATTTGTTAGACGAAGGACATTCTTTCAACGAAGATTTCAAAATACTCCACCAAGAAGAAAAAGGAAGGAAGTTAAATTTATTAGAAAACCTAGAAATAAACAAAAGAAAAAATACCGGCCTCCTACTGAATGACCAAACCGACATCAATCGCTCGCCACTACTCAACATGTTTAATTTTTTTAAATAAAAATCCCCCATCCCCCTTCCCACCTCCTTAATTACTATTTGAACCAAATACAAACTTGTAAGGATACCATTTCTTCGCCTGAAGAAGCCACAGTGTGGCAAAACAATAATGCAATAAAGTGTTTTTGAAAATTTATAAAATGTTTTTTACTTTAACGTCTAAAAAGTCTATCTTTATATCTCCATTGACTTCCTTCATGTGCCCTAACTTCAGTAATTCCTCCATGAATACACGATATGTCAGGCGCTTTGGCAAGCCGGCGTTCGAGAGCAAAAAACTTTTCTTTTGCGGATTTACTTAAGTCATCCAGTCTGCAAGGATCCTCCTTAAAGGGAAGCGTCATTTTAAATCTACCAGTTTCATCTCTTTTCAAGTTCCGTTGAAAGTATTCCTTTCACTGTGTGTCAGCATGTCTGAGAGCTTCGTTTTTGTAGTTCTCTAGTTCTTAATGATCGGTCATAAAGTGCACCCTGGATCAGAAAGCAATAAACACAAATAAAATTTACGAAATGCATTAAATTACAATTTTCCAATTATACTATTCCTATTTACAAGGTATAAAATTTGCGCACAGTTACGCGCAAACAACCCCTCTTCTGAATAGTTATATTTTGAAGATTTAGAGATAGAATCTCTTAGATGGGAAACTACTACTACCACTTACAAGGTCTGGCTTTTTGATTTTTGATCTGGGTAGCATTAAACTAGAGTAGTAAGTGGTTCGAAGATTAGGCTTTCTTGAAAAGGAACTCTGGGTATGATAGTGGAGTTCGTTATAATAAGTTATTTTACGACTAAAAATTTTTAGCTGATGGCAGTAAATTTATTTTAAATTTCGATATTTAAAATTTTTAACCATAAATCTGTTAATACTACGATTAATGGTTGAAAACACTGCAAAAATTGTTGTTGTTCATCAGGCAGATGAACAATTGGTTTATCAAATTTGTAATAATTTAAACATTTCAAAAAATGATTTCACCTTGAAATTTATTTCTACAATAACATTACATACAAATTTTTTACTTAATCCTAAACATTTACACTACAACGTTAACTAAAATTAGTAATTCCTCCTGTAATCTCTGTAGGAATCCCTTCTGTAATCATAATCCCTATCCCTGTCATCATCACGGTAACGCTCCCGTCTATCTTCCCGGTAATTATTAGGTCGGAATTCCGGATTGTACTTCAGTTCGGGCGTTTCGTATCGTTCCCAGTTGTTTCCGTACTGCACGTTGTTGAAGTTCTGCGCTGTCTTTTGGAACGTGTCGTAGCCAAGAAGATCCCTGGCCCTGGTGGGATTGGTCGGTCTGATGATCGGTCCGTACTCCTCCCTTTCAGGAAAATCTCGACTCGAAGACGCTAATAATGGCATCAATAAAACCTAAAAATACAATAATTAGCTTCATAATTTCGAAATTTCACGATTGAAAAAAAATATATAAAAACAATTGCCACCATGTTTAAAAACGTGTGAATTTACAGAATATTGATTGTGGATTATGAAAAACTTAAGATGGTGAAACAACCTCTTTACAGAATTTTGAAAAATTAACCTAAACCAGAGAATAGTTTGTAATTGCTCACTTTTACTTTATGCGTTTGAAAAATTACAAAAACAATTGACACAAGTTTAAAAACGTGTGAATTTACTCAAAATCGATTGTCGATTATGAAAAAGTTAAGATGGTAAAGCAACCTCTTTACAGAATTTTGAAAAATTAACCTAAACCAGAGTTTAGTTTGTAATTGCTCACTTTCACTTTCTGCGTTTGAAAAATTACAAAAATAATTGCCACAAGTTTAAAAACATGTGAATTTATTGAAAATCGATTGTGCGTTATGAAAAGGTTAAGATGGTGAAGCAATCTCTTTACAGAATTTTGAAAAATTAACCTAAACCAGAGTTTAGTTTGTAATTGCTCACTTTCACTTTCCGCGTTTGAAAAATTACAAAAACAATTGCCACTAGTTTAAAAACGTGTGAATTTATTGAAAATCGATTGTAGATTATAAAAAAGTTAAGATGGTAAAGCAACCACTTTACAGAATTTTGAAAAATTAACCTAAACCAAAGTTTAGTTTGTAATTGCTCACATTCACTTTCTGCGTTTGAAAAATTACAAAAACAATTGCCACAAGTTTAAAAACGTGTGAATTTATTGAAAATCGATTGTGGATTATGAAAAAGTTAATATGGTAAAGCAACCTCTTTACAGAATTTTTAGAAATTAACCTAAACCAGAGTTTAGTTTGTAATTGCTCACTTTCACTTTCTGCGTTTCTAAAATTACAAAAACAATTGCCATAAGTTTAAAAACGTGTGAATTTATTGAAAATCGATTGTGGATTATGTAAAAGTTAAGATGGTAAAGCAACCTCTTTACAGAATTTTGAAAAATTAACCTAAACCAGAGTTTAGTTTGTAATTGCTCACTTTCACTTTCTGCGTTTGAAAAATTACAAAAACAATTGCCACAAGTTTAAAAACGTCTAAATTTATTGAAAATCGATTGTAGATTATGAAAAAGTTAAGATGGTAAAGCAACCTCTTTACAGAATTTTGAGAAATTAAGCTAAACCAGAGTTTAATTTGTAATTGCTCACTTTCACTTTCTGCGTTTGAAAAATTACAAAAACAATTGTCACAAGTTTAAAAACGTGTAAATTTATTGAAAATCGATTGTGGATTATGTAAAAGTTAAGATGGTGAAGCAACCTCTTTACAGAATTTTGAAAAATTAACCTAAACCAGAGTTTAGTTTGTAATTGCTCACTTTCACATTCTGCGTTTGAAAAATTACAAAAACAATTGCCACAAGTTTAAAAACGTGTGAATTTATTGAAAATCGATTGTAGATTATGAAAAAGTTAAGATGGTGAAGCAACCTCTTTACAGAATTTTGAAAAATTAACCTAAACCAGAGTTTAGTTTGTAATTGCTCACTTTCATTTTCTGCGTTTCTAAAATTACAAAAACAATTGCCATAAGTTTAAAAACATGTGAATTTATTGAAAATCGATTGTGGATTATGTAAAAGTTAAGATGGTAAAGCAACCTCTTTACAGAATTTTGAAAAATTAATCTAAACCAGAGTTTAGTTTGTAATTGCTTACTTTCACTTTCTGCGTTTTAAAACGTACAAAAACAATTGGCACAAGTTTGAAAACGTGTGAATTTATTGAAAATCGATTGACGATTATGAAAAAGTTAAGATGGTAAAGCAACCTCTTTACAGAATTTTGAAAAATTAACCTAAACCAGAGTTTAGTTTGTAATTGCTCACTTTCACTTTCCGCGTTTGAAAAATTACAAAAACAATTGCCACAAGTTTAAAAACATGTGAATTTATTGAAAATCGATTGTGGATTATGTAAAAGTTAAGATGGTGAAGCAACCTCTTTACAGAATTTTGAAAAATTTACCTAAACCAGAGTTTAGTTTGTGATTGCTCACTTTCACTTTCTGCGTTTGAAAAATTACAAAAACAATTGCCACAAGTTTAAAAACGTGTGAATTTATTGAAAATCGATTGTGGATTATGTAAAAGTTAAGATGGTAAAGCAACCTCTTTACAGAATTTTGAAAAATTAACCTAAACCAGAGTTTAGTTTGGAATTGCTCACTTTCACTTTCTGCGTTTGAAAAATTACAAAAACAATTGCCACAAGTTTAAAAACGTGTGAATTTACTGAAAATCGATTGTAGATTATAAAACAGTTAAGATGGTGAAGCAACCATTTTACAGAATTTTGAAAAATTAACCTAAACCAGAGTTTAGTTTGTAAATGCTCACTTTCACTTTCTGCTTTTGAAAAATTACAAAAACAATTGCCATAAGTTTAAAAACGTGTGAATTTATTGAAAAACGATTGTAGATTATGAAAAAGTTAAGTTGGTGAAGCAATCTCTTTATAGAATTTTGAAAAATTAACCTAAACCAGAGTTTAGTTTGTAATTGCTCACTTTCACTTTCTGCGTTTGAAAAATTACAAAAACAATTGCCACAAGTTTAAAAACGTGTGAATTTACTGAAAATCGATTGTGGATTATGAAAAAGTTAAGATGGCGTAGCAACCTCTTTACAGAATTTTGAAAAATTAACCCAAACCAGAGAATAGTTTGAATTGCACACTTTCACTTTCTGCGTTTGAAAAATTACAAAAACAATTGCCACAAGTTTAAAAACGTGTGAATTTATTGAAAATCGATTGTAGATTATAAAAAAGTTAAGATGGTAGAGCAACCTCTTTACACAATTTTGAAAAATTAATCTAAACCAGAGTTTAGTTTGTAATTGCTCACTTTTACATTCTGCGTTTGACAAAAACAATTGCCACAAGTTTAAAAACGTCTGAATTTACTGAAAATCGATTGTGAGTTATGAAAATGTATATATTTTTTAATAATTTTATTAACTTTAGCCTAAACAAGAGGGTAAAACGATGATTACACATGAAATGAATTGAAGGTGTAATTCCAGTAATAATAATAATAATCGTGATTTATCATTGCCAACATTAATTATTTATTTATTGCGTGTCGCACATCATAAATCAATAGTGCATTGATTGCCAATCCGTTATGTATTGAGGACGCAAGACTTTCCCACTGAAGGAATGAGAACAAACACGCACTCTTCGATCACCTCTTGACGTCGGATTTCGATGATGATGATGATGTGGTGCCAATTTACGCAATTCAAACATATTTTATGTTTGTGGTACCTTGAAACATCGCATAAAAACGAATCCGTAACATTTCGCAACATTTTAACGCTCGATTTGAATATTTATTGCTCGTGTTATTTTGTAACATTTGCCCAAAAATTCTAAATAATTTATTTCATCACCCATTTTTTTTTATCTACGTAATTAATTAAAATTTATTTACACATTTACATTTTGTTTATTAAAATCAGACAATAGCGTAAACTCGCACATGCTTACAATAATAATTTTTCTTATTAATTGCGCGTATTGTTTATCACGTATTTGCATAATAAAACTATAATTGTGGGAATATGAATATCCGAGCGTTGTATACGAGTATCTATCATTCGATTCGTGTACTGGCACTTATTTTTATTAACATTTACACGCGAACGCAACGGCAAAACAGTAATTATGCCGTGCGAAACGTGAAAAATATATACTATTTAAACGAAATTTACAACGGCGTTAATTATTATGGGTAATGCATTTTTTTCCGCTCTTTTGTTAACATTTTGCCGGACGAGAAAGTTGTTTCATTCTTGTTGCGGCGAAAAAAAACTTAAATAAAAGGTCAAAATTGTCGACGCTAGGTTCGGCTTGGATCAATTTATTGTGTACACACATGTGTACAAAATTAAACTGTTATGTAATTCTATGGATATTTATACATAACCGAGATTATCATTACTATATTTGCCAAATAAATTGACAAAATATTAAAGAGTTGTGAAAAAAACGTACTAAACAAACAATCGCTTGTCAATTGTTTTTCGTTTTTTAGCCATAATTCTTAAATTAATGCTCCGATTTTTAAAATTCGTTCTCTAATAGTTCACAAATCCCGTAAGCTTACAGAAAACGTTATAAAAAAAATTTCGATTTTCAGTTGTTTTTTCTTTTTTTAACCATAACTATTAAACTAATGCTCGGATTTTAAAAATTTCTTTACTAATGGTTCACAAATGTTATAAACTTACAGAAAACGTTAAAAACAAAAATTCGATTTTCAATTGTTTTTCTTTTTATGACCATAACTCTTGAAGTAATGCTCAGATTTTAGAAATTACTTCACTAATGGTTGACAAATGCTGTAAACTTATAGAAAACGTTATAAACCAATATTCGATTTTCAATTGTTTTTTCTTTTTTTTACCATAACTTTGGAACTAATGATCGGATTTTAAAAATTTCTTCACTAATGGTTCACAAATGTTATAAACTTACGGAATACGTTATAAACGAAAATTCGATTTTAAATTGTTTTTATTTTCTTACTCGTTACTAATGCTTGAATTTTTAAAATGTCTTCACTAATGGTTCACAAATTGTTTCTCTTTGTTTGCCCATAACTCTTGTATTAATGCTCGGATAGTTAAAAATTCCCTCACTATTGTTTTACAAATGTAAAGCTTACAGAAAACGTTATAAACAAGATTTCGATTTTCAATAATTTTTTCATTTTTTGATCATATCTCTTGAACAAATACTTCAATTTCAAAAATTTCATCATAAATTATTCACAAGTACTGTAAGCTTACAGAAATCAATGGCCAAAACAAGAAAAACAATTGAGAATCGAATTTTTGTTTCAAACGTTTTCTATAAGCTTACAACATTTGTAAACCAGTAGTGAAAGAATTTTAAAAATTGAAGCATTACTTCAAGAGTTATGGTCAAAAAATGAAAATGAATTGAAAATCGAATTTTCGTTTATAATGTCTTCTATAAGTCTCTAGAATTTGTGAACCATTGGTGAAGAAATTTTTAAAATCCGAGCATTAAGTTTACAGAAAACGTTATAAAATAAATTCGATTTTCAATAGTTTTTTTAATTTTTGACCATAACTCTTGAACTAATACTCGGATTTTAAAAATTTCTTCACTAATGGTTCACAAATACTGTAAGCTTACAGAAAACGTTATAAAAGAAAATTCGATTTTCAATTGTTTTCCTTTTTTTAAAATAACTCTTGAACTAGCGCTCGGATTTTAAAAATTCCTTCACTAATAATTCAAAAATGTTGTAAACTTACAGAAAACGTTATAAACGAAAATTCGATTTTCAATTGTTTTTCTTGTTTTAACCATAACTCTCGAACCAGCGCACCGATTTTAAAATTCCTTTACTAATCGTTCGCAAATGTCGTAGGTTTACAGAAAACGTTATAAACTAAAATTCGATTTTCAATTGTTTTTCTTTTTTTGGCCGTAACTTTGGAACTAGCGCTAGGATTTTAAAAAATCCTTCACTAATGATTCACAAATGTTGTAAACTTACAGAAAACGTTATAAACGAAAATTCGATTTTCAATTGTTTTTCTTTTTTTAACGATAACTCTGGAACTAGCGCTCGGATTTTAAAAATTCCTTCACTAATGGCTCACAAACGATGTAAGCTTACAGAAAACGTTATGAACGAAAATTCGATTTTCAATTGTTTTTCTTGTTTTAACCATAACTCTTGAACCAAAGCTCCGATTTTAAAAATTCCTTTACTAATCTTTCGCAAATGTCGTAGGTTTACAGAAAACGTTATAAACGAAATTTCGATTTTCAATTGTTTTTCTTGTTTTAACCATAACTCTTGAACCAACACTCCGATTTTAAAAATTCCTTTACTAATCGTTCACACATGTCGTAGGTTTACAGAAAACGTCATAAACGAAATTTTGATTTTCAATTGTTTTTCTTTTTTTGCCGATAACTCTTGAATAAATGCTTAAATTTTAAAAAATCCTTCACTAATGGTTCACAAATTCTGTAGGCTTACAGAAAACGTTATAAACTAAAATTCGATTTCAATTGTTTTTCCTTTTTTTGACCATAACTTTTGAACTAATTCTAGGATATTAAAAATTACTTCACTAATGGTACACATGCTGTAAGCTCACAGAAAACGTTATAAACTAAAATTCGATTTTCAATTGTTTTTCATTTTTTAACCATAATTCTTGAACTAATGCTCGGATTTTAAAAAATTGTTCACAAATACTGTAAGCTTAAAGAAAACGTTATAAACAAAAATTTGATTTTCAATTGTTTTTAATTTATTGACCACAACTTTTGAACTAATGCTCGGATTTTAAAAATTCCTTCACGAATGCTGTAAGCTTACAGAAAACGTTTTAAACTAAAACTCGACTGTCAATTGTTTTTTGTTTCTCTGGCCATAAGTGTTCAACTAATGCTCGGATTTTAAAAATTCCTTCACTAATTGTTCACAAATTACGTGGGCTTATAGAAAACGTTATAAACGAAAATTCAATTTTCAATTGTTTTTCATTTTTTGACCACAATTCTTGAACTCATGCTAGGATTTTGAAAATTATTTCACTAATGGTTCACAAATACTGGAAACCTATAGAAAACAATACAAAGAAAAAATTCGATTTTCAATTGTTTTTCGTTTCTTGGCCATAGTTTTTGAATGTGTGTTCAAATTTTAAAAAAATCTCTCACTAACAGTTCTCAAAGATTGAATACTTGTAAAATTCGCAATAAAAAATTAATCGCTAGTCAATTGTTTTCTTGGTTTTTTCGTCATAACTCTTGAACTAATGCTTGGATTTTAAAACTTCCTTCACCGATGCTTCACAAATGCTGTGAGCTTATAGAAAACGTCATAAACAAAAATTCGACTTTCAATTGTTTTTCGTTTTTTTTGGCCTTGTAAATTCCGCAATCAAAAAATAATCGTTGGTCAATTGTTTTTTGGTTCTTTTCCCATAATTCTTAAATTAAATCTCGGATTTTAATGCTTTACAAATACTGTAAGCTTCTAGAAAACGTTATAAATAGATATTCGCTTTTCAATTGTTTTTAGATTATTGGCCATAACTTTTGAACGTCTGCTCAGATATTAAAAAATCGTGCACTAACAATTCACAAATATTCAATACATGTAAAATCCCGAATAAAAATTAATCGATAGTCAATTGTTTTTTATTTTTTTCGCCATAACTCTTAAACTAATGCTTGGTTTTTAAAAATTCCTTCACCGATGCTTCACAAATGCCATAAGATTATAGAAAACGTTATAAACAAAAATTCGATTTTCAATTGTTTTTCGTTTTTTGGTCACAGTTTTTGAACGCGTGCTCAAATTTTAAAATATCTTTCACCAACAGTTCATAAATATTCAATACATGTAAAATCCGCAATAAAAATTAATCGCTAGTCAATTGTTTTTTTTTGTTTATTCGCCATAACTCTTGAACAAATGCTCGGATTTGAAAAATTCCTTCACTAACAGTTCACAAATATTAAATACTTGTAAAATCCGCAATAAAAAATTAATCGCTAGTCAATTGTTTTATAATTTTTTTCACCATAACTCTTAAACTAATCCTCTGATTTTTAAAATTCCTTTACCGATGCTTCACAAATGCTGTAAGCTTGAAGAAAACGTTATAAACAAAAATTCTATTTTCAATTGTTTTTCGATTATTGCCCATAATTTTCAAACGCGTGCTCAGATCTTAAAAAATCTTTCAGTAACAGTTCACAAACATTGAATACTTGTAAAATCCACAATAAAAATCTAATTGTTTGGCAATTGTTTTTTTTTTTTAGTTTTTTCACCATAAATCTTGAACTAATGCTCAGATTTTAAAAATTCCTTCGCCGATACTTCACAATTGCTGTAAACTTACAAAAAACAAATATTCGATTTTCAATTGTTTTTCGTTTTATAGCCACAGTTTAGCTAGTCATTTTTTTTTTGTTTTTTCGCCCTAACTCTTGAACTAATACTCGGATTTTAAAAATTCCTTCACCGATGCTTCACAAATGCTGTAAGCTTATAGAAAACGTTATAAACAAACATTTGATGTTCAATTGTTTTTCGTTTTTTGGTCACAGTTTTTGAACGCGTGCTCAAATTTTAAAAAATCTTTCACCAACAGTTCATAAATATTCAATACATGTAAAATCCGCAATAAAAATTAATCGCTAGTCAATTGTTTTTTTTTTGTTTTTTCGCCATAACTCTTGAACAAATGCTCGGATTTGAAAAATTCCTTCACCGATACTTTGCAAATACGGTAAGCTTATAGAAAACGTTATAAAAAAACGTTTTTCAATTTTGTTTTTGTTTTTTAGTAATAGTTTAGCTGGTCAATAATTTTTTCGCCATAACTCTTGAACTAATGCTTCGATTTTGAAAATTCCTTCGCCGATGCTTTACAAATGCTGTAAGCTTATAGAAAACGTTATAAACAAACAATCGATTTTCAATTGTTTTTCGATTATTGGCTATAGTTTTTGAACGTGTGTTCAGATCTTAAAAAATCTTTCACTAACAGTTCACAAACATGGAATACTTGTAAAATCCATAATAAAAAAATAATCGTTAGTCAATTGTTTTTTAGTTTTTTCACAATAACTCTTAAACTTATGCTGGGATTTGTAAAATTTCTTCACCGAAGCTTCACAAATGATGTACGCATGTAGAAAATGTTATAAACTAAAAATCGATTTTCATTTGTTTTTTGTTTTTTAGCCATAGTTTAACTAGTCAATTGTTTTTTTTGTTTTTTCACCATAACTCTTGAACTAATGCTTCGATTTTGAAAATTGCTTCGCCGATGCTTTACAAATGCTGTAAGCTTATAAAAAAAGTTATAAACAAAAAATCGTTTTTCATTTGTTTTTCGTTTTTGGGTCATAGTTTTTGAATATCTGCTTAGATTTTAAAAAATCTTTCACTAACAGTTCACAAACATTGAATACTTGTAAAATCCATAATAAAAAATAAATCGTTAGTCAATTGTTTTTTTAGTTATTTCACAATAACTCTTAAACTTATGCTCGGATTTGTCAAATTTCTTCACCGAAGTTTCACAAATGTTGTACGCTTGTAGAAAATGTTATAAACAAAAAATCGATTTTCATTTGTTTTTTGTTTTTTAGCCATAGTTTAGCTAGTCAATTGCTTTTTTTTGGTTTTTTTGCCATAACTCTTGAACTAATGCTTCGATTTTGAAAATTCCTTCGCCGATGCTTTACAAATGCTGTAAGCTTATAGAAAACGTTATAATTTTTTATTTATTTTCAATTGTTTTTCGTATTTTGGTCATAATTTTTGTATGCGGTCTCAAATTTTAAAAAATCCGCAATAAAAAATTTATCGTTAGTCAAATGTTTTTTTTTAGTTTTTAGCTATAACCCTTAAACTAATGCTTGGTTTTTAAAAATTCCTTTACCGATGCTTCACAAATGCTGTAAGCCTACAGAAAGCGTTATAAACAAAAATTCGATTTTCAATTGTTTTTCGGTTTAGATAGTCAATTGTTTTTTTTTGTTTTTTCGCCATAACTCTTGAACCAACACTCGGATTTTAAAAATTCCTTCACTGATGCTTCACAAAAGCTGTAGGCTTATAGAAAATGTTATAAACAAAAATTTGATTTTCAATTGTTTTTCGTTTTTTGGCCATAGGTTTTGAACGTGAGTACAGATTTTTTAAATTCTTTCAGTAACAGTTCATAAACATTGAATACTTGTAAAATCCGCAATAAAAAATTAATCATAAGGCAATTGTTTTTTTTTTTAGTTTTTTCACCATAACTCTTAAAATAAGTATCGGATTTTAAAAATTTCATCACCAATAATTAACAAATACTATAATCTTATAAAAAAACGTTATAAATGAAAATTTCGATTTTCAATTGTTCAATTGTTTTTCGATTTTAAGCCATAGTTTTTGAACGTGTGCTAAGATTTTTAAAAATCTTTCAATAACAGTTCACACTCATTGAACACTTGTAAACTCCATAATACTATTAATCGTTAGTCAATTGTTTTTTTGTTTTTCCATTATAAATCTTGAACTAATGGTCGGATTTTAAAAATTACTTCACCTTTGCTTTATAAATGGTGTAAGCTTGTAGAAATCGTTATAAACAACAATTCGATTTTCTATTGTTTTTCATTTTTTGGCCATAGTTTTTTTTTTTAACGTGTTCTCAGATCTTAAAAAATCTTTCACTTACAGTTCACAAACAATGAATACTTGTAAAATCCATAATAAAAAATTAGTCGTTAGTCAACTTTTTTTTTCCATTATAAATCTTGAACTAATGTTCGGATTTTAAAAATTCCTCCAACAATGCTCCATAAAAGCTATAAGCTTGCAGGAAACTTTATAAACGAAAAATTAATTTTCAATTGTTTTTTGTTTTTTGGTCACAGTTTTTGAACGTGTGCTAAGATCTTAAAAAAATCTTTCACTAACAGTTCACAAACAATGAATACTTGTAAAGTCCATAATAAAAAATTAAACGTTTTGTCGATATTCTTTGTTTTTCGTTTTTTAGCCATAGTTCAGCTAGTCAATTGTTTTTTTTTTGTTTTTTCGTCATAATTCTTGAACTAATACTCGGATTTCAAAAATTTCTTCACCGATGTTTAACAAATGCTATAAACTTATAGAAAACTTTATAAACGAAAATTCTATTTTCAGTTGTTTTTCGATTATTGGCCATAATTTTTGAACGTGTGCTCAGATCTTAAAAAGTCCTTCACTAACAGTTCACAAATATTGAACACTTGTAAAATCCGCAATAAAAAATTAATCGCTAGTCAATTGTTTTTTTGTTTTTTCACCATAACTCATAAACTAATGCTCGGATTTTAAAAATTCCTTCACCGATGCTTCACAAATGCTGTGAGCTTATAGAAAACGTTATAAACCAAAAATCGATTTTCTATTGTTTTTAATTTTTTGGCCATAGTTTTTGAACGTGTTCTCAGATCTTAAAAAATCTTTCACTAACAGTTCACAAACAAGGAATACTTGTAAAATCCGTAATAAAAATTAATCGTTAGTCAATTGTTTTTTTTAGTTATTTCACAATACTTCTTAAACTTATGCTCGGATTTGAAAAATTTCTTCACCGAAGCTTCACAAATGTTGTACGCATGTAGAAAATGTTATAAACTAAAAATCGATTTTCATTTATTTTTTGTTTTTTAGCCATAGTTTAGCTAGTCAATTGTTTTTTTTTGTTTTTTTCATCATAACTCATAAACTAATGCTCGGATTTTAAAAATTCCTTTAACGTTATAAACAAAAATTCCATTTTTAATTGTTTTTCGTTTATATAGCTTAGCTAGTCAATTGTTTTGTTTTGTTTTTTCGCCATAACTCTTAAACCAACAATCGGATTTTGAAAACTCCTTCACAGATGCTTCACAAATGATGTAAGCTTATAGAAAACGTTAAAAATAAACATTCAATGTTCAACTGTTTTTCGTTTTTTGGCCATAGTTTTTGAACGCGTGCTCATATTTTAAAAACTCTTTCACCAACCATTCCCAAATATTGAGTACTTGTAAAATATGCAATAAAAAATTAATTGCTAGTCAATTGTTTTTTAAGTTTTCCATCATAACTCTTAAACTAATGCGCAAAATTTAAAAATGCCTTCACCAATGGATCACAAATGCTGTAAGCTTACAGAATATGTTATAAACGAAAATTCGATTTTCAATTGTTTTTCGTTTTTTGCCCATAGTTTTTGAACGTGTGCTCATATTTTTAAAATTCTTGCACTGATGTTTCACAAACATTGAGCACTTTTAAAAAACCTAATTAACAAACAATCGCTTGTCAATTGTTTTTCGGTTTTTTTACCAAAACTCTTGAAAAAAAAGCTCCGAGTTTAAAAATTTCTGCGCTGATGGTTCACTAATGACGTATACTTATAGAAAGCGTTATAAAGGAAAATTCGATGTTCATTTGTTTTTACTTTTCTAATCATAATTTTTAAACTTTTTGCACTGACGGTTCACAAAAAGTGAATAGGTACTTGTAAAAATTGTGATAAACAAACAAACGGTTGCCAATTATTTCTCAGGATTTTCACCGTAACTCCTGAACTAAAGCTCAGATTTAAAAAATAAAAATGTTGGACAGTTACTTACACTAAAAAATTAAGCCTTAGTCAATTGTTTTTTTTGTTTTTCGCTATAACCCTTAAACGAATGCTTGGGTTTTAAAAAATCCTTCACCGATGCTTCACAAATGTTGTACGCTTGTAGAAAACGTTATAAACAAACAACCTATTTTCAATTGTTTTTCGTTTTTTTTGCCATAGTTTTTGATAATGAGTTCAGATTTTAAAAAATCTTCCACGAACAGTTCGCAAACATTGAATACTTGTAAAATACGCAATAAAAAATTAATCGTTAGTCAATTGTTTATTTGTTTTTCCACCATAAATCTTGAACTAATGGTTGGATTTTAAAAATTCCATCACCGATGCTTCGCAAATGCTATAAGCTTGAAGAAAACGTTATAAACAAAAAATCGATTTTCAATTGTTTTTTTGTTTTTTAACCATAGTTTAGCTAGTCAATTGTTGTTGTTTTGTTTTTTCGCCATAACTCTTAAACAAATGCTTAGATTTTAAAAATTCCTTCACCGATACTTCGCAAATGCCATAAGCTTGAAGAAAACGTTATAAACAAAAATTAGATTTTCAATTGTTTTTCGATTATTGCCCATAGTTTTCGAACGCGTGCTCAGATTTTAAAAAATCTTTCACTAACAGTTCACAAATATTGAATACTTGTAAAATCCGCAATAAAAATTTAATCGTTAGTTAATTGTTTTTTTAGTTTTTCCACCATAAATCTTGAACTAATGGTTGGATTTTAAAAATTCCATCACCGATGCTTCACAAATGCTGTAAGCTTGAAGAAAATGTTATAAACAAAAATCGATTTTCATGTGTTTTTTGTTTTTTAGCCATAGTTTAACTAGTCAATTGTTTTTCTTTTTTTTTTCATCATAACTCATAAACTAATGCTCGGATTTTAAAAATTCCTTTAACGTTATAAACAAAAATTCCATTTTTAATTGTTTTTCGTTTATATAGCTTAGCTAGTCAATTGTTTTGTTTTGTTTTTTCGCCATAACTCTTGAACCGACAATCGGATTTTAAAAATTCCTTCACCGATGCTTCACAAATGATGTAAGCTTATACAAAACGTTAAAAACAAACATTCGATGTTCAATTGTTTTTCGTTTTTTGGCCATAGTTTTTGAACGCGTGCTCATATTTTAAAAACTCTTTCACCAACCATTCCCAAATATTGAAAGCTTGTAAAATACGCAATAAAAAATTAATTGCTAGTCAATTGTTTTTTAAGTTTTCCATCATAACTCTTAAACTAATGCGCAAAATTTAAAAATGCCTTCACCAATGGATCACAAATGCTGTAAGCTTACAGAATATGTTATAAACGAAAATTCGATTTTCAATTGTTTTTCGTTTTTTGCCCATAGTTTTTGAACGTGTGCTCAGATTTTTAAAATTCTTGCACTGATGGTTCACAAACATTGAGCACTTTTAAAAAACCTAATTAACAAACAATCGCTTGTCAATTGTTTTTCGGTTTTTTCACCAAAACTCTTGTAAAAGAAAGCTCCGAGTTCAAAAATTCCTACACTGATGGTTCACCAATGAAGTATGCTTATAGAAAGCGTTATAAATGAAAATTCAATTTTCATTTGTTTTTATTTTTCAATTGTTTTACGTTTTTAGCTATAGTTTAGCTAGTCAATTGTTTTTTTGTTGTTTTTTTCGCCATAACTCTTGAACCGACAATCGGATTTTAAAAATTCCTTCACCGATGCTTCACAAATGATGTAAGCTTATAGAAAACGTTAAAAACAAACATTCAATGTTCAATTGTTTTTCGTTTTTTGGCCATAGTTATAGAACGCGTGCTCATCATTTAAAAACTCTTTCACCAACCATTCCCAAATATTGAATACTTGTAAAATATGCAATAAAAAATTAATTGCTAGTCAATTGTTTTTTAAGTTTTCCATCATAACTCTTAAGCAAATGCTCGGAATTTAAAAATTCCTTCACCAATGATTCACAAATGATGTATGCTTACAGAATATGTTATAAACGAAAATTCGATTTTCAATTGTTTTTCGTTTTTTGCCCATAGTTTTTGAACGTGTGCTCATATTTTTAAAATTCTTGCACTGATGGTTCACAAACATTGAGCACTTTTAAAAAACCTAATAAACAAACAATCGCTTGTCAATTGTTTTTCGGTTTTTTCAACAAAACTCTTCGAGTTCAAAAATTCCTGCACTGATGGTTCACCAATGAAGTATGCTTATAGAAGTTATAAATGAAAATTCAATTTTCATTTGTTTTTATTTTTCTAATTATAATTTTTAAACTTTTTGCACTGACGGTTCACAAACAGTGAATACTTGTAAAAATTGTGATAAACAAACAAACGGTTGCCAATTATTTCTCAGGATTTTCACCGTAACTCCTGAACTAAAGCTCAGATTTAAAAAATAAAAATGTTGGACAGTTACTTACACTAAAAAATTAATCCTTAGTCAATTGTTTTTTTTTGTTTTTCGCTTAACCCTTAAACTAATGCTTGGGTTTTAAAAATTCCTTCACCGATGCTTCACAAATGTTGTACGCTTGTAGAAAACGTTATAAACAAACAACCTATTTTCAATTGTTTTTCGTTTTTTTGCCATAGTTTTTGATAATGAGTTCAGATTTTAAAAAATCTTCCACGAACAGTTCACAAACATTGAATACTTGTAAAATCCGCAATAAAAATTTAATCGTTAGTCAATTGTTTTTTGTTTTTCCACCGTAACTCTTAAACTAATGTTCGGATTTTAAAAATTCCTTCGCCGATGCTTCGCAAATGCTCTAAGCTTGTAAAAAATCGTTATAAACAAAACTTCGGTTTTCAATTGTTTTTTCGCTTTTTGGCCATAGTTTTTTTAACGTGTTCTCAGATTTTTTAAATTCTTTCACTACCAGTTCATAAACATTGAATATTTATAAAATCCCAATAAAAAATTAATCATTAGGCAATTGTTTTTTTAGTTTTTTCACCATAACTCTTAAACGAATGCTCGAGTTTTAAAAACTTCATCACATATGTTTCACAAATGCTGTAAGCTTATAGAATACATTAAAACAAAAATTCGATTTTCAATTGTTTTTCGTTTTTTGGCGATAGTTTTTGAACACGTGCTCAGATTTTAAAAAATCTTTCACTAACAGTTCACAAACATTGAATACTTATAAAATCTGCAATAAAAAAATATCACTAGTCAATTGTTATTTGCTTTTTTTGTCATAAATCTTAAACTAATGTTCGGATTTTAAAAATTCCTTCACTGGTGCTTCACAAATGCTGTAAACTTGTAGAAAATGTTATAAACAAAATTCCGATTTTCAATTGTTTTTCGTATTTTGATCATAACTTTTGAACAGGTACTCAGATTTTAAAAATGTTTGCACTAACAGTTTACAAACATTGAATACTTTAATATAACGTAATAAACAAACAATCGCTCGTCAATTGTTTTTCGGTTTTTTCAACATAACTCTTGAACTAAAGCTGCGATTTCAAAAATTACTGCACTGATGGTTCAGTAATGATGTATGCTTATAGAAAGCGTTAAAAACGCAAATTCGATTTTCATTTGTTCTTATTTTTCTGATCATAATTTTTGAACGTGTGCTCAGATTTTAAAAATTCTTACACTGACGGTTCGCAAAAATTGAATACTTTTAAAAAACGTGATAAACAAATAATCGCTTGTCAATTGTTCTCGGTTTTTTCACCATAACTGTTGAACTAAGGCTTAGATTTTAAAAATAAATATGTTGCACAGTTACTAACCCTTCTTTCTTACTAGTGTAAATAATTAATATGATAATAGTGTTAAAGTTCGTTAAATTTAAACTACAGCAGTAGTTGATTTTAAACATAAAAATATGTAAAGTAAGTGTGTGAACTAAAATAACCTTTTCGATTATTATTAAATAAACAAATATTTTTTTAAACAAAAATATTGATTTAAATATTTTAAAGGTTAAGTTAAATGACACGAAGCATAAAGATTTAAAGTTTAATTTTAATAACAGTTTACAATTCTAATCATGATATTTTTTTGTACAACGTTTTACTTTTTATTTAAAAATATAAATATATCATATGTTAATTATTTCACAATTAATGCATTTGAAGTTTTTTCATTTTTTATATAATATAATTTTCACTTACTAAAACGACGAATTGAAACATCTTAAAATCCGCACGCACTTGTTTCGGAAATCACCTCCACCCGCACACGCCAAGACCGATCGACTGAACGGCCGATAATGCGTGGCCGCTGGTTTATCAAAAGATCGATTCCTATATAATTTTTCCTCTTCTTTCTTTCCCGACCACTTTCGAACGACGCGAGATGGTAGCAACAACTGAACACATTCATCTGCTAAATGGTCAGAGGCCCGACGTTCTTCACACTTTCCACCGAAAATTTTATGCGTTAAGGTCAGCAAAAATCAAACGCAGCTTACGTAATCGACGTCATTATTTTGTAAACAGGAGTTCTTAATGTGTAATTAATTTGTTAGCGCCGAAGGTTTTACAGTAATGATGCGTTTATATTAGAAAAAAAGAAGTAATAGAAACGAGACGGATAAGAGATTGGTTGCTTCATGATGAACGACTCTATAAGGGTAATTAGGTGTGTAATGATTTAATAATCGCACCGTGTTTATCGTAAAATTAGGCCTCTTTATATACGTAAGTATCTGTGGTGTCTTTTTTAGTGGATTGGAAACGTTGCAACATTTTAATTGATGTGATGCATCTTATGGTTGGTGTTGTTTTAGCTTTTAGGAAGTGCTTAGGACTTTATTTGATTGAATGGTTGCTTAATCGAATAATTACATTTATTACGAAATGTTAGTAATTAATTATGTAATATAAATATTAAAATTAAAAAAAATGTATTAGTCGGATCAAGGCTGATTGTTTTAAATATGTACTTGTGAAAATGTCAAGTTAAATTAAATCTTGTTGGCCTAAATATGCGATAAAGAATGTATAAATAGCATAATATTACACTCCTAGAATAATTTTTTTGTATTTTTGGATTTCCCAAATTTTATAATTTGTGAATTTTTGATTTTTTGAATTTTTAAATTTTTGAATTTTTGAATTTTTGAATTTTTGAATTTTTGAATTTTTGATTCTTTGAATATTTGAATATTTGAATATTTGAATATTTGAATATTTGAATATTTGAATATTTGAATATTTGAATATTTGAATATTTGAATATTTGAATATTTGAATATTTGAATATTTGAATATTTGAATATTTGAATATTTGAATATTTGAATATTTGAATATTTGAATATTTGAATATTTGAATATTTGAATATTTGAATATTTGAATATTTGAATATTTGAATATTTGAATATTTGAATATTTGAATATTTGAATATTTGAATATTTGAATATTTGAATATTTGAATATTTGAATATTTGAATATTTGAATATTTGAATATTTGAATATTTGAATATTTGAATATTTGAATATTTGAATATTTGAATATTTGAATATTTGAATATTTGAATATTTGAATATTTGAATATTTGAATATTTGAATATTTGAATATTTGAATATTTGAATATTTGAATATTTGAATATTTGAATATTTGAATATTTGAATATTTGAATATTTGAATAAAGAAGGTTCTACTAAAAAATAATCTTTAAAAGTCAATTCATCAAATAAAAGTTTTCTTGCATTTTCTTAACCGTAAATAATTATAATTTATTAATTGTACTCTATTTAATTAATTAGGAAGTGCTGTATTTAAAGGAACAGTTTAATTTTCTACGCCTAGTTTGTCTTCATTTTTTTAATTTCTTCCAACGGCAATGACATCGTTCTTGTACAGTGTTTAATTGCCTGTGAATAAACGGAATCGCGTGCAATAAACATGAAGATGACATTAATCACTGCCTTTAGACTTTTACGTCCGAATCATTGAGCCGTTTATAATTTGCGAATTAGTCACGTGTAAATAGATTTAAACTCTCTTCATTAAATAATATTACTGATGAAGGTTTAAATTGATTTAACATTGGAAAAAAACAGAGGAGGATATCAGATAATAGAAGAGAAAAAAATGGAACATCAGAGAAAAGCAGTGAATATTAGAAAACGAAAGAGAACATTTGAGAACGATAGAAGCAGAGAGGATAGCAGAGACCGTCAGAGAATAAAACAGAACGTCAGAGAACTAAAGAGTATTTCAAAGAATCGAAGAAAGCAGAAGAGAACATCAAAGAATAAAAGAGGACAATAGAGAAAACAGAAAAGAACATCAGAACACGTCAGAAAATAGAAAAGAACATCAGAGGATAAAAGATAATAAAACAGGACATTGGAGAACATCAGAGGAAAAAATAGAAAATCAAAGAATATCAGAAAACAGAAAAAAAAACATCAGAGAACAAAAGTAAACATCAGAGACCAATAAAGAACAGAAGAGAATAGCAGTAACCATCAGAGAACAGAAGAAAGTTTTGGAATATATAAGAGAACATCCGAGAACACAAGAGAACCGTATATAATACTAGATCAGCAGAGATTAGAAGAGAATCAAAGAGAAAATCAGTAAACAGAAATGAAGAGAAGATAACTGCAGAGAATAGAAGAGGATATCAAAAAACAGAACAGAAAATACAAAGAGAGAATACTAGAGAACGTACATCAGAGATCGGCAGAGAAGAGCAGAGAACAGCATTGAATTGGCTGAGCACAACAACCGAAGAACAGAAAATAATATTTATATTGGAGAACGGCGGAGAATAAAATCAAAGAGCAGTAGAGAACATCGGAGAACTGAGAAGAATGTCAGAGAACCACAGAGAACAGAAAAGAACATGAGATGGCAGCAGAGAACTGAAATTAATTTAGTTTCTTAGAAAATTTTCTATTAGATTTTTAGGTAAAATTAAACTAATCACTGAATTTATACCTTGTACGTTTTTTGAGAACACAAACGAACATCAGAGAAAAGCAGGAGAATATTAGAAAACGACAGAGAACAGTGGAGAACGATAAAACACAGCACAGAACCACAGAGAAAAGGAGAGACCGTCGGAGAATAAAACAAAACAGTAGAAAACATTAGAGATAAGAAGAGAATAAAAGTGAACATCAGAAAACAAAAGATAGCGTAATAGAATAGTAGAGAACGGAAGAGAACAGCAAAGATCAGCAGAGATTACAAGAGATCCAAAGAAAAAATCAGAGAACAGAAGAGAATATAAGAGGAGAGAAGAGAACTGCAGAGAATATCATAGAACAGAACAGAAAAGAAAAGGAGAGAATGGTAGAGAACAGAGAACAGCAGTAAATTGGCTGAGCCCATCATAGAACAACAGAACAACAGAAAAACAGAAGAGAACAAAATAAAATATCGGAGAACAGTAGAAAAAATCAAAGTGCAGCAGAGAACATCAGAGAACTATGAAGAATATCATAAAACCACAGAGAACAGAAAAGAACATAAGATGATAGCAGAGAACTGAAATTAATTTTGTTTTTTAGAAAATTTTCCATCGGATTTTTAGATACATTTGAAATAATGACTGAATTACCTTGTACGTTTTTTAAGAACAAAATAGAACATCAGAGAAAAACAGGAGAATATTAGAAAACGTCAGAGAACGACAAAATCCAACACAGAACCACAGAGAATAAAACAAAACAGAAGAAAACATTAGAGAAAAGAATAGAATAAAAGTGAACATCAGACAACAGCAGAGAACAGAATAGAATAGTAGACAACGGAAAAGAACAGCTTAGATCAGCAGTGATTACAAGAGAACCAAAGAAAAAATCAGAGAACAGAAGAGAATATAAATGAAGATAATTGCAGAGAATATCAGAAAACAGAACAGGAAATACAAAGAGAGAATAGTAGAGGACGTACGTCAGTGATCAGCAGAGAGCAACAGTGAATTTGTTGAGCCCAACATAGAATAACAGAACAACAGAAAAACAGAAGAGAACAAAACAAAATATCGAAGATCGGCAGAGAAAAAAAATCAAAGAGCAGCAAATAACATCAGAGAAGCCAGGAGAATATCAGAGAACCACAGAGAACAGAAAAGAACATGAGGTGACAGCAGAGAAATGAAATTAATTTTTATTTTTAGAAAATTCTCCTTTAGATTTTTAGGTAAATTTGAACTAATGACTTAATTTATACCTTGTACGATTTTTAAGAACACAAACGAACATCAGAGAAAAATAGGAGAATATTAGAAAACGTCAGAGAACGACAAAATCCAACACAGAACCACAGAGAATAAAACAAACTAGAAGAAATCATTAGAGAAAAGAAGAGAATAAAAGTGAACATCAGAAAACAGCAGAGAACAGAATAGAATTGTAGACAACGGAAGAAAACAGCAAAGATTCGCAGAGATTACAAGATAACCAAAGAAAAAAATCAGAGAACAGAAGAGAATATTAAAGAAGATAACTGCAGAGAATATCAGAGAACAGAACAGGAAATACAAAAAGAGAATAGTAGAGAACGTACGTCAGTGATCAGCAGAGAGCAACAGTGAATTTGTTGAGCCCAACATAGAATAACAGAACAAAAGAAGAACAGAAGAAAACAAAACAAAATATCGAAGATCGGCAGAGAAAAAAAATCAAAGAGCAGCAAAACATCAGAGAAGCGAGGAGAATATCAGAGAACCATAAAGAACAGAAAAGAACATGAGGTGACAGCAGAGAACTGAAATTAATTTGTATAGGAGAATATTAGAAAATTCTCCTTTAGATTTTTAGGTAAATTTGAACTAATGACTTAATTTATACCTTGTACGATTTTTAAGAACACAAACGAACATCAGAGAAAAACAGGAGAATATTAGAAAACGTCAGAGAACGACAAAATCCAACACAGAACCACAGAGAATAAAACAAACCAGAAGAAATCATTAGAGAAAAGAAGAGAATAAAAGTGAACATCAGAAAACAGCAGAGAACAGAATAGAATTGTAGACAACGGAAAAAACAGCAAAGATCCGCAGAGATTACAAGATAACCAAAGAAAAAAATCAGAGAACAGAAGAGAATATAAAAATAAAGATAACTGCAGAGAATATCAGAGAACAGAACAGGAAATACAAAAAGAGAATAGTAGAGGACGTACGTCAGTGATCAGCAGAGAGCAACAGTGAATTTGTTGAGCCCAACATAGAATAACAGAACAAAAGAAGAACAGAAGAGAACAAAACAAAATATCGAAGATCGGCAGAGAAAAAAAATCAAAGAGCAGCAAATAACATCAGAGAAGCGAGGAGAATATCATACAACCACAGAGAACAGAAAAGAACATGAGGTAACAGCAGAGAACTGAAATTAATTTTTATTTTTAGAAAATTTTCCTTTAGGTTTTTAGGTAAATTTGAACTAATGACTGAATTTATACCTTGTACGATTTTTAATAACACAAACAAACATCAGAGAAAAGCAGGAGAATATTAGAAAACGTCAGAGAACAGCGGAAAACGACAAAACCCAGAACAGAACCATAGAGAATAGCGGAGACCGTCGAAGAATAAAACAAACCAGAAGAAAAAAATAGGGAAAAGAAGAGAATAAAAGTGAACATCAGAAAACAGAATAGAATTGTAGAGAACGGAAGAAAACAGTAAAGATCAGCAGAGATTACAATAGAACCAAAGAAAAAAGTCAGAGAACAGAAGAGAATACAAAAGAAGATAACTGCAGAGAATATCATAAAACAGAACAGAAAATACATAGAGATAATAGTAGAAAACTTACGTCAGAGGTCAGCAGAGAAGAGCAGAGAACAGCAATGAATTGGCTGAGCCTAACACAAAACAACAGAACAACAGAAAAACAGAAGAGAACAAAACAAAATATCGGAGAACAGCAGAGAAAAAAAAAATCAAACAGCAGAGCAGAAAACATTAGAGAATAAAAGTGAACATCAGAAAACAGAAGAGAACAGAATAGAATAGTGGACAACGGAAGAGAACAGCAAAGATCAGCAGAGATTATAAGAGAACCAAAGCAACAAATCAGAGAACAGAAGAGAATATAAGAGAAGAGAAGAGAACTGCAGAGAATATCAGAGAACAGAACAGAAAAAAAAGAATAGAATAGTAGAGAAGATACGCCAGAGATCAGCAGAGAAGAGCAGAGAACAGCATTAAATTGGCTGAGCACAACAACAGAAGAACAGAAGAGAACAAAACAAAATATAGGAGAACAGCAGAGAAAAAAATCAAAGAGCAGAGCAGAAATCATCAGAGAACTGGGGAGAATATCAGAGAACGACAGAGAACAGAAAAGAAATTAATTTTTCTTTAGAAAATTTTAAATTGGGTTTTTAACTAAATTTGAAGTAATGACTGGATTTATTAAACCTTGTACGTTTTTTTTTAAAGTTGTCATTATTTATATGTCTATTATCTTGACATTACAGTACTGAGAGTCGAAAATAGAACAAAACAGAACATCGGAGAAGAGCAGATGACATCAGATAACCGAAGAAAACAAAATAGAACATCAGAGAACATAAAAAAAACAAAAGAGAAAATTAGAGAACGAAAGAGTAAAAAACAGATCATCAAAGAACATCAGAGAACAGCAGCTAAAACAACAGAGAACAGAAAATAAAAACAACAGCCGAAAACAGAAGAGAAGAAGACAATATATATAACAGAAAAGAACAAAAAGGAATATCAGACAACAGCAGAGAACAGAAGAGAATATAAGATAACAGAATGATGGGGGCGATCATTTAAAGTAACAAGCTCATTTACACACACACAAATACATAAATACACGGCAAAAGGACCACGTGGTCGATAGCCAAACACAAAATAATATCTGTGTTATTTAATATTCCCGCAGATAAATAGGCAAATACCATATAACATCTGAATTAATTCTTGGAACTTAACAGCGTTCACTTCGTGGTACATTTCAATATTATATAAAAAAATATAATAAAGTAAAAGTGTTTTCTTTATTCGTAAATTTATCTATTTTAACAAAGTTTAAAGTGGTATAAAAAAGTAAAAGTGATTTCTTTATTCTTAAACATCTGACTGATCGATTAATAATCATTGCTTCATGTTCGTTGTTTTTAATAGAACATTTAACCATTTTAATTTTAAATTATTATTATTTACCGTACAAAAAATATACAATTCATGGTTTTACAGATGATATAACAAACAAGGCAATCGAAAAGATATATTTATCTACGATCGTACAGAAAGTAGACGCTTTTTGCATCATTTTTCATTGTAAAAGTGGCTTTTTAAAGCACTAGTGCTTTTTTACGTTTTTATTGCACGGTAATGTCAAACTGTTTTTATTGCACAGAAATGTCAAATTTGACATATGAATGAATAGCACAGATTTTCGACGAGAAACTTAATTTTTTATTAATTGATACAAATAACTAATAAACTATAAATAAAATATATAATACAAACGAAATGGCAGATTTAAGAACTCTGAAGATTTAATTTAATGCAAGTCGAAAAGCGATTACAATAAAGCGAACATTTTCCATAAATAATAATGGCGGCCGACATTTGTGCAACTTGTTTACTGGTTGCTAAGTAACGCTTTCATTAGTGCAATGCGGGTAAAATATGTTTTCATTATTTGAATTATTGAAATGACATTAAAATATTACTCATAAACATATATTCTTTGAAATCCTTTACGATCGAAGATAAAATTTTGTAAGGCACACGTGTAAAAAGTTTCTTTATTGCACTCCTGGCTTTAAAAAACTCGCTCATTCCTCGCTCGTGTTTTTAAACGCCAGTTCGTGCAATAAATCATCACTTTTTACACTTGTACCTTAAATAACTATTATGTGTGGGTGGTGATGTTTGAGGTTAGGTCATTGATTAAGGACAAAAAATGTCAAATAAATTAAAATACCAAACTATTTTAATTCTTATATTCATGTTAATATTCTCTCAAATTCTATTCTATGTATATTTAATTGTAAAATGGTCATTATTGTAATAAACGTATTATTATTATTATTATATTTATTTAAGGTACAAACTAAATGTAGTTGATATTTAAAATAGCCTTTTGTTTATAAATAAACAAGCTAAAGGATCTCAATCACTATTTCATGTTTGATTTTTTTTCTATGGAACAATTTTCATTTTTAATTTATATCTACTAAACAAAAAAATATACAATTTGGCATCTACAATTTAAATTATTTAAAAAATAGACAACAATGCATTCGAAAAGATTTATTTGAAATAGTAAGCAAATTATTAATTGACATCTAAAATATGAGATGTATATATGGTTGCATACAATACAATAAAGGAGACATTATTTTTTTAACCAATAAGACTAATTGTTACAGATTTACGAAATATTTCGTAGTTTTAAATTATTAAATTAATAATAAAAACACTCTTATACAGCTATTGATAAGGTTTACGTCGTAAACGAAATGTACATTTAGCGAATAAAAATAAACTGTGGAGAAAGTTTTTACAGGTGTCTTTATTATTACTGGTCATCTTAACGTGACTCAACAATCAATATTATTAAATTAATGCTGTTGATATTTATCCAAGATAGGAAAAGTTCCTATGCAATGGGTCAGGGTTGCAACTTCAAAAAGCCAACTCAATTTTTTTTTCCAGGCTCGATATTTTGTTCTCCAAAAACATTTATACCTTCCGATAGTTTCAGTGCGTTAAGTTATGTTTCACAGTAATTGCTCTAATGCGGAGCCCTGCGGAACACCACCGGTAACCTTCAGCCAATAACACAGTCTCACAATATCTTTCTATATATACGTGGTTGGTAATCAGATGTCGCAAATACGGTGGAGCGCCCCTCCTCTCTAAAACCGCCATAATTGTGATCCGGGGGATGAAGTTTAACACATTTTTAACATTAATTGTTAAGCATACTTTCCCCCCTCAGTTGCTTGATTAGCATTATCGGCCATTTATCTCCATTGGGTTCCCCCCATAAAACTATTAAAGCGTACGTTTTGCTTTAACAATTTTATTCGAAATTCCGTGAAAGTCAGAAGCTTAATTTTACAGCTTCAGGGGGAGAAGATCATAAAGCTAATCTATAGTCTATTAATAACAGCCGGGACATCGCCAAACATCAGTACACCAACAGTGATGGATGAACTTCTCATCTCATATAACCTCTCTCAAGAATAATCTTCAATTTCCTTCCATAGAGCTCCTTTATTCTTAATGTTAAACTTATTCTTTTGGTATCATTAGCTTCCACTAGTTTGTTCTTCTTTGTTTTGTTCACCTTTTATCCGTATGCTCTTCCATACATGTATTTGGCAGGCACAACTTCCCGGCCATGCTAAAGAAAAGTCATAATTGGAGAGACCTGAACCTGTTGTCATTCTGTAAACTGATGGAGAATTCAATGAACATAAGAAGACTCAAAATCTCAGTCTGCCCATCCAGCTTCTATTCCTTGTTTCCACAAAGCAAATTAGGTAAAGATCGTCTGATTTCGGTGATCCTCGTAGCTGCTGGACGTACAACAATTCGACAAGAAAGGCGAAACCACCAAAATCTAATATCACGAAGGAGGAACACCAAGTCATAAAAAACAAATATACTAGGGGACAAATGCAATGCCACAGTAATAATGAACAGCACTGATTAGGATGAAAAAATTATGAAGACCCTACAAAAACCTCAACTCAATCCAACCACCTATTTAGAAAAACTCACCAAAACCAAAATCCAGAGGCACTTTAAATCATCACGAACAAATCATGAATATTGGAATTTTCAGGGAAACAAAATTTATGGATAATGGATATTTTAAAGGGTTTAGGTGAAAATTTTTCATCAATGGGTAAGTTAAATGTTGGGAGTGACCTGTGTGGAATTGTGTAACAATTCGCTTTTGGTCTAATTGACCTGTACCAATACATTTTCCATTAAGAATTTAGTTAAGACATTCTCCAAAGTTTCCAATGTTTTAGCAATATAAATATTTATTAATCCGTTACACACTTCAATATCATTTTTCTATATTAAAATGTACTGTTCATTTAAAACAATAATTTATTACCCTAGCATACTTTTGGCGGATACAAATAATTTTGTTTACGTTAAATCTATTAACAAATCAAAGTATTTAGATTCGTTAGTGTTTATTGTCCTCTCTTCACTGTCAACTGGTAATTGATTTATTATTTCTTTGGTATTATATAGGTGTAGTAAAAAGAAATCCATTATTATTGCATGAAATTGAAGGCTTGAATTACCATAGTTAGAATGATTCGATTTAGGTTAAATTTAGCGCCGTTTTGTTCGATAACTTGTTATCATTTTGAAGGTTTGATTATGCTTCTCTCATGGAAGCCTTCGTCCCTATTGGCAAAAAAAATTGAGACAGTCGATTTTCACAAGCCTCTCTTAAAGCGAAAATTGTTCGCCGTAAACAGGAACAAAACTTCCCAACCAAGCTCCCGAAGCTTCTGGCGAGTCACTATAGATATATATGACCTAGCGTTGTTCTGATGGAACACAACTCCTTTCCTATTTGCCAAAGCTGGGCGATTGCTTCCTTCAGATGGTCCAATTATTGACATTGAAGCTCCAAGTTAAGAGTTTTGCCGCAGGGGAGCAGCTCATAGTAGATCGGCGTATTTTCTGAGTAAAGATTTAGTCACCACCTCTCCAAATTACAATTGTTAACTGCCAATATTCAGATGTTAAGTATCAGCTGTTAATTGTCAACTGTCAACTATAATTTTTTATCTGCCTTTTTATATTTATCATGTCAATTAAAAATATTAAATAAATTTCAGAATAAAATTAGTCTGACAACTTTTAATCATAAATTGTTAACTGTCCACTATTAATTATTAACTGTCAATTGTCATTAAATTAATAAGCGCTTATTAATTTAATCAAATTTATCTTCACGCAACTCACAAAAATCAAACTGTCAATTGTCACTTAATCATATATTTGATAAACTTTTTGTAAAGTGGACGGGTGGTCTCGAATATTAATTAATCAATTGTTATGTGTCAACTGTCAATTATAGATTGTCAAATCTAAATTGTTTATGTATTAAACTTTATATAGGGTGGGTGGCCTTTAATATTAAATAATTACTCTTTCTAACCGTCAACTGATCACTGTCGGCGTTTAAGCATTAACAGTTAACTGTAATTTCATTTGTCATTTGTTATCTGTCATTTTGTATTTGTCATATCATTTAAAAAATATTAAATCAATTGCAAAATAAAGTATATCTGGCATCTGTCAACGATCAACCATTATTTGTTAACTCTCCACTAATAATTCTTCATCGTAAATTGTTACATATTAACTGTCAATTGTCAATTTTTACATTTTAATTGCATATGTGTGTGGGCTAGTTAATTACATCTGACAACTGTTATATGAAAATTGTCAATTGTTAATTATCAAATCTTGTTTATTCATTAAATATGGAATATGAATTAATTACATCTATCAACTGTCAACTCTTTACTGTCATCTTTTGCTGTAATTTCTTTTGTCATTTATTATCTGTCAATTTGTATTTGTTGTGTTATTTTAAAATATTAAATAAATTGCAGTATAAAGTTATTCTGACATATGTCAACCATCAATCATTAATTTTTAACTGCCTACTGATAATTTGTAATCGTAAATTGTTACATGTCAATTTTCAACTGTCAATTTTCACATCGTAATCGTATATTTGATAAACTTTTTGTAGAGTGGTTAAGTAACCAATAACATTAATTAATTACATCTGTCAACTGTCAACTCTTAAATCTCCATCGTTCATTTTATAAACTTCGTATAGGATGTGGGGGTAGAGTTTAATATTAACTAATTACATCTGCCAATTGTCAACTTGTTACTGTCAGCGTTTAAACTGTAATTTATTTTGTCATTAGTTATCTGTCATTTTATATTAGTCATGTCATTTTTTAGATTTTTATCAAATTGCAGAATATAGTGATTTTGACATGTGTCAACTTTCAACCAGTAATTGATAACTGTCCCCTTTTAATTCCTAACCGTAAATTGTTACACGATTATTGTCAATTCTCACAACTTAATCGTATATTTGATTAACTATTTGTAGAGCGTGTGGGTGGCTTCTAATATTACTTATTTACATCTGTCAACTGTCAACTGCTATATGAACTGTAAATTATCAAATCTTAATCGTTTATTTAATAAACTTTCGACTATGATATTACCATAAAGGTGCCATCTGTTGACGGAACAATAATTAATGTTTACATTATTATTGTTATAATAGCCACTGTTGACAGATCCCTTCAATGTGGGTGGAGATCTTGTGCAATCTTTAGACAATAGATGGCAACTTTAAGGTAATATCGTAGTCGATGGTTAACCCGGAGAGTTAAATACTCCCCTGTCTCCAACTGCGCTACGCTGATGAGATTCAAAAAGATCGAAACCGGCCGGTGGCTTTTGTTGAACAATAATTAATGTTTGATAAACTTTGTTTATGGTGGGTGGGTATTCTTTAATATTAATTAATTACTTCTGTCAACTGTCAATTGCCGACTGTTATATGGCAAATGTTAATTGTAACTTGTCAAATCTTAATCGTTTATTTAATAACACAGTTTATTAAATATTAATAATTACGGTGGGTCTTTGATATTTGAATTTTAACGTGTTAAAATTTATTATATGCGGCTTTTATCTGAATTTGTATGTATATTGTATTGCTATTTTTCTAATATTATGTATGTACTATGGTATTTACCGTCAATAAACAAATCAAATCAAATTACATCTGTCAACTATTTAACTATAAATGAATAACTGTAAATTCTTTAATTTGTTATCTATCATTTTATATTTGTCATATCATTTTAAAACAGCAAATAAATTGCAGAATAAATTGATTTTGACATTTGTCATTTGTTATCTGTCAATTTATATGTCATTTTAAAATATTAAATAAATTGCAGAATAGTGAGATTCTGGCCATTTTTAACCATGAATTGCTAACTATCCACTTTATCCGACAATCGTAACATGTCAATTGTCAACTGCCAATTGTCACATCTTAATCGTATATTTGACAAACGTTATAGAGTGAGTGTGTAACACATAATATTAATTAATTACATCTGTCGACTGTCAATTCTTTACTGTTGTCGTTTAATCACCAACGGTTTGCTGTAATTTCTTTTGTCATTTGTTATCTGTAAAATTTTTGTAGTGTGGGTGGGTAGTCTCTAATATTTATCAGTTACATCTGTTAACTATCAACTGTTGATAATTGTCAATTGTAAATTGTCAAATCTTGATAGTTTATTTTATAATTTTTATTTTGGGTGGGTGAGTGGCCTTTAATATTAAATAATTTCATCTGTCAACTGTCAACTCTTTACAGTCATCATTTAACCACCAACAGTTTGCTATAATATCCTTTGTTATTTATTATCTGACAATTTGTATGTGTCATGTCAATTTAAAATATTCAATAAATTTCAGATTAAAGTGGTTCTGATATATCTCAACTTTTCAACTGTCAACTGTCACATTTTAATCGCATATGTGGTAAACTTTTTGTAGAGTGGGTGAGTGGCCTCTAATATTAGTTAATTGTATCTGTCAGCTGTTATATGAAAATTGTTAATTATCAAATCTTGATCGTTTATTAGATAAATTTTGTTTAGGGTGGGTGGGTTATCTCTAATATTTATTAATTACAACTCTCAACTGTTTACTGTTCAATCATCAACGGTTAACTGCAATTTCTTTTGTCATTTGTTATCTGTCATTTTGTATTTGTCATGTCATTTTAAAATCGTTAATAAATTAGAAAATAATGTGTCAAATTACAACTATAATTTGTTAACTGTCCATTGCTAATTCTTAACCCTCAATTGTTATATGTCAACTGTCAACTGTCAATTGTTACATATTAATCTAATGCCATTATTAAATATAAAATAAATTGTAGAATAATGTGTTTCTGGCATATATTAACTTTTCAACATTAAATGTTAGCTGTCCACTGCTAATTCTTAATTGTCAATTGTGACATGTCAACTGACAACTGTTAATTGCCACATCTTAATTATATATTTGATAAACTCTTTGTAAAGTGCGTGAGTGCAGTATAGTATTAATTATCGCGATTTCTGTCATGACGCATTTATTCAATTAGGAATTTTAACGCTACCATGGCACATTTGGCAAATAATTTGATGAATCGTCATCAAGAAAGTCTTCATGGAGCAACTGTTACCGGAAGAATAGAGGATGTGAATGGAAGAACACATATTTTTTTAATTAAAGCCTTTCCAAATACGATCAATTTTTTTTTAATGTATAATATTATAATCTTTTGTAGTATGTTGGATAAATAAATAATATATAATACCTAATTAATTAAATCAATCAACTGTTATATGGCAATTGTCAATTGTAAATTGTCAAATCTTGATAGTTTATTTGATAATCTTTCTTTAGGATGGATGAATGAATCAAATATTAATTAATTACATCTGTCAACTGTTTACAGTTAAGGGTCAGCGTTTACCTAACAACGGTAAACAGTAATTTCTTCTGTCATTTGTTATCTGTCAATGTGTATTTGTCAATATTAAATAATTTGCAGAATAAAGTGATTCTAACATCTTTCAACTTTCAACCATTAATTGTTAATTGTTCACTGCTAATACTTAATCGTCGATTGTTACAAGTCAACTGTCAATTGTCACATCTTAATCATAAATTTGATAAACTTCATTAAGTACGTAGGTGGTCTCCAATACTAGTTAATTACATCTGTACACATGGCAACTGTCAATTGTTAATTGTCAAATCTAAATCATATATTTAATTAACTTTGTATTTAATGGGTAGATTACCTATAAAATAAATTAATTACATCTGTCAACTGTCAACTGTACGAGGGTGAAATACTATTACTATTAATAAATTACATCTGTTAATGTTATACTTGTAATACTACGTACTCTAAACTTAAATTGTTATATAGCGACTGTCATTTTTAAATTGTAAAATCTTAATCGTTTATTTAAGAAACTGTGTATGGGGTGGGTGGCCTTTAATATTAAATAATTACATCTGTCATCTGTCAACTGGAAACTGTTTGCTGTCAGCTCTCATCTGTCAAAAAGAGAAATTTTTTTGTCATTTCCTATCTCTAAGTTTGTCATGTCATTTTAAAATATTAAATAAATGTTACGGTAAAATTATTACACCTGTTAACTTTCAATCATTAATTGATGTCCTCCAATTCTTAGTCTTCAATTGTTACATGTCAACTGTCAACTGTCAATTGTCATATTTTAATCGTATATTTGACAAACTTTTTGTAGAATTCGTTGGTGGGCCCTAAAAATAATTATTTACATCTGCCAACTGATAAATGGCAACTGTCAATTGTAAATTTTCAAATTTGAATCATTGAGTTAATTTTATATAACAACTGTCAATTGTAAATTGTCAAATCTCAATTATTTTATATATTTTAAATGGGGTGAGTAGGTGGACTCATACCAATTAATTACATCTGTCAATTGTTTACTGTCAGCTTTTAACCTTCAACAGTTAATTGTAATTTCTTTTGTCATTTACTACCAATCATTTTATATTTATCATGTATATAAAATTAAGTGATTCTGAAATCTGTCCATTTTCAATCATTATTTGATAACTATCTATTGCTTATTCATAGCCGACAATTGTTACATGTCAACTGTCAATTGTTAATTGTCACATCTCAATCGTATATTTGATAAAACATTTGTAGGGAGTGTTGGTGAATTCTAAAGTTAATTACGTCTGTCTAGTGTCATATGGCAAATGTCAGTTGTAAATTATCAAATCTTAATTATTCTTTTAATAAACTTTGCATGTGGTTGGTGGCCTTCAATTTTGAATAATTACTGTTGCCAACGGTCAACTGATTACTTCAACCATCAATGATTAACTGTAATTTCATTTGTCATTTGCTATTTGTCCTTTTGTATTTGTCGTGTCATTTTAAAATATTAAATAATTTGCAGAATAAGTTGATGCTGACATGTGTCAACTTTCAATAATTAATTGTTAAATGTCAACTGATAATTCTTAATCGTCAATTGTTACATGTCACTGTCAACTGTCAATTGACACATCTTAATCGTATATTTGACAAACGTTTTGTAGAGTGGGTGAGTATTCACTAATATTTATTAATTACATATTTAACCTCTAATTGACATCTGTCAACTGTCAACTGTTATATAGCAATTGTCAATTGCAAATTGTCAAATCTTAATCGTTTATTTAAGGGGGGAAATACATGTAATCGGACATAAAAATAGCCTTTTTTGGGATTTTTTTTTAACAAACTAAAAGAGATACAATCTCACGGTTTCTGTACTTTATTGGACATGCCTACTGTATGTAGTTTTAGAAAATTTGAAGTTTTTCCGCTTATTGGTTAGCCCTCTATTCAACCGATTGTGCCGCCATGTTGGAAATACCGACTAAATTGGCGTACACTCTGAAGGCCTGAAAAATATTTTTTTTTAATTTTTTCTTGCACAACCCTTTCCTTAGATGTATTTTATCCTAAATGAACCCATAAACTTTGTATGGGGTCAATGGCTTTTAAAATTAATTAAATACTTTTGCCAACTGACAGCTTTTTACTGTCATCGTTGAACCATCAAGGGTTAACTGTAATTTCTTTTATCAATAATTGTCATTTTATTTTTTCTATGTCATTTAAAACTATTAAACAAATTGTAGAATAAAGTGATTCTGACATATGCCAACTTTCAACAATTGTTTCATGACAACTGTCAACTGACAATTGTCACATCTTAATCGTATAGTTGATAAACTCTAATATTAATTAATTACAATACATCTGTCAACTGTCAACTGCTATATGACAATTATCTAGTAAAAAAAACATACATTCTTTTAATAAATGAATAAATTCTATACTCTTCCGTCTATATATTTTAAACAAATACCCTACAGTTACTTGTATGTGTTTGAGCTGCAATTTAAGCAACGATCAGTAGCTTAAGTTCAAATGTATATGTAGGGTGGGTGAGTGGCCACTATCCCACTCTCTAATCAGTTAAATACAAGAAAATATTTCCTTGGTAAAAAATCATAAATCTATTGATAATTCAGTGCATTTTAGTAGAACATTTTTATATGTCTGTACTGTTTTAAGATAGTGGCCACCCACCCATCCTACATATGCATATAAACTAAAATACTACTTATTTGTCCTAGAACAACGTTTATAATTCTCTTCGATGATCAAAGGTTTTTCCATTAGTTGTGTTCAATTTTCGGACAATGTGTTTTATCTTAAAATTTATTTATACATTTTTAGTTTTATCCAAATAAAATATCCAGTAATATGTTTTCTTAGATTTTTTTTTATTTTAAGCGAAGAAGAAATTACTTAAGAATGTTGTTTTAAAATTTTCTTGATCTGTAGAATTTCAGAGAATGTTTTCTTGAAAAAAAAGTTTCTACAATTTTCAGCCCTCCTTTAAATTTCTTAAAATTTAGAGAAAAATCTACTCTAAAAAATGATGTTTCAAAATTTTCCTATTGTAAACTCTACCAGTTCATCACATCTTAGATTTTTTATAAATTTATCTTTTAATTCGAAATTTTTTATGAATTTCACTTACAAACTGCTAAAATATATTGTTTATTTTTTAGCAAGATTTCCAAGAATTTTTCTTTGCAATTTCAAACTTTTTATGGGAAATGTTTATATTTTTTCAGTAATTATACTATTTTGAAAATGTCTCCGGTTTTATTAATTCGAAAATCTTGCTCTAGAATTTTTAAGCAATTTCTTTAATCAGATTTCTAGAGTTTTTATCAAATCTACAATTAAATCCACAATTTTCAAAGCTCATTTCTTCAATTGTTCTATTTTTGATTAATTTTCATGATAGATCTAAAATTTCAAAGCAAGTTTTATTGGAGCTTTCTTTTAAGTTTTCTAAAATTTCGAAATTTCTTGAAACCTTGGAAAATTTTTCAACTATCACTTGCTAAAGCTGAAAGTGGAAATTTTCTTTTGAAAACAGAAGAGAAATCGTTAGAAAATTCAATTCAATGAACGAATTGACTGAACATTATAGATTCTATGAAAAGAGGTCTAAAAATTTAGAAATGGTGGATAGATTTCGCAGATACTGTAGAAACCTTTTAGGGGAAATTTAATGCAAATTCTGTTTTTCAAAAAAATGACACTTTTCGAACCAATATCAGTTGATTTTAAAACTAGGTTACCTTTGCAATCAAGGTAGAATTCCCTAAAGTTTAAATTCCCTAGCGTCAAAATGAAACGAATACTAATATTTATTATAAACTACCCGCGCTATATATTTATGTAGAAAAGTCCAAGGTCACCTTTATAATCGGGGTAAAATTCTTAATAAAAAATCTTAAAAATTTAAATCTCCTGATTAGTTTTATAATTATTAATGGTTATTTTAAGTGTCACCTTTGCCATAAAAGTTTAAATATCCGGCCCGCAAGTCTCAGGCTTTAATCCTTAACATCTAATACAGATATGAATTTTTTCCCGCCCTACATATATGTAGGTCATCTTCATACCAGATCCTACCTTTATAATCAGACTAAACAGTACTCAGATTTGATAATCAAGGTTGAAAGTATCCAGATTTAAATATTCTGTGCCTAAATCTTAAAAATTTTGAACTCTAGGTCACTCATCTAGTAAATAATAATTATTGTAAGATCAAGTGATTGAGGTCACCTTTGTCATAATTTTTAAATTTTCTAAGATTAAAATTTTTCAACTAAAAATCTCATATTTTAATTCCTAGCGTCTAAATCAAACAAGGAATAATCTTTCTACACGAACAAAATCGATTTTACAAATTATAAACTTTTCTCTCCACATTTATGTAAATACCGCCTAGGTCACATTTTTAAAGTAAAAAGTAAAATCTCTAGGTCACTTCTGTAGCTAATATTAGTTTCTATAAGAATAAATTACTGAGATTACCTTTGATATAAAGGGAAATTTTATAAGGTGTCAATTTCTCACCTAAAAATCTGTCAACTTATTAATTGCCAATTTTAACAATAATTTTGAACTAAAAAACAAAAAATGAAAATGTTTATAACGGACACTCATCCACCCTATATATATTTTCAAATATAAAGTAAAATATAGGTTCGAAATTCCTGGACATAATTATTATAGATATCATTGCTAACACTTTTATTGTTATTGGATACCAAAACAGTAAGAGGTTTTTTCTCTTGACAATTTCTAATAAATTATACATTGTTCTAGCGTACTCCTGACCTACACAGCTTACCCTGATCTTTCCAACAACAATTACACCCATTAAATAAACACTTTTTCTACAACAATAAAACACCATCACCAACACGAATCCAAACTCACCTTAATCAAATCTGCAGTAGTAGAAAGTGTTAATTATATTTATCTTTCACTCTCTAGCATACAAATGGTAATAATTGTGCTCTTTGAATACAAATATTTCATACATCGATTATACAAACGTGTTGAATTAATTTAAAGAAAACTGAAATGATATTCAAAATACAACCGTTTAATAATGATTAAATGCACACATTCCAATTAAGTGGGATTAAAAAAGCGCACATTGATGATGGATAATTTCGATTTCTACTTTAATCCGATCGCGTGTTTGTTATTGCCGGCATAAAGTAATCATTTCCATTATCGACCGCACAAGTGGAACAATCCGACCAACCAGTGCATAAATGTCGATCGAAAACTGCGGTTAATTTAATCAAGTTTAAAACCCAATTATAAAATTCCTAATTAAAAGAAAAAAATAATAATAAAAGGCACGAGGTAAAATAAAGAGACAATTTTATTACTTAATATAAATAACTTATTACAATAAATCCGTGACATCCTAGTAGAAAACGGCGGTGCGCAATGCACCGGGACACTCTCTAATGCCGATGCAGCGAGCGTACCGATCGCCGATAACCGAGGAACACCAGTTTACCAATTCGCCGGTGCGTTTGCGGCGTGCGGCCGAGGAATTCATGAGGTAATTGCTATGACGATCCATCGCACTCCATTCCGTCTGCAACGTGCAATTATTATTACTCCCCGGTTGTTGTGCATTATTCTACCACCAAGGACACCGGCGATTAAAAGATTCGCAACAACAACACCTGGCTGGATTTGCCACGTCCCCCAAGAACACCTTATCCGTTTCGAAAAGTGCTATAAACTACATCACAGTCTTTCATACTCAAACTGATATCGTCGATAATGTGTGCCCAAATTTTATACCAATAATGTCAATTTGAAATAAAACAATTGCCACACAAGTTAATCACTTAAATTAACTAGAAATATTCACTGCTTCCAGAAGAATTGCGTTTGAATAATTCAAATTTTAATTTTTCATAAAGGCCTAAAAAATTAAATAAAAACAATTGCCACAGAAGTTAATCTTTCAAAATTTACTTAAAATACACCTGCTTTTATGCAGCTATTAAAATCAGCAAATATTCCAACCTTAAAATCCAAAATAATCGCACTTGAATATTCTTTTTTTCAATTCTTCAGTTCAAAAATGTAAAGGCTGATAAAAAATAGAAAAACAATTGCCAAAGAAATTAAATTTTTAAAATTTACTTAAAACACATCTGCCGTTAAGCAGCTATTAAAATCAACTAATATTTCACCTTTAAAATCCAAAATAATTGCACTTGAATAATCCTCTTTTCAATTCTTCAGTTACAAAATATAAAGGCGGATAAACAATAAAAAACAATTGCCACGGTGGTTAAATTTTTAAGATTTACTAAAAATACATCCGCCTTTATGTATCCATTAAAATCAGCAAATATTTTACACTTAAAATCCAAAATAATCGCACTTGAATAAAACCACTTTCAATTCTTCAGTTAGAAAATGTAAAGGTTGATAAAAAATAGAAAAACAATTGCCACAGAGGTAAAATTTTCAAAAATTACTAAAAACACACGTGATTTTATGCAGCAATTATAATCAGCAAATATTCCACCCTTAAAGTTTAAAATAATCGCACTTGATTAATTCCTTTTTCAATTCTATAATTCGAAAATGTAAAGGCCGATTAAAAATAGGAAAACAATTGCCACAGAAATTAAATTTTCAAAATTTACTAAAAACACATCTGCCTTTATGCACCTATCAAAAACAGCAAATATTCCACCCTCAAAATCCAAAATAATCGCTCTTAAATATGCCTCTTTAAATACATCAGTTCGAAAATGTAAAGGCTGATAAAAAATAGAAAAACAATTGCCACAGAGGTAAAATTTTCAAAAATTACTAAAAACACATGTGATTTTATGCAGCAATTACAATCAGCAAATATTCCACCCTTAAAGTTTAAAATAATCGCACTTGATTCATTCCTTTTTCAATTCTATAATTCGAAAATGTAAAGGCCGATTAAAAATAGAAAAACAATTGCCACAGGGATTAAATTTTCAAAACTAACTAAAAACATATCTGCCTTTATGCAACTATCAAAATCAGCAAATATTCCACCCTTAAAATCCAGAATAATCGCACCTAAATGATCCCTCATTCAATTTCTCAGTTCGAAAATGTGAACGCCGATAAAAAATAGAGAAACAATTGCCACAGAGATTAAATTTTCAAAATTTACTAAAACTACACTTTACTTTATGCAGCTATTTAAATCAACAAACATTCCACCCTTAAAATCCAAAATAATTGCACTTAAATATTCCCTATTTCAATTGTTCAGTTCGAAAATGTAAAGACCGATAAAAAATAGAAAAACAATTGCCACAGAGGTTAAACTTTCAAAATTAACTAAAAATATATCTGCTTTTACGCAGCCATTAAAATCAGCATATATTCCACCCTTAAAATCCAAAATATTCGCACTTGAATATTCCCTCTTTCAATTCTTCGGTTCGAATATGTAAAGGTCAAAAAAAAATAGAAAAACAATTGCCACAGAGGTTAAACTTTCAAAATTAACTAAAAACACATCTGCCTTTATGCATCAATTAAAATTAACAAATATTTTATCCTTAAAAATCAAAATAATCGCACTTGAATTCTCCCTTTTTCAATTCTTCTGTTCGAAAATGTAAAGACCGATAAAAAAATAGAAAAACAATTGCCACAGAAGTTAAAATTTCAAAATCTACTAAAAACACATCTACCTTTATGAAGCCATGAAAATCAACAAATATTCCACTCTCAAAATCCAAAATAACCACCCTTAAATATCCCCTCTTTAAATTTTTCAGTTCGAAAATGTAAAGGCCGATAAAAAATAGAAAAACAATTGCCACAAAGGATAAATTTTCAAAATTTACTAATAACACATCTGCCTTTACCCAACCATTAAAATTACCAAATATTCCACCTTTAAAATCCAAAATAATCGCACTTGAATTCTTCCTCTTTCAATTCTTCAGTTCGAAAATGTAAAAGCCAATAAAAAATATAAAAACAATTGCTACAGAAGTTAAACTTTTAAAATTTACTAAAAACACATCTGTCTTTATGAAGCCATTAAAGTCAGCAAATATTCCTTCCTAAAAATCTAAAATAACCGCCCTTAAATATGCCTCTTTAAATATTTCAGCTAGAAAATGTAAAGGCCGAAAAAAGTTAGAAAAACAATTGCCACAGAGGTTAAACTTTTAAAATTTACTAAAAACACATCTGCCTTTATGCTTCCATTAAAATCAACAAATATTCTACCCTTAAAATCCAAAATAATCGCACTTGAATACTTCCTCTTCGAATTTATTAGTTAAAAAATGTAAAGGCCGATAAAAAATAGAAAAACAATTGCCACAAAGATTAAATTTTCAAAATTAACTAAAAACACATCTGCCTTTATGTAGCTATCAAAATCAGCAAATAATACACCCTTAAAATCCAAAATAATCGCACTTGAATAAAACCTCTTTCAATTCTTCAGTTCGAAAATGTAAAGGCTGATAAGAAATAGAAAAACAATTGCCACAGAGGTAAAATTTTAAAAAATTACTAAAAACACATTTGATTTTATGCAGTAATTACAATCAGCAAATATTCCACCCATAAAGTTTAAAATAATCGCACTTGATTAATTCCTTTTTCAATTCTATAATTCGAAAATGTAAAGGCCGATTAAAAATAGGAAGACAATTGCCACAAAGATTAAATTTTCAAAATTAACTAAAAACACATCTGCCTTTATGTAGCTATCAAAATCAGCAAATATTCTACCCTTAAAATCCAAAAAAAATCGCACTTAAATGATCCCTCATTCAATTACTCAGTTCGAAAATGCGAAAGCCGAAAAAAAAATAGAAAAACAATTGCCACAGGGATTAAATTTTCAAAATTAACTAAAAACATATCTGCCTTTATGTAGCTATCAAAATCAGCAAATATTCCACCCTCAAAATCCAAAATAATCGCTCTTGAATAAAACTTCTTTCAATTCTTCAGTTAGAAAATGTAAAGGTTGATAAAAAATAGAAAAACAATTGCCACAGAGGTAAAATTCTCAAAAATTACTAAAAACACATGTGATTTTATGCAGCAATTACAATCAGCAAATATTCCACCCTTAAAGTTTAAAATAATCGCACTTGATTAATTCCTTTTTCAATTCTATAATTCGAAAATGTAAAGGCCGATAAAAAATAGAAAAACAATTGCCAAAGAGATTAAATTTTCAAAATTTACTAAAACCACATGTGATTTTATGCTGCAATTACAACCAGCAAATATTCCACCGTTAAAGTTTAAAATTATCGTACTTAAATGATCCCTCATTCAATTACTCAGTTCGAAAATGCGAAAGCCGAAAAAAAATAGAAAAACAATTGCCACAGGGATTAAATTTTCAAAATTAACTAAAAACATATCTGCCTTTATGTAGCTATCAAAATCAGCAAATATTCCACCCTCAACATCCAAAATAATCGCTCTTGAATAAAACTTCTTTCAATTCTTCAGTTAGAAAATGTAAAGGTTGATAAAAAATAGAAAAACAATTGCCACAGAGGTAAAATTCTCAAAAATTACTAAAAACACATGTGATTTTATGCAGCAATTACAATCAGCAAATATTCCACCCTTAAAGTTTAAAATAATCGCACTTGATTAATTCCTTTTTCAATTCTATAATTCGAAAATGTAAAGGCCGATTAGAAATTGGAAAACAATTGCCACAGAGATTAAATTTTCAAAATTTTCTAAAAACACATCTGCCTTTATGCACCTATCAAAAACAGCAAATATTCCACCCTCAAAATCCAAAATAATCGCTCTTAAATATGCCTCTTTAAATACATCAGTTCGAAAATGTAAAGGCTGATAAAAAATAGAAAAACAATTGCCACAGAGGTAAAATTTTCAAAAATTACTAAAAACACATGTGATTTTATGCAGCAATTACAATCAGCAAATATTCCACCCTTAAAGTTTAAAATAATCGCACTTGATTCATTTCTTTTTCAATTCTATAATTCGAAAATGTAAAGGCCGATTAAAAATCGGAAAACAATTGCCACAGAGATTAAATTTTCAAAATTTACTTTAACCACATCTGCCTTTATGCAGCTATCAAAATCAGCAAATATTCCACCCTTAAAATCCAAAATAATCGCACCTAAATGATCCCTCATTCAATTACTCAGTTCGAAAATGTGAAAGCCGAAAAAAAATAGAAAAACAATTGCCACAGGGATTAAATTTTCAAAATTAACTAAAAACACATCTGCCTTTATGCAGCTATCAAAATCAGCAAATATTGCACCCTTAAAATCCAAAATAATCGCACTTGAATAAAACCACTTTCAATTCTTCAGTTCGAAAATGTAAAGGCTGATAAAAAATGGAAAAACAATTGCCACAGAGGTAAAATTTTCAAAAATTACTAAAAACACATGTGATTTTATGCAGCAATTACAATCAGAAAATATTCCACCCTTAAAGTTTAAAATAATCCCACTTGATTAATTCCTTTTTTAATTCTATAATTCGAAAATGTAAAGGCCGATTAAAAATAGGAAACAATTGCCACAGAGATTAAATTTTTAAAATTTACTAAAAACACATCTGCCTTTATGCAGCTATCAAAATCAACAAATATTCCACCCTTAAAATCCAAAATAATCGCACCTAAATGATCCCTCATTCAATTACTCAGTTCGAAAATGTGAAAGCCGAAAAAAAATAGAAAAACAATTACCACAGGGATTAAATTTTCAAAATTAACTAAAAGCACATCTGCCTTTATGCAGCTATCAAAATTAGCAAATATTCCACCCTTAAAATCCAAAATAATCGCACTTGAATAAAACCACTTTCAATTCATCAGTTCGAAAATGTAAAAGCTGATAAAAAATAGAAAAACAATCGCCACAGAGGTACAATTTTCAAAAATTACTAAACACACATCTGCCTTTATGCAGCTATCAAAATTAGCAAATATTCCACCCTTAAAATCCAAAATAATCGCACTTGAATAAAACCTCTTTCAATTCTTCAGTTAGAAAATGTAAAGGCTGATAAAAAATGGAAAAACAATTGCCACAGAGGTAAAATTTTAAAAAATTACTAAAAACACATGTGATTTTATGCAGCAATTACAATCAGCAAATATTCCACCCTTAAAGTTTAAAATAATCGCACTTGAATAATTCCTTTTTCAATTCTATAATTCGAAAATGTAAAGGCCGATAAAAAATAGAAAAACAATTGCCACAAAGATTAAATTTTCAAAATTTACTAAAAGCACATCTGCCTTTATGCAGTTATCAAAATCAGCAAATATCCCACCCTTAAAATCCAAAATAATCGCACTTAAATGATCTCTCATTCAATTACTCAGTTCGAAAATGTGAAAGCCGAAAAAAAATATAAAAACAATTGCCACAGAGATTAAATTTTCAAAAATTACTAAACACACATCTGCCTTTATGCAGCAATTACAATCAGCAAATATACCACCCTTAAAGTTTAAAATAATTGCACTTGATTAATTCCTTTTTCAATTCTATAATTCGAAAATGTAAAGGCCGATTAAAAATAGAAAAACAATTGCCACAAAGATTAAATTTTCAAAATTTACTAAAACCACATCTGCCTTTATGCAGCTATCAAATTCAGCAAATATTCCACCCTTAAAATCCAAAATAATCGCACGTAAATGATCCCTTATTCAATTACTCAGTTCGAAAATGTGAAAGCCGAAAAAAAATAGAAAAACAATTGCCACAGGGATTAAATTTTCAAAATTTACTTAAAATACACCTGCCTTTATACAGCTATTAAAATCAGCAAATATTCCACCCTTAAAATCCAAAATAATCGCACTTGAATAAAACCACTTTCAATTCTTCAGTTAGAAAATGTAAAGGTTGATAAAAAATAGAAAAACAATTGCCACAGAGGTAAAATTTTCAAAAATTACTAAAAACACATGTGATTTTATGCAGCAATTACAATCAGCAAATATTCCACCCTTAAAGTTTAAAATAATCGCACTTGATTCATTCCTTTTTCAATTCTATAATTCGAAAATGTAAAGGCCGATTAAAAATAGGAAAACAATTGCCACAGAAATTAAATTTTCAAAATTTACTAAAAACACATCTGCCTTTATGCACCTATCAAAATCAACAAATATTCCACCTTTAAAATCCAAAATAATCGCACTTAAATGATCCCTCATTCAATTACTCAGTTCGAAAATGTGAAAGCCGAAAAAAAATTGAAAAACAATTGCCACAGGTATTAAACTTTCAAAATTTACTAAAATATATCTGCCTTCACGCAGGCATTAAAATAAACAAATATTCCACCCTTAAAATCCAAAATAATCACACTTGAATGATCCCTCATTCAATTACTCAGTTCGAAAATGTGACAGCCGAAAAAAATAGAAAAACAATTGCCACAAGAATTAAATTTTCAAATTTAACTAAAAACATACCTCCCCTTATGTAGCTATCAAAATCAGCAAATATTCCACCCTTAAAATCCAAAATAATCGCACTTGAATAAAACCACTTTTAATTCTTCAGTTCGAAAATGTAAAGGCTGATAAAAAATAGAAAAACAATTGCCACAGAGGTAAAATTTTCAAAAATTACTAAAAACACATGTGATTTTATGCAGAAATTACAATCAGCAAATATTCCACCCTTAAAGTTTAAAATAATCGCACTTGATTAATTCCTTTTTTAATTCTATAATTCGAAAATGTAAAGGCCGATTAAAAATAGGAAAACAATTGCCACAGAGATTAAATTTTCAAAATTTACTAAAACCACATCTGTCTTTATGCAGCTATCAAAATCAGCAAGTATTCCACCCTTAAAATCCAAAATAATCGCACCTAAATGATCCCTCATTCAATTACTCAGTTCGAAAATGTGAAAGCCGTAAAAAAATAGAAAAACAATTGCCACAGGGATCAAATTTTCAAAATTAACTAAAAACACATCTGCCTTTATGTAGCTATCAGAATCACCAAATATTTCACCCTTAAAATCCAAAATAATCGCACTTGAATAAAACCACTTTTAATTCTTCAGTTCGAAAATGTAAAGGCTGATAAAAAATGGAAAATCAATTGCCACAGAGGTAAAATTCTCAAAAATTACTAAAAACACATGTGATTTTATGCAGCAATTACAATCAGCAAATATTCCACCCTTAAAGTTTAAAATAATCGCACTTGATTAATTCCTTTTTCAATTCTATAATTCGAAAATGTAAAGGCCGATTAGAAATTGGAAAACAATTGCCACAGAGATTAAATTTTCAAAATTTACTAAAACCACATCTGCCTTTATGCAGCTATCAAAATCAGCAAATATTCCACCCTTAAAATCCAAAATAATCGAACATAAATAATCCCTCATTCAATTACTCAGTTAGAAAATGCGAAAGCCGAAAAAAATAGAAAAACAATTGCCACAGGGATTAAATTTTCAAAATTAACTAAAAACATATCTGCCTTTATGTAGCTATCAAAATCAGCAAATATTCCACCCTCAAAATCCAAAATAATCGCTCTTGAATAAAACTTCTTTCAATTCTTCAGTTAGAAAATGTAAAGGTTGATAAAAAATAGAAAAACAATTGCCACAGAGGTAAAATTTTCAAAAATTACTAAAAACACATGTGATTTTATGCAGCAATTACAATCAGCAAATATTCCACCCTTAAAGTTTAAAATAATCGCACTTGATTAATTCCTTTTTCAATTCTATAATTCGAAAATGTAAAGACCGATAAAAAATAGAAAAACAATTGCCACAAAGATTAAATTTTCAAAATTTACTAAAACTACATCTGCCTTTATGCAGCTATCAAAATCAGCAAATATTCTACCCTTAAAATCCAAAATAATCGCACTTAAATGATCTCTCATTCAATTACTCAGTTCGAAAATGTGAAAGTCGAAAAAAATAGAAAAACAATTGCCACAGGGATTAAATTTTCAAAATCAACTAAAAACACATCTGCCTTTATGTAGCTATCAAAATCAGCAAATATTCTACCTTTAAAATCCAAAATAATCGCACTTGAATAAAACCTCTTTCAATTCATCAGTTCGAAATTGTAAAGGCTGATAAAAAATAGAAAAACAATTGCCACAGAGGTAAAATTTGATTTTATGCAGTAATTACAATCAGCAAAAATTTCACCCTTAAAGTTTAAAATAATCGCACTTGATTAATTCCTTTTTCAATTCTATAATTCGAAAATGTAAAGGCCGATTAAAAATCGGAAAACAATTGCCACAGAGATTAAATTTTCAAAATTTACTAAAACCACATCTGCCTTTATGCAGCTATCAAAATCAGCAAATATTCCACCCTTAAAATCCAAAATAATCGCACTTAAATGATCCCTCATTCAATTACTCAGTTCGAAAATGTGAAAGCCGAAAAAAAATTGAAAAACAATTGCCACAGGTATTAAACTTTCAAAATTTACTAAAATATATCTGCCTTCACGCAGGCATTAAAATAAACAAATATTTCACCCTTAAAATCCAAAATAATCACACTTGAATGATCCCTCATTCAATTACTCAGTTCGAAAATGTGACAGCCGAAAAAAATAGAAAAACAATTGCCACAAGAATTAAATTTTCAAAATTAACTAAAAACATACCTCCCCTTATGTAGCTATCAAAATCAGCAAATATTCCACCCTTAAAATCCAAAATAATCGCACTTGAATAAAACCACTTTCAATTCATCAGTTCGAAAATGTAAAGGCTGATAAAAAATAAAAAAAACAATTGTCACAGAGGTAATTTTTTTTTTAAATTACTAGAAACACATGCGGTTTTATGCAGTAATTACAATCAGCAAATATTTCACCCTTAAAGTTTAAAATAATCGCACTGGATTAATTCCTTTTTCAATTCTATAATTCGAAAATGTAAAGGCCGATTAAAAATAGGAAAACAATTGCCACAGAGAATAAATGTTCAAAATTTACTAAAACCACATCTGCCTTTATGTAGCTATCAAAATCAGCAAATATTCCACCCTTAAAATCCAGAATAATCGCACTTAAATGATCCCTCATTCAATTACTCAGTTCGAAAATGTGAAAGCCGAAAAAAAATAGAAAAACAATTGCCACAGGGATTAAATTTTCAAAATTAACTAAAAACACATCTGCCTTTATGTAGCTATCAAAATCAGCAAATATTGCACCCTTAAAATCCAAAATAATCGCACTTGAATAAAACCACTTTCAATTCATGAGGTCGAAAATGTAAAGGCTGATAAAAAATAGAAAAACAATTGCCACAGAGATTAAATTTTCAAAATTAACTAAAAACATATCTGCTTTTATGTAGCAATTACAATCAGCAAATATTATTAAAATAATTGCACTTGATTAATTCCTTTTTCAATTCTATAATTCGAAAATGTAAAGGCCGATAAAAAATAAGAAAACAATTGCCACAGAGGTTAAATTTTCAAAAATTACTAAAAACACATCTGCCTTTGTGAAACAATTAAAATAAGCAAATATTTCACCCTTAAAATCCCAAATAACCGCCCTTAAATATTCCCTCTTTAAATTTTTCAGTTTGAAAATGAAAAAGCTGATAAAAAATAGAAAAACAATTGCCACAGAGGTTAAACTTTAAAAATGTACTAAACACACCTCTGCCTTTACGCAGCCATTAAAATTAGCAAACATTCCACCCTTGAACTCCAAAATAATTGCACTTGAATTCTTCCTCTTTCAATTCTTCAGTTCGAAAATGTAAAAGCCAATAAAAAATATAAAAACAGTTGCTACAGAAGTTAAACTTTTAAAATTTACTAAAAACACATGTTCCTTTATGATGCCATTAAAATCAGCAAATAATCCACTTATAAAATGCAAAATAACCACCCTTAAATATTCCCTCTTTAAATTTTTCTGTTCGAAAATGTAAAAGCTGATAAAAAATAGAAAAACAATTGCCACTGAGGTTAAATTTTCAAAATTAACTAAAAACATATCTGCCTTTATGCAGCTATTAAGATCAGCATATAGTTCACCCTTAAAATCCAAAATATTCGCACTTAAATGATCCCTTTTTTAATTCTTCAGTTCGAAAATTTAAAAGCCGATAAAAAATATAAAACCAATTGCCACAAAGGTTAAACTTTCAAAAATTACTAAATTCACATCTGAGTTTATGCAAATATAAAAATCAGAAAATATTTTACCTTATAAATCCAAAGTAATTGCACTTGAATAATCCCTTTTTAAATTCTTCAGTTCAAAAATGTAAAGGCCGATAAAAAATAGAAAAACAATTGCCACAGAGGTTAAACTTTCAAAATTTATTAAAAACACATCTGCCTTTATGTAGTCATTAAAATCAGCAAATATTCCACCCTTAAAATCCAAAATAATTGCACTTGAATATTCCTTTTTAAAATTTTTCAATTCAAAAATGTAAAGACCGATAAAACATAGAAAAACAATTGCCACCGAGGAGAAATTTTTAAACTTTACTAAAAATGCATCTGCCTTTATGCAGCCATTAAAATTAGCAAATATTCCACCCTTAAAATCCAAAATAATCGCACTTGAATTCTTCCTCTTTCAATTCTTCAGTTCGAAAATGTAAAAGCCAATAAAAAATAGAAAAACAATTGCTACAGAAGTTAAACTTTTAAAATTTACTAAAAACACATCTTCCTTTATGATGCCATTAAAATCAGCAAATAATGCACTTATAAAATCCAAAATATTCGCACTTAAATGATCCCTTTTTTAATTCTTCAGTTCGAAAATTTAAAAGCCGATAAAAAATATAAAAACAATTGCCACAAAGGTTAAACTTTCAAAAATTACTAAATTCAAATCTGCGTTCATGCAAATATAAAAATCAGAAAATATTTCACCCTTTAAATCCAAAATAATTGCATTTGAATATTCCTTCTTTAAATTTTTCAATTCAAAAATGTAAAGACCGATAAAACATAGAAAAACAATTGCCACCGAGAATAAATTTTTAAACTTTACTAAAAATACATCTGCCTTTATGCAGCCATTAAAATAAGCAAATATTCCAACCTTAAAATCCAAAATAACCGCTCTTTTTTCAAAAAATCATTTCAAAAATGTAATGGACGATAAAAAATTGAAAAAACAATTGCCACAGAGATTAAATTTTCAAAATTTACTAAAAACACATCTGCCTTTACATAGCCATTAAAATCAGTAAACATTTCACTCTTAAAATCCAAAATAATCGTACTCAAATATTGCCTCTTTAAATTCTTCAGTTCGTAAATGTAAAGGCCGATAAAAATTAGAAAAACAATTGCCACAATGGTCAAACTTTCAAAATAGATTTAAGAAGCATCTGTCGGAATGCCATTATAAAAAATTTGAAAACATCTTCCACCTATTGTCCAAAATACCGATGTTATCAAAATCAAGTTTTAAATTTTTAATTGGAATCATAAAAACAAATAAAAAAATAGAAAAACAATTGCCACAAGGGTTAAATTTTCAAAATAGTCTTTAGAAGCATCTGTTAGAATGACACTATAAAAAATTCAAAAACGTCTTCCACCTATTGTCCGGAATAACGATGTTAACAAAATCGAGTTTTAAATTTTTAATTAGGATCAGTAAAAACAAATAAAAAAATAGAAAAACAATTGCCATAATGGTGAAATTTTCAAAATAGACTTTAGAAGCATCTATCAGAATGTTACTATAAAAAATTTAAAAACATCTTCCACCTATTATCCAAAATAACGATGTTATCAAAATGAAGTTTTAAATTTTTAATTGGAATCATTAAAAACAAATAAAAAATAGAAAAACAATTGCCACAAGGGGCAATTTTTCAAAATAAACTTTAGAAATATCTGTCAGAATGACTCTATAAAAAATTTGAAAACGTCTTTCACCTATTGTCCAAAATAATGATGTTATTCAAAATCAAGATTTTAAATTTTTAATTTGAATCAGTAGAAACAAATAAAAAAAATAGAAAAACAATTGCCATAAGGGTAAAATTTTCAAAATAGACTTTAGAAGCATGTGTCAGAATGCCACTATAAAAAAATTGAAAACATCTTCCACCTATTGTCCAAAATAACGATGTTAACAAAATTAAGTTTTAAATTTTTAATTGGAATCAGTAAAAACAAATAAAGAAATAGAAAAACAATTGCTATAAGGGTTAAATTTTCAAAATAGACTTTAGAAGGATCTGTTAAAATGTCACTATAAAAAATTCGAAAACATCTTCCACCTATTGTCCAAAATAACGATGTTATCAAAATCAAGTTTTAAATTTTTAATTGGAATCAGTAAAAACAAATAAAAAAATAGAAAAACAATTGCCATAAGGGTAAAATTTTCAAAATAGACTTTAAAAGCATCTGTCAGAATGCCACTATAAAAAATTTGAAAACATCTTCCACCTATTGTCCAAAATAACGATGTTAACAAAATCGAGTTTTAAATTTTTAATTAGGATCAGTAAAAACAAATAAAAAAATAGAAAAACAATTACCATAAGGGTCGAATTTTCAAAATAGACTTTAAAAGCATCTGTCAGAATGCCACTATAAAAAATTTGAAAACATCTTCCACCTATTGTCCAAAATAACGATGTTATCAAAATCAAGTTTTAAATTTTTAATTGGAATCGGTAAAAACAAATAAAAAATAGAAAAACAATTGCCACATGGGTCAAACTATCAAAATAGACTTTAGAAGCATCTGTCAGAATGTTACTTCAAAAAATTCAAAAACATATTCCACCTTTTGTCCAAAATAACGATGTTATCAAAATCAAGTTTTAATTTTTTAATTGGAATCAGTAAAAACAAATAAAAAAATTGAAAAACAATTGCCGCAAGGGTCAAATTTTCAAAATAGACTTTAGAAGCATCTGTTAGAATGCTACTATAAAAAATTTGAAAACATCTTCCACCTATTGTCCAAAATAACGATGTTATCAAAATCTAGTTTTAAATTTTAAATTGGAATCGGTAAAAACAAATAAAAAAATAGAAAAACAATTAGCCAGAAGGGTCAAATTTTCAAAATAGAATTTAAAAATATCTGTCAGAATGTTACTTTAAAAAATTCAAAAACATCTTTCACCTATTGTCTAAAATAACGATGTTATCAAAATCAAGTTTTAATTTTTTTATTGGAATCAGTAAAAACAAATAAAAAATAGAAAAACAATTGCCATAAGGGTAAAATTTTTAAAATAGACTTTAAAAGGATGTGTTAGAATTCCACTATAAAAAAAAATGAAAACATCTTCAACCTATTGTCCAAAATAACGATGTTAACAAAATAAAGTTTTAAATTTTTAATTGGAATCAGTAAAAACAAATAGAAAAAATAGAAAAACAATTGCCATAAGGGTCAAATTCTTAAAATAGACTTTAGAATCATCTATTAGAATGCCACTATAGAAAATTTGAAAACATCTTCCACCTATTGTCCAAAATAACGATGTTATCAAAATCAAGTTTTAAATTTTTAATTGGAATCAGTAAAAACAAATAAAGAAATAGAAAAACAATTGCCACAAGGGCCAAATTTTCAAAATAGACTTTATAATCATCTGTCAGAATGCCATTATAAAAAAATCGAAAACATATTCCACCTATTGTCCAAAATAACGATGTTATCAAAATCAAGTTTTAAATTTTTAATTGGAATCAGTAAAAACAAATAAAAAATAGAAAAACAATTGCCACAAGGGTCAAATTTTCAAAATAGACTTTAGAAGCATCTATCAGAATGCTACTATAAAAAATTTGAAAACATCTTCCACCTATTGTCCAAAATAACGATGTCATCAAAATCAAGTTTAAAATTTTTAATTGGAGTCAGTAAAAACAAATAAAAAAATAGAAAAACAATTGCCATAAGGGTCAAATTTTTAAAATAGACTTTAGAAACATCTGTCAGAATGTTACTTTAAAAAATTCAAAAACATCTTCCACCTATTGATCAAAATAACGATGATATCAAAATCAGGTTTTATTTTTTTTATTGGAATCTGTAAAAACAAATAAAAAAAATAGAAAAACAATTGCCAAAAGGGTTAAACTTTTAAAATAGACTTTAGAAACATATGTTAGAATGATACAATAAAAAATATTTGAAAATATCTTTCATTTACATTCCAAAATATGCATGTTTTTTGAATCACGTTTAAAATCCCAAGTTGCAATCAGTAAAAATAAATTGGAAAAAATTAGTAAATTTTGAAGTAACTAGTACGAAATTAATAGTAGTTACTGTCAAATTTTTTGGGCCTTTATGATTTTTAAGTTTTGAATTGATTATCCTTATTAGGAAGAGTGCAATCTAATCAAAATTTCAATTTTTGCAGATGAATAAAATTTGGCCACACTGATTAATGAAGGAAAACATGGAGCAATCTCACGTGTGTCTTCTAAACTTTTGCAGGAATGGAAGTTCGCTTCTAGGTGTTGCCTTCAACTGTCCGTAAAGCGCATTCTTTACGGTCCTAGGCGTCGTCATCCTCGTAGAAGCCGACCTTAATATTCTAGTGACATTGAAGAAACGTTCGTAGTAAGGTATGGTTGTAGAACTCGCAACCGTTGCTCGTTTCTGCAAAGGTCTTCTTGTATACAACTCCCTCTTCAATTTGGCCGAAATCAACGGTGAAGCCGTGGTGGTGATATTATCCATTCCCATCCTTCTCATCTTCAATATAAAGTTTTGATTGCGAACGGAGTTTTCGAATAATCCACGCATTAATAAATTCGAACGTTTGTTTGGATTCACTTTGCTTTCACTAATATTTTTGATATTAATTACCCCTACGTTACCATCCTGTGTGGATATTCCGAGCCTTTTGAAGACGTCTTTGTTTTGATTCAACCAAAAATTTTCGCTCTGATTATTCCTGGCGGGATTCGTGTTGATGAACAAAATATTTTTGGTGGTTTCCTCGACGCGATCGCCATCGATGATAAGAATGCTTTTGTAATTATTAACATTGTCTTTATTTTTATATTCGGTATCGAGGATGAATACGTTTGATACCTGGCTTTCATCACTTAATAGTTTATCAGTTGAATTCTTATTAGCTTCAATTGATTTATTCTTTTCTGAATCTTTATTAACGTTTGGTGTTTTACTTTTTAATAAGTTCCTATTGTATTTAGGAACGTACAGCATTCTTCGGATTCCGTTGTTTTGACCTGGTTCATCTGTAAAGGTTCTTCTATTGGCGTACAAATTTTTTATATTGCTGCTAGTTTGTGTTTGATCATGTTGTTCTTTAAGGTTTTTTCTATACGTACTGAATTTTTTGATTATTGGTTGAATATTTGCTGTGGTATTTATTTCTTTTTCGATCGTAGGTCTTGTATAAACCGTCAGTATCCTTCCGTTTGAAATACGACGTTTGAAATGATTTGATATATTATGTGAATTTGCTAAGCTCGTTTGATTATTTATTATTAAATTACTCGTTGCTTCATTTTTTCCATCGTTTTCTAAAGGTGAGTTTAATCTGTATGCATCTCTGGAGTAAACTGTTAACGTTCTCGTCGGTCTTTTATTGTTGTCTTGTTCGGCGCTTTGCTCGTCATCTTCGGGAAGGTGAAGATGGTGCGGGTTTATATTGATGGGACGACCTGACGTGGTTTTGGGTTCTTCGTTGAGGTGTAGGTGGTGAGGATTGATATCAATTGGTCTTCCGGATGTTGTTGAATGAGATTTAATCTCGGCCATTTCTAACCTGTCCGAAAAATTTTGACGTATCCTCCTTGGAAAATTTAACGTTCTGCGATGTTTCAGCGATTTTTCACTGGATGAATATTGTTGATCCGTTGTGGATATTTTTTGCGTGGTGCTCAAACCTTCTAAAATTTTGTACGGATTGTACATCTTCTTTTCGGCCTCGATCGATTGGTTTTCTGTTGTATTTGAAGGTGTTTTAATGGAGGTAGTTTCTAAAATATCATTAGATTTCTTTTCAAACTCTTTATGACCATGAGATTCGTTTAGTGTAAAATTCTCTTTTGGGTTTAAAGTTACATTTCCCAAAATCAATTGCTTCGCAATTTGTGTATCGAAAGATCGTTTCACTTGAACGTTATGAGAACGTAAATTTTCATTGCTTCTAATCACAGGTTTCCTTCGCGAGTGTTGATTTTGCCAGCTTCTACGTACAAACTCCGCGTATCTTCTACGGTTTGAAATTCCCTGATCTTCATCACTCTCGCTGACCGTGTTTGGTGTTACAGAACTATCAGGTTGTCTATTCCTTATGAAATTACTCTCATTGTTAATTTCTTCATTTTTAATAACCCCACTTTTAATCCTTACACTACGGTTAGTAACATTTTCTTCCTTGTTAAGTTTTCCTACATTTACTTCAGACTTTACATCATCTTTAGTATTAAGATTTCTTCTCCTATGGGAATTCCTGCGACGAAATTTATTTTGATTGTTTGGAGTAGTAATTTTGATTCCTTTATTTTCTACGTTTTCATTCCTCTGCTTCTCATCATTTCCTTCGTTAGTAATATTTTGATTTAATGATTTATTTGCTTGACTTTTATCATTCCTTTTAATCTCATCATGTAGAGATTTATCTCCTATAACCTCTTCATATCTCTTTTCTGTACGACCATTTACAACCAAAGTGCTATTTTTTGCTTCTTCATCTTCTTTTATTTCTGTTGTGTTTTTAACCTTTATTCTTCGACGCCTTTGATTGTTTATCTTTATTTCATCATTCCTTTCTTGACTTTGATTAGGTTTTTGATTCTTTTCCCTTATGTCACCATTTCTTTGATGCCTTTGACTAAGTCTTCCCCTTATAGCATCAAATCTTTGACGCCTTTGATTAGTTTCATTCTTTCCATCATTAGTATTATTACGTAGGGATATTTTTGGTTTATCTTCTTCATGATTTTGATTGTTCAAATACGAATTTCTGTTATTACTTTTCTTAATCTGATGATTGATGGTCTCTACAAGTATTTGATCATCTGATCCTTTACTATTAGGCTTAAATTTAAGTCCTTCTTTATCATTACTATCTTCCTCTTCTTTTTTCTCCAATTTAAGTCCTTTATTGTTATTATCTTCCCCCAATTTAAGCCCTTCTTTATTATTAATAACTTCTTCAGGTTTATTCTCCAATTTAAGCTCCTCTTTATTATTATTATCTTCTGATTTCTTCTCCAATTTAATCCCCTCTTTATTATTATCATTATCTTCTTCTGATTTTTCCTTCAATTTAAGCCCTTCTTTATTATTTACATCTTCATCTGGTTTCTCCTTCAATTTAAGCCCTTCATTATTATTATCACCTTCCTCTTTTTTCTCCTTCAATTTAAGTCCTTCTTTACTATTCACTTCTTCCTCTGTTTTCACTTCTTTAGAATAATTCTTGAAATCATCCTTATTATCTTTCTCTATTGATTTATTGGAAACTTTTTCCACACTTTGATTGAATCTTTCAACCTCCACAAAACTTTTCCCCTCGTTTGGCAATAATCCTTCAATTTCTCTCGGTGCTTCGTCCTGCATCATTTGCTCTTCGCTATCTTCTAATTGTCTTGAACGCATCTCCTCATCATCTTTATTATCTTTTTTAAAATCACCTTTCAAAAAAATTACTTTTCCATTATTACTCTCAGCAAGGTTTAAATCTGAATTAGGTTTATCGATCGTGGAATGGTTTTTTTCTTCTTCCTCAACATAAAAACTCGTATTCTGGTTTATAACTGGTGACTCTAACTCTTTATGACTTTTTCCATTTACAAGATCGATTGTACTTTCTTCCTTATAATCAATTGATTTGACTTCATTATGATTTTGCGTATTAGTATTAGTCCTCCTTCTCGGTAACCTAATCCTTCTAACCCGTGGCTTAACATCATCAACTCCAGTTTTATTTATCTTCTCCTTCGATCTATTCGAAATTCTCCGCTTGGAGGTAAGCACCACCACTTCTTCGACCACTTTCACCTGCTCTTCTCCTAAAACCTGTTTTTCTTTTTGGACATTTTCGGCTATGTCGTTATCGACGTCCAGTTCTGTGGTGGTCTTAATCGTGCCGATCTTGTGGAAGTGTTTCTTCGCGTATAACTTCTCCTGGTGTTGTTTCTCCGCGTGGTAGAATTGGTGGCCGCCGTGGCCGTTGGTAAACTTTCTGGGTACATCCTCGGTCCCCCACGTTCCCAGAATTAAGAACGTCAGCAGGACGAGCGCTTTCTAAAAATAAGAAATACAAACAAACAACAACAAAAATAAAAACGTTGATTTAAGTTTTTATCATCAGGGCTTTGAAAATTCTTGTGGAGGTTTCGGTTTTAATATGAAAATCCCTTTTCGGTTATGATCGTAAATTATTTCTTAAGATTTTTAGAATGTTTGGATTATATTCTACAGTTTCTACAAATCTGTTTCTTTCTAGAAGTTGTTGTGGTCATAATTTACCTGGTCTACTGATTAAAAGATTGGTTAAAGACCAACCAACCAACCACCCACCTAACCAATATGTACCATTCGTCATTTCGCATTTTTGACATATGATTTGATTTTTTTTACTGATATTTATAATTGAAGACTTTTTTCTAAAATTCAAAACATAATCTCACATTTTTGATAACTTAGAAAATAAATAAAATGTTAAATTTCAGTTGTCAAGAATAAGTACAGAAGAAATTTATTAAACAAATCTGTCTAAACATGAGATACCAACTGTCCGAATCTCAAAAACAGCTGTCAACATTTCATTTAGAAAAAAACGCAAATATGTTGTCGATTATTATATTTTTTATGCATATTTTTGACAGTTGACATTTTGACAGATTTATTTATTTATTTATTAATGTTGTCGATTCTTTTTTTTGCGGATTTTTGACAGTGTTATTTCTTTGTATTTTTGACAGATTTATTTATTTTTTAGTTTTTTTTTATATTTTATTGACAATTTAGTTAGAAATTTAGAAAAATACAATTTGAAAAAATTTTAAATGCCAAATGTCTGTTGTCAAAATTATAAGAAATCAAGCAAAACAGTCGAAATTACAAAAAATATGTCAACTGTCACAATAAAAAAACTATTGCCAAATTGTCAATGTCGGTAGTTAATATTTTGCATTGACATTATTGTCAATTGATAATTTAGCAGAGGTTAATATTATTAATAAATGTTAATTAAAACACCAATTATCTGTCAAATATGTGGCATGTCAACTGTCACTATCTAAATGTCATTGTTGAAGTTTCATAAAATTATTGTCAAAAATATCAATGTGTCAACTGTCAAAAGTATAAAATGTTAATTAAATTTAATAACATATTTTTGACAGTTGACAATTTGACGGTGTAATTTTTTTGTAATTTTCACAGATTTATTTATTGGCAATTTAGTTTTAAATGTAAATTAAAAACAAATTTTAGTAAACTACAATTTAAAAAAATTAAATGTCAAATGTCAGTTGTCAAAATTATAAGGAAACAAACACAAAATATTACAAAAAATTGAAATGTCAACTGTCACAATAACTATTGCCAAAATGTCAATGTTGATTGTTAATATTTTACAATGACATTTTTGTCAATTGATAATTTGACAGCGGTCAGAATGTCAACTGTAAAAATTAGAAAAAACTGTTAATAAAAACACTAATTATCGGTAAAAATTATGACATGTCAACTATCACTGTCTACATGTTATTGTTGAAACTTCATAAAATGTTTGTAAAAAATATCAATGTATCAACTGTCAAAAGTATAAAATGTTAATTAAATTTTTAATAACATATTTTTGACAGTTGACAATTTGACAGCGTTATTTTTTGTAATTTTAGCAGATTTATTTATTTATTTATTGACAATTTAGTTTTAAATGTAAATTAAAAACAAAATTTAGAAAAATATAATTTAAAAAAAAATAAATGTCAAATGTCAGTTGTCAAAATTACAAGACAACAAACACAAAAAAATTGAAATGTCAACTGTCACAATAACTATTGCCAAAATGTTAATGTTGATTGTTAATATTTTACAATAACATTTTTGTCAATTGATAATTTGACAGCGGTCAGAATGTCAACTGTCAAAATTAGAAAAAACTGTTAATAAAAACACCAATTATCTGTCAAAAATATGACATGTCAACTGTCACTGTCTACATGTTATTGTTGAAACTTCATAAAATGTTTGTCAAAACTATCAATGTATCAACTGTCAAAAGTATAAAATGTTAATTAAATTTAATAACATATTTTTGACAGTTGACAATTTGACAGTGTTATTTTTTGTAATTTTGACAGGTTTATTTATTCATTTATTGACAATTTAGTTTTAAATTTAAATTAAAAACAAAATTTAGAAAAATACAATTTAAAAAAATTTAATGTCAAATGTCAATTGTCAAAATTATAAGAAAACAAACACAAAAAATTACAAAAAATTGAAATGTAAACTGTCACAATAACTATTGCCAAAATGTCAATGTTGATTGTTAATATTTTACAATGACATTTTTGTCAATTGATAGACAGCGGTCAGAATGTCAACTGTCAAAATTAGAAAAAACTGTTAATAAAAACACCAATTATCTGTCAAAAATATGACATGTCAACTGTCTCTGTCTACATGTTATTGTTGAAACTTCATAGAATGTCTGTCAAAACTATCAATGTGTCAACTGTCAAAAGTATAAATTGTTAATTAAATCTAATAACATATTTTTGACAGTTGACAATTTAACAGTTTTTTTTTATTTTGACAGATTTATTTATATATTTATTGACCATTTAGTTTTAAATGTAAATTAAAAACAAATTTTAGAAAACTACCAAAATGTCAATGTTGATTGTTAATATTTTACATTGACAATTTTGTCAATTGATAATTTGACAGCAGTCAGAATGTTATCTGTCAAAATTAGAAAAAAACTGTTAATAAAAACACCAATTATCTGTCAAAAATATGACATGTCAACTGTCATTGTTAAAACTTTATAAAATGTTTGTCAAAAATCAATGTGTCAACTGTCAAAAGTATAAAATGTTAATTAAATTAATTAGATATTTTTAACAGTTGACAATTTGACAGTGTTATTTTTTGTGATTTTGACAGATTTATTTATTTACATATTTATTTATTTATTATTGTCGATTGTTGTTTTAACATACTTTTGACAGTTGACAATTTGTCAGTGTTATTTGTTGTTGTATTTTTGATAGATGTATTTATATATTTACTTATTTATTTATTTATTTATTGAATTTTAGATTTAAATATAAATTTAAAACAAAATTTAAAAAAATACAATTTAACAAAAATTAAATGTCAAGTGTAAGTTGTCAAGTAAGTACATGTCAATGTCGATTGTTAATATTTTACATTGACATTTTTGTCAATTGATAATTTGGCAAAGGTCAAAATGTCAACTGTCAAAATTATTAATAGATGTTAATTAAAACACCAATTATCTGTCAAATATGTGACTTGTCAACTGTCACTCTCTAAATGTCATTGTTGAAGCTTCATAAAATATGTGTCAAAAATATAAAAAGTAAATTAAAAAAAATTATCATCTATAAAAAATATGTCAACTGTCAAATTGTTAATTATCAAAAACACAAAGTAATAATTTTAAAAAATCATTCGTCAAAATATTTAATATCAACTGTCAAAATTAGATAAACGCTGGAAAAATGTCAACGTAACAAAAATATATAATGTAAATGTCAATTGTATATTATTTGTCAAAAATGTGAAATGTCAAAAATAAAAAATTTATAAGTGTTAATTACAGTTTCTTTTTAAATATCATTTGTCAAAAAAATGAAATGTCAACTATCAAAATAAAAAGAGATGCTGCCAAAATGTCAATGTGAGAAAAATATATAAAATTAATTTAAAAATTTAATCATCTGTCAAAAGTATGTAATGTCAATTGTCACTTTACGCTTTTGAAAAATTATATATTGTCAATTTAGAAAAACAATTATCTTTTAAAATATGTAATGTCAACTATAATTGACAATTGAAAATCAGTTGTTTATATCAATAAATTTAAAAAATAAAAAAATTCAGATGTCAAATTTCGGTTGCCAAAATTATAAAAATCAATGTTACAGAAAAACTTAGAAAGAAGTGAAATGTCAACTGTCACAATAAAAAAAAACTATTACCGAGATGTCAATGTCGATTGTTAATTTCTTACATTGACATTTTTGTCAATTGATAATTTGCCGCAGGTCAACTGTCAAAATTATTAGTAAATTAAAACACCAAATATCTGTCAATAATATGACATGTCAACTGTCACTGCCTAAATGGCATTATTGAAATTTCATAAAATAAATTATATTCATCTATCGAAAATATGTCAACTGTCAAAGTATAAAAAGGCTGTTGTCAAATTGTAAATTATCAAAAATACAAAATAATAATGTCAACTGTGAAAATAATTAAAAACACTGGCAAAATGTCAACGTAATCAAAGTATATAAAGTTATGTTAAAAAAAGAGTGTCAAAAATATGAAATGTCAATTGTTTATTATGTATTATTTGTTAAAAATATGAAATGTAAAAATCAAAAAAAAAAAAGAAACAAAATTTAATATATTTGTCAAAACTGAAATGTCAACTGTTAAAATAAAAAGAGACGCTGCCAAAATGTCAATGTGAGAATATAATATTAATGGAATTTTAGCAACAGGCATTTAAAAAATATGAAATGTCAATTGTCACTGTGTGGTCGTGAAAAATTATATATTGTCAATTTAGGAAAACAATTACCTTTTAAAAAATGAAATGACAATTATAAAACAGTAAAATAGTTGTCATCGAGGTGTCAACTGTCAAAAATATAAAAAGGTTAATTATTAAAAATATGTAGTGCCAATTGTCAAAGTGTAATATCATGGTTAAAATTTCACAAAATAATTGTCAAAATTCAAAAAATGCCATTCAAAACATATAAAAAATTATCTGCCAAAAATATGACATATCAACTGTCAAAGTTTAATGTCGTTGTTACAAATTCTTAAGATAATTGCCAAAATTTAAGTACCGTTTATTAAAATAAAAAATAACAAATGTCGGTTGTCAATAATCATTTACAGAAGAAATTAAAAAAAAAATAATATTTGTCAAAATATGATATGTCAATTATCAAAATAATAAAAATGCTGTAAAAATGTCAATTTCGATGGTTAATTTATCACAATGATATTTTTGTCAGTTGATAATTTGGCAGAGGTCAAAAATTTCAAATCTATCAAAAAAGTGTGATATTGTGAAATTTAATAACTGTTACATTTAAAAAAATATCATTTAATATAATTTAAAATGTCAAATGACGGGCGTCAAAAATCTCTACAAAAAAGATTAAAACAAACATCTCTTAAAATATGAAATATCAACTGTCAAAGTATTAAAAAATTGTTGCATAAAAGTCAATGTCGATTTTTATTATTTCAAACTGTCAAAGTGTAATGCTATTGTTGAAATTTCTAAAGATAAATGCTAAAATTAAGAAAAGTATCATTTATTAAAATATAAACTGTCAAATATCGGTTGTCAAAAGTCATTTATAAAGTTTAAAAAAACATTTATTAAAATATGAAATGTCAACTGTCAAAATAATCAAAATGTCAATTTCGATTGTTAACTTTTCACAATGACATATTTGTCAATTGATAAAATTGAAAAATTATTTACAGAAAAGTTTTCATTTGTCGAAATATGAAAAAAAAAATCCATCTGTTAAAATTATGAACTTTCGTTGAAATTTTATAATAATTGTCAAAAATATAAAATGTCAACTTGAGTAAGTGTCAAAATATAAAATGTTTAAGTGTGAAATGATGGCTGTCATTGTTAACTGTCAAAAATATGAAATGTTAGTTAAAAAATTATAATCATCCGTCAAAAATATAAACTATAGTTGAATTTTGATAAAAAAATGTCAAAAATATAAAATATTAATTAATGTAAAATCATCTGTTAAAATATCAACTGTCAAAATTTCAAAGAATATCATTTAATAAAATACAAAATTTCAAAAGTCAAATGTCGGTTGTCAAAAATGATTTATAGAAATAAAAATTTAAAAACATTTTGACAAATAATCACAATGTCAATGTCGATTGTTAATATTCTAAATTGTCATTTTTGTCAGTCGATAATTTGGCACCGGTCAAAATGTCAACTATCAATACAAAACAAAATCGCTGCATAAATTTCAGTGTCGACTTTTAAAATTTCACATTTTTGATATATTCACTGTCTAAATGTAAAAAACCGCTGTCAGATGTCAACTGTCAAAGTGTAAAATGAGCGCTGTCAAAAATATAAAATGTCAATTAAAACATAATAATCATGTGTCAAAAATATAATTTGTCAATTAAAAAAGTAAACATCTGTCAAAATTATAATAAAACGTCAACTGTCAGTGTTTAATGTCATTGCTGAAATTTCATAAAATGGTTGTCAAATGAAGTAAAATGTCAAATTAAACAAACAATTATCTTTTAAAATATATAATGTCACTTGTTAAACGGAAAAATAAAATAAATATATAAAATGTCAAATGTCGGTTGTCAAAAACTATTTACAGAATTTTTTTTTAAATTCTGTGTCAAAATATGGAATGTTAACTGTTGAAATAAATAAAAATGCTACAAAATGTGAATGTCGATTGTTAATTTAAAAAAAAGTGTCAAAAATATGGACTAACGTTGAAATTTTATAAAAATTGTCAAAAAAATAAAATGTCAACTTAATTAAGTATCAAAGTGTATGATGTGAAATGTCAAAGTATAAAATGAGCGATATTAACTGTCAAAAATATAAAATGTCAAATGTAAAAAATAATCATCTGTCAAAAATATAAAATGTCAACTGTCACTGTGCAATGTCGTTGTTGAAATGCCATAAAATGATTGTCAAAAAATATAGAATGTCAACTTAAGAAAATGTCGGTTGTCAAAAAATATTTACAGAAAAATTTAAAAAAATCATTTGTCAATATATGAAATGTCATCTGTCAAAATAATTTAAAATGCTGCAAAATGTGAATGTCGATTGTTAATTCTTCATAATGGCATTTTTGTCAGTTGATAATTTGGCAGAGGTCAAAATGTCAAATCTGTCAAAATTATAAAATTATAATTAAAAAAACTAATTATTTGTCAGAAAATATGAATGAAAATGAAAAATAGCTAAAATGTTAAATTATAATATATCAATAAAAATTAAAAATTAAAATCAAAATATCAAAATTATGAACTATCGTTGAAATGTTATAAAAATTGTTGTCAAAAATATAAAATCTCAACTCAAGAAAACAATTATCTATAAAAGTATAAAAAGTGTGAAATGAACGCTGTCAAAATGTTACCTGTCAAAAATGTGAAATGTCAAGTAAAAAATATAATCATCTGTCAAAAATATAAACTATCGTTAAATATTATAAATTTTTTTGTCAAAAATATAAAATGTCAACATAAGAAATCCATTATCTATCAAAGTATAAAATATTAAATGTCAAAGTGTGAAATGAACGCTGACAATTTTATTAACTGTCAAAAATATGAAATGTCAGTTAAAAACAATAATTTTCTGCCAAAAATATAAACTATCGTTGAAATTTTATAAAAATTGTCAAAAATATAAAATGTCAGCTTATGAATAATCTATCAAAGTATAATCTGTCAAATGTCAAAGTGTGAAATGATCGCTGTTAAAATGGTAACTGTCTAAAATTTGAAATGTTATTAAAAAAAGTAATCATCTGTCAAAAATATAAACTATTGTTAAAATTTTATAAAAAATGTCAAAAATATAATATATATATATATATATATATATATATATATATATATATATATATATATATATATATGTCAGCTTATAAAAACAATTATCTATCAAAGTGTAAACTGTCAAATGTCATAGTGTGAAATGATCGCTGACAAAATGATTATTGTCAAAAATATGAAATGCCAATTAAAAAATAACAATCATCTGTCAAAAATATAAAACGTCAACTGTTTCTGTATAATGTCATTGCTGATATTTCACAAAATGGCTGCCAACAAATACAGAATGTTAATTAAAGAAAACAGTTATCTTTTAAAATATGAAATGTCAAGGTAAAATAATCGCTGTCAAAGTGTCGACTGTCATAAATATAAAATGTTAATTAAAAAATATTTTAATTTGTCAAGAATGTAAAATGTAAACTGTTAATGTGTAAAATGGCGTCTGTCAAAAATATAAAATATTAATAAATGAATGTGAAATAAAAATAATTACAAAAATAATCTGTTTAGAATTTAGAAATTTGAATAATCAATTGTTGAAGTGTCAATTATTGGAAGACAAACGATTTGTTTTGACAGTGAATTTGATTTAAACAGAATATTTCTATATATAATAAAAATTTACACATCTCCTTTTAGTTTAGATTTCACCTTGTAAAATATGTTTTACATTGTTTACATCTTCAGGCCAGATTTGTGGATTTTTAAATTCTTAAAATTTACTTATTGGTACTCCAATTTTAAAATAAGAATACTCCTCTGGGTACTTCATTTTAGTGATTGAAGGGTGTAATAGAGACCACCCACTCACCCTTAATATATATATTTTTATTTTTGGAACTATTATAACTCATAAAGTTTTCAAAAAATTAATATTGCAATGTTTTCCTCTTCAGGTCTTCAGAATTTTTAAACAAGTGTTTTGACTAAAATTAAAATTATTTCTACTACATCTAGCGTTTTTCAAAATTTTGCAGACCATATCTAAAGTATTGTGCAGATTGATAAACCTCAATTTGATGAAACATTTTGATTTCTTTTTAAAGCAGGGAATTTTAAAAATTGAATTTATTCATAAGCGTGTCTGGGAAAATAAAATATTTTCCAGAAGGGTGATATTTTCCAAAATTTTACACACTATATGTATAGTTAATTAATTGTGCTGATTAATTAACGTCAGTTTGATGTAAAAATTTAATTTTTTTAAAGTAGTGAAATTTAAAAAAATTGAAATTATTGCTTAGAGAAAATAGAATCATAAAATCATTTCTACTAGATTGGTAAATTTAAAAATTTTACAGTCGATAGCTGATGGATTGTGCTGAATTATTTATGTTAGTGTGGTGAAATAATTTGATTCTTTTATAAGTTGGAAAATTTTGGACATTGAGGGAAAATGGTAGTAAAATTATTTTCACTGGAGCAAATTTTTACGTCCAATATATCTAATTGATTGAGTTTGATTTAAAACGCACACTTTATTGATACAAATAAATTTTGGTCAGACTTTTTCTACTCCCAACGTGACAGGTGTTTTGTTTTCTTAATAATTTATTTGGCGAGTCGTAAAAGAAAACGTCGCCGACACCGAAACCCAGAAAACGCACAACTCGAATACCAGAAAACCTCCACAAGATCCGGAAAATCGTCGGCCCGATTCGCGCAATAAGCGATTACCAAATCAACCAACTAGTCGACCACCGGACCAACGTACCAACCAACCGGTCGCGATAAGATCCGGCCGATAAATGATGCACTTCACCGACTTACCATCGCTTTCTTATAATGAACACACGACCGACAGACAGCTACACACCTCTTCACTCTCGCAACACAATAATGGAACTAAAGCGTAAACATATGAAAGAAATAATTTATATGTGTGTTGTTGCTATTTTCGGATTTTGCCGCGGTTCGTTGGTCAAAGCAGGAAAAGGAGAGGATCTCCAGGCATGGGAACTCTGGTTACGAGATACGCGCCTCCTCATTGTTGTCGGTCGGTCAGCCTTAATTAATTAGCCAAAGCGGATAATATTCGTGCAGATTTTTTGTATCGAGATAGATTCAGATGATTTCATAACGGGAAATAATGCGAGGACTTGTTTGTTCGCGGAGATCACGGAAACTGTTTGCGGCAAGGTCACAGCGAAAATTGGTTGTAATTGCTGAAGAAGAGGAAAGATTACTTCATTCATCGTGTCTTGCCTTGATTTATTTAGTAATATACACTATTACAAAGAGCATAAGCTATAGTTTTTATTTTTTGCATAATTCTAAAATATTTATTTATCGATATGTAGATAACAAAACTATTAGATTTTTGAATTGTAGTCTTTACAATAAAACAAATTTGAAAATCTAACAGTTTTGTTATCTAAATAGTGTATATGGATTTTCAACACTTAAGTGCTTCAACAATCAATCAATTTATTTATCGTTTTAGGTTAAATCTAAACATCAGGATTAAATACCTAAAATTTCCTTTAATAAATATTTCAAATCACAATTGCAAAAAATGACCAATTTAGTCTACACCAAGCTGCGTTAACTACTTAAATTCTAGGCACTAAACATAGAAAATAGATATTTAGTTACCAATACCAATCCAAATCCTACAATCCTAATTTTTTAGAAAAATCAACAATAGACTTAAATAATCTCCACACCCAAAATTGATATTATCTTTTTATTTTTAAATACAGTAAAGAAGGGGATATCAAACTTATAAAATTAAGTTTTCTTCACGTAACTCAAAAATACCAACAGAAATTTTTAAACCTATTTAAAATCCTAAAATCCCGTTTTTCCACATCTTTAAAAAAAATTCCTCATTAATTAATCAAGATGATCTACTGCAACCTTCAACGTACCAAAACAAAACTATGCAAATTTTACTCTACCGGTTTTCATCTCAACTCGAACGCGTATTATTAAGAAAAATACCAGCCGGACGTTACAGCTAAGCCATCCAGAATTATAATTAATTCAATCATAATTATTCTAATGGACGTTCATTCACAACCGGATTTACCGAACGCAGAACTAGTTCTCATCCTGGTAATAAAAAAAATAATAGTAATGGACAAATTGAAACCGAACGGTTCTGTATCCTCATTAAAATTAAAACGTACGAATGTCGTCGTCGTCGTCTTCGTCTTTAGTTGATTGTCTAGACTGTCTCGACATTTTTCCCCTCTGCAAGAATCGATCCCGCCCATCGAGTTTACTAGAAAAAAAATGTGTGCGCGATTCAAGGTAATTCGCTGCTAATTGACGCATCTGCAGCTTTAACTTACTCAAACGCTCGCCGAGAAGGAGAAGAATAAGTAAACAACGGACGCGAGACAATGTAATTACAAATTCTGAGAATGAGTACATTACATATTTACAATATTTATGAAAATTGCTTATTAAGCGTTGTTGTTGCCTTTTTTTTCCTATTTTAATTCGCATTACGTAGCCGCTTGTTAATCGTGTTGCGGAATGTGACTTTTTGTACAAAAGAAATAAAAAAAAATTAATACAATACGACATTCCTAATATTCAACTAATTGGAATTTCGTTTTGCAATTTAAAAAAAACATTGTAAAGACACTAAAGACAATAAATAGAGTAAAGACTGTATAAACAGTAAAACAAACAAAAGCAGTCAAGTCAGAAAACATAATAAAGTCAGTAAAGACACCCAGAATAGTAGACAGTACTCGTTAAAAAAATAGAAGTTGAGAGATTACAAATCACAGATGACACAAAGAGAAGATATAAGATAGTTGAGAAAAGATAGAAGTTGTACGTCAATAAATACAGAAAAAGGACAGAATAAATAAATTCGCGACAAAAGCCCACAAAAATAAAGACAGAAATGACAAGAGGAGACAAAAAATATAAAGAGCAGAAAATGTGGAGAAGATAGAAAAAAACAGTATTAACAAATAGATAGATAAAAGAGAAAGAGAAAAACGAGCAAAAAAAAAAGAAAATAGAATTGAATAGACTAAAAACAACTGACAGTTCACAGATGAGGTGGCAGATGAGAGATTAGATATAATTGATGATAGATGATATATAGAAACGATATTTGTTGTTATTTTTATGAAATAAAAAAAGTGACACTTACAGTTTCTGAATCGACAAAAAAATAGTAAATGAAAAATATCAGAATATAGGTAATAAATGACACATGACAGATGACAGATGATAAATGATAGAGTCTAGTCTTATTGACAGAAAAAAGATTATAGATGAAAGTTCATAACAAATAGTTGTCAATTAGCAGTTAAAAGATAACAGTTGATGATAATTGACAGTTAACAGATGACAGTTGACGGTTCATGGTTGACAGTTAACACATGACAAAGACATATGACACATGACAGTTGATAGATGATGGGCGACCCATCAGATAATAGATGACTGACGACAGTTGATAGATGACAAATTGCGGATCATAATTGATAGATGACAAATAATTTTCATTTATCATATGTTGTCAATTAATGGTTGTCACTTGTCATTTTAAATTTATTCATTTAATTATTTTTAACTTTGTAATATCCCGTTAATATTAGATATAAAAAAATATATGCAATAATAATTATAGAAAAAATAGGTCACATGATTTTGCGGTGTTCACCATGTGTTCTTCCACTCAAACCCCTTAATTATTATTAATCAATATACATTTGTAGTTATATGTTATTGGTAAATTTGTATTTTAAATATTTAATCGGCGATTAATAACATATGAAAAATCACAAATGACAGATGACTGATAACAATTGGTAGCTAAAATTTAGTAGATGACAATTGACAGATGACAGTTGAGAAATGACAGTTGACAGTTGACAGATCACAAATGAAAGATAATAGATGACAGATGACGGATGACAGATGTCAGATGACAAATGGCAAATAATAGACAAATGATAGACGAAAAATATGAGAATTCCTTAATAATAGATGACAAATAACTTATGACATATGACATAATTGACAGTTAGCAATTAACAGATGACAGCTGACAGTTAACAGATGAAAGCTGGCAAATGATAATTGTATGTATTGCTTCATATAAATTTTATGACCCACTGATCAAATATAATATCATATCAATGAAATTACAGTTTTAATCGTTGTTAATCCGCATTGTAAAGGAAAGAGTTTACGTTTCCCTACGATTAATGTCAGCATTAAACTGACATATAGGTTAGGTATGAATTATAACAAATAAATCCAATTTTATTAATCGTACAAATATTCATGTCTAATCTTTCATCTGTAATCTGTCATTTGTCATCTATCATCTGTTATCTGTCATTTGTCAACTGCTACTTATGAACTGTCAACAGCCAACTGCCAACTGTCATCAGTCATCTGTTATGTGCGAACTGTCAACTGTCAATTGTCAACAGCGAACTGTCAACTCTCAGTTCACATATATTATCTGTGATTTTTCATCATCGTTTTATGTATTAATAAAATGCTACAAATTATTAAATTGATTAATTAATTAAATAAATATTAATGAGGATGTCTGATAGTGTACTATTAATAAAAATTTACATGCCATTTGTTATCTAATAATCTTATAATATAATAAAAGAGTAATTAATTAATAACAAATCTCTCACCTGATACCTATGATCTATCATGTGACATCAGACCTGCACTTACCATCTATCGTATGTCACTAGTTATTTCTCATCTGTAAATTATAAGTTATTACTTGTCATCAATCATCCGTTATTCGTTACCTAATTTGCAACCTGTCAACTGTCAACTGTCAGCTGTCAACTGTCAACTGTCAGCTGTCAACTGTCAACTGCCAACTGTCAACTGTCAACTGTCAACTGCCAATTGTCAACTGTCAACTGTCAACTGTCAACTGTCAACTGTCATCTGCCAACTGTCAACTGTCAACTGCCAACTGTCAACTGTCAACTGTCAACTGTCAACTGTCAACTGTCAACTGCCAACTGTCAACTGTCAACTGTCAACTACCAACTGTCAACTGTCCACTGTCAACTACCAACTGTCAACTATCAATTGTTAACATTCAACTATTAACTGTCAAGTATTAACTATCAACTGTTACATACATTTGTTAACTGGAAACGGTTAACTGCGATCTGTTAATTTTCATTTCTCAACCGTCAATTGTTAATCATCAATTGTCATCTGCTAACTTCCAACTGTTATCTGTCATCTATCATTTGTGATTTTTTTCTTAACATCTGTCAACTATTAACTGTCAATTGTCAACTGATAACATTCAACTGTTAACATTAATTTGTTAACTTTCAACTGTCATCTATCAATTTTCATGGGCCAACAGTTAATAGTTATCTGTCAGTTGTCATCTGTCACCTGCTAACTCCTAGCTACCAACTGTTATCAGTCATCTGTCATTTATGATTTTTCTTAAATCATTTAACAACGATTAATAAACAGTAAAATGTAAACTGACAAATAACATATAAATACTAATGTATATTGATAACTAGCAACAATAAATATAAAATGACAAATGACAACCATCAATTGACAACATATGAGGAAAGAAAATTATTTGTTATCTATCAATTATGGTCTGCAATTTCTCATCTGTTATGTCTCATCTATCAACTGCCATCTGTCATCTATTTTCTGACATCGGTTGTCTGCCATTTTTCACCTGACATCTGTTATCTGTTATTTATTGTCTATCATTATCGGTCATCTATCATCTGTCGACTGTCATATGTCAATGTCATGTATCAGCTGTCATCTGTCAACCTGTTATCTGTCATATGTCATATGTCAACTGTCATGAGTGATCTTTCATCTGTTATTTGTTATTTGTGATCTGTCATTTGTCATCTTTCATCTGTCATCTGTCATTTGTCAACTGTCACCTATCAACTGTCAACTGCCAACTAGCAACTGTCAAGTGTTAACATTCAATTTGTTAACTATCATCTATCAATTTTCATTTATCAACTGTCAATTGTTAACCGTCATCTGTCATCTAACTCCTAGATATCATATGTTGTTTGTGATTTGTTACCTATCATCTGTCAACTGTCAACTGTTAACTGTCAACAGTTAACATTCATAAAATACTATAGATTATTAAATCGATCAATTAATTAATTACATATTTATGAGGGTGTGTGATTTTGTGTATTAATAAAACTTTACTTGTCATCTGTCATCTAATAACCTTATAATAAAAATATAATTGATTAATTATAAATCTCTCACCTGATACTTATAATCTATCATATGTCATCAGACATTTACCATCATTACATATCATCTGTCAACTGTCAATTGCCAACTGCCAACTGTCAACTGTCAACTGTTAACTGTGAAATGGTAACATTCAACTGTTAACTGTTAATTGACATCTGTCAACTGTCCGTTGTTAACGGTCAACTGTCAATTGTCATCTGTCATCTGTCAACTCCTAGCTAACAACTGTCATCTGTTATCTATCTTTTGTAATTTTTGTCATTTATCATTGATAGATGGCAGTTAACAATTGAATTTTAAAAGTTGAATGTTAACAGTTAATAGTTAACAGTTAACAGTTGAATGTTAACAGCTGACAGTTAACAGTTGATAAATAAATAAATCCTTTATTTACCAGTGAAACTTCAAATAAATGGTTCTATACACAGAAAAATAGTCAAGGGACTGGTAATAAGTCCAGAAATACTAAGAATCGACTGATTCTAAACTAACATAACTCATAAAATTCAGTGATTGAATATGACTCTAGATTACATAGAAAGTTAAGTTGGCAGTTAACAGTTGACAGTTCACAGATGACAGATGACAGTTGGCTGTTGACAGATGACAGTTGACAAATGACAGATGACAAATAACAAATTGCAGATGAAATATTAAAGATAATAAATGACATATCACAGATAATTATTGATTATGATTATAGATAACAGTGGATAACAAATAAGATGACAAATAAATGAACAAATAAAGTTAAAAATGTTTGTTGGCTGACGATAATTTTCAACTGGTAAACAGATGATAAAGTACAATTGTCAATTAATGGTGATTTGAATATAATTAAATATGAAAAAATAATTAGGACATAATAAAATTAGATGACAAATGACAGGTAATTTTTTATTAACACTATACATTCACGCTTTCTGATTAATATTTAATAAATAAAATAAATGACTTATTATTTTATAATATTTTATCAATGCATAAATTCATTATAAATGACATGAATAATTATAAATGAGAAATCACAGATCACTGAAAATAGTTGACAGTTAGCAATTAAGAGATGACAGATGACAGTTCACAGTTAATAGATGATGATAGTCAAAAGCAGATGACAAATTGCAGATCATAATTAATAGATGACAAATAATTTTCTTTTCCTTCATATTGTCAATTGCTGGTTGTCATTTGTTACTTTATATTTATTATTGTTATTTATCAATATACATGTACATTAGCAGTAAATATGTTATTGGTCAATTTGCATTATAATTTCTTTTAATCGATAATAAATGACATATGAAATCTCAAAAGTGACAGATTACTGATAACAGTTGGTGGCTAGAAGTTACCAGATGACTGATGGCAATTGACGGTTAACAATTGACAATTGATAAATGAAAATTAATAGATGACAGTTAACAATCGAATGTTAACAGTTAACAGGTAACAGTTGAATGTTAACAGTTGGTAGTTGACAGTTGAGAGTTGATAGTTGACAGATGGTAGGTATTACAAATGACAAAGCTTGGAGTTAGTAGATAATAGATGACAATTGACGGTTAACAATTGACACTTGACAAATGAAAATGTATAGATGATAACAATTGATAGTTAACAATTAAATGTTAACAGTTGACAATTGACTGTTAAATGACAGCTGACAGATGACAATGCCACATGGTAGTCGACCGACAGCAGATGAGAAAATGACAGATTTCAGATAATAGAAGACAGATGTTAGGGGGTAAGTTCATAGACGAGAAAGAACAGATGACAAATTACAAATCATAATTGATAGATGACAGATAAATTTCTATTCTCATATGTAGCCATTTGACATTTTATATTTGTTGGTCTTTTTTATTAATATGCATTTTTATACATATATGTTTTTATTTAATATACATTTGTTATTATATGTTATTTGTAAATTTGCATTTTAAATTTTTTTAATCAATGAAAAATGAAATATGAAAAATCACAAAGCTAGGAGTTAGCAGATGGCAGATGACAATTGATAGTTGACAGTTAATAGTTAAAAAAATGTATAAATGCAAGTTGACAGATGACAGATGACAGATGACAGATGACAGATGACAGATGACAGATGACAGATGACAGATGGCAAATGACAAATGACAGATGACAGATGACAGATGACAGATGACAGATGACAGATGACAGATGAAAGATGACAGATGACAGGTGACAGCTGACAGATGACAGATGACAGATGACAAATGACGGATGACTAATGACAAATGACTAATGACTAATGACTAATGACTAATGACTAATGACTAATGACTAATGACAAATGACAGATTACAAATGACAAATAGCAGATGACAGTTGAAAGATGAGAGATGGTAGATTTTAACAGATAAACAATTTTAGATAACAATGGATAACAAATAAGATGGCAAAAAAAATGACAGATGACAATTTGCAGATCATAATATGTTGTCATTTGTCATTTTATATTTATTGAAGTTATTTAACAATATGCATTTGTAGTTGTTTGCATTTTAAATATTTAATCGATAATGACTGATAACAGTTGGTAACTACTAGTTAGCAAATGACAAATGACATTTAACAATTGACAGATGACAAATAAAAATTGATAGATGATAGTTAACAGTTGACAATTAACATTTAAATGTTATAAGCTGGTAGTTAACAGTTGATAGTTGACAGTTGAAAGATGGAAATGAAAATTGATAGATGAAAGTTAATATAGTAAGATAGTTGACAGTTGACACTTGAGACTTGACACTTGACAGTTGATATTTGACAAATAACAGAGGACAGACGACCAAAGACAGCTGACAGATGACAATGACATATGACAGACAGATGACAGATGAGAGACGACAGGTGACAAATGATAGACTGCTAATAACAGGTGACAGGTGAAAAATGACAGATGGCATATCAGGTAACTAAGAACAGATGACAATTGATGGTTCACAATTGACAGTTGACAAATGACAATTAATAGATGACAGTCAACAGTTGACAGTTAACAAATGAATATTAACAGCTGATATTTAACAGAAGATAGAAGACAGATGACATATAATAGAAACTAGATGAAACATGACAGATGATAGATGATAAATTCTGGCAATTAACATATAAACGTTTATAGATAACAGTGAATAATAAACAAAATGGCAAAATATCATCTGTCATCTGCCAAGGAGTTAGCAGATAACAGATGACAATTTACGATTAACAATTGGCAGTTGACAAATGAAAATTGATAGATGATAACAGTTGATAGTTAACAGTTGATAGTTGACAGTTGGCAGTTGACAGATGATAGGTAAGAAATGACGAATGATAAATGATAAATAATAATTCATTATTAACAGATGAAAAATAACTAGTGCCATACGATGGATGGTAAATATCTGATGACACATGACAGATCATAGGTATCAGATAAGAGATTTATAATTAATCAATTACTCTTATTACAAGATTATTAGATGACAGATGGCAAGCAAAATTTTATTAATACTACACAATCACACATCCTCATTAATACTTAATTAATGAATTAATCGATTTCTGTAGAATCTGTAGTGTTTTACGAATACATAAAACGATGATGAAAAATCAATCAGTTGACAGTTGGATTTTGTTTATTGAGAATTGACAGATGGCTGTTGAGTGTTAGCAAATGTCAGCTGACAGATTACAATGACAAATGACAGACAACAGATGATAGACGACCGATGACAGATGAAAAAATGACAGGTGACAGATGTCAGATAATAGAAGACAGATGGAAGGTGAAAGTTGATTGATGAGAAATAACAGATGACAAATTGCAAATCATAATTAAAAGATGACAAATAAATTTCTTTTCTCATACGTTGTCAATTGATGGTTGTCATTTGTCTTTTTATATTTATTGGGCGTTTTTTATTACTAAACATTTGTAGTTATAAGTTATTTGTCAATTTGCATTTTAAATTGACAAATAAAATGAAATATGAAACATCACAAAGCTAGGAGTTAAACAAGATGACAATAGACAGTTAACGGTTAACAGTTGGCAGTTACAAAAAAAATATGAAAGCATATATACGATGTTGAAAAAATCAAGGATTGAAAGCTGACAGTTGATAGATGATAGTTGACAGATGGCAAATAACAAATGACACATAATAAATGACAAATGACAAATGGCAGACAACAGATGGCAGATAACAGATGACAGATGACAGGACTTATGGGAGACAACAGATGACAGATAACATATGATAATTAAGTAAGAACTGTTTTAATATAAGATCATTAGATGACAGATTACAAGTCAATTTTTTTTATTAATACTGCAAACTCACACATCCTCATTAATATTTAATTAATGAAATAATCGACTTAATAATTTATAATATTTTATCAATGCATAAATCAATTATAAATGGGAGATGACAGATGATAATAGTTAGTAGTCATCAGTTCACAGATGACGGATGACAGTTGACAATTAACAAATGACAGGTGACAGATGATAATGACATTTGACAGACAACAGATGACAAATGGCAGATAACAGATAACAGGTGAAACTTGACAGATGACAGTTGATACTTGATAGATAAGAAATAGCAGATGACAAATTATAGATCCTGTCAATTATGATCTATAATTTGTCATCTGCTATTTCTTATCATCTCCCATTACAAATAATTTCTATGTTTCATATGTTATCAATTGATGATTGCCATTTGTAATTATACATCTATTTTATATTTATAGTTGTTATATCTCACTTTGCACTTTAAATTCTGTTACATCTACGATCTGTCAACTGTAAATTAATATAAAATGTCAAAGGAGGATCACCATGAAAAATGACAATAATTAAATTACTTACGGTAGATACCAGGCGAGAAATACAAAGGTAAGCAAAATTAAGAATTTGTTTCAGGAACATATATTTTTTTAATATTCTACACAATTACAGAAATGTTAAACCTACCTACCATTTATACATAACTTCAAATTAAATTTCAATATACAAATGTCAACAAATTATTTACTATTTATCATAAGATGTCTCAACGTCAATTATCTTCTGAAGTACTTTCCGTAATTCCTTTAACGTCAATACTTAAATTAAGTATTTTAATCGCAAAATCAGGAGATATTCCATTAGCATCAACATCAACATCGTTTCGCCTGGTTACCGAAAATTTCGGCCCAGACTCATTCTCCAAAATGCGAGTATCAACAAAACTTCCCTCGGTCGTCAATTCTTTGCTACATTCCTCCAGTTGCAAGCAGTATGCTTCCTGAGCAGATCTCAAACAATTTGAAGTTAGACCTGTAGAGTTTTCACAGAAGCGCAAGACCGACGATTCTCTTGAATAGTTGTTTACACTGATGACCAACAGCATGATGGAAATGGTAAAAAAACAAGATAATGGCTACAAAGGAAAAAAATATTTAGCACATTGTGTGGTGAAACATGTTGCAGTTATCAATTGTAAAAGTGAAATCCTCCAAATATTGTTGTGGATATAATATATGAAATTGTTTTACAATAAATTAAATTAATTTTTACAGCAAGTGTTTAATTAACATCTAATTGAAATTATTATTTTTTTTGTTTATTGTAAATACTTACTATAATTGAGTTTAATCTTGCAATTTCATCCATTTCTTCGGCGTTTAAAAACCGTTAAGTACTAACAATCAATGGAGAATGAATGAAGAATAAATGTAATCAATGATTATTTTTGCTGTAGGTTTGTTTCATAAATAAGTTTGCAAGTGAATCAGATTATTGAGGATTATTCATAGGCTAAACGTGAATTGATAAAATCAATTTCGTGGAATGTAAACGTAGAATGGTGTACATATAATCAACCAAGTGTTTAATAACAGAAAACAAATAGTAATTCCAAAAAAGATATATAACTAATAATTTAAAAGTACGAAATATAAAGGAATTGTTTTATTAGGATTTTTATTGATATAACTACTAATAAATATTAATATTTAGATTAGGCACTGATACAATTTCATTTTGTTCATTATTGTAATGACACTTTGAAATAAAGAATATTATTATTATTATGTTTCGAATCTACAAACAAAAAAAGCTTCTTCTTTTATGAAAATGATGGTAGCGATCGTTACTATGCGATAATTCGTTTAGCTGCTTCTTCTACTGTCATCAAATATGGAAATGCAAAAATTTAATATTATATTTATTTTATAAATCATAATAACAATACGATATTTACTAATATAGATAATTTTCTAGACGTAAAAATACAACCCTAAGATACCGCCGTAGTTTTCTCTTTTTGGTAACTTTCTGCTCCCATTCTGTCGCGTGTTTCTTGCACAGAAGTTTTTTCTAAGTCATCTAGAAAACATTTTATAATTCGTAGGTTGTAGGGTTGTGCTTACAATGATTATTATTTAATTTTTATATCAATAATTACCTTTATTTTTAGAGACCTCCTCTATCTTCCCACTTTTCTCCAACTTCAACTTTACGTAAGCATCATGAAGGTTGAAGATGATTGCTATAATTCCAGTACTGCAGGCTATTACCAAATAGAAGAAAATCGCCAATGAGAGCTTCACGATGATAACAGAAATATTCCAAGCCCAACGATTGCCCAAAAATAACAGCACTAACTGCACAATCGTAATAAAGCCCTGTAAAAGGGATCTACAATCATCATCAAGTTTGGTAAACACAAAATTATAATTGTTGGAAACAAATCACTTTCAGAAATTACTTTTTTGGTTAACTTACAGAGTTGATCGCACTGAAGATTCCCCGCAAATAATCCCTGTAAATCTTCGGTCCATCCCTAACGATTTCATCGAATTTCGCGGCGATTTCCTTCGGCGAACTCAGCAGCAGGTCCGCACGGGTGACCTCTTCGACCACCTTCCTGCGAAACAACGGATTCTCCGCCGGCTTCACCTTCCCCTGCATCGACTTGACAGATTCCGTCTCGTAGGCGTCGTACTCAAGACTTTCATCGCCGTCGATCGATTCGGACAATTTAGGTGGCGATTCCTGTTTCCAAATTTGCTCAAAATTATTGGCCGGCACGAACTGGGCCAGACACGTTTCTTTCTCGTCAACAACCAGCAGACGCCTCTGTCCATCATCTTCCATGATGAGGCACGAACGCACGAAAATTTTGACATTGACAGAAATGAAAATAAACAATTCAATAATCTCAGTAGTAGTCTTTGGCTATCGACCTTGTTACTTTCCCTATATAGTATATATAGGGGAAGTATTGTTTTCGTGCGTGAAAATGTCTGTGGGCGCTGTATCTCAAAAACGAATGATCCGATTGGGATGAAACTTTAAACTTAATGTTTAATCGTTAAAAACTGAAACTGAAAAGCTTTTGGTGAACATTCAAAAACCGGAAGTGGATGTTTACTCGAGGCCATTTTTTGTTTTTTTCTGATATTTTTGTAAATATAAAAAAAATTACAAAACTTATCAAATAAAAATTAAAGGGAACAAGAAACTGAACAAGTTTTATTAAGACATGTTTTTCGTAAAGTTCTTAATTTGTGAGAAAAAAAAATAACTTTTTAGAAAATGTTTTAGATTTTTCTTTAAATTTCAGTAATTTCTCCTCCTTACTTTTATTTTTTATTGCAACTCCCTTTCCAAAGAATTTTCATCGAGAAGTCTCGAAATTTTTACAAGTTTAGTAAAGATTTTATTCAAGAGTTTCAAAATTTTTCAGAAAATCATTATTTATATTTATTTAAAGAAATTACTTCGTGGTTTCTATACAAGATTTTGTTAAACTTTTTGTATTAGAAAATTTTCTTCTAAATTTCTATAATCCATACTTTTAGTTTTCTTACATTGAGGTTTCTAGAATTTATCACAAGATTTTATTTTAGATTTATAAAACTTTTTTGAGGATTCTAGAAGTGTACAGTAATTTCTTTTACTTATCTAATAAATAAATAGATATTTCCAGAATTTTTAGCAAAGATTTCGAGAGCTCTAGATTATTTAGAAAGCTCTCCCAAGATGTTGTTTAACTTTACAATTTATTAGGATATTTTATTCAAAATTTCTAGAACTTATTTAGAGGCTTCTAGAAGTTTCAGGAATTCCTCCTCCATATTTTCAGTTTTTTATCTTCCTTTTCAAAGAATTTTGATCGAGGATTCTAGAATTTTTCACAAGTTTTCTTTGTAGATTTGTAAACCTTTTTTGGAGGATTCTAAAAGTTTACAATAATTTTTTCTTCATATTTTCAGAATTTTTATCAATGTTCCTATTCGGGAGTTCTTGATTTTTTAGTTCGTTTCAATATTTATAGAATTTTCTTTTAGGATTTCCAGTAATTTCTCTTCCAAATTTTAATATTGTCTTATAAATTGCAAAGATTTCCTTCAATAAACACAATGATTCGAACGCATGCTAGCATACAAGACTCCATTGATATATTTAACTGCACGAGTCACCATTTTACAAATACCATAATCAAATTGTTTTAGTAACCACAAAATTGCTAAAAATTGTAATTATGCTTGTGTACAATTTTATGTTATTATTTAGTCTTTAAAATGTTATTATATATGTCTCTATGTTTGATAACTTTTCCCTGTTATTAGATCTATGTATCTGTTGGGAAATAAATTATTATTATTATTATTCAGTGCTCAAAAATTTAAAAAAAAAATCTCTTTCAGAACTTTACACTTTTTATCAAGAGTTCAGTAACTTTTATTCAGATTTGGAGGCTATAGATTTTTCTAGAAAATCTGTTCCTAGAAATCTAGACTCCTTTCAGTTGGTTAATAGATAAGGCGTTGAGATGTTGAAAATCCATATTCATTTGTATTTTAAAGTTGTAAATAACTAAGATTTTCAAAATGTGTGTTTATTTTCACTACAATTGTTTCGCAAATTTATTGCTTCTTCAGGTGAATGAAAGTTTTTGAAATTGTAAACTTTCATTCACCTGAAGAAGCAATAAATTTGCGAAACAATTGTAGTGAAAATAAACACACATTTTGAAAATCTTAGTTATTTACTCTTTTCAGTTATTTCTCCTTCAGATATCAAGATTGTTTTTTTAAGCTGTCTTTTAAACTGCGAAGTTTTTAGAATTTCTTTTCTAGAAATGTAGAATTCGGGACATTTCCAGTAAATTGCGAAGATTTAAATGAAAGTTTTTATAGAAAATTTGTTTTTAAACATCTAGACTTATTAGCGAGAGTTCAGGAAATTTGAAGTAATTTCTTCTCCACATTTCAAAATTTTTTTCAACTTTTAAATCGCAGAGTTTTTTGTGGCTCTTGAATTTTTAGAATTTTCTTCTGGAAATCTAGATTATTTTCTCGAGGGTCCAGGAAATTTTTAAAAATTTATTCTCCAGAGTTCAAGTTTTTTAAATTGCAAAGATTTTCTTTGCGGCATTAGGATTTTCTAGAATTTTTTTTTTCTAAAAGAATGGTCTTGTAGATTTTGTTTACCAAAATTGTCTATTATTTCAGAATTATTGATTGTAGTGTGTTCTAAAGGTAAATAACTTCTTCCCCAAATTAATTTTTTTTTCAACTTTTTTTATAAATTGCGAAGATTTTCTTTCAGACTCTAAATTTTTTAATTCGTCTTCTTTTCGAGAATTCAGGTAAATATTAGTAATTGCTTTTCTAGAACTCAACATTTTGTTTCAACTAGAGGCTATAAAATTATTTAGATAGTTTTAAATAGCGGAATTTTTCATGGAAGGTATAGAATTTTTTAGAAAATTTTCTCCTAGGAATGTTTTCTTATTTTCGAGAAAGTTTAAGGAATGTTCAGTAATTTCTCTTCCCGATTTCAAGTTATTTTTTCAACTGGTCTTCTAGAAGGTTCTAGAATTTTTAGAAAATTTTCATTTAGAAATCTAGATTTTTACAGTAAATCGGGGGGGGGGGGAGGGGGGTAATTGGGTAATTACTAATTTGTAAATGGAAACCAAATAATACTTTTGTGTACTCTATTCTGTACATAAAAACGGAAAAGGATGTTAAATATTACTTGTCTGAAAAACATTTTAGACAATTTAATTAGTTAATTCTTGAATTTTGGAGGCGTTTACTTCGTGGTACATTTTCGATTATTAAATAAAGAAAACACTTAACTTTTTTATACCACTTATATTTAATATAAGTGGTATAAAAAAGTTGAGTGTTTTCTTCATTTAATAATTAGTTAATGTTTTCTAATCATTTAAACGGAATATTTTGTATAGTAATTTAACGTCCTCATTTTTAGAAACTTTGTCCAGAGTCAAATATTTTTTTTTTTTAGATTTTAATTTTATAGAAAATTATAATTCGTGAAGAAATTTGTTTTAATGAAGTTGCTTAGAAATTATCGGGTGGTTATACTTTTTACACAGTTTTTCTTTCCAGCTTTTAAAGTTTACTAGAAAAGTTTCTTCTCACCCTAATTGAAGAATTTTCTTCAATAATTCACTGTATTTTTTTAATTTTTAGAAACTTCAAACATTTCTAATATTATATTATTCAAATTTGCTTGTTTTCTTTAGAAAATTTCTAGAAAATTTCAATTCATCTTTCGTTCCTATTTTTACAAACTTTATCGAGACTATTTTTTTTAGATTTTAATTCGTTTAAAAAATATTAGCATTTTCCAGAATTTCTTCCATTATAAATTCTAGAAAATCTTCAATAAACAAATAAAGCAAGAAATCCTGGAAAATATTAAGGGTCTGTAATTAAAAATTCTGGAAATTAGTAAAATTCTAAATAGGTTCCAGAATCAATGTGCAAATTCGTAGAAATTTTGCTAAGGGTTTTAAAATGTTCGGCATTTTTTCTATCTTTTCCAAAAATATTTTTTGAGACATTTCAGCATTTCTTATCTCATCGTAATTGTTCAAGAGTTAATTATTTTTTTACATTAATTAATAAATAAAAAATTAATTTTCAAATAATTTTGAAACCAAATTTGGTTCAGAGTTCAGAGCCAAGCATTTGTCCACTAAATTTCTAGAATATGTTAGTAATTTTTCGTTTACGGTTTTACTTTCGATTTTTTAATTTTTTTCTGGTAATTTCAAACATATTTTGCTATATTTCTAGAAATATTTTCGTTTAGGAATTTTCGCTTTAAATCGTAATTATTCCTCAAGAGTTTTTTTTGCTTTACTTGCTTTATTCTATCGAAATTGTCTAGGATTTATACAAGAATTCTTGGGATTTCAGTAATTAAAAATATTCAATTTCCAAATTCGGTCGTAGGCTCTCCTTTCAGGAAGAATTGCTAGATCTTACAAATCCATGATTTTCCTAAAGGGTTCTCGAATTTTTGAGTAATATAAAGTCCAGATTCACGGAATATTTGTCAAAATTTGTAGAATTTTTTGCAGTTTTATTTCAAGACAATTTTTAATTCAGGGTTTTTCCCCCAAATTATAAGAATTTTCTTTGGCAATTAATTTTACAGAAATTTGTCTTCTCAAGCATTTATTACTTTAACTTTTCAGGTTTTCCTTCAAGGATTCTAGAAATATCCAGTAATTTTCTGTCCAGATACCAAGAAATTTTTTCGTACGTTGTGAAATTGCGAAGCAGTTTTTTTAATATAAATTTCTAGAATTTTTTAGTAATTTTTCTTTCAGAGATTTTCATTAGGTTTTGAAAGGTTTTTCTTTTTCTAAAAATTTAAAATTTACAATTTTCAACTAAAATAAGTCCAGATTATTTGAAGTTGTTAAGGTTTCTTTTTAATTTCTTAGAAATTGCATAATTGTTTCGAGATTTTTTTTCTAGAAATATTTTCTTTTAGACTCTTGGATTTTTCTTGCTTGCTTTTTTTTGTTGGAATTATTAAATGTTCTAAAATTTTCTAGTAAGTTTTATTCTACATTACTAGAAAATTTTTTTGAGAGTTTTAGAATTTATAAACATTTTTTATAGATATCTAATATATCTCCGCAGTTTTATTTTTTTAATTTTTCACCAATGGTCAAGCGTTTTCTTGTAAAATTTTTCAGAATTTTTTCTTTCAGACTTTTAGATTTTTTCATCTTATTGTATGTGAAATTTACTAGGATTTTTTGAAAGGGTTATAAAATTTTCTAATAATTATAATTCTAGATTCATCAAAGTTTCTAATGTTCTAGAATTTTCCTGGCAATTAATTTTTTTTTACAAATTATTTTTATAAAATATTAGAATTTTTAGCATTTGTCGCTTTAATTTATCTGGATCTCCTACTAGATTATTACTTTTTGTCGAGGATTCTAAATCCTCTATCCCACCTTCCATTAAGTAAAACATCATCAAAAATCATTTGAAATATTTGTATGAAAGCATCAATTTGTGTTTGTTTATATTTTAGGTCTTTTAACTTTAGGTGAACACTCATAATCATGTAATTTATATTACAAGTAATTGTAAAGAATCCAAAATTGGGCAAATGTTTAAGAATAGCTTTTTTGCCTTATAGTTTTTCAGAAAAATATAGGGAAAGTACTATGATGGCCACATCACCATTTTAGTTCTTGTTATAGTGTATGTATAAATAAATTATAGTTCGTAACTTCTTCATTTAATTAACCACAACAATATTTATCTGATTAAGTAGTTGTAAGTCCGTCTTATCAAGGTGAATATAAATAACAAGAAGTAATTTATATTACCCTATAATATTTATCTCGCTTGAAGTACTAGTAAAAATTCCAATTCCTCAATATTTACCTCGTTTAACGGAATTATTAAAGTCTCACCCGATACAATAAAGAGTTAAGGGGTCCTTAAACTTTTAATATTATACGCGGTTCAAAAATAAGAAGCTGAGACTCTCAATTTACATATGAGAACATTCTGTTGCCGGTGTGATATGATCGCAAACGGAAGCCATAATAATAACATTAATTACGGTCTTATATTCCCACAACAATCAACAAAAGATAAAATTCCGCACATGCATATGAATCACTGTTAAAAAAAAACAATAATCAACTTAATCTAAGATTGTGTTTAAATTAATTTAAAAAAAAACGCAATAAATAACACTACAGTTTATTACTTAATTCACTTGTTTATTCAATAAACTGTGCTGTTATTAAAAAAAAACGCCACACAAACAAAATCTAATCGTGAAAATGAGTAATCAAATCTAATCAACTAATGATGTATTGAAATTAAAACGTCTTACTCATGTTACTTCTTATCTTTGCGAATGTTTATCAAAGAATGCAATGAACAAGGTATGATAATTCGTCAATTCGAAGGAACGCGTTCGTCATAATCGTATCAAACAAGTGGGGTGTTTGTTTAGATTACGATTGTAATAAAAGGCAGAGCTTTGCGAATTCTCTGCCAGTCCTTTCGGTAACACTACCAGTTTAACAAACAAACAAAAAAGAAAGAAAAGTGTCCGCCATGAATATCGCTCGTCATCTGAGTTTTAAGAAGAAGAGTCAATGCCCTGGTTTGGTAAGATCTACACATACTTGTTGACATACTTCATAATTCTTAAATAATTTTGTTCATATTTGATGATTCAACTTTAACTTAACTGATTACGATTATAATCGTATAGTTTTTTGGTTAGAAATACTTGTTTATACTATCGTAATTGCAGGGTAGGATAGTGAGCACCCACCCACCCTATATGAAGGGCAGGGTGCCCACTACACCCACCCTACATATACTTTCAAACTTAACTTGCAAAACTATTTTATTAATTTTTAAAACTCTTAAAGTAATTATGCTCTTGGTTTATGAACAAGAAACCAGTGATGGTAGTTGATTTTTAGATGTATATGTAGGGTGGGCGGGTGGCCTCTATCCCACCCTCCAATCCAAAAAACATCAGCGTGAGTTCTTCTTAAAATATCTTTTATTGTAAAAACATTATAAATTTTAATTACGAACACATTTTTTTCTGTGCGTTTTCCTAATTAGAATCACTCGTTTATGGTTTTGTAATTGGAGGGTGGGATAGTGGCCACCCACCCACCCTACATATATTTTTAAACTTACCCTGTAAATCTACTTTTTAATTTTTTTTAAACTCTCAAAGTAATTATGTTTTTGGTTGCCGAACAAAAAAACCAGTAATCGTGGTTGAATTCTTAATATATATGTAGGGTGGGTGGGTGGCCTCTATCCCACCCTCCAATCCAAAAAACATCAGCGAGAGTTCTTCTTAAAATAACTTTTATTGTAAAAACATTATAAATTTTAATTACGAAAACTTTTTTTTCTGTGCGTTTTCGTAATTAGAATCATTCATTTATGGTATTGTAATTGGAGGGTGGGATAGTGGCCACCCACCCACCCTACATATATTTTTAAACTTATCCTGTAAATCTACTTTTTAATTTTTTTTTTAAACTCTCAAAGTAATTATGTTTTTGGTTGCCGAACAAAAAACCAGTGATAGTGGTTGAATTCTTAATATATATGTAGGGTGGGTGGGTGGCCTCTATCCCACCCTCCAATCCATAAAACATCAGCGTGAGTTCTTCCTAAAATATCTTTTATTGTAGAAACATTATAAATTTTAATTACGAAAACATTTTTTTCTGTGCGTTTTCCTAATTAGAATCACTCATTTATGGCATTTGTAATTGGAGGGTAGGATAATGGCCACCCTTCCACCCTACATATATTTTTAAACTTATCCAGTAAATCTACTTTTTAATTTTTTTTAAACTCTCAAAGTAATTATGTTTTTGGTTGCCGAACAAAAAACATAATAGTGGTTGAATTCTAAATACATATGTAGGGTGGGTGGGTGGCCTCTATCCCACCCTCCTACCCATAAAACATCAATGAGTGTTCTTCCTAAACCATTTTTTTTAATTATAAAAACGTTATAAATTTTTAATTACGAATACTCCTTTTCTGTGCATTATCCTAGTTATAAACACTGGTTAATACTATAATAATTGGAAGGTGGGATAGTGAAAACCCACCCACCCTACATATACTTTTAAACTTATCCCATAAATCTACTTTTTAATTTTTCAAAAACTTTTTTTTTGTTTTTCCATATTTTTACCGATTGTGAGTGCGATTATTGTTTAATTTATGTAAAAATGATTTACGATTATTACAAAATATTCAAGTAGAATCAATTTTGAATATATTTTGTTATTCTTACATTGTCAGTGGCATTTGTTTTTCCATTTTTTACCGATGAAACAGTGAAGTGAAAATTGAAAATAATTGTGTGCGTGTTACAGTAGGATTATTTTTTAATTTTTTGTTAAAATGATTTATGATTATTACAAAATATTCAAGTAGAATCAATTTTGAGTAAATTTTGTTATTCATACATTGTCAGAGGCATTTGTTTTTCCATTTTTTACCGATGAAACAGTGAAGTGAAAATTGAAAATAATTATGAGCGTGTTACAGTAGAAATATTTTTTAATTTTTGTAAAAATGATTTATGATTATTACAAAATATTCAAGTAGAATCTACTATGTATAGATTTTATTACTCTTACATTACCAGTAGCATTTGTTTTTCCACTTTTTACAGAAATTTAGAAATTATCGAACTTAAATACGCAAGTTGTCATTTCCGATTTAACTTCTGTTCATCGCTAAAAAATTAGCAAAACAAAAGCCACTGTCCACGTAAAAATAACGAAATGTATTAAAAATTGATTCTGCTTAAAGGTTATATAATAATCAGCAATCATTTTTACAGAAATTTGGAAATTATCGCACTTAAACAGGCAAAAAGTCATTTCCGATTTACACTTTTGTTCATCGGTGAGAAAATAGCAAAACAAATGCCACTGTTCACTTAAAAATAACGAAATGTATTTAAAATTGATTTTGCTTAAAGGTTATATAATAATCAGAAATCATTTTTACCGAAATTTGGAAATTATCGCAATTAAACACGCAAGTTGTCATTTCAGAATTACACTTCTATTTATCGGTAAAAAAATGGCAAAACAAATGCCACTGTCTACATTAAAATAGCAAAAGTGATTCAAAACTGATTCTACTTAAAGGATTTATAATAATCAGGAATCAATTTTACAGAAATTTAGAAATTATCGCACTTAAACACGCAAGTTGTCATTGCCGATTTACACTTCTGTTTATCGGTTAAAAAAATAGCAAAACAAATGCTACTATTTATGTAAAAATAACGAAATATATTCAAAACTGATTCTGCTTAAAGATTGTATAACAATTAAAAATAATTTTACAGAAACTTTGACATTATCGAACTTAAACAGGCAAATTGTCATTTGCGATTTACAATTTTGTTCATCGGTAAAAAAATAGCAAAACAAATGCTACTATCTATGTAAAAATAGCGAAATATGTTCAAAACTGATTCTGCTTAAAGGTTGTTTAACAATTAGAAATAATTTTTACAGAAATTTTGAAATTATCGCACTTAAACACGCAAGTTGTCATTTCCGAATTACACTCCTATTCATCAGTAAAAAATGGCAAAACAAATGCCACTACCTACATAAAAATAGCAAAAGTGAGTCAAAACTGATTCTACTTAAAGGATTTATAATAATCAGGAATCAATTTTACAGAAATTTAGAAATTATCGCACTTAAACACGCAAGTTGTCATTGTCGACTTACACTTCGGTTTATCGGTTAAAAAAATAGCAAAACAAATACTACTATCTATGCAAAAATAGCGAAATATATTCAAAACTGATTCTGCTTAAAGATTGTATAACAATTAAAAATAATTTTACAGAAACTTTGAAATTATCGGACTTAAACAGGCAAATTATCATTTGCGATTTACAATTTTGTTCATCGGTAAAAAAATACCAAAACAAATGGCACTGTTCACGTGAAAATAGCAAAATATATTCAAAACTGAATCTACTTAAAGGTTAAATAATAATCAGGAATAATTTTTACAGAAATTTAGAAATTATCGCACTTAAATACGCAAGTTGTCATATCCGATTTAACTTCTGTTCATTGGTAAAAAATTAGCAAAACAAATGCCACTGTCCACGTAAAAATAGTGAAATATATTCAAAACTGATTCTGCTTAAAGGTTATATAATAATTAACAATCACTTTTACCGAAATTTGGAAATTATTGCTCTTAAACACGCAAGTTGTTATTGCCGATTTACACTTCCGTTTATCGTTTAAAAAAATAGCAAAACAAATGCTATTATCTATGTAAAAATAGCGAAATGTATTTAAAACTGATTCTGCTTAAAGGTTACATAATAATCAGGAATCATTTTTTCAGAAATTTAGAAATTATCGCACTTAAACATGCAAGTTGTCATTTCCGAATTACACTTCTATTCATCGGTAAAAAAATAGCTAAACAAATGCCACTCTCCACTTAAAAATAGCGAAATGTATTTAAAACTGATTCTGCTCAAAGGTTTTATAATAATCAGTAATTATTTTTACCGAAATTTGGAAATTATCGCTCTTAAACATGCAAGTTGTCGTTTCTGATTTACACTTCTGTTCAACGGTAAAAAAATAGCCAAACAAATGCCACTGTCCACGTGAAAATAGTGAAATATATTCAAAACTTATTCTGCTTAAAGGTTTTATAATAATTAGAAATAATTTTTACAGAAATCTTGAAATTATCGAACTTAAACAGGCAAATTGTCATTTCCGATTTACACTTTTGTTCATAGGTGAGAAAATAGCAAAACAAATGCCACTGTTCACGTAAAAATAGCGAAATGTATTTAAAATTGATTCTGCTTAAATATTATATAATAATCAGCAATCATTTTTACCGAAATTTGGAAATTATCGCACTTAAACCTGCAAGTTGTCGTTTCCGATTTACACTTCTGTTAATCGGTAAAAAAATGGCAAAACAAATGCCACTGTCTACATTAAAATAGCAAAAGTGAGTCAAAACTGATTCTACTTAAAGGATTTATAATAATCAGGAATCAATTTTACAGAAATTTAGAAATTATCGCACTTAAACACGCAAGTTGTCATTGCCGATTTACACTTCTGTTTATAGGTTAAAAAATTAGCACAACAAATGCTACTATCTATGTAAAAATAGCGAAATATATTAAAAACTGATTCTGCGTAAAGGTTGTATAATAATTAGAAATAATTTTTACAGAAACTGAAATTATCGAACTTAAACAGGCAAATTGTGATTTCCGATTTACACTTTTGTTCATCGACAAGAAAATAGCAAAACAAATGCCACTGTCTACGTAAAAATAGCAAAATTGATTCAAAACTGATTCTGCTTAAAGGATTTATAATAATCAGGAATCAATTTTACAAAAATTCAGAAGTTATCGCACTGAAACACGCAAGTTGTCATTGCCGACTTACACTTCTGTTTATCTGTTAAAAAATAGCAAAACAAAGGCTGCTATCAATGTAAAAATAACGAAATGTATTCAAAACTGATTCTGCTTTTAGGTTATATAATAATCAGCAAAAATTTTTACCGAAATTTGGAAATTATCGCACTTAAACATGCAAGTTGTCGTTTCCGATTTACACTTCTCTTAATCGGTAAAAAATAGCAAAACAAATGCCACTGTCCACGTAAAAATAGCGAAATGTATTCAAAACTAATTCTGCTTAAAGGTTGTATAATAATTAGAAATAATTTTTACAGATATTTTGAAATTTCGAACTTAAACAGGCAAATTGTCATTTCCGATTTACACTTTTGTTCATCGGTAAAAAATAGCAAAACAAAAGCCACTGTCCACGTAAAAATAACTAAATGTATTTAAAATTGATTCTGCTTAAAGGTTATATAATCAGCAATCATTTTTACCGAAATTTGGAAATTATCGCACTTAAACATGCAAGTTGTCGTTACCGATTTACATTTCTGTTCATCGGTAAAAAAATAGCAAAACAAATGCCACTGTCCACGTAAAAATAACGAAATGTATTTAAAATTGATTCTGAAATTAGCAAAACAAAAATAGCGAAATGTATTCAAAACTGATTCTGCTTAAAAGTTATATAATAATCAGGAATAATTTTTACAGATATCAAAGTAATTTTGTTTTTGGTTTTCGGTCAAGCAATCAGTGACGGTGGATGAATTCTAAATATATATGTAGGGTGGGTGGGTGGCCTCTATCCCACCCTTCAACTCATAAAACATCAAAGAGAGTTCTTCTTAAATTAATTTTTATTATAAAAACATTATAATTTTTTAATTACGAAAACATTTTTTCTGTGCATTTTCTTAGTTAAAAACACTCGTTTATAATATAGAAATTGGAGGGTGGAACAGTGGTCACCCACCCATCCTACATATATTTTAAAACTTATCGAATAAATCTTCTTTTTAATTTTATTTAAATTCTTAAAGTAATTATATGGTTGGTTTTCGGACAATAAACCGGTGATGGTGGTTGATTTTAAATGTATATGTAGGGTGGGTGGGTGGCCGCTATCCCACCCTTCAATTCAAAAACATCAACGAAAGTTCTCCTTAAAATAATTTGTATTATAAAGACATTATAAATTTTTAATTACGGAAACATGTTTTTCTGTGCTTTTTCCTAGTTTGAAATACTCGTTTATAATATAGAAATTAGAGGGTGAGATAGTGGCCACACACCCACCCTACATGTGTTTTTAAACTTATCCCATAAATCTACTTATTCAAAAATATGCGTGAATCACTGCATATGTTAAGTGATCTATATAAAAACTATCCATCCGATGAGTTAAAAGCAATAAAAAATAATGTTCGCTTGAAATACCGCAAATTCATTAAAAATACGCGTAAATTTGAGGCAGGAAAAAAAGCTATGTGGAAATTAATAGACTTTGCTAGGGAAAAATCGCGTACTATTGATTGTAAATGTACGTGTAATGATTTCAGTGATTTTTTAGTAACGTAGCAGAGACATTAATAAATAGATTACCAGACGTATCCTTCAATTACAATATAAGAACAAGTCAATCTATAAACTTTAATTTTACAGAGACTACTTCAATACTTGTGAGAGATGCAATCAACAGCATAAAAAATAGCAAATGTGATGATATATATGGATTATTTCCCGCATTTAAGGTGCATTATAAATCAAATTTACAAAATTAATTAATGAATCGACAGTAAGTGGTGTCTTTCCCGATATTCTTAAAGTAGCTAAGATTTTTCCTATATTTGAATGGGGTGACGAGGATGAAATAAACAACTACAGGCCAATCTCCATTTTACCAATAATATCAAAAATAATCTAAAAAATCATGATCAAATATTAGAATATTTTGAAACCAATAAACTTTTTAATGAAAGACAATTTGGTTTCAGAACTGGAATCACAACATCGGATGCCATAATTTCTCTCATTGATTCGATAATGAACACTTTTGAAAGAAAAAATGTTTGAGTTGTATCATTCATTGATTTGAGTAAGGCTTTTGATTGCGTCTCGCACGATTTGCTAACACAAAAGTTAAAATCCTACAATTTTTCGGAACACAGTATCTTGCTCATTAACTCCTACCTTAATAATAGATATCAGTCTGTGTTCTATAATAATATGCTCTCAAATCCCGAAAAAATAAGGTTTGTAATCCCACAAGGATCAATTTTAGGACCCATTTTATTCCTAATTTTCATTAATGATTTACCTAATCAAGCCAATATAACGAATAACATTCTATTTGCTGACGATTGTACTGTAACTGATGAGGTCAGGAAAGATGAAGATGCAGGTATTATAGGTGAATTGTCACTAAATGCCGTTAAAACATGGGTTACACAAAATAAATTAATTCCCAACGATAACAAAACAAAAAATATTGTATTTAGCTTAAAAAAGGGCAACCAGCCCGTAAGTCATCGTTTCCTTGGTCTGTATGTAGATTCTACAATATCTTGGAAAATGCATGAAGATGTAAAAAGACATTTTCTGCCTGCGTAATCTAAAAATTAATTATGTGCCAGAAAAAATATTAAAATCGCTTACCATGGTCTAATAGAGTCACGCCTAAGATATGGACTTGTTGCATGGGACAATACATCATGCAGGCATAGAATGTTCAGGTTACAACGAAAGTCTATTCGTATCTTAGGTGATATTAAATATAGAGACGATTGCAGGCTAATTTACAAACGCTATGGTGTGTGGCCTCTGTCCCACCCTCCAACCCATAAAACATCGGCGAGTGTTCTTTTAAAAGTAATCTGTATTATAAAGCCATTTAAAACTTTTAATTACGAAAACATTTATCTCTGTGCATTTTCCCATTTTGAAACACTTGTTTATAATATGGTGATTGGAGGGTGGGATAGTAGCCACCCACCCACCCTACATATATTTTTAGACTTATCCTATAAATCAACTTTTTATTATTTTTAATTCTCAAAGTAATTATGCTCTTGGTTTCTGGACAAGAAACCAGAGATGGTGGCTGATTTCTAAATATACAGGGTGGTGCACCACATTGATTATTATTATTATTTTTGTATATATTAGGTTATTTTGTTAGCACTGAATTAAAACAGATAAATACAAAAATAAATACATTCGCGTCGGCTTCTATACGGCAAACGGCAAAATATTTTTTAAATCTTTTTGTTGAGAGCTATGTAGGTTCATTAGGAGCACGTTTTAAATTATTATATATACAGGGTGACTAAAAAGAAAGTTACATACCAAAGTTATATAAATTTCATTGGAATACCCTGTGTATTATTACATATTTTGATAGTTCAGGCTAAATAAAGGCAAGTTACTGGTATGTTTCCTATACCTAACTCAAGCCGTTTTTAAGATAATTTGATAATTCTTGAAAATTTAGACCAAACTTTAAGATGATTGGCTGTCTTACATTTTTAAGCTAGACATTTTATGTTGTGTTTATCTTTTAGTCTAAGCATTAGACTTGACGATAAAATAAATATGATCCCTAAAAATTACTTTTTCTTTCTATACATTTTCCTTGTTAGAAATACTCGTTTTTAGTTTGGGATTTACAACCTTACATTTGTTTTTGTTTAAACTTATTCCATAATTCTACTTTTTAAATTTTTCAAAAACTCTCAAATTAATTATGCTCTCTCTAATTCATACAAAATAAAAGAGTGTACGAAAATATTTTTTTTATGTTTTGTTAGTTAAAAACACTCGTTTATACTATGGTAATTAGAGGGTGGGATAGTTGCCACCCACCCACCCTACATATATTTTTATACTTATCCTATAAATCTATTTTTAAACTCTCAAAGTAATTATGTTTTTGGTTTCGGATATTAAACCTACCGTCACTGGTTGATGAATTCTAAATGTATATGTAGGGTGGGTTCTTCTTAAATTATTTTTTATTAGAAATTATAAAGAAAGTATAAATTTTTGAAGAAATTACAAATTTTTAATAACAAAAACACTTCTTTCTGTGTATTTTCCCAATTAAAAACACTCGTTTATACTATGGTAATTGGAAGATGGGATAGTGATCACCCACCCACCCTACATATGTTAAAAACTTGTCCTATAAAACTACTTTTCAATTTTTCAAAAACTCTTTTAATTTTTAATTACGAAAACTTTTTAACTGTGCATTTTTCTAATTAGAAACACGCGTTTATAATATAGAAATTGGAGGGTGGCCTCCCACCCACCCTACATATACTTTTAAACTTAGCCTGCAAATCTATTTTTAAATTTTTTTAAATCTTTCAAATTAATTCTGTTGTTGGTTTCCGGACAACAAACCAGTGATGGTGGCTGAGTTCTAAATATATATGAAGGGTGGGTGGGTGGCCTCTATCTCACCCTCCAACTTATAAAACATTAACGAGAGTTCTTCTTAAACAAATTTTTATTATAATAACATGATAAATTTTTAATTACAAAAACATTTTTTTCTGGGCATTTTTCTAGTTTGAAACACTCGTTTATAAAATAGAAATTGCAGAGTGGGATAGTGGCCACCCACCTACTTATACTTTTAAACTTATCCCATAAATCTACTTTTTAATTTTTCAAAAACTCTCCAAGTAATTTTGTTTTTGCTTTTAGACAATATACCAGTGATGGTGGTTCAATTCTAAATATATATGTAGGGTGGGTGGGTGTACTTAATCCCACCCTCCAATTCATAAAATATCAGCGAGAGTTCTTCTTCAAATAATTTTTATCGTAAAGACATTATAAATTTTAATTACGAAAAAAGAAATTTCTGTGCATTTTCCTAGTTATAATCACTCGTTTATGGTATGGTGGGATAATGGACACCCACCCACCCTACATACATTTTTAAACTTATCCTATAAATCTACTTTTTATTTTTTTTAACTCTCAAAGTAATTATGTTTTTGGTTTCCGGACAAGAAAGCAGTAATGCTGGATGGATTCAAGTATATATATAGAGTGGGTAGGTGGCCTCTATCTGGAAATTGAAGGGTGTGTTAGTAGCCACAATCCTACCCTACATATGTTTTTTACACTCTTAAAGTAATTTTTATTAAAAGAACATTTTAGATTTTTAATTACGAAAACTTTTTTCTGTGCATTTTTATAATTAAAAACACTCGTTTATACTATGATAATTAAAGGATAGGATAGTGGACACCCACCCACCCGACATATATTTATAAACTTATCTTATAAATTCACTTTTTTTTGGTAAACTCTCAAAGTAATTATGTTTTTGGTCTCCGAACAAGAAACCAGTGATGCTGGCTGGATTCATGTATTTATGTAGGGTGGGTGGGTGTCCTTTATTCCAAATTATAAACACTCGTTTATACTATGGTAGTTGGAGGGTGAAATCGTGGCTACCCACCCACCCTACATATATTTTCAAACTTATCCTGCACAACTATTTTATTAATTTCTAAAATCTCTCAAAGTAATTATGTTTGTTGATTTCCGGACATGAAACCAGTGACGGTGGCTAAATTCTAAATGTATATGTAAGATGGGTGGGTGGAATGTATCCCACCCTCCAATCCATTAAGCATCAGCGAGTGTTCTTCTTAAAGTAATTTTTAGTACAAAAAAATTATAAAATTATAATTACGAAAAAAAAATCTGTACATTTTCCTAGTTAGAAACACTTGTTTATACTATGGTAATTAGATGATGGGATAATGGACACCCACCCACCCTATATATATTTTTAAACTTATCCTATAAATCTAATTTTTAATTTTTTTTAAACCCTCAAAGTAATTATGTTTTTGGTTTCCGGACAATAAACCTGTGACGATGGATGAATTCTAAATGTATATGTAGGGTGGGTGGGTAGCCACTACACCCACCCATCCTACATATATTTATAAACTTATCCTATAAATATACTTTTTAATTTTTTTTAAATTCTCGAAATAATTATGTTTGTTGATTTCTGGACAAAAAAACAATAATGGTGGCTGAGTTGTAAATATATATGTAGGGTGGGTGGGTGTCCTCTATCCCACCCTCCAATTCATAAAATATCAGTGAGTGTTCTTCTTAAAGTATTTTTTTTATAAAAACATTATATATTTTGAATTACGAAAACATTTCTCTGTTCATTTTCCTAGTTAGAAACACTCGTTTGAAATATAGAAATTGGAGGGTGGAATAGTGTCCACCCACCCACTCTGCATATAATTTTAAACTCATCCAATAAATTTATTTTTTTATTTTTAAAAACCCTCAAAATAATTATACTTTTGGTTTCCAGACAATAAACCAGTAACGGTGGATAAATTCAAAATGTATATGTAGGGTGGGTGGGTGGCCTCTATCCTATCCTCCAATTCATAAAACATCAGCGAGTTTTATCCTTAAACTAATATTTATTATAAAGTTATTATAAATTTTAATTACGAGAACATTTTTTCTGTACAATTTCCTAGTTATAAACAATTGTATATAATTAAATAATTAGAGGGTCGGATAGTATTCACCTAAAAACCCTACATATGTTTATAAACTTTTCCTATAAAACTACTTTTCAATTTTACAAAAGCTCTCTTAGGTTTTTAATTACGAAAACATGTTTACTGTGTAGTTTCGTAGTTAGAAACCCTCGTTTATAATATGGTAATTGGAGGGTACGATAGTGGCCACCCACCCACCCTATATACACTTTTAACCTTACCCTATAAATCTACATTTTAATTTTTTTTAAACTCACAAAGTATTTATGTTATTAGTTTCCAGACAAGAAACCAGTGATAGTGGCTGTGTTGTAAATATATATGTAGGGTGGGTGGGTGGCCTCTATCCCACCCTCCAACCCATAAAACATCAGCGAGAGTTCTTTTTAAAGTAATTTGTATTATAAAGACTTTTAAAATTTTTAATTACAAACACATTTATTTCTGTGGATTTTCTCAGTTTGAAACACTCGTTTATAATATAGAAATTTGAGGGTGGGATAGTGGCCACCCACCCACCCTACATATTTTTTTAACTGCTCCTATAAATCTACTTCTTAATTTTTTTAAACTCTCAAAGTAATTATGTTGTTGGTTTCTTGACAAGAGTCCAGTGATGGTGGTTGAATTTCAAATGTATATGTAGGGTGGGTGGGTGGCCTCTATCTCACCCTCCAATTCATAAAACATCAGCAAGTGTTCTTCTTAAAGTAATTTATAAAGTAATTATAAATTTTAAATTACAAAAACATGTTTTCTGTGAAATTTCCTAATTAGAAATAATTGGATGCTTGACAAAAACAGTTAACAGTATAGAATAGCAATGGCAGTTAAAGTTTACTATAGCAATTAACAGTGACAGTTGATCTTGACACTTGGAAGTAACACTAAACAGTGACATTTGTCTTTGCAAATGTTATCTGCTTTTATTTTCATTTCTAAACTCTTCTGATTTTTCTATAATTAACTTTCTGATATAATTGGTTTGTATGTATTTGACTGATTTTGAACTGTTTTAACAGTTAACCATTGATATTAACAATTTACTGTGAAAGTTGGCAGACTGTTGACAGTGGCAATTGACTGTAAAAATTTGTCAGGGGTAGTTGAAAGTGAAAGTTGACATTTAACAATTAGAATTACAATGGCAGTTAACAGTTAACATCTGACAATGTAGAATGATAATGGCATTTGACTGCAGCAGTTAACAGTGACAGTTGATTTTGACAGTTGGAAGTAACACTTAACAGTGACAGTTGGCAAGCTTCCACCGTAAGTTAAGTTGTATGAATTAAGTATAGTAAGTTGACAGTAACAATATAAAGCAACTGTTGATCTTGGCAGCTGGAAATAACAGTTAACACTGACAGTTGGCAGTGACAGTTTACATTTGACAGAGACAGTTGACAATTTAAAGTAAAAGTTGTCAGTGGCAGTTAGCAATGAAGGTTGACAGTAGCAGTTAACAATGACAGTTGATCTTGGCAGGTGGAAGTTACACTTAACTTTAAATATTTGATGGAAGAGGCGTTTACGATTTGTAATTGAAACACACTAACTTTGTTTTTTCATTATATTTAGTATAGTGGTAAATCAAAGTTAGTTATAGTGAATTTAACTGATTTTAACTGTTTCAGTGAAGGTTGATATTGACAGTTGACTGTGACAGTTGGCAGTGACTGTTGACAGATGACATTTGATAGAGACAATTAAAAGTGACAGTTGGCATTTGACAATGAAAAATAAAATTGGCAACTAACAGTTGACACTTGACAAAAGACAGTTAAGAGTTTACTTTTGACAGTTTAAAATATCGTTGGTAGTGAAGGTTGACTGTAGCAGTTAATAGTGATAGGTGATCTTGCCAGTTGGAAGTAACAGTTGACAGTGACAGTTGGCCGTTAAAGTTGACCATGATAATTGATAGTTCATACTTGACAATGAAATTTGTCAGTAGCAGTTAATCTTGGCAGGTGGAAGTAACAGTTGACATTTGACAGTGTAAAATAAAAATGGCAGCTAGCAGTTGACACTTGTCAAAGACAGTCAAGAGTTGACATTTGACAGTTTAAAATATCATTGGCAGTGGAGGTTGACTGTAGCAGTTAATAGTGATAGGTGATCTTGCCAGTTGGAAGTAACAGTTGACAGTGACAGTTGGCAGTCAAAGTTGACCATGATAATTGATAGTTCATACTTGACAATGAAACTTGTCAGTAGCAGTTAATCTAGGTAGGTGGAAGTAACAGTTGACATTTGACATTGTAAAATAAAAATGGCAGCTAGCAGTTGACACTTGTCAAAGACAGTTAAGAGATGACATTGGACAGTTTCAAATATCATTGGCAGTGGAGGTTGACCGTAGCAGTTAATAGTGATAGTTGATCTTGTCAGTTGGAAGTAACAGTTGACAGTGACAGTTGGCAGTCAAAGTTGACCATGATAATTGATAGTTCATACTTGACAATGAAACTTGTCAGTAGCAGTTAATCTTGGTAGGTGGAAGTAACAGTTGACATTTGACATTGTAAAATAAAAATGGCAGCTAGCAGTTGACACTTGTCAAAGACAGTTAAGAGATGACATTTGACAGTTTAAAATATCATTGGCAGTGGAGGTTGACCGTAGCAGTTAATAGTGATAGATGATCTTGTTAGTTGGAAGTAACAGTTGACAGTGACAATTGGCAGTCAAAATTGACCTTGATAATTGATAGTTCATACTAGACAATGAAATTTGTCATTAGCAGTTAATCTTGGTAGGTGGAAGTAACAGTTGACATTTGACAGTGTAAAATAAAAATGGCAGCTAGCAGTTGACACTTGACAAAGACAGTTAAAAGTTGACATTTGACAGTTTCAAATATCATTGGCAGTGGAGGTTAACCGTAGCAGTTAATAGTGATAGTAGATCTTGTCAGTTGGAAGTAACAGTTGACAGTGACAGTTGGCAGTCAAAGTTGACCATAATAATTGATAATTCATACTTGACAGTGAAATTTGACAATAGCAGGTTATCTTGGCAGGTGGAAGTAACAGTTGACATTTGACATTGTAAAATAAAAATGGCAGCTAGCAGTTGACACTTGACAAAGACAGTTAAGAGTTGACATTTGACAGTTTAAAATAACATTGGCAGTGGAGGTTGACCGTAGCAGTTAATAGTGATAGTTGATCTTGTCAGTTGGAAGTAACAGTTGACAGTGACAGTTGGCCGTCAAAGTTGACCATGATAATTGATAGTTCGTACTTGACAATGAAATTTGTCAGTAGCAGTTAATCTTGGCAGGTGGAAGTAACAGTTGACATTTGACAGTGTAAAATAAAAATGGCAGCTAGCAGTTGACACTTGACAAAGGCAGTTAAGAGTTGACAATGGACAGTTTAAAATATCATTGGCAGTGGAGGTTGACTGTAGCAGTTAATAGTGATAGTTGATCTTGTCAGTTGGAAGTAACAGTTGACAGTGACAGTTGGCAGTCAAAGTTGATCATGATAATTGATAGTTCATACTTGACAATGAAATTTGACTATAGCAGTTAATCTTGGCAGGTGGAAGTAACAGTTGACATTTGACAGTGTAAAATAAAAATGGCAGCTAGCAGTTTACACTTGACAAAGACAGTTAAGAGTTGACATTTGACAGTTTAAAATATCATTGGCAGTGGAGGTTGACCGTAGCAGTTAATAGTGATAGTTGATCTGATCTTGTCAGTTGGAAGTAACAGTTGACAGTGACAGTTGGCAGTCAAAGTTGCCAATTATAATTGATAGTTCATACTTGACAATCTTAACAGTTGGAAGTAACAGTGGATAATGACAGTTGGCAGTAGACGTTTAAAGTAACAGTTAATCTTGGCAGTTGGAAGTAAAAATTAACAGTGAGAGTTTACATTTAAGAGAGACAGTTGACAGTTTACAGTAAATGTTGATTATAAATTAACAGTTGATCTTGGCAGGTGGAAGTAACAGTTGGTCAGAGACAGTTGACAATTTACAGTAAAAGTTGACAGTGACATTTGGCAATGAAGGTTGACAGTAGTAGTTAACAATGACATCCTCCAATTAATAAAACATCAGCGAGAGTTCGTCTTAATGTAAATGTAATTGTCTATAGACTATACGTTTTTTTTTTAAAGCAGTTTCTTTTCTAATTGCCAAGAATTATTTATTAATTACCTTTTGCTTTATATTTCAGATACTACAGACAATATGTCACGCCACACTCTTCCTCCTCTTATTCGTGGGATTGTATCAGGAAGGTCTTATTAAGAAGAGCCCGAATGCGGCACCCATCACCCTGGACTTGGGTGATCTCTTACGCCCCAATAACGCTTCTGAGGCCAATCCCAACATCAAGTATTTGGACGCAATCAATTTTATGAATTGGAGCAAGGAGGTCAGTTGCACGCCCAAGGTCACCTTCTCAGGGGACGCGCTCTCGACGGTTCGCCTCAGCCTGGACTGCTATCCGAGGATCTACAAACCCTTCGAGAATTTTACGTCAGACCCTTCGGCCTTAGCAGTATGGGCAATTTTATTGGCACTTTGCGTCCACAGCCTTCTCGTATGGCAGATTAACAATAGCGATAACGGGGATTTCGATAGTTTTCCTTTTATGGCGAGCGCAAAGAAGTCCGAAAGGATCATCATGTTGGATCCAGTTAAATTAAAGACCAATACGAACGTATAATTAATTTGTTGAGTAAATTTCTCATCAATTAAAATATGTTTATGTTACAAAACTAATCAAAAATTGTTTGATTTTAAATTTGTATTAAATAATGTTAATTATGTCTAATAAGTTTAATAATTTAGATGTTCTGAATAATTAAGTATAGATTTGAATATTTTAAATAGAATTCCTTGCATGATTTGTAATTATCTCAAAATAATAATTCTTGAATGTTGATTAAAAATTAATACACTTGACACTTTCTTTTTCCACAATAGATTGTGTCAAAATAATAATGTATGTTAAAATTAAATATTTCTTCATCAATTTTGAATTACTAATAATTACACATGTATTAGGATATTTCGTTTTGCTAAGAAATGTGTTATAATTGATTATATAAATAAATTTCTTATCTCAAGTGTCTTTTTTTTATTATTACCAATAAATAAATAAATAAATCATAAAAATATTAATACTTTAAGCTAAAATCGCAGCCGGTCGAAACGGCCGTTTCACTTGCTGAGACTTCCTCCTGTTAATCGTCTTCTTGTTACCACTGAATACGGACACCCTTCTTATGGGGTACGTGTAATACATCGGAATGGGGTAGAGATTGTTCGGAACCTGCCTTTTTCCCCTACCACCTTGAGCGTCGTTCCTAATCAAGTACTTCGCAAACGCCCTCGCGAACGGATTCCGAGAGTACCTCTGTGAATTATAATAGCGCCTCCTGAAGGTAGCATCCGTTGGTGACACCCTCCCTCCTGGATAATTACCGAAATCGCGTCTGATTCGATTTTCCCCCGAAATATGCTGAATGATTACGATTAACGCAACAATGAAGAGTATTATTTTCATCTGAAATTTAAATTAACGTATTAAATAGTATGCAACCTAATATACATAATTATTTTAAGTTATTAGATGTATGTTTAATTGCATAAGTATTTTGAATTTTAATAATCTAATTCTTTAATACAAGTGCTTCAGATGAAAAAAAAATAAGGATTACAAAAAAAAACTATAAAACCATCGATTACCGTTACTTTTTTTATGTTGAGCTTAATAAATAAAAAATATTGTTCTTGAGAATTATCGAATTTTCAATCTAATTTTATTTTTACTTACGTCATTTTCTTATAAATAAATAGTAATAAAAATTATACGATAATAAAATTTATATCAACTTACCTTTAACAATTTTTTTGTTCACCTAATACGTTCAATACAAAATCAGTAAACCAACTGTAAATTTCTTGCGGTAGGTTACCTTTTTATGAACTTGAACAAATTCGTTGGGCAAACATGACATTGCCGGCCTTAATCAGGCCTAATGGCTTCCAGTAATGAGGTCTATGTGAAACCATCGAGACGATAATTGAACGCGCCGGGGAAACATTACGCATAAAGATGTGTGAAAAATCGTAGTAAACACTGTTATTGATCTAATTGGTGGGATTTTCTGCAGTTGCAAGAACGTACGGGTTATTGTAATGCTAACTGGTTAACAGTGAATACGGTTTTTTTACGAGAAATTCAACACAATGGCTTGAATTTTGCTTAAAGCTAATATTTTACATAGTAATTTCTATTCAAACATTGTATAGACTAATAATAATTATGATACAATCTATATATCTGAATAAAATACGAGGGATGGTAGGAAAGTAGTACTCGTTCGCACCTTGCCGCTGGTTGTGTGCTAACTTGTGCAGTTGTGTGTAAAGTTTTAACTGTGAGGGTTTATAATGTTCAAGAAAATAATTTGTGAATTTAGGGCTGTGATTCGATTTCCCAAGAAATGTGCGACCTTGGAATATTAATGGTCAATTGAAGGATGTGTATGGAAAAACTTATTTTCTAATGATTACTAATACCATTCGTGGTATAAACAAAATCAATTTGGGCTTTGAAAAATGTATCACAAAATGAGAATCACTACAATCAAGTATTTATACATCTGTCGTGTGTCACTTGCCATGTACCATTTACTAGCCATTATTATACATCTATCATCTATTATCTTTCATTTTCAGACGTCAATTATCAAGCGCCATCTGTTGATAATCAACAAATTTATGTTGACATTTATATTTTCATCAACTCTTCTGTAATTTTTAAATTAGTAAGGTTTGAATATAAATAAATAACCTTCTATAACTAATCCTATTTAAGCTTGATTTAAAGCCTTTCTACCACCATGTATATAATTTTTATTAATTTACACACTCAAAAATGTTACTTTGTCAATTTTCTTTTATTCAAATTTCGTAATTGTAAGTTATTGCAAACCGCAAGGCGATCAGTAATTAATGTTAATATGTATATGTAGGGTGGGTGGGTGGCCTCTATCCCACCCTCCAATCAGTAAAACATCATCAAAAACTATTTGAAATATTTGTATGAATACATCAATTAAAAAATGCAATTATTTTCAGTTTGTTTACATTTACAACTTCTAACTAAAACCCTTGATTATTTTTTACTGATTGGAGGGTGGGATAGAGGCCACCCACCCACCCTACATATACATGATAACTTTAATTGCTAATCGTTGTTGAGTTTCCTGCTAAAAACAATCAAACCCTTTATGTAATAAAAAATAAAACAAAATCACAATTTAAGTTTAAATACAAATGACTTTCTATAGCTAATATTATCTAATATATATCTAAAGTCTGCCCACCCATCATGCATCAAATTTTTACTAATTTACTCGCTCAAAAATTTTACCGTTTTAATTTCTTTTTTATTCAAAAAGTATTGTAATTAATTTTATTGGAAACCGCGAGACGAAGAGGAATTATAGTTTATATGTATATGTAGGGTGGGTGGGTGGTCTCTATCCCACTTTGAAAACAGTAAAACATCATCAAAAATTAATTGAAAAATGTGTTTGAATAAATCTCTTAAATGTTGCAATAATGATATGTTTATTTAGGTTTTACAACTTTTAATTAAAACCCTCCCTTATGTTTTACTGATTGGTTAGAGGCCACCCACCCACCCTACATGATTCCTTTAATTCCTAACTGTTGATGGATTCTACATCAATTGACAATTAAATGATAACAGATGGTCAGATGGATTTTCACCTGTAAAGTGTCATACATAATCTGTCAAAAATCATTTGTAATATTATTTGTTATTATTCATCTTAATTATAATCCACCATCTGCTATGTATAATCTTTGATCAGTTAATTAATCAAGTAAAATAGTCATGTGACATATGTTAACAATTGTCATCTGTCATTTATCAACTGTTATATAAATTCGTTCATCTGTCAATTGTGAAAAATCTGTTAAATATCAGCTGTCATCTATTATCTTCCAAATGATAATTGTAATCTATCAACATGTGTTAACTGTCAGCTATTATTCATCACCTAACCTTTATCAATTGCCATGTGTCAACTATCAGCTTCATTATCATTTGTCAATTGACAGTGACCACCTATCAATTAATTATCAATCTGTCTAGTAACCGCTGTCATCTAGTATCTATTATTAATCACTTGTCATTATAATTGTAATTATTATTATTTATCATCCACTAACTTTTATCTACATTAACTGTCAGCGGTTATTTATCATACGTCACCTGTCAATTAACAATTATCGCACGTGATCAATCATTTGTAATTTTATTTGTTCATTCATTTGTAATTTTATTTCTATATTCGTTCATATGTTCAATTTTTCAAAGCTGTAGCTGTGACCTTCCATCCGTTGATTGACAATTGTCGTATGTCAATATATGTCAACTGTTAGTTATAATTTTTATTTTGTCAATTGACAATTGTCATTTTTCAAATGTTAACTATAATCGTTCAATTGTCAAAATCTGTTAAATATGAGATGACATCTATTATCTACCAACTAGTATTGATAATAGTAATTTGTCAATTGTCATCTGTCGTCCATCTTCTATCATAAATCAATTGTTACCATTTGCCATCATTTAATTAATTTTCAATACACACAGGATGAATTTTCACCTGTAATGGGTCATATATCATTTGTCAAAAATCATTTGCAATATTTTTTATTATTATTCATCTGTCATCTTAATAACAATTGTCATCTGCCATCTATTAACTATTATCTAAAATCGTTCATCTGTCAATTGTTAAAATCTGTTAAATATCAGCTGTCATCTATTATCTGCTTAATGACTATTATAATCAATCAACATCTGTTAACTGTCAGCTATTATCAATAGTGATAATTGCCATCTGTCAATATCTGTTTAGTAACCGCTATCATCTACAAGTGGCAAGTACCATATGTTATCCATCACTTAATATATTATTATTTTAATTGCAATATTATTTATCTGCCACTAATGTTTGTCTAAATTATCTGTCACTGATTATTTATCATATGTCACCTGTCAATTAACAATTATCGCATGTGATCAATCATTTGTAACTTTATTTGTTCCTTCATTTGTCATATTATGTCTGCATTCGTTCATCTGTCAATTTCTAAAAGCTGTAACTGTCAGCTGTCATCTTCCTTCCGTTGATTGACAATTGCCATATGTCATTATCTGTCAATTGTCAGCTAGAATTTTTATTTTGTCAATTGACACTTGTCATCTATCAAATGTTAACTATACACTTTCATCTGTTGATTGTAAATATCTGTTAAATATGAGATGACATCTATTATTTGCCATCTAACATTGATAATAATAATTTGTCAATTGTCAGTTGCCGTCCATCTTCTGTCATAAATCAATTGACTGTAACCATTTGTCATCAATCATTTAATCATCAACTGTCTGCTGCCATTTATGAATTATTGTGATTTTCAACTATAAACTATCAATTGTCTTTTTTAACTGTCAACTGTCATTTTATCATGTTATCTGTCATCTATTATTTTTTAACTGTAATCTAAATTCGTTCATTTATCACTCAACCTTTATCAATTGTCATCTGTCAACTGTTGTCAGTCATTTAATTGTCAATTGACAAGGGTGATAATTATCATCTGTCAACATCTGTCTGTCATTTGCCAATACTATCTGTTATCAGTAATTTACTTATCATATGTCATCTGTTAATTCATCGCACTTAATCAATCATTTGTAACTTTATTTGTTCATTCATTTGTCATCTTATTTTTATATTCGTTCATCTGTCAATTTTTAAAAGCTGTAACTGTCTGCTGTCATCTTCCATCCGTTGATTGGCCATTGTCGTATGTCATTATCTGTCAACTGTCAGCTATAATTTTTAATTTGTAAATTGACAATTGTCAAAATCTGTTAAAATTCAGCTGATATCTATTATCTGCCATCTACCATTGATATTAGTAATTTGTCAATTCATTCATCTGTCAGTTGTCGTCCATTGCCTGTCATAAATCAATTGACAGTTACCATTTGTCATAAGTCATTTAATTATCAACTGTCTGCTGCCGTCTATCAATTATTGTGTTTTTTAACTACAAACTATTAATTGTCATTTTCAACTGTCAACTGTTGCGTATTGTTATTTGTCACCTGTCATTTTATCATCTTATCTGTCATCTATCACCTAATCTTTATCAATTGCCATCTGTCAACTGTTGTCAGTCATTTAATTGTCAATTGACAAGGGTGATAATTGTCATCTTTCAACATCTGTCTGTCATCTGCCAATACTATCTATTGTCAGTCATTTGTTATTGATACTAGTAATTTGTCAATTGTCAGTTGTCATCCATCTCCTGCCATAAATCAATTGACAGTTACCATTTGTCATAAGTAATTTAATCATCAACTGTCTGTTGCCATCTATGAATTATTGTGTTTTTTTAACTACAATCAATTGTCATTTTCAACTGTCAACTGTTGCGTATTGTTATTTGTCATCTGTCATTTTATCATCTTATCTGTCATCCATCACCTAACCTTTATCAATTGCCATCTGTTAACTGTTATCAGTCATTTAATTGTCAATTGACAAGAATGATAATTGTCGTCTGTCAACATCTGTTTGTCATCTGCCAATACTATCTATTATCAGTCATTTGTCGTTGATATTAGTAATTTGTCAATTATCAGATGTCGTCCATCTCCTATCATAAATCAATTGACAGTTACCATTTGTCATAAGTCATTTAATCATCAACTGTCTGCTGCCATCTATGAATTATTGTGTTTTTTGACTACAAACAATTGTAATTTTCAACTGTTGCGTATTGTTATTAGTCACCTGTTATTTTATCATCTTATCTGTCATCTATCACCTAACCTTTATCAATTCCCATCTGTCAACTGTTGTCAGTCATTTAATTGTCAATTGACAAGAGTGACAATTGTCATCTATCTGTCATCTGCCACTACTATCTATTATCAGTCATTTGTCATGGATACTAGTAATTTGTCAATTGTCAGTTGTCGTCCATCTCCTGTCATAAATCAATTGACAGTTACCATTTGTCACAAGTCATTTAATCATCAACTGTCTGCTGCCATCAATGAATTATTGTGTTTTTTGACTACAAACAATTGTAATTTTCAACTGTTGCGTATTGTTATTAGTCACCTGTTATTTTATCATCTTATCTGTCATCTATCACCTAACCTTATCAATTGCCATCTGTCAACTGTTGTCAGTCATTTAATTGTCAATTGACAGTTATCTGTCAAGATCTGCCTGTCATATGGCAATACTATCTGTTATCAGTCATTTGATAACTGTCAGCAGTTACTCATCTTATGTCACATGTTAATTAGCATTAATTGCGTTTAATCAATCATTTGTAACTTTATGTGTTCATTCATTTGTCATCTTATTTTTATATTCGTTCATCTGTCAATTTTTAAAAGCTGTAACATTTTGCTTTCATCTCTCATCCGTTAATTGACAATTGTCATCTGTTATTTTCTGCCAACTATCAGCTACAATCTTTCATTTGTCAATTGCAAATTGTCATCTATCATCTTATTTGTCATCTATCGACTGTTATCTATAATCGTTCATTCGTTAATTGTTAAAATCTGTTAAATATCAGCTGCCATCTGTTTCTGTCAAATGATAATTGTAATGTTTCAAGATTTATTAACTGTCAGCTATTATACATCACCTATTTGTTATCATTTGGCAATTGCCAACTGCCAGCTGTACTATATATACACCATCTGTTATCATTTGTTATTTCATTGTCAATTAACAATAGTGTTACTTGGCATCTATCTAGTACCTGCTATCATCTTTCAATGGCAATTACTATCTCTTATCAGGTATTCGTCAATTACTAACTGTTATAGGAGTGATTTATGATTTCGATGTATATTGGGTTGCCTATGCTTTGCCAAACGGCCATCCTGTGTGGGTTCAAATAAACCCATATAGTTTCTATGAATAAACCAGTACTAGACTAGACGCTGAGCAGTATAGTCGTCACCATAGAAAATATACATATCGTCACCCCCGTCCACACGTTATTAACCTCGAGCTACAAGTAAAACGTATAACAGTAACTATTACCTAAAATAATACATATTTTAAAATTATCACCTGTCAACATTTGTTAACTGCCAGTAGTTATTAATCGTGTCACCTGTCAATTAACAATTATCGCATGTGATTAATCATTTGTAATTTTTTTAAATTTATTCATTTGTCATGATATTTATATATTTATTCATCTGTCAAATTTTAAAAGCTGCTAACTGTCATCTCTCATCTAGTTGGCAATTATCACGTCATTATTTGTCATATGTCAGTTATAATATTTCAATTGTCAATTGTCATTTCTGATCTATTTTTATATTTTCTATCAATTGACAGTTGCCATTTGTCATCAGTCAACATCTGTCTAGTATCCTCTATTATCTGTTAATAGCGATTCCCATCTGCTATTAATCAATTATCATTTTATTTGTAATCTTATTTGGCATCTACTAAGTCACATTTGTCAATTGACACATGTTATTAGTCTTTGTAATATTATTTGTTATCTTTCATCTGTCATCTTCTTATGATCCACCATCTTTGATTAATTAACTGAAAATAGTCATGTGACAACATATATTAAATATCGTCTATTATCAACTGTCTCCTGCCGTCTATGAATTATTACTCTCAATTTACATTTTCACCTGCAACTGTTACGTATTATTATTCATCACCTGTGATTTTATCAAGTTATCTGTCATTTGTCATCTAGTATCTACAATTTGTCAATTAACAATTGTCATCTGTCGTTTATTAACGGTAATCTAAAATCTGTCATCTAACCTTTTTTTGTTATCAGTCATTTAATTGTCAATTGACAATAGTGATAATTGTCATGAAACATTCAGCTGCTCTTCCTCATCCGTTAATTGACAATTATCATCTGTTAATTATCAGATATAATCTTGCATTTGTCAATTGAAAACTGTCATCTATTAACTGTTATAATCTTTCATTCGTTAATTGTTAAAATCTGTTAAATATCAGCTACCATCTGTCAATTGATAATCGCTTCATCTGCCAACATCTGTCTAGTATCTGTCAATGGCAATTACATCTGCTATCAATCATTCGTCATTTACCAAAATATTACATCTTTTAAAATTATCACCTGTTAACATTTGTTAACTGTCAATTAACAATTATCGCACGTGATCAATCATTTGTAATTTTATTGTATCTACTCATTAGTCATTTTATTTCTATATTAATTCATTTGCCAAATTTTAAAAGCTGTCAACAGTCATCTCTCATCAGTCAATTGACCATTACCACATGTCATTATTTGTTAGTCAGCTATAACATTTCTCATCTTATTTCAATATTTGTTCATCTATTAATTTTTAAAAACTGCGACTGTCATCTTTCATCGGTTAGTTGACAATTATCATCTGTTATAATTTGTCAACTGTCAGCTATAATCTTCAATTTGTCAATTGACAGTTGTCAACTATCATCCTACTTGTTACGACGAATAAAATTCTCACTTAACCTGTGCTGAAACATTTTTATGTTATCTTAAATCATTCGTTATAAACTGTTAAAATCTTTTAAGTATCAACTGTCGTCAATCATCTGCCCAATGATGATTGTAATCTATCGGCATCTGTTAATTGTCAGCTACTAGCCACACCTATTCTTTATTAATCGGAAATTGTCAATTGTTAGCTAACATTCATCATTTGTCAATAGATAGTGTCAATCTATTATCATTTAATTGTCAATGATGATAATAATCGTCATCTGTCAATATATCTTTAGTACCTGCTGTCACCTTCCAATAGCAATTATTATCTGTTATCAGTCATTTGTCATCTACTAACTTTTACCGAAAATACCAAACCTTTAATTTAATTGTCAATCGACAAGAGTGAGATAATTGTCATCTGTCAACATCTGCCAGTCATCTGCCAATACTATCTGTTATCAGTCATTTGTCAGCATGTCATTTGATAACTGTCACCAGTTAGTTATCTTATGTCACCTGTTAATTAGCATTCATCGCACATAATCAATCAATTGTAACTTAATTTGTTCATTCATTTGTCATCTTGTCTATTCGTTCATCTGTCAATTTTTATAATATGTAACATTCAGCTGTCATTTGTTACTATCTATCAAGTATAGGCTGAAATATTTCATTAGTCAATTGAATATTGTCATCTATCATCTTCATCATTCATTAATTTTAAATCCTATTAAATATCAGCTGCCATCTGTCAAATGTTAATTGTATTATTTCAAGATTTGTTAACTGTCAGTTATTATTCATCACCTATCTGTTATCATTTGACAATTGTCAACTGCCAACTGTACCATCCATATACCATCTGTTATTTCATTGTCAATTAATAATAATGATAATTGGCATCTGTCAACATCTGTCTAGTATCTGCTATCATCTTTCAATGGCAATTACTATCTGTCATTTACTAACTGTTGTAGAAATGATTTATGATTTTGATGTATATTGGGTTGCCTATGCTTTGTCAGACGGCCATCCTGAGTGTGTGTTCCTTAGACCATTTATACTTAAGTTTATATGGTCTAAGGTGTGTTCAAATAAACCAGTCCACACGTTCCTAACCTTGAGCTACAAGTAAAACACCAACTGTTACCTAAAATATTACATATTTTAAAATTATCACCTCTCAACATTTGTTAACTGTCAGTAGTTATTTATCATGTGTCGCCTGTCAATTAACAATTATCACACGTGATCTATCATTTGTAATTTTATTTTATTTATTCATTTGTCATTTTATTTCTATATTCATTCATCTGTCAGATTTTAAAAGCTGTCAACTGTCATCTCTCATCAACTAATTGACAATTATCACATGCCATTATTTGACAACTGTCAGCTATAATATTTCAATTGTTAATTGACGAAAATGATGGTAGTGACCGTTACTATGTGGTAGTTCATTTACCACCCTTGTTAATTGACATTTCTCGTCTTTCTATATTCGTTCATCAATTAATTTTTTTAAACTGCAACTATCATCTCTCATTCGTTAATTGACAACTATAATCTCTTATGATCTGTCAACTGTTAGCTATAATTTTTAATTTCTCAATTGATAACTGTCATCTATCAACTTTTAACTATAATCTTTCATCTGTCAATTGTCGAAATCTGTAAAATATCAGCTGACATATATTATCTGCCATCTATCATTAATAATAGTAATTTGTCAACTGTCAGTTGTCGTTCATTTTTTTATCATAAATCAATTGACAGTTGCCATTTGTAATCAGTCATTTAATTTTCAATACACAAAGGTGATAATCGTCAACATCTGTCTAGTATCCTCTATTACCTGTTAAAAACAATTCTCATCTGATATTAAGTCAATTATCATTTTATTTATAATCTTATTTCACATCTAATAACTTCTATCTAAAAGTTTTAATTTGTCAATTGACAATTGTCAACTGTCATTTATTGAATGTAATCTAAATTCGTTCATTTGTCACCTAACATTTATTAATTGCCATATGTCAAATGACATTTAATTGTCAATTGACAATGGTCATAATTGTCATCTGTAATTACTATCTGTTATCAGTCATTTTATTTGCCATTTACTAAGTGTGAAATATTACATCTGTTGAAATTTTAACATGTCAACATTTCTTAACTGTCAGCAGTTACATATGATAATCGCCTGTTAATTAGCATTCAATTCAACACACTAAATTAATCATTTGTAATTTTATTTGTTCATTCATTTGTCATCTTATTTCTGTATTCGGTCATCTGACAATTTTCAAAAGCTGTAACTGTCAGCTGTCATCTCTCATCCGTTAATTGAAAATTGTCCTCTATTATAATCTGTCAACTATCAGCTATAATCTTTCATTTGTCAATTGAAAATTGTCAACTATTACCTTGTTTGCAATCTATCAATTCTATATTCATTCATCTTTCAGATTTTAAAAGCTGTCAACAGTCATCTCCCATCCGTTAAGTGACAATTATCACAAGCCATTATTTGTCAACTATAATATTTCAATTGGCAATTGACATTTCTCTAATTTTAATATTTGTTCATCTATTAATTTTTAAAAATTACAACTGCCAGCCGTCATCTCTCATCCGTTAATTGACAATTGTCATCTGTTACGATCTGTCAACTATCGGCTATAATCTTTCATTGTTCAATTGAAAATTGTCAACTATCATCTTATTTGTCATCTATCAATTCTATATTCATTCATCGGTCAGATTTTAAAAACTGTCAACTGTCATCTCTCATCTATTAATTGACAATTATCACCTGCCATTATTTGTCAACTGTCAGCTATATTTCAATTGTCAATTGACATTTCTCATCTAATTTCAATATTGGTTTATTTATTAATTTTTAAAAACTACAACTGTCAGCTGTCATATCTCATTCGTTAATTGACACTTGTCATCTGTTATTATCTGTCAACTATCAGCTATAATCCTTCATTTGTCAATTGAAAATTGTCCACTATCATCTTATTTGTCAACTATCAATTCTATATTCATTCATCTGTCAGATTTTAAAAGCTGTCAACTGTCCAGCGTACTCCCGACCTACCCTAATAACATATGATTTCCGGTAGATGGCGTACTCTTGACCTACCCCAATGACGTATTTATTATACGAAGTTGCGTACTCTTGACCTACCATAATAAAAACATCGCGGAGGTCATTCACCTCTGACCTACCTCAACTACATATTTATTGTGATAGGTCAAGAGTACGCTACCTGCTAAAACCGAGTGTTTCTTAGGGTAGGTCAGAAGTACGTTATCTACCACAACAATTAATTCATTATAGTAAGTCAAGAAATACGGTACCTTTTATAATGCATACAGTTAATTATGAAGAATTAGAATAATAAATTCAATTTAAAAAATTTATTATTTATACATAAAAATAAATTACTTTTTTTTATTTCTATTGCGATTTTTAACATTCGTAACCTCATAAAAGTTACTGCCGATCTTCTTACGCTTCTGCGCCCGCTCGATGGCCCTCTTCTGCTTACTGGTCAGCTTCTTCGTCGGGGCATCCTTCAGGGTTTCCACCTTAAAGTCACCGCTGGTCGTTTCCGCGTAAATACTCACGTGCTCCGAGTTATCCATGTCCGAATAGAAATTGCCGACGTCATCGTCGTCGCTCAGATCATCCTGCGTCGCATCAGTCTGACTACCATTCTCAACAGACTCGTCTAACTGGCTTTCTTCAGTTTGCGAATCGATCGTACTCTCATCGCCATCACCGACTTGCGATTCCGTGTCGTATTCTTTAACCGCCTTTTCTATATTCTCGATTCGTTCCAGTTTCTTCACGTCTTCACCCTCGTAATCCAAACCGACGCGGATTTTGTGCAGGTCCTGCACGATTTCGAAATTATTTTCGGTTTTCGAAAGGGGCGTCTCGTGACCCGGCGGCGTTACGTAATAGGGCAACTTTCCTCGCTGCCAATCGTTCAGGACCATCCTGGCCATTATGGTGATATCGGGCTCTCCCTTCTTCAAGAGCTTGCCCGATTTAAATGCGAGTTTCTCTAAAAATTCGGTGTGCGACGTCCACCCGTCGATTTTGTAGGTCTTCTTGATGTATTCAGGTCTTACTCGTTCTAACACTGGCGCGATGTAATCTTCCGGATTGTTCACCAGTTCGACACGGACTACACCTTTGAGGACCTTTTCGGTGTCTGTTTCTCCTGATGGCTGAACCACTCCGGGGCAATCGATCAGGTAGATTCTTCTCATCAGGGTGATGTATTGCCAAATTTTGGTTTCTCCAGCAATCGGTGCCACCTTGCAGACTTTCTTGCTTCTGAGTGTGTTTATAACAGAGGATTTTCCCACGTTCGGGTAACCGATGAAACCAACTGATATTTGTTTTTTATCAATGTGTAATTTACCTGTAATTATAAATATTTTAACAAGTGTGCAATTAAAAATTGATTTAGTTCACTTCACATTTCTGTTGATTTCTTGAGTTACATGAAGAGACTTAATAATATAAGTTAGCTATCACTTTCTTCATATTACTCAACTGAATTTTAATATTTACATACCTAATTGTCTTAACAAATTAATCAACGACCCTTTTCCGAATGGATGTGTTAAGCTGGCGTGGAAAGCGACAGTCGGATATTCCTTATTTAAAATACCCAACCATCGCTGTGTGACCCATGTAGGCACCAAATCGACTTTGTTCATTATAAAAATTAAATGTTTATGTGCCTTTTCAGTCCGCAAAAATTTTTCAATATGCGGAGACCTGGTCCCCATTGGATCCCTAGCGTCCAAAACCTGCAACAACACGTCTGAACTATCGATAACTTTGTACAATTCATTCCAAATCCTTCTCGACTGCCCCGCAGCCATAACCCAATCCCTGGCCATATCACGTATCCCCCCATCATCTCTAATAATATTGGTATCCTTTTCAGTGGAATACTCCTCCAATTTCTTATTAACCATCTCATTAAGCTCGTCCATTCCACGCACGCTTATATTCGGCCTCTTCCTCTTCTTCTTAGGCCCGAACACATCGTTGAAACTCTCAGTATCCAACAGGTGAACGCGGGCATTCTTCGCTTTCTCGTTCAAAAGTGTGACCGGTAGCGTTGAGGCTTTCATGACGACGTGAAAGGGACTCTTAACGGCGGCTCCTAATTCCGTTTGAAATTTCTGGAGGGCGTTTTGTGAGATCACCCTGGAGTTGCCGAACCATTTTTGGTTGGGTTCGACGCGCGCCTGCACCCCGGACTTGTGCCACCCTTGAAACGGGGCGGGGGTTAAAATTTTTCCCGACTTGTCGCGCTTCGCTTTGAAATTCCTGTACATCTGCAGACGTTTAATTGTGCCTTTGGTACGCGCTCTCGCCACCCCTTTGAGTCCATCTGTTGACCGTTCGGGGTTCATCGAGTGGCCCGAACGGTTGAAGCCCTGTTTACGGGGGGCGCCCCCTGCTGAACTTACTTTAGGCATCTGTAATAATATTTTAAATAATATACATAATTATATCATTTTAATAAAATACAGAAATTTCTAAAATATAATGAATTATTATTTTGCGTCCTTAATGGTCATTATTAAACAGGCACAGCAATTAATTTATTAGAGGATGAACGAATGAAACCAACTGATATTTGTTTATTATCAATGTGTAATTATATATATTTACAATAATTAATTTGTTACAATAAGTTTATAAAAACGTATTGTAATAAGTGAGGTTATGTTAACATCATCTGAATAAATAATAAAAATATTTTATCATTACATTAGTTTATAATATAGAGTTGTATTGTATTACTTACAATTACTAATTTTAAATTATTTAACGTATAAAATAAATTTACTGCACAATATTTTTATAAACACGTGGTAATATTTGACTTAATAAATTGACATTAAAAAGATAGGCAACTTAATGTTCAAAATCATTGAGTAATCAGGAATAGTAATAGCGTTGTTAATTTTAGTGTTTTGAAGTTTCAATATTCATTTTAAAATACGCGTGTTGATTACTTTAAATATTCGTGGTAATTAATTATAATTAAATAATTTTATAATTAAAATCAGGTTTTTTTTTTTAAATAAATTAGAATTGAATTATTTTTATTAAAGCGCCATCGGTGTGATTTTTTATGAACTAACGCAGAAGAGTAATTAATATTAGTATATAAATTATATTTATTTGGAGATTCGTTTTGCGTACACATACTAAATACGTTGGTGTTTATAAGGAAATATGAATCATAATTCAGTATAATTAGCATAATTTTAAAAGAGGTAAATGGAGGCAACGGCATCACCGCAGTGCATCCAACTTATTGTATGAAAAGTCACTAGAAATTCGTTGTATTTTACAGTTTTTCCTTTATTTGTAGGTAGTGTGCTTAGTGAAAACAACGTAATCTACCTACTTTAACAATTTTGAAGGCCCTTTTGACGTTTTGGAAAGGGTTCGCATCATTTTATAGAAAATTCCCGAGCCCGCGTCGGCCTAGTGCATTACGTCGCCGCAGTTGCCTGTTGTCAGTCTTTCATGTGGAGAGACCATGGCTGCCGATCAAGAACAATTTCATGTACTTTTGTCAACGCTTTTATCAACGGATAATAATGTCCGATCGCAAGCAGAGGTGAGTAATTTACACCGTAGAATAGTATCAATTGTAATTAGCGAAAAATTATTGTTGCCACGCGGTAGTTTTCCCCGTAGATCGCGGCCACGTTTTTTGTCGCCAGTCAGAAACGTGAACGTTCGGCATGGCTGTAATTATTAAAGCGTGCGTGAATCATTCCACGGCAATTTGGGCCGTTTTTTCTACACGATCACCGGCGCTCGGCAATCGTGCCGTCCGGCCGTGAACTGTCAACGTCCCCTCGTATCCTCCGGCCGCTGTTTTTCTTCCGACCGGACCCGCAAGGGCGGTATTATTGTGCCCAGAGTTTCCCGCCACTTTTACCGCCCTTTTTCCACATCCCACGCGCTCATTGTTGTACGTACAGGACTCGTTAAAGGAGTATTTTGCGAGTAGGTGTAAATGATTGCGCATTCCGAAAACACTCGTGTTTTTTTTTTTCTTCGTTCGTTCGGGCTGCACTTGTACGACCGATTGCTCGATTGGGGTGGTCGGATTTCAAGGTTAAAGTTTCTATTGTCATTACGTGTTTTTATATAAATGCGCATTTCTCTTATCACTTACCCCCAATGGTTTTATGAACAGAAATGTAACATTTAGGAAAATTGTTTTATTAAAGAAATTCAGAATGAGTAGGCTGAGACAGGTAAAATAATAACAAAACAAATGAAAACAAAAGCGATGCAATCGAATGCAACAGTTTTTGTTTACTCAATGTTTCTTTCATTTTGAAGTTGAAAAGGCGTAAATTTTGTTATTACAACATCCGGAATTAAAAAGTAAGAATATTTTAATTGATTTCGTATATTTATTGAATACCTCACGTAATACTGGAGTTTTTAATTTTCCATTTCTTTAAGTGTCGGACTGAGTGGGTTGAATTGTTAATTGTTAAAATTAAATAAATACGTACTGTAGGTTGTTACAGGCATGCCCGGCAAATATTAACATGTACTTATTGTATTGTTTTTATGTGTGAAAGTTGATGCGCCTCAAATTCATTTTTATATTTATTGGATTGTTGAGGTTGTTATTGATGAAACTTCGTTATGCATTTAAAAATAATTAAACGTCGATGTTTTAAAAGTTTTGTTTTATTATGTAAACAAAATGGCTATAATTGTTTAGTGTAATGGCTCCACGTAATAATGCAAAACTCTTAAAACATCCGTGTTTTATTAATTTAAAATTCTTGTATGTTAAAAAAAAAAATAAAATTGAGGCAATCTGATTTGGTTCATCGCTTCTTGGCCTAAGGCTAAGATGAAAGTGTAGTAGTCCGATTTGATTCAGGTAAAAACCTCGTCAATGATATTGCCAATCGTTCACGGGTGGAGTTTGATTGCGCATGAATCAGAATATACATCTTGAACTACAGATAATAAATAATATATTTGTGCACGTATAATTCAGTTTACTCGGGTTCTAAATAATACACATAGTTTAGTTTAGTTTATTTGCTTTCTAAGTCTTACTAAAAAAATGATAGAAAATAAAATACACTCACAATAACTTTAATATTTTAATCACATCCTCAGTCCGATTTTCACAGTCAAAATTTTATAGATTATTCATAATATTATTTTTAGTAACGTCCTTTATTTGAAAAAAAAAACTTCTCTTTTACATTTCATGTTTACAACCTGTAATTCAAAAAAGAGAAAAGTTAGTTACATTAATTATCCATGATGAAATATTTTATATAACTTCCCTAAATAGTTTCAATTACATATAATTATTTTCAAAGGGGTTATGAAAAACTATGACTAAATTTACACGATTAGGATTTCTTATATATCTCCCTTGCAGTGTGGATTATTTCAGGGATGATGAAATTAAGGTGGGAAGTTTAAAATTTTCAGGTTTTTACTATTATTTAATCAACAATGAAAACTTTATTTAATATTTGAATCACCATTGTATTAATTAATTTACACTCATGTCTGTGTGTTATATCCTTCACATGTCATCGGACATCACTGGAATTTTAAAAAGCATTTCCTTATGCACGACAGTAACAGTGCATTAACATAAAATACCATTCAACTTCTAAACGTGTTATCTATCACTGTGATAATTTAAATTCTTGAGGCAAGGTGAAGGATTATCAGTTGGGCAAAGTTCTAACGGCAAATTGGCTTTATGTGCAATAATTACGAATATGTATAAATCTTGAATTATCGATTTTACAGGAGACTTATTCGAATCTACCAATCGAAAGCAAAGTCAGCCACTTGTTGAGCGCCATCCACAATGCCTCCTTGTGCGAAGAGGCCCGGCAGATGTCGGCCGTCCTTCTGCGCCGGCTCTTCTCCACCGACTTCTCCGAGTTCTTCACGAAACTACCGCCGGAAGCACAGGCCCAACTGAAGGAACAAATCCTGCTCGGCATCCAGCTGGAACAGACCTCGGCCCTCAGGCACAAGGTCTGCGACGTTGCGGCCGAGGTCGCCAGGAATTTAATCGACGATGACGGGAATAACCAATGGCCTGAATTTTTACAGGTAAATTAAAAATTATTCCTGAAAATATTTTGTTCACCACAATTAAAAAAAATATTGTAAATTTATAAATTATGCATATTTCAGTTTCTATTCCAATGTGCGAACGCGCCGAATCCGGTCCTGAAAGAAGCCGCCCTGCAAATGTTCACGTCGGTGCCGGGGGTGTTTGGAAACCAGCAGAATAATTATCTGGACCTGATCAAGCAGATGCTGCAGCAGAGCCTCGTCACCACAGAACCGTACGAGGTCCGGTTTCAGGCCGTGCGCGCCATCAGCGCCTTCATTCTCATCAACGACAAGGAGAGCCAGATATTCAAACATTTCAGCGACCTCTTGCCGGGAATGTTGACCGTGATTGCCGAGAGCATGCAGCTGGCCGACGACGACACTCTACTCAAAGTTTTAATTGACATGGCGGAGAACACACCGAAATTCTTGAGGCCGCAGATTTTACTCATCTTTGACATGTGCATGAAGGTCTTCAGTGATCCGAACAGTTTGGATAGTTGGAGGCAGCTTGGATTAGAAGTATGTGCAATAATTATAATGTTGTAGATTCACAAAATGTTTTCGTATTTTTAAATTATTATTTATAATTTCATTATATTTTATCTAGACAATGGTAACCCTTGCTGAAATGGCACCTGCTATGGTAAGGAAGACGGCTGGAAAGTACATCGAACAGTTAGTGCCGTTGACATTACAATTTATGGCCGATTTGGACGAAGAGGACAACTGGGCTGAATCTGAGGAGCATTTAGATGAAGATAGCGATTGCAATAATGTCGTTGCTGAAGCTGCACTGGACCGACTTGCTTGTGGTCTAGGTGGCAAAACCATCCTTCCTTTAGTTACACAGAATATTCCTGCCATGTTGGGAAGTACAGACTGGAAGCAGAGACACGCAGCTTTAATGGCACTCAGTGCTATTGGAGAAGGTTGCAATAAACAAATGGAAAGTATGCTCACACAAATCATGGAAGGAGTTCCAGGTGTTATGGAAGGAGTGTTAAGGTATAATTAATTATTTAATCAATTAAAATTAAACTCAAAAAATAAATAACGGTGCTAAAACAAAGTCCTTGAGGTTAATTTTCATAACCACAAAGTTAACACCATTACAATCAACTATTTTAATATAATAATTGTTCCCTGTCAATAACAGCCACGGAATGGTTTCTATCTATAGTCCGTCCGTTGGATCTTCCGTCCTACGTCACAAAATAACGCTTCGAGAAACGACGCAAAAACATTCAGTCTGATAAAGTAAACCAAATGCGTTAGAAAAAGAACGCACTGTAAAACTTTCGTCCTTTTTTGAAGCGATAGTTTGCGACGTACGACGGTAGATCCAACGAACAGACTATATTTTGGATCTCATCAGCATAGCGCAGTTAGAGACAGGAAATCAAGATTTACTTTTTAACTTTGTGAGTTAACCATGGTTGAAATATTACCAAAGGGTGCCATCTATTGTCTAAATGTTGTACTATTTCCCTAGGAGTGGATAACCACCACCACAGGGAACAATTATTATCTTGCTTACATCTTTTCTGAAAATAATTGTCGCCGTTGCCAAGATTCCACCTTTTGGTGGTCATCCACTCTTAGGGAAATAGTGCAACATTTACACCATAGATGGCACCGTTATGGTTATATCTCAAATGCTAAACTTTAACATTGAAAATGGTCACATCATGACCGAAAAGTACATTTACTATTAATAAATTTTGTGAAGAAATGAGACTCAATATTTTATTTAAAAAATATTTAATTATTAATCAATTAATCATTTATTAAATAATTATTTTATTTAGATATTTACAAGATCCCCATCCAAGAGTAAGATACGCCGCGTGCAACGCTATCGGTCAAATGTCAACAGATTTCGCCCCTGTATTTGAAAAGAAATTCCACGACAAAGTAATTCCGTCTCTTTTGATGTTACTAGACGATAACGCAAATCCTAGAGTGCAAGCTCACGCTGGTGCGTAATCCTGTTTTTGCAGTAACACTTCAATCAATTATTATTATTATTTTTTTTTTTGTAACAGGTGCAGCACTTGTAAACTTCTCAGAAGATTGTCCGAAGCACATCCTGACGACCTACTTGGACGGCATGATGGCCCGCCTGGAAGGTATTCTGACGGCTAAATTTAAAGAGCTCGTCGAAAAGGGAACGAAACTGGTCCTGGAACAAGTCGTGACCACCATTGCCAGCGTGGCCGATACCGCGGAGAAGGAGTTCATTTCTTATTACGACAGGCTGATGCCGTGCTTGAAGTACATCATTCAGAACGCCAACAAGGACGAGCTGAAGATGCTGAGGGGAAAGACCATCGAATGCGTCTCGCTGATCGGTCTGGCGGTCGGACCCGACAAATTCATGTCCGACGCCAGCGAGGTCATGGATCTGTTATTGAAGACGCACGGCGAAGGCTCAGAATTACCCGATGACGACCCACAGACGAGTTATTTGATTTCCGCTTGGTCCAGGATATGTAAGGTATATTTAATTCTATTCCTTATATTATTCGATTGTTTATTGCCTTTTTTTTTCAATAAAACAGGTACTTGGTAAGCGTTTTGAACAATATTTACCCCTTGTTATGGGACCAGTGATGAGGACAGCTTCTTTAAAACCAGAAGTGGCTTTATTGGACAATGAAGATATGAATGGAATCGAGGATGTTGATTGGCAGTTTGTGTCACTAGGGGAACAACAAAACTTTGGTATTCGTACAGCAGGTTAGTATTACAAATTTAAGAGAATCATTTATTATCTAAATTGCTTATAAAATATCTTAATGTTTAATGGTAATTATGGTAGCGACCGTTACTATGTGGTAGTTCATTTACGCTTTTATCTTAATGTTTACACATTTATAGCCGAGATCTGACTGTGACTCATCGTTTTATATTGGAGAAATTAGTCACACATTCTGTCTTACATTTCATTCTGTCCCCGTCATCCTAAGATGATAGAACGAGATAGATATTAATTGTTATACGTTTCTCAGTACGAAAATGCATGAATCAGCTCTTGATGGCTCGACTATACATAGAACTTGATAAATACGCACAAATTGTGATCTTCCAAAATATATTTATTAACTTAAAAAGTTTAATATTAAATAAAAACACTTGCTTTTAAGCAATCAAAATTTTTGTAAAATTGTCTTATTTAGAAGGTGTATTATAATTGTTTATTTGTATGTAGATATTAATTATTTCCAAACATAGTTCACAATTATTTATGCGAGTCTATATATTAGTACTTTTACTGATTTTTTCCCAACTTATAATGTGTAACACATCATGTTGTGACGAAGTGTAATACATCAAAGTTAAATATTTTCGAAATTTCATGACTTGTGTTTGTTTGTTTGCCTAACGTCTTGACATTTATGCTTTAAGCGCACTCTAACGCTCGCGGGCGAAACTACTTTAGCTTCGAGTACACATTTTTAACGTTTCCCTATAATATTAATACAGGGAGTGTCGGTACAGCAGTTACAAAAAACAATTAGAAATTATAGCAATGCTTTTTTTCTGCTCCGTCCGTCCATTGCAATCCTCGGCCCTGTATAGCAGGTACATTACCCGAGCCCATCATTCATGTAATGTTAGTATCACTCTATCGGCAAGAGAAATGAAACTACGGTTTTTGCAGATGTACTATTATTTTGTACTTTGGTTTACGTAGCGACATCTATCGCATACATCATATATTTTTATCTATCCCTAATGTTTATAACTGCTGAAGTATTACAACCTATATATATTACATTACTTAGGTAATGACGAAATATTTAAACATATTAAGGCGGTAAGTGCCTCGCGCCAGAGTTAGACCTGCGGGGCAACGGTAAGGGGGGTGACCGTAGTAGGACGGCTCGTACGATCTTCTTTCTGTATCTATTTTGTTTCGCTGTCTTCTTTTAATGCGATATCAGGACCGTATTCAGCGCCCCCCTCTTACGTTCCTGCAAAACGTAAATATATTTCATTGTAAAACCATCGGCAGAGCGTATATATAATCTGACTGTTGGATCTTTGGGCTGGCGTCATTATTCTTATAAATCAAGACCGTTACATTCCACTTAATATTGAATTTCACATAATTTAACTAAAGAGATAATTCTATGAGTTTTAATTATGATATAGTAATTCATTCATATTACTGTTTAATTAACAGATGCGTAATGCAGTAACCGCAAAATTTAACAACAATCTGTCAGACATTAAATAAAAACATAAATTTATATTTATTTACAACAAAAGTAACATAGTAATTAAAATATTTATTTTAAGTTGCTTGAATTATTAATATTCAAAAAATATTTCTCTATCGTACTATTTTTGCTTTCTCTATATAAGGAAAGTATTGTTTTCATCAATTTTTTAGCGATAATATCCGTTTTGAGGTCCCCTGAGATGAATCCACTAATTTCTGGAAAAAAGTTTATGTATCTGTGTGTGTCTGTCGATTGGCGCTGTATCTAGAAACGAATGAAACTTTAAACTTAAGGTTTTATCCTTAAAAACAGAAACTAAAAATATTATGGTAAAGATTTATACACCGGAAGTGGATGATTAGTCGAGGAGTTTTTTTCAGATTTTTTTCTAAATATGAAAAATAATACAAAACTTTTGAAACAAAAAATAAGAGGAATAAGGAAAGTTCTTGTTTTGAGAGAAAAAAAATAGAAATGTTTATATGTTCAGCATTTTATTAATAAACCATAAGAGTTACATTAAGATTATTTAAAAAGTAATTATAGAGAATTCATAAGTGAGCAAATTATTAAGAATAGCCTGTTTGCGTAATCCTCGTGGTTTTCGAGAAAAATGTAACGAAAGTACTATGATGGTTAGATCACCATTTTTGACTATATTATCTGTTTGTCGGATACTATTTTCACAAAATTGAGAGTGGTACTGATTACATTCTTACAACTCCAACATCACCAAAGGTATATTTTTCAATAGCATTAAATTTATAATAATAAGAAGTCAAATTTAAACATCATGTCCATTTTGGCGAAGCAACTCATCAATAATATATTTCTTTGGTAGCTTATGCAGCTTTGTTAAATGTAATAACTCTTTTTTTGACATACATGCATTAAAATTGTTGGTGGTTTCACCAATTTAATACTGTGATATGGTGCATTATCCATTATAATTAAATTTGGAATTAATTCCTCAGTTGTCCATTTCCTAAGTACATCAGTGTTCATTTCTTCATTGTAACGAGCAGTTTATTTCTGGGTGAAAATAAGAAATTTGCATGTTACACAAAGCCATCTGCATCTGCACTTCAAGTTCCAAAACAATTCTTAATTATGCAATGCCATGTTCTCATAAGTGTTCTGCGGTTAGTGTTCCAAATTCAACAGTAAACTGTAGTGCCAATGTGCAAATTTTCTTTTTGTTGTAATTTATTATTGAGCGTTTTAAGTGTTATATGTTTTCCTGTAACGAATTTGAGAATTTAATATTTATTTAAGCTAGAATTTTAATTATTATTTTTTTTTCGTATTATGAAATTTTACAAGATCGATGTTTGATACTGTATTGATACCAATTTCCAATGCATTGGCTACTGTCTGGAAAACAAAAATTGTTTAGATAATTAATAAACATTTTTATTTATCTAATCTTACTCTTTTTTACCTTTAGGTGTACGGCGGATAATAAACATAATCATATTTAAATAAGAAATTTACCTCATTCACTGCTGTAATAGGTAATAATAGCTCAAAATATGTTTTTTTCAGAATTAAATATTTTATAGTTACAAAATATTTCAAACAATAAGTATGGAAAGGGAATAAGAAATTATTCACATCGTAATAATTGTTCTTTTTCTGTTGGCAATTGATTCTTCTATATAATGTGGATCCTTTTGTTTTTTCTAGAGTCAATTATTTCTGGTAACACATAATCCATAAAAAATAAATCCAATTTACTTCCCATTTCAGACGACCAAAAATTGTCTCAATTTTCACTCCATGTTAAGTCCATGCACGCAAAATACAATACTGCACACCGGTAATTGTAATTGGCTTTGAATCTGATAAAACCAATTTTGGTGTTTGTTCATTTCATTATCCACCCAAAATAGTATTTTTCTAACAGTATACCTCCTCCCTCTGGTGCTACATCTCTTGCAGCCCAAGGGCATTTTATTTCGACTATTCCTTGCTATCTTATAAGCCCATCCGGCGTAGCTGCTAAAAAGGCAGTACTGCATCTATAAATTACCCGCATGGTTCTATAGTCTGTCAAATACGCTTTTCTATTTCCCGCAGTACGATTTTTTGTTACGTATCCCATACTCTCTACTTTGCGAAGTAAACTTTTTTGATGATAAAATTCTGTCCACTAATGAGACACTTCTAGTTGTTACCCTTCACTTGCAAATATCCCCAAAATATGATGCAATTACCCTTTTCTAGCGTTCTAAATGCCACAAACCAGAATATCTTTAGGATTGAGTCATTTCTTGAATATTAAGGATTTCATTACGTGTTTTCTTTATTTTATTCAATTTTTGATTTTGAATTTTAAATTGCTCATCACTAATATCCGGTTTCTCGCAATTTGCACAATAACCTCCCTTCTTCTGAAGTAGGTTTAGGTCTCGTGCCAAGGTAATTCTATTACCTTACCATATTTTCCAGGACTTCTTCCACCTGCCAAATGTTTCTTGGTTGAATAAATTGGCCGCCCAGAATTATGGCAAATAATAGTTGCTCCGGTTTCGCTCCTGATACGAATGTCTCTTGCAGAAATTTAAAAATAAATTTAAATATAAATTTTGCAATGAGTGAATTAAATTGTTCTACACAATAACAACGAGTAAATAAGTAAATAAAGACTATATCATACACATCATAAAGTATACAATAAAAGTACCTGTCTTTCTTAAGTCTCCCATTATGACATTTGCTAAAAACTCTCTGTTATAAAAATTTCCAATATTTTTGCAGTTTATGCAAATTATGTTCCCCAAAAACATGGTTTATTGAATTTTCTATGTCCCTTTTAAAAGTTCAACTTTTTCTTGGACTAGTATATTGAGTTTTTTCTATATGTTATTGCCCTAGTTACTGCCCATTTCAATCTAAGTTCATTTGTCTAAAACAAAATGTTTTACTTTTTATTATAGTTCCTTAGGAAAACTATATATAACGTTTCTACAATTATTAATTTATAAAAGAAAAAAGTTTTACATCGTTTAAAGCCATGTTCCAATATTATTGTAATTACTGGCAGAAACTCAAATACTATCCTAGCTATATACGTCTTTTTACGGAGACTAACTAAATAACTGATATAATAATTCAGCAATGGAAAATCTACATTCCTCAAAAAATGTATTAAAGTATGTATTCATCAGAAATTCAATCGAAAAACGCTTATTTTCTGCAGCAACATCTACAAACATGACCAAAAATAATAATAGAATAAGTAAGCCAAATAACAAATCGAACGCAATTAAAATATACGTAGTGTACACATGCGATGATTTTGCGCAGTACGGAAATACATATAGGAAAAATGTATGTTGAACTTTTATAAGAGAAATAGGGGAATACCATAAAATATGGCTGATGTGGTGTCTACTTTAAATTATTCAAGAGGCTGTTCTATTTGTTGTGTGCATATGTGCCTTTGTGTATCTTAATTAATGACTAATAAGTAGTACCAGGAACCTGATCTTTATAAGGGGTGTGGGAAAATGGCTGAGCCATAAATGCCTGGAATCAAAATATGGTGATTTAACACAACTTATCTATATTGGGTAAATAGTAACTCTTGTTTTGTTCCATATTGTTTTTATTTTCATTTACTGACACGTGTTTCCGTCTTCGCAGACCATTATCAAAGTTAAACTGTAACTGTCAGTAAATGAAAATAAAAACAATATGGAACAAAACAAGAGTTACTATTTACCCAATATTAATATATGTTTCCATCAAGAGTGCAGCGCATCAAGTATTAACTTCAACTTATCTATATTCAAAAATTTGCGGATAAGCCGAAATTAAAAAAAGAATTGATCACCTCATTCGATTTTGGTGAAATTTATTATTGTTAATTATCATTATAGATTGACAATATGATTTTATTAACGCACCTATAAAAAATACTCCTAGGAAGCTTAGATCAGTTCTTTTGTCGCTCAATATTTTTTGATATCTTGTATGGTTTGTCCATAAAACATAAATTGCTTGAAATATGTTACATGTTTTTACATGAATTAGTTTATCTATTAATATTGTTTAATTTTCGTTCGATTGAGTTAGTTGATTAATTCACCAATAATGCATTTATACAATTTCATTTTTGTGTGAAATCCGTACAAAATATCAAATATTATTAAACGGAAAAAAACTTAATAATTAAACTGATTTTTTAAGTAATATTTTTTAAATTTTATAAAGTGGACCAATAATTTTTTTTTAGATTTAATCTTTTAGTACTAATTTTTTATACTTTTTATCCATCAATAATGGCCATAATAACTGTAATTATGGGTTACATTATACCAATTAGCAATAATTGATTTCAGATAAATCCAATAAAGCGATTAATTGTTATAGATACAATTAATATATTTTTTTTAATTTTAAAGACTAATTCAGTCTTTACTGTAAACTTTTGTATATAGATAAGTTGTGTTAAATTATTATATTTTGATCCAGGGAATCCATAATTCAGTTATTTGCCCCACATTAATGGGACACTCTAAATAGGTTAACTTAACGACACTTTATACGGCAAACACACAAGAATCGTGTAACTTATTTAAAATAAGATGCTCATTCGGGGCCCTAAAATATACCTGAATACAAAAATATATTTGGGCACGCCCAACGTACAGTACCATGTATTTCATGCAGGTGGCGTATCTTGACGGCACTAAAAATATAGAAATTAGGGGTCCAGCTCATAGATGATTATGAATTTATCTGGCTATTAATTTGAATTTTGTTTACTGCAAATCATTAATAAAGCATTACGTGAGGTTTATAATAAGGTATGCTTCCATTCAATCAATTAATATTGCAGTAAATTACATTCAAAAAGTCCCTATTTTATACCCTTAAATATTCAATCTTTTTACAATATTTAAACAAATATAACCTATTATAAACCTAGTTTTAACCTTTATCTTTTGGCATGCAAAATATGTTTTCTTAATTGTTATCCATTATTTTAAAATTTTCTACGGCCGCACATGCGAAATGCACGTATTTTTCGAGCGGCACTTACCGCCTTAAGTGTATATATTATGAATAGTTACACCCATTATAATGAATATTTTTTTTATTTTTTTTTTAAGGTTTGGAAGATAAAGCCGCCGCCTGCTTGATGTTGGTGTGTTACGCCCGGGAATTAAAAGAGGGTTTCGCCGATTACACGGAACAAGTGGTAAAACTCATGGTTCCCATGTTGAAATTCTATTTCCACGACGGCGTCAGAACGGCCGCCGCAGAATCTCTTCCCTACCTGCTCCAGTGCGCCACAATTAAAGGCCCCGCCTTTTTGGAAGGCATGTGGATCTACGTGGCGCCCGAGCTCCTCAAAGCGCTCGACACGGAACCCGAGAACGAGGTCCTGTACGAAATTCTGGCCTCGCTGGCCGGCTGCATCGAGACCCTGGGCGCCGGATGCCTGAACGAACAGCTCATGTCCGAAATGCTGCGGATACTCGACAAGCTGCTGAACGAACACTTCGAGAGGAGTCAGGACCGGCAGAAGAAACATTTAGATGAAGATTATGACGAAGTTGTCCAGGAACAATTGGAAGACGAGGAAACTGATGATATTTATGTACTGAGTAAAATAGCAGATGTCCTTCACGCCCTATTCACAACTCACAAGGAGACCTTCCTGCCTTTCTTCGATCAGATATGCCAGCACTTTGTTAATCTCCTGGCGCCACAGAGGCACTGGGCTGACCACCAATGGGGCATTTGTATATTCGACGATCTTATTGAATTTACCGGACCCGCCTGTATAAAGTACCAAGGTTTCTTCCTACAACCACTGGCTGTTTATTTAAAAGATAAAGTTCCAGAGGTAATGTTTAAATGATAACTAATAATTAAAATTAATTTAATTAAATAAAAATTTTACGTTTAGGTAAGACAAGCAGCTGCTTATGGCTGGGGAGTACTCGCTCAATTCGGCGGAGATCAGTTTGCCGGTGAATTGGCCAAGGTGATACCTCACCTGGTAGAGGTAATTTCCGATCCTGAGGCTAAGGAAATGCGCAACATCAATCCAACAGAAAACGCCATTTCAGCAGTAACGAAAATAATGAAGTACAATGCGTCCGCTATAAATTTGGACGAGTTAATCCCACTCTGGTTTAGTTGGTTGCCGGTCGTAGAAGACGCCGACGAAGCTCCACATATTTACTCATACCTATGCGATCTTATAGAGCAAAACAATCAATTAATCTTAGGTAATTTTATTGAAATTAGTGAAATAGATCAGTGTTTGTAATGTGTGTTTTAATTTTAGGTGCTGGAAATGCGAATGTTCCCAGAATTGTATCAATATTTGCAGAGGCGTTCTGCAAGGACGCTTTGGACGCGTCGAAACCGGAAGGTGTTAGGGTACTGAATATAATTAGGCAAGTGCAAAGTAATGAGCAAGTATTCCAGGGAATTCTGGTGGCGTTAAGGCCCGAACAGCAGCAGGCTCTTCACGTAGCTTTGCATACACCACCTACTTGTTAGCAAACTATATACACATATTATTTCATTTAATAAAAAAGAAACACAAAATATATACACAGATGTCGATGACTTTCCACAGCTTATTTTTAATCTCTTCATCGCCTGATATTTATTATATGAAACTTGAATCGATTCGGTACACCAAGCGTGTGCCTTTAAATAAATAACTTGTTAATAGTTCTCATTGAAACATTTTGGATTGATGCGTTGCTTACAACTTTTAACTATTTTTAATATATGAGGGGGCGACGTTTGCCCCCCCGAAAATTGATTGTCCGAGTGTGTACGCGACTCTTTGTGATACTTTTTTTTTTGGAATATTTAATAATTTTTGAAAATATTTTTTCGTAGAATTGAAATTTATTTCTTATACAGCCCAGAAAACAGATGCGACACTCGTGTCGGCTCGATTTTTTTTTAAATTGTGAAGATAATGAATGACTGCTTCCAAACTATACACACGAGTGACATATCTGTTTAACCAGTGTATATGGTTTAGTAACTAAAAGATCAGATGTTATTGATAAATAAAATATTGATTTTGTCTAGAAGTACTGTATATTATTACTATTAACAATCGCCTATACTAATAATTAATTCGATATAGTTTCTTTGAGATTTATTTAAAATTAAATGTAAATAAATATAAAATATCACATTAAAAAACATATTTTTGGATAGAGGTAAATTGAAAATTGTTTTGTAAACGGAAATGTTTTTTTTTTCTTAAATTCAAGTGTTGTGCATTGATGTGGCTTTTGCCAAGTCTCCTAACAGCCTGTCGATTGCAACATCGCCGACGGTTTGCCGGAAGAGCAGCTCTTCGAGACCTCTTCTGCTGACCGATTGAATGGCGGGAAGCACCAGGAGTAATTTACCGAATCTTCCCTTATGGCTGCTCTGCCTTTGTACGCAGTACTCGTTCAGCATCACGTGGGTTTGGTCTTGCAGTAATTCTACGTGATTAGCGTCGCATAAACCTCTACATTCTGGAAAGGAAAACATATGTACTCATTAATGTTCTGTGGTAATAATTCCTTAAATTCATAATCCATACAAAAAATTAGTTTTTTTACCTGCTTTGAATAAAACTAGCGCTTTCAAGCAAGCGTGTTCTGTATGATCGACCCTTAAAATAGTTAATCTGTTGATGACCTCTCGTAACTTTCTAGCGTCTTCTTCTAATGAGTGCTGTCGATGACTAGGAGCTACTGCGTTTGTGACTAGAAGGTCTAAAATAAAAGACGATCGTTTAAAAATCATAATTTTTATGCTATTAACACTTACTTTCATCAATTGGTAGAGCCCATTGAGCCGCTGTTAATACAAACAGTTCATTCCAACTTTCTTCGAGCAGAATCGATTGATCTCTGTACGACAGCTAAAAGTTTATCTTGTTTGTAAGTTACTTTAAAAAGGTTAATATAGAGTGTTTCAAAAAGAAAGTTTATATTTCGTGTTACAATTAATCACTGTATTGAAATTTTGTTAAACTCTATTTCATGCGCGTGTGATGTTGCTCCGTCTTGTTATAACCACGTTCTTTTCGTTGTAACGGTCGCAAACATCGTCATGTTGAAATATGAACATTCTTTTAGGATTATATTGTTAAGTTCTTACCTGTAGGAAAGAAGGTATCGTTCTGGCCCATTTTATAGCTAAAAACAGCAGTTTGGCGGCGGATTCGTATATGTTTTCCGCTGGAAATAGTGTTAGGCAAGGAATGTCGAGAGGTCTGCGGAACGATTCGTTGATGATGGGCAATTCGAGGTGTTTATTTGGTGAGGCCTTTGCGTCCTGATCTGATACAAATAAGATTTTTATAATAATCTATTGATTTAAAATTATAAAATTACCTTCATGCCGACTGGTCGTAGCCTCCTCTGAACTGCTTACCTCATCGTCCTTAACGGTAATACCCTGATTGCGCGGACTTATGCTGGTGTTAATCCCGAATATACTGCTGGGTTTGTAATTTGTGTGTGCGCCTAAGAAAACAAAAATTACAGAGTTAACTATGTGATTTTATGAAAGATTTAATCTTTAAAGTTAAATACTTGCCAATGCTGTTTGTAAAGATGCTCGGTTTGGTGAAAGCTCCCAACATCCCGGGATACACCAGCCCTTGCTGTATGTACGTGGTGTGCAAACCGGAAGCCGTCGTTAGAGTGGCGGGATCGATGACGGCAGGAGCTTGCAGTTGCAGTGGGAGGCCGGAAAAGAAGGAGGAACTCTGCAGGGTGCGAAGGCGCGGTCCGAAACTTAAAGGGTAATGGTGCATGCTCGCTTGTACTGTTGTCCTCGGTGCTCTTTCATGTTGTACGGCTGTAATAAAACGAAAAAATAAAGATTACGTAATATAAAAATGTATTTCTATAACTTTAAGTCATCTTTCAGCGATCTTCTTCTTCACCAAACTCATCGTTGGATGTTTATCGTTCAGACCGAAACCACGGCTACTTTAAATCGCTTGAACGTAAAATATAACTTAAAAAAATTAGTTTTACATTTCATTACAGTATTCTAATTGTATTGCTTAAGACGATGAAATAAATAAGGTAATTATTTCACGACGAAATCATACCGTACACGATGCATATTTAACGGAGTCCATCCATCAATAATTACACTTAACGATGTTTATGTCATATTAAAGCGCCCCTTTTCATAGCCATTATTTACGTTCCGGAGAGAAATCGCTGTGGTGTCCTGTGAACCAAACAGGTGTCCGTCATATCTTTGTTGTATAACCCGCAGACTGTAACCCCTTGTCCTGTTCCGGAGTCATTATGTCGGGAACGCCCACCGCCGCGGTGGCCCAGACGGCGGAAGGGGCGGCTAGCGCGCGCTCTACCCAAGGGGTGGCGGGGGCGGGCGATCATTATTGCGCGCCCCCCGTTCTGAATAATTGATCGGCTTGACTTTATAACTGCGCCCCCGGCTCTAATTATTAGTTAAACGCCGGACGATTGGCCCCCCAGCGGTGATGATGGTCATGCAACGATACCGCAGGCACGGAATTTTTTTTCTTTTCGATATTAATCGATACGTTCATTCGGAAATAGCCATTATTTGATTTATCAGTTCTTCATACTTTAAAAATCGCATTGTCTTTTAACATAGTTATTATAAAATCTCAATAAAGGCTTAAAATTAATTTTAAAGATATAACCTGCAGAATGGTTTTAACAAAAAAAAAAAACAATTGGAAAACTGTAAAGAATTTAAAAAAATTGACAGTTGTATTTCTCTTTTTTACTAATGTTTACTTTTTGACAGACGATTGAAGTCTAGACTGTTGAAATATTTATACCTTGCAAAAAGTGTATTTAGCGGGCATATTGCCTCTATAAGAATATGAATAATCGATTTTGACAGCGTGTCATGTTTAGAAATGTCAATTTAACAGATAATATTTCGAGAGATTACATTTTATGTATAATTTTGACAGATAACGTTTTGACAGTTGTTTGTGAATAATTTCTAATATTTACTTTCTGACGGATGAAATTTCAACCATTGACATTTTGACGGTTAAAATATTTATAGCAGAAATGACATTTTGATTGTTGACACTTTAACAGTTGATTTAAAAATTAATGGTCAAAATTTCATCCGTCACAAAGTAAACGTTAGCAAATAAATATAGAAATATACAACCAATTGTCAAATGTTATATGTCTAAAGGGAAATGTATAACCAACTGTCATAGTGTCACTTTGACGGTTGATTGTATTACTCTACTTTTTACCTACTAACGTTTACTTCTTGACAGATGAAATTTCGACTATTGACATTTTGACAGTTGAAAAATTTATAGTTAGCAGAAAGTATATTTATGGTAGTTTTTCTATAAAAATATGAATAGTTAATTTTAATAGCTGAACATATGTAGAAATGTCAATTCAGCAGATGGCATTTTACGTCCGATTTTTGACGTTTACTTTTGACAGTTTTGACAGTTTGCATAACTTATTCTGACGGATCCAATTTCGACCATTGACATTATTGACAGCTGATATATTTATAACAGAAAAGACATTTAAACAGTTGATATTTTATCAGCCGTTTTTTACAGTTGGTATATTTTGACAGTTGAAGTATTGATAACATAAAGTTTATTTAGCTGTAATTTTGTATCAGTAAAATTGTAAATAGTTGATTCTGACAGGTCAACATGTGTAGAAATATGAATTTAAAACATGCCATTTTGACAGATGACATTTTATATATAATTTTTGACGTTTACTTTTATTGTATGATATTTTGACAGTTGTATATTGAAAATTTCTAACTTTTTGACGGATGACATTTTTTGTATAATTTTTGGCGTTTACTTTTGACAGATGACATTTCCAGAGTTGCATATTCAAAAATTCTAACGTTTACTTTTTCACAGATGAAATTTTCACCATTGACATTCTTACAGCTGAAATATTTAAATGGCATTTTTACAGTTAACATTTTGACATTTAAATATTTATAGCTAAGAGTAAGCGTATTTATCGGACACTTATAGTTGATTTTGACAGCTGAACATGGGTAGAAATATAAATTTAAAACATGACATTTTGACATTTGTATGTGCATAATTTCTAATGTTTTCTGACGGATGGAATAAAAATAATTTTTATAGGTTTGTAATAATTTAGAAAAAAAGTTCTAAAAATAAAAATTGGAAATTTAAGAAAAACTGTTAAAAACCGAAATTAAAAAAAGAAACTTGACATTTGAGGAATATTTTCTAATGTCTAATTTTTCATTCAAAATTTTAAATGCTTTTTTAGTTTATAACGTTTTAACTCGTTTTGAAGTTTCCAAATATATATTTTTCTAATTGACATTTAAGAAATGGCAAAGAAGAAACTTTTCAAAACTTTAAAAAAATGAAAAGCAAATTTAAAAACTGTTAGAAACAATTAGAAATGAAATAAAAATAGTTGCCATAAAGTGTTAGAGAGATATAACAAAAAAAAAATTAATAAACAGTTAAAAAAAATTACTTGAAAGTAGTTTAATAACAAAAAACAATTGAAAAAATGGAAAAAAGTAACTTTTAAAAACTTTCTAATGATGAAAAAATGAAATAGTTAATATTTTCTTGTAATGTATTTCAATAAACAGTTAAAATATACTTAAAACTAGTTTAACAAAATAAAACAATTGCAAAACTCCAAAGAAAAACTTAATCAAAATCTTCTAAATATAAAAAAAAAAACTAAAAAACTGTTGAAAGGTTAAATATTAAAAAAAGAATAATTGCAAAAACAGTTTAAAAATAAAAATAGTTTACAAAAAAAAAACAATTGAAAAACTGCAAAACTTTTTAAAATCTAGAAATAAAAGAAAGAAAAAATTTAAATAATCTGTTAGAAATTTCTAAAAAAATGATTGCTATAAAAATAGTTTTAACAACAATTGTAAAACTTTCAAGAAAGAACTTTTCAGAACTTTCTAAAAAAAATTGTATAATTAAAAACTGTTAGAAATATCTAGAAATTTAAAAAACCAATTGCAATAAGCAGTAAAAAAGGTACTCGAAAATAGTTTGAACAAAAAAAAACAATTGATACTATTCAAAACTTTCTAAAACTAAAAAATAAATAAACTAAAAAACTGATAAAACAGAAAGTAAAAATGAAAAAACTGCAAAGAAGAACTTTTCAAAATCTTCTAAATATCAAAAAAATTAAAAACTGTTGAAAAGTTCGAAATTAAAAAAACGAATAATTGCAAAACAGTTTAAAAATCCCTTAAAATAGTTTAATAAAAAGAAAACAATCGAAAATCTGCAAACAATAAACTTTTCAAAACCTTCTAGAAATAAAAGAACTTAAAATAACTGTTAAAAACAGTTAAACAATTATTTAAAAATAGATTTAATAAAAAAAAACAATTGAAAATCTTTAACTTTTCAAAACTTTCTAAAAATAAAATTGCAAATTTAAACACAGTTAAGAACAGCTAGAAATTAAAATAAGCAGTTGCAATAAGCAGTTAAAAAGTTTTTTGAAAATAGCTTCAACAAAAAAAAAACAATTGAAAAACTCTAAAGAAAAACTTTCCAAACGTTCTAAAACTGAAAAATTAATAAACCTTAAAAATGGCAAAAACAGTTTAAAATGAATTATTACAATGAACAGTTAAAAACTTATTTAAAAATTAAAAAACTGCAAAGAATATATTTTTCAAAATTTTCCAAAAATAATAAAATAAACTAACAAAGTAATAAAATTTAGAATTTTTCAAAATTTATTGCATCAAACAGTTCAAAAAAGTATTTTAAAAAAGCAATTGAAAAATTGCAAAGAAAAAGCTTTTCAATTTCAAAACTTTCTAAAAATAAAAATAAACTATCAAACTAATAAAAGAATTAGAATTTTTTTAAATTATTACATTAAATAGTTAAAAAAATATTTAGAAAAAAAACAATTGAAAAACTGCAAACAAGAAACTTTTCAAAACCTTTTAGAATAAAAAAAAAGAAAAACTGTTAAAAACAGTCAGAAATATCTAAAGTATGCTAAAAACAGTTAAACAATTTCTAAAAAATAGGTTTAACAAAACAAAATACAATTGTAAATCTTTAACTTTTCAAAACTTTCTAAAAATAAAAATTGTAAATTTAAAAACTGTTAAAAACTTCTAGAAATTAAACAAAGCAATTGCAATAAGCAGTTAAAAGGTTTATAGAAAATAGCTTCAACAAAAAAAATTTTTTAAAACTTTCTAAAACTGAAAAATGAAAAAACTTGCTAAAAACAGTTAGAAATTAAAAATGAATAATTGCAATAAACAGTTTAAAAACTTATTTAAAAATAGTTTACAAAAATACAACTGAAAAACTGCAAAGAAGATATTTTTCAAAATTTTCCAAAAATAAAAAATAAACTTACAAACTATTAAAAGAGTTAGATTTTTTAAAATTTATTACATTAAACAGTTAAAAAAATATTAAAAAAAAAAAACAATTGAAAAAACCTTCCAGAAATAAAAGAAAGAAAATCTAAATAAAAGAAACTGTTAAAAACGTCAGAAATTTCTAAAAAATAATTGCTATAAATAGTTAAACAATTACTTAAAAATAGATTTAACAAAAAATAAATAATTGTAAACCTTTAACTTTTCAAAACTTTCTAAAAATAAAAATTGTAAATTTTACTGTTAAAAACAACTTGAAATTAAAACAAAACAATTGCAATAAGCAGTTAAAGAGTTACTCGAAATAGCTTTAACAAAAAAGCAATTGAAAAACGCTAAAACATAAACTTTTCAAAACTTTCTAAAATCGAAAAACAGTTACAAAAAATTAATGATTGCAATAAACAGTAAAAACTTTTTAAAAATAATTTACAAAACAAACAATTGAAAAACTCTAAAGAAGAAACTTATCAAAACTTTCTAAAACTGCAAAATAAATAAATTAAAAAACTGGTAGAAACAGTTAAAAAATAAAAATGAATAATTACAATAAACAATTGAAGAACTGCAAAAAAGATATTTTTCAAAATCTTCTAAAAATAAAAAAATAAACTAACAAACTATTAAAATAGTATTATTTTTTTTAATTATTGCATTAAATAGTTAAAAAAATATTAATAAAAACAATTGAAAAATTGCAAAGAAAAAACTTTTCAATTTCAAAACTTTCTAAAAATGAAAAAAATAACTAAAAACCTGTTTAAACAGAAAAATTATTGCAATAAGCATAATGAAAATACTTAAAAACAGTTTAATTAAAAAAAGAATATTGAAAAACTGCTATGAAGAAACTTTTCAAATCTTTCTAAAAATGAAAACTAAATAAATTTAAAATAAACTGTTAAAATCAGTTCAAAGTTTTTAAGAAATATTTGTAATAAACAGTTAGAAACTGTTAGAAACTCAAAAATAGTTTTAATGAATAAAAAAAAAACAATTGAAAAACTACAAAGCGGTTTTTATTCAAAATTTTCTTGGAATAAAATGAAAATTGAAAATGTTCCTAAAAACCGTAAAAATTTAAAAATTGTTGATTATTTACCACAAGTATAATAGAAATATAGCTAAAACAGTTGAAAATTCATTAAAAAAAACTGAATTTTAAACAGAAAATAATGAATGAAATGAAATAGTAAGAAATTATATTTTAAAAACAGTGTAAAATACGCTTAAATTGGTGCTAACAAAAAAACCTATTTAAAAAATAATAAAAATCTAGAATTTTGTTAAAAACAGTTAGAAATATAAAAAAAAACAATTAAAATTTTCTTAAAAAAATTATGTGAAAATTTAAATTTTGCAAAAGTTCTAATTGAAAATTTGCTGAACATAGTTGAAAATTTATTTTAAAATACTTATAAATTTACAAATAAGAAACATAGAGAGTTTTCTGAAAATTTTAACCATTTCCAATGATATTTTATTAAAAATTTTGACATTTACTTTTTAAAGATGCCATTTTGACAGTTTAAATATTTACAACTAGCAAAACGTGTATTTAGCGGGCATATTGTATCTATAAGAATATGAATAGTTAATTTTGACAGCTGAACATGTTTAGAAATGTCAATTTAACAGAAAACAGATTACATTTTATGTATAATTTTTGACAGATAACGTTTTGACAGTTGTATTCAGATACATTTCTAATATTTCTTTCTGACGGATGAAATTTCGACCATTGACATTTTGAGGGTTAAAATATTTATAGCAAAAATGACATTTTGATAGTTTACACTTTAACAGTTAGTATTTTGACAGATGAAAATTTGAGAGTTGAAATGTTTATAACAGAAAGTGTATTAAATATTTAAACTGTCAAAATGTCAACTATCTAAAAGTCAATGATCAAAATATCGTCCGTCAAAAAGTAAACGTTAACAAATATTCCAACTGGAAGGACGCACGTAATTACGACATAGCTGCACTGATGAGCTGTGATACAGCGAAACACGTGTCTGCAGATTGTCTTACATAACATTTTTCGAGACGCGGTTAAGAAACGATAACACCACAAAATTGTTACATAGTGCTAAATATAATTTTAGACATGTAACGACAGCTAACAGTTATATCATTCAATGCCTGGCGGTGCTTTAGTACGGGGAGTAGTTGTTTTAACTGTTAGCTGGAGTTTTTACATTATTATGTAAAACATTAGTGCAGTAATGCTCATAGAGATTTATTACTCTCAATATTAATTATTATCATTAACAACTGCACGAAATATTTTAATATTTCATATGTATAAATATACAAACAACTGTCAAATGTAAACTTTCTAAAGGTTAACTGTCATATTTACATAGCGACATAGTGACAGTGATTTTATTATTCTAGTGATAGTTGAAATTTTATCAGTTGCCGTTTGTGCAGTTCGTATTTTGACAGTTGAAATATTGACAACAGAAAGTGTATTTTGTATCTATAAAAATATCAATAGTTGATTCTGAGAGCTGGACATGTGTAGAAATATCAATTTAAAACATGACATTTTATGTATAAATTTTGACATTTACTTTTATCAGATGATATTTTGACAGTTTTATGTTTAAAATTTCTAACGTTTACTTTGTCACAGATGAAATTTTCACCATTGACATTTTGAGAGTTGAAATGTTTATAGCTAAAATGACAGTTTTACAGTTGACATTTTCACAGTTGGTATTTTCACTAATGACATTTTGACAGTTGGTATTTTCACTAATGACATTTAGACATTTAAATATTTATAGCTGAGAGTAGGTGCATTAATCGGAAATTTTTTTCTATAAAAACATAGTTGATTTTGACAGTTGAACATTTTGACAATTGTATGTGCATAATTTCTAACAGTTATATTTTGACGAATTGAATTACGACAATTGACATTATTGACAGTTAAAATGTTTATAGCAGAAAATTTGGTATTTTAATAGTTTTTAAATCTTTTTTACAGTTGGTATTTTGACAGATGGCATTTCAACAGTTGAAATATTAGAAATACGCGATGAATATCACGCTGTAATAAGTATTATTATTATTATCATCGATCTTTAATTTTATAATCATGATTATATAAAACCGCCGTGAGTAATAAAATGTGAAATATGTAAACAAATTTGTTATTCCATGTCTATGATCAAGTGATCGTGTTTAAAAAAAAAACCTGCGTGTTGTATAACATTAAAGATGTTTACTACCGTTTATAATTAACATTTTAATGTATGATGATTCGTGCTTAACTAATTTAAAAAAAAGAGTATTTACGTTGCGCAGAAAAAAAATTATAATCTTCTTGAATTCCTCGATGAATTACCTTAACTTGTTATAGTGTGTGATGAATGGATTTATAATACAATGAGAAATATTAATTATCTTTCTAAATTCCTGCATGAAATATGTTTGAAATACTGGATTAATGAGGTTAATATATTTGCTTGAATTTTCATTTTCATGATTTTGTTGGACTGTGAGCATGATGGCAATTAAGAGACAAGTCCCTTACTCTCTGGTAGGTAATGGGAAAATCATGTATCTTTGGTCTAGCAATCCAGTCCAAGAATGCTTCTTTTTTTCTGGTTTAATGGGAAAAGAAACACCTTTTTTTAATGCAATTACCGTAAATTACCTTTTTAAAACTAGCAACAGCTGTGTTAATATTTCAACACTTCGTGCATTAAATCGGTGTTAATATTCATACAGGCGAATCAATTAGTTACCACCCCCGCACAATCGTGTGAGCCGCAGCGTGTGCAAATAGGCGTAAAGGACGTTCGCTCGGTGTCACATCCACCACCCCTCAACACCACACAGAGGCGAATCATCGAGTTTTTATTTTGCCGGGAAACTTTAACCCTGATTGTGACAGTCAAAACACGTCATTTTCAGCAAACGCAAATATTTATTCGTATGCTTATTAAGAAGACCATTAAAATATTTATAAACATCAGTAAACGCCTCCAGTGTGAACCAATTTATTAAAATATTTCCTTTATTTGTGAAAAAAAAAACAACTTTACAGTTAAATCATTTTCGTGATCATAAATTTAGGACGTACCGTTATACCACCAGATAGGTCGCAAATATACGTCACATAAATTTTAATAATTATATCCCAAAAATTTAAAAAAAAAAAAAAACAGACACCAAATTATCTTTAATGGATTTGGGAATCCTTGTTTTTATTGACCGTCTGAAATGATTTTCTTGTTTCGATATTCCGACTCGCATAAGATAGATATAAGTTAATTGCTTTCAGAATAAATTAGCGTTTTTAACACAGAAAAATATTGTGATTTAAAAAAATGCTAAATCTGAATGCAATCCGTTCATTTTTGATTTGAAACTAAATTTTCTATAATATTACACAGCGACATTATAGACTAACGCTGTTGTTATTTGTGAAAATTAAACGCGTAAATTATTTTAAATATGTAGGGTGGGTGGGTGTTCTGTATCCTACCCACCAATCAATAAAATAGAGTAGAGTTTATTGAAATAATTATTACATTTGAGAAAATGTTAGTTTACAACTATTACATTAATATCGTCGTTTAAACAAATAATGTTTAAGACTTTAAAACTCTTATTGTGTTATAAGAGTTGGAGGGTGGGACAGTGGCCACCATATTTTTGCCTAATAAAGTTTACTTTTTGACGGATGAAATTGGAAGTTGTTAAAATGTTAAATGTATATATTTATAAACTTGTTCAGCCGTCAAATGGTAACTATTGATATTTTTTTAGTTATAAATGTCCATTACTTTCTGTTATCAATATTTCAACTGTCAAAATGTCAATTGAAAAAGTTTTAACTGTTAAAATGCCATTTCTACTATAAACATTTGAGCTGCCAAAATGTCAATGGTTGAAATTTCATCGGTTAGAATAAAAGTTAGAAAAAAGTTTTTAAGTAATTTCTGTAATTGTTGCATTATTTTTTTGAAATTTTTTATTTTCAACAGTTTTTAAGTTTGCAACTTTTATTTTTAGAAAGTTCATTTTTTCGAAACTTTTCTTCGCAGTTTTTGAATTGTATTCTTTTGTTGAAATTATTTTTGAATAATTTTTAAACTATTTGTGTTTGTTTAAATTTTTTTGTTTTTTTAAACCTTTTTCACGTTTATTTTTTATATTTAAAAGGTTGTCTTTGCAGGTGTTTAATGTTTTTTTTAAGTTAAACTATTTCCAAGTAATTTTTTTTAACTGTTTATTGCAATTATTTGTTTGTAATTGCCTATGGTTTTTAAAAGTTTCTAAGTTTACAATTTTTATTTCTAGAAAATTTTCTTCTTTATTGATTTTTCAGCGGTTTTCTTTGTTATAACTGTTTTTAAGTAATTTTTTAAACAATTTGTAGCATTAATGTTTTACAAATTTCTAAGTGATAAGTGAGTTTTTTTTTTAATTTTTAGAAAGTTTCAAAAAACATTCTTTACAGATATTTAATCTTTTTTGAGGTAAAACATTTCTAAGTATCTTTATTGCAATTTTTTTTTAAATTTCTTACTGTTTTAATGGATTTTAGGTTTACAATATTTATTTTTAGAAAGTTTAGAATCATTTCAATTGTTTTCTTTATAAGAGCTACGGTTAAGCTGGTTTTAAACTGTTTATTGGAATAATTTTTACAAAAATTCTAACTGTTTTTAACATAATAATTATGATAACATAATAAATACATATTTATTTTTAAGAAAGTTTAACAAAATGTTTCTTCGCAGATTCTTAATTGTTTTTCTTTTTGATTTAATTATTTAAAGTCATTTAACTGTTTATAGCAATAATTTTTTAAAATTTTTAACTGTTTTCTAACAACAGTTTTATTTTTATTTTTAGAAAGTTCCTAAAAATATTTTGTTGCAGTTTTTTAATGCAATCTTTTTTTATGATTAAACTATTTTAAGTTTATAATAATATAATAATAATAAATGTTATTATTATTTTTTATTTTTAGAAAGTTTTGATTTTTTTGCAAATTTCTAATTGTTTTTTTTTTGTTAAATTATTTTTAAGCAAATCTATATAGCAATTAGTTCTTAAATTTTTTTTACTGATTTTAACAGTTTATAAGTTTAGTTTTTATTTTTAGAAAGTTTAAAAAAATTCTTTGTAGGGTTTTAACCATTTTTTTTTAATTAAACTTTTTGTAAGTGATTTTTTTATAATTGTTTATTGCAATAATTTAAAAAAAATAACATTCCTTAAGTTTGTTTTTTAATTTTAGAAAGTTCTTAAAAGTTTCCTTTTTGCAGCTTTCAATTCTATTTTTTTTGGTTAAACTATTATAAATAAATTGTTAAATACTTCGAGCAATTATTTTTAAAAACTTTAAACTCTTTTTAAGAGTTAAGTTTATTAGTTTTAATAAGTTTTAAAAGGATTTTTCTTTGCAGTTTTTTTAAATTTTATTTTTTAAACTATTTTCAGGGAATTTTTTAACTGTGGCTGTTCCAATTATTTAAAAACTGTTAAGAACAGTAAGTTTATAACAGTTTTTAAGATACGAAGCATTAAATTCTCACTTAACCCGTGGTGAAACATTATTATGTTAATTAGATTTATTAACCTCCTAATTAGTTTTTAAGTTTTTTTTTTAACTTTTAGAAAGCTTCAAAAACATATTTCAGTCATTATTATTTTCTTTTTCTTTGGTTAAACTATTATTAAGTAATTTTTTAACTGTATTGCAATAAGTTTGAAAAAATGTGACTGTTTTTAAAGTTTCTTAAAGTTTTTAACCGTTTTTAAGTTTTTTTATTTTTAGAAAGTTTCTAAAAGTTTTTGCAATTTTTCAATTATATATTTTTAAACTGTTTATTTCAATAATTAAAAAAAATGTGTTTTAAAATATTTTTTACTTTTAGAAAGTTAAAAAAAATCTCTGCACAACTATTGTTAAGTCATTCATTTTAACTGTTTATTGTAATTATTTTGTTTAATTTCTAACTGTTTTCAAAAGTTTGTAATTTATATTTCTAGAGAGTTTTAAGAAGTTTTTCTTTGCCGTATTTCAATGTTTTTTTTTTTTTGTAAAAGCTATTGTTAAGACACTTTTAAACAGTTTATTGAAATAATTTTTGCTAAAATTCAAACAGTTTTTATTTATTTTAATATTTAATGATAGTTTACAAAAAAATTCATTGTTTTATAGCAATTATTTATTAAATATTTGAAACTGGTTTTTACAGTTCTTCATTGCAGTTTTTTAATTATTTTTATTTTCTTTTTTGGTGAGGCAATTTAATTTTTCCACAGTTTATTTTTAACAGATTTCAAACTTTTTTTTTAATTTTTAGAAAGTTTCTAAAAGTTTCTTCACTGCAATTTTTCAATTAAATTTTTTGTGCGATGGAACTATTTTTAAATAATTTTTAAAACCGTTTATCACAATAATTTAAAAAACTATGTTTAACAGTTTTTTATTTTTAAATCAATTTAGAATTTAGAATTTATTTATTTTACGGAAACTCCTTTTTACAGAGAAAAATACATAAATATGGTGTGAAAACGTATACAATAAATATTTATTACATTATCGTCCAAGGTGGTTTAAAGAATTAAAGAATAGCCGCTAATAAAACAAATGTTGAACAAATTCAATGCCGCACTGGGATCAAAATGAACAGGGTCTTAAAACAGTATAGAAATAGATATAAAAGTAAAACAATAAATAAAATTATATTAATTATAAAAGATAATAAATAGTAAAATTAAAATAATTAGAATAAAACGAATTAAAATTTAAAATATAAAGTATAAAACGATAAAATTGTTTAAATAAATATTAATTAAGGTTAAAATAAATGAGATAAAATTAAATATAGTAGTTAATAAATAATAAAATTAAAAATTAAAATTATAACAGTACTTAGTAACATAAAACGATAAAATTGTTGAAACGAATACAATAAAAAGCAGTAAAACTAAAAAAAAAAATATAATAAAATACTAAATTAAAATAAATAAATACCAGATTAAAATTATAGAGAATAAAATACAAACAGGAATAGTAAAAATTAATTAAAATAATGAAATGACATCAGTTAATATTATACGACATAATCGGCTTTTAAAGCTTAATAATGTAGGAGCGAATATCACAAAATTAATGTCATTGTATAATATATTGGCATAGCGCATCAGACGATCAATCGGATTATACATCCCATACTTAGTTGCATGGAAGTTTAGTCGAAATAGCGGTTTATGCCTGGAAGTAGGGCCACGTGGAATATAAAAATCTAAACTACCAACTAACCTACTACTATTAATACATCCGTTGACCAGTTTATATAAAAATGTCATATCGAGAAAGATTCTTCTCTCTGCTAATGATTTAAGATTAAGGAAGACTAGCATTCCACTATGGCTAAAGTGGTTATTATTCCTACCCAATTTATAAAAAATCAACTTGAGGAACTTACCCTGGACCGATTCAATCTGTTTAATTGCCGTCGTAGTATAAGGAGACCACACAGGGGATGCATATTCAAGGTGGGGTCTTATTAATGCAGTGTACAAGGCTTTAACAGTAGTAACTTTAAAGTCCCGTGAAAATCGACTTACAAAACCTAGGACTTTCAATGCTTTGTTACACACAGTCGAAATATGTTTTGTGAAATTGAGCTTCGATGTAAAAATCACTCCCAAGTCTTTAATTTCAGTTTTGTGGCTCAATTGATGATTGTCAATTACATAGTCAAAGTTACTACTGGTCCCCCGGCAAAATGATATCGAACAACATTTATTTAAGTTTAATTCAAGTTGATTTTCTTTACACCATAGAGAAATACTATTGAGGTCATCTTGCAAAGCTTTTTGATCATTTATAGATCTAATAGTACTGAAAATCTTAAGATCATCAGCATAGAGAAGGAAGTCGCTAGTTCTCAGCCTTGACCCAATGTCATTAATAAAAAGAATAAATAAAATCGGACCACAGTGTGAACCCTGTGGTACCCCTGATGATACTTGAATATATTTTGAGAGGTGTTTACCTATACGTACACGCTGAGTTCTGTTGCTCAAGTAACTTCGAAACCATTCTATTATTCCACTTCCAAAGCCCATTAATTCCAACTTATCTAATAAAATATTATGCTGTACTCTATCGAATGCCTTGGAGAAGTCGGTGTATATAGAGTCGACTTGTGAACCACTCTCCAATGCATCCGACAGAAACGATTGGTACAGTAATAAGTTGGTTACCGTTGATCTGCCGTGGATAAATCCATGTTGCTGTTCGACAACTGTCTGCGCGCATGCCCATTTAAGTTGCTGGGAGATAAACTTATCTAATAATTTGGGCAGAACAGACTGGATAGCGACCCCTCTATAGTTCATGATATTGCCTCTACACCCATTTTTAAAAATGGGTATTATATAGCTATCCTTCCAACATTGTGGAAATATACTTGAGTTTAATGAGCAGGAGAACATCGTATGTATAGGTTTACACAGCGTGTACAGGCACCTCTTTAAAAAGTATGCAGGGATACCATCAGGTCCAGCACTACATGAATTTGGTAGGGACGATAAACCATTAAAAACATCAGTAAGTGAGACATTGAATTTATCCAAGTCAATAGACTTAGTATTGTTCAACTTAGGTACTGCATTAGATGGTCGTTTGTAGACTTCAGCAAAATATGATGCAAATAAGTCAACACTATGTTCTAATGAATCACTATTAACATTTCCTAAATACATTTGTTTTGGGTACCCATTCGTTTTGCGACATAAATTTACATGTTTCCAAAACTTTTCAGGATCAATATTAATAGCCTGTTCAACCCCATTTATGTAATTATTATACAATATTGTATTTAAACTCGAACATTGTTGGCGTAAACGACTGAAGATATTATAATCGTACCTAGATCCGCTATTTTTATATTTTGTATGTGCTATCTTTTTAGATTTAGTTAGACGAATCAAATCTTTATTAAACCACCTTGGGTACTTGGACGGACTTAAAAACTTAACAGGAACGAACAAGTTAAAAGCATAATATAAAATGTTGTTAAAATTAATGACATTATTGTTAACACAATTGCCAGAAAATACCTCATCCCAATTTATACTCGCAAAAAAATTATTAATTTGTGTATAATCCGCAGACCTGAAATCGTATATCCAATCGTCGCTCTCAGTCACACACTCTATCGGCACTAATGGTATGTTTATGGTATAAGGCGTGTGATGAACACTTGTGTTGCACAAATTATCACTAGATTCACAAACCTTGATATCCATTATATTTGAGAAAACTAGATCTAAAAACACATTCCTAACATTTGGAACTTGGTTTACCTGATGTAAGTGGTAAAAATTTAAAATGTTTGACATTACCTCTGCGGGATAACTCGTATTGTTCTCGTGTAGTATATTATCACCAGAGTTGGTCCAGATTGCATTCGGAAGATTATAATCCCCACATAATATAAAGTCATACGTTGGATATGCGTTGCAGATTATTTCGATTTCCTGAGCATGGTCCTGATACTTGGAAATGTTGGATGCAGGTGGAATGTATGTCGAGCCGATTATAATTTTGTTGTTAATCTTAACAAACAACTGTTCAATGTTTTTCCCACATAATATATTGGTACTATTTAATTCATTTCGAACAGCAATTAGCACTCCACCGCCTTTACTTTTTGTGCTGCTTTGTAAAGACCTATCAACTCTATATATAACAAAATTGTTTAGTCCTAATTCGGAATTATTAATAGTGTCATCCAACCAAGTTTCCACCAAAACAATAACATCATACGCGCACAAATTAACATTAAACATAAACGTTTTTATTTTGCTCTTAAGGCCACCAACATTTTGGAAATAAACATTCAGTTTTTTTTCGAGGAAACGGACTTTACTATAGCTGGATGGCCGTTACTATACCTAATTGTTAGGTCCATTTCACCTTCTTGTTTACGCCTTCCTAACTCCTCGCGTACACATTTAATATTACTTTTTTAGATAAACTCTTCTTAAGACATTTATTTTAAGTGCTTTTAGCCATTTTTTTTATTTTCCATCTGTTTTAGAGTTTTTAAGTTTATAATTTTTGTTTCTTGAAAGTTTCCTTTTAGTCGTTTTTCAGTTGTTTTTGTAAAAGGTTTTGTTAAGTAATTTTGAAACTGTTTATTGAAATAATTTTTCAAAAGTTCCAACTGTTTTAACAGTTTTTATTTACTTTCATATTTCATAAAGTTTTACAACATTTTCTTTGCAGGTTTCTAATTGTTTCTTTTTCTGTTAAACTATTTTTAAGAAATTAAGTTTATTTTGATGTTTATTATAAAAAAGTTTTTCAAAACATTTTCTTTACAGTTTTTAATAAATTAATTTTACAACAGTTTTTTTTTTAATTTTTAAAAATATTCTAACTTTTCTAACAGTTTTTGTGTTTCTAAAAGTTTCTTCTTTGCAATTTTTCAATTAATATTTTTGTTTGATGGAGCTAGTTTTTAATAATTTTCAAAAATTTATTGCAATAATTTAAAAAAAAAACAATTTTTAAGTTTTTAATTATTTCTTTTATTTTTAGAAAGTTTTAAAAACATTTTCTTTACACATTTATAATTTTACTTTTTTAAATAAACTGTCATTTATTTTAAGTATTGTTAGCGATATTTTAAAAATTTCCAACTGTTTTAACAGTTTTTACGTTTACAATTTTTATTTCTAGAAAGTTTCTTTGATGTCGTTTTTCAATTGTTTTTTTTTTGTAAAAATTTTTCGTTAAGTAATTTTTAAACTGTTTATTGAAATAATTTTTACAAGCGTTCTAACTGTTTTTAGTAGTTTTTATTTATTTTCATTTTTAAGAAATTAAAAAAAAAAGTTCTCTGCAGGTTTTAAGTTATTTTTTATTTTGGTTAAATTATTTTTAAGTAATTTTTTAACTGTTTATGGTAATCATTTTGTAAAAAATTCCTACCTGTTTTTAATAGTTTTAACAGTTTTTAAGTTTATTTTTATTTTTTTAAATATGTCAAAGTTTCTTCTTTGCAATTTTCACTTTTGATTTGGTTTATAGTAAGTAAATAAGTTAGTAAGTATTATGAAATTCATCCTTAATTACCTATTTCTTGACAAACCATCAAAACAATTGCATAATTATAACAAAAGACAAGATGGCAGCTCTCTAAACTTAAATATAAGAAAAAAAAATAAATTTGAGGATTTTAAAAAATTGTAAGAAAAATTAGGCTGAAAATTACGAAATTCATCCCTTATTAACTAATTTTTAAAAAACCATCAAAACAATTGCCGAATTATAGCGAGAAACAAAATGGCAGCGTTCTAAACTTAAAAGGAAGAAAATAAATTTTCAATCGAGGATTTAAAAAATTGTAAAAAATTACCTACTTGAAAAATTAGGTTGAAAATTATAAAATTCGTCCTTAACTAACTATTTTTTAATAAACCATCAAAAGAATTGCCTAATTATAGCTAGAAACAAAATGGCAGTGTTCTAAACTTAAATGGGAAAATTAAAAATTTCATTCGAAGATTTTATTTTTTTTTTAATTACCCACTCAAAAAAATGGGCTGAAAATTATTAAATTTATACCTAATGAACTAATTTTTAATAAATCATCAAAACAATTGCCAAATTATAGCGAGAAACAAAATGGCAGCGTTCGAAAGCTAAAAGAAAGAAAATAAAATTTCTTCCGAGGATTTCGAAAAATTATAAAACATTACCTACTTAAAAAATAAGCTGAAAATGATTAAATTCATCCTTAACTAACTATTTTTTAATAAACCATCAAAACAATTGCCTAATTATAGCTAGAAAGAAAATGGCAGCGTTCTAAACTTAAATGGGAAAAAGTAAAATTTCATTCTAAGACTTTAATATTTTTAAAAAGTTGCCCACTCAAAAAATTGGGCTGAAAATTATTAAGTTTATCCATAATTAACTAATTTTTAATAAACCATCAAAACAATTGCTAAATTATAACTAGAAACAAAATGGCAGCATTCTAAACTTAAATGAAAGAAAATAAAACTTCATTCGACGATTTAAAAAATTGTAAAAAATTACCCACTTAAATAACTGGCCCAAAAATTATGCAATTCATCATAAATTAACAAAATATTCAATAAACAATCAAAACAATTGCCTAATTATAGCTATAAACAATATGGTAACGTTCTAAACGTAAAAGGAAGAAAATAAAATTTCATTCGAGGGTTTAAAAAGTTGTAAAAAATTACCTACTAAAGAAAAATAGACTAAAAATTATGAAATTCATCCCTAATGAACTAAGTTTTAATAAAACATCAAAACAATTGCCGAATTATAGCTGGAAACAAAATGGCAGCGTTCTAAACTTAAATTGAAAAAAGTAACATTCATTCCAGGATTTTAAAAATTGTAAAAAATTGCCTACTTAAAAAATAAGGCTAAAAATTATTAAATACACCCTTAATTAACTAGCTTTTAATAAAACCGTCAAAACAATTGCCGAATTATAGCGAGAAACAAAATGGCAGCGTCCTAAACTTAAATGAAAGAAAATAAAAATTCATTCGAAAATTAAAAAAATTGTAAAAATTAACCTACTTTCAAAATAATGTTAAATATGAGGAAATTCATTCCTAATCAACTAATTTTTAATAAATCATCAAAATAATTGCTAAATTGTAGCTAGAAACAAAATGGCAGGGTTCTAAACTTAAATGGAAAAAAATAAAATTTCATTCGAGAATTTAAAAACTTGTAAAAAATTGAAAATGATTAAATTCATCCTTAACTAACTATTTTTTAATAAACCATCAAAACAATTGCCTAATTATACCTAGGAACAAAATGGCAGCGTTCTAAACTTAATTGGGAAAAAGTAAAATTTCATTCCAAGATTTTAAAATTTGTAAAAATTTACCCACTTAAAAAATTTTGCTGAAAATAATTAAATTTATCCCTAATTAACTAATTTTTAATAAACCATCAAAACAATTGCTAAATTATAACTAGAAACAAAATGTAAGCATTTTAAACTTAAATGGAAGAAAATTAAAATTCATTCGATGATTTAAAAAATTGTAATAACTTACCTACTCAAAAATTATGAAATTTCATCCCTAATTAATTTATTTTTAATAAAACATCAAAAACAATTGACAAATTATAACGAGAAACAAAATGGCAGCGCTTTAAATTCAAATGAAAGAAAATAAAATTTCATTTGATGATTTAAAACCTTGTAAAAAATTACCTACTTTAACAATTAGGCTGAAAATTATAAAATTCATCCCTTAATAACTAATTTATAATAAACCACCAAAACAATTGCCAAATTATGGCTATTAACAATATGGCAGCGTTTTAAACTTAAATGAAAGGAAATAAAAAATCATTTGAGGATTTAAAAAATTGTAAAAAATTACCTACTTTAACAATTAGACTAAAGAATATAAAATTCATCTCTAATTAAGTAATTTTTAATAAACCATCAAAACAATTGCCAAATTATAGCGAGAAACAAAATGGCAGCGTTCTAAACTTAAATGAAAGAAAATAAAATTACATTCGAGGATTTAAAAAATTGTAAAAAATTACCTACTTAAAAAATTAGGATGAAAATTATGAAATTCATACCTAATTAACTAATTATTAATATATCATCAAAATAATTGCTAAATTGTAGCCAAAAACAAAATGGCAACGTTCTAAACTTAAAAGGAAGAAAATAAAATTCCATTCTAGAATTAAAGAATTGTAAAATGCTACCTACTTAAAAAATGATGAATTTATTCCTAGTTAACTATTTTTTAATAAATCATTAAAATAATTGCTAAATTGTAGCGAGAAAAAAAATGGCAGCGTTCTAAACATGAAGGGAAAAAAATAAAATTTCATTCAAAGAGATAAGTTAGTTTAAAAAAAAACTTCTTAAAAAATTAGACTGACAATTATGAAATTCATCCTTGATTAACTAATTTTTAGTAAACCATCAAAACAATTGCTAAATTACAGCGAGAAACAAAATGGCAGCGTTATAAACTTAAATGTAAGAAAACAAATTTCATTCGAGGAATTAAAAAATTGTAAAAAATTACCTACTTAAAAAATAAGGCTAAAAATTATAAAATTCATCCTTATTTGACTAATTTTTAATAAACTATCAAAACAATTGCCGAATTATAGCTGAAAACAAAATGGCAGAGTTCTAAACTTTAGTTGAAGAAAGTAAAATTTCATTCCTGGATTTTAAAAATTGTAAAAAATTGCCTACTTAAAAAATAAGGCTAAAAATTATGAAATACACCGCTAATTAATTAGCGTTTAATAAAACCATTAAAACAATTGCCGAATTATAGCGAGGAACAAAATATCAGCTCTCTAAACTTAAATGGAATTAAAAGTTCAATCCAGGATTTAAAACATTGTAAAAAATTACTTACTCAAAAAATTTGGCTGAAAATTATGAAACTCATTCCTAATTAACTAATTTTTAATAAAGCATCAAAACAATTGCCAAATTACAGTGAGAATCAAAATGGTAACGTTTTAAAGTTAAATGCAAAGAGAAGAACATAAAAATGAAATAAAGTACTTTTTTGTTTTATAAATAACGATTCTTTTATTAGAACAGAGAGAACTGTTATAGTAATTGGAGGGTGGGATAGTGGCCACCCACCCACCCTACATATAATTATTAAATTTAAACTGATAATTGATTTTATTTTTTTAATATCATTAAAGCAAACACTGATGATGATTGTTAGGCAACTAATCGAAGCTCGGTGATGAGTGTATATGTATATGTAGGGTGGGTGGGTGGCCACTATCCCACCCTTCAATTACTATAGCATACATCTCTGTTATAATAAAGAAACCTTAATTTATAAAACGCGATTTTTCATTATTTCAAACACCAATTATTTGTAGGCGTATGGATATGTATAATTAGGATGGGTGAGTAACTTCTAACCCACCCATCAATCACCATTACATTTTCAATTTTTATTTATACCGGTTATTTAAATGAACACCGCTAATCGTTCTAAACGAATTTCCATGGAAGATACAGTTATGAGAAAACAGTTTTACAACGAATAATAAAATTGTTTATTGATTAGTCATTTAGAGTTGAATATTTCCGAATTAAAAATCTATACGTATTTATTTCTTCTTTAATTCGATGATCAAGGTCGTGCTTACGTAATTACCTGTCCGGACGTTAAAAACACGACGACTGGATGGACGGCATCGCATTCGCAACAAATCCGTTCGGTGGTTATTATCGAAGATTGCATCAGCAAGATGAAGACGATTGTAATTTCAGCGTGTATGTTGTTGGTGTTGTTAATTGTCGTACGCGGACAGGAAAGGGATAAAGTTTACGGGCCGCCTCCGGGGGTGTACCAGGTGAAATTGCTGAAGGAGCCGAGGAAACTGGACCATTTGAGGGAGGCGGAGAATAAGTTGAGTCGTGATTATGCAAGGGTTGATCCGAACATGAACCTGCTGAAGATTAAGGTGGTGCCGATCGAGAATATCAATTATGAGAATCCTGAATATACTGATGTGTAATTTGGTATGTTATTTATTTAATTTATGTTATTGATTGAAAATATTTGTTTAATTTTACGTTACAGGTTTAATAATGGATATACATCGTTTTAATTTATTGTAAATATTAAGGAAATAAAATATTATTGTGTAATTTTGTTTTAATTAAAAAATAATGATTAAGATATTAAATATTAAATGAATAAAAATTTTTTACTCACCGTCTCGTTTCATATTGACCTGAAGACATTTACGAAACCGACATGCTTGACACTGGTTCCTCCTGGTGACGTCCACCACGCACCTTCCGCTTTCTTTGCAGACGTATTCTAAATTCCTGCAATGATCATTACCTCATGTGGTGATTCAAGAAGCTGAAGGCCTAAGCCTTTCATTTAATTATCACGATTATTTATTCGTGATGAATGAGTAATGTTTTTATTTACCTTCGTATGCTTCTCTTGAAGAAACCTCTACAGCCATCGCAGCTCGATACACCGTAATGTTTTCCTGATGCTTTATCACCGCAGACTTTACACAACAATTCGCTCTTTCCAGAAGGTTCCTCCATCTAAACGAAATAATAAAATAAAGGTTAATTAATGAGCGCGACAAATTAATTACGAGCGCGACCATTTTGAATATAATATTTAATCGTTATTTATCGTTGTTTACAAATTCGTGCCACACTTCTGGACAGGTAGATTCGAAGGGGATCGGTCACGCGACGTCCGCATAATTATAGGATCCGACACCGGGTGATATATGGCCCTAAGGGTTTATCAAAACGATCGGCCAATTAATTCTGAATTGTAGGTAAAATGTAAACATATGTCACCGCGTTGTGATTTTTTTCCACAGCGTAACTTCAATGATATTTTTTATCATCATACACTTTAATAGTTAAGAAACTAAAACATTTCGACACACTTATTCAATAACAAAGTTATTACAAAGCGATTAAACTCGACTACAATGAAAGAGAAATTATCATTAGTTTACACAACGAGGACGGACCGTGAAAAGAACGACGACCTCTTGTAATATAATACTAAATACAAAAAATATGTATTTAATTAATAAACTCACTTATATTAGTCTTTTTGTAATGACAAATCTTCAAATAATTCTTTTAATCCAAACCGAAATCTTACAAAAAAACTTGCGTAAATAAGATTTAAAAAAACGCAATATAGATTAGGATTAAAGAACTAAATATTTAAATTAAAACAGTATTTTAAATCCATTCGCAACATCAACACTATTAAAAATTTTATTAAACATAAAACCCCAGATGTAAACCTTTCGATTCCATTTACCTTACTCATCCCAGACCGCAGAATTTAAATGATTAATAACAATCAGCACATCATTCTTAAAAAAAAAAAACGCACACCGCAATCACCAATCCATTCATCCAATTCGCAACCGCTAATTGGTGATGAAAAAAAAATGCAAATTATCGACACAATCGTTTTTTTCTTTTGACTCCACCAAAAAATAAGAGTCATCGTGATGATGATAATAATAATAGGTAGGGGTGAGTCAAATACATATACGTACATTAAAAAAAAAACGTTAACCATCATTATTCATACAATTTATTACAATCAATAAAAAGAAATTTCCTACATACAAAAAAAAAACTTCTTCTCAGACAAAGATTTAAATGTCTGATCTAAAACTCTTCACCAGATTTAAAACCTTTTTTTCTTTCTAATGAATTACTATCAAAATAATATAGAAAAAAAAACTAATAATAACATCATAAAGGGTGCCTAAAAGCCGTAAAGGATATCTATAAATCAATCTGACCTATCCATTGAAAGGGGGTGCAGCGCTCCAGGACTTTAGGGGTGACTTTAACACCTGTAAATGTACACACACACACAAGAGGGGGAGAAATGCGGTCGCTATCTGTCCCAGAAAGCAATTATATAATAATCAGCACACGAGCCGCGTTTACAACTACAAATTACGCAATATGTTGCGTTTTCGAAATGCCCCGGCAGGAGGGTGGGGTGGAGATTGCGGGGGTTGAGTGGCGACTTTTCAGTCACGCACAATTTTCCGGTGATAATATATACCGCAACATCGAACGACATTGATTGATCGAAAAGAGAAATATTAAATCATAAAATCAAATTTTGTATGGAGCGAAATTTACATATGAAGATTTAAAATATCACAAAAATATTTCCACTCACTCGATTAGCTTTAAAAATTGAGAAACATTATCAAAAATAATGTGATTTTAATATACTCACGTATTAAGGGCATATCTTAATTAAAAACAGAATTGTAACGTAGCAAACGTAATTTTTGTATGAAGCGAAATTTACATCTCAAGATTTAAAAAATTACAAAAATGTTTCCACTCACTCGATCAGTTTAAAAATCTGGAAATATATTCAAAATTAACGTATTTTTAACATGTTCATAAATTACAAACATACCGTAATTAAAAACAAAATGGTAACCATTCAAAATTAATTTTAGTGTAGAGGTAAATTTACATCTCACGATTTAAAAATTTACAAAATAATTTTCACTAACTCAATTAGTTTAAAAATCTGTAGATATATTCATAAATGATGTATTTTCAATATATTAAAAAAATACAAACCTATCGTAATTAAAAACAACATGGCAACGAGTCAAAATTAATTTTTGTATGTAGTGAATTTTACATCTCAAGATTTAAAAAATTACAAAAATGTTTCCACTCACTCGATCAGTTTAAAAATCTGGAAATATATTCAAAATTAACGTATTTTTAACATGTTCATAAATTACAAACATGTCGTAATTAAAAACAAAATGGTAACCATTCAAAATTAATTTTAGTGTAGAGGAAAATTTACATCTCACGATTTAAAAATTTACAAAATAATTTTCACTAACTCAATTAGTTTAAAAATCTGTAGATATATTCATAAATGATGTATTTTCAATATATTAAAAAAATACAAACCTATCGTAATTAAAAACAACATGGCAACGAGTCAAAATTAATTTTTGTATGTAGAGAATTTTACATCTCAAGATTTAAAAAATTACAAAAATGTTTCCACTCACTCGATCAGTTTAAAAATCTGGAAATATATTTAAAATTAACGTATTTTTAACATGTTCATAAATTACGAACATGCCGTAATTAAAAACAAAATGATAACCATTCAAAATTAATTTTAGTGTAGAGGAAAATTTACATCTCACGATTTAAAAATTTACAAAATAATTTTCACTTACTCAATTGGTTTAATAATCTGTAGATATATTCATAAATAATGTATTTTCAATATATTAAAAAAATACAAACCTATTGTAATTAAAAACAACATGGCAACGAGTCAAAATTAATTTTTGTATGTAGTGAATTTTACTTCTCAAGATTTAAAAAATTACAAAAATGTTTCCACTTACTCGATCAGTTTAGAAATCTGGAAATATATTCAAAATTAACGTATTTTCAACATGTTTATAAATTACAAACATGCCGTAATTAAAAACAAAATGGTAACCATTCAAAATTAATTTTAGTGTAGAGGAAAATTTACATCTCACGATTTAAAAATTTACAAAATAATTTTCACCAACTGAATTGGTTCAAAAATCTGTAGATATATTCATAAATGATGTATTTTCAATATATTAAAAAAATACAAGCCTATTTTAATTAAAAACAACATGGCAACGAGTAAAAATTAATTTTTGTATGTAGAGAATTTTACATCTCAAGATTGAAAAAATTACAAAAATGTTTCGACTCACTCGATCAGTTTAAAAATCTGGAAATATATTCAAAATTAACGTATTTTTAACATGTTTATAAATTACAAACATGCCGTAATTAAAAACAAAATGATAACAATTCAAAATTAATTTTAGTGTAGAGGAAAATTTACATCTCACGATTTAAAAATTTACAAAATAATTTTCACTAACTCAATTGGTTTAAAAATCTGTAGATATATTCATAAATGATGTATTTTCAATATATTAAAAAATACAAGCCTATTTTAATTAAAAACAACATGTCAACGAGTCAAAATTAATTTTTGTATGTAGTGAATTTTACATCTCAAGATTTAAAAAATTACAAAAATGTTTTCACTTACTCGATCAGTTTAAAAATCGGGAAATATATTCAAAATTAACGTATTTTCAATATGTTTATAAATTACAAACATACCGTAATTAAAAACAAAATGGTAACCATTCAAAATTAATTTTAGTGTAGAGGAAAATTTACATCTCACGATTTAAAAATTTACAAAATAATTTTCACTAACTCAATTGGTTTAAAAATCTGTAGATATATTCATAAATGATGTATTTTCAATATATTAAAAAATACAAGCCTATTTTAATTAAAAACAACATGTCAACGAGTCAACATTAATTTTTGTATGTAGTGAATTTTACATCTCAAGATTTAAAAAATTACAAAAATGTTTTCACTTACTCGATCAGTTTAAAAATCGGGAAATATATTCAAAATTAACGTATTTTCAATATGTTTATAAATTACAAACATGTCGTAATTAAAAACAAAATGGTAAGGATTCAAAATTAATTTTAGTGTAGAGGAAAATTTACATCTCACGATTTAAAAATTTACAAAATAATTTTCACTAACTCAATTGGTTTAAAAATCTGAAGATACATTCAAAAATTGATGTATTTTTAGTATATTAGAACAATATAAACATATCGTATTTAAAAACAAAATGGCAACTTGTCAAAATTAATTTTCGTATGGAGCGAAATTTACATCTCAAGATTTAAAAAATCACAAAAATGTTTCCACTCACTCGATCAGTTTAAAAATCTGGAAATATATTCAAAATTAACGTATTTTTAACATGTTCATAAATTACAAACATACCGTAATTAAAAACAAAATGGTAACCATTCAAAATTAATTTTAGTGTAGAGGAAAATTTACATCTCACGATTTAAAAATTTACAAAATAATTTTCACTAACTCAATTGGTTTAAAAATCTGAAGATACATTCAAAAATTGATGTATTTTTAGTATATTAGAACAATATAAACATATCGTATTTAAAAACAAAATGGCAACTTGTCAAAATTAATTTTCGTATGGAGCGAAATTTACATCTCAAGATTTAAAAAATCACAAAAATGTTTCCACTTACTCGATCAGTTTAAAAGTCTGGAAATATATTCAAAATTAACATATTTTTAATATACTCATAAATTAAAAACATATAGTCATCCAAAACAAAAAGGTAACGATTCAAAATTAATTGTTGTTTAGAGGAAAATTTACATCTCCGGATTTAAAAAATTACAAAATCATTTTTACCCACTCTATTATTTCAAAAATCAATAGATAAATACAAAAATGATGTATTTTTAATATATTGAAAAGAATACGAATATATCATTATTAAAAACAAAATGGCAACGAGTCAAACTTAATTTTTCTGTGGAGCGAAATTTACATCTCAAGATTTAAAAAGCTATAAAGCCAATTCATGCCCAATAATTTAGTTTAAAAATTTGTACATATATTTAAAAATAACGTATTTTTAAGATTCTTAAAAATTATTAACACACCATGATTAAAAACAAAATAGCAACGATTAAAATCTAATTTTTTTATAGAACGAAATTTACATCTTATAATTTTAATTAATTACAAACAAATTTCCATTCTCTTATTTAGTTTAAAAAATGCTAATTATGTTTAAAAATGACGTCTTTTTAATATATCAAAAAATTAATAAACATAAAATAATTATAAATAAATTATCAACGATTCAAACGTAATTTTTGTATGGAGCGAAATTTATTTCTCATGATTTAAAAAAATTGCACTCACTTAGTTAGTTTAAAAATACGCAAATATATTCAAAAATGATGTATTTATAATATATTTAAAAAAAATACAAACGTATTATAAATAAAAACAAAATAGTAACGATTCAAACATAATTTCTGTATAGAGAGAAATTTACATCTCGAGATTTAAAAAGTTACAACAACATATCCACGCAGTCAATTGTTTCAAAAATTCACAACTATATTTAAAAATAACCTATTTTTACCACCCTTAAAAATTGCTAACACACTATGCTTATAAACAAAATAGCAACGACTCAAACTTAATTTTTGTATGGACCCAAATTTACATCTCATGATTTAAAACATTACAGAATTGTTTTCACTGACTCGATCAGTTTAAAATTCCAGAAATATTTCTAAAAATGACTTATTTTTAATGTGCTCACAAATTATAAACATATCGCAATAAAAAAATAAAATAGCAACGAGTCAGCAGTAATTTTTGCAAGTAGCGAAATTTACTTCTTAAAATTAAAAATATTATAAAATAATTTTCACCCACCCAATTGGTTCAAAAATCTGTAGATGTATTCAAAAATGATGTATTTTGAATATATTAAAAAAAATACAAACATACCGTAATTAAAAACAAAATGGCAACGAGTCAAACTTAATTTTTGTATGGAGCGAAATTTACATCTCAAGATTTAAAAAATTATCAAAAGGTTTTCACTGACTTGATTAGTTTAAAAATCTGGAAATATATTCAAAATGAAAGTATTTTTAATATGCTCAAAAATTACAAACATATCGTAACTCAAAACAAAATTGTAACGATTCAAAATTAATTTTTGTATAGAGGAAAATTTACATCTCACGATTTAAATATGTACAAAATAATTTTCACCCACCCAATTGATTTAAAAATCTGTAGATATATTCAAAAATGATGTATTTTGAATATATTTAAAAAATACAAACATACCGTAATTAAAAACAAAATGGCAACGAGTCAAACTTAATTTTTGTATGGAGCAAAATTTACATCTCATGACTTAAAAAATTTCAAAACAATTTCCATCCACTTAATTAGTTTATAAATTTGTAAATATGTTCTAAAGTAATGTATCTTTAATGCATTTAAAAATTGCCAACAGATCATGTTTAGAAATAAAATGGCAAAGAGTCAAATTTAATTTTTGTAAGGAGGCTAAATTACTTCTCAAGATTAACAAAATTATAAAATAACTTTCACTCACCCAATTGGTTCAAAAATCTGTAGATATATTCAAAATTGATGTATTTTTAGCATATTAGAAAAATGTAAACATATAATATTAAAAAACAAAATGGCAAATGTCAAAATTAATTTTTGTATGAAGCGAAATTTACATCTCAAGATTTAAAAGATTACAAAAATGTTTTCACTTACTCTACTAGTTTAAAAATCTGTAAATATATTCAAAATTAACGTATTTTTAATATAATCATAAATTATAAACATATCGCAATCCAAAACAAAAAGGTAACCATTCAAAATTAACTGTTATTTAGAGGAAAATTTACATCTCCGGATTTAAAAAATTACAAAATCATTTTTATCCACTCTATTGTTTCAAAAATCTGTAGATAAATACAAAAATTATGTATTTTTAAATTGTTGAAAAGAATACGAATATATCATTATTAAAAACAAAATGGCTACGAGTCAAACTTAATTTTTGTATGAAGCGAAATTTACATCTCATGATTTAAAAAATTACAAAACAGTTTTCATCAGCTTAATTGGCTTGAAAATTTGTAAATGTACTAAAAATTAACGTATATTTAACGTATTTAAAAATTACTAACCGATCGTTATTAGAAACAAGGTGGTAACGATTCAAATCTAATTTTTGTATGAAGGTAAATTTACATCTCAAGATTTAAAGTATTAAAAAACCATTTTCACTTACTCGATCATGTTAAAAAATCTAAAATATATTTAAAAATGACGTATTTTTAATATACTAAAAAATTAAGGATGTTTATTAATTGAAAACAAAATGACAAGGAAGTAAACGTAATTTTTGTATGGAGCGAAATTTACATCTCATGATTTAAAAAATTACAAAACAATTTCCATCGACTTAATTAGTTTGAAAATTTCTAAATATATTCAAAATTAACGTATCTTTAACGTATTTAAAAATTACTAACTGATCATGATTAGAAACAAGATGGTAACGATTCAAACCTAATTTTTGTTTGAAGGGAAATTTACATCTCAAGATTTAAAATATTACAAAACGATTTCCACTTACTCGATCACTTTAAACATTCAAAAATATATTAAAAAATAACGTATTTTGAATATACTAAAAAATTTAGGATGTATGTTAATTGAAATCAAAATGTCGATGAAGAAAACGTAATTTTTGTATGGAGCGAAATTTACATCTCATGATTTAAAAAATTACAAAACAGTTTTCATCGACTTAATTAGTTTGAAAATTTGTACATTTACTCAAAATTAACGTATCTTTAACTTATTTAAAAATTACGAACCGATCATGATTAGAAATAAGATGGTAACGATTCAAACCTAATTTTCGTATGAAGAGAAATTTACATCTCAAGATTTAAAATATTATAAAACGATTTCCACTTACTTGATCGGTTTAAAAATTCATAAATATATTAAAAAATAACGTATTTTTAATATACTAAAAAATTAAGGGCGTATGTTAGTTGAAAACAAAATGGCAATGAGGTAAACGTAATTTTTGTATTGAGCGAAATTTACATCTCACGATTTAAAAAATTGTAAAACAATTTCCATAGACTTAATTAGTTTGAAAATTTGTAAATATACTCAAAATTAATGTATCTTTAACGCATTTAAAAATCACTAACAGAGCATGATTAAAAACAAGATTCTAACGATTCAAACCTAATTTTTGTATGAAGGGAAATTTACATCTTAAGATTTAAAATATTACAAAACGATTTCCACTTACTCGATCGGTTTAAAAATTCATAAATATATTAAAAAATAACGTATTTTTAATATATTAAAAAATTAAGGACGCATGTTATTTGAAAACAAAATGGCAATGAAGGAAGGTAACTTTTATATGGAGCCAAATTTACATCTCATGATTTAAAAAATTACAAAACAATTTCCATCGACTTAATTAGTTTCAAAATTTGTAAATATACTCAAAATTAACGTATCTTTAAAGTGTTGAAAAGTTACTAACCGATTATAATTAGAAACAAGATGGTAACGATTCAAACCTAATTTTTGTATGAAGGGAAATTTACATCTCAAGATTTAAAATATTAAAAAACTATTTCCACTCACTCCAACACTTTAAAAATTCAAAAATATATTCAAAAATAACGTATTTTTAATATATTAAAAAATTAAGGGCGTGTGTTAATTGAAAATAAGATGGCAATGAAGAAAACGTAATTTTTGTATTGAGCGAAATTTACATCTAATGATTTAAAAAATTGCAAAACAATTTCCATCGACTTAATTAGTTTAAAAATTTGTAAGTATACTCAAAATTAATGTATCTTTAAAGGATTTAAAAACTACTAACAGATCATTATTAGAAACAAGATGGTAACGATTCAAACCTTAATTTTTGCATGAAGCGAAATTAACATCTCAAGATTTAAAATATTACAAAACAATTTCCACTTACTCGATCGGTTTAAAAATTCATAAACATATTTAGAAATAACGTATTTTTAATATATTAAAAAATTAAGGGCGTATGTTAATTGGAAACAAAATGGCAATGAAGTAAACATAATTTTTGTATTGAGCGAAATTTACATCTCACGATTTAAAAAATTGCAAAACAATTTCCATCGACTTAATTAGTTTTAAAATTTGTAAATATACTCAAAATTAACGTATCTTTAACGTATTTAAAAATTACTAACTGATCATGATTAGAAACAAGATGGTAACGATTCAAACCTTAATTTTTGTTTGAAGGGAAATTTACATCTCAAGATTTAAAATATTACAAAACAATTTCCACTGCCTCGATCACTTTAAAAATTCAAAAATATATTAAAAAATAACGTATTTTGAATATACTAAAAAATTAAGGATGTATGTTAATTGAAATCAAAATGGCGATGAAGAAAACGTAATTTTTGTATGGAGCGAAATTTACATCTCATGATTTATAATAATGCAAACTATTTTCTATCGACTTAATTAGTTTGTAAATGTGTAAAATTTATATTTTAATAAATATACAACAGTAATTTAATTTGTGATGGATTGAAATTTACATTTAACGGTTTGAAATTTCCAAGAACTGTTAATACACGACAATCACGCCATCGTAACATTCCGACTTATTGAATAGTTTAGAATGGGAAATTGCATAATTATACTAGTTTTTTCACGTGTAATTTACAATAAACAAAGGGCACGACGATATCGACCTATCTGGAGTTATTTATTATGCGGTAATGACGATGTCGACGTCGACTCATCCCCGGCGTGCTTTAGCCCGTTGTATCGGCAGTTTTGTGTCATTAGTTGTAACGATACAGAAAGATTAGTGTGGGTGGCACGTGTTTCAGCTCACAGGATCAAAAATGTATAAAAATCACCGGAATCAATTGGAATAATTATAAGCACCCTATACGCACAGCATATGGTCCACCTGAAGGGGGTAGCACGTGTCCGGAGGGTTGATGATGGCTTTTTAACTGCGCAACTTTTCGCGTGTCGGAATTTTAAAACGTCAGTGTGGGGAATTCGAATTTAATCGATTTAATAAATAAAATATTTATGTTGATGATGTGAAATTGCTTTATTTCCTTCAAGTGGTTTTAAGTTTTTCGTTTTTAATCAAACAGGTGGTGATTAATTTGAATATTTTATAGGTGATGAGTGTGATTGTTAAAAGTATTAAAGCGAAACATCCGTAGACATCCAGTAAGTAATATTGGTACCAGGGTAGGTCGATTAAAGGACTTCTTAAATGTTTAGCGCCGTTGTTTCTGATTACATATTCAGTCCACCAAATTACGGTATCGATTGCCTTCATCGGTTGATCGTTTGATATTCTGGCTAATTCAATCATTTTCGTTTTGTAACTACAATTAAAAATTTTAAATCCAACCCTATGATTAAGTATAAATGATCACCTTGGATTAGTAGCGACCTCAATGATGACTTCCCTGAATTCATCCACTTGTAGATCGTTGTAATTTAAAGTTTTACCAATGCCTAAATATTCGATCATTTTCGCGTTACGCGCTTGATCGCCGAAAAAGGGTAATCCCACGACTGGTACGTGACCGTAAAGTGCTTCTTCTAACGATTGCAAACCGCATTGTGTTATAAACACTTTTACGTTAGGATGGGCTAAAAAATTATCATTAAAATTGTTTAATTTATAACTTAAAACTTACTCAAAATATCTTGTTGCGGTGCCCATTTGATGATTTTAATTTTCGGATTGTTCGTGATGATTTCATCCTCGAATTTCCACAATACGTCGTATGGTAAAGAGGTTAAGGTTTTCGTGATGGTGGTGCGTAATTCATCATTAATGAATTCGCTTTTAATATTTGATCCTAAACTGAAGTAAATGATACCGTTTTTACTCGTGCTTAAAAATTTTCCTATATCCTTTAAATAATAATTTTTTAGATTAAGTGATTATAAATTTAAGTAATAACCTTACTGTTGGAAGAGGTTGTGGTTTTTTTATATGTACTCCACCTCCAAACGTGAGTATGTTAGGTGCTGTAGGTGTTGATATTTTAAACATTGGATTAATATTAGTGAAGACCATGTCGATGTTCTTAAGGTAATCAGTTGATGTGGGATATTGTTTTCCGAAATATTTTTCGATCATGTTGTTGTATACAGGTTCGAACATTAATTTATTAATTATTGGCCATAATGTATGCATTAGGGTGCTTTGTAGTCTTTCAATAAAACTTAAATTATTGAATAGTGGTAGAAATAAAAGGGGCGCTACAGCGGGGTGTTGTGGGTTGCCTAAAATTTCTTTTTGATCTGTAGATATTTCGTAGGATAAAAGTCCTATGGATGGGCAGTTGAATTTATGTCCAAACGCTCCGTAGATTGGTGCTAGGTGTTCATACATAACCAAATCGAAATGTAATGAGTTGTTATGGATTAAATTCTGTACGCCAGGATGTTCTAATTGTTTACTGAATAATTCTTCGAAATAATCAGCAAATGTGGTAAACATAGCTAATCCAACATTGTTATCTTTAATGATCGCTGTTAATCGTTGGTTTTTGATTGCGTACGAGAAGCTGATGTCGATTTCCTTTAGGTTGGATAAACTGGGATCGTTGATAGGATCAGTAGTCACAATCACTAGTTCGTGTCCACGTTCAGCAAGGGCTTTCCAAATTGGTTGAAACACTGATTGATGGCTATAAGCCGGCGTTGGGATTATCCCTAATATTCGCGCCGATTTAACATTGGTAAATCCAGTCAGTAATAAGAGCGTAATTAAAATGGGATACATTTTAACGCACGTACACGAATTAACTGGATGTTATCAAAATTATTTCTTATCTATTTATTCAATATTGATAAGATTATTTTGATTAGATATTAAAAAAACTTACCTTTAAGTAGTGTAGTGGAGGTCGCGACGCACTTAATAATACGACCGATCGTGGCAAAAGTCACAAATCAAAGTGCCACCGCAGGGGGTTGCAAACGGTGGCCGTATGGTAGGCGTGTGCTCTTGCTCTCGCCCCGAAGACAGGGTTAAAAGAGCGCGCGTGGTCTACACGGCGATTGGTGGAGGGCGTCGCGACGCCACCACCCGATTGGCCGACGGCGCACCTTTGTGCACCCTTTCGACCTGTCACCGAACATTACGCATTTCCCGCGACCGCTTTAATTAATTATTTACCAAACCCTCATCCCCCGGTTCACCACCCCGCGGCCGGTGATGCTCATTGGCGATCGCACCATAAATTATTATCGATTTCGACTTTATTCTTTACCCATTTCGTCGATTAAACGAGGTTATGAAATAAATATTTTATTTGGATACAATTATAACAATTTATACGTTTATAACTAAAAAAAACCATTACATTATGTTTTAAAATAATTAATGATTAAAAAATTAATTACTCTTTTATTTCATACGTAAAACATAATTTATTAATTATGGTGGATGCGCCGGGATATAATAATATTGAATTTATTATTTTACGTGTGTTTAAATCTTTTGTCCTGATCTTATGTTTGAAAGTAAGTGGATGGACGGGGGGTAGGGGTGGGGGTGCCGCACTCTCGCTACAGTTCGCGACCACGAATTGCTTTTAATTGATTTCCGATAAAAGGTTTCCCCGTTTAACATAATAGCGGTAAAGTGTTGACATCTCCGCGCGCCTCTTCCGTGCGAATCCGGACACATGGCGTCGAGTGAGCCACCCCTAACCTACCCGCGTTCGCCGCATCAACCCGGATCTCTTACACACCGACGTCACTTACCGTCGAGGATCTATCCCTGCCCATTCAAAGCGTCGAGATGCTCGCCGTCACGTGCAGGTCCCGAGGCGCGCAAATAATGCATTGTTCGGCCTCTTCTTTTTCCAGTCATCGTCGCATGCGTTTGAAAGAGTGTTATCATTAGCTGCTACAAATATTACAATAGAAATTATATTCACTAAACCTCCACATCGTTACATTAATTAATTGCAATATTACAAAATAATAATATTTCCTCTTAAAGAAATAATCACAATATAAAAAATAGTGATGTAGACATCATAATACTTTCCCTATTATTTTTAATAATGTTTTACTGATCGAAGGGTGGGATAGAGGACACCCACCCACCCTACATATACATGATAACTTTAATTATTAAAATGATGAAATTAATAATATTTGTGCAATCCTTGGAATATTCAGACACTTTAAACAACTTCAAGAATTGTTAGAATCTTAGGGATAGTGGCCACCCACCCACCCTACATATACATTTAAACTTAATCTAGTGACCGTCGCTGAGTTGCAGCTAAAAATATATCACTAACTCTAGTTTATTCTCACTTAACCCTTGGTGAAACATTTTTATTTTAATTAACGTTTTAATTATATAATCAGTGTTTTATTTTGTGTTGAAATATATATGTAAGATGGGTGGGTGGTTACCATCCCACATACAGTCAATAAAGTTACGAGAAGGTGTTTGAAGAAGAAAATTGTATATATAGCCTAATAAATAAAACATAAATCTTCTAATAATTAAATAAACATTCGGTAAAACCCTTGAGTGTGTTATAACTGTTAGAAGATAGAATGGTGGACACCCACCCACCCTACATTTACATTTAAACTTAAACCACTGACCGCCGTTTGAGTTGCAACCTAACACATGACATTGATTCTGATAGATAAAAATACATCATCATTGTTTGAGCTTTGATTACAATGCATATGTAGGGTAGGTGGGCGGCCACTATCCCACCCTCCAACCTCTATAACATACACAAGTGTCTGACTGAATGTTTAGTAAATTATTATTTGTGAACAAAATCTATAGAATCGTTAAAATATCTAGAATCCTTAGAACCTTTTAAATCTTTACAATCATTAGATTTCATAGAATCTTTAATATCTTTAGAATATTTAGAATTTCAGAATCACTGGAATCTCTTATATATTTAGAATTTTTAAAATCATCGATATCTTTAAGACCACTAAAATATTTGAAATTTTCAGCTTTTTTATAATCACCAAAACCTTCATATTATTTACAAGGTTAAGAATCTATAGAATCTTTAAAATCTCTAGAATTTTTATAGTCTTTAGAAACTTTAGAATCATTACATAATTTACAATTTTTACAAATATAGGAATATTTAAAATATTTGCCAATTTAATCGGGAAATACATGTCTTATTTTAAACCTTCTGTAGAATAATTTTCATTGTATACAACCTTAAGAATGTTAAAAATTTAAGTATCCTTTAGAATGTTTAGAATCTTTATAATTTTTAGATGCTTTAGGAAATTTAGAATTTTTAGAACGTTTAGAATTTTAGAATCTTCTCAATCTTTAGAATTTGAAATCTTTCGAATTTTTAGAATCTTTTAAAAAATCAGTTAATGTTGAGAATCTTGTATCTTTAGAATTTTTACTATTTTTTTAAATTTTTGAAATCTTTAGAATCTCTGGAATGTTTAAAATCTTGAAATCTTAGAATCATTCAAATCTCTCGAATTTAACCACTGTATGTAAAATTTTTAAAATATTAAATCTCTAGAATTTAATGTCTAGAATCTTGTACATCTGATATGTTTAGTATCCTTTGAATCTTTAGAGACTTTATAATGTTGAAATTCCTTAGAATCTTTAGACCATTTAGTATTTTTAGAGTTTTTAGAATCGTCAGTATCTTTAGAATTTGGAATCTTTACAATCTTTAGAAGCCTTTAAATCTTTAGAATGTTTATAATGTTTATAATCTTGTAAATCTTTAGAAATTTTAACATCACTAGAATCTCTACAATCTTTAGAATGTAGAATATTTACAATTTTTAAATCTTTGAAATTTTCAGTATTTTTAGAATTTTTAAAATGTTTGAATTTTTAGAATCCTTTCAATCTTTCGAATTTTTAGAATCTTTAGAATCCTTTAAATCTCTAGAATTTATAACTTTAGAATTTTTAGTATCTTTAAAATCTTCAGAATCTTAAGAAATTTTAGAATCCGAATTTTTAGTCCTTAAATCTTTATAATCTTTAAAATATTTAGAATTTTTATAATGTTTAAAATCTTTAGAATGTTTACATTTTTTTTTTAATTTTTGGATTCTTTAGAATTTTTTAAATCTTTTAAATCTTTAGAATTTAAAGGATGTTTATAATCTTCTAAATCTTTAGAATTTTTAGTATCTTTAACATCTTTAGAATTTTTAAAATTTTTGGAATCCTTAGAAGTTTTAAAATCGTTGGAATCTTTAGAATATTTTAAATCTTCAGAATTTATCTAATGTCTAGAATCTTGTAAATCGAATTTTCGATATCTTTAAAATCTTTAGAGACTTTATAATGTTGAAATTCCTTAGAATCTTTAGATTTTTTACAACCTTTAGAATCTTTAGAATGTTCTATATTTTTTGAATTTTTATAATGTTGAAAATCTTAAATTTTTAGTATCTTTAGAACCTTTAGAATTTGGAATCTTTAGTACCTTTAGAATATTTAGAATCTTTTAAATGTTTAGAATTTTTATAATGTTTAAAACCTTGCAAATCTATAGAATTTTGATTATCTTTTAAATCTTTAGAATTAAAAAAAATCAATCTTTAGAATCTTTGAAATCTTTCGAATCTTTAGAATCTTTTAAATCTCTAGAATTTATATAATGTTTAGAATCTTCAAAGTCTCTGGAATTTTCAGTATCATCAGAATATTTAGAAACTATCCTTAGAATCTTTAGACTGTTAAAAACCTTGTAAATCTTTAGAATTTTTAGAATATTTGTAATTTTTATAATGTTGATAATCTTGCAATTGCAAATCTTTAGAAATTTTAGTTTCTTTAGAATCATTACAATCTTTAAAATCTTTAAAATCCTTAGAATCTTTACAATCGTTAAATAAATTTTTAGAATTTATAGAATCTTTACAACCTTTTAAATCTTTCGAATCTTTAAATTTAAAATTGGAATAAAAGTGATTGAAAAGTTCTAATATTCTACAAGAAAAATTATTCTACAACCCTCTCAAAAAATTCTCCTAAAATTTAATTAAAGATACGGAGAAGTTCTAAAAACCTACAAAATAAATTGAGGAAATTTCTGGAATTCTTGAATAAATGAATAAAAATTCTGGAATGTTAAAGAAATCTACAACAAAAAAAAAAACATCAGGAAAATCTCGAAAAATTAAATTAAATTATTAAAAGTCAACGGTACATTCTAAATATACTGAAAAGTTCTAAAAATCTACCAAACAAGTTGAGAAAAATATTCTTCAAGAAAATTATTAAAAGATGAAATAAAAGATACTGGAAACTACAAAAAAAATGAAGAAAATTTTAAAACTTACTAAATAAACTAGTAAGTAGTATTAAGACTACAAAATATATTTTATTATTTAAGCATATTCCTGAAAAATTAGGAAAATTCATGTACTATCAAAAAATTTAATTAAAGTTACTAAAAATCTACAAAGTAAGTTTAGAAAAATTCTTAAAAGATGGAATGAAAGTAACTGAAAAGTTTTAGAGATTTACAAATATTTAAAAAAAATAATTCAAGAACTTTTCAAGAGAAAATTTTCTTAGAGCTATAAAACTTTCTTTCGATTTTTTTGTAGTTTTCTAGATTTTCTAGAGAATCTAGAAAACTATAAAAAAATCGAAAGAAAGTTTTATAACTCTAAGAAAATTTTTGAAGGATGGATTGCAAGATACTGTAAAGTTCTAGAAATCAACTAAATATATTAAGAAAAATTCAAGGACACCCTGAAAAAAAATCTTCAAAAGTGTGATGAAAGTTTCTAAGAAGTTCTACAAAAAAATTTAAGAAAATTGTAGAGGCTCATAAGAAAAATCTTAAAAAATGGAATTAAAGTTACTGGAAAGTTCTAGAAATCTATAAAAAACAAACTGAAGAAAATTCTAGAAATTAGAAAAATTCCTGATAAACTGAATGAAACTTTCTAAAAAATTCTACAAATCTACCAAATTTAAGAACCCTTTAAAAAAGTTCTTCAAAAATGTGATGAAATTTGCTGAAATCTACAAAAAAATATTGAGGAAAATTAGAAAATTGTTATAAAATGGAATGAAAGATACCCGAAGGTTTTACAAAAAAAGAAACTGAAGAAAATTCTAGAACTCTCTAAGAAAATATCTGAAAATCTAAATTAAGCTTTCTGGAAAATTCTAGAAATCTACAAAACTAAATAAACTGATAAAATTTAATAAAAGTTACCAGAAATATCTACAAACTACAAAAAAATGAGGAAAATTCTAGAGGCACTTTAGGAAATTTATAAAAACGGAATGAAAGATTCTCGAAGGTTTTACAATAAAACAAGAAAATTGTAGAAAATATTTGAAATATTGAATTAAACTTTCTAAAAATTCAAGAATGCTTTAGAAAAATTCTTCAAAAATACGATTAAAGTTGCTGAGAAGTTCTAGAAATTTACAAAAATATTGATTAAAATTCTAGAAGTCTATAAGAATATTCTTGAAAAATAGAATTTAAATAAAAATTCTACAAACCTACAAAAAAAAAGAAGAAAATTCCTGATAAACTGAATGAAACTTTCTGAAAAATTTTAGAAATCTACAAAAAAAAAACAGGAAAATTCTTAAACTCATAAAATGTAATAAAAGTTACTAAAAAGATCTAAAAATCTACAAAAAAAATAAGAAAAATTCTTAAAAAAAGGAAATGAAAGTTACTGGAAATTTCTAGAAATCTATAAAAAAAAAACTGAAGAAAATTCTAGTACTCTAGGAAAATTCTTGAAAAACTGATTTACATTTTCTAAAAAAATTCTAGATATCTTCAAAATTCATAAAACCTTTAGAAAAATTCTTTAAATATGCGATACAAAAAAATATTGATAAAAATTCTAGAGCCCGATAAGAAAATTTTTGAAAAATGGAATGTCAAGTGAAAAGTTTTACAAACCTACAAAAAAAACTGAAGAAAATTCTAGAAGTCTCTAAGAAAATTCCTGAAAAACTTAATGAAACCTTTTGAAAAATTCTAGAAATCTACAAGCAATTTTTTTGGATTTAAAACAATAATTCGGGTTAAGAAATTGTTGATTTTTTTAAATTGGTGTTTTAGCTTGAGTTTCAATGTTTAATATAGGAGAGAGTGAATTTTACTAATTTGAGGATGGATTAATAGACACCCACCCACCCTACATATCAACCTTTAGATTTTATTGATTATAACACTATATCAATTGTTTATCCAATTTTTTGAGTCTATAAAATTAATTAAAACTTTCCACAAATTAACATCTTTTTTATTTAGACTTTTCTTAAAAATTAGGAATTTAATTCAATAGATTTTTATATAATCATAATGATAAATATTCTATGAGTAAAGTTTTTTATCGATAGCAATTGTTTTTATATATAGTTTCAAGCGTTTGAATTAAATCATTATTTTCCCGTTTTCATCTTTTCAAAATCTTTCAAAAATTGTTTTTCAAAAATTACTAAAGGAATTTTGTAAATTTTGATAGAATAATAATTTCTAGTAAATTATAAATATATTCGTTTTTAATCGATAACAATTGTATTTCTATTTTTATTTTTCAGGTCAGAAAATTACAATTTTTTTAAAATTATTTTCGTATTTTTTAATAATTTTTCCAAATAATAGAATTATATTTAAACAAATTTTTATATAATTATAATCACAAATAAACTATGATGATTTTTCATTGATAGCAATTTTTTGTATATTTTTTCAATTCTATAAATTAAACGAGTTTTTTTCCATTTTCATCTCTCGTTTTATGACTTATTTACTCAGAAATTTAAAATGGAATTTTAGAAATTTGATCAGAATCATAACTATTAAATAATCTGCAAGTAAACATAATTAATTTTAAATTTTAGCAATTGTTTTTCTATTTATTCAAGGTCAGAATATTTTTCTAAAATTAAACTCTTATTTTCTCCAAAAATTAATAATATAATTAAGCAGATTTTTATATAATTAATATCATGAATATTCTATGAGTAGATTAAGATGGTTTTACATCGATAGCAATTGTTTTTATATATTTTTTAAGCCTCTGAATTAATTTATCTAATTTATCATTCTCTCAATTACTTCTTCTTGTTTGATAAAATTTTCTCAAAAAATACAAACAGAATTCTATAAATATTGATAAATTCATAATTTCCATGAACATATAAGTAAATTTATTTAGTTTTAAGTCGATAGCAATTGTTTTTCTATTATTTCCAGGCTAGAAATTTAATTACAATTATTCAAAAAATTTTCCTTTAATTCTTTTATAATTACCTTGAAAATAACAAATTTAATTAAACATGTTTATATAATAAAAATCACGAATATTCTACGAGTAAATTCTGATGGTTTAATAACGATAGCAATTGTTTTTAGTATATTTTTCAAGTCTTAGTATTTAATGATGACTTTTCCATTTTCACCTCGTGATTTATAATTATTTTCACTAAAGTTTATCTTTAAATTTTCTTAAAATCATAACATTGTAGTTTAAGTTTAAAAGTATATGTGGGGTGGGTGGGTGTCCTCTATCATACCCTCCAATTATTATAGTTCAAATTTATGTATTTCACAATTTACAAAGTAAAACACTTTTTACAATCAATTATTTATTTAATAAAACTAGTATGATGATTTTGTTGATTGGAGGGTGGGATAACAGACACCCACCCACCCTACATAAACTACTAAACTTTAATTATTCTTACTGACTTAATTTCCAGGCAACAATTACAAAAATCGTTCTGATTTTATCAAATAAATGACAACAGGGTCTTGATGGAAGTTTAAATATTTATGTAGGGCGGGTGGGTGGCCGCTATTACACCCTCCAATCAATAAAACACACGCGAGGGTTTTAGTAAATTAATTTTTAACTTTAAAAGCTCCGAAAAAGAAATATAAACCATACACAATATTTCATAATTTATAAAGTATAACATTTTTATAATCAATTATTTAATTAGGACATCCAGTATAAATATTTTGCTGATTGGAGTGTGAGTTTGTGGACACCCACCCACCCTACATATAAATGTTTTCCTCATCACTATCACTCCTCACTCCTTTGATTTCTCCTAAACTTCTGCAGTATTTTTGTTAATGGTAAAAGAATTTAAAATTAATGTCTGTCGTGTAAATTTTACTGATTGGAGGGTGGGATAGTGGCCACCCACCCACCCTACATATACATATTTTCCTCATCATTATCACTCCCTCGATTTAAAACAAATTGCAGCAGTATTTCAGTTGATGTTTCAAAAATTTAAAATCAATGATTTAGTTTATGTCTTCAATTTTTATATAGGGTGGGTGGGTGTATACTACTTAATATTCCAATAATTATATTGTAAACTATGGATTTTAAAAATTAAATCAATATTTGTTTAATAAATAAAAGAAAAATCTTATGATATATGTTTAAATAAACAAAATACGCGCATAAAATTCACTGATTAAAAGTTGAGTTAGTAAACACCCACCCACCCTACATTTAAATGCCTTATTCATCACTATTTCCCCTTTGTTTCACCGCAAACTACCGCAATATTTCTGTTGAAATCACAAACATTTAAAATTAATGTTTTAGTTTAAGTTTTCAATTTTTATGTAGGGTGGGTGGGTGACCACTATTCCACACTTTATATTATAAACGACGTTATCTAGAAAAATAAACTATTTATATAAGAGTATTTATTTATGAAATGAAATGACAATCTTCTTATGATGTATAATTTAATAAGTAAAACTTACGCGTAAATTTTACTGTTTTAAGGGTGGATTAGTAAGCCACTTACTTACCCTGTATATACAAACTTTTTTCATCATTATTACCTTTATATTTTATCGATTATAAAACGATAGCAATTGTTTATCCAATTTTTTCAAGGCTATAAAATTTATTAAAATTTTTCCATAAATTAAACCTCTTTTTTGTTTAAACTTTTCTTAAAAATTAGGAATTTAATTCAATAGATTTTTATATAATTATAATGGTGAATATTCTATGAGTAAATTTTGATGGTTTTACATCGATAGCAATTGTTTTTATATACGTTTTCAAGCCTTTGAATTAAACAATTGTTTTTCATTTTTCTTCTTCATAATTTTTAAAATTAATTTTTCAAAAATTACCGAAGAAATTTCATAAAAGTTGAAAGAATCATAATTCGTAGTAATGTATAAATAGATTCACTAATTTTTAATCGATGGCAATTGTTTTCCCATTTTTATAAGGCTAGGAATCTAATTATATATTATTTTGAATTAATCTCGTATTTTGTAATAATTATTAGAAAAAATAGAAATACAATTAAGCAGATTTTTTCTATAATTACAATTATAAATATTATAAGAGAAGATTATAGTAGTGTTTACATCGATAGCAATTGTTTTTGTGTATTTTTCAATCCTTTAAATTAAATGATTTTTTTCAATTGTCATCTTATGACTTATTTACACAAAATTTACAAACGTAATTTTGCAAATTTAACCAGACTCATAACGTTTAAATAATCTGCCAGTAAAGACAATTAATTTTAAATAGGTTGCAATTGTTTTTCTATTTATTTCCAGGTCAAAATTTAAACAATTTTTCTTTAAATTAATCTCTTATTTTCTAAGAGTTATGTCAAAAATTTATAATATAATTAAGCAGACTTTTATATAATCCTAATCATGAATATTCTTTGAATAGATTTTGATAGCTTTACATCGATAGCAATTGTTTTTATACATTTTTTCAAGCTTCAGAATTAATTTATCATTTTCTCATTTACTTCTCCTCGTTTTATATGATTTTCTCAAAAATTACGAACAGAATTTTGTAAATATTGATAGAAACATAATTCTCATTAATATATAAGTAAATTTATTTAGTTTTAAGTCGATGGCAATTGTTTTTCTATTATTCAATCTAGAAAGTTAATTACAAATATTCAAAAATTATTCTCTATTTTTTTTTTATAATTACCTTGAAAATTACGAATTAAATTAAGCAGATTTTTATACAATCAAAATCATGAATATTCTACAAGTAGATTCTGACGGTTTAATAACGATAGCAAATTGTTTTTTTTGTATATTTTTAAAGTCGTAGTATTTAATGATGACTTTTCCACTTTCTCCTGATTTTTAAATTATTTTCACAAAAACTACTACTACTACTAGTTAAGTATGCAAATTTGTTAAGAATTACAATCATTAATTGCATTTGAGTAAATATAATTCATTTTAAATAGATGGCAAATGTTTTTTCATTTAATTTCAGTTGGGAAAATAAATTCTATTTTGTTAAAATTCATCTAATATTTTCTAAGGCTTATATTAAAAATTAGGGATTTAGTTAAGTTAATGTCCATGCACACATATTCTAGAAATCTGGAAGAAATTATACTAAAAAATTATACTAAAGAAAATTTATAGAAAACTCCAGAATCCTCAATGAACAATTTCCGAATCTTGAAGAAAACATTTTGGAATTGCTAAGGATTTCTGGAAATTTTAAAAAAATATTGTTAAATTTTCGAATCCCGAAAATATAGTTTTCATAGAATATAATAATAATAATAATATATTTATTGCCCATACAGGAAACGAATCCCAATTAATCCTAAAAGACAACTCTAAATATAAAAATATATCATTGAAAATCTTTAACTCTCAAGAAAATTCTCGAAATTTGGGATAAAAAATATTGAAAAATTTTGAACTTTTAGAAAATTTAGTTCTGTAAATATCCAAAATTGGGAAAATAAAATTTTTGTAAAATCCTTAATCCTCGAAGACAAATTTATAAGAAAATAATTGAGAATTTTCTGAAGAAGTTGAAAAACCTGGAAAAAAATTGGTGAAGCATTCTAGAAATTTAATACAAAAATCAATAGAACATCCGCGAGAGTTTTACTACATGAATTTTTAACTTTATTTTACTTGAAGCATTCTTTCGAATGGATTTTCAATTGTTTTTGCAATATTTATTTGACATAATTTCCACTCTTTTATTGTTTTAAAGAAAATTTTCAAAAATCTTTTTATTCTAACTTTTTTTTCATTCGTTTGAATCTGTTTTTGAAGGTGTATCTGATCTCAAATGTATTTTTTAATAAAACAATTATTTTTTACAATTGCCAATTGTTTTTTGGGAAAACTGTTAAATGTTCCTTCGCTAATCTCTACCATTTTTATGTTTTCGGAAATTCTTGATTAACTATTTTCAATGATTGCCATTTTTACTAAATTTTACGCGTTTGTCTACTTTATTACTTTCAGATATTTTCAAGAATTTATTACACAAAAATAAATATAAATTAAAATTAGCATTAGATAATTCGAATTTTAGCAAGACATGATAATTAAAACAGTTGTTTATTTAAAAAATGAATTGAAATTTGAATAAAAGAAATGATGATTTTGCATTTTCAAATTTTCTTGAAACATACAAATTTAGGGAAAAAACCAATTAATATTTATTATCAAAACTACTTGAAATATGATATAATAATGACGTAAAACATTGCTTAATAATTACTTTAAAATTTTAAAAAATGTACAAAGGATAACATTTTTGCTTTAAAAAAACTTTAGTTTTAGCAATAATATGAATTGAAATGAAATTGAAAATGTAAAAAAAGGTGAAAAAAGTAGAATTATCAATACTAAAAATGGTAAATTAATTTAAAAATAGTGCAGGAAGTAAAAATTAAAATATTACCAAAAAGGCAATTAAAATTTCTTTGCGAAAGCAGTTGAAAGCTTTATAGAAAAACAGTTTAAAATTTGCTTAAAAATAGTTGGAGAGAGACACAGTATAAATTCTGAAGAGACAATTAACTTACGTTTTTTAGCTGGAATTATACAAAAAAAAACTAGGATAAAATGAAATTTGCTAAAATTTGTCCAAAAAGTTGTATATAAAAGTTTTCTAATTGCAAAAATCTATTGAAAATTAATTTGAAAATTGGTTTACTAAGTTTTATTTTACTAAAAATTTTCTATGTTTGAAAAATGCTTAAAATGTTTTAAAAATTTATCGTAAATATTGAAAAATAAAAAATTTATGTTGCAGCCAAAATTATTATCAAAAATATATTTCTTTAAGCACAATTATGACACTTCTGCCAATTTTTTTTGGAATAAAGTTAGACTCCTCGTTAACTTACGGTTTGCATGGTGATGTATGTAAGAGTTTGTCTAAATTCTTCGAATTTGCAAGTTTTAATGGTTCTGAAAAGAATCGATTTGCATTAGTCATCTTCAGATAGTTGGAAAACTGCATTAAAAAGATAGTGAGTTGTTAAGAGAAGCATTTCTGACTGACGCTGATTGCTTTTTTGAGGAATGTATGATTATGACAGCAATACAAAACTTACATTAGTCAGCTAACACCGTTGCAAGAATAATACATGCCATTTTAAAGGATATCAAAACTCAATTAAAGAATGACTTGAAAATATGTGACTGGTTCTCACAACAAGACTGAGGAGTCTACAGACATATCAAATACAGCACTGTTAGTAGTTATGGTGAGAATGGTATTTAGTAAGTTTATCGTAAAAAAAGATCTACTGAAAATATTACTCATGAAAAGACGAACAAAAGGTGAGGATATCTATAACACATTTAGAACAGTCGATAAACATGCATGCCATTGAACAAAGAAGTCTGCGATAACGACTGATGAAGTCTCACTGATGAAGTCCCAGAAAGATACATCATTTCCATTGTTTTTGTTACTGTATTATAAACCAGTATTTTTTTGTGATAAAATTTAATAAAAGTTACTAAAAATATCTAAAAACTACAAAAAATTAGGAAAATTTTAGAGAAATTTATAAAAATGGAATGAAAGATTCTCGAAGGTTTTACAAAAAAAACTGAAGAAAATTCTAGAATTCTAAGAAAATATTTGCTGAGAAGTTCTAGAAATTTACAAAAATATTGATTAAAATTCTAGAAGTCTATGACAATATTTTTGAAAGATAGAATTTAAAAAAAGTTCTACAAACCTACAAAAAGAAACAAGAATTTTCCTAATAAACTGAATGAGACTTTCTAAAAAGTTCTAGAAATCTACAAAATTCAAGAAAAATTCTTCAAAAATGTGATGACATTTGCTGAGAATAATTTCCGAATCTGGAAGAAAATATTTTGGAATTGTTAAAATTTCATGGAAATTTAAAAGAAATGTTAGATTTGCGATAATATAGATTTTAGAGAATATGCTGAAAAGGTCATAAAATCCCAATAAAGTTGCTATAAAAAAATTAGTACCCACGAATTCTCACATTTATAAAAGGCCGATATTAAAAACTACGAGAAATATAAAAATAAATCATTGAAAACCTTTGATTCTCAAAAAAAAAATTGAAATTTGGAATGAAAATATTGAAAGATTCTAAAAATTTAGAACTATTAAAAAATAAGTTTTGTAAAATCTGACAATTGGGCAAATACATTTTGGAAAATCCTTAACCCTCAAAGACAACTCTCAAAAATTTTTTCTAGAAAAGTTGAAAATCCTGTAAAAAAATTGGTGAAGCATTCTAGAAACTTAATACAAAAATCACTATTACACCCTCAAATCAATAAAAAAATACCCGAGAATTTTACTAAATGAATTTTTAACTTTAAAAGTTCCCAAAAAAGAAATATAAACAAAGACAAAATATTTCATAAATTATAAAGTATGGTATTGTTTACAATCAATTATTTATTCGATACAACTAATATGAAGATTTTTTTGATTGAAAGGTGGGATAGAGGCCACCTACCCACCCTACATATATTTTTTTACTCTACGCAAACAAAATGTATTATTCCTTTTGCTTTTAACATCGTGTTTATAATTTAAAAACATTAATTAATTAATTGCAATATTACAAAATAATAATATTAACAATATAAAAAATGGTTATGCGGGCATCATAATACTTTCCCTATTATATTTGATGATGTTTTACTGTTTAGAGGGTGGGATAGAGGACACCCGCCCCCCCTACATATACATATAAACTTTAATTCCTTATAGTCTCGTGGTTTCCAATGAAATTAATTACAAAACTATTTGATTAAAAAAGAAATTAAAAAGGTAAAATTTTCGAGTGAGTAAATTAGTAAAATTTTTATGCATTATGGATGGAAAAACTTTAAATCTAAATTAGATAAGATTAGCTATAGAAAGTCATTTATATTTAAACTTAAATTTTGATTTTGTTTTATTTTTTATCACATAAAAGGTTTGACTGTTTTTAACAGCAAAATCATCAACGATTAGCAATTAAAGTTATAATGTATATGTAGGGTGGGTGGGTGGCCTCTACCCCATCCTCCAATCAGTAAAACATAAGCGAGGGTTTTAGTTAGAATTTGTAAAATGTAAACAAACACAAAATAATTGCATTTTTTAATTGATGTATTCATACAAATATTTCAAATAATTTTTGATGATGTTTTACTGATTGGAGGATGGGATAGATGCCAAACATATATACACGTACAATAGTGTTTTGCATAAACTTAAGCAAAGCAAAAATGATCTACAACACATTTAGTATTTCCTCTTTTTCTGAGGTATTTGAACTGCTTAACCTGCTCTACCTGTTTTCCGTTCAACTCTATTTTGTGATTGCTCCCTTTTGATGATATTATCATTGTTTTTGTTTTGTTTAAATTCATTTTTTTAGCACCTCTTTGTATATTTCCAGGTTTTTCTTCGGAATCTGCTATTAGTGTTATGTCGTCGGCAAACATTAATATTTGCATTTTTTTAATATTTCCATATTTTTAAACCTTATTTTTGTGTTCTCGGCTCTTTAATCATCTTTTCCTTTGTTATCTCATTATGTATATTAAGTCTTGTTTGCTTCTATTTTTCTTCCGTGTTGTTCTTCTCCCATCTGTTGATCTAATTTGCTTTTTATTCTGGCCTCTATTATCCTAGCAAAATGTTTCCCTGGTATGTTTGTAAGTGTAATACCCCTGTTGCTTTCACATATTTTTGTGTCTCCCTTTTTTGTGTATGGGTATTTTAATTCCCTTGTGATTCTTGGTGGTGTCATTTACTATTTCCAAAAATTCTTCCTTCCCCTTTCACTCATATATTTCATCATGTCGGATATGAAGTCATCTATACCTGAGGATTTTCCTAGTTTTATTTTTTTGATTGCTGCCTCCAGTTCTTCGATTATTATTTCGTTGTTTATTTTTTTCACTTCATCATCTCCATTATGGTCTGATCGGTTGTTTCGTTAAAGTATTCTTTCCATCTTTCTAATATCTTCGTTTTTTCTGTTATTATATTTCCGTTTTTGTCTTTTGTACTTTATAATTGTGCTGTAAAATATATTTTGGTTTTCTGTCAACGTTTTTTTCAGTTTCTTCATTTCTATGGCTTCCAAAACACTCAACGGATAACAGATTAAATATGTTGGAAGCCATAGAAATGAGAAAACACAAAAATAACTTGTTAAATTTTGATCTAAGCCCACTAGACAACCCGCTGCTTGAGACAATCCACGTTAAAAATTCCCAATTTTCGTCAACCCCCGCCGTCTAATTACCTTTTTTCTGTGAATACAAATCAGCCGTCATTACCTGTAATCTAAAATGTACTAATATAAATAAGCCGCTCTTTTTGGGAATCTGGTAGTTAGCTATTGATAATGAGCACTTAGTGCTCGAAATGTACATCCAGTGAATACAAAATAAATTGTGAAGGAAGTGAATTCTAACGTGTTTTATTAACTAAATTATTGTTAAAAGCCGAAAAAACGCATAGAGGGAAATGGCTAAATGGAAAACAAATTTAAGCAAACAAAACTAGGATTCATCTTGAGGTGTCGTACTAAGGTATTAATATGTAGGGGTTGTGATTAAATGGTACATCAGGCAAAACTGCAAATTTGCCTATAAAACAAATGTTAATTTGCAGTTTTGCCTGATGATGGCCTAGTGCCGAAACCGGTCGCAATATAAAAATAAATATTTACTAAGGAAGTACCATTTAATCACAACCCCTACATAAAAACTAGGATTATTTGTAGATTCTAACCTTAAATTTAAAGAAAATTTTCATATATCAGATGATTTGGTAACCAAGTCAATACGAAAACTAAAACCGAAGATGACGATGGGTAAATATCAAATTCCGGCAATTTTATCTAATGTTTAGATTTAAAATCTTCTACCAAAATTGCCCTCATAATTTTTGTAGCACACGTGCTCTTTAAACAAATGCAGCAATATTTATTTTTTACTGCGAGGTACAATAGTTTACCAAACTTGTACCCTACTATAGCTGCGGCCCCTGACAATGATCTATAATTTTGTTTATAAGAACATTTATTCCAGCAACCATCCGCAACTATAGTCACCAGAGGAACTTCGTCCTTATCAACATTTCCTACTTCTCTTGCAAAATCTGCTTCATGTTTTGCCGCTTTCGACATTTCAATAACGGATGCTTTTTCCCATCCATCGCTTACAAAATTATGACATTTGTTATATAAAGTACTTCACATAAATGGCACTTTAATGACGGAAAATAACTCTTCCATGTTATAAAATCCTCAACCATTGCTCATTACGTCGTTGTTAATAAAATTATCTTTGGAGGTATGCAATACAAAATTCTCATTACACATATTACAATGTAAACGGAATGTTGATGTTGATTTCTTTAAAAAAAATGAGTTTTTGTAAATTGCAACAATTCTTTTCTCCATGACTTGCAATTTCAACTAATGGATTGTGATGACATTTTAATATCAATTACTCTTCTATCCTCTAAATTTAGTGCTTCATAAATGTTGCCTTTTTTGTTATCTGTGCTTGAACTACGTTGACGTTGAGGATTAATTCAAGGTCGCTACTGATGCTTGAAGAAAGACGATTATCCTCCATTGGAAGAAAGGCATCATTTGATTGTTGAGTCACCTCCAAGAAATTGCTGCTGCCACTCGAAATATCGTCAAACGGAATGAAGTCGTCCTTACTTGTACTAGGACCATGTTGATTAACATTTGCCAGAAAGTCGACAGTTGTACCAGGTCGGGGTTGAATGTTATGTAAGCAATGGAAGGTATCCTTATTTATTTTTGAACATCTAGATCGTGGTGACCAGGTTGATGTGATTTATTCGGATATCAGCAAGGCATTCGATCGGATACGTCATAATACATTATTAAGTAGTCTTAGTCATTATAATATAAGTGATAATATATTAACCGTTATACGATCATATTTATCTGACCAAAAACAATACGTTTCCTACGTTAATGTGCAATCAACATATTATATTGCTACAGGCGATGTACCTCAAGGATCCAATCTGGGACCTCTGTTATTCCTTTTGTTCATAAATAATGTAGCTGATATGTTATTTTGTAATTTTCTGATATATGCAGATGATAAACTATATCGTGTAATAAATAATAGTAGTATAAGCGATTTTGAAGAAATTAATAGAGCTTTGTCAAGATTGGATGACTGGTGTAGTTCAAACGGTCTAAGTATAAACGTTTCAAAATGTTTCAGTTTGTCATTTCATCGGAAATTAAATCCCCCCGTCTTCAATTATCCTCTAAGTGACAACATTGTAATCCAAACAACTTGCAATTATTTGGGGGCGAAGTTGGATAACAAACTAACCTTCAATTCACATATTGAAAATATTGTTGTTAACTATTGTTATTAGGATTATGATTCATAATCAGAAATTGTCGGGAATTTAAATCTCAGATTGCGATTAAAAAATTGTATGAATCATTTATTATATCCAAGCTAACATACTGTGCTTCGGTGTGGTGTCCTGGTTATAATAAATATATCTCCTTACTTGAAACATGCCAAAAGCGATTTTTAAAATTTCTATACTTTCATAAAAACAAAACATTTCATATCCCCCATATAACGTCGATTATGAATCATTGCTTGAGGAATTCGTAATGATCTCAGTTCATAACAGACACAGATGTATTATAATATATTATTTATATAAGATTATTTATAGCTTCCAAGATAATCCGACGTTACTTTATTCACTAATGATCTCTATACCTAATACTTTTATATACTGTACATTTTGCTGTATGATTTATGTATATATATTTATGTTTGTATATATATGTTTACATTTAGTATGTTTCTCTGTAATTAGATTTTTGGCTGTTGATAAATAAAGAATTATTATTATTATTATTTGTAATATTCAATCTCAGATGAATATTTTACTGATTGGAAGGTGGATTAGAGGCCACCCACCCACCCTACATATAAATGCATACTTCTTTCATTGCCATTGTATAAAATTTCATTAAAATATATAAAAGATTTATTGTTGGTGGCCACAATCCCACCCTCCAATCCGTTTCACAAATAATCTATAGAAATTTCATTTTCATTATATTTATTTTAGTAAGTGTTTTTATTTGAATTTAAAATCAATTTTATAATAAAGCTGTACTGAAGAGAGCGAAAGTTCGAAACACGTGTCTGCAGATGATTATAAACTTGAATGCTAGATTTTTTAATTGCTTTTGCTAATTTAATTTAATGAAATCAGTTTAAAATTCATTTTTCATAATTTTTCATGTTATAGTTACATTAAACAATCTAAAGTACATTTTATCATTTATAAGTTTATTCAACAGAAATAATTTCATTCAAATTAGTGTTGCTTTAATAGTTGTACTATTTGTAACATGCAAATTAAATTGTATTATTCAATGTCTGTCGAAGTATTAGCTAGAGAAGTAGTTGTTTCAAATTAATTTGTTTTGTAGTCTTAGTAAGACTCATTGTTGTAGATTCACGAAATGTTTTCGTATTTTTAAATTTATAATCTATAGAAAGTTACAAAAAAAAAAAACAATCAAACTGAGTTTAAATATTCTTCTTCTATCCAGTAAAATTATTGTATATGTTTAATAAATTGGAGGGTGGGATATTGGACACCCACCCATTCTACATATATTAATTTACTTTTAATAATATCAGTCTTTTCGTTATTAATAAAATGTATTAAATTCCTTTACGTTGTAGAAAATATTGTTATAATCGTTAATAAAATAATGTGGTGTCAAACGGCATGTATTTACTTACTAAATGCTATTTTCGATTAAAACCTATCTTTCTTTAAATATTCTAGAAGTTTTCATCATTTTGTTGATTTTTTTGAAATTTTCCAACTCTCTTCCTTTCATTATTTACTAATTTTTTGCTTTATCTTATCGAACTTATCCAGGAATTACTCTTTCAAAATTGCAATAACGTTCTTTAGTGTACTTCAACAAGTTTTTAGGATTTTCAACCATTTTTCCAAAATTCTGATATTTTCTAGATTTTTTCTATCAATTTTTTAATTGCTTTATTTGCTGTATTTCAAACTTTCAACTTTCTTCAAGAGTTTTACAGTATATAATCAAATTTCTAGGTTCGGAATTGTGTAACAATTTCTCTTCTAATATTGCCAAAACTTTACGGTATTTCATCAAGTTTCAAAGTTTTTTTTTTTCACAATTTTCCCAACATTCTAAAATCTTCCAACTCCTTTTCTTTCATTATTTAAGAATTTCTTGTAATTTCTCTTCCAAAATTGCAAGAACTTTCTTTAAGAGTTTTAGTGACTTTCATCAAGTTTTTAGCGATTTCCAGCATTTTCCAATATTCTGAAATCTTCCACCTCTTTTCCTTCCATTATTTAAGAATTTCTTGCTTTAGTTTTTCGGAATTGTCCAGCAATTTCTCTTCCAAAATTTTTTTTTTGAGTATTTCATCAATTAAAATATAATATCTCCATTAAAATTGAAATCTTTAAAATCTCACAGTTTATCCAGAATGAATGCAGTTTTATTATTCCGGTAAAACAATTGAAGTTTTATACTTAGAAACAAAATGGCAATCAATTCTTGGATCTTAACGGCGTTCACTTGGTGGTACATTTCAATATTAAGAATAAAGAAAACACTTTACTTTTTTATACCACTTTAAATTTTATTTTCAGTGCTTAAAGTGGTATAAAAAAAGTAAAGTGTTTTCTTTATTCTTAAAATGGCAATTGTTTAAGCTCGAATGTATTGAATATCAAATTGCTTTAGGTAATTTAAGAAAAACGTTATTAAACGTAGTTCTAATCGTATTTTGAATGTATACGTAGGGTGGGTGGGTGGCCACTATCCCACCCTCCAAATATACAAACACAAATTTTCAGTTAAAAGTATTAGTTTTGCTATTATAATATTTATAATGAAAATTATTCAAAAGATTTAATCGTTTATTAAATAAATTTCCTGTATGTATGTTTTGATGGTTAGAGGGTCGTTTGAAAATAGTTGTTTGTTTTTTTTTTCTTGAAAATAAACGTTTATTTTAGTAATAAATAGAAAAAACAGTAAAATCTACAACAAATGAGTCTATTATTCAATGTCTGTCGAAGTATTAGCTATTTCAAAAGTGATTTGTTATTTGTTGTAGATTTTATGAAAATATTTTCGTGTTTTTTCTATTTATTTAGTGAATTTTCTACAACGTAAAGGACTTATATATTTTATGTTAATTTAGTATTCATCCATGCACATCCTTCAATTGGCGATAAGTATCGCAAGGTCGCCAATTATCTGCGTTGACAAAATTGCCTTTTTTTGCAACATTATAAACAAGCACGCTGGTATTGCGTGACGTAACTTTGCACTCGGCTTAAATAGTAATACGAAAATTCTGTGAGTAGATTATCGATAAAAATTGCTTTTGTATATTTATCAATTTTTTTTTACTTCTATATGTAATTTTTTTTATTTAAATTAAAACCACTTCAGTAATCATCACTAGAGAGCGGATTTCTAGCATTATGCTTATCCATAATATTAATAGCATCGAAAAAATTCCTTAATATCTATACGAATCTTGAAGAATGTGATTACTTAGCGCTATGTTTTTTATTGCTTTTTTGCTTATTTTGACTTTTTGTGCTTATTTTCATGCGTTTTTTAGATTCTGATGCTTATTTGGAGCATTTTCTTAAATATTTAAAAAACATTTAATAAAAATTTCACGCTGATATTAAATTAATGTGCTAATATAGAGAATTTTCGTAAAAATCTGTATCCCATCATTTATAGATTATATTTGTATTATAATTGTATTCGTGTCTTTTGACAACATAATTGTTTAAAATCTTCATAATATGATACAATAATTATAATGAATTTTATTATTAATAAATATTAGTACAAATTACCAATTTACAATGGATTCGTTTATAAATAAGTAGATATAATAGACCGTCTCATTATTCAGATAATACAGATGAACGCTTCATAGGAATCACACCTATGATATTCCGGATGAAAACGTCGTTAAACTAGGCCCGAACAGTAAACAAATTTAAGTGATAGCTAATAATCAAGGGCGTTTCCAGTCAACTGGCTTAGGGGGGGTAATTTTATATAATATTCGGGTCATATTTTCTGTATACATCTAAAGCATTTTCTGGTAATTATTCTTTGATTTTCTTTTTCTTTTGCCATTGTAATTTCCAAAATGCCAATTCAGACTTAATTGCTATTGCACATGGTACGTTTTCAGGTAAAATTTTATTTAAATATGTTGCAACAGATTTTGAAGTGGCATCTAAATCTTCGCCAGTTTGTTATCAATAAAACACTAGATATTGTTGTGTTAAATTTGAACAAATTCATCGTGTCTTTATTAAATCTGTATTGCAGATTTGTAATAATATTATTCGGGAGAGGTAAATATATATTAATTCGATAATAATCCTCTGTTCAGTTCAGAGGAACTTAAAACAGCGAACCACGTACAGGCAAAAGTCCATAAAAAAGTAAATAAGTAGTGTTAAAATATATAAAACTAAAAGGAAGTGGGAAATAAAGAAACAAATGAGTACAAAAAGAGAAAGAGATATCGACAGCCCTAATTATGGATTCCAAGGATTCCAAATGAGCAATGGAGAATAGAAAAGATAGAAAAACGAAGCAGTGAAACAAAACGTTGTAATAACAACAGGATACAAAAATAAAACAAAGGAAGATGAAAACAGAAAAAACTCACGGAGAAGGAAAATCTAAATATATCTAAGAACGATGTGATAATGGAGGAATTAAAGAGCATGTTTAAAGACTCCATGAGAGAAATGACAAAAAACTCAGAAGAACTAAAAGAAGAGAGAGAGAGCAAAAAAGATACAGGGGAAAGTATGGAGATGAGAACAGAAACGAAAATGGAAAAACAATTATAGAATTATGTATAGCAAACAACCTCATTGTGACAAACACAAAATTTAAATACATACATAAACACACTAGAGAAGTTAGACCAAGAAAAGAGAAATAAAAGACTACTCCTTAATAGACGCAGAAGAATGGAAAAGGTGAAAGATGTTAAAGTAATAAGACAAGCTGAAATAGGGAGCGACCACTACTTGGTAAAAATATAAATTAACACAGAAGCTGAAAACTTGAAGTATACGAAGTCGAAAACAATAATAAAAAAACACATAAAGCCAAAAATTGAAAAGAAAGAAACTAGGAATGAATACCAATCAAAAATAGAGAAAAAGACAAACAAAATAGAAGGAGAAAAGAAAAAGATCAAAGAAATCATAAGTGAAGCAGCCCAAGAAAGCTGTGAAACAATCACTATATCAAACAAACAGAGGAAGAAAAACAGGTGATAGTCAGAAGAGGTAAAACAATTTGTAAAAACAAAAGAAGAGAATTGGAAAACTTACATAAAAACAAGGAAAGAATAAGATTATAGAAGATATATAATAGCAAAAAAAAAGTGGAACAAAAATTCAAGATAGCAAAAAAGCAATCCTGGGAGCAGTTCGTTAAGAAACTGAAAGAAACGTTCACAGAAAACAAAAAGATGTTTAACAGCACTATTAAACAAATGAGCAATTAAAATACATTAACCCAGCCAAGTATAAAAACGTAAATATAATAACAGAAGAAAAGAAGATATTAGAAAGATGGAAACAATTCTTTAATGAGATAACCAAAACAGACCATCATGGAGATATAGAAGGTGAAACAAATGGAGGAATCAACGAAATAAGAATCGAAGAACTGGAGGCAGCAATCAAAAAAATAAAACTAGGAAAATCTCCAGGTATAGATGACATCACAGCCGAAATGATGAAATATATGGGGAAAGGGGAAGGAAGAATTCTTGGAAATAGTAAATGACATTATCAAAAATCACAAGATACCCGAGGAATGGAACAAGGGAATTATAATATCCATACACAAAAAAGGAGACACAAAAATATGTGATAACTACAGAGGTATTACACTCACAATCAAACCAGGGAAAATTTTTACTAGGTTAATAGAAGCAAGAATAAAAGGAAAATTAGATCAACAGCTGGGAGAAGAACAACACGGATTCAGAAAAATAGAAACTTAATATACATAATGAGACAATTAACAGAAAAGATTGTTAAAAAGGGAAAAGATTTACACATATGCTTCATCAACCTAAAAAAGCGTATTACAGGGTAAGAAGAGAGGACATATGGCATATACTCGAGACAAGAAGGATAAAAAAAGCATAATAAATATAATAAAGAAATAACAAAAATAAAGTAAGAATAGGAAATAAATAATCAGAGGAATTCAAGACCAAAACAGAACTGAGACAAGGTTGTATACTAAGCCCGTTACTATTTGCATCACTTAATGACGAAGCAATAAGAAATAGCAAACAAAGAGCCGAAAGCACAAAGATAGGGTATAGAAATATTAAAAACTATTAAAAATGCAAATATGTATTAATGTTTGCCGACGACATAACATTAATAGCAGATTCAGAAGAAAACCTGGATAAAAAGAGCTGGAAAAGATAAATATAATATCATCAAAAGAGAGCAATCACAAAATAGGGTTAAATACCTGGGATGAACAATAGAGGAAACAGGGAAGATAGAATCAGAAAAAGATGAAAAACTAGGCAGAGTAGGAATGATCTGCAACACAATAAAGAAAACATTCTTAGAGAAAAAAGAGATTTCAAAAACAATAAAAACAGAAGTATATAAAAGACAGTAACTGCTATATATAGTCCATCCGTTGGATGTTCCGTCCTACGTCAAAAAATATCGCTTCGAGAAACGACACAAAAACATTCAGTCTGATAAAGTAAACCAAATGCGTTAGAAAAAGAACGCACTGTAAAATAGTTTGTGACGTAGGACGGAAGATCCAACGGATGGACTATAGTAGTGAATCGTGAGTAACCACAGAGAGTAATAACAGAAAAACCAATGCAATGGAAATGAGATACCTAAGAAAGATAGAGAGAATTAGGAAGACCAAGGAAGGGTTGGAACGAGCAAGTACATCAAGCAGTGGAAAGAAAAGGAATAGAATGTAAAGAAATAAGAAAATAGCACAAGCTACACAACAGTGGTAAAGAAGTGTAAAAGAAATTAACTGAGACATATTGTAGAAAATAAGTCTGACACCCATAATGCATAAAAGGGGAAAAGATAAATAAAAATAATCTGCTATAATAGGTTGATCCAGGTTTGGTCTATTCGGTTTTGTCATTTAAATTTGTAATTCGTTTAAAATATTGACTGCATCATTATAATTGTTTAAAAGATGTGGCAGTATTTTTCCCCTTGTTGGATAAAACATCAATAGTGTTATTTTTAAAGTTATTAGAGCAAGATTCATTTTATTTATTCTATTTACTCAAAGTCACTGTATTTCAAGAGACATTTGTGAAATATGTTTAATGGTTTTCCATATGATTTTTTAAAGTTGTCACCAGATGCAATTCGAAATGTAGAATTTCACAAATTTGCCCTCGTTTGTAATAGATTTTGTATTTAAGAGAGAACCAGCATCACGATGATCTCGTAAGGGAATATTTTGTTTCCCCTAAATATGATATTTTTGATTATTGGTTTTAATCTATGTCTATTTTTTTCAAGTCGAAGTCTTTCCATATTTAATTTATTTCTTATATCTCGTGATTTTATAAAACAATTTCGCATAAACAATTGAATTTTTATGGTAATATTTTTATAATACAACATTTTTACCTGATAATTTAGAATATTGAGATACTGTCTGAGATACTTATTTTTGTAATGGCACTTGTTGGTTCAACCCACCAAATTTTGTAAAAAAGAAGCAATATTTGCAAAAGAATCTGTTTAAATGATTAGAAAAGATTAACCAATTAAATTGTCTAAAATGTTTTCCAGACAAGTAATATTTAATATCCTTCCTCCTTTTTATGTACAGAATAGGGTAAAACAAAAGTAACTTTTACAATTTAAAATTCGAAATTTCTCAATTTTATTAACATTACTAAATTTAACTATATGAATGTAAATTTCAACATTACTATATGTACATGTTGTATGCTTCTTTTTCTCATGATGGGAACAACCTAGTGAAGATTTCTACTGGTAAATGTCAATGAAGATGTAGATGGATGATTTAAACTGACTGTTGACATAGATCGATCTTTATTTGTTGAAGAATCGTCAGTTTTTTTTTAATTTTCTGAACAAATAAATCCAACGTGGATTATCAATTTTCATTTACTAATTTAACTACAACAAAAATTAGGAATAAATTAATTTAAAAGAATGCATATATTATTCCTAAAATCAAAAAAATACCTTATGTATAATTGATCGAATTATAATAAATTGGTAATTTATCAGCAATCACTAAAAATTTAGGATTTACATGCGATGTGTAAACAGTTTCGGTTTCTATCTTTTACATTTAAACCAAGTAAGACAAGGAATTATATAAATTAAACTAAGAAATGTGAATCGCGCTCTTTTAATGTAAAACAATGTAACCATTTACGATACCAAAGAGGCGAATAGTATCAATAGATGTCGGGTATTATTAGAAAGGGGAACCCCCCGTGCAAAGGAAGTCATCACTTTTCTAACGGTGCTTGCGCAGATAATTTTAATTTGTGTACATGGCCTGCCTGTTTTGGAAAAATGCACTGTCATAGATCGCTGACTAGAATTACCAACAGTTAACTTGTTTGTTTGAAATATTAGTAATTTTTAAGAATAAACAAAATAAGCGAATAAATAATTCTTAGGGGGGGTAATTACCCAATTACCAACGCCCCCCCCCCCCGAATACGCCACTGCTAATAATCAGGTATTCTGCAACCGTATTTTCTACTCTCGGCAAAAATACGGATGGGACGACTGGCGCATATTTACCGTTTTCGTTAATTTTCATATTCAAACTCGCATTCATAAACTATTGAATTGACATTCCAATAACTTTGCTTATTTATCAAAAATTATTATATGCGTGAATCGTATTAACCTGGGGACTTTTATATTTAACCCATAATGCAAAAGGTGAAAACCACAATATAAGAATTAATTAGAGACTATCCAGAATTAACAAGTGAAAATTATACATTATTTTGTAAGGCATGTTTGAAAATAGTAAGTTTTATTTTAGTTCCCAACTGCATCCTAACTAGTCAAGACTTGTATGTAAAACATGTTATAACAACACTACATCAAGAACGTTTGAAAAAGTTCAAAGCTGAACTAAAAAAAACAGCACAATATGGAGATGAGAACAGAAACGAAAATGGAAACAGAATTATAAAATTCTATCTAGCAAACAACCTCATTATGGCAAACACAAAATTCAAACGCAAATACATACACAAATACACTAGAGAAGTCAGACCAAGAAAAGAGAAATAATAGACTACTCCTTAATCCACAACTTGGTAAAAATAAATTTAACACAGGAGCAGAAAACAATAAAGAAAAATCAAAATTTGAAAATAAAGAAACTAGGGATGAATACCAATCAAAAATAGAGAAAAGCAAACAAAATATAGGGAACAGAAAGCAAATAGAAAAAGTTTAAAGAAATCATATGTGAAGCAGTCCAAGAAAGCTGTGGGACAATCACTATATCAAACAAACAGAGGAAGAAAAGCAGGTCGTGTCAGAAGAGGTAAAACAATTTGTAAAAACAAAATCAAGATAGCGAAAAAGCTATCCTGGAAGCAGTTCGGTAAGAAACTGAAAGAAACGTTCATAGAAAACCAAAATATAATTATAAAGTATAAAAGACAAAAAAGCGGAAATATAATGACGGAAAAACGAAGATATTAGAAAGATGGAAAGAATACTTTAACGAAATAACCGAAGCAGACGATACTGGAGATGATGAAGTGAAACAAATGGAGGAAACAACGAAATAACAATCGAAGAACTGGTGGCAGCAATCAAGAAAATAAAACTAGGAAACTTCTCAAGTATAGATGACTTCATAGTCGACATGATGAAATATATGGGTGAAAGGGGAAGGAAGAATTTTTGGAAATATTAAATGACACCACCAAGAATCACAAGATACCCGAAGAATGGAACTAGGGAATTAAAATACCCATACACAAAAAGGTAGACACAAAAATATGTGAAAGCAACAGGGATATTACACTCACAAACAAACCAGGGAAACTTTTGGCTAGGATAATAGAGGCAAGAATAAAAGGAAAATTAGATCAACAGCTAGTAGAAGTACAACACGGATTCAGAAAAATGGAAGCAAACAAGACTTAATATACATAATAAGACAACAAAAGAAAAGATGATTAAAGAGCCGAGAACACAAAGATAGGGTTGAAAAATATAGAAATATTAAAAATGCAAATATTAATGTTTGCCGACGACAAAACACTAATAGCAGATTCCGAAGAAAAACCTGGAAATAAACAAAGAGGAGCTAAAGCAATTAATTTAAACAAAACCAAAATAAATGATAATATCATCAAAAGCAATCACAAAATAGAGTTAAACGGAAAACAAGTAGAGCAGGTTAAGCAGTTCAAACACTTGGGATCAACAATAGAGGAAAGGGAAGATATATTCAGAAAAAGAGGAAATACTAGGCAAAGCAAGAATGATCTACAACACATAAAGAAAACATTCTTAGAGAAAAAAGAGATTACAAAAACAATAAAAACAGAAGTATATAAAAAAAAAATGTAAGACATTCACTGCTATATAGTAGTGAATCATGAGTAACCACAGAGAGTAATAACAGCAAAACCCAGTGGCGTATTCAGGGGGGGGTAATTGGGTAATTACCCCCCCTAAGAATTATTTATTCGCTTATTTTGTTTATTCTCAAAAATTACTAATATTTCAAACAAACAAGTTAACTGTTGGTAATTCTAGTCAGCGATCTATGACAGTGCATTTTTCCATGTACACAAATTAAAATTATCTGCGCAAGCACCGTTAGAAAAGTGATGACTTCCTTTGCACGGGGGGTTCCCCTTTCTAATAATACCCGACATATATTGATGCTATTCGCCTCTTTGGTATCGTAAATCGTTACATTGTTTTACATTAAAAGAGCGCGATTCACATTTCTTAGTTTAATTTATAATATTTCTTGTCTTACTTGGTTTAAATGTAAAAGATAGAAACCGAAACTGTTTACACGTCGCATGTAAATCCTAAATCTTTAGTGATTGCTGATAAATTACCAATTTATTATAATTCGATCAATTATACATAAGGTATTTTTTTTGATTTTAGGAATAATATATGCATTTTTTTAAATTAATTTATTCCTGATTTTTGTTGTAATTAAATTAGTAAATGAAAATTGATAATCTACGTTGGATTCATTTGTTCAGAAAATTAAAAAAACACGATTTTTCAACAAATAAAGATCGATCTATGTCAACAGTCAATTTAAATCATCCATCTACATCTTCATTGACATTTAGCAGTAGAAATCTTCACTAGGTTGTTCCCATCATGAGAAAAAGAAGCATACAACATGTACATATAGTAATGTTGAAATTTACATTCATATAGTTAAATTTAGTAATGTTAATGAAATTGAGAAATTTCGAATTTTAAATTGTAAAAGTTACTTTTGTTTTACCCTATTCTGTACATAAAAAGGAGGAAGGATATTAAATATTACTTGTCTGGAAAACAATTTAGACAATTTAATTGGTTAATCTTTTCTAATCATTTAAACAGATTCCTTTGCAAATATTGCTTCTTTTTTACAAAATTTGGTGGGTTGCAGCAACAAGTGCCATTGCAAAAATAAGTATCTCAGACAGTATCTCAATATTCTAAATTATCAGGTAAAAATGTTGTGTTATAAAAATATTACCATAAAAATTCAATTGTTTATGCGAAATTGTTTTATAAAATCACGAGATATAAGAAATAAATTAAATATGGAAAGACTTCGACTTGAAAAAAATAGACATAGATTAAAACCAATAATCAAAAATATCATATTTAGGGGAAACAAAATATTCCCTTACGAGATCATCGTGCTGCTGGTTCTCTCTTAAATACAAAATCTATTACAAACGAGGGCAATTTTTGTGAAATTCTACATTTCGAATTGCATCTGGTGACAACTTTAAAAAACCATTTGGAAAACCATTAAACATATTTCACAAATGTCTCTTGAAATACAGTGACTTTGAGTAAATAGAATAAATAAAATGAATCTTGTTCTAATAACTTTTTAAATAACACTATTGATGTTTTATCCAACAAGGGGAAAAATACTACCACATCTTTTAAACAATTTATAATGATGCAGTCAATATTTTAAACGAATTACAAATTTAAATGACAAAACCGCGAATTACCAAATGCCAGAGGAATAGACCAAACCTGGATAAACCTATTATAGCAGATTATTTTTATTTATCTTTTTCCCTTTTATCCATTATGGGTGTCAGACTTATTTTCTACAATATGTCTCAGTTAATTTCTTTTACACTTCTTTACCACTGTTGCGTAGCTTGTGCTATTTTCTTATTTCTTTCCATTCTATTCCTTTTCTTTCCGCTGCTTGTTGTACTTGCTCGTTCCAACCCTTCCTTGGTCTTCCTAATTCCCTCTATCTTTCTTAGGTATCTCATTTCCATTGCATTGGTTTTTTTGTTATTACTCTCTGTGGTTACTCACGATTCACTACTATAGTCCATCCGTTGGATCTTCCGTCCTACGACACAAACTATCGCTTCAAAAAACGACGAAAGTTTTACAGTGCGTTCTTTTTCTAACGCATTTGGTTTACTTTATCAGACTGAATGTTTTTGTGTCGTTTCTCGAAGCGATATTTTGTGACGTAGGACGGAATATCCAACGGATGGAATATATATAGCAGTTAATGTCTTTTATATATTTCTGTTTTTATTGTTTTTGCAATCTCTTTTTTCTCTAAGAATGTTTTCTTTATTGTGTTGTAGATCATTCCTGCTTTGCCTAGTTTTTCATCTTTTTCTGATTCTATCTTCCCTGTTTCCTCTATTGTTGATCCCAGGTATTTAACCCTATTTTGTGATTGCTCTCTTTTGATGATATTATATTTATCTTTTCCAGCTCTTTTTTGAATATTTCCAGGTTTTCTTCTGAATCTGCTATTAATATGTCGTCGGCAAACATTAATACATATTTGTATTTTTAATAGTTTTTAATATTTCTATACCCTATTTTTGTGCTTTCGGCTCTTTGTTTGCTATTTCTTATTGCTTCGTCATTAAGTGATGCAAATAGTAACGGGGTTAATATACATCCTTGTCTCAGTGCTGTTTTGGTCTTGAACTCCTCTGATTATTTATTTCCTATTCTTACTTTATTTTTGTTATTTCTTTATTATATTTATAATGCTTTTTTATCCTTCTTGTCTCGAGTATATGCCATATGTCCTCTCTTCTTACCCTGTAATATGCTTTTTTAGGTTGATGAAGCATATGTATAAATCTTTTCCCTTTTTAATCATCTTTTCTGTTAATTGTCTCATTATGTATATTAAATCTTGTTTGCTTCTATTTTTCTGAATCCGTGTTGTTCTTCTCCCAGCTGTTGATCTAATTTTCCTCTTATTCTTGCTTCTATTAACCTAGTAAAAATTTTCCCTGGTTTGATTGTGAGGGTAATACCTCTGTAGTTATCATATATTTTTGTGTCTCCTTTTTGTGTATGGATATTATAATTCCCTTGTTCCATTCCTCAGGTATCTTGTGATTTTTGATAATGTCATTTACTATTTCCAAGAATTCTTCCTTCCCCTTTCCCCCATATATTTCATTATTTCGGCTGTGATGTCATCTATACCTGGAGATTTTCCTAGTTTTATTTTTTTGATTGCTGCCTCCAGTTCTTCGATTCTTATTTCGTTGATTCCTCCATTTGTTTCACCTTCTATATCTCCGTGCTGGTCTGTTTTGGTTATTTCATTAAAGAATTCTTTCCATCTTTCTAATATCTTCTTTTCTTCTGTTATTATATTTACGTTTTTATCTTTTATACTTGGCTGGGTTAATGTATTTTAATTGCTCATAGTGCTGTTAAACATGTTTTTGTTTTCTGTGAATGTTTCTTTCAGTTTCTTAACGAACTGCTCCCAGGATTGCTTTTTTGCTATCTTGAATTTTTGTTCCACATTTTTATTTGCTATTATATATCTTCTATAATCTTATTCTTTCCTTGTTTCCTTGTTTAAGTTTTCCAATTCTCTTCTTTTGTTTTTACAAATTGTTTCACCTCTTCTGACTATCACCTGTTTTTCTTCCTCTGTTTGTTTGATATAGTGATTGTTTCACATCTTTCTTGGGCTGCTTCACTTATGATTTCTTTGATCTTTTTCTTTTCTCCTTCTATTTTGTCTTTTTCTCTATTTTTGATTGGTATTCATTCCTAGTTTCTTTCTTTTCAATTTTTGGCTTTATGTTTTTTTTTTATTATTGTTTTCGACTTCGTATACTTCAAGTTTTCAGCTTCTGTGTTAATTTATATTTTTACCAAGTAGTGGTCGCTCCCTATTTCAGCTTGTCTTATTACTTTAACATCTTTCACCTTTTCCATTCTTCTGCGTCTATTAAGGAGTAGTCTTTTATTTCTCTTTTCTTGGTCTAACTTCTCTAGTGTGTTTATGTATGTATTTGAATTTTGTGTTTGTCACAATGAGGTTGTTTGCTATACATAATTCTATAATTGTTTTTCCATTTTTGTTTCTGTTCTCATCTCCATACTTTCCCCTGTATATTTTTTGCTCTCTCTCTTCTTTTAGTTCTTTGTCATTTCTCTCATGGAGTCTTTAAACATGCTCTTTAATTCCTCCATTATCACATCGTTCTTAGGTATATTTAGATTTTCCTTCTCCGTGATTTTTTTTTTCTGTTTTCATCTTCCTTTGTTTTATTTGTGTATCCTGTTGTTATGACAACGTTTTGTTTCACTGCTTCGTTTTTCTATCTTTTTCTATTCTCCATTGCTCATTTGGAATCCTTGGAATCCATAATTAGGGCTGTCGATATCTCTTTCTCTTTTTGTACTCATTTGTTTCTTTATTTCCCACTTCCTTTTAGTTTTATATATTTTAACACTACTTATTTACTTTTTTATGGACTTTTGCATGTACGTGGTTCGCTGTTTCAAGTTCCTCTGAACTGAACAGAGGATTATTATCGAATTAATATATATTTACCTCTCCTGAATAATATTATTACAGATCTGCAATACAGATTTAATAAAGACACGATGAATTTGTTCAAATTTAACACAACAATACCTAGTGTTTTATTGATAACAAACTGGCGAAGATTTAGATGTCACTTCAAAATCTGTTGCAACATATTTAAATAAAATTTTACCTGAAAACGTAACATGTGCAATAGCAATTAAGTCTGAATTGGCATTTTGGAAATTACAATGGCAAAAGAAAAAGAAAATCAAAGAACAATTACCAGAAAATGCTTTAGATGTATACAGAAAATATGACCCGAATATTTTCTGAACATAAAAATAATTTTACAAATATTATGTACTCTTCCTGTTAGCGTTGCTTCTGCAGAAAGAAGTTTTTCTGCACTGAAAAATTCAAATGGTGGCTGCGAGCCACTATGTCTCAAAAAAGTCTAACCGAGTTAGCTGTATTACATATTCATTGATATATGGATATTAATATTGACAATATTATTAAAAAGCAAAGAATATCGTTTTTTTAATAAATTTAGTTACAAAAATCTGTTTCAAATTTTACAAAACATATTATTATGATTTTATATGTGCTATATTTATTTCGGGTGTGATATTATTTTGTTTATATTTAAAAATAATAGAATTATATTTTATTTATTTATGGAATAAAAAAATATTTTCATTTGTTCAAATTACCCCCCCCCCTAAGCCAGTTGACTGGAAACGCCCTTGGCAAAACCTATGCAATGGAAATGATATAGTTAAGAAACATAGAAGAGACAGACTACGAAAGAAAACAGCTCAATATTAAACCAATAATATCAATAATAGAAGAGAGACAATTAGGATGGTTTGGTCATATATACAGATAGGAAGATAATAGATTAATGAAAAGAATACACGAGGTAAAAACAAGTACCTCAAGCAGCGGAATGAAGAGGAATAGAATGGAAAGAAATAAGAAAAATGGCACAATATAGGCAACAGTGGTAAAGGTGTGTAAAAGGAAATAAATAAAAGTGGAAAAAATAATCCTTTATAATAGGTTGATCCACGTTTGGTCTATTTCTCTGGTATTGGTAATTCGAGGTCTCGTCATTTCAATTTGTAATTCGTTTAAAATATTGACTGCATCATTATAAATTGTTTAAACGATGAGGGAGCATTTTTCCTCTTATTGGATTAGCGTAATTACCCAATTACCCCCCCCCCCCCCCCTGAAACCGCCCCTGTTATATGTGGTTTGGTGCGGATGAAACCACTTGTTTAATTTAATAATAGGAGTTTAACATGAAGACATCCGACCAATAGTATTTTGATATATACAAAAGAATTGAAGAAAACTGATAATAACATTATAGCAAAATTCATAAATGATGGACTGACAAGCTTATTTTTGCCGTAGAAAATACCAAGTTACAAAATTTTACTAATAATGCATTTTGTGCATTGTACAAGTTTAGCAGATGGAGAGAAACGAATTTCTGAAACTATAAGAATGAAATTTCCATTTGTAGATTTAAATAAATATGGAAAAATAGTTCTTATATTCTTCTGTGATTGCAATTATTCAAGAAGCCTTTACCTGATATCTCACTGCCCCATAAACCAGTGCTAATAAAATGGGGAACTTGGCTATATGCTACGATGTACTATGCGAACAATTTTGAAGAATTTAATAAGGTTATATACAACTTTCCCGAAACGACAAGCAAATCAGTTAATGACTGTCAAACAGTTCTTAAGAAACGAGAGCTTCCTTCAAAACAATTTAGTTACATAAAATCGCGTTTAAATTTTGTGAGCAACACAATCAAATCTTTATAAAAGCAGATTCATTTTAGAAAATACCTGGACGCACTGGCCAAGAAATCAAAATAATATCGAAAGAAGTATTCGGTGAAAATGAAGGATTTTTAATATTTAATAAATTAAACTTAATTTTGAATGGCAATTTTCAAATGGATCCAGCTATAATTTAAAATAAAGAGAAGCTTTTCCACTTTCAAAAATTTATTGAGCGTCAGAAGTAATAATTTTTACAATTAAACCGCTAGAACAACATTTAATGATCTACTGTTTTCATAAATAGATTTTAGTTATTTTGAAATGTATACAAAATTACAATTTAATTTTTAAATACTTACGTGATATTTTATATTGCTTAAAGAAAGTATGATTATTTTAGTTTTAAGCAGAATTTCTATGTAAAATATGTTGATAAACGTGTAACATATTAAGAAAATATAGTTTTCTTTAGTGCTTTTTATGCCTTTTTTTACATCTTTTAAGTTTTTGTATCCGCTCTCTAATCATCACAGAAGTGAAAGATAAATAAATCTAAAACCGCGATTGAGATAAGACACCAAATATAATCTTGATTTTATTTATTACATATGAATAGTGTCTCTCCAGAAATATGCTGTACAACACAATCGCCGTATTATTACTGTTTGGATTTACAAATCCAATCCAAGCAGCAAGGATTTTAGGTGTAATACCAACACCGGCGTATAGCCACCAATCAGTTTTCCAGCCTATTTGGAGGGCACTGGCGGAACGAGGTCATGAATTGGTGGTGGTGACGGCAAACCCAATGAACGATGCCAGTTTGCCGAACCTAAAGGAAATCGACATCAGCTTCTCGTACGAAATTAAGGATCAACAACTCATGAGCGTTATTAAAGATAAAGATGTTGGTTTGGCGATGTTTCAAGCTGTTTCCAACATCACAATGGCGGTGGTTATTAGCCAACTGAAGAACGAGAGATTGCAAAATTTAATCCATGACAACTCCATCGATTTCGATTTGGTAATGTTTGAGTATTTATTACCCGCATTCGGTGCTTTCGCTTATAAATACAAATGTCCATCAATCGGACTTTTATCACTGGAATTGCTACCCCATCAAAACGAGCTCTTGGGTAATCCGCAACACTCATCAGTTACACCCCTTTTATTCTTACCAGTTTATAAAGATATGAGTTTTTATAAAAGATTACAAAGTGCCTTTTTATACCTGATCGCACCCACGATCGACTGGTATTTTTTCGAACGTGAATTCAATAAAATAATCGCGAAATATTTCGGCGAAGAATACCCACCAGTAATGAGTTATTTAAGGAATGTCGACATGGTTTTCACCAACACCAACAACGTATTAAAAATTCCAACACCTGTAGCTCCTAACGTGATCGAATTTAATGGTGGCGTTCATATTAAAGCACCAAAACCTCTTCCATCAGTAAGTACCATTAAATAAATTATAAGAGAAAATTAATTTATTATTTTAGGACATCGCAGAATTTTTAAACTCGAGCAAAACTGGAGTCGTGTATTTCAGCCTCGGTTCGAGTATTAAAAGTGAATTTGTTAATGATGAATTGAAGAGTGTTATTTTGGAAACTTTAACGACTTTACCGTACGATGTTTTATGGAAATTTGAAGATGATATTGTTAAGGATAATCCAAAGATTAAGATCCTTAAATGGGCACCGCAACAGGATATTTTACGTAAGTTTTATTAGATAGAATTATTACTATTCGGATAATGAATTATTTTTTAGGGCATCCGAATGTAAAACTTTTTATAACCCAATGCGGGCTACAATCTTTAGAAGAGGCTTTATATGGACACGTCCCAGTTATTGGATTACCTTTCTTTGGCGATCAACTCCGTAATGCGAAAATTATTGAGTATTTAGGTATGGGGAAGAGTTTTAATCACGAAGAGCTTGAAGTGTCAGCGTTCAAAAAGGCAATCATCGACGTAGCTTCGGATACAAAGTAAGCTGCATTACGATTAAGATGAATAGACTAATAGTGTTGATTTTTAAGGTACAAAAAGACAATGATGGAATTAGCCAAGCGTTCAAGGGATGTACCCATGAATGGTGTTGATAGCGTCGTTTGGTGGACTGAATATGTAATCAGAAATAACGGTGCTAAACATTTAAGAAGTGCCTTGATTGACCTTCCAATGTATCAGTATTACATGCTGGATGTGTATGGGTGTTTTGCTCTAGTAATTTTAATCACTGTATATGTAGTATTTAAATTGTTTAAATTATTATCTTCATGGTGTAATTTGTGTAAATCTAAAAAAGTCAAAACGCAGTAGAATTTTTTTTACGATATCTAATCAGTACAATTTATGATGTTATGAAATTAAAATTATTGAGTGTTTACAAGTTATAGTTTTGAAATATAAAACTTAATATGTATTTTCAATATTACCTACTTATGTTTATTCATATAAATTAAATCGCCACGATTATTTATTGTTATTATTTATATTGACTGTTAAAAAATGTGATATAAATATATTACAAATTACATTTGGTGATTTAAGGAATTGCTTTTACAACCACAAATCAATTATAAAAATTATTTTTAATCTGTTCACATGACGGGTAATACAAGGAATAGTAGGAAGGAATAGAGTAGATACCGGTCGGATGCAATGATTAGGTGAACGAGAAAAAAAAAAATTAATTACTCGACGAGGAAATTACGAAAACTCTATTTTTGGATATAATAAATTACAAACAAAAGGCGGACTTAAAAGAAAAAAGAACATTGCTTTTAAATTTAAAAATAGACAAAAGAAAAACAATACAAAAATCAAAAACAAACTACTCGAAACAGGAAGGTAGATTTTAGAATTTTTTTTCATGTTTTCTCTTTCATATGCTAAGAATTTTCTTAAAGAATCTGTAATTTATTCTATCGTAATTATTTTCTTAGTTTGTAAAGAATTGTTTTATGTTTTAATAACTCTTATTCAAATTTTCTTTTGTTTAAAAATTTACACCAATTTTTCTCATAAATCCATGAGAATTTTGTACAATTTCTCATCCATATTTTTTTTTAATGGCTCTAAAATTGTCTAAAAAATTTTCTTCTAGATTCATAGAATTTTTAGAAATTCTTCTTTAAAACTGTAAAAACTTTTTTTAATGATCCTGAAATTTTGGGCATTTCCAGCTTATCTTGTCGGAAAAATCTAAATAAGAAACTTCTCTTACAATTTATGAAGTCCTTTTAGCTACTTTATTTATAGGAATATTCCAGCAATTCCTCTTCAAAGTTCCTATAATTTCTTAACATCTTTCCTTCTATTTTTTCAAAAAAAATTTTAACATTTTCTTTAGCGGCATCGACTACTAGGGCCATTAGCGTTTGTCCCCTTAATTTTATCAGAATTTTTCAACAAATTCACATCAAAATTGCGACATGTTTTCTAAGGTTCTCGAATTATCGAAAAAAAATTCTTCTAGATTTTTAGAATTTTCCAACAATTTCTTTTCAAAATTGTAAGAGTTTCCTATGAAGATCTTAGAATTTCCAGCATCTCTGGCTTATTTTGTCGGAGATTTCTGAAGCAGAAACTCCTCTTCCAGTTTTTATTAACTTTATTTTATAGAATTTTCCAGAAATTCTTCCTACAAATGGTTATAATTTCGTAACAAATATTTTTTTTAAAGAATTTAAAACATCAAAAATACAATCTTTATTGGAGACAATTTTACATATTAAGTAAAGCAACATTATAAGAAAACAATTGAAAAAAGGAAATTTTTGCTGAATGGCTATCGACCTGGGGTCGATTCAGCCATTAAAACACGATTTATTTTCATTATTATTCTATTAGAATTTTTCAACAATTTTTCATCAAATATGTGAGAACTTTTTTTGGATTCTAGAAATATAAAGTTTCTTCTAGATTTATAGATATTTTGGAAGTTTCTCTTCGAAATCGTAAGAATTTTCTTCGAGAATTACAGAATTTCTAGTATCCTTAGCTTATTTTACTAAAAAGTCTTAAGGTAGAAATTTCTGTTTAAGTTTGTAAATAATTTTTCTTCTTCAAAAAATATATAATTTACTAACAACTTTTCTTTTATTTTTAAAACAACGTTCATCACTTATCGCTTATATTTGTCAAAATTTTCTAATAATTTCTCTTCTAAATTGAAAAGTTTATTGGTTTCAAGGGTTATAGAATTATCCAAAATAAATTTCTTCTCGATTTTTAGAAGTTTCTATTTAAAAAAAAAATAACATTTTATTTAATTTTCTAACAGATTTTTTTTCGAGGTTTACAGAATTTTACAGAAATTGTCCTTTTAGATTTTTACAATTAAACAATTCCTCTTTCAAATTTTAATAATTTTCTTGAATTGCATTGATTCTACAATTGAAAGATTCAAAAATTCAAAATTTCTAGCTTACCTTTTTTAAGTTTTTTTTTTAGATATTTTAATCCAAAAAATTTTCAACTTCTCTTTCATCTTCCAAAAACTTTAAATTTTCTTTTGTTAATTTTATCAGAATTTTTTTAGTAATATCCCTTTCTAACTGTTAGATTTTTATTTTTATTTCTTTTTTGAGTTTATAAAAAAATTTATCATTACATCATGCTAAGGAGGACAGATAATTAAAAAACAAATGAATGATAAACTAAACTGACTATCACACGACTTAAAACAAAGAAAAACAAATGAGATACCGCATTTTGTTGGAAGTTGCTGAAATATTTCGATAAAATTCACTAACTAGAAAATTCTACAGTTTTTTCGAAAGTAAATTTCTAATAGACTTTCGACAAAATTAATTAAAATATTCCAGAAGATTTCAGATTTTAAGTTTTTAGTAATTTTTCTTCCAAATTGATAGATTTTTCTAGAATTTGAGATTTATCATTATTTTTTCAATACATTTCTGTTCAAAAATTTTAGTAATTTACAGTTTAAGAATAATATTTTCAAACAGCGATTTTCTTTTTTCACGGGTTTTGAAATATTCTTAATAGTTTTTAAAGGTAATTCTTACAATTTGAAAGGAAACATTTTGGTAATATTACAAAATCCTTGAAGAAAGAAAATATCTGTTTGAAATTATTGTTCTTAAACTAAATACTAAATTTTTTTAACAGAAAAAAAAATTATATGACAAGTCTGAGTAATTTGAAATTCTAGAAAAATCTGTCAATTTGGAAGAAAAATTATTAAAAACTAAAAATCTAAAAGAAATTTTCTAGGATATGTTATATGCTTCTACTTTCTATAACCTTCGAAAAAAATCTAAGAGTAAAATTGAAAACACAAGAAAATTTTAGAAAAATAAAATTCTTGAAAATTATAAATATTTGTTGCTGGAAGAAGAAGAAGAAATAGTGAACATTTTGTAAAAAGGAAATTTATATACTTCTAGAAATTTCTCACTATTTTGTCTTCTTTCTCTTCTAGCAAGTTTTCTTCCAAATTTTTGTAATAACAAGATGAGCCAGAAGTTAACATATACTTTCTAATAATCTAAAAAGAAACTTTTCTTCAAACATTCTATAATATTCTAATACAATTTTTGTTTTTAACTGTCTTTTCTGTACAATCTATATTTTGATTGTCTTCTATTCTTCAATTTTGATGTCTGTATTTTTTCATCGTTTTTCCGTTCAGTTTAAAAATACAAAAATTCAAAAATTCAAATTCCTTTGCCATTTCTTTTCATTTCATTTTTCACATTCTAGGATCCTTAAACAAAATTTGAAAGCTGCTAAAAAATTGTAAAAATCTGGAGCCAAAATTACTAAAAACTGTTGTAATGTAATAATTTATCACAGTTTGAAAATAAACAAATTTTTTCAATTGAAGCTTCTAGAAAACTCAAAAAGAAAAAAAAATTAATACATTTTTATTATCAAAAAAAATAATCAAAGAAGTTGAAAAATTCTGAGATTCTTAAAAAAAAAATCTCGTTATTCGAAAGTAAAATGACGAGAAAATTCTAAAGAAAGGTTTGCTGAAAATTTTACAACCCTCGAAGAAACAAATTATGGCAATTTGGAAGAGAACTTATTGAAAAATTTTGATGACATAAAGTTAAAAATGGTCTTTGAAAATAAAATACTTAAAAAAAAAACGTTTGTGAAGAAGTGGTATACAATTTGCAGAAAAGAAATTTCTAGAAAAATACGTCAAGGTGCGCTGAAGGTAATTTAAATCTCTAAGATTCTCAATTTTCACAATTCAGAAGATAATTAACAAAAAAAATTCTTCAAACGTTTAATTTTACCAGATATTTTTAGTAATACCTCTTCCAAATGGTTCATTTTTTGTTTCGGAATTTTTCCAAAACGTTTTTCGTTTCAGAATTTTCCGGGAATTTCCGGAATTTCCAAATTAAAACTGAGGCTTTTAATTTTACCAGGCAATTTTACTAATATTTCATTTCGCAACTGTTATCTGTCGTCTGTCAACTCGTGTTTATCAATTATAATCTGTCAACTGTCATTTATCATCTCTAAGCTGTCGCCTATAATCTATCAACTGTTATCTATTAAGTCAAATTTTTAAACTGTCAATTCTCAATTGGCATCTATCAACTATCATTTGTCAATTGTAATCTGTCAACTGTCAACCATCATCTGTAAGCTGTCATCGAAAATCTGTTAACTGTTATATATTTGATTTTTGTCAACTGTTATTTCCCAAGTGTCATCTGTCAGTTGTCATTTTTCAATTTCCATCTGTTAACTGTTATCAATTAACATTTGTCAACTGTAATCTGCGAACTTTTATTTTTCATCTGTCAACTGTCACTTGAAAACTATTACGTGTCATCAAATTATCGTTTGTCAACTGTTGTATATCAACAAACATTTATCAACTGTTAGCGGTCAACTGTAATTTCTCAATTTTCAAATTAGAAGAAGTAAAACTTTAGTTTTGAACTTTTGAAATTGATTTTTTTTTTCAATTTACGATAAATAAACGATTAAAGCATTTTTCTAAAAGTTGCATATTTTAACAAAAACAAATTTAGTAAAGTAACTTTTAAACCCTTTGTTCTGCAATTGTATTTTGGATAAATTTAGTCAATTTTTTTTTCTTTCTGTTTTTTTTTTTGTTATAAAATTTGAAATCGAAAAGAAACGCAATTGCCTTTTTAGAATTTATATTATAATATATGTCCCTTTCCAACTATCTTTAAGCAAATTTTAACGGTTTTTGCAAAGAAATTTCAATTGTTTTTTTTTTATTTTTTCATAATATTTTAATTGCTACTTCTTAAATTTATTAAACCACCTTGAACAAATAATCTCTTATGTAATAACTGTAAAAATCCTAAATCTCATTGGAGAAAGAACTTGCTTGAATAACGCAAGAAAACAAAATTTTTAGAATGATTAAAATTGATTTGTGCTTGGTGTTCAAAACAAAATCCAAAATTTATTTCAAATAGATTTCCACAAAATCCACAGGAGATTCTGACTTATAATTTTTTTAACGTCCAAATTTTATGGGCTTAAAAAACGCAAAAAAAACAAATGTCATCCACTTGAAATTTTTCAAAATGATTAAAATTGAATTGTGCTTGATGCTCAAAACAAAATCCAAAATTTACTTCAAATAGATTTCCACAAAATCCACAGGAGATTCTGACTTATAATTTTTTTAACGTCCAAATTTTATGGGCTTGATAAACACAAAAAAAACAAATGCCATCGACTTGAAATGTTCCAAAATGATTAAAATTGGAATGCGATTGATGTTCAAAACAAAATCCAAAATTTATTTCAAATAGATTTCCACAAAATCCACAGGAGATTCTGACTTATAATTTTTTTAACGTCCAAATTTTATAGGCTTGATAAACACAAAAAAGAAACAAATGCCATCGACTTGAAATTTTCCAAAATGATTAAAATTGGATTGTGATTGATGCTCAAAACAAAATCCAAAATTTATTTCAAATAGATTTCCACAAAATCCACAGGAGATTCTGACTTATAATTTTTTTAACGTCCAAATTTTATGGGCTTGATAAACAGAAAAAAAAAAACAAATGCTATCGACTTGAAATGTTCCAAAATGATTAAAATTGGAATGTGATTGATGTTCAAAACAAAATACAAAATTTATTTCAAATAGATTTCCACAAAATCCACAGGAGATTCTGACTTATAATTTTTTTATCGTCCAAATTTTATGGGCTTGAAAAACGCAAAAAAAAACAAATGCCATCGACTTGAAATTTTCGAAATTGATTAAAATTGGATTGTGATTGATGTTCAATTCTAGTAATCTAAATAAAATTATATTAAAATATTTTGGCTCCTCGAAGAAAATTCTAGAAATTGCTGGAGCCATAAGAAAGAAAGTTCTAGAATTCGAAAATTTTTGAATCATGGAAAATGAATTGATGAAAAATTTACAATTACCTCGAAACAAATTCAAAAAAATATTGGAATGCATTTTTGAATTAAAAATAATTAATAAAAAAAAATTGGATCTCCTCAAAACAAAAAATTAAATTTCTAACAGAAATTGGAGATTGTAAGAGAAATTACTGGTCAATTTTGAGCATCTGAAAAGTTTTCAACTTTTACCATAAATTCTGGAAATCTGAAAAATAAAATCTTAAAAGTTTAGAATGTTTAGAATTTATTAATTTCTCTCAATATTGTTTTATTTTGTATTTTTCTTTTCTAATGTATATAGGGTTAATGCCGTTAATAAAGTTAAAGTTATTATTATAATGTTAGAGAAAATTCTGGAATTTTCAAGAAAATTTTACAGATTTGGATTTTATAATGATAAAAATTAAAGAAGTGTGTAGAAAGTTCTAAAAATCTAAATTTAAATTCTGAAAATCTAGAAGAAGAAAAGTTGGAAATTTTTAGGAATCTGAAGAAAAATTGCTGGACAATTTGAAATACTTCTAAGAATTTGGAAGAGATATTCCTTGGAAGAGATATTCTTAGATTTCTAGCAAGTTTTTGGAAGTCCGGAGAAGAAATTGTCAGAAAAGTTGAGAAGCAAATTTTTAAAAAATAAATTTTGCAAGGGAATTTGATAAAAACTTTTAAATATTTTTTAGAAACTTTGCAAATAAATTCCTGGACTGGAATAAAAGAGGCTGTAAAATAACATTCTGTTCGAAATTTTTCTTCAAGAATTTCAGATAATTGTAAAGAAAGCTTGTGGTGACTGAAAGAAATGTTGATGGAAAAGTCCACAGACATATTTACATACCTTAAAGTCTGTGAATCTATAAATCTAAATCTAAAAAATTGGCAATTCTAGAAATCTATAAAGAAATAATTTGAAAATTCTGGAATAGAAAATTCTAGAAATTAGCTGAATAATTTTTAATATTTGGGAAATAAATTGCTGATAGAAAAATCTGCAAATTTGTTAGAAGAATTCTTGGTAATTCTAGGAATAAAAATTTTGGAACCCTTGAAGGAAATTCTAGAAATTTGGAAGGACATGAAAAAAATTCAAAAAATTCGAAAATTATCGAAATATAAAAATATATTGTTGGAAAAAAACTATTTTTATTTACCATAAACAAGATTTTTTGTTTTCTATTGTTGTTTGTCAATCATATAAATAAACAATTCAATGAAAAGTTTTACTTCAATATTATAAATCTTGAATCTTAAATCTTGAATTCTGGACCTTGAAGCTTGAATCCTGAATGCTGCATTTTAAATCTTGAGGCTTTAATCTTCAATTTTCAATCTTTCAACTTCAATTCAATCTTGAATCTAAAATCTTAGATTTTAAAACCTGAATCCTGAACCCTGAATCTGGAATCCTGAATTCTGAATGCTGAATGTTCATTCTTGAATTCTGAATCATGAAACTTGAATCTTGAATTCTGAACCTTGAAACTTGAATCTTGAAGTTTTGTCCTGAGTTTAGAACCTTTAATCTTGAAACTTAAATATTAAATCCTGAATCTTGAAACTTGAATCCTGAATACTCCCTCTTGAATCTTGAGTCTTTAATCTTCAATTTTCAATTTTTAATCTTCAATCTTGCATCTTAAATTTTATATCTTGAATCTAGAATTTTGAATCGTGACTATTGACTTTTAAATCTTTAATCTTTAAATCCTGAATCCTGAACCCTGAATCCTGAATTCTGAATCCTTAATCGTTAATCCTAAATGAGTTTTGAAACCTGAACCTTCAAACCTCAATCTTGAATTTTAAATCCTGAATCTTGAATCTTGAATTTTGAGTCCTTAACTCAATCTAAATTTTCAATCTTGAATCTTGAACTTAGAATTTTTAATTTTAAATCTTGAACCTAGAATGTTTAATCTTGAATTTTAAATTTTGAATCTTTAATCTTGAATTTTGAATCTTGAGGCCTGAATCTTGCATCCTGAAGCCTTAATCTTGAATCCTGTATCTTGAATCTTGAATTTTCAATTTTTCATCTTAAATCTTCAATCTTCGATCCTCACTCAATCAATTTTCAGTCGTTAATATTTAATCTTAAATCTTCAATCTTCTATATTGATTTTTCAAATTTTGAGACTTGAATTTTCAATCCTGACTCTTAAATCCTTAATCCTTAATCCTGTTTCTTTAACTTTGGGTCTTTAATCTTCAATCTTAAGCTTTTCACCTTCAATCTTCTATCTTTAATCTCCAATCTTGAATCTTGAATTATGAATCTTCAATCTTGAATCCTGAATCTTGAATCTTTAAACCTCAATCTTGAATTTGAAATCCTGAGTTCTGAATCTTGAATCTTGAATTTTGAATTTTAAGTCCTTAACTCAATCTTGAATCTTCAATCTTAAATCTTCAATCTTGAATCTTGAACCTAGAATTTTGAATCTTGATTCTTGAATTTTGAATCTTAAATCTTGAATCCTGAATCTTGTATCCTCTATTCTGAAACCTGAATCTTGAATCTTGAACGTTTATTTATTTATCTTGGATCTTCAATTTCTAATTTTAAATCTTTAATCTTCAATCCTCAATCAAACAACTTTTAATCGTTATTATTTAATCTTCAATCTACAATCTTCAATCTTCTATCTTCAATCTTGAATCTTGATTTTTGAAATCTTGAAACTTGAATTTTTTAATCCTTAATACTTAATCCTGAATCTTTAATCTTGTGTCTTTAATCTTCAATCTTGAACTATTCACCTTCAATCTTGAATCTTGAATCTTGAATCTTTAATCTTAAATCTTGAATCCTGAATCTTGAAGCTTGAATCCTGAATCCTGAATGCTGCATTTTAAATCTTCAAGCTTACATTATTCAAGATTATGTTTAATTAATTAAAGGTTTGAATAGTGTGGGTGGGTGTTCACTATTCCACCCTCTAATAAATTCACCATAGACAAGGATTTTCTTAGAATTTATGGACATTATGAAACTAAAATTAAATCGAAAGTCTTGCGTTGCTGTTATAAATGTATTATTCAAATTATTAAAATGTGTTACATGTTATAGTTATTGTATTGTACACCATACATAAATATTTATTACCACATCTACAATAATTTGTTTTTTTTTTAATAATAATCAAAATATTTGCATTCAAGTTTAATCACTATTTGTAGGTTGAGTAAAAATATATATGTAGGGAGGGTGGGTGTCCATTATCCCACCCTCCAATTCTTTTATCACTCTCAAACATTCATTTAATAACGTTAAATAATAAATAAAAATTAGACACAAAAAATATTATAGAAAATATAAATAATTCGAATAAAGTCTTATCGTAATTACTTTAAATATTCAGTTAAATCGTGGAGTATGTTTTTCGGGTTGGATTGTGTGATAGTGGCCACCCACCCACCATATATAAATATTTATTACTTAAACTAAACAAAATAGATTCAATTTAAATTAAATTTTACAAAATTAAAGGAAATTTTCCTTAAAATAATAGTGAAAATTTAAAGAAAGGGAAATTTAAATTTTGCCACAAATATAATTGAAAATTTGCTAAAAATAGTTGAATTAAAATTAAAATAGCTGTAAATTCACAAGAAGGCAAAAACGAGATTTTTCTAAAAAAATAAAAACAGGTTACAAGGGTTTTATGGTTAAAATAATTAGTTTCTTACAAATTGTTGAAGAATAAAAAGATAATTGAAAATAAGTTAAACAAATGGTATTTTCTAAGAAAATACGGTTAAAATCAGTTGAATTTTAAAAAAGAAAACAATCGAATTTTATTCCAAACAGTTGAAAACTATCAGAATGAGAAAACAATTGAAATTTTATTAAAATACAGCTGAAACTTTCCTAAGAAACATTTTTAAACTTACTTCATAAAACCAATTAAAATTATCTTAATTACAAAGAAAAATTTCTCAAATAAGAAAAAGTTGATTCAAAAAGCACAGCTAATATTAAATTTTAAAAAATGCCAAATAAAAATTGTGAAAAGCATTCTTTCCTTAAAAAATCGTATCAATTATACCAAGAACAAAAAAAAAACAAAATCAATTGAAAATCAGCTGACAAATGACATTTATTAGGAAAATTACAATTAAAAACAGTTGAAATAAAAAAAAAAAAAATTTGCTAAGCAATATCAGCTGAAAACTTTTAAATCTAAAATTCGAACTTCAATTGATTTTCAGTTTTTCCACAATCATTTTCAGATTAGGGAAATTCTTCCACCAATGGGCACCTACAATCAAATTTATTAAACTCAAGTAAAAATATAAAATTCGAATTTCAATTGTTTTTCAGTTTTTCCGCGATAACTTCCAAAATAATTATCAGATAATGGAAATTCTTGAAACAATGGATTCCTACAATCAAATTTATTTGAACCAAGTTAAAATCTAAAATTTGAACTTCAATTGTTTTTCAGTTTTTATACCATAACTTCCAAAATAATCATCAGATTATACAAATTTTTGCACCAATGGATTCCTACAATCATATTAATTTAAATCAAGTAAAAATATAAAACTCGAACTTCGATTGTTTTTCAAGTCAACTGTTTGAAGTGAATTTTAAAATTGGCTTTATCAATTGTTTTTGGTAAAAGTACAAATAATTTAAGCTGTCTTTATTTTTGATTTATTTAACCGAACGTACTCTTGACCTACGACAATAAACTATGCGTTAACCTAGCGCCTTCAACTCCAGCGTACTCTTGACCTACCTCAACGTGTAATTTGCTCGGGCGGGTCAGGAGTACGAGAGAGGTCATTGCATTTGTTGAGGTAGGTCAAGAGTACGAAAGAATAAGTAATAATCACAAGTAATACCATAAGTGATGGCAATTTACTCGAATGAATTTTGTTTTTGCATGAAAGTTTGTTGCTTAGCGATTTTAATGAGAGCAACTGTCAAATGGAATTTTGTGAATTTGAACAGAATCATAACTATTAAATAATCTGCAAGTAAACATAATTAATTTTAAATAGGTAGCAATTGTTTTTCTATTTATTCAAGGTCAGAATATTTTTCTAAAATTAATCTCTTATTTTCTCCAAAAATTAATAATATCATTAAGCAGATTGTTATATAATTAAAATCATGAATATTCTATGAGTAGATTATGATGGTTTTACATCGATAGCAATTGTTTTTATACATTTTTTAAGCATCTGAATTAATTTATCATTCTCTCAATTACTTCTCCTTGTTTGATAAGATATTCTCAAAAAATACAAACAGAATTCTGTAAATATTGATAAATTCATAATTTCCATGAACATATAAGTAAATTTATTTAGTTTTAAGTCGATGGCAATTATTTTTCTATTATTTCCAGGTTAGAAATTTAATTACATTTTCCTTTAATTTTTTTATAATTACCTTGAAAATAACAAATTAAATTAAGCAGATTTTTATATAATCAAAATCACGAATATTCTACGAGTAGATTCTGACGGTTTAATAACGATAGCAATTGTTTTTAGTATATTTTTCAAGTCTTAGTATTTAATGACTTTTCCATTTTCATCTCGTGATTTTTAAATTATTTTCACTAAAGTTTATCTTTAAATTTTCTTAAAATCATAACATTGTAGCTTAAGTTTAAAAGTATATGTGGGGTGGGTGGGTGGCCTCTATCATACCCTCCAATTATTATAGTTCAAATGTATGTATTTGACAATTTACAAAGTAAAACACTTTTTACAATCAATTATTTATTCAATACAACTAGTATGATGATTTTGTTGATTAGAGGGTGGAGTAAAGGCCACTCACCCACCCTACATATACTCTTAAACGTTAAATATTCTTAGTGACTTAATTTCCAGGCAACAATTACAAAAATCGTGCTGATTTTATCAAATAAATGACAACAGAGTTTTTGATGGAAGTTTAAATATGTATGTAGGGTGGGTGGGTGGCCACTATTACACCCTCCAATCAATAAAACACACGCAAGGGTTTTATTAAATTAATTTTTAACTTTAAATATTGCGAAAAAGAAATATAAACAAGACAAAATATTTCATAATTTATAGAATATAAAATTTATAATCAATTATTTCTTTAGTACAGCCAGTATGAATATTTTACTGATTGAAGCGTGGGTTAGTGAACACCCACCCACCCTATATATAAATGTTTTCCTCATCACTATCACTCCTCACTCCTTTGATTTCACCTAAACTTCTGCAGTATTTTTGTTAATGGTAAAAGAATTTAAAATTAATGTCTGTCGTGTAAATTTTACTGATTGGAGGGTGGGATAGTGGCCACCCACCCACCCTACATATACATATTTTCCTCATCATTATCACTCCCTCGATTTAAAACAAATTGCAGCAGTATTTCAGTTGATGTTTCAAAAATTTTAAATCAATGATTTACTTTAAGTCTTCAATTTTTATATATGGTGGGTGGGTGTATACTACTTAATATTCCAATAATTATATTGAAAACTATGGATTTTAAAAATTAAATCAATATTTGTTTAATAAATAAATGAAAAATCTTATGAAATATGTTTAAGTAACAAAATACGCGCATAAATTTCACTGATTAAAAGTTGGGTTAGTAAACACCCACCCACTCTACATTTAAATGCTTTATTCATCACTATTTCTCCTTTGTTTCACTGCAAACTACCGCAGTATTTTTGTTGAAATCACAAAATTAATGTTTTAGTTTAAGTTTTCAATTTTTATGTAGGGTGGGTGGGTGACCACTATTCCACACTACAACTATTATATTAACGACGTTATCTAGAAAAATAAACTATTTATATAAGAGTATTTATTTATGAAATGAAATGACAATCTTCTTATGATGTATAATTTAATAAGTAAAACCAACGCGTAAATTTTACTGTTTAAGGGTGGATTCGTAAGACACTCACTCACCCTGTATATACAGACTTTCTTCATCATTATTACCTTTATATTTTATCGATTATAAAACGATAGCAATTGTTTATCCAATTTTTTCAAGGCTATAAAATTTATTAAAATTTTTCCATAAATTAAACTTCTTTTTTGTTTAAACTTTTCTTAAAAATTAGGAATTTAATTACATAGATTTTTATATAATCATAATCACGAATATTTTATGAGTAGATTACGATGGTTTTACATCGATAGCAATTGTTTTTATATACGTTTTCAAGCCTTTGAATTAAATGATTATTTTCCTTTTTTCATCCTAATGTTTTTAAATTAATTTATCAAAAATTACCGTAGGAATTTCGTAAATTTTGAAAGAATCATAATTTTTAATGATATATAAATAGATTCACTAAATTTTTAATCAATGGCAATTGTTTTTCCAGGCTAGGAAACTAATTGTATATTTTTTAAGTCAATCTCGTATTTTCTAATAAATAATTATTACAAAAAATAGAAATATAATGAAGCAGATCTTTTTATAATTATAATCATAAATATTATACGAGAAGATTATAGTAGTTTTAAATCGATGGCAATTGTTTTTGTATATTTTTTTCAATCCTTTAAATTAAATGTTTTTTTTTCAATTTTCATCTCCCATTTTATGACTTATTTACCCAAAAATTACAAACGTAATTTTGCAAATTTAATCAGAATCATAACTATTAAATAATCTGCAAGTAAACAAAATTAATTTTAAATAGATAACAATTGTTTTCCGATTTATTTCCACGTCTTAAATTTATTTTATTTTAATTAATCTCTTATTTTCTAAGAGTTATCTCAAAAATTAAAAACATAATTAAGCATTTTTTTATATAATCATAATCTTGAATATTCTCTGAGTAAATTTTGATGGTTTTAAATCGACAGAAATTGTTTTTTATATATCTTTAAAGCCTCAGAATGAATCCATCATTTTCTCATTTACTTCACCTCGTTTTATATTACTTTTTTTTCAAAAATTACTAACAGAATTTTTTAAATATTGATAGAAACATAATTCTCATTAATATATAAGTAAATGTATTTAGTTTTAAGTCGATGGCAATTGTTTTTCTATTATTCAATCTAGAAAATTAATTACAAATATTCAAAAATTATTCTCTATTTTTTTTATAATTACCTTGAAAATTACGAATTAAATTAAGCAGATTTGTATACAATCAAAATCATGAATATTCTACAAGTAGATTCTGACGGTTTAATAACGATAGCAATTGTTTTTTGTGTATATTTTTCAAGTCTTAGTATTTAATGATGACTTTTCCACTTTCTCCTGATTTTTAAATTATTTTCACAAATACTGCAAAGTTAAGTATGCAAATTTGTTAAGAATTATAATCATTAATGGTATTTAAGTAAACATAATTTATTTTAAATAGATGGCAATTGTTTTTATTGTGTTCGTGTTTTTTCACTTATTTTCAGGTCGGAAAATAAATATTATTTTATTTAAATTAATCTCATGGTTTCTAAAGCTAATATTAAAAATTTTAAATTTGGTTAAGTTGATGTTCATGTACACATATTCTAGAAATCTGGAAGAAATTATACTAAAAAAAATTTCGTAAAAAATGTACTTCTAAATGCTGCAAAAATCTTGGAGAAAATTTATAGAAAACTCCAGAATCCTCAACGAACAATTTCCGAATCTGGAAGAAAACGCTTTGGAATTGCTACAAATTTCTGGAAATTTAAAAGAAATATTGTTAAATTTTCGAATCCGGAAAATATAGTTTTCATAGAATATGCTGAAAAAAAAATCATAAAATCCGGAGAAAATTGTTAAAAAATAGTATCCTCGAATTCTCACAATTTTAAAAGGTTCACCAATGGATTCCTACAATCAAATTTATCTAAATCAAGTAAAAATATAAAATTCGAATTTCAATTGTTTTTTAGTTTTTCCACGATAACTTCCAAAATAATCATCAGATTGTGGAAATTCTTGCACCAATGGATTTCTACAATCAAATTTATTTCAAGCAAGTAAAAATATAAAATTCGAATTTCAATTGTTTTTCAGTTTTTCCACGATAACTTCAAAAATAATCATCAGATTATGGAAATTCTTGCACCAATGGATTCCTACAATCAAATTTATTTAAATCAAGTAAAAATATAAAATTCGAATTTCAATTGTTTTTCAGTTTTTCCACGATAACTTCCAAAATAATCATCAGATTTTAGAAAATCTTGCACAAATAGATTCCTACAATCAAATTTATTTGAATCAAGTAAAAATATAAATTTCGAACTTCAATTGTTTTTCAGTTTTTCCACCATAACTTCCAAAATCATTATCAGATTGTGGAAATTCTTGCACCAATGGATTCCTACAATCAAATTTATTTAAAACAAGTAAAAATATAAAATTCGTACTTCAATTGTTTTTCAGTTTTTCCACGATAACTTCCAAAATAGTCATCAGATTATGTAAATCCTTGCACCAATGGATTCCTACAATCAAATTTATTTGAATCAAGTAAAAATATAAAATTCGAATTTCAATTGTTTTCTAGTTTTTCCACGATAGCTTCGAAAATAATCATCAGATTATGGAAATTCTTGCACCGATAGAATCCTACAATCAAATTTATTTAAATTAAGCAAAAAAATCAAATTTGAACTTCAATTGTTTTTCAGTTTTTCCACGATAACTTCCATAATAATCATCAGATTATGGAAATTCTTGCACCAATGGATTCCTACAATCAAATTTATTTAAATTAAGCAAAAAAATCAAATTCGAATTTCAATTGTTTTTCAGTTTTTCGACGATAACTTCCAAAATAATCATCAGATTGTGGAAATTCTTGCACCAATGGATTCCTACAATCAAATTTATTTAAATCAAGTAAAAATATAAAATTCGAATTTCAATTGTTTTTAGTTTTTCCACCATAACTTCCAAAATCATTATCAGATTGTGGAAATTCTTGCACCAATGGATTCACACAATCAAATTTATTTGAATCAAGTTAAAATCTTAAATTCGAACTTCAATTGTTTTTCAAGCCAACTGTTTGAAGTGAATTTTAAAATTGGGATTTTCAATTGTTTTTGGTAAAAGTACAAATAATTTAAGCTGTCTTTATTTTTGATTTATTTAAGCGAACGTACTCTTGACCTACGACAATAAACTATGCGTTAACCTAGCGCCTTAAACTCCAGCGTACTCTTGACCTACCTCAACGTGTAATTTGCTCGGGCGAGTCAGGAGTACGAGAGGTCACTGCATTGTTTGTTGGGGTAGGTCAAGAGTACGATAGAATAAGTAATAATCAAGTTTATAAGTTATAGTTTTATGTAACGATTATTACAATATTGAAAAACTGTTTTAACATTGACAAAGTGCTAAAACAATCGAATCTCGATAGTAAAAAAATTGAATTACTTGAATTTAAAAATGTTGTTGATAATTTTCTAAAAATAAATATTTACTTAAAAATAATTTAAAAATCAAGAGATAAAAATTTATGAGTAATCATTTAACACAAAGACTTGAAAAATATACAAAAACAGCTGCTATTGATATTAAAAGATCACAATCTACTCCTAAAATATTCGTGATTGCTATTATATAAAATACTGTTTAATTAATTTCGTATTTTTTGAGGAAATTATTAAATATTAGGAAATGATTTTTGAAAAATTGTAATTATTTGTCTTGCTTAGAAAAGAAAAAGAAAAACAATTGCTATCGACTAAAAACTAACTAAATCTACTTATTATATATCATTGAAAATTATGATTCTATCAAAATTCCGTTCGTAATTTTTAAGGCAACAATTTAAATAATTGATGAATAAGATGAAAAGTGGAATGGAAAGCGAAATAACAAAAATGTAAAAACATCATATTTACAAATAACTCTTAATTATATTTAACTAAGTATCTTCGTCTTCTAAAAGGGGATTAATTTGTGTAAAACTGTTGATTAAAAATAATAAATTGTAATCGATTTGAAAATAATTGTATCTACTCAAACATTATCATTATTTATGATTTTGGCAAAGGTTACTAAATTCGGTATGCATATATTATCTAATTTATACTATCAAATTATTTATTAAATGCTTATATTAAGTGGTATATTTATTGAAATCATTGATGTACAGATAAAATGATAAGCGCTATCAAAATTTATAATTTCGAACAAAAACGATTATCACGTATTCACCTGTGGTTAACACACGCATCGTTTGAAATGAAGTGCTTTTTCATCATCACCGTTTTACTGCATGGATTTACAAGCATCCAACCGGCGAGGATTTTAGGTGTAATATCAACGCCAGCTTATAGCCACCAATCAGTGTTCCATCCAGTTTGGAAGGCCTTGGCAAAAAGAGGACATGAATTAGTGGTGGTGACCGCGAACCCAATGAACGACCCCACTTTACCGAATTTAAGGGAAATCGACATCAGCTTCTCGTACGCCATCAAGGATCAACATCTAAGGGACGTGATTAGGGATAAAGACGTCGGTTTCGCAATGTTCCGTACGTTCGCTGATTTGACCGAAATGATGACCACCCAGCAACTGGAAGATCCGGGCATTCAGGATTTAATACACAACGACACGTTAAATTTCGACTTGGTGATGTTTGAATTCCTAGCGCCCATATACGGGGCGTTTGCACATAAATTCAACTGTCCATCGATTGGATTGTTATCGCTTGAATTATCATCGGTACAACAGGAGATTTTGGGCAATCCACAACACCCAGCTATATCACCATTCCTATTTTCATCATCTTACAACAACCTCAATTTTTTTGAAAGACTACAAAGCACGTTCTTCCATTATTTATTACCTCTAGTTGGTAAGGTAATGTTTGAACCAATGAGCGATAGACTTATTGAAACCTATTTCGGTAAGGATTACCCTACAACAATGAGTTACGCTAGGAATGTCGATATGCTCTTCACAAACACTAATCCAATGTTTAAAATTCCCGCACCGTTAGCACCAAACGTGATTGAATTTGCTGGTGTGCATTTGAAAGAGCCGAAACCTCTTCCATCAGTAAGTATTTTTATTCGTATAATGTTTAATAAATCATAACACAATCTTTGTTTAAGGATATTGAAATTTTTTTAAATTCCAGTAAAGCCGGTGTTGTTTACTTCAGTTTAGGTTCGAGTATTAAGAGCGAGTTTTTAAATGATGAGCTGAAGAAAGTTATTTTGGAAACGTTAACGTCTCTACCGTATGATGTGCTGTGGAAATTTGAAGAGGATATCGTTAAGGATGATCCGAAAATTAAAATAGTTAAATGGGCACAGCAACAAGATATTTTAAGTAAGTTAATAAAGGTCTAAAAACAAATGCAGAAAGGAGACTCAATAATTACACAGAAAATAATGGTAATACTTTCTTTAACAAAACATTTTTTATTTGCTAAATGTATACATTTCATTTAATAGTTTTATTTGGGTATTTAGTCAATTAAAATAATTATGTATTATTTAGGACATAAAAATATTAAAGCGTTTATAACTCAGTGCGGATTACAATCACTAGAAGAAGCACTGTATAGTCACGTCCCAGTAATCGGATTACCTTTCTTCGGCGATCAAGCTCGTAATTCTAAGATTATCGTACATTTGGGTATTGGAAAAACGTTAAATTACGAAGGTTTAAATGTAGATGAGTTTAAAGAAGGGATTATTGACGTCGCTTCAAATCCAAAGTAAGACTTTTGTATGAAATTTACATCACCATACTAATAGTAATAATTTTAGATATAAAGAAAGGGTCGTGGAATTGGCCAGGTTATCAAAAGACAAACCTGGAATTGATAGCGTCGTTTTGGTGGACTGAGTACGTCATAAGAAACACAACGGCGCTAAACACTTAAGAAGTGTTTTAATTGACCTTCCCTTGTATCAATATTACATGTTGGATGTTTACGGAAGTTTCGGTTTAGTAATTTTTTTGAGTGTTTATATAATTTATAAACTGCTATTCTTCTGTTGTCGATTATTTAAAGTTAAGAAAATTAAAACACAATAAATAAATAAAATCTACTCTGTATATATATATATATATATATATATATATATATATATATATATATATATATATATGTTAAAATCTTCTTTTAAACATTTAAACATAAACAGTTTATTTTTGTTGGATTAATTAAATTTTCAACGTTTGAAATATGGGTAAATAATAAATAATCCGTATAATATTCAACAGAGTTTTATTAAACAACCGTTTATTTGTAGGAAAAATGTTAGTTTTTATTTTGTTTTTCACTGCAAACCTTTGTTTGTAAACCACCCTTCAAACACCAAAACAATTACACCAATGTTATCATATAAACGATTATTTCTCTTAATTAATTTTGATTAATTATTTCTAACACTTATAACTACAAATATTTGTTTATGTGTTATAATTGGAGAGTGTAAGAGTGGCCACCCACCCACCCTACATATACAATGAAATCAAAACTAAAACAATGCCTTTCAATATTTGGTAACATCAACAGTTTTACTTATATATTTTATTGAATTTTTGCAGTAACTGTGACTGAAAGAAGCAAATATATATGTAGGGTGGGTGGGTGGCCACTATTTCACGCTGCAATCAGTAAAACATTCATCAGAAATTCAATGAACAAATATGTACTTAAAGAAATAATTATAATTTATTATTTTCATATACTTTACTTCCTATGGCACATATTTTTTTACTAGAAATCTTTGCTGGTATACAGAAACTGGAGGGTGTGATAGTGGCCACCCACCCACCCTACATATACAATGAAATTAAAACTAAAACAGTGCCTTCAAATATTTAATAACATCAACAGTTTCACTTATTTATTTTATTGAATTTTTGCAGTAACAGTGAATGAAAGAAAAAAATATATATGTAGGGTGGGTGGGTGGCCTCTATTCTACCCTCCAATCAGTAAAACATTCACAAGGGTTTGACGAAATAAATATTTACTTATAATGATAATTGTGGTTATTATTTACATAATTCATTTGTTTCTAATTTCACATTTATTCCCTACAAAACTTCGTTTGTGTGCAGAAATTGGTGGGTGTAATAGTGGCCACCCACCCACCCTACATATAAAATGAAAATAAAACTAAAACACTGCTTTTAAACATTTATTAACATCAACAGTTTGACTGATATGTATTTTATGGAAATTATGCAGTAACAGTGAATGAAATGCAAATGTATATGTAGGGTGGGTGGGTGGCCACTATTACACCCACCAATCTCTGCACACAAACGAAGTTTTCTAGTGTAAAATAAGAAGAAAAAACGTATGTAAATAATAACAACAATTATCATTCTAAGTAAACATTTGTTTAGTAAAACCCTTATGAATATTTTAATTATTGGAGGGTAAATAGAGGCTACCCACCCACCCTACATATATATTTGCTTCTTTATCAACCGTACTAATAGTTTGAGATTAATTCTCGGATTGTAGAATCCTAGATTCATTGACAGATTTAGTAACTTTTTTAGTAACATTTGAATATCACTGGTTTTACGTTGGTGTCACGGAACAGCTAACGGTATTGTCAATATATTCCGTGATTGTCGGTAAAAAGAAGAACGTGAAATGTTTGTTTGCAAAGTTAGTTTGTGTCATAAGAAAAAGGAATAAGCATTTTTTTTATTTAATCAAAATTGAAGTAACTACAGTCGATAATTATTTTCAATGAAAATTGTAGAATTATTTTCATTTAATGTTTTTGCAAACAAACTTTAGACATGCTCCTCAACTGACAATCACGGGTTATATTGACAATACCATCAGCTGTTCCGTGATACCAACATAAAACCAGTGATGTTTAAATGTAACTAAAAAAATACGACAATTAATCTAGGATTCTACAATCCGAGAATTAATCTCGGTCTATTAGTACGGCTGTTAGTCACTCATATTGCAAAAATTTAATAAAACATATAAGTTAAACTGTTGATGATATTAAATATTTAAAGGCACTGTTTTATTTTTAATTTCATTGTATATGTAGGGTGGGTGGGTGGCCACTATTCCACCCTCCAACCAGTAAAACATTCACAAGGGTTTTACTAAAAAAACGTTTACTCACAATAATAATTCCAATTAATATTTACATTCGTTTTATTTTTCTTATGTTACATTTATTTCCAATAAAACTTCGTTCGTGTGCAGAAATTGTAGGGTGGAAGAGTGACCACCCACCCACCCTACATATATATTTAAAACACAACTAAAAATTAACTTTTAAATTTTCAAACGTCAACACTGACACTAATATAATTTTTTAGGAAAATTAAACGCACAAAACGGCTGAAATACTACTATTAATTTATATGTAGGATGGGTGGGTGGCTTCCAACCTAACCTCCAACTAGTAAAATACTCCTAAGAGTTTTATTAGGTTGTCCTATATTTGTAAGAACAATTTTTTTAGGAAAATTAAAAACCCCAAAACGGTTAAAATTTTAATGTATATGTAGGGTGGGTGGGTGGCCTCTAACCCACCCTCCAATTACTACAACACTCACAAGGGTTGTATTAGATGATTATTTATTTTTAAGAATAATTTTACTTTACCTAAATTTTTCTTATAATTTAAATACTTTTCACTACAAATATTCGTTCGTGTGCAGAAATTGAAGGGTGTGATAGTGGCCACCCACCCACCCTACATATAATTTTAAACACAACTAGAATGCGACTTTTAAATGTTTAATAACCTTAACACTAAAACTGATTTTTTTAAAATTATAAACCTACAAGGAATATAATATATATTTATTATTTACTTTATTTTATAAATAAAATGGTTTATTAATATCATTATTAAACAGATTTAAATGTATTTTTATGGTGGGTGAGTGGCCTTTTCTTCGATTTTTTTAAATATACCCACAATTTTTCTTTCAGGTGTCTAGAATTTTGCAAACTGCGAAATTTACTTTAAAAATTTTATTTTGGAGAATTTCTGATTCAACAATCAAATTTTTAAAATGAGGAATTTGTTGAACAATTCTGTAAACGTAGACAAAAATGAGGAAAATAAAAATAAAATGACGAAGATATTAAAACTCATGAAAAAAAATTAAAATCTACGAAAATAAAGCAAGTAATACAAAAATATTAAGAAATTGGCGTAAAATTCTAAAGCTTTTGAATTGTTAGAAAGTTTTAAAGTAAGTTGCTAAAATTTAGCAACCTGAAATAGGATTTTATTGAAAGATTTCCTAAGGAATTACTAGAAATTAACAAATTTTTTTTGCAAATTAGAAAAAAGATTCTCTAAGAATAAAAAAGCTAATTAAATGCAATAAACTGTGGACATTTTTGAGATTTTTTTGGAAAAATCCAAAACTCTTCAATTAGTAGAAAATTTAAAAATTGTGAAAGTGCTCTCCATTGTTTTCTCCTGCTCGGGTTTGCTCGCTTTCGCTCACCCATGCTCTCTCACGCTCACTTTCGATCTCCCTTGTTCTCCCTTGCTCGGTTCTGCTCGCATTCGCTCTCCCTTGTTCTCTCTGGCTCGGTTTTGCTCGTTTTAGCCCTCTCTCTTACTCGGTTTCTGCTCTCCCTTGTTTTCATTTGCTTGCTAGCGACTTACCCTCACTTTCTCGCTTTCGTTCTCCCTTGCTCTCTCTTCTTCCCTTTCACTCTCTCTCTTGTTCTCTCTTGCTCGGTTTTGCTTGCTTTGTTCTTTCTTACTGGCTTTCGCTCACCCTTGTTCCCTCTTGCTCGGTTTTGCACGCTTGAGCTCTCTCTTGCTCGCTTTAGCTCTCTCTTGCTCGCTTTAGCTCTTCCTTGCTCGCTCATGCTCGCTTTCGCTTCTCCTTGCTCTCTCTTGCTCGTTCATCCTCGCTTTCACTCTCCCTTGTTCTCTCTTGCTCGCTTTCGCTCTCCATTGTTCTCTCTTGCTCCGTTTTGCTCGCTTTATCTCTCTCTTGCTGGCTTTCGCTCTTCCTTGCTCGCTCATGCTCGCTTTCACTCTTCATTGCTCTCTCTTGCTCGCTTTTGCTCTCCCCTGCTCAATTTTGCTCTCCCTTGTTCTCTCTTGCTCGCTTTAGCTTTCTTTTGCTCAACCGTGATCACTCTTGCTCGTTTTCGCTCTCCTTTGTTCTCTTTTGCTCGTTTTTGCACGCTTTCGCTCACCCTTCCTCCCTCTTGCTCGCTTTCGTTCTCCTTTGCTCGCGTTCGCTCTCCCTTGTTCTCTTTTGCTCGCTTTGGCTCTCTCTTGCTTGCTTTCGCTCACTCTTGTTCTCTCTTGCTCGGTTTTGCTCGCTTAAACTCTCTCTTGCTCTCTCATGCTCTCATGCGCTTTCGCCCTCCTTTATTCTCTCTTGCTCGGTTTGGCTCTTTTGTTTGGTTTTGCTTGCTTTTGCTCTCCCTTGCTCGCTTTCGCTCCGTCTTGTTCTCTCTTGGTCGGTTTGGCTCGATTTCCTCTCTCTTGTTCTCTCCTGCTCGATTTTGTTCGCGTTCTCTCACACATGTTCTCTTCTGCTCGCTTTCGCTCGTCCATGCTCTATCTTGCTCGCTTACATTCTCCCTCGCTCTCTCTTGCTCACACATGCTCGCTTTTGCACTTTCTTGCTCGGTTTTACTCGCTTTCGCTCACCCTTGTTCTCCCTTGCTCGGTTTTGCTCGCTTTAGCTCTCTCTTGCTCTCTCATGCGCTTTCGCTCTCCTTTATTCTCTCTTGTTCGGTTTGGCTCTTTTACTGAGTTTTGCTCGCTTTCGCTCCCCCTTATTTTCTCTTGCTCGCTTTCGCTCACCCTTGTTTTCTTGCTCGGATTTGCTCGCTTTAACTCTCATTTTGCTCTTGCTCGATTTGGCTCTTTTGCTTGGTTTTGCTCGCTTTTGCACGCCCTTGCTCGCTTTCGCTCTCCCTTGTTCTCTCTTGCTCTGTTTTGCTCGCTTTGGCTCTCTCTTGCTCGCTTTCGCTCACTCTTGTTCTCTCTTGCTCGGATTTGCTCGTTTTAGCTCTCTCTTGCTCTCTCATGCTCTCATGCGCTTTCGCTCTCCTTTATTCTCTCTTGCTCGGTTTGGCTCTTTTGCTTGCTTTTGCTCTCCCTCGCTCGCTTTCGCTCCTTCTTGTTCTTTCTTGGCTCGCTTTCGCTTTCTCTTGTTATCTCCTGCTCGATTTTGCTCGCTTTCGCTCACACATGTTCTCTTCTGCTCGTTTTCGCTCGCCCTTGCTCTCTCTTGCTTGCTTGCATTCTCCCTCGCTCTCTTTGCTCGCTTTCGCTCTCTTTCGCTCAAACATGCTCGCTTTTGCTCTTCCTTGCTCGCTTTCGCTTCCTCTTGTTCTTTTTTGGTCGGTTTGACTCGCTTTCCTCTCTCTTGTTCTCTCCTGCTAGATTTTGCTCGTTTTCGCTCACACATGTTCTCTTCTGATCGCTTTCGCACGCTTGCATTCTCCCTCGCTCTCTCTTTCTCACACATGCTCGCTTTTGCTCTTCCTTGCTGAGTTTTGCTCGCTTTCGCTCTCCCTTATTTTCTCTTGCTCGCTTTCGCTCACCCTTGTTCTCTTGCTCGGATTTGCTCGCTTTAACTCTCCTTTTGCTCTTGCTCGATTTGGCTCTTTTGCTTGGTTTTCGCTCTCTCTTGTTCTCTCCTGCTCGATTTTGCTCGCTTTCGCTCACCCTTGCTCGTTTGCATTCTCCCTCGCTCTCTCTTTCTCACACATGCTCTTTTTACTCTTCATTGCTCGCTCTTGCTCGCTAAAGCAAGAAATATTGAAAAAAAAAATTAAATAATTGCTAGAAAATGCTAAATTTCTTGCATTAATGGATTTTATAAATCTGAAAGCAATTTTTTTGAAAAATTCTAGAACCCTTAAAGGAAACAGATTAATAAAAAACCCCTAGAAGAAAACATCTATAAATTTCAAGTGAATTTTTTGAAAGAGAAAAAGTTTTGGTAAATTCCATAAATAAAAATTTTGAAGAATTTCTTGGGAAATTCTAAAACTCTCAAATTAGTACAAGATTTAAATTATCTAAAAGCTAAATTGCCGAAAAGTTTTAAAAGTCTTTGAACAAACTAAGGGAAAAACTCGTTGGAAAAAAATCTTAAAGTGCAAAAAATTTAGTGGAAAATTCGTAAAAAAAAACTATAAGAATTACTAGAAAAAATTATAGCTTTTATAATTTAAAAAAAATTATACACTGGAAAAGAAGTAAAAAAAAAATGATAAATTCGACTAATAGTGGATAACTTTTGAGAAAATTCTGGAAAACTTATAAAACTAACAAATATGGTAGAATGTTTTAAAAAACTGAGCTACTGAAAAAAAACCTCTTAATCTGGAAAAGAATTTCTTTGAAAAATCTCCAGAAGAGAAAGAAAAAAACGAACTTGTTGCTGGAAAATATTAGAACAATCCAAAAATTGCTAGGAAACTAAAATAGTAACTTTGATTGACGTAAAAAAATAATGAATCATCGTTTAGCTCTTTATATTATGGTAATTGGAGGGTGGCGATTAGTGACCGTATTACCAAATACCCAGCTATTTTACATATGTGTTTAAATCATCTGAAACTTAACTTCTAACACTGATATAGTTTCGAGGATACAAAACGGCAGATAATTCTTTAAATTGAAGTACGTTTTATCTAATATATTAAATTAATGTTTAAATTTTGTCTCAATTATGTAAATATTATTTATTTAATAATGAAATATATTTTCTGTAATCATTAAAATTTGTACATATGTTATCAGTCTCTTTATCTAATTAAATAATATAAATTCGTATGTATTTACTATTCCAATACATTAAATCTCTTGATTTATTCAATATACAATAATTTTTGTGTATTTATGTCACTAGAAAACGATTTAAAAAGGGAATTTATTTAAGTTCACCTATTGATAATTAGGCAACCATATATGCACAAAAACCTTATTTCTTATAGAATGAGGAATATAAAATGAATATAAAGAAATTGTTATTATTCCAAACTATAATACAAAATGGCTTCCGGGGAATTGAAATTTAAGAACTAAAAATTGCATTTAGTAGTTTTGAAAAATTGTAAAAAATTAATCTCCTATAAAATTCACTTGAAATTTTCAAAATACATTCAGAAATGATGTAGTTTTGATTTTATATGGAAATTGTTTTTATACCAAACTCAGAAACCAAATGGCGCCTTAAGGAAATCAGGAAGTGAAAATTGCATTTGGTGGTTTTGAAAAATTAATTTTAATACGAATAGACATTTATTAATAAACAATACAATGGACTTAACAAGGATAAAGTTTTGACGCGTTACACAAAAAAATAAACATTGAACATTGCTCAAATACAAAAATATATAGTTTAGAGAGTCGGTTGTAGCTTTTTTAAAATCAGTCTCGTTGGAAGTAGTGGTACATCAGGCTCTAGACATCAACAATGTCCCATTTATTGAACGAAGGCTCCGTACAGAGGACCATCACCAGTTTTGTACCGACGGTTGCTGTCCTCGCACCTAAACACATACCGGCCGCCATATTGTATATTGCTGAATTCATCTGAAAATAAAATAATTATTTATGGTTATTGTTTTTTTATTTAACAACAAACCTCTCCTTTGTGTTTCCATTCTTGGTCACCGCCCATCTCGTGGCACTTGTAAAGAACGGGTTCCGGTTGGCCGGACTGCATGCAGAGGAGTTGCGCCAATACGAGTTCACTTTTATCCGTTTCAAACCATATCTAAAACATAAATGCATTTTTTTAAAACCATTCTCCAATGCAATTAGCTTAGAATTTTCACAATACATTCAAAAATAATGTGGACTTGATTTTATAAAGAAATTGTTATTATTCCAAACTATAAAACAAAATGGCCTCCGGGGAATTGAAATTTAGGAATTAAAAATTGCATTTAGTGGTTTCGAAAAATTGTAAAAAATTAATCTCCCATGAAATTCACTTAAAATTTTCCAAATACATTCAGAAATGATGTGGTTTGATTTTATATAGAAATTGTTTTCATACCAAACTCAGAAAGAAAAAGGCGCCTCGAGGAAATCAGGAAGTGAAAATTGCATTCGGTGGTTTTGAAAAATTGTACACAACTAATCTCCCATTGAATTAATTAACTTAAAATTTTCAAAATACAATTACTGATGATGTGGGTTTGATTTTATATAGAAATTGTTTTAATTCAAAATGGCGGCTCGAAGAATTGCATTCGGTAAATAGTAAAAATTCATCTTCCATAGGAGTAATTTAAAACTTTTAAAATACCTGCGCTTTACTTCTAAGACAAGGCCTCAACTCCATCAAGCTGCCCTTCGTTTTGTAATCCTTTGCGCTCTGCACGCACAGTGATGTATTACTGAGTCTTATCTGATACTGTCGGACGTAGTTTCTTTTCCTAGAATGCCACGGCTGGTATTTGTCCTGTTCCAGGGCGGCCCATTTCTGTTTCAAACGCTCCTCATCGTCTGTAGGCAGAGCCAGTTCCGGATAGACGTTCTTCAGGTACCATTCAAAGTCGTGGCACTTCAGTTCCTTACGGAGCTCAACTCTCGAGGAAATATCGCCGTAACTGGTTTGCGCCGCATCTTTACGATGCTTTAGAAAATGATCCTAAAAGACATAAACATAGAAAGAAGTAATTGCTCTTAAGATTAAAATCTAGTTGTAATGATTGCAACTAGATTTTAATCTTAAGAGCAATTACTTCTTTCTATGTTTTCAATTTTAAGTAGTTATATATGATAGTGTTTATGTTTTAATTAATATTTAACGTAGATAAAAAAAATGATAAAGCCAAACTTATCATTTCATCCTTATCAATACACTATCTCGACGAAAAGTAATAATACTTGGTGTTTGTGCTCGGTGAGGTGTAACTACCTAACGGCATACCTTGTAATCATCCATCCATACAGTGGCCACCCTCAAGGAGTTGTAGAGCATCGTGTCCTGCCCGTCGGGGGATCCGTACGGCCTGCGCTGCCTGAACACGTGACCCACTCTGCTGCAGGGTATCATCTCCAGTTTACCACCGCACATCCATATCTACCAACATTAAAAAAGGTAAGAATTTGCAAACATAAATTATTTAATTAATTTAAATCATTAATTTTAAGCTACTTGTAGTAATTACAACTAATAATCAGGTGTGTTTATTTCAAACTCTTATGCAGTAAGTTATATTGTCTTAAGATACAAGGTGTAAACCCAAAAATAAATGGAATTTCTATGTAAAAAGCATTTACTTTAATGTTTTTCCAAAACAAACTTAATCTTCTTTAAAGTACTCTCCATTAACATAATGCACAAATCGGACAAAGAGGCTGTTATGTGGTGAAACTCCATTTCATAAACGCTTTGGTTAAGAATTTACACAGCTTCTATCTGCCTGATGAAGCCACTGTGTAGCGAAACAATTGTCGCAGTGTTCCGACATTAAAAACTGTGTACATTCTCAACTCAATTTTATTTATTACATATAAATAAAATTGTTCAAATGTTCATTCCAATGTGGGAAGCACTTTTTGAATTCATCCTTTGATTGGAGGGTAAGATAGAAGAAACGCACCCGGCCTACATATTCAATTTTACTTTTATTCGAGTGTTGGAAGCACCTTTTAAATTCAACCTTTGATTAGAGGATGGGATAGAAGAATCCCACCCACCTCACATATTCAATTTTACTTCAGCTACTATAATATTCCTGTTGATGACATTGAAAAATTTAAAACATAATTTAACGTTCAATTGAAAAAATATTTCGGATGGATTGTTTTTTTTTTTAATAAGAGATTAGTTTAAATCTGTTCTTTACACTACTATATCATTCAGAAAAGCTCACCCTGAAAGAGATCTCCAGATTTTCTCCGCCCCAAATGTTCATGCCGGCGTCGTATTCGCCCAATTCAGTGAAATATTTACGGTCCATTGCGAACAACCCGCCGGCCATGGTGGGGGACTTTATCGGCTTAATGAAATCTTCATCCTTAGACAATGTACCTATAACAATTCCGTAACGAATTAGGCTAATGTGAGGTGTACATAAAGTTACATGTATAATTGATTAATGTAAATAAAGTTGCATATATAATGAATACATGTAAATAAAGTTGCATGTATAATAGATGAATGTAATATTAGGTGAAGAGTAACACCTGGTTTGGCCCATAATGTTTTAATTTTCAATTGCCTGACACGTGTTTCGGTCTTCCCAGACCATTTTCAAAGTTAAAACGTGTCAGGCAACTGAAAATAAAAACATTATGGAACAAAACAAGTGTTACTCTTCACCTAATATTAATATCTGTTTCCATCAAGAGTGAAGCACAACAAGTATTAACTTTAGATTAATGTAAACGAGGTTGCATATATGATTATTAAATTATTATTATCTGATATAATAACCGAGATATATTCATTTGAAATTTTAACACTTTTTTTCAAAATATCTAATTACCCTTGATTTTTTTTTGACGAATTTCATTAGTTGCGTAATACACTTCTTTCCCTATTTAATTAACCGTTTTTCTATCTCTTATAGTTTCCGAGATCTTCAAAAAGAACATCTAAAAATTCTCAACCAGCATAAGTAAATAGAGTTGCATATACTATATATTTTAATTATTTTAAAATTGAATATATTTTTTTTTAATTATTAACTTATTGTCATGCACACTCTAAAAATATTGTATGAATACTATAAAATAACATTCACAATATTGAAAATAAATTCATCCACCGTTCGTGGATAATTGTGTACAATCTAAAGTAATTAGAAAACTTGTTTTTTTTTGTACATATGCGTATAATATTAAAGAAAAAGTTGGTAAATGTAAAAGTAGATATATAATTTCATTTAATAATGTAAGTGTAAAGTTGTTTAACTTTAGCATGATAAATGAACAATTTAATAGTTCAAATAGGAAATATTTTAAATAAAGAAAACCCTTAACTTTTTATATCAGTTATATTGAATTTTTTAAATGAGAACCGTGTAATTAATAAGAAAATATTTTAAACACGAGAATGCAACCAAACACACACTACAGAAAATTTAAATTTTTATATGGCCACATTTTCGTCCTAAATTGTCCATCGTTAACACTACGCTAGTAATTAACACAAATTTAAATTTAAAAACTCAATTCGTTAAAATTTCTATTTATTTTTACATTAGTTTAATAGCTTTATCCTTAATAAGACATTTTTTCCAGTTTAGAAATAATAAATACAATACAATACATTATTAGGAAAACATCAGTTTAATTTATAAAAACTAAAATCTGTTTTACCTATCAAATTGAATTGTTTTAGGTTAATATTTTAAATATAAATATGCAACCAAACATATGCCCAAAAATTAATTGTGTCTTGACCATTAAAAAACGTATTTTTGATCATCCTTAGAAAAAAATACGAAATCGAATATACTAATATAATTTAATTAACCTTAATCACCTTAAATTATTAGTACAATAAATAAAGAAACCCTTCTGAAGAGGAACAAATATATAAATATTGTTAATGTAAGAAGCTTCTACTTCGTTATACATGTTTGAATAATTAATAAAACACTTTAACTTTGTTTGTATAACACTGTATACAATAATATATAAATATCAATTCTAATATGTATGCAACCAAACATACTTAGTAATTAGAGGCAACAACTATTGCTTACATATACAAAACGACAACAGAATTGGTGTTGAGGTTTTTGGAAATTAAGAAGTATGTTCTAGTTAAATATCAACGTATTGTGTTTTGAGATACGTGAAGATTAATTAAATTAAACATTAGTAATTATTTTTCTTCACTGGTTTATTTAAACCGCTATATGTCCATTTCGTCCACTACGTGGACATTTTCGATAGCTGTACTAAACTAAATATATCTGAAGGTAAAGTGGTGGCATCAATCGAAAATGTCCATTTAGTGGTGAATTAGTGAAGAAATTACTAATGATTCATTTTAAAGAGTAAATAAAAATATTTTCTACTTTTTTGTACCACTATTTGTATTAGTAGTAACAGTGGCAAATAATAGTAAAAAAAAACGTAGAAAATATTTTTATTTATCATATTCATTAATGTTTAATTTAATTCAACGTATTAGTAGGATAGGTGCGTGGCCACTATAATCTCCTTGTGTTATTTTAATATAAATATACATTAAATAAAGAAACCTTTCTAAAAAAGAAAAAAGACTATTTAAATATCAAATATAATACGTATGCAACCAAACATACACTACAGTTACTAATAGTACCAGCGTACTCATGACCTACGTTAATGCGTAGTTTATTAAGGTAGGTCGGGAGTACGATAGGCCAATAAACTGTTTGTTGTCGTAGGTCAAGAGTACGATAGAATAAATAACGATTGGGGATATTTATAAGGTTAATATATTGTAATAAGTGTAATATACTAAAATATATTCATAGTTTAAACAGAATTAATATCGAAACCTGTCACTATTTCAATTTGTATGTAATATTTATGACACCATGAAATAAAGAATATTTGATTTGATTTATTAAATTTAAATAATTCGGTTTATTGGCAGAGCATCACAAAAAAGTGAATGTATTAACGAAAAATAATCGAAATTACTTGAATTAAAAATTGACAATTGATACAAACTTGCCAGTGAAAGGAATTAATAATTGTTTTGACAAACTGTTAATTGAAAATATATTATTGAGAAAAAAATCATTTTAATTAATTAATGATTTATTCAATTTACTTATTAGAAGTAAAAAAAGTGCCAAACCAGTGTTTTATTTAATTACTTATTAGAATTAAAAACTGTGTTATTACCTATTGGCTAATATAAAGAAATAATTATGTCTTGATTATTAATAAGCGAATTTTTCATAATCTTTAGAAAAAAAAATGGCAAAATCGAATATGCTACTATAATTTCATGAAGTTGATTATTGGACTCTTAAATTATTACAACAATAATTAAAGAAAATAAATATTAAATATAATACATATGTAAACAAAAATACACTTTTAAATCTTTTATATATTTATAATTAAATTTAATTAAACAGCATTCTTATGATGACAATATTTACAAATATGAAATAATTAGGAAAAAAACCTGAAACCTTATTTTACTACTGGGTATTAAATATGTCTATAATATGGACAACAATCTAGTTTAAACCTGCCTTTGAGTCATAATAATTATAATTATGACTGTAAACTATAATTTTAAGTATTTTTATTTTGTAATATAAAATTTGATGCTAAATCAATGCCTCAAATATTTATCAAATAATTAATGTAAGTAGGTAATAACGAAGCTTCTTAACAAATTCATTTCTAATAATTAGAAAAACACGAAACATTTTGTTCGTTCTTTTTTATTCATCAGAATAATTTGTGAAGAACGTTTTAGTGTTTTATAGCAAGTTTGTTAGTAATTTAGTAGTAATGTTTGGCTATCAACCACGTGGTCCTTCGGCTGTTTTTTTTTGCGTTTGTGTGTAAATAAGTTTGTGAGATTAAAGGATAGCCCCCGTCACTTTAAAGCGCCATTAATTATATCCCAATAGCGAATGGTATCAGTCATTCATCCAATTGCTGACTGAACTAACGATTTTGCATTCTCGCTATCGCTAGTTCGCATGCACCATCGGCGTTTCATGTTTGTTATTATTTTAAATGAAACATTATTTTCCTTTATTTATGCAACCGAACATACATCCCGAAATAAATCACGCGTATTTGTCATTATTGATTCTATACACATTTACTAATAGTTAAAAATTCGACAATAAGACGCATCTCAAATTTACTCGTCTTTAAATTGAAAAAATGTATCTTTAGACCATAAGACGCACTGAAAATTTGTGTCCATTATTCTATGAAAAAAGGTGCGACTTATAGTTGGAAAAATACGGTAATAATATAATAATTGATATAATTTAGTTCAAGTTGAAGTGCACAGCATTAAAAGTATTAGTATGATAAATAAACCGTTTTATTATCTCGTTTAAATATAAATTCAGGGTATGCAACCAAATAAACACAAAAGTTCGTATGTATGTTCATGTCGTAATAGAATGTAGTTATTTCAATTATTTATTATTCATATAAATTAGGTAATAAAAATAGTTAAAATTTAATTTTACAATTTTATATTAAATTATTGTGACTATTATAACGATCACAATCTGTTTACCAATGAGCTTAACAACCAAATTGCTTTTCTAAAATGAAATATTTCTAGTTGTATCAGTTAAATATTTTTTTACTTTATTTATTAATTAAATATATATTTAGGTCTGTCATGATTAAATTAAATTTAAAAAAATTTGAAATTTAAAAGTATTAAATACATTTTTCGTTACCTTTCAAATTGGATAAGTAAAATCATTTGCCAAGTGATTAATGAAAAACAAGTATATGATATGAAAATTTTTAAGTTAATAAAAACTTGTTAATTTAATATAAATTAAGAATAAAGTGATATAAGTAAAGTAAAAATGTTTTCTTTATTCTTAATATCGAAATTTACCAAGAATGAATATAAATTAGTATTTCAAATATTATTCTTGGATAGTTTTACTACATTTACAAATAATTGTGGTAAAAACATAGTATATATTTTATTCAGTGCCTATATTATGGATTACCACGTAGTAACGGTGGCAATCATAATCATGATAAAAATTTGTTTAATTAATGTATATACTTAAAATATGCAACCAAATACACACCTCAAATTTAATTGTGTGTATATAACGGGGTATTAATTTTAATAATAAATATTTTAAACATTATAAGAATGATAAATACCTGTAGGTAAATTCTCCCATTTAAAATGCAGCCCCCAATTAAAACCACCTCTGACCAGAGGACTGGAGGAATACGAAAACGTGTCGGAATTGATGACGTCGATTATGGGCATCACCACTCTGGTCCTATCGTCCTTGATGCACTCCAGCAGCGGTTGGATCCAATCCTTGTTGACCTCGATGTGGCTGTCGAGGAATACCAGCACATCGCCCGCCGACTTTCGAGCGCCGAAAATCCTCGCCCTGATAAGACCCTCCCTTTTTTCCGTCCTGAACAAACGGACCTTGTCGGGGTCGAGGTTTTCTTCAATGTACTTCTTAATCTGAGAGTGCAGGCCGACTATGTCGCTGTAATCGTCGACCAGGATGATTTCCTTCAAGGCGGCCGGCGGCGTTCGGTCCAGGATCGAATGCACTGATCGGAGGAGGGTGTTCAGGTGCTCGTTGTAGAAGCAAATGATAATACTGGCGATCGGGAGATTGTCCGAATAAGTTACATTTTGGCACCTACAATAATATTTACATAATATATAATAAATAAAACGCACGCCTTTTAATAAAGTTTTTTACTTTCCCTATATAGGATATATAGGGGAAGTATTGTTTTCGTGCCTGAAAATGTCTGTGGGCGCTGTATCTCAAAAATGAATGATCAGATTGAGATGAAACTTTAAACTTAAGGTTTTATCGTTAAAAACTGGAACTGAAAAGCTTTTGGTGAATATTCAAAAACCGGAAGTGGATGTTTACTCGAGGCCGTTTTTTGTTTTCTTAAAATATTTTTTTAAATATGAAAAATATTACAATTTTTTTTAATCAAAAGTTAAAGGGAATGAGAAACAAAAAAGTTATATTAAAAAATATTTTTCATAAAATTCTTAATTTTCGAGAAAAAAAAATAAAAATTGAAGATTTTGACATTTTTTGCCAATTGCTACTAAACTATTGAAGCTACATGAAATTTATATAACAAATAATTGTGGAGAATTCAAAAGTGAACAAATTATTAAGAATAGCCTTTTTACGTAAACCTCATAGTTTTCGCGTAATATGTAGGGAAAGTACTATGATGGCCACATCACCATTTGTTTGTATAGTAACAGTTACAATAATATAAATTAAATGCAGAATTAATTATTAAAATAATTCATATTTGAACCAAACAGATATTTAAAAAAAAAAAAATGGTTATCCTTCTGAAATGTTTAAAAATAATTTCCCTGAAGATACTGATTTCCGTATAGTTGACTTATTCTTTAGAATTTTTAACAATGTGAGTACACTGAATTGAAAAATTCACTATGTTTTAACCACAAATAATTATGGATTGGCACATAGTAACAGTCACTATCATTCTCTTTATTATTTAATAACGTGAGTGATTTCTAGTTGATCCAAGAAGATTTAAATCACCTTAACGAATGCTTAATGAAAAACAAACTGCAATTAAACGTTCAGAAATGTTATTTGATGTCCACCACAATACGTCGATCAAAAGTGGATTTCAACTACGAAAAAATTGGAAATTCCTCCGTTGTTCGTTCATACGGACACTATTAAAGATCTAGGAATCACTTTCAGCAATAAATTGTAATTCACCTCTCATATTACAGCAATAATTAATAAGGCATTGCAATTACCCAGGAAATAATGGTAACACTTTCTTTCACAAAATATTTTTTATTCGCTATATGTATACATTGCATGTAGGCATTGCAAATATGTGGTTATGTGTGACGTAGTGGAAAAGAAGTGGCATCGACTGTTTGAAAACGTTATATTGTTTGTTAGTTAGTGGCCATCTTATGTTTGGCTCTTATATCTGGACACCGTCAATCGCAACCAGCATTATATCAATTAACCACTTAGAGGGAGATATTTTGGGCACGTAAAACTACTTTTAAAAATAATTGTATCGGAATGGGTTAAAACAGTTCAAAACAATTTTTTGTTATGCATGGAATTTAAACGAGGAATGATGGATAACAGTATGAAAAACTTTATCATATCTCTAGAGAAACTGTCGGAAAGTATCTGATTTATACATTGTAAATGGATCTTCAGATTCATCATCATTATTAGAGAATTTATTTTTCTCCGTTCCTAATAGAAGACCTCACTTAAATCAGCTACATATTAAATATTAATTCAAGTTAATTAAGGCGTAAGCTAATATTAATGTTTAGTTTTTTTGGATGATATGTAATTTAAATTTAGTTAATCGAAAATTAGACCCCCACAAACCAACATAACCTAAAAATTTGTAAAATTTATTACACTTACAATTTATTTCTAGTGTCCGGAATATCCCGGTGGAGACTTAACCTATTGCTAATTAATACATTAAAGGAGTGAACTTTGTAGCCCTCATCTTTCACCTGTCGGTCCTCCAACGTTCTCACCAATCCGAGCTCGCTTGCATCTAAAACACAATCGTATTCACATTTGTTAACGGTGGAAGCTTTTACTTCGTTACACATTATAATTCACCAACGAAACACGTTTTAACTTTGTTTGTATAACTGAGACTTTTTTAGTGACTATAGTTTCGACAATTTTCAAACAAAAGTTAATAAATAAAAGTAATAATTAAAATCGATAGCCCTTATTTGGGAATACATCATTAAGAATATTTTGTTTTGTTATCATTATATAAAATCTAATGTACAACTTCTCAGATAATAAAGATTTATTATATATATATAATAATTAAAATTACTTATTTTGAGCGTTTCTGCACCGTAGTTTTCTGCTTTCAATTGATTCTTTAAACGTATTCTTCAGGCAGGTAAAATAATAATAGCATTCATTAATAAATTATTAAATTAAAATTAAAATATTCATATAATAATGTCAATCAAGAAAAAAGAAATCATTAGAAATTTTAAAACAATCGACATTCAATAAAAAGTGACAAAAATTACTAAGGTCGATAGCCAATGGAAAAACAATAAGAAAAGAAGCGTTATTGTAATTGTCGTATTATCGGAAGTAATACAATTTTCCAATAAAGTTGTTTATCTCGTTCTAAAAGAAAATACAGATAATTTACAATATAAAAATTACTTGTTATAACAATAAATTAATTAATAGGTAATAAATTATTATATTAAACATTACCTTGTTCATCTTTACTGGCAGTCTTATCAATTTTATAAACAGGTTGTAATTTTTTGATAACATCCTCACTATTGGCGTAATTTTTCAGTCCGTCCCTACTGAGGACGTTATCGAGCAGCATCTTCGACTTATCACCGTAACTATGTTTGTCGTCATCCTCTACGACCTTATTACTATCCAAATAACCCTTATTTCTGAATACTGGTAGGTTGGTGATGTGGTTGCTCTCCTCCTTCTGGTTGATCTGGCAGAACAGGTAGAGGCACACCGACCAGGTGATCGAGGCGAAACAGATGCCGTACAGGAAGGACTTGTTCAGGCTCAACATTGTCGTTCAGGCGCCCGTCTTATAAATCATCACATTTCGTGAAATTTCTCCGCGCATAATTACTTAATCCATACTTTTGTTTCTCGCTTTAAGGTTATGAGCATAATAATTGAAAGCGAGAAACAAGTGAATCGATAGATGGCAGCATTTGTTTGGGTGAAATGAAAAAAAAAACATAATTGAACGTTGATTTCGATGACCTAAATTCCGGGATATTTCACTTCCTGGAGTGTTGTGAAATAAGATTGATAACGCTCGGTGTAAACAAAAATATATACTAATTATCATGATTGATACTGCACTCACTTCTCAATATTTAATTTGTATAAAAATATATACGTTATAAAATTAAAATGTTTGGGTTATCTATAATTAACAATTTATTATATGTAAAGATAATTTAAAGTTTTTATTAAAAGGAATCATTTCTTCGCCTGAAGAAGCCACAGTGTGGCGAAACAATATTTGCGTATTTAAAGCAATAATAAAGTGTTTTGTCTTTACTTTAGCAATGAAACAAGTGAATATGAATTTGCTATAACAGTATTAAAGAGAATGGTTGCGACCGTTAAATATTTTATTATTAATTTTACTTTATTATTATGTGGAAGGCTTACATCAAAATCTAATGAATTATTTTATTACCTAGAAGCTATTACATTTATTTGCATATAGTACGAGGTCCATCCGGAAAGTAGTAGCTGTTTGGGAATATAAAAAAAAACTAGTAAACGTTGAAATTACGACACCAGCGTCGAACATATGACTCATCCATAATATTACAATTGAATATCGCAAGATCGTACATTTATTGCCTTGAGAAATCTCATCAATCACATCGCTAATTTCACTTGTGACATTCTTTATTTTCTTAAACATTATAAACAGCACAGTCAACACCAGCGAATCGTAACTTTGCACACACTCAGCTGAAATATAATTGAACGTTAGCACACATCCAGCGACTACTCTATTCGCTTTTAAGGTTATGTATATTTTTTAAATACTTTTTCTAGTATCCCACACCGTCCAAAGGGGTTCTACTTTTCTACTATCCCTCGTATTATACAATATTAATAAATATACTTACACTAGCGTACTCTTGACCTAGGTTAATGTGTAGTTTGTTAAGGTAGGTCAGGAGTACGATAGGCCAATGTAGTGATCGTTGTGGTAGGTCAAGAGTACGCTAGAATAAATAACGATCGGGGATATGTATACGGCTTTCTTGAATTAAAATTTGGTTTTACTATAACTTAAGGTAACTATTAATATAATATACAAAATTGAGGTTAGCGAAGTGTCAAAAAAAATTTATTGTGTTTATGGAAAACAAGTGAAATTACTTAAATTAAAAATTGTCAATCGATACAATCTTGACCGCGAAAGGAAATTAAAAAAAGGAATTAAAAATGATTTAAACAAATGTTAATAGTCTCAAATTATAAAAAGCTCTAAAACAAGTGAATATACAAAATTGAGGTTAGCGAAGTGTCAAAAAAAAAATTGATTGTGTTTATAGAAAACAAGTGAAATTACTTGAATTAAAAATTGTCAATCGATACAATCTTGACCGCGAAAGGAAATTAAAAAAAAGGAATTAAAAATGATTTAAACAAATATTAATAGTCTCACTATCTCAAATTATAAAAAGCTCTAAAACAAGTGAATGATAAGAATGTTGCGCGAAAAGCATCGACCAAGTGAATGTCACTGTAAAAAACAATTGATATTTTTAGATATTAAAAAAAGACAACTGACGAATAAAAACGTCAATAAATCAAATAAATCAATCAATAAAAAACAATTAAAAATTATTTTTAAAAAGAGTTGACACTGAAAAAAAAACTACCAGAACAGTTGAAGGTCGCCCAAGGTAATAACTAAAGTTATTAGAAAATAAAAACAAAACAGACAATTGATAAAGGCAGTAACAAAATTTCCTAATGAAAATTTAAAAAAGTTACAAACTAAAAAATATTTATAGTTTTGACAATTTTAGCTTGAAATTTCTAGTTTGATAATGACAAGCTAAAATTGTCAAAACTAGTCACTTAATAAAGTCAGTGTTATACAAACAAAGTTAAAAAGTTTTTTATTTGTAAAACATATTTTTTCATTTGTTTTAAAATGGATCGACCGAAGAAAAACAATTGAAAAAACAGTTGAAATTTTTGATGTTTACAGAAAATGTTGTAAACTTTCTAAACAAAGATCAAAATGCTAGTATAAACCAAAATATAGTTTAAAATTTGTTTCAAAATTGTTCAAACAAAACATTGTAAATTGTCTTAAAAGAAAACATCTGAAAAACCTCTTAAGAATTAAAAAATAAGTTATAAACAGTTAAAATTAGAAATTAATTAACTTTTAGATTTTTGTAAAAAAAAAAACAAAGAAAATTACAAAAACCAGTTGCAAAATATATAAAAATCATCTAAAAATAAAAAATATAAATTTTCGTTGCAAACTTAAAAGAAAAAAACATTTAAAATTTAAAAAACGGAGTGCACAATTTCTAAAAATATTCTTGACAATTTTCAAATATTTTTTTTAAAGTTACAATATAAGAAAACATATTTTTTTTTATATTAGATCGACCAAAAGAAAAACAATTGAAATATGTTCATAAAAACAGTGAAAAAATCAGTATTTTTTTTTTTAATTTAAGAAAAAAGTTCAAAAAACTGTTCTTAACTAAGATATACTTTAAAAATTGTTTCAAAATTGTTCAAACTCAAAAAATGCTTAAAAATCAATCGACAAAAATAAAACAGTTGAAAAAAATAATTCGAAATTTTTTTAAATTTCCCCTAATTTTAAAACTGTACACATTTTGTAGTTATCATATGAAATTTCCATTATAAAGTTATGTAACTTGTTGGAAATAAAAATAATAAATAATTAAAACAATTAACAAAGAAGAAAATCTCAGAAAACAATTGACAACTGTCAAAATCAAAAAAGAAAGAACACATGAACTCTCATGAAAAAAACAATCGAGAAAGTATAGATTTGTAAAAAAAGTTGAAAGATATCGCCCCCCCCTCCCAAAAAAAAACAATTGACAAACAAAACAAAAAGTCGAAAACAAAAAGAAAGAACATACGAACGTTTAAAAAAATCAAACCATAATTGACAAAAACGAATAGATTTGTAGAAAAAATGAAAGATTAAAAAAAACAATTGACAACTGTCAAAAACAAAAACAACAGAACACATGAATGCTCATGGCAAACATATCCAAAACGAAGAGATTTGTGAAAAAAAAATTGAAAAAAAAAACAACTGGAAAAAACAATAACCTCAAAAACCAATTGATAACTGTCAAAACAAAAGGAGAGAACACGTGAACGTTCAATCGAGAAAAACAATTGAAAAAATCAAGAACAAACAGATTAAATAAAAAAGTTGAAAAATTCCGATCCCAAAATAAAAAACAATAAAAATGGCAACTGTCAAAAACAAAAAGAAAGAACATACGAACGTTTCAAAAAAATCAAAAACGAATAGATTTGTAGAAAAAATGAAAGATAAAAAAAACAATTGACAAAGTAAAATTTAAAAAAACAATTGACAACTGTCAAAAACAAAATGGACAGAACACACGAACGTTTCAAAAAAATCAAAAACGAATAGATTTGTGACAAAAAAAATTGAAAGAAAAAATACAATTGGAAAAAAAATAACCTCAAAAACCAATTGATAACTGTCAAAACAAAAGAAGAGAACACATGAAGAACACATCGAGAAAAACAATTGAAAAAATCAAGAACATACAGATTAAAAAAAAAGTTGAAAAATTCCGACCCGAAAATAACAAAATAAAAATGACAACTGTCAAAAACAAAAAGAAAGAACATACGAACGTTTAAAAAAATCAAACCATAATTGACAAAAACGAATAGATTTGTAGAAAAAATAAAGATAAAAAAAGAACAATTGACAAAGTAAAATTTAAAAAACAATTGACAACTGTCAAAAACAAAATGGACAGTACACACGAATGCTCAAGGAAAAACATATCCAAAACGAAGAGATTTGTGACAAAAAAAATTGAAAGAAAAAATATAATTGGAAAAAATAACCTCAAAAACCAATTGATAACTGTCAAAACAAAAGAAGAGAACACATGAACGTTTAATCGAGAAAAACAATTGAAAAAATCAAGAACGTACAGATTAAAAAAAAAGTTGAAAAATTTCGATCCTAAAATAACAAAACAAAAATGGCAACTGTCAAAAACAAAAAGAAAGAACATACGAACCTTTAAAAAAAATCAAACCATAATTGACAAAAACGAATAGATTTGTAGAAAAAAATAAAGTTTAAAATAAACAATTGACAAAGTAAAATTTAAAAAACAATTGACAATTGTCAAAAAACAAAAAGAACAGAACACATGAATGCTCATGAAAAACATATCCAAAACGAAGAGATTTGTCAAAAAAAAAATGAAACAAGGCTTTTCAATACAAAAACAAAAAATAACCTCAAAAACCAATTGATAACTGTTGAAACCAAAAAAAGAGAAAAACAATTGAAAAAATCAAATCAATTAAATAAGAAAGTTGAAAAATTCCGATCCCAAAATAAAATACAAACAAAATGACAACTATCAAATGCGAAAAAAAAAAAGAAAAAACAAATGAACGTTCATAAAATCAACGGACGACAATTGTTCGAAACGTATAGATTTGTGGAAAAACATGAAAAAAAAACAATTGATAAAGAATAAACAGTTAAAGTAAAAAAAACAATTGGCAACTGTCAAAAACAGTAAAGTCAGAGTACACGAATACTCTGACTTTACTTTTTTTTATTTTAACTGTTTATTCTTTATCAATTGTTTTTTTTTTCATGTTTTTCCACAAATCTATACGTTTCGATAAACTCATGCTCATGAAAAACATGCCGAAAACAAAGAAAAATTCAGTTACAAAGTAAATTACAACACAAAAAATAATAAAATATTGGTAAGAGAAAACATTTGAAAACAATTGAAAAATAGAAAAATGAAATAATTGAAAGCTACTAATAAAAATCAATTGTAAACTTCTTTAAAGAAAACTTAATGAATTTTTAAATTAAAAAAGGGAACATTTAAAAACATTTCTGAAAAAAAACAGTAAAAATTTAACAAAGATAATTATTTGCTAACAATAAAATTCAATTTAAAAAAATGAAAATTTACAAAAAAAACAAACTTTTCTAAAAATACAGATCAACATTTTCTAAAAAAGTAACTTTAAATTTACTTAAGGTAACAATATAGTTACAAACTAAAAAAACAGCTTAAATATGTTTTCAAGAAACTAAAAAAAAAAACAATTGAAAAAAAGTCAAACAAAAATATTTGAAAATAATTTAAAAATTAATAAAATTAATTTTGGTTAAAAACTGCCAAAATCTTGAAAAAAAAACATTTAAAAAGAAAATTTATTAAAAAATTTTAAAATGAAAACTTAAAAATAAAAACAATAATCAGTTTTATAAAGTGAGAAACTGAGAAAAATTAAATTTGCTCTAAAATCTAGATCGACAACAATAGCGAAGATAATTAAAAAATGCTCACAAAAAAAAGTCAACTTTTTTTAAATTTTACAAAACAAAGAAAGTTCAAAACTCTAATAAAAAACTATTATTAACTGAAATATAGTTTTAAAATTATTACAAATCTGTTCAACAAAAATATTAAAAAGAGGTCTTAAAAGAATAATTAAAAATTTTAAACTAAAAAATAGTTACAAACCAAAAAAAAAAACAAAAAAAAGTGTAAATTGATTAGGAGAAGCATTTAAAAACAATTGAAAAATAATGAAATTAAACAATTGAAAAAAAATCTTAAAAAAATCATAAAAAAACTGTTATTAACTGAAATATAGTTTTAAAATTGTTAGAAAATTGTTCAAACAAAAATATTAAAAAGAGGTCTTAAAAGATGACATTTGGAAACACTTTAAAATTGAAAAAGTAATTTCAATTATAACCAGTTAAAATTTAAAAAGTTGATTAACCTTCAGAATTTTCTAAGAAAAACCAAATCAATTCTAAAAATCAGTTGAAAAAAAGTTAAAACTAAAAAAAAACTTTTTAAGGTTTACTTATAATCAGTTTAAAACTTCTTAAAATGAAAATATAGCAAAAAAGAAATTAAATTAAAACTATGTAAAAAAACAAATAGTAAAATAGTTTGCATAAAATGCCAAAAACAAAATTGTAAAGTTAAAAACAAATGACAAACCATTTCAAAAATTTGATTTCTAAAAAAGCTAAAAGAATAATTTAAAATTTTATTTAAGACTAAAAGATAGTAACAAACTAAAACAAAATAAAATAACAGCACAAAAATTATTTAAAAAAATAATAGGGAGAAACATTTAAAAACAATTGAAATAATACTAATAAAAATCAATTGGAATTTCTTTAAAAAAATCCATTTCAAAAATTTGTTTTCTAAAAAACAGTTCAAAAATTTCTAAAAGAATAATTTCATTTAAGACTAAAAAATGGTTACAAAATAAAATAAAATCACAGCACAAAAAGAATAACAAAATGATAAGGCGAAACATTTAAAAACAATTGAAAAAGAGTCAAATTAAACAATTGAAAAATACTAATAAATATGAATTAAATTGCATGTAAATTATTTTCTGTAAATAAGATGTTTTATTTATGAATTAAAAACTTCTTTAAAAACATCAATAAAGTTATAAAGAAAAAAACAAATTTAAAACTTTTCTGAAAAACAGTAAATTTTAAAAAAGTTAACAGTTTGCCAAAATTAAAGTTCATTTATTAGCTTCATTAAATTTGCGCAAAAAAAAACTTCAGAAATTTCTAAAAATCAGTTGAAAAAAAGTTATAAACTAAAAAAAACTATTTAAGGTTTGCTTTAAAACAATTGAAAACCCTAATGAAAATAAATAACATAAACATTTCTTAAAATGAAACAAAGAAATTTTTAAATTAAAACTGTTTAAAAAAAGCAGTAAAATAGTTTGAGAAATAATGCCAAAAACATAATTGAAGAGTAGTTAAAAACAAATGAAAACCCATTTCAAAAATTTGTTTTCTAAGAAAACAGTTAAAAACTTTCTAAAAGAATAAATTTAAAAAAAGTCTAAAAAACAGTTACAAATACTAATTTAAAAAAAACAATTGAAAACTTCCTTAAAATACCCAATAAAGTTATAAATTAGTTGTAAAGAAAAAATAAACATTTAAAAACTTTTCTGAAAAACAGTAAAAAATTTAAAAAAGTTAATTATTTGTCGAAATTAAAGTTCATTTAAAAAAAATACAAATTTTCACAAATAATCCTTAAGAATTTTCTAAGGAACAAAACAAATTCTAAAAATCAATCGAAAAAACGTTACAAACTAAAAAAAAAGGTATTTAAGGTTCGCTTTAAAACAGTTGAAAACGGTAATGAAAATCACTTGAAAACTTCTTAAAATGAAAGAAACAAAGAAATTAAAAAATCAAAACTATTTGAAAAGACAGTTTGGCAAATAATACCAAAAAAAATATATAAAATTAATTTAAAACAAAAGAAAATCCCTTTCAAAAATAACACTAAAAGAATAATTTAAAATTTTATTTAATAAAATAGTTAATAGTTACAAAATAAAACGAAATAAAATTACAGCACAAATTTTTAAAAAAATGATAAGAAGAAACAATTAAAAACAATTGGAAAATAGTCAAATTAAACAATTGAAAAATACTAATAAAAATCAATTGAAAACTTCTTAAGAAAAACTCAATAAAATTATATTTTTTTCTGACAAACAGTAAAAATTTAAAAAGTTAATTATTTGTCAAAATAAAAATAAAAATTAGAAATTCACACGTTTTTTTAAAGAAAAAGTTGAAAATTTTCTAAAAAAATAACTTAAAATTTACTTAAGACTATAAAATAGTTGCAAAGTAAAAAAGTATGTTTCCAACTAAAAAAAAAAACAATTGAAAATCAGTTACGAAAAAAATATTTGAAAAACAACCAAAAATTAAAAAAATTAACTTTAGATAAAAACTGCTGAAAACTTGTAACTTAATTTTTTTTTTTAAATATTATAATAAATATATTTGAAAATTTGATTTAATTTGAAAAATTCTTGCAGTGGTGGTTCGCAAATGTCGCATACTTATTGTTAATGGTGAATTCGAAAATTGGATTTTCATTTGTTTTTCGTTTTTTGATCATTACTCTTAAACGAAAGATCGAATTTTAATAATTCTTGCACTGATGGTTCAAAAATGTTGCATATTTGTTGTAAACGTAAAAAACGAAAATTTGAATTTCATTTGTTTTTCGTTTTTTGAACATTACTCTTAAACGAAATATCGAATTTAAAAAAATCTTGCACTGTTGCTTCACAAATTTCGCATACTTATTGTAAACGTTGAAAACGAAAATTCGATTTTCATTTGTTTTTCGTTTTTCATCCATAACTCTAGAACGAAAGATCGAATTTAAAAAATTCTTGCACTGTTGGTTCACAAATGTCGCATAATTATAGTAAACGTTGAAAGCGAAAATTTGATTTTCATTTGTTTTTCGTTTTTTGATCATTACACTTAAACGAAAGACCAATTTATACACATTCTTGCACTATTGGTTCACAAATGTCGCATAATTAATATTAACGTTGAAAACGAAAATTCGATTTTCATTTGTTTTTCATTTTTTGAGCATTACTCTTAAACGAAAGATCGAATTTTAAAAATTCTTGCACTGATGGTTCACAAATGTTGCATAGTAATTATTAAAGTTGAAAACGAAAATTCGATTTTCATTTGTTTTTCGTGTTTTGGCCATAACTCTAGAACGCAAGATCGAATTTTAAAAATTCTTGCACTGATGGTTCACAAATGTAACATACTTAATGTAAACGTTAAAAACGAAAATTTGGTTTTCATTTGTTTTTCGTATTTTGCCCATAACTCTAGAACGAAAGATCGAATTTTAAAAATTCTTGCACTGATGGTTCACAAATGCTGTATACTTATTGTAAACGTTGAAAACGAAAAATCGACTTTCATTTGTTTTTCTTTTTTTGAACATAACTTTTAAACTAAAGATCGAATTTTAAAAATTCTTGCACTGATGGTTCACAAATGTTGCATAGTAATTATTAACGTTGAAAACGAAAATTCGATTTTCATTTATTTTTCATGTTTTGGCCATAACTCTATAACGGAAGATCGAATTTTAAAAATTCTACCACAGATGGTTCACAAATGTCGCATACTTATTGTAAACGTTGAAAACGAAAATTCGATTATCATTTGTTTTTCGTTTTTTGATCATTACTCTTAAACGAAAGATCGAATTTTAAAAATTCTTGCACCCATGGTTTACAAATGTTGTATACTTATTGTAAACGTTGAAAACGAAAATTCAATTATCATTTGTTTTTCGTATTTTGGCCATAACTCTAAAACGAAACACCAAATTTTAAAAATTCTTGCACCCAGGGTTTACAAATATTGTATACTTATTGTAGAAGTTAAAAAATTAAATTCGATTTTCATTTGTTTTTCTTAATTGGTTATAACTGTTGAATGAAAGATCGTATTTTAAAAATTCTTGCGAAGCAAATAAACTAAACTAGATAATAAATAAACTGAACAACCTTTAGTTAAAAGTAATGCTTGAATATCAACGACGTGATCCTTCCACTGTATTATTTGCGCTTTTGTGTATGTAAATGAGCTTGTTACTTTAAAGCAGTATTAATTGTACCTTAATGGTGGATGGATTTGGGAAATAATTAAAAATGAAAATTATGTGGATGAAAGAAACGCAGGATCGTCCAGCAGGAGCAAGGCAGTCACGGCGCCGCCTCCTAGTACGTGACCCAGTTCCGTGGCGGCGCCACACGCGCGTCCCTTTTGGCCCGTTTCAGTTCCAGTTTCAGTTTTTCAGGCGGTGCGTCTCAGCGGGCCGCCGTTTGTTTTTCGTTCCCCGAATTCCGGTACTCACTAGTGTTTTTGTGTCTTTTTTCACTTGTTTCGCGTCCGGCAATTGTTTCGTGTCTCTGTGTATACATGTGTGTGTGTGTGTTCGTGGGGGACGTCGCTCGCGCGCTTTCATTACTTCATTACACACGAGCCAGTTTCTGAAAATAGATTCTATAGTGTTTGAAAAAAAAAATTATGCCGGTGCCAAAAATTACGCAAAAAATAATATTACATATATAATAACTGGACACCTTGTTTAAAAAAAAATATATTGAGAAATCCTGTTTTCCCCGACGGCCATCGCAGTCGGTTGTTGTTGGTTGTTGCACTCTTGCGGAGGTTAAAGTCAAGGACGGTTACATATATCGATTTTGCACAAATTCGGATTCGTCCACTTGATTGTTCTTTCTTTCTTTGCATTTTTTTTTTCGTTTCCCAGAACATGCGGGGGATTACGTAACGCGTGGGGGATTGTCCCGCATTCATCCACTTTAAATTTATCGATTCTATTTTTAACTCTCTATTTAGATGTTTAAAAAAAGTTTAAATTAAATTCCATAACTTTATATAACACTATAATTAAATATTTTATCAATTCTATTTTTAACTCTCTAATTGGTTTTAAAACAAAATTGAAATTAAACTTCACACTATATTTAAATAAATAAAAAATACTGTTAATTACACAGGAAAAAATGGTAACACTTTCTTTCACAAAATATTTTTTATTCCCTATATATATACATTTCGAGTGCAAAGAATATTTTGTGAAAGAAAGTGTTACCATTTTTTCCTGTGTAATTATCAAATCTATCTTCACGTAACACTCAAAAACCACGTTTCCAAAAAATACTGTTAAATTTAATCATATAATAAACACCTTTACAAAAAAATATTAAAAAAAACCGTAACATTAATTGTAAACACATAAAAAAAAGTATTTAATTAAAGTTAATTGTAAATTTTTTCTTCATAAAGTTATTAAAAAAACTTATATTTATTGATTTGTTTTGTTCACTTCTTACTTTGGTCGTGTAAAAAATTTATAGCAGGAAATTCAACGTGATCTTCGAAGTCTATTAAAAGTTTAACTTCACACTCACAAATCCGATTACATGAACCGACAGCGTTAAAATTAACTGTAAACTGTAAAAAGGAAAGTTAAGCACTTATTACGTCTATTACGTATCTACTATTATATTTACAGTCCCTTTTTAGGGTTAATAACCACCTACACACCTTACATTTACATTCAAAATTAATCTACTAATCACAGTTAAAAGAGTTTTACCCAATGTTTTCTGAATTATTAGAATGGTTGCGCATTATTTATGTAATGATATTTCTGGTAAAATTTTTTCATCACAAACCCTCTCGTATGTATTACTGATTGGAGGGTGTGATAGTGGCCACCCACCCACCCTACATATATATATTGAAACTTAAACTACTGACTCTCGTTAGAGTTGCAACTAAACGCATATCACTTAGTCTACTATGATTAGTAAAAATGTATAAACAGTGTTCTACCTTGTGTTTAAACTGTATATGTAGGGTGTATGGGTGGCCACTATCCCACCCTCGAATCTGTATAACATACCCAAGAGTATTACCTAAAGTTTTCAGAATTATTAGAATGTTTATGTATTATTTATAAAATGATATTATCTAGTGTAAAAACTCTTCATTACGAACCCTCTCGTATGTGTTACTGATTGGAGGGTGGGATAGTGGCCACCCACCCACCCTACATATACATTGAAACTTAAACTATCGACAGGCGTTAAAGTTGCAGCTAAACGCATCACTTACTGTACTATGATTAGTAAAAACATACAAACACTATTTTACCTTGTGTTTAAACTCTACATGTAGAGTGGGTGGGTGGCCACTATCCCACCCTCCAATCTGTACAACATCCTTAAGAGTTTTACTCAGTTTTTTGAATTATTAGAATGGTTATGCATTATTAACGAAATGATATTATCTAGTGCAATTTTTTTCATTACGAACTCTGTCGTATGTATTACTAATTGGAGAGTGGGATAGTGGCCACCCACCCACCCTGCATATATATAGAAACTTAAACTACTGACAGTCGTTAAATTTGAAGCTAAACACAAATCACTTACTCTACTATGATAAATAAAAATATATTAACACTATATTACCTTGTGTTTAAACTCTATATGTAGGGTGGGTGGGTGGCCACTATCCCACCCTCCAATCTGTATAACATCCTCAAGAGTTTTACCCAAAGTTTTCTGAATTATTAGAATGGTTATGGATTATTTATAAAATGTAAAATGTAGTGTAAAATCTCTTCATTACGAACCCTCTCGTATGTATTACTGATTGGAGGGTGTGATAGTGGCCACCCACCCACCCTACATATACATTTAAACTTAAACTCCTGACAGTCGTTAAATTTGCAGCTAAACACAAATCACTTACTCTGCTATGATAAATAAAAATATATTAACACTATTTTACCTTGTGTTTAAACTATATATGTAGGGTGGGTGGGTGGCCACTATCCCACCCTCCAATCTGTATAACATACCCCAGAGTTTTACCGAAAGTAGTCTGAATTATTAGAATGATTATGCATTATATATGATGATTATATTATCTAAAACCTCTTCATCACAAACTCTCTCGTATGTTTTACTGATTGGAGAGTGGGATAGTGGCCACCCACCCACCCTACATATACACTGAAACTTAAACTACCGACAGGCGTTAAAGTTGCAGCTAAACACAAACAACTTACTCTACTATGATAAATAAAAATATATTAACACTATTTTACCTTGTATTTAAACTGTATATGTAGGGTGGGTGGGTGGCCACTATCCCACCCTTCAATCTGTTTAACATACCCAAGAGTTTTACGCAAAGTTTTTTGAATTATTAGAATGGTTATGCATTATTTATGAAATGATATTATCTAGTGTAAAATTTTTTCATCACGAACTCTCTAGTATGGATTACTATTTGGAGGGTGGGATAGTGGCCACCCACCCACCCTACATATATATTTAAACGTAAACTACTGACAGTCGTTAAATTTGCAGCTAAACACAAATCACTTACTCTACTATGATAAATAAAAATATATTAACACTACTTTACCTTGTGTTTAAACTGTATATGTAGGTTGGGTGGGTGGCCACTATCCCACCCTCCAATTTGTATAACATACCCCAGAGTTTTACCTAAAGTATTCTGAATTATTAGAATGATTATGCATTATTCATAAAATAATATTATCGAATGTAAAATATTTTCATCACAAACCCTCTCGTGTATATTACTGATTGGAGGGTGGGATAGTGGCCACCCACCCACCCTACATATATATTGAAACTTAAACTACTGACAGTCGTTAAATTTGCAGCTAAACACATATCACTTACTCTACTATGATTAGTAAAAATATTAACACTATTTTACATTGTGTTAAACTGTATATGTAGAGTGGGTGGGTGGCCACTATCCCACTCTCCAATTTGTATAACATCCTCAAGAGTTTTAACTAAAGTTTTCTGAATTATTAGAATGGTTATGCATTATTTATGAAATGATATTATCTGGTGTAAAATCTTTTCATCACAAGCCCTCTCCTATGTTTTACTGATTGGAGGGTATGATAGTGGCCACCCACCCACCCTACATATACATTTCAACTTAAACTACTGTTAGTCGTTTAAGCTGCAGATAAACACATATCACTTACTCTATTATGTTTAGTAAAAATATATAAACACTATTTTACCTTGTGTTTAAACTATATATGTAGGGTGGGTGGGTGGCCACTATCCCACCCTCCAATCTGTATAACATACTCAAGAGTTTTACCCAAATTTTTCTGAATTATTAGAATGGTTGTGCATTATTCATGAAATGATATTATCTAGTTTACAAATTTTTCATCGCAAACTTTCTCTCGTGAATTACTGATTAGAGGGTGGGATAGTGGCCACCCACCCACCCTACATATATATTAAAATTTAAACTACTATCAGTCGTTAAAGCCGCAGATAAATACATATCACTTACTCTACTATGGGTAATAAAAATATATAAACAGTGTTTTACCTTCTGTTTAAACTATATATGTAGGGTGGGTGGCCACTATCCCACCCTCCAATCTGTATAACATCCTCAATAGTTTTACCCAAAGTTTTCTGAATTATTAGAATGATTTTGCATTATTTATGTAATGATATTATCTTGTGTAAAATCTTTTCATCACAAACCCTCTGGTATGTTTCACTGATTGGAGGGTGGGATAGTGGCTACCCACCCACCCTACATATACAATTAAGCTTAAAATACTGATAGTCGTTTAAGTTGCAGATAAACACTTATCACTTACTCTATTATGTTTAGTAAAAATATATAACACTATTTTACCTTGTGTTTAAATTGTATATGTAGGGTGGGTGGGTGGCCACTATCCCACCCTCCAATCTGTATAACATACCCCAGAGTTTTACCAAAAGTATTCTGAATTATTAGAACGATTATGCATTATTTATGATAATTTTATTATCTAAAACCTCTTCATCACAAACCCTCTCGGATGTTTTACTGATTGGAGGGTGTGATAGTGGTCACCCACCCACCCTATATATATATTAAAATTTAAACTACTATCAGTCGTTAAAGCCGCAGATAAATACATATCACTTACTCTATTATGTTTAGTAAAAATATATAAACACTATTTTACCTTGTGTTTAAACTGTATATGTAGAGTGGGTGGGTGGCCACTATCCCACTCTCCAATCTGTATAACATCCTTTAAGAAATTTACCTAAAGTTTTCTGAATTATTAGAATGATTATGCATTATTCATAAAATAATATTATCGAATGTAAAATCTTTTCATCACATACCCTCTAGTATGTATTACTGTTTGGAGGGTGGGATAGTGGCCTCCCACCCACCCTACATATACATTGAAACTTAAACTACCGACAGGCGTTAAAGTTGCAGCTAAACACATCACTTACTGTACTATGATTAGTAAAAACATACAAACACTATTTTACCTTGTGTTTAAACTCTATATGTAGGGTGGGTGGGTGGCCACTAGCCCACCCTCCAATCTGTATAACATACCCAAGAGTTTTACCCAAAGTTTTCTGAATTATTAGAATAATTATGCATTATTAATGGAATAATATTATCAAATGTAAAATATTTTCATAAACCCTCTCGTATGTATTACTGATTGGAGGGTGAGATAGTGGACACCCACCCACCCACATATACATTTAAACTTAAACTACTGACAGTCGTTAAATTTGCAGCTAAACACAAATCACTTACTCTACTATGATAAATAAAAATATATTAACACTATTTTACCTTGTGTTTAAACTATATATGTAGGGTGGGTGGGTGGCCACTATCCCACCCTCCAATCTGTATAACATACCCAAGAGTTTTACCTAACGTATTCTGAATTATTAGAATGATTATGCATTATTTATGATAATTTTATTATCTAAAACCTCTTCATCACAAACCCTCTCGTATGTTTTACTGATTGGAGGGTGGGATAGTGGCCACCCACCCACCCTACATATACAGTTAAACTTAAACTACTGACAGTTGTTAAATTTGCAGCTAAACACATCACTTACTGTATGATTAGTAAAAACATATAAACACGATTTTACCTTGTGCTTAAACTGAATATGTAGGGTGGGTGGGTGGCCACAATCCACCCTCCAATCTGTATAACATACCCAAGAGTTTAACCCAAAGTTTTCTGAATTATTAGAATGGTTATGCATTATCTATAAAATAATATTATCTAGTGTAAAATCTCTTCATTACGAACCCTCACGAATGTATTACTGATTGGAGGGTGGGATAGTGGCCACCCACCCACCCTACATATACATTGAAACTTAAACTACCGACAGGCGTTAAAGTTGCAGTTAATCACAAACTTATTAGAATGGTTGTGCATTATTCATGAAATGATATTATCTAGTGTACAAATTTTTCATCACGAACTCTCTCGTATGTATTACTGATTGGAGGGTGTGATAGTGGCCACCCACCCACCCTACATATACATTTAAACTTAAACTACTGACAGTCATTAAATTTGCAGCTAAACACAAATCACTTACTCTACTATGATTAATAAAAATATATAAACAGTGTTTTACCTTTTGTTGAAATTGTATATGTAGGGTGGGTGGGTGGCCACTATCTCACCCTCCAATCTGTATAACATACGCAAGAGTTTTACCCAAAGTTTTTTGAATTAATAAAATATATGTTATTTATGAAATGATATTATCTAGTATAAAACATTTTCATCACAAACCCTCACGTATGTTTTACTGATTGGAGGGTGGAATAGTGGCCACCCACCCACCCTACATATTTAATAAAACTTAAACTACTGACAGTCGTTAATGTTGTAGATAAACACATATCACTTTACTATGATTAATAAAAATATATAAACACTATGTTACCTTTTGTTGAAATTGTATATGTAGGGTGGGTGGGTGGCCACTATCCCACCCTCCAATTAATGAAAATACGCGATGTTTTATAAAGTAAAAAACCGTATATAAGAAAATATCTGCTTAATAAATTAAACATATATTATTTAATAATTCCGAAAATATTTAGCAAAACCCTCGGGTATGTTATATAAGTTGGAGGGTGGGATAGTGGACACCCACCCACCCTACATATGTACTAAAATTTATACTGCTGACAGTCGTTAAAGTTGCAGCTAAACACTATCACTTACTCTACTATGATAATTAAAATTACGTAAAAAGTGTTTTACCTTTTGTTGAAACTACATATGTAGGGTGGGTGGGTGTCCACTATACCACCCTCCAATCAATAAAAAATTATGAGAGTTTTAAAGGAGCTAATTCTATATAAGAAACTATTCGCTTAATGAATACAATGTAACTCAATAAACCTTTAGCAAAACCCTCGGGTGTGGTATACAGGTTGCAGGGTGGGGTAGTTGATAAATTCGATTTTCAGTTGTTTTTTTTAAAATTTATTTTGTTGATAATTCGTAAACAATTGAGCGGAATTGAGACATTTTTGTGCCAATATTTTTTTTTGTGTGGAATATATTGTCATATTGTAAAAAATTGAAATTCGATTTTCGAATGTATCGAGGTGATGCAAAAATCTAAAACTCGATTTTCAATTGTTTTTTTTTATTTTGATGATAATTTCTGAAAGGTTCGTCGGATCAAAGAAATTTTTGCACCATTAAGTTTCTCATGTTAAATATATATTGATGTAATGCAAAAATCTGAAATTCGATATTCAATTGTTTTTTTTTATTTTGACGATAATTCGTAAACCATTGAGCGAATTTAAGCAATTTTTGCACCAATGAATTTCTTGTGTTGAATATATTGACGCAATGCAAAAATCCGAAATTCGATTTTCAATTGTTTTTAATTTTATTCTGATAATTCCTGAACGGTTCGTTGTATCAAATAAATTTTTGCACAATTGAGTTTCTCGTATCGAATAAATTGGCGTAATGCAAAAATCAGAAATTCGATATTCATTTGTTTTTTTTTTATTTTGATGATAATTCGTAAACGATTGAGCGGATTTAAGAAATTTTTGTGCCAATTAGTTTTTTATGTCGATTATATTGTTATAAAGTAAAAGTTTGCAATTCGATTTTCAATTGTTTTATTTTTATTTTGATAACTCCTGAACGGTTCGTCGAATCAAAGAAAGATTTTCAATTGTTTTATTTTAATTTTAATGATAATTCCTGAACGGTTCGTCTAATCTGAAATATTTTTACACTATTGAGTTTCTTGTGTTGAATATATTGACGCAATGAAAAAATCTGAAATTCGATTTTCAAATGTTTTTAGTTTTATTTTGATACTTTCTGAACGGTTCGTTGTATTGACGAAATTTGTGCACTATTGTGTTTCTCGTGTTAAATATATTGAGGTAATGCAAACATTTGAAATCCGATTTTCAATTATTTTATTTTTATTTTGATGATTCAATCATTCATCAATGAAATTTTTGCACCAATGAGTTTCTCGTGTTGAATATATTGACGTAATGTAAAAATCTGAAATTTGATTTTCAATTGTTTTTCTTATTTTGACGATAATTCGTAAACCATTGAGCGGATTTAAGAAACTTTTGCACCAATGAGTTTCTCGTCTTGAATATATTGACGTAATGCAAAAATATAAAATTCGATTTTCAATTGTTTTTCTTATTTTGACGATAATTCGTAAACCATTGAAGGGATTTAAGAAACTTTTGCACCAATGAGTTTCTCGTGTTGAATATATTGACGTAATGCAAAAATCCGAAATTTGATTTTCAATTGTTTTTAATTTTATGTTGATAATTCTTGAACGGTTCGTCAGATCTCAGAAATTTTTGCACCATTGACTTTCTCGTGTTGAATATATTGACGTAATGCAAAAATTTAAAATTCAATTTTCAATTGTTTTTTTTATTTGCATGATAATTCCTGAACAGTTCATCGGATCAAAGAAATTTTTGCACCATTGGGTTTCTGGTGGTGAATATTTTGACGTAATGCAACAATCTGAAATTCGATATTCATTTGTTTTTTTTTTATTTTGATGATAATTCATAAACGATTGAGCGGATTTAAGAAATGTTTGTGCCAATTAGGTAGTTTTTTTGTGTAGAATATATATATATGTTATAAAGTAAAAATTTGCAATTCGATTTTCAATTGTTTTATTTTAATTTTAATGATAATTCCTGAACAGTTCGTCTAATCTGAAATATTTTTACACTATTGAGTTTCTTGTGTTGAATATATTGACGTAATGAAAAAATCTGAAATTCGATTTTCAAATGTTTTTAATTTTATTTTGATAATTTCTGAACGGTTCGTTGTATTGACGAAATTTTTGCACGAATGAGTTTCTCGTGTTGTATATATTGACGTAATGCAAAAATCTAAAATTCGATTTTCAATTGTTTTTAGTATTTTGACAATAATTCGTAAACGATTCAGCGGATTTAAGAAATTTTTGCACCAATGAATTTATCGTGTTGAATATATTAAGGTAATGCAAAAATTTGAAATTCGATTTTCAATTGTTTTTTTAATTTTAATGATAATTCCTGAACGGTTCGTCGGATCAAAGAAATTTTTGCTCTATTGAATTTCTCGTGTTGAATATATTGACGTAATGCAAAAATTTGAAATTCGATTTTCAATTGTTTTTTTTTATTTTCATGATAATTCCTGAACGGTTCATCGGATCAAAGAAATTTTTACAGCATTGATTTTCACGTGTTGATTATATTAACGTTATGCAAAAATCTGATATTCGATTTTCAATTGTTTTTACTATTTTCACGATAATTCGTAAACCATTGACTGGATTTAAGAAATTTTTTCACCAATGAGTTTCTCGTGTTGAATATATTGACGTAATGCAAAAATCAAAAATTTGATTTTCAATTGTTTTTATTTTTATGTTCATAATTCTTGAACGGTTCGTCAGATCTCAGAAATTTTTGCACCATTGACTTTCTCGTGTTGAATATATTGACGTAATGCAAAAATTTAAAATTCGATTTTCAATTGTTTTTTTTTAATTTGCATGATAATTCCTGAACGGTTCATCGAATCTAAGACATTTTTACACCATTGAGTTTCTTGTGTTGAATATATTGACGTTGTGCAAAAATCTAAGATTCGATTTTCAATTGTTTTTACTATTTTGACGTTAATTTGTAAACAACTGAGCGGATTTGAGAAATTTTTATACCATTGAGTTTCTCGTGTTGAATATATTGACGTAATGCAAAAATCAAAAATTTGATTTTCAATTGTTTTTATTTTTATGCTGATAATTCTTGAACGGTTCGTCAGATCTCAGAAATTTTTGCACCATTGACTTTCTCGTGTCCAATATATTGATGTAATGCAAAAATTTGAAATTCGGTTTTCAATTGTTTTTTTTTATTTTGATGATAATTCCTAAACGGTTCATCGGATTAAAGAAATTTTTACACCATTGAGTTTCACGTGTTGATTATATTAACGTTATGCAAAAATTTGAAATTCGATTTTCAATTGTTTTTTTTATTTTCATGATAATTACTGAACGGTTCATCGAATTTAAGAAATTTTTGCACCATTGAGTTTCTCGTGTTGAATGTATTGACGTTGTGCAAAAATCTGAGATTCGATTTTCAATTGTTTTTATTATTATGACGTTAATTTCTAAACAACTAAGCGGATTTGAGAAATTTTTATACCATTGAGTTTCTCTCGTTGAATATATTGACGTAAAGCAAAAATTTGAAATTCGATTTTCAATTGTTTTTTTTTTTTAATTTTGATAATTCCTGAACGGTTTGTCGGATCAAAGAAATTTTTGCACCATTAAGTTTCTCATGTTAAATATATTGATGTAATGCAAAAATCTGAAATTCGATATTCAATTGTTTTTTTTATTTTGACGATAATTCGTAAACTATTGACTGGATTTAAGAAATTTTTGCACCAATGAGTTTCTCGTGTTGAATATATTGACGTAATGCAAAAATCCAAAATTTGATTTTCAATTGTTTTTATTTTTATGTTGATAATTCCTGAAAGGTTCATTGGATCAAAGAAATTTTTGCACCAATGAATTTCTCGTGTTGTATATATTGACGTAATGCAAAAATTTGAAATTCGATTTTCAATTGTTTTTTTTATTTTGATGATAATTCCTGAACGGTTTGTCGGATCAAAGAAATTTTTACACCATTGAGTTTCTCGTGTTGAATATATTGACGTAATGCAAAAATCTGAAATTTGATTTTCAATTGTTTTTCTTATTTTGACGATAATTCGTAAACCATTGAACGGATTTAAGAAACTTTTGCACCATTGAGTTTCTCGTGTTGAATATATTGACGTGATGCAAAAATCTAAAATTCGATTTTCAATTGTTTTTTCATTATTTTGGCAATAATTCGTAAACTACTGAGCGAATTTAAGAAATTTTTGCACCATTGAGTTTCTCGTGTTAAATATATTGACGTAATGCAAAAATTTGAAATTCGATTTTCAATTGTTTTTATTATTTTCATGATAATTCCTGAACGGTTCATCGGATCTATGAAATTTTTACACCATTGAGTTTCTCGTGTTGAATATATTGACGTAATGCAAAAATCTGAAATTTGATTTTCAATTGTTTTTCTTATTTTGACGATAATTCGTAAACCATTGAACGGATTTAAGAAACTTTTGCACCAATGAGTTTCTCGTGTTGAATATATTGACGTAATGCAAAAATCTGAAATTTGATTTTCAATTGTTTTTCTTATTTTGACGATAATTCGTAAACCATTGAACGGATTTAAGAAACTTTTGCACCAATGAGTTTCTCGTGTTGAATATATTGACGTAATGCAACAATCTGAAATTTGATTTTCAATTGTTTTTAATTTTATTTCGATCATTACTAAACGGTTCATTGTATCAAAGAAATTTTTGCACCATTAAGTTTCTCGTGTTGAATATATTGGCGTAATGCAAAAATTCGAAATTCGATTTCCAATTGTTTTTATTTTATTTTGATGATAATTCCTGAACGGTTTGTCGGATCAAAGATATTTTTACACCATTGAGTTTCTTGTGTTGAATATATTGACGTTGTGCAAAAATCTGAAATTCGATTTTCAATTGTTTTTACTATTTTGACGTTAATTTGTAAACAACTGAGCGGATTTGAGAAATTTTTACACCATTGGGTTTCTAGTGTCGAATATATTGACGTTATGCAAAAATCTAAAATTCGATTTTCAATTGTTTTTTTTATTTTGACGATAATTCACAAACAATTGAGTAAATTGAAGAAATTTTTCTACCAATGATTTTCATGACTCATTATAGTGGGTCAAGGGTACTATACTGTAATACATTGTTTATTGTGATAGGTCGAGAGTACGATACCGCAATTAATTTTTTATTGTAATAGGTCAAAAGTACGCTAGTTATATATAAAGAAATATTGAGACTTTTCAATATCCTATTGGTACTATACATATAACTATAAACTATATAAAGAAATTACAAAAATTTTGCTCACAGGACTTAATTAATAACATAGCCAAACCAATTTAAAAATACTTGCGTATACTATTTTCACGCACATTCTCTTCTGTTTTGGCCAATAAAATAATAACAAACTCATGTTCTGTTGATTGAAAGGTAGCTTAGAGGACGTCCACTCGCTTTATATGTGCTTTTGAACTGAATCAAACAGATGATAGTTGACAGTTAAAAAATTTAATATGACATTTGCCCAAAAATAGTTGAGCAATGTCAAATGATAGGTGACAATTGATAGTAAAAAATCTATATAATAGTTAACAGATGCTATTTGGTAATTGACAGTTAATAGTTAACAAATGATACCTAATTGACAAATGACAGCTGATAGTTGACAGTTAACAAAGATTATATGACATTTCACAAAATATAGTTGACCAATGTCAAATGATAAATGAGAATTGATAATTGAAAATATTTATGGTAGTTAACAGATGACATTTGGTAATTGACAGATAACAGATGATATATGACAGATAATTGCCAAGGAATAGCTTATAGTTAAAAAATATTACACGACATTTGGCAGAAGATAGTTGGCCAATATCAACTGATAGTTAAAAATATTTATGGTAGTTACCAGGTAACGTTTGTGTAATTGACAAATGACAGATAATTGACAAATAATAGCGAATAGTTGACGGTTAAAAATTATTTGACATGACATATGACAGATGATAGTTGACCAATATCAAATTACAGGTGACAATAGTTTGTTAAAAAAGTAATCGAATTAAAATTAATTGTTATTAACATTTGATAGTTGATAGTTTAAAAAATTTATGACACTTTATTAATGATTAAAGATAAAAATTGACAAATGACAGCTGACATTTGTTAGGTTAAGAAATAACAAAATAAGAGATGATAGATTTAAATTTAACATCATTATTGATGTTAAGATTTTCTTGGAAACTAATCGCGTGACAGTGATTGACGTTAAACTGTATATGTAGGGTGGGTGGGTGGCCTCTATTCCACAATCCAATTTCTGTAATATACGCGAAGGTTTTGGTAAAAGAAGGAGATATAATTAAATCACTGTTGATTTTATAACGTGAATATTTTACTAGGATTGATAAGAAATAATTTCCTAGATTGTTTGATAGTTTGCTAGTACATAGGTGATAAAAAAAACTCCTCGGTTGGGAGAATTTACTCAGTTTAATGTCGATGCATTGCCATAATTAATCATCTGCCTTATGAAGCCACTGTGTGGCGAAACAATTGTCGCAGTTCATCGACATTAAACTGTGTAAATTCTCAAAACCGAAGAGTTTTATTTATCATGAAATTTCACCAAGTAAAAGCCTCATCAATTCTATATTTGCTAGCACGATTCATCTAGAAGCCACAAATGGTTAATGTTTATGTTCATATTATATACCTACTGGTTTAGAACGCCCTCTTGATTAATGCGCGGGATCAGTTTAGCTCAATTGTTTAGGTGTTTTGTGCGCGCGCACGCTCCGATCGTTGCCCTTTTATTTTTAACATTTAATCGGACGATTGCGCAACGTTACGCGCGAATTTTGGCATTCCGGCCAATAGTTACAGAATTAGGACGTTTGATTGTGTCTGGTCGAAACGTAACAATTAACCGTAAGGCTTCCAGAGAGCAAAATAAAAAAAAAAACAGTCTGCGGTTTGTACACGTAAGCCCTAGAAACGCAAGAAAGTAATCTGATTTGGAGAAAATCGATCGTAATTACTGTAATCTAAAATTGTATTTGATAAAAAGTTTCTAGTCCCTTTTGAAACACAATTGATAATGTTTTTAAGGAAGAAATAAAATTCTAAAGCTAATGTATAATTAATTAAGACCATTTCTTCTCCGTCCTAATTAATCGACTTAACGAGCACACGTCGCGCTAATTAAAGTAAAAAGTCCGCTTCCAACGCCGCCGTTTCGTAAAAAGATGTGTAATGCGCAAGCGTCCCCCCTTCACACTGATTGAAGACGAAATCGAAAAAAAAAATTAAACCAGTCGGTTCCTTATCGCGCCTCCGGAACGCGTCCTGTTTATCCATTACAGCAGGAAGTTTGCGGGATATAAAAAAAATAATCGAGTGCAATTTTTTTTCCGTTACAGTGTGATTTATTATTTTCTTTTCTTGTAGTGATAAGTGCGAGGAAAGACTGTTATGACACGGGCCGGCCACCCGTTTCTGTGTTTGTGCGGTGCTACTACAGTTTTCTGATGATGGCTTAAAAACTGTCAAAACGTCATCCCACAAGTCTTCGTGGCGTCGGCAGCCACGCACAGGTAAAGCGTTTCGTTATTTTCAATGTAAAAATAGATGACTTTGATGTGTGTAGAACCGAAGCGGTTACTAGGTGAATAGCGGACTAGTGATCCTTTAAATTCACAAAGCAAGAATGAACATAGAAATATTCATATCTGCCAAGTTTTAATAACCACGTGCACGGACTATTTGCAGTACCATCATGATCAACACAATCATCAAACCTATTTATTAATAATTAACGTAAATACGTTCACATTGAAAACAAACAAAAAATTAAATTGTTGTTGTGGTTTGGGATAATTGTGTAATGATGTTGATGCCAAAAAAAAAACAGCTCACATGTTTTTGATGCAATGTTTATTATATTAATTTCTACAAGGTCTATAATTAAGTTATACTAATTATTGCTTGTTAATTATCAATATACATAATTATTCACATAATATTGTACAATTGATAAGAAACGAGTTAAAGTATTTATTTATCCAATATACTCACAAAATGCTTAAAAACTTACAGTTGAGGTGAGTGGTTTCCTCCTGGTACTGATTTTATTTGTGCTAATCACAAAGAACCACTTTTAGATAAACTGCTCTTAAACCGTAGGGAAATTGGATAATAATAAACTCCATGAAGTTGGTTGATAATTGACACTTAATTACTTCCTTGAAAATTCTGCGTTCTATAAAAAAAGATTATTATTTATAATTTAGTTTAGTTTATTGACTTTACAAGTCCTTCAAAAAAATATATACAAAATAACATACATTTATAACATATAAACTTTGAAATTTAGATCTTGAAGACTTGTTTCTATACAATTTCTTTTATGAAACTGTTAATAAATAAAATAATAAATTATGCATAGTCTTGTGTACTTTTGACCTACCTCAAGGAACAATGCGTTGTCTGGCATAGTCTTGACCTACCCTAATGAATAATGCATTAACCTTGCCGTAACAATTTACACGAACTCTTGACCAACCTTAATAAATATTTTATAGGTAAAGTGTAACCTATCACAATCTAAAAATATTTGAAGTAGGTCAAAATTAAACTAGAAGAATTTAAATTAGTCTAGCCCAATATATAGTTAGTTGAGGTAGGTCAAGAGTACGCTAGGTTAATACATAGATAATTGTGATAGGTTAAGAGTACGCTAGATTAAGAAATAGTGTATTATACAGGGTCCATTATAGAAGTAATGCGCAGTTTCTGGGAAGAAATATATTTATTGATCGTACCTCTTAAAATGGCCTAAAATCCTTGAAAATACACTTGCGGAAACGTGTCTGCCATGTCTGGAAGGCACCCTCCTCGACGGGAATGTCTCTTAGGAAGGTTGGATGTTTTCTTCGGACTCCCAATTATTTTCTTTCATCTCCCTCTTCCGTAGGGGAAACAAAAAGCAACAAGTTGGGACTGTAAGCTTCGGGCCAAGAAATTGGTAAGGATGAAGGCCGTGTAGCTGGGGGCATTGTCATGAGAGTTCTTCTTTCTTAAAAATAAAACGTTTACAAGAAATAATTGAAAGTTTGTTAAAAAGAAAAACTAACGAAAAAAAATTTAATATCCTTTTTAAAAAAACTTTCAGAAAAATATTTGGAATTTGAATTTTTTTCAAATTAAAAATTTTAAATTTGTTTAAAACAATTAAAATTCTGAAACAAATTGATTAATTGCTTTAAAAAACAGTTGAAATGACAATTTAAAATTTATGTTAAAAAAACAGTTCATATTTTATAAAAACAATTGAAAATTTACAAAAAAATACAAGTTTTCAGTTATATTTTTTTTTGTAAATTTTCAATTGTTTTTATTATATATGAACTGTTTTCTAGTATAAATTTTAAATTGTCATTTCTAAACAACAAATAAAAGTCTTATTATTTAATTTAAATTAAACAATTCAACTTTTCAAAAAATAAAAACAGTTGAAAAAAATGCAAATCGAATGAAAAGTAATAAATAAAAAAGTTGAAATCTAACAAAAAAAAAACAACAACAATCGCAAACCTATCGCTTCTATTTTCCAAAAATAATTTTAAAACGTTGTAGAATTTATAAGTTTTATTTTCCTTGGACTTTTAGAATTTTGCATGATTTTGTCTTCCAAATTTTTAGAAATTCCTTAGAGTTTTATGAATTTCCGTAATATTTTTCTTCTAAATTTTTTTATTAATTGTATAACAACTTTTCCTAATGGAATTTAGAATTTTCTATGTTTCTTTTTTCAATGAAATGTTGAATGAATTTCTCTTCTAAATTGTGAAAATTTCTTTCAAACCTAAAGATTCTGAGTGAAAATGCAAAGTTTCAAAAAATTGTGCAAAATGCAATTTGATTTGGAAACAGCTTTTAAAGCCCAGCATATATTAAAATATATCAGATTTGTAAAATCAATTAAAAACAATTGCTCTATTCCTACTAGAAACAAAATGGACGTCGTCAAATCCTAAAAATTTTGAATAAAAAATTTAAAAAAATTGTGTAAACTGTAATCCAATCTATAAACAGTTTTTAAAGGTTATTATATGTTAAAATATATCAGATTTATAATATTAATCAAAAACAATTGCTATATTTCTACTAGAAACAAAATGGACGCCATTTAAACTTAAAAATTGTGTATAAAAATGCAATCAAAGTTTCAAAAAATTGTGTAAAATGTAATTCAGTTTGGAAATAGCTTCTAAAGCTCAAGAAATGTTAAAATATAACAGATTTATAATATCAATGAAAAACAATTGCCATATCCCTACTAGAAGCAAAATTGTCGTCGTTTAAACCTAAAAATTGCGAATGAAAGTGCAATCAAAGCTTCAAAAACTTGTATAAAATGTAATTCAATTAGAAAACAGTTTTTAAAGCTCAGGATATGTTAAAATATATCAGATTCATAATATCAATTGAAAACAATTGCTGTGTTCCTACTAAAAACAAAATGGAACTTAAAAATTGTGAATGAAAATGCAATCAAAGCTTCAAAAACTTGTGTAAAATGTAATTCAATAAGAAAACAGTTTTTAAATCTCAGGATATGTTAAAATATATCAGATTCATAATATCAATTGAAAACAATTGCTGTCTTCTTACTAAAAACAAAATGGACGTCGTCTAAACCTAAAATTCGCGATTGAAAATGCAATCAAAGTTTAAAAAATTTGTGTAAAATGTATTTCAGTTTGGAAACAGCTTCTTAAGCTCAAAAAATGTTAAAATATAACAGATTTATAATATCAATTAAAAAAAATTGCCACATCCCTACTAGAAACAAAATGGTCGTCGATTAAACCTAAAAATTGCGAATGAAAATGCAATTAAAGTTTTTAAAAATTGTGTAAACTATAATTTAATTTGGAAACAGTTTTTAAAGCCTTGTAAATAATAAAATATATCAGATTTATAATACCAATTAAAAACAGTTGCTATATTTATAAAAACCAGTAATAAACAAAATTAAAGTCGCAAAGAAACAATTTAAATGCAAAAATGGAAATTTTTTGTAAAACTAAAAAAACAAATTTATTAAAATTAGTTCTATACAAAAAAGCAATTGAAAATTTCTACAGGAGTACAGTAAAATATCTCAAATAGTCGAAAATATCAATAAAAAAAAACAATCAAGAAAATAAGTTAAAATTTTCCTTTAAAAAAAATATAAAAGATAATTCAAAATATACAAAGAAATGGCAAAAATGACAGATGACAGATGATAGTAGATAGAGAGGACAGATGACAAGTGATAGGTGACAGAGATGACAAATGTCAAAGATGACATATGACAGAAATGACAGCTGACATAGATTACAGATTACAGAAATGATAGATTATGACAGATGACAAAAATGGCAGAGAGCATAAGCGACAAAGATTACAGATGACAAAAATGGCAAATGACAAAGATACCAAATGAAATGACAGATAACCAAGATAACAGATGACGGGGATAACCGACGACAAATTTTTTTTCGAAACTTTTTCGATATTTATAAGGTTGCAGATGGGATATTACAGGAGACAGATGACATATGTTAGATGATAAATGAAATAGCAGATAAAAGATTATTAATATCACAATATACCAAGTGACATATGATTAACGACTGATGATAGCAGAAGGCAGAATTGACAAATGAAAAAGATTACATATTATTATATAGATGACAGAAATGTCAAATGACGATGAACTTTAATAGAGAAGACAAATGATAAAATTGGCAGATGACAGAGATTACAATCGACAGAGATGACAGTTAAAAGAGATTAGAGTATTGATAGATGACAAAGGAAGAGATGGCAAAACTGACAGATGACAAAGATAACAGATGACAGAGAGGACATATAACAAGTGACAAAGATGAAAAATGATAGAAATAATAAATGTCAGAGATGACAGATAAGACAGATGAAAGACTACGGCGACGACTGATGAAAATAATAACAATTGGCTTAACAATTAATAGATTTAAGAGATGGCAGTGATGGCAAATGACAGAGATGACAGATGAAAAATGACAGAGATAAGTGATTGTAAATTTTGACACTTTATCTCTTTTGACAGTTTAATATCATTTCAAATATACAAAACTGACATTTTCCTCTGTCATAAATTTTGACATCTTTGTCTCTTTTTTTAAACTATTTAATCTGTCCAAAATGCCATTAGAATATTACAAATTCGACGTTTTCTTTTGTAATTAATTTTGAACTTTTGCCTTTTTCTACTATTTGATCTGTCCAAAATGTCATTTGAAAGATACAAAATTGATATTTTCTTCTATCACAAATTTTGACATTGGGTCAGAGACATAGATTGCAGTTGACAGAGATGACAGTTAAAAGAGATAACAGTATTGATAGATGACAGAGGAAGAGATGGCAAAAATAACAGATGACAAAGATAACAGATGACAGAGAGGACATATGGCAAGTGACAAAGATGAAAAATTATAAAAATAATAAATGTCAGAGATTACAGATACGACAGATAAAAGACTACGGTGATGACAGATAACAATAATAACAACTGACTGACGATACAGTTAACAGATTTAAGAGATCACAGTGATATCAAATGACAGAGATGACAGATGACAGCGATAAGTGATTGTAAATTTTGACACCTTATCTATTTTGATAGTTTAATATGGCCAAAATATCATTTCAAAAATACAAAACTGACATTTTCTTCCGTCATAAATTTTGACGCTTTGTCTTTTTTTTTAACTATTTGATCTGTCCAAAATACCATTAAAATATTAAAAATTCGACGTTTTCTTTTGTAATTAATTTTGAAATTTTGTCTTTTCTACTATTTGATATTTGATTTGATATATTTGTCCAAAAAGTCATTTGAAAGTTACAAAATTGACATTTTCTTCTATCACAAATTTTGACATTGTGTCAGAAACGGAGATTGCAGTTGACAGAGATGACAGTTAAAAGAGATGACAGTATTGATAGACGACAGATGAAGAAATGGCAAAAATGACAGATGACAAAGATAACAGATGACAGAGAGGACTTATGACAAGTGACAAAGATGAAACATGATAGAAATAATAAATGTCAGAGATGACAGATAAGACAGATGAAAGACTACAGTGATGACAGATGACAATAATAACAACTGACTGCGACGATACAGTTAACAGATTTAAGAGATGACTGTGATGGCAAATGACAGAAATGACAGATGAGAGATGACAGAGATAAGTGATTGTAAATTTTGACACTTTATCTCTTTTAGTTTAATATATGTTTAATATAGCTAAAATATCATTTCAACAATACAAAACTGACATTTTCCTCTGTCATAAATTTTGACAGTTTATTTTTTAAAAACTATTTGATCTGTCCAAAATGCCATTAGAATATTACAAATTCGACATTTTCTTCTGTAATTTATTTTAAACTTTTGCCTTTTTCTACTATTTGATCTGTCCAAAATGTCATTTGAAAGTTGACACAATTGACATTTTCTTCTATCACAAATTTTTACATTGTATATTTTATTTACTCTTTGATCTGTTCAAGAAAAAAACAATTGAAAGTTACAAAATGTAAGTAAGTCTTCGATCATACAGTTTGACATTGTGTCTTTTATTTACTCTATGATCTATTCAAAATGACATTTGAAAGCTACAATATTGACAACGTCTTTAACTATAAAATGTGACATTTCCTCTTTTCTTTACTCCTCGATCCGTCCAAAATGTCATGTCAAAGTTACAAAGTTGGCATATTTTTCTGTCGCAAATTTTGACACAAATAATTGATAAATTAGCAAAGGAGAGGATTTTTTTTAAATACTTTCACCAAAAAATAATTGTCTTTTTCTAACGGTTGAAATTTATAAATTTCTTTTTATTTAAAACAGTTAAAATTCTAAATTAAAAAATTGATAATTGACAAAAAATAAGAATTATAAAAAAAAATTGAATAATTGAAAATGTACAAAAAACAATTGGAATTTTTACTTAAAAAAAACAATTAATGATTTGCTTACAAAATGATATAAAATTTGCCTAAAAACAGTTAAAATTATCAAAAAAAAATAAAAAGTTACAAGACAAACATATGAAAATATTTTGTAAACAAAAATATTTGAAATTTAACAAAAGCAACTGACGCAAATTTGTAAAAACAGTAAAAAACATAGTTAACATTTTAAGATTTTATTTAAAAAAAGCCAAAAATAAAATCGCAAATAATTTAAATGCAAAAAAAATGTAAAATTTAAAAAAAATAAGAACAAATTGATCAAAAATAATAAACCAAGCAAAAAATGGCAATTGATTTTTTTTAAATTAAAGTTAAGATTTCAAACGTGAAACAGTTGAAAATATACAAAAAAAGAAATAAAGAAATAACAAAAAAGTGTTTAAAGCCTTTCTTAAAAATCAAAAAAAAAAAAGAAAATTAAGAAAAATGTTTTTTTAACAATTTAGAGCTATCTTTAAAAACACTTAAAATTTGCCTAAATATAGATTTAATAAAATAATTTTGCTTTAAAAACTGTTGAAGACTGTGAAAATCAAGTTTTTTAATATAAGAAACAGTTAAAAATATAAAAAAAGATCATTGAAAAAGAAATAAAAAAAAATTTTTGGAAAAGAAATTGAAAATTTGTTGAAAATATACAAAGGAAATCAATGGAAAAAAAAAACAGTTGATATTTATTTTGAAAAAAACTTTTGCAAAATGTAATTTCTTCTTTTTTAAAAATATTTAAATATTTTTAAATTCGTTTAAAAACAGCCTTTTAAAACATTCTAGAAGACTAGTTGAAAACTATGTGAAGGAAAAAACAATGTAAAGAGGAACAAATACTACTATAAAATTTAAATGAAACAATTAAAAAAAAATTAATTCAATCTTAAACTCCATATAATATTGAATAGACGAAAGAAACCAAATCAAACAAAAATAATAATAAATTTGTAAAGAAAACAGCGAAACACAAAATAATAGTTTGAATTTTAGGATTTTTAAAAACAATTTAAATTTTTAAAACAGATAAAAACTGATCAAAAATGTTAAGTTGTACAAAACTGTAAATTTTTAGAAAAGTAAAGTAAAAGTTTAAAAATCTGGAAAAAGTAATACAATTAAAAAAACAATTAATAATTAAAAATTTGTAAAAAAAATTCAAAGAAAAACAATTGAAAATTATGAAAAAAATAGTTGATAACCTCTTTAAAAGCAAAAAAAATGTAGAAAAAAAAAACGATAAAAACTAAAAATGAAATACAAATTGATCAAAAATCGATATACAACACCACAAGTAGAAAAGAGAAGTGAAACTTTTAAATAAGAAAGTCGATAATATAGAAGAAAAAAAAAACAATTGAAAACATAATAAAAATGTTGAAATTTAACGAGATAAAAACAGTTAAATATATTTAAAAAATATATTTTTTTTCTGTAAATCACGATGTTTATTATTATTATATTTAAAAAAAATTGAATATCTGTTAAAAAAACAATTGAAAATTTAACAATAAATGATATAATTTTTATAAACTTGGAATTTTTTAACAATTTGAAAATTTCTGATAAAACACTTTTAAATTTGTTTTAAAAAAGTGAAAAATCTAAATAAAAAATTACATTATTTACCTTAAAAACAGTTGAAAACCTTGTGAAGAAAATTGATAATTTAAAATTTAAGTTAAAGAACAATTGATATTTTACAATACACATGAAAATTTACAAAAGAAACAATTGAAAACTTAAAAATGTTGAACAATTGAATAGAAGAAAATATAGTTTGAAATTTAATAAAATAGTTTAATTGCTCCAAAATAAAATCGAGGGAAAATGTACAAGAAACAATTGAAATATTTACTAAAAACACATTATAAAAATTTGCTTACAAAACGATTAAAAACTTTGTAAAATAATTCAATGCAAAATAATAAAATTTTACAATTAAAATTTGCCTAAAAACAGTTAACATAAATACAACTTGATCAAAAATAATAAAATGCCCAATAAAGGAATTTGAAATTTTTCAATAAGATTCTAAAAAAATTTTCAATTAAAAACCAGTTGAAAATATGAAGAAAGAAAAAACATTATAAAAAAGAGTTACAAACCTTTCTTATTTTTTTTCACATAAATAATTGAAAATTTACAGACAAAACAATTGAAAAATTAAGAAAAAAGTTCTTTAAAACCAAAAATAATTGGATTTTTTTAAACAATTGAAAACTTTCTTTACATAAACTTTGAATTTGTTTAAAAACGGTTGAAATTTTAAAACTAAAAACTTAATTATTTGGTACAGCTTTATTATAATATGAAATATCGAAACACGTGTCTACAGATGGTTATAAAATTGAGTATTGAATTAGTTAATTGCTTTTGCTAATTTATTTTTAATTATTTGGTTTAAAATGGAATTTTACAGAAAAAAATTCAAGTTAAAAAACTTTTACAACAAAAATTTGATTTTTTTTACAATTGAAAAATATTTTTAAATTTGTTTAAAAACAGTCGAAATTCTATTTAAAAAAAAACTTGATAATCGGCTTTATAATCAGTTGAAAACTTTTCGAAGAAGGTAAATAAATACAAAACACATGAAAATTCACAAAAAAAAAAATAAAAATTGAACAAATAATTCTTATATTAAAAAATGCAACATTGAGAAAGTTTTCAACAAAAAATATCAGAAAAAATTACTGTCAATCCTATTATTAACGCCATCTTGATCACCCACTTCAATGAAATCCTCTCTTCTTCCATTATCCAAAATACACCTCATATATCCAGACAATTTTACAAATATCCCTTCCCAAAATACATCCTACGACTCATTAAATTTAAAAGAGAATTATACAGAGACATACAACTAACGGACACAACTGAACTTGGACAAAAATTTAATAAACTTAACAAAGACATTAAAAGACTCATTACTGAATTCAAGACGGACGTTTGGTTAAATACTTGTAACAAAATTAATGATTCAAAAGGAGATGAATAAACTCAGCAAATATAAAAAGACAGATAACCTACAGAGTATTTTCGACCCGTTAACTAATGAGGCCATCACCGACTTGGACGTAATTGCACAATTTTAATAATGACACAAGACCCAAACTTTGACACCTTACATTTTCGTAGAGTAAATGACTGCTGCGTTAAATTTTTCGAAAAAAATGACTGTTCTGAACTTACGGACATTTTTACACACGACGAATACTTTGAGGTTTTAAAGAAAGGAAAACATACAGCGACAGGACATGACCATATACACAGACACATCCTCAAATCCTTTCCATTCCATATACACGATCACATCCTGAATAACATTAACTTCCTATACAAAAAACAATATTTCCCAGGAGTGTGGAAAATAAGAATTATTATTTGTATCTCCAAACGCGACCAATCCTGTTCCTTACTAACCAGCTATCGCCCCACCACACTCCTCTCTGTTATTGAAAAAAATGAATAAATTTATAAAAACAAAATCCTTTCTTTAATTTCTAACCACGTCCACAAATACCAATTTGGTTTCCTTCCCCTTCGATCAACTTCCCTCCCTCTAACTATCCTAGCATTCAACATTCAGACTGTTCACCTTGATGGCAGAGCCTCTGCAGCTTGATTTCTGGATGTCCAGAAAGCCATTCACTCTGTATGGCATCAAGATTTATTGTACAAATGCCACCTCCTAAACATTTCTCCTCACACCGTTTATATAATCAAATAATTCCTCTGTAACAGATCCCTAGAAGTTAAAATCCACAACTCTTTCACTTCTTCCTTTACACCCGAAGAAGTACTTCCCCAAGGCTCTCCTCTCATCTCTGTTATACAATATTTTTAGTGTCGACATCTATCATTCTGATCCTCTCTACTTCAATCTAATAAAACAAAAAACAATTACAACTTTGTAAAAAAAGACAGTGGACAACTAAAAATTCAATTTTTGCGTTAATTTATAATTGCATTATTTACTATAGTAACTATAGCAACAGTTTATTAGCAATGTCACTTGTCCCAGTTTTTTTTCTTCTTTGTTTTGGATAGTGTATTTCAAGTTCCGCGTACTCATTATTACAATAATTATAAGAACAATTATACGACTCCTTACAATAATGGGCAAACATTAAATCAACAATAAATATTTATGAAAAAAGAAACGAACGTGCAAATCGATTAATGACACAGAAACATACCCATATTTGATGGATAATTTCCCCGTATTTGGGTCGCTCGTAATTCAAAGTTGTTACCAATAATAATGGTGAATACTTTCCGACATGCAAGTTTTTAAGCCACAGATCGATCACTATATAATTTATTCGCGTGTAAATAACCTTAGTACTAAAGTAAAGAACAATTTTCTTATAGTAAATAAATACTGTGTAAAATCAAACTTTTTCACAAGTAAGCCTTTTCTACCTCAACTGTATAGTTTTTGAGTATACGTGAAGTGATTAATTATAACAAATAAAAACACTTTTACTCCTTCTTTCTACCTCAGTTTTAATTATATAATGATTATGTGAAAATGGTTTGGACATAAACAAAAAAAGTGTGATATATTTATTAATTTTAAATAATCAATTAATGAATAATCAGAATTATAACGTATCAACAGTCACATTTATACTAAATAATTGTTTGTTTCCACCAAACGTTATTTTGTATAAATAGAAACATAATTCGCGATTGCTCATACCGAAATTTGGCTCGTGACTAACGTCAAGTATTTCATCGTGACTGAAAATAATTCGCCACGGAATAAATAAAATAAATAAACTTCAAAGAGGCAAAATTGGATAATTTACTTCCTTAGTAAACACTATAAATTCCATTGTATTTACACCTTTACATTGATGTAATGTTTAATAAAATAGTTACGAAATAAACACGTTTTACCAATAAAATTTAACATAATAAAGGTTTAAATTTAATGATTATATCATGGATTATTATGTAGTAACAACGGATATGATCATTATTATGATTAAAACGTTTAATTTCAGCGTTTATACATTCTTTTATGCGAATTATTGATCCATCCTTTAATCCATTGTAGGCAACCGTATGTACACGATTGTGTCCAGTTTTGTATACGTTAATACAGTTAAAAGACAAGCATTATTTAAATATTAATTAATTCTAATTATAACTTTTATTTCATTACCACTGCACCTATAAATCAATATTTAATTTACATTATTTAAAGTGTTCATTAGCGTGCTTAATTTAATTTATAAAGAATTTGCATAAATAGAAAAATATATGATTATTAAATCAATTAAAAATAATAAAATGTATCATATTAAATAATAAAAAGTTTTATCTGAATTTTCACTGAATTGATTGAAGATTATTAATAAAATATTACCTAATGTGCAATTTACTTCTTCACAAATCCTCGCGTAGGTCTAGTTCCTTTCTAATGATTCTTAAACGGGGCGATTATCCTCCTCGTGTTGTTGAAATCAATTCGGTGGTCCGTGGCTGCCATGTGTTGGTAAAATTGTATTATGTTTTTTATTACTGCTTTATATGTTCTTCTTTTCTAGTACTGACTTTAGGATTTGTTTGGCCGATATACATATTATTGCAGTCTGCACGTGGATTGCTATAAACTCCCTGGTTTTCCACTAGGATTTTATCTGAGCAAAAATGAAATCTTTGTTTCGGGTTTGTAAACTGTTCTAGTGTTGAATTTTCTTAGTATATTGCCTATTTGGTCCATGGTTCCTTTTATGTACGGGAGAGTTGCGTGTGACATGTATTATTTTTCTTCTATTTGTCTGTTGTTTGTTTTTTTCGCGTGGTAGAATAATTTGTTGATAATTGGTACTTTGAAATTGTTTTGTTTGTTTGTTTGATCTCCTGAAAAAAAAAACAAGCGAGTTACTATTAAAGGAAGCTATCTATAAAGTCACAAAGGACTTCCAACTCAATAGGACGCTCTCACATCACCTTACATTTACAATAAGGAAATTAAATACACGAAATCCTGTGGGACAAACTAAAACAATTATCCTACCAGAGAGCAGAATCACATGCCAAACAAAAGAGGAAGCGATAAATTGCGAAATTGAACAGATTGGTCTATGCACACAAAAAAGAAACAGCTGCAAATAAACTACAATTATAAAAGACAGTATAGTACATAAAAAATTCACTTTGAAACGATGTCATTCTTCTCGCAGTAAAATTGGCTCTATTTTGTAAGTGTTTCACAAAAACTATTAAAGTTGGTTTAATTTGCCATAAATTCATTGAATTGGCGTATTAGGTTTAACATTTACAAGCCTTTTTCTGCAGAAAGTGAGTTTTTCATCACGAATCTTCACTTTGAAACCATACCATTCTTCTCCTGGTAGAGTTAACTTCAATTTTGTAAGTGTTTCACAAAAGCTATCAAATTTGAATTATTTTGCCATTAATTCATTTAATTGACGTTTTGCGGTTTAACATTTACAAGCCTTTTTCTGTAGAGAATCAGTTTCTCATCATGAATCTTAACATTAAAACGACGATATTCTTCTCGCAGTAAAGTTGGTTCTAATTTTGTAAGTATTTCACAAAAACTATTAAATTTGGATTACTTTGCCTTATATTTATTAAATTGACGTTTTAGGTTTAACATTTACAAGCCTTTTTCTACAGAAAGTCAAATTTTTTATCATGAATCTTCAATTTGAAACGATGCTATTCTATTCCTAATAATGTTAACTCTAATTTTTGTAAGTGTTTCACAAAAATTAAGTTTAACATTTACAAACCTTTTTTTCTGCAAAAAGTGAGTTTTTCATCATGAATCTTCACTTTGAAACGCTGCAACTCTTCTCCTAGTAAAGTTGCCTCTAATTTTATAAGTGTTTCATAAAAACTTATTTAATTTGGATTACTTTACTATAAATTCATCGAAATGACGTTTTAGTTTTAACATTTACAAGCCTTTTTCTGCAGAAAGTCACTCTTTCATCATAAATCTTCAATTTGAAACGATGCAATTCTTCTCCTAGTAAAGTTGGCTCTAATTTCATAAAAACTATTTAATTTTGATTACTTTGCTATAAAATCATTGAATTGACGTTTTGGGTTTAACATTTACAAGTCTTTATCTGCATGAAGTCTGTTTTTCATCATTAATCTTCATTTTGAAATAATGCTATTTTTATCGTAGTTAAGTTAGATGTGATTTTATAAGTAATTCATAAACATGCTTATATTTAGATTAAATGGCTACGTTTTCATTTAGTAAAATCCTCGCGTATGTTTTATTGATTGGATGATGTAATAGTGGCCACCCACCCTACATATATATTTTACTTCACCCACTGTCACTGTTTTAATTTTCTTTCCCTGAAATTCACTACATTATTCTTGTTGACGGTATTTAAAAACTTAAAACAGTGTCTTAGCTTAAGTTTAAAAGTATATGTAGGGTGGGCGGGTGGCCTCTATCTCACCCTCCAATTTATAAAACATAAACGAGGGTTTTATGGAATAATTACTGGTGAAATTTTGTAAGATTCATGTTTTATTTATTAATTTAATTTTATTGAATTCAAGATTTTCCTCTTCACAAATTCTGCAGTATGTTTTATAGATTGGAAGTAAGTTGGAGGCTACCCATTCACCTTACTAACAAATTGGGTGGGTGGCCTCTAATCCACCCTCCAATCTGTGCAGCAAACGCGAGAGTTTCTGAAGGAGAAAATTATATACTTATCTTATAATATTAAAATAATAATTAAAGCATTCATCTCCCAATCATTCAATAAATATTCGATAAAATCCTTGATTATGTTGTAGAAATTGGAGGGTAGGATAGAGAACACCCACCCGCCCTACATATACATTTATACTTCACCCACTATTACTTTTTTAATTTTTTTTCTGAAATTCACATCATTATTCTTGTTGATGGTATTGAAAAACTTAAAACAGTGTCTTAGCTTAAGTTAAAATGTATATGTAGAGTGGGTGGATGGCTTCTATCCCACCCTCCAATTTATAAAACATAAACAACGGTTTTTCGGATATTTACTGAATTATTGGACGATTAAGGCTTTATGTATTAATTAATATATAATATTCTTTTCTACTAATTGTGGGGTACGCTTCACAGTTTGAAGATTAGATTAGAGACCACCCAGCCTACATACACATTTATACTTCAGCCATTATTACTCTTTTATTTTCTAAAATTCACCACAATATTGTTGTTCTATTTTGGAAAATTTAAAACGATATTTTAGTTCAACTTTCTGTGCATATATAGGTTGGGTGGGTAACCTCTATCTCCCCTTCCAATCTGTAAAATATACGCGAGAGTTTGTGAAGAAGAAAATTATATATTTGATAATATTAAAGTAACAAATGAAGCATTTATCTTTCAACCATTCAGTAAATATTCGATAAAACCCTCGTTTATGTTGTAGAAATTCCAGGGTGGGATAGAGGCCACCCACCCACCCTACATGTATATTTTTACTTCAGCCACTGTCATTGTTTTGATTTTTTCAAATTCACTACAATATTCTTGTTGATGGTATTAAAAACTTAAAACAGTGTCTCAGCTTAAGTTAAAAAGTATATGTAGGGTGGGTGGGTGGCCTCTATCCCACCCTCCAATTTATAAAACATAAACGAGGGTTTTATCGAATATTTACTCAATTATTAGACGTTTAGAGCTTTATTTATTACTTTAATATTATCGGATATATAAATTTCTTCTTCACAAACCCTGGAGTAAGTTTTCTATATTAAAGGGTAGGTCAGAAGACACCCACCCACCCTACATATACATTTTTACTCTTTTATTTTCTGAAATTCACTACAATATTTTTGTTGATGGTATAGGAAAAGTTGAAACCATATTTTAGTTTAAGTTTCTGTGTATATGTAGGGTGGGTGGGGGTACTCTAACACACTAACTTTTACATATTGGAGAATAGATTAGAGGCCACCCGCCCACCCTATATACACATTGTTACTTCAGCCTTTGTTACTCTTTTATTTTCCCTTTAACTTTGTTTGTATAACACTGTATTTATTTTGTGACTATAGTTTCGGTAACTAAACGTACCATTATCAAACATAAAGTCTTTTATTTTCTGTAATTCACTACAATATTTTTGTTAATGGCATTGGAAAATTTGAAAGAATAATTTAGTTTAAGTTTCTGTTTATATGTAGGGTGGGTGGGTGGCCTCTAACCCACCCTTCAATCAGTGAAACATACGCTAGAGTTTCTTCTGAAGGAGAATATTATATATTTTATAATATTAAATTAATAATTAAACCATTCATCTTAAAATCATTCAATAGATATTCAATAAAACCCTCGCTTATGCTGTAGAAATTGGAGGGTAGGATAGAGGGCACCCACCCACCCTACATTTATATTTTTACTTCACCCACTCTTTCTTTTATTTATTTTTTTCTGAAATTCACTACAATATTCTTGTTGATGGTTTTAAAAAACATAAAATAATGTCTTAGCTTAAGTTAAAAAGTATATGGTAGGTGGGTGGCCTCTATCCCACCCTCCAATTTCTACAACATAAACGAGGATTTTATCGGATATTTACTAAATTATTAAAAGATTCATGCTTTAATTATAAATTTAATATTATCAAATATATAATTTTCGTTTTTACAAATTGTGGGGTATGCTTCACAGTTTAGAGATAAGATTGGAGGCCACCCACCCTACACATTTTTACTTCAGCCATTATTACATTTTTCTACTTCTAAAATCCAGTGCAATATTCTTATTCTATTTAAAAAAATTTAAAACAATATTTTCGTTCAACTTTCTGTGCATACATAAGATGGGTGGCTAACCTCTCTCGCTCCTTCCAATCTGTAAAGAATACGCGAGAGTGTGTCAAGAAGGAAATTATATATTTGATAATATTAAAGTAATAAATGAAGCATTTTCTTCCAATCATTCAGTAAATATTCGATAGAACCCTCGTTTATGTTGTAGATATTAGAGGGTGGAATAGAGGCCACCCAACCACCCTACATATATATTTTTACTTCAGTCACTGTCACTGCTTTAATTTTTTTCTGAAATTCAATACAATATTCCTTTTGATGGTATTAATAATCTTAAAACAGTGTTTTAGCTTAAGTTAAAATATATATGTAGGGTGGGTGGGTGGCCTCTATCCCACCCTCCAATTTATAAAACATAAACGAGGGTTTTATCGGATATTTACTCAATTATTAGACTTTTAAGGCTTTATTTATTAATTTAATATTATAAAATATATAATTTTGTTCTTCACAAATCCTGGGGTAGGATTTACATATTGGAGGGTAGGTTAGAGGCTTCCTACCCACTCTACATACAGATTTTTACTTCAGCCACTGCTACTCTTTTATTTTCTCAAACTCACTACAATATTTTTGTTGACGGTATCGGGAAATTTGAAATAATAATTTAGTCTAAGTTTCTGTGTATATGTAGGGTGGGTGGGTGGCCACCCACCCTCCAATCTGTGAAACAGATGCCAGAGTGTGTACAGAAGAAAATTATGCGCTGCAATCAGTTCCTACGCCAGGAAATGCATGTCTAACGGTTTTTGCATCCACTGGAACACCGACCTATGCCAAGCTGCACCAAGACATGCGAACACATGCTGCACCCTGAGAAGGTCAAAAAATGCGTCAACGTTCCAACTGACGGTTGCTTCCAGAAGGAAAAGTGTTGCTGAATGGAACGTGTGTAGCCCGAAACATTGTGCCAGGTTTATGATGACGAAGGACACCATTCTGGAGAGAAATGGCAGGAAGACGCTTGTAGGGTTCACTGGTGTGAAACTGCAAGAGGAAAGCACTGACTGCTGTAAGAAATTCATTTGTTGAATTGAATTGACGAGGCGGATACATGATTAAACTCCATAACATATTGAAATAAAACAGCACAGTTGAGGGTTTCAAATTTATTGTTGAATAAATAAATACTGCAACATGTTTCCCACACAGTGGACAGATGAATACTATATTCTTCTTCATCTGCCTGATGAATTCACTGTGTGGCGAAACAGTGTTCAACAATAAATGTGAAACCCTCCCAACTGTGTTGTTTTATTTCAAATTCATTTGTGTTTCTACTGCAACAGTGAGTCCAACCTGCGAACCGCCTCAGATACACAATTGCGCATCAGGACAAGTGATGAAGCTGGATAGGAAACAGAATGGTGCCAGTAGTTTATCTACTAGTGCAAACCACCAGAGCAGTGGGACCGTATCGACTTTACGCGCGATGAGAGCATGGAGGACGGCATGGTAAAGGAAGTACCGTAGTCAAGAAGGTCTGCAAACTCGAAAGTTGCAGCAAACCACCCAAATATCCAGAGTTCCACAAGATTAAAGAAACCGAACAACCAGACAAATGCTGCTCTGTCTTCACCTGTAAACCCCTTCAAAAATGTATCGTCGATTTTGGATACACTGCTGATGAGGCTGAAATAAATATGAAACGCAAATTTTTCTCAAAGAGGTTGATGAGCAATGGAAAGATGGACCTTGCAGAGACTGCCAGTGCTGTGGCTCAAACACTACTAGGTACCATAGCGTCTGATCGACACAAGAATGTCCAGCAATTATGACAAATCCCGATTTCGCAGAATATAGTAAATGCTGTCCCGACATCAAACGAGACGGTTGCAAGTACAATGTCGGTGAGAAGTGGTTTGCTGACGTCGATTATTGCATGAAACTGAAGTGCCTCGAAACGCCAACGTACGGCATCCAAAAATTCACACAGGTCATCAGCTGCGATGAAATGTGCGATTTAGGTTTCGAATACAAGCCCGCGACTAAGGAGTCGAAGGAGTGTTACGGATTGTACAAAGTTGTCGGTTGCGTTTGCGACGACATCATCAGGAATGTGGGGGAGGAATGGACTTCACCAGATTTCTGCACGAAGTTCGTGTGCTTGAACCTTGACGGATCTATGCAAGTGCAATCTGTGAGAGTTGTATGCCCAACAATTGCGGAGGAGCAACATAAGATGACTGCATGTATGGCTAAGAACGAAATACATAAGGTTTTTTACATGGAAACAAATTCGTTAACGTTAACCACGTGCATAGAAAAAGACCACAACGAACTTGCTTAGATCGAAAGTATCGAAACATGCAACAAAGACTGTCTGAAAGGATGGAATTGTTTCGAATCGAAGACCGACTGTTGCGGTGATCGTGAACAAGTCGCCTGCGTTATGGGTGAGGAGTTAAAACGAGATAATTGGATATCACCAGACAACTGTACTCTATTCAGATGCGAAAAGTTCCTCGATCAATTCAGCAACAGTTTGAAAGAATCGTGCCCTAAAATCGATGACGTAATGAGGAGAACATCTACGGAAAAGGCTGCTGCAAGTATTGCAATATGAACACTTAACTAACGCACTTACTATGTTTTAACCACTTAACATAGTAAGTGCGTTAGTTAAATGCTTATCATGAATTACCACGTAGTAACGGTCGCCACAATCCTTATGATTGCAATATGACCGCGCAGTCGCAGGGCCAGTGTATGTCAGAGCAGATTAACGCCGCGAAGTCTATCAGAATTATCTCAGCAGTTAGAGAACCCCACGGGGTCTGTAAGAATGAGGAGCCGCTTAATAGATTTACCGAATGCGTCGGAACCTGCCATTCATCCACATTCTTCAACGTCAAAAAGAGCCAGCATGAATCAGTGTGTTCTTGTTGCCAGGCAACAAAATTCATTCCACTTTTAGTAGAACTGACCTGCGAGGGTAGTTACAAGTTCAACAAGCAAGTGACCGTTCCGGCAGCTTGTAGTTATGACATACACATGACACAACATGTTGTATGCATTCTCATGAACACGTCTATCCAGTCAGGTATTCTGATAAGAGAGGTTTCAGACATCAGCAACAGGTATCTTGTTATTCGTTTAAACAACAATTGATGGATTGTGAAACGGCTAGAGAAAAATAAATGATTTGGTTGTAGAGAAACCAGTGGACGTGTTATACAATTAGTACATGGAATAACCTCAAGAGCTCTGAATTCACACGGCGTAGCAGCACCAATATGTCCACAAAGCTAAGAACTCTCCTTCTACATAGATTATAATGTCTCGATGCCTGCACAAAACCTGTGGCGTGTTGATATCATTAACACAGACCAATATGGCGAAAAATGGAATACCATAGAGAGTATGGTGAGGTTGATTCACGCCGATACTAATCAAGCACTGAAATTCAGTGGAAAACAATTGCAAGACTCCTGATTTCATCAGAATGAAGTGGTGACTGACAGGATAATTGAGAAGGATGATACTGTGTGGAATGTGGAGGAACACAGATAGACAAAATCCGTAGATCAGAAGGAAAGGGAAAAGGATCTTGTGGAGGAACAAAGATACACAAAATCTGAAGATCAGAAGGAATGGGAAACAGATCTTATAAATGCGAAAATGATTCCACTGGCTGTGGCACATCTTTCCTTTATGGATAAGTTTTTCGAGTTGCAGTATAAAATGATGTCTTCTAATTCAGACGGTGTGCAAAATTATATGTACAGCTCTGAGCCGGTTGAGTGGCTTTTGATGTCAAGAGGAATTGCATATTTTCTATCCAACACTACTAATGCACAAATACATCTCTTAGGCAACATGCTGAACTGGTATTAAAGGAAATAATGGTAACACTTTCTTTCACAAAATATTTTTTATTCGCTATATAGTAAGCTATTGATAATGAGTGCTTTGCATTCGAAATGTATACATATAGCGAATAAAAAATATTTTGTGAAAGAAAGTGTTACCATTATTTCCTGTGTAATTATAAAATCTATCTTCACGTAACTCTCAAAAACCAGGTTTCTAACTGGTATTCAAGAACTACCAGTTTTATCCTATACATCGTACTCTTCACCTTTTTACCTGCTCAGGCGGTGAAGCAACTGTTTCGATCTCAATGAGGAAAGCTGATGAAGAGATATTTTTCATCGGTTACCTATTCCACTACATCCCTTATTTCTTCATGGAAAGAGTCCCTTTCTTGCACAGTTACTTGTAGGCGTTGGTTTTTAAAGTGCTCCTTACTGGCGCCCCCATCGAGCACGTTGACACCCTCCTGAGATGATTTTTGAAGGTCAAGCTCCTCGCCTACTGGTTCGTAATGCTGGTGGTGATGTGATGGGTGGGTGGCCTCTAGCCTACTTTCCAATCTGTAAAATATACACTTTAGTTTCGAAGAAGAAAATTGTATATTTTATAATAATAAATTACTTGTTAATATTAAATTAATAAATAAAGCATGAATTTTCCATTTTATCCTAGTTTATGTTATATAAATTGGAGGGTGGGATAGAGGCCACCCATCCACCCTACATATATCTTTTATATTAAACTAAGACATTGGTTTAAATTTTTCAAAACCATCAACAAAAATAATGTAGTGAATTTCTTAAAGAAATTCAAAGATAGTGGGCGAGGAATAAATGTATATGTAGGGTGGGTGGGTGGCCTCTATCCCACCCTCCAATTTCTGCAACATAAACGAGGGTTTTATCGAATATTTTCTGAATTATACTTAATATTATTAAATTTATAATTTAATTAACGTAAACATTGTTGCAGGGGTTGTGGTGACGCCCAGTAACCGCCGTTTCAATGTGACGGTGGTGTCGAGCGGGCCTCCCGGCGGGGAGTGCACCGCCGCCCCCCTATCCCCCGCGCCGAGGCACCGCGGCGGCGAGCACTTCGCCACCATCCCCGAAGACCATGCCCTCGACGAATCCATGCTGACTCATCCCCTACCCTACAGGAGCACCAACAACAGCAGGGCGCCCACCCCAGAACCCTATTGGGACTTCAACACCGAAGAAGCACCAACAACTGATGGCGTAAGTTACAATGATTTACTAAATAATAAGTTTTTCTGTCTGAAAAAAATATCAATTTAAAGCATTTATTAATTGTTTTAATTTGGTATGTCTACGAATAAATAATATACTAGTTGATGACCATCGACTACGTGGCCCTTCCAACGTGTTATTTGTGTATTTACGACTATTAAAGAACACTAGTCTTTCTACTTCCAAACACTCTAACATTATTAATTATAAGTGTATTCAAACAACGACCAGAGTAGAGAATAACGAAATAATAAACAACAGGAAAGTAGAAACTGGTGAATAGGCTGTGTGCTAACATGCTCAGTTGTATTTTAGCTGTCAAAGTGCAAAGTTACGTCTTATTGATGCATGTAATACATCGTAATGTACCTATGTAATGGATTATTGTTTGCGTAAAGCAATTGTAGTTTGTTTTTTTTGCCTGAAACACTCAGGACTTAATAAATTACGTCAATATGCTTGTATTAAATTTTCTGTTTACAAATAACCAATTACACTCACACATAAATGAAATAATATAAGTTATATTATTTAATCTATCTCTTTATGTAATTGAAAGAATCAACCAGCAGAAATCATACAAATAAATACTTAAATAACGCAGTGGAAGGACCATGTGGTCAATATTGATTTACTACGTGGTTGTTTAATAGTATAATTAACTATCTTAAAAATTATAAACGTGTTTATATGAAAAATACATTAGAGATTTGGTATAAAAATGAATAATTTTTAAAAAATAATTAAGTGAGCCCACCTGTATATCGTACGCACCTTGGCTTGTTAGTAGCGGCGAGTTGGCAGCACTGTCGCCGGTCCGATCAGCTGATTGCGCACCACGGCGCCCCCCGTGCGAACTTCGAACCAAAGCATCGCGAGTACGTTTCCGTGGGCCCCGTGCACGGCCGTCAAAGACGAGAATCGCTCAGCAGTCCGTCTCAGTTAGTCACCCACCGGTTGTCGGGCCGACGTTCGATCCGCGCATTATCGCGAACCATTTTCGCGTCCCATTAATACGACTCCACGTGCACCATTTGTTTAGTGTTATCATAATAAAAATTACTTTAAAAAAATTATTTAAAAAAAACAAGTGTTGGATTACTTACCAGTGTTTACATCCAGTTTGTGCTTACTATTTTTTTTTCTGTGTGTGTTCAAGTGTGTGCGCCAGTGTCGTGTGTAGTAGAAAGCATGCCGACGCCAGGATTCCGTCTTTAAATGACGGCGATTGAAGAGGAAAGGTGCTGCTGGTACGTTGTTGTTGTTCTCGGGGCCTCCGGTCCCATTGTTTACGTACTCGACGTGGATTTTTCCGTTATCACGACGGAGATGGAGAGAGCGTTGATCGATCGTAGTAACTAACTGCTCAGCTGTTCTTGTCGAAAATCCCAATTAAAAATGTAGGTCGACGCAATCGGTTCATATATCGGTAATTATTTGTTTCAACAATTGCCAAGCGGTGCACACGTTGCTTTGTCATGAGAATTTCTAAGCAGAGAAAACAATAAATTTAGCGTGCGTGTTTTCCTGGTAAAACAAAAGTTGTTTATTATTATTGTCGCAAATAGATTGCACACTCATTCAGGACGTAATTAATAATTAATAAATAAATTAATACAAGTAGATTTTAACTAAATGAAACGACGAGAATTATTGGTGAGTAATTAAATTACATCCATTTAAAATTGAAAAATAATAAATTTATTTATTTTCTTGAATAAATTTTTTCACTTACATCTTGTTGAAACATTATGAAATAATAGGTAAAGAATAGATTCTTTGCCTGTTATTATTATTTTTTAAAGCGATAACTTAAAGTTAACTATTTTAGGTGCGTTCTGTCAGGAAGAAGTAACTAAATACAATTAATTTTGAAGGTATAATTAAAGTATGTTACATTCCATCATTCAATGGAATGTATTTAAGCCAGGAAATGATCTTGATGGAATTGCTTAGTAAAATGCACTTCATGGAAACATATTATCCATTTGCGTAAGGTAAAACTGTTTTGTTAAATAATTTTATTATTACTTAGTAATGAGTTGAAATAGATATTATCAGATATTTCACAATATTCGTGACTTTAATGCCGTTAATGTTAGGAAATGACAATGCCAATCATTGTTTGACGAAAAGTACAAAAACAGTAGTACAATTGACCTACCGTAATCAATACTTTATTATCCTAGCAGACTCTTGACCTATCACAATGTGAAAAATTTGAGGTAGCTAAAATTTAAAGAATTGCCATTTTGTTTTTAAACATCCCACATCAATTGTTTTCAGTAGTTTTAAAGTATACTTTATGTAGATTGAATTTTGAAAATTTTAGGATAATCCCACTTGTGGTTTATTTTTTATAATTCCTCAAAACGTCGATTGCAATTTTTAATTTCCGCAGCTAAAATTTGAAGAGTTGCCATTTTGTTTTTAAACATCCCACGATAATTATTTTCAGTGGTTTTAAAGTATACTTTATGTAGGTTGAATTTTGAAAATTTAAGGATAATCCCACTTGTGGTTTATTTTTTATAGTTCGTCAAAACGTCGATTGCAATTTTTAATTTCCGCAGCTAAAATTTGAAGAGTTGCCATTTTGTTTTTGAACATCCCACGATAATTATTTTCAGTAGTTTTAAAGTATACTTCATGTAGATTGAATTTTGAAAATTTAAGGATAATCCCACTTGTGGTTTATTTTTTATAGTTTCTCAAAACATCGATTGTAATTTTTAATTTCTGCAGCTAAAATTTGAAGAGTTGCCATTTTGTTTTTAAACATCCCACGATAATTATTTTCAGTAGTTATAACGTACACTTTATGTAGATTGAATTTTGAAAATTTAAAGATAATCCCACTTGTGGTTTATTTTTTATGGTTCATCAAAACGTCGATTGCAATTTTTAATTTCCACAGCTAAAATTTGAAGAGTTGCCATTTTGTTTTTAAACATCCCACGATAATTATTTTCAGTAGTTTTAAAGTATACTTCATGTAGATTGAATTTTGAAAATTTAAGGATAATCCCACTTGTGTTTTTTTTTATAGTTCCTCAAAACGCCGATTGCAATTTTTAATTTCCACAGCTAAAATTTGAAGAGTTGCCATTTTGTTTTTAAACATCCCACGATAATTATTTTCAGTAGTTTTAAAGTATACTTCATGTAGATTGAATTTTGAAAATTTAAGGATAATCCCACTTGTAGTTTATTTTTTATAGTTCCTCGAAACGTCGATTGCAATTTTTAATTTCCGCAGTTAAAATTTGAAGAGTTGCCATTTTGTTCTTGAACATCCCACGATAATTATTTTCAGTAGTTTTAAAGTATACTTCATGTAGATTGAATTTTGAAAATTTTAGGATAATCCCAATTGTGGTTTATATTTTATAATTCCTCAAAATGTCGATTGCAATTATTAATTTCCGCAGCTAAAATTTGAGGAGTTGCCATTTTGTTTTTAAACATCCCACGACAATTATTTTCAGTAGTTTTAAAGTATACTTTATGTAGATTGAATTTTGAAAATTTAAAGATAATCCCACTTGTGGTTTATTTTTTATAGTTCATCAAAACGTCGATTGCAATTTTTAATTTCCGCAACTAAAATTTGAAAAGTCTCCATTTTATTTCTGAATATCCCACGATAATTATTTTCAGTAGTTTTAAAGTATACTTTATGTAGATTGAATTTTGAACATTTAAGGATAATCCCACTTGTGGTTTATTTTTTATAGTTCCTCAAAACGTCGATTGCAATTTTTAATTTCTGCAGCTAAAATTTTAAGAGTTGCCATTTTGTTTTTAAACATCCCACGACGATTATTTTCAGTAGTTTTAAAGTATACTCTATGTAGATTGAATTTTGAAAATTTTAGGATAATCCCACTTGTGGTTTATTTTTTATAATTCCTCAAAACGTCTATTGCAATTTTTAATTTCTACAGCTAAAATTTGAAGAGTCGCCATTTTGTTTTTAAACATCCCACGATCATTATTTTCAGTGGTTTTAAAGTGTACTTTATGTAGATTGAATTTTGAAAATTTAAGGATAATCCCACTTGTGGTTTATTTTTTATAGATCCTAAAAATGTCCACGTTACAGAAATACTGTTTAATTTTTCTTTGGAAGATATAAAACTGTCACTGATTGAAATACGAATGTCCAGGATGTGTGGATGGATGTATGATGTAGCTTACTTACACCACTATATGATGTGAGAGTGTGAAAAGTTATTTGTACGTCTTAAATTATTCAAAATGCATCACACTCATAATGGGTGGCCTCATTTACTTAAAACTCAGTGAATACAACCGGTGCGCTGCAGCAACTCATCTCTTTGGCATTGAGTTTGTGAATTCGACCCTATGAATAAAATAAAAGGTCTTCCGCGCGTCTTAAAGGTCACCACCTTGATTTTAAGCAAAGAAAAATCTTTAATCATAATGGCCACTTAATGTATATTAAAACACTGGATTGATTATTTCTTATTTTGCTTTTTTTACAATCATCATTGCTGAATTTAGTAGTGTTACATCCCTAGTTAGTATATTTGTAAACACAATAACATAAATATACAGCTCAGCTTTACCAAATAAAGTGGCTTCTGGTAAAAAAAGGGATGCCGTCAATTTGTGGTCTTGACATATTTGTATGAATGATATGAGGCAAACGATCAATGTTCAAATCGTCCTTCATGCATTTATCAAAGAAACCTTTGGTCTTATAACATGGTAAGAATGACTGATTCGTAATAGGTTTATTATAAATGCAGTTAACGTACTGCATAAATTCCCCATAACACGTCTTCTTCACCTGCTTTAGTTAATTATGAATTACTTTGACCAAGAGCTCTAATATTTATAATTTGATAGGTTAGTAGTGCGTAGATTGAAGTAATGATTTAACGATATAAATCAGGATCCTCACAAAAAAGGTCACAAGGCGTAAGATCGCATGATCTGGTGGGCCATTCCTGGTTGCCAAACACAGAGATCATTTTTTTGGAAAAACTTTTCATTCAATAGAGCAATCGTTTCATAGGATGTGTGACATGTCGCACCATCTTGTTGGAACCAAAAATTGTCACTTTTATCCACAGCTGCGAAAAAAGAATCAGAAAGCATGTTTCTGTAATGGTTGCCCTTCACAATGACACCACATACTCGTGCGTTGTAGCTGCATCTAATCTTCCACAGTCACTCGCGGATTTTCGGTACTCCAACATCTGCAGTTCTGTTTATTGACGTACCCACTGAGGTGGAAGTGAGCCTCATCTGAGAAAATTATTCTTTTTGTGAAGTTATTGTTCTCTGCTTGGTTAGCCAAGACCCACTGAGCAAATCGATGTTTCTTTTCATGATCTGCAGACTTCAGCTCTTGTGTAAGTTGATACCTGTACGCGTGCATTTTCAGATCTTTTGAAAGGATTGCATGCATTGGAAATGTTGATAAATTCAGCCGACCACCCGATTTTCTGGGGCTTACGGTTACATTATCACGCACGGTAGCAATGTTTTCTTGTGTTGGAACAGAGGATTCGGTTGGAGGAGCATTTGAATGTCACACGCAATTCACGAACGGTTGCCATGGGTCTTCCATTGTTTTTGTAATAACTTTTCATCACTTGGATACGTTGCTTAGTTGTTATTTGCTTCATGTCGAAAATAAACTCAACACACAAAAGCTTTCAGGCTGCTAATGGGAAGGATAGCAAATAACAAATATGAAACAGGCACGACTGCCAAACGTCATAAGACAAAAAATGGCGCCAAATTCAAATTCGTCCTTACTACCCGGCCACCCTTTACATCCACTTCTTTTCATTCTCTCTCTCAAACTTGTTCTGGATCTTCTTCTTTTTCGCATTCCTCGCATTTCGCACTATCGATGATCTTAAAACCTTTTTAGGTATGTTTTGACATGTCAGGAATTCTGTTGTTTGGCAAAACACTTGTCTGTGCTTTCTGTTTCTTTTCCGTGTGTTGAGGTTATGTACAACTCTTTTGGTCCACTGTACTATGCCTGTACTTTTCTCCTAATCCTTTTTAGGTTTTTTTATTGTAGTTTTGCTAGTTTTGCCTTTTTTCACACTTCTAGGAAAGTACCCTCCCTTAGATATTTGCTTAGTGTCTTAGTGTCTTTAGTATTTTTTGTTTTTGTTTTTAGAGTTGGTCAAGGGTCTCTAATCCATCCCCCGATTCATAAAACATCAACGAGAGTTCTTCTTAGAGTAATTTCTATTACAAGAAGTTTATAAATTGTTAATGTCGAAAATATTTTTTTCTGTGCATTTTCTTATTTAGAAAAACTCGTTTATAGTATGGTAACTGGAGGGTGGGATCGTGGACACCCACATACTTTTAAATTTAGCCTGCAAAGTAATTATGTTTTTGGTTTCCGGACAAGAAACCAAGGATGGTGGTTGAATTCTGAATGTATATGTAGGGTGGGTGGGTGGCCTCTATCCCACCCTCCAATTAATAAAACATTAGAGAGAGTTCTTAAAGTAATTTGCATTATAAGAAGATTATACATTTTTAATTACGAAAAATTTGACTCTGTGCATTTTTCCAGTTAGAAACACTCGTATATACTATTGTAATTGGAGGGTGGGATATGGCCACCCACCCACCCTATATATATTTTAAAACTTAAGTCTACAAATCTATTTTTAATTTTTTAGAACTCCAAGGGTAATTATGTTTTTGGTTTCCGGACAAGAAACCAGTGATGGTGGTTGAATTCTAAATGTATATCAGGGTGAGTGAGTGGCCTCTATTGAAAATGAGTTTGAGAGTAGTAACGACGAATTTTATATGAACTATTATGATCGAGAATTAGAGATCAATGAAAGTAGTGACGAAGGTTGCAGCGAGTGATACTAGTGGTAGAGACATTGTAGTTACTAAAAGAAATCGGACAATACCTTTGCCCAGTAGAAGCAGTAGCGAGGACAGCGCAATTCACGAAGCAAGAGAAGACAATTATGGGCCATGGGTGAATGCAACAACGCAGGATAATGTGCTACATAGGATAGATTATACTTCTGGTGATAAAGCTGAAGGACCCACAGATTCCTGACAACTCTGGATCTAGATTTGTAAGATGGGAGGGCAAAGAGGTCCGCTGCACGTATGCCCCAGTGTGCCCTTTGTACGTCCTCCCATCTGAGTCCTCATTCCTTGCTAAGGTCGAGCCAACTCAAGGCATTGGCAAATGCTAGGACCTCAGCAAGAGGGACTCTTAGGATATCTGATGACTTTAGACATCCATCTCCCATTGTGGATTCACGTAATTTGGATAGAACCGGGCAGTTCAGAAGTACATGCCGGTCGGTTTCCTCTTCCATTTCACACCCTCTGCAGGTAGAACTAAAGTGTAGTCTCAGTCTGTTCAGGTGCGATCTTAAATTGCAGTGTCCTGTTAGGGGTTCTACAACCTTCCGTTGGTTTACTCTGGACAGTTGCATACAGTTCTTGGCCGTTTTATTGTTCATCACGATGAAGTTTTTTGACAGCTTACAGCCAGGTCGTCCCATAACTCATTGTGGCATCTGGTTGATGCATTTTTCAGTAGAATAATCAAGTCTTGCAAGTCTTCCGGATGTCTTTCTCGCCAAACCATCTGCTATACTGTTACCTCTGCTGTTATTGTGTCCTTTCATCCAGCATAAGGTCACCCTATTATCAAAAGCCGCTTCTTCCAAGGCTTCGCAATATTCCATCTGAGGTAATTTTACTGCTAGCAATGGACGAAATTGCTGCTCTGATGCCCGTTATAATGTGTATGTTTTTCCTTTCATCTTCTTGTCAGCATATAGTATACCCACGAGTTCTATCTTTGTTGGTGTGCTCATTGTCTTACCTGGTGCAGCACTTTTTGTTCAGAGACAGGTTTTTGCAATAAATTTATACACCTGCACATGTTTTCGTTAACATGAATGTCTTTGTGTTTGCTTCCTACTCTTGAGTCTACTTTTGGTCCATTGCGCTATGCCTGTACTTTTCTTAAAATCAGCCAGCCAAGTTCTTGTTATCTCTCTTTCTCTTGTGGCTTCCTTCTTAAGCAGCTTTATTTTTATGTTAGCAAGAGAGTCATTGGTGTTATTCTTGTGATCACCAATGCGAACTTCGTCGATGTTGTCTTATAAGCTCTGGTTATTTTGATTGCTAGTTATATTTGTAATTTTGTTAGTAGGTTTTTATACTTTCTTTAATTTAAGGCACTTTGCCATATCTTACCTCCATATGTTATTATTGATTGTGCTACTGTGCCCAGCTCCTCTTTTCCTGTGGTCATTTAAGGTTTAACATCAGTGTTGACGGGCTCGCTATTGTTTTCTCTGCCTTTTTGTTCGTTTTTTTTAATATACGTTCTCATGCTCATATTTTTATTTAACCATATTCCCAGGTATTTTATTTCATCCTATGTTTTCATTTCCTTATCTCCTATTTTTATTATCTTTCTACATATTTTCCTTCTTCCATACAGTATCACTGCCTCTGTCTTGTCTTTTTCGATAACCAGCGATTTTTCTTTGATATTTTCTTCTAAAATTTACTATTCTATTTATTTACTTTTTCTGTTAATCCTTGTTTTGTCTTATTTGTGACTTTTATTGTCAGGTCGTCTTCTTCAGTTTCTTTGCTTAATAAAAAATTGATACAAAATAAAATTGCAGTGTTCTTCCAACTCAACCCATTATTTGCTATATCAGGTGATTCTTGCCCCTGAGGTAATATTTTTACCAATGCTAGCACCTATTTTTGTTCTAATTTATCGTAGATGGAACTACTTTACGATATGTTATTATGACATTTTAATACATAACTCAATAAGACTCCGGTCTAACGAAGTAAAACATATTTTGTTTTAGAAATTCCACTTTATTCATCAACATACTCCTTCAAGAGCTATAAATTCATTCCAACACTCTAACTTTTCGATGTCCTTTAGAAAAAATTATTTGTCATTCCTCTCAATAAGCCTCAGCTTCCACAATCACTTCTATATTTGAGCCAAATTTATTTCCCTGGAGCATTTTTTTTCTTTTTTTTTATCCTCACGAGGTGGTGTCGCTTAGCGTCCCTGCACTGCGGTCTCCGTGGTCCTTTTGTGCGCCTCTGGCTGTTTTACTCCTTTTGAACTCCTGTATCTTCTAAGAAGTCCAGGAGTTTCTGCCAGGGGATATTCCTTAGCTGTTCTTATTTGTATGCTTCGCAAGTGCACAGTAGGTGTTGAGGAGTTTCCTCTTCTTCCAGACACCCACGGCATAGGGGGCTTTTCTCAATGCCCATCCTATGTTTGTGCTTGTTCAGGTCACAGTGCCCAGTGATTTTTCTTAGTTTCAATCTGCTCAGTCTAGACAACTTCAGCATGCTGTCAGGTACCGGCCCATCTAGGAAGAGTCTCGTGTGCCTCATTCCACTTTTGTTTTTCCATTCCTTTTTGAGCTCCTCTGCTAACTTGCGTCGGATTATTTCCTTTCCGGTTTCATGGGGTATACCGAAATCGGGTTCAGGTCCTATGAATTTACCTGCTGCTCCTGGAGCATTTAGTAGTAGTCTTTAAGGGAAAATTCAAAGAGTACAGTGGATGGGAAGGCAATTCAAAGTGAAATTAATCCAATTTAACCATTGTTTTCATCGACTTGATGAAACAGCATTTTTTTTCTATTGCATGTGGGACCGCTTTTTCTTGATTTCTCAACTCAATTAATCCAATAATGTCATGTAATATTCACTATTGATAGTTTTGCCTTTTTCAAAATAGTCGACTTCCACCGGCTGCTGTATCCATGTTTCATCCATTGTCATATCAACGCAAGAAATCTTTTTTATTTCCCTTGAACAGCTCCAAACAACGCTCTGAATTGTCGACGCGTTGTTGGTTCTGGTCCGGTGTGAGAAAATGCGGCACTCACTTCGGAAGCAACTTGCGCATGCCCAAATTTTCATGTAAAATCGTAAAGACTCTACCTTCTGATATTTTCGAGGTGTCAGCTATCTCAAAACAACTTCATTTTACGGTCTTTTAAAACTCTTGTGGATATTTTTTATGTCTACCGATTTTGGGCGACCAGAGCGTTTATTATCATCGATGCTTGTACAGTAATAATAGTTAATTTCCCTGATACTTATCAAGTCACTGTTTGGCTCCAACAGTATTTTTCCCCATCAAAAAAACAGTGTTTAATCAACACACGAAATTCCTTTCTATTCATTGTTTTGAAAATTACAAAACTGTGGTAACTAAAGCGACTGTAATTTCTAAACTAATGGTCAGAATTTCATGAAATTTTGACAGGTACTGTTTGAAGGTTAGTACTACCCGAAAATCACGTAGCTCTGTCAACAATATTTCTATATATGTGTAAGGCTGGGACGTATTACGTATGCTTATTGGTGTTTTTGCCTCCAGTAGATTATTGAAGAATACATTTCATAGTGTCGATCCGAGGATGGATCCTTAAGCGTTGAAAATTTATGTTCAATATTAAGATATTTTCTTCACCTGAAGAAGTCACAGTGTGAAAATTTGAAAATCTGATAGTTTCATTGTATTTGTCAGGCGTATCGGCCTGTATTTTTTGTTTCATCTTCCCCTGACTTTTTAGTTTTTTCTATTAGTTCTAGTTTGGCCTCTTTCTTCTGGGAAACACTTCTCTCTTAGCTATTTGGACTGGAATATTGTGTTGTTGTGAAATAAAATATTAACTTTTTCTAACTTGTACATTGGGAATAAAACCTAACGCGTACAGAGCTATTTTTACTGACTAGCGAAGTGTGAAACATATTTACAGGAAAATAATAAAATGGTGGGGCTTTAGAAGAGGGGTGAAATTCTATATTTCTCGCAGTTGACATCTCACAGTCCGATGCCAGTCACTGACTCTCAAGGAGAAATCGTTCCTTTGTCTTAGTAATTCGGGCAAATGCACGTGCAGGCACATAAATTAAGAAATATAAGCATTTTCCGTACTTTACCGTTCATTCGATCGAGACAGGAATTTTTATGGGGAAAAAATTCCGTGTCTAATCCGAACACATTCCTCTGCCACTTCCTCTTCTACTCTTCTGTATTTCTGTACAAGATGACTTCACGTATCCTTCCCGCATTCTCCATATCTCTCGCCCTTGCCAAGGTCAACCTCTTCTCTCTTCTGAAGCGGTTATCCTCCAGGTACCTGCTACTCCCTATATTCACTCTTCTACATACAGCTATGTCTCTCTTACCTCTAAAGCAGGTGGTGCTTTGCCTTTTCATGCTCCCATCCGGCCACATTCGCCCCTTTATCTAGCCACTTCTTCACGATCCCCTTTTATAAACTCACCCTCATATACATTATCCTCCTTTCCACTCGCCATCTACCCACTCATGTCTCCATGCTTTCCTTCCATACCTAAAAACTTCCTCTCCTCGTCTAATTCTCACAGGTTGATTTCATACCCAGCCACTCTTCCTATCGTACTCCACACGATTTTCCTATTTGTTTCTTAGGTGTAGTTTTCTCCATCCCCAACATTGGTGGTTCGTTTCACTCCACACGTTTTTCCTAGTCGTTTCCTGTAGCAGTATGTATATATGCGTCGTTTTCTCCTCTCTTTAGTAACCACCACTGTTTTCTCCAACCGTTCGTGCCGGCACAAGATCGGTCTCACGCAGTCATCCCATGATCACACATCACTCTCACACTGTCATTCATTCACTTTCCCATTTCTCTCGCGCATTCCTTGCCTTCCCCTGTACCCGTTTAATATGCTCCTCATAACCTCCCAAACTCTTAAACATAAACTCCAGATACTTCAACACTTTCAGTCTGTCGATGACCTCTCCCTTCCATTCTAGCTTTTTTATCTATCCCTTCCTTCCTTTATTCCTAAATCTCATCTCATTCACGTCGGCGCCGTAATTCACGCTCCTCGCTCTTTGGCGTTTGCACTTGAAGTTTTTCGCTCTGTTGGGCATTATGCAGCATTGGCAATCCAAGGGTAAAGGCAACATGGAAAGTTTTGTATGACCAAGGCTAAATTCTCTGTGAATTCGTCTCATCCTCTCTGTATCTTCTGAATTTTTACTGTGGAAATTGAATAGTACTGAATTGTTTTCGAATTCGTATCTAAGTGTAAGTTGGCCACTTTTTTTCTTATTTTAACTTCTTACCCAAAATAATAGGTTAGATCAGTGTTTCCCAACTTTTTTTGTGTCATGCCCCACCTAAGCCTTTCTAAAATTCTTGGTTAGCCTTAGTCTCAAGTCTCCCCGTTGTGTTATATCCAGACGATTTCTTTTTTTACCAGTAAATCATTTAGAGCACAAAATCCACATTCAGCTAAATATGGAGATGGAAATCGTAATAATAGCTTTCTTGCACATTTGGTTGAATTTTAATTTAAATAAGGTTTTAACTGATTCATCATTTTGCATTTCTGCGAGTTCTTCTTGATATTGCATATTTGATATATGAGATAAATCCACTAACATTGGCTGCATCATCTATGTTGGAAAATCAATTTGTTTTAAATCATCAAAAAATCTTTATTTTAAATCAGCCGATAGAATTTTCAGATGATCGAAAATAACAAGTATAGCGTTATCATTTACTTCACATTTTTGAAGCTAATGAAACCGTTCAAATGAATTCATGGCGTCAGCTTCGTCTAAGTGTTATCATAAATCCAGCCTCCTTGTTGAAATCCGAAGATCAGGGTAGTCGTCACCTCGATTCCTTCTAAATAGTAGGGAGTTGTGACTTTACGAGGCAGTGATGTTCTTTGGGGATGCTGCTTAAGCTAGGTTAGTTATATAAGTGTGAACTCATGTGTTCTAGAAGGATATACCTGAATTCCATCCTATGTATATCCCTGAGTGGGGTAGCTGCCACGATATCACAGAAACTTGTTCCGGGCTGAGCTCAGTTTACACATCTGCTGCGGTTTACCAACAACTTAGCGTTCAATCAGTTCTCTTTGCTGATCGTTCTGTAGCCATTTCCTTTGAGGCACTCCTTCAGTTTTTGCACGTTTCTTTTTTAACTTTAATCTTTTTTTTTTCTTAGAAAGAATGTTTTGCGATAAAATGGCGAGTCAAATTAATTTATGTCCTTTCTGAACATTACATCCCTTAACTACATGTTTAGAGTTTTAGAGCTCTAAAATCAAACTATTAAAATCATTTTCTAGCAAATTTCTTCTCGATTTAGACATTTAACATGTATCAAACAATTTGTCTTCAAGATACTTAGAATTTTTATCATATTTTCTTATATTAGTTAAAAAAAGTTTTTAAAATTTCATACTTTCTCTTATTTGATTTTTGAATCAATTTTCCCCTTAAAATTTCTACAAGATGTTTAAAGAATTCTTACTCTTTTCGTTATCAGAATTTTTCGAAATTGCAAAAATTTTGTTCTGAGGATTTCTAGTTCTCCAGATTTTTTTCTGTCTGCATATTACATTTTTTTTCGTGGCTTCTATTTTATATGTATCTTTCTATTTTAAGAAAGTTTTTAATTTGATTTTTGTGTCATTTTCAATTCTATATTGTTAATTTTTTTTCAAGTTTTAATAACTTTTTTTCAAAATTTCTAGAACATTTCAGCACTTCATCAATTTTTCTAATCTAAATTTTATATTAATTTTACTTCCGAATTGCTAACATTTTTTCAAGGATTTTTGATTTATTTACTTGTTTTTTTGTCATATTTCTAAATAAAGAATGTTCTATTCAATTTTTCCATCAATTTTCAATTGTGTTTCGATTCTGATTCCCATTTTTTGGTTTAATATGTTCTAGATTTCTTTAGCATAATCTTCAAATTTTCGTTTTTTCTTTAAGAATTACTAATTTTTTTTGCTTTTTTGTATTTCTCTTTCAATTATCAAAATTGTAAAATAGGTTCTAGATTTTTTCCAGATTGTTATTAAAGCAAGAAATGTTTTTAGACTTTATATTTTAACACTTCCTTATTTTTTCTTATCAGATTTTTTTTAGAATCTACATTGTGAATTGCAATAATTTTCTTCTAAAATTCTTCATTATCATTTGCTCTCTTGATTTCTGAGATTCTCCAGAAATTTATCTGATTCCAAGATTTTTATTTTTACGTTACCAGAATTTTTCATGAATTCTTGTTCTAAATTGTACAAATTTTGTTCGAAGGATTTATAGATTTCTTAAATTTTCCAGAATTGGAATTAGTATTAAATTGTTTCATGGGTTTAATTTTATATTTGACTTTCTATTTTAAGAAGGATATTTAGTGTGATTTTTGTTTTATTTTCGAAAGTATATCCTTGAAATTGTGAGAATTCTGTTTCAAAGATTTTAAGAACTTTGTTTCAAAAATAAATTTTGCATTAATTTTACTTTCACTGTTGGAAATTGTAAGACCTTCTATGGGTTCTAGATTTTTCCAGATTTTTTTTGTTGTTAATATATTTTTGATAAAATTCAATAAGGGTAATAAAACCAAATATCTTCGCATTTGCATCGACAAGAGTTTTATTTGTTCCTTGAAGTTGTTTATTTAATATATTTAGTTTTTCAAAGATATCGGCTAAATAACTTAGAAATTCATTTCAAGTTTGTCACCTTAATAAATTTTTTCAAGGAATTCCCTTTAGAGAGCCATCTTACTTCAGTGTGAAGTAAAAGACTCACATGGCCGCATTTTGTTTTTTTCATCACTCTTTTATGTCTTCATGTGTGCTCTTCTATCTTCAAGCTTTCTTCTTTTGCTTTTTTTTTATTTCTCTCTGTTGTTGTATATTATTCTTTCAGTTTTGTTTTTTCTTCTGCGCTTGTTTTCTTGCTGTTGATCTTTCTTGTTTTTCTACTTCTTGCTATCCTACAGCTTCTTTTAGCTTCATTTATTTATTCATTCCACCAACACGTTCTTGTGTTTGTACAGTTTCCTATCCTTCTCTTTTTGAATGTTATTCCATACTCTTCGTTATTATTTAGTCCTCCGTTGTATATTGTTTTTTTTTTTTTTTTGAATTGTGGTATTTGTTTTTTTTCTCTTTTCCGTCCCTTGCTTCGGATTGTTTTTTCCTGTCCATTTACTTTAAGCCCACTACTAATCCACCAACAATAAATATCACATCGTACTCTTGACCTACCTCAACAAACTATATATTAACCTAGCGTAACCCTGACCTTTCTCAAGAAACTATATGTTGCGGTAGGTCAAGAGTACGCCGGATGGTGCATGGTTTGATATGATAGGGTCAGTGTACCCTAGATTAACGCATAGGTATTTAAGATAGGTCAGTAAACCGCTGTGGCAATTTAGAATTTATAGTGCTTTAATAAATTTAAAATTATAAATAAATAATAACTGATAGTTTAAAAAGGTAAGAAGTAATAAATAAAAATAATTGACTTTGACATAAAATATTTTATTATTATTTCTGATTCTCTTCTTCCTCATTGACCATCGAATGATGGTCTTTCAAGCATCCAACTATATGTATAGGGGAATTTCTTAAAAATATAGAAACATAAATAAACATACACCCGGTATTATTACTTTTAAATCAACCTTTAAAAGTACGCCAAGTAACAAATAATCGAATCGAAAAATAAAAAAAAATCAAAAAGATTCATCATTTACTTTTGAAATCGTTCATATTCTTCCGCATTTCCAGTTTTCTGTCTTTTTATCAAAAATGTGTTTAAGGTGATTTGCGTTTTTCATTTGCGCTGTGTAAGAAGTTGTCGGTAAGTGGAAATTATGGACCAATTTATTGAAAATAACACGGATTTTTCTTAGGAGCTCAAAGGCAAGAAGTAATGGATGTCTTACATCTTGCCTTTTAGCTCCTATTAAAATCCGTGTCATTTTCAATAAATTGGTCCATAATTTCCGTTATAATGTCTAAACTATATTTGAGAAATGCCGCTGAAGGTTCTTTTTGCTCTTCTTCAGAATTGCTACATTCAATATTTTCGTGTTCTTCTTGGTGCGCCAATTCCTTGAGTTCATCATTAGGAAGACTTTCTGCTCTTTCTTCTAATATCTCCTCAAGATCTTGCACATTAACCTCATCTACACCTGTTTGTTTTACTAGTTCCACTATTTCGTTCATATCGACAGTCCCTTGTATAGTGTCATTTTCTTTGTTTGGATCTGGCCAAATTCAAACATTTTTTTGTCACCTCATTCCAAGAAAGATTTATGTTTCCTTCGGCATCTAGGATATTGTAGTTCTTCCAAAAATCTCTTATTGATTGTTTTTCTTGTCCATCTGTTTTCACAAAAATCTGTGTAAATGTACTTATTAAATATTGTTCCCCGTCAACAACAACCACAGACCGGGTCGAGATTCACTTAGGAGGTATTTAACTCGCCGGGTTAACCATCGATGGCACCTTTATGGTTTTATCGATTTGTGTAAACGTTCGCTGCAAATAATATGCCTTGAAATTTGATATAAAACCCTGATCCATCGGTTCGGTCAAGGCAATTTTATTAGGTGGCAGAAAAACCACTTCGACTGAAATGTCTAAAGTTAAATAAATTCGTTGGGTGGCTTGGAACATTGTCCATCAATAGTAACACTTTTGGCTCAAGATGTTTTCTTTCGCAATAGTGTTTAGTTGTGGGGCAAACATGTTTAACGAACCAATTTTGAAAAATGGTTATTGTAATCCACGACTTCTTATTGAACTCACAAATCACAGGTGAAGTTGCTTTAGAAATTCCTTTTTGAGTGGTACACAAGCAGGAGCTTTAACTTAAAGTCTCCATTGGCGTTACCACCCAGTAAAAGAGGATCCTTCGCTGTTTCAAAGCCCTGTGCCCAACTTAAAAATGTTCGTCTTCTAAAATAAGCCCGTCTCGTCTACATTAAACATTAATTCTGAGAGATATTCTCCGAGTTCAATTATTGTTTTTAATATCGCTAGGAATTCAGCCGCTGCTTTTGAATTCTTTACCTTGTTTTCTCTAATCCATTTTTTCATGCTTCTACATCTATTAATCCAATCCTCTTCTACTTCCTTGCATTCCTCTGCTAGATGACTCCACGTATTTTTTCTCCCTCTCTCCTCCGTCCCGCGTCTCGCCCTTGCCAAGGTCACCATCTTCTCTGCTACTTCTGTCTTTTTATCCCTGCTCCTCCCTCTTTATGGTCCCAATTTTGTTAGTATCAAAATCCGTATCATTTTCAATAAATTGGTCCATAATTATCGTTATTGTGTCTCAGCTATATTTTAGAAATGCTGTTGAAAGTTCTTTTTGATCTTCTTAAGAATTGCTACTATCAATATTTTCGTGTTCTTTAAACTATACTTTAGAAATGCTTTTGAAAGTTCTTTTTGCTCTTCTTTAGAATTGCTACTTTCAATATTTTCGTGTTCTTTTTGGTGTGCCAGTCTCTTGAGTTCATCATTAGGAAAATTGTCTCTTTGCTATTTTTTCTAATATCTCCTCAAGAATTTCAACCTCAACCTTACCTGCACCCGTTTGTTTTATTAGTACTTCTATCTTCTTTGTCCCTTCTCCTCCCTCTTTACCATCCCAATTTCCTTAGTATCTTCTATCTATCCTGGCACCGTCTTCTCTCATCCATTCTTTCATGCTTCTACATCCATCGATACAATCCTCTTCTTTTCTCTTGCATTCCTATGCCAGATGGCAGCCCATTGTTTTTTTTTCTTCCTCTATCTATCGTACCGCAAATATCACCCTTGCCAAGGTCACCCTCTACTCTCTTCTGAAGCGGTTATCCTCCAAGTACATAGTCACAAGTCACATCCTAGTCTACTCTTCTACATACATACCTGTATCTCTTACCTCGCTACCTGCTGCACCTTCTCATGCACCTATCCCGCCACATTCACCCCTTGCTCCAGCCCATCCTTCACTTTCTATTTTGATAAACTCACCCTCATATACATTCTCCTCTTTTCCGCTCTCCACCTACCCACTCCTGTATCCATGCTTTCTTTCCATACCATCTCCACAGTATTATTTCATACCCAGCCTTATCCTTATCGTTTCACTCCACACGTTTTCCCTAGTCATTTCCTGAAGCAGTATGTATTCAGACGACGTTTTCTCCACCCCTTAACATCTTCTTTAGGGACCACCACTGTTTTCTTCTATAACAGTTCATCGGTCTCACTTACGCATAGGTCACATGTCACTTTCGCACCTTCTCCATTTTTCTCGCCTTCCTCTGCACCCACTTGATATTCTCCTCATTACATTACAAACCCCAGATGCTTGAGTAATTGGAGGGTAGGATAGTGGTCATCCAACCACCCTACATATACACTTAAACTTAGGCTGAAATACTTTTTTTTAATCCTTAAAACATCAACACTAACACTGCTGAAGTTCATGAAAACTAAAGCAATAATGGTGATTAAAGTTCACTTGTATTTGTAGGGTGGGTGGGTGGCCACTATCCCAACCTCCAATCTTCACAACATAAGCAAGGGTTTTATTGAATTAGTTCTAAAATAGTTCTCTATTCTACCCTCCAATCTGTAAAACATAGACAAATATTTTACTGAATTAAATCTAAGCTATAAAAACATTTCTGTTTTATTTTTTATCACACTTTTCGTTTTATAGATTATTCATTTGTAAAACCCTGTTTTCTTACAAATTAATTGGAGGGTGAGACAGTGGCCACCCACCCACCCTACATAGACATTTAAACTTAAGCTAGAACACTGCTTATAAAACCCTTAAAACATCAACTCTAACACTGCTGAAGTTCATGGAGACTAAAGCAGTGATGGTGATTAAATTTAAAATGTATATGTAGGGTGGGTGGGTGGCCACTATCCCACCCTCCAATTTGTAAAACATAAGCAAGGGTTTTGTTGAATGAGCTCTGAAAGTAAGAAGATTTATACTTCATTTGCTATTTTAATTATCTCCGTCATACAATACTTTTTATAAAGGCCCGTTTTATAATATAGTAATTGTAGAGTAGGATAGAGACCACCCACCCACCCTACATATACATGATAACTTTAATTGCTAATCGTTGATGATTTTGCTTCTTTAACCAGCCCTTTAGACAAACGAAGAGTTAAATATCAGTCTAGAATATTTCCTACCTTCAGATTTGGTCCTAAATTTTGGATTCAATCATCTATCTTCTTATTTCTTCTAAAATTTTGAATTTATGCCCCTTTTTCAGTTTGAACATTTTCGATTTAGCTTCGAAGAGATCTACGAATTTGAAGTTTCGTACGTCTCATCACTTTTAGCCACCCTTCAACGGAGAGTTGAATATTAGCCTTCTATCTTCTTATTTGGTCCAAAATTTGTTTCTATTTTTCAATCAAGGAGGAAATGAATTTAAAGTTTCGCAAGTCTTTAAACTTTAAACCAGCCTTCTGAATATTAATCTTCATTATGTTTCATATTCTTATTTGGTCTATCATTTTGGTTTTATTTCTATCTATCTATTTGGTCCAAACTTTTGGATCCGATTTTTATTATTCTCTATCTTCTTATTTGGTCAAAAAAATTTTATTCGATATTTATTACTTTCTATCTTCTTATATGGTCCAAAATTTTGGTTTCATCTAACATACATCCTTCAGTTATAACATTTTTGATTCACTTTTGAAGAAATCCAAGAATTAAAATTTTCACACAAATAAAAGTGAATAAAGTGTTACTCTCCACCTAATAAAAATAAATTTGAATGAAATTCCCCTTCATCTCTATATCAATGAAAAGTTCTTCTTATTTGGCTGAGACCCGACACCTGATACCTTCAGCCAGCCTTCTAGATCAACGAAGAAATAAATATCAGTATTTAGTCATCTATCTGAAATGTGTCATCAGATATCTGTCATCTATCATCCGTCATTTATTAAAAGATTTAAAATCTGTAATATTTCTCTTTGGTTCAACATCTATTGTCACTTGTCTGCTATCTGTAGCCTATTATTATCCTTCTATTATCTGTCGTTTGTCATCCTTTAACTGTAATCTATATAAAGTTCAGGTGATTCTTGGCGCAGAAGTTATAAATTTCATCCATTTCTTTTAGGCACAGATGAATTTTTAAGCTTTTGTTCATCATTTTTATTAATTTTTCCTTAAATTGTTCCACTTTCCATCCCCTGCTTTCCATTGTTTTTTCCTTTCCATTTATTTTTAGCAAACCATTAATCCACCAACAATAAATATCACAGCGTACTCTTGACCTACCTCAACAAACTATATATTAACCTAGCGTAACCTTGACCTTTCTCAAGAAATTATATATTGCGGTAGGTCAAGAGTACGCTAGATAGATGGTGCATGGTTTGATATGATAGTGTCAATGTACCCTAGATGAACGCATATGTATTTAAGATAGGTCAGTAATCCGCTGCGCCAATTTAGACTTTAGTTTTTAATAAGTTTTTATAGAAGTAAATAATAACTTATAGTTTAAAAACAGCAATAAGTAATAGATAAAAATAATTGACTTTGACACAAAATGTTTTATTATGTATCAAAAAATTATGACTTCAAACATTCAACTATAGTTACTGAATAAATTCCGTGTGTGATATTAACAAAGTATAGTTTTATTTATCATCTGGTAAAGTTCTTTTTATTCTATCGTTAATAATGTGAAAACGCTTTGTAATAATTCATATAACGGCGTATTAAGTTGAGTAATAATCGTGACCGTAAAGTAGTCGGCGCAATCACGATTTAAATTCATTTGTTTGTCACTTGGACGTCGACAGCCAGTAAATATTTTATCGCCTGCTTATTTTCGTAACGGTCGTTTCATAAACAAGAAACGATTTATTCAATTAGCAACAAATATAATCTTTGAATTTATCGTGAACTTATCAAAGCATTATATAATTAAGTTTTGTATAAACACAGTAGAATAATCGAACGTATAAAAAAAATAAATTCTGACTTAATATGGATTACCACGTAATTGAATAATGGCTTATTCTTTCCTTATCAATAACAATTAAAAAAATCTGCGAATAATAATTATTATGAAAACGTACGTTTACATTTCGCACAATTAATTCCATCCATGATTGATGTGGCCCCGTGGCACGTATCTTGTTCAAATCAGCGCTAATGGTATTTTAATTGTCCTCACCTCGTTCGCGTATGCAAATGGCTCACCTCTTTCATGCGAAACGAAAAAAAAAACCAACGTTTGTAATATGTGACGCGACTTCCTTTTCCCTATCGCACTGCTATAAACTAGTGATTAACCAATTCAAAACATTGTAGGCCTTATCGATATATATATAATTAGTTCGTGGAAATGAATGCTTCTGCAATTAACAAGTTAATAAGGTGTTTTGTTTGTACCTATAAAATCAGACAATGAAGGAACTTGATATTAACAAAGTACACTTTTATTTATCGTCTGATAAAGTTGCTGATTAAAGATGTATCACACAGTTATGGCTTCAAGCATCAAACGTATCAGAGAAGGAAGTAGATTTTGTAGTCTTTCAAAAAAGTTGTTTTATAAAAGTCCAAATAGATCGTTACCAAGAATGTAAGATAATTTATCATCTATGGAATACACAGATGATAAATTATCTTACATTCTTGGCAACGATCTATTTGGACTTTTTTAAAACAGCTTTTCTTTACGTAAGAATATCTCATTACAGACTTTTCGGTTTAGAAAAAAAAAATGTCAATCATCTGTGAATATTCTTGATGATTTAAATTTTGGTGATTAGCATAAAACAGTTAAAAATCTTGATGTGTTCGACATAAATATTCACTTAATGCATGCATAATATTGGTTGTCAAGGCTGAACCTATCGTGAACTGATAAGGTGCGGTTTGCATTAAAATTTGTTACACTTTTCGCCTAGCAAAAGATTATGGCGGAAACTAGACTGTTTATTTGCTTGAAGGCAAACGTGCGATAATTAGCTACTCGTGTGCACAAGATAACCGTCCGCCGTTAGATACGTATTTTCCAGACGTTAATCCTTTCGTTTCAAGATAAGCTGCATTATTCAACTGTTGTAGGCCTTCCTTAAATACTTGTGATTTATAATAAGTTGGTATTTATTTGTACCAAAAAAAAAACGGTAACGTAAATATAGTAAATTATAAGATTATTTCTTATTATAAGTTAGGTAAACCCTTTCTTCTTTGTTTATCCTCGATGTCAAGAGGCCCAAAGGCATCAGCAACATTTATGTCGCTGTGAAATCTTTGTAAGATTTCCTTTTTTCTTTAAATTCAATTTTGAGTATTTCCCTCGCCCTCTAATCAATATCTTTTAGGCCATTCTTCAAAGATCATAGTCTAGTCCTCCTGTTTAAGTGTTTCCCTCGTTCTGTAACCAATATCTTTATGGTCATTTTCTTGCAATTATAGTCTTCTTCTTCTTCCTGGTTAGGAAGAGCATACCTCCCTGAATTGGTCATGTTTGGACTTCTTGGTCTTGCTTTTAAGTGTTCTTCTGGTCTCTCTAAACACTTCCTTCAGTTTTCTTAACTTTTCCTCAGCCTGATTTTCTTTTTTCCACGCTCTTCTTTACCTCTTAGGTTATCTTGATGCCTTCTCCGGCTCTTCATTCCACAAATCGATAGTCGAGTGCAATCTTCTTCCTTTGCGGTTTGTTTTGAAGCTATTCAGCAGGCCTCTTGAATTCCCCTCACTTCGTCCTCTGTTTCCTCCTTGCTAAGATATTACCTCCTCGTCGATCTTGACAATTCTTCGCCTCAAAACATTTTCCATCCTTATTTTTAGCTTCTCGTTTTGCCTGTACTTGTTACTTACACCTTCTTCTCTGCCCCTTCTCTATGCAACCCTCATATAAAGTACCAGGTCGTAACAGCCTTCTCCCTATTTATACTTTTGAAGGAAGGTCGTCTATTTCATTGGCTATCTTCAGTCTGTTGGTTACAGCAAGTTTCCATGAGCTTTGCCCTCTCATGTCGGTTTCCGCAGAGCGAAATGTTAGATTTTTACGTTTTCTAGGTATTTTTGATTATTACAATCGATCGTTGAAGGAATTTTCAAAATTCGTTCATTAAATCAAAAGTTATCGTCGAAAAATGGAAAAACAATTGAATGCCGAAATTAATTTTTTCGTCTTATCTTCATCTATTTGATAAAAGGAACATTATTCCAAAGTTTTTTTCAATATTTGGTGATTCCTTCATAAGTTATTGTAATTAAAAAAAAAACAATTGAAGATCGAATTTTAGATTTTTACGTTTTCTATGTGTTTTTGATAATTAGAATTGATCGTTGAAGGAATTTTCAAAATTCGTTTATTGAATCAAAAGTTATTGTCGAAAAATGGAAAAACAATTGAATGACGAAATTGATTTTTTAAGCCTATCGCCATCTATTTTATCAGAGGATCACGTTTCTAAAGTTTTTTTCTAAATGCTTGATTTATTCATAAGCTATTGCGATAATAAAGAAAAACAATTGAAGGCGAATTTTAGATTTTTGCATTATCTGCATGTTTATGATAATTAGAAGCGATTACTGGAAGAATTTCCAAAATTGGATCATTCAATCAAAACTTATGATCGAAAATAAGAAAAACAATTGAATGCCGAAATTTATTTTTTGGGCCTATCTTCATCTATTTGATGAAAAGAACGTGTTTCCAAAGTTTTTTTCAATATTTCGTGATTCCTTCATAAGTTATTGTAATTTTAAAAAAACAATTGAATATCGAATTTTAGATTTTTACGTTTTCTAGGTATTTTCGATAATTAGAAACGATCGTTGAAGGAATTTTCAAACTTCGTTCATTGGATTAAAAGTTATCGTCGAAAAATGTTAAAACAATTGAACGCCGAAATTCATTTTTTGGGTCTATATTCATCTATTTTAAGAGAGGAGAACGTTTCAAAAGTTTTATTTCTTAATTTCTTAATTTATTCATAAACTATTGCGACAACAAAAGAAAAACAATTGAAGAGCGAATTTTAGATTTTTACACTATCTAAATGTTTTTAATAATTAGAAGCGATTGCTGGAAGAATTTTCAAAAATTTGATCATTCAATCAAAAGTTATGATCGGAAATAAGAAAAACAATTGAATGCCGAAATTTATTTTTTCGGCCTATCTTCATCTATTTGATGAAATGAACATTTTTCCAAAGTTTTTTTTAACATTTGGCGATTCCTTCATAAGTTATTGTAATTTAAAACAAAAACAATTGAAAATCGAATTTTAGATTTTTTTCGTTTTCTAGGTATTTTTGGTAATTAGAATCGATCATTGAAGGAATTTTCAAATATAGTTCATTGAATCAAAAGTTATCGTCGAAAAATGGAAAAACAATTGAAGGTCGAAATTAATTTTTTAGGCCTATCGTCATCTATTTTATCAGAGAATCACGTTTGCAAAGTGTTTTCCTAATTGCTTGATTTATTCATAAGCTATTGCGATAATAAAGAAAAACAATTGAAGAACGAATTTTAAATTATCTGAATGTTTATGTCAATTATAAGCGATTACTGAAAGAATTTTCAAAATTTGATCATTCAATCAAAAGTTATGATCGAAAATAAGAAAAACAATTGAATGCCGAAATTAATTTTTTCGTCCTATCTTCATCTATTGAATCAAAAGTTATCGTCGAAAAATGGAAAAACAAATGAATGCCGAAATTCATTTTTGGACCTATCTTCATCTATTTTATCAGAGGATAACGTTTCCAAAGTTTTTTCCGAATTGCTTGATTTATTCATAAGCTATTGCGATAATAAATAAAAACAATTGAAGAGCGAATTTTAGATTTTTACACTATCTAAATGTTTCTGATAATTAGAAACGATTACTGCAAGAATTTTCAAAATTGGATAATTCAATCAAAAGTTATCGTCGAAAATAAGAAAGACAATTGAATGCCGAAATTTATTTTTTCGTCCTATCTTCATCTGTTTAATGAAAGGAACATTTTTCCAAAGTTTTTTTCAATATTTGGTGATTCCTTCATAAGTTATTGTAATTAAAAAAAAAATTGATAAATGGAATCGATCGTTGAAGGAATTTTCAAAATTCGTTCATTGAATCAAAGTTATCGCCGGAAAATGGAAAAACAATTGAAAGCCAAAATTAATTTGTTTGGTCTATTTTCATCTATTTTACGAGAGGAGCACGTTTCCAAAGTTTTTTTCCTAATTTTCAAACTAATTCATAAGCTTTTGCGATAATAAAGAAAAACAATTGAAGAGCGAATTTTAGATGTTTACATTATTTCAATCTTTTTGGTAATTAGAAACGATTACTCTAAAGAATTTTTAAAATTTGATCATTTAATAAAGTTATCGTCGAAAAATAAGAAAAACAATTGATTGCAGAAATTTATTTTTTCGTCTTATCTTCATCTATTTGATGAAATTAACATTATTCCAAAGTTTTTTTCATTATTTGGTGATTCCTTCATAAGTTATTGTAATTAAAAAAAAACAATTGAAGATCGAATTTTAGATTTTTACGTTTTCTAGGTGTTTTTGGTAATTGGAAACGATCGTTGAAGGAATTTTCAAAATTCGTTCATTGAATCCAAAGTTGTGGTCAAAAAATGGAAAAACATTTGAATGCCGAAATTAATTTTTTAGGCCTATCGTCATCTATTTTATCAGAGGATAACGTTTGCAAAGCTTTTTTTCCTCTTAATTTATTCATAAACTATTGCAACAATAAAGAAAAACAATTGAAGAGCGAATTTTAGATTTTTACATTACCTAAATGTTTATGATAATTAGAAGCGATTATTGAAAGAATTTTAAAAATTTGATCATTCAATCAAAAGTTATGCTCGAAAAATAGAAAAACAATAGAAAACCGAAATTAATTTTTTCGTCCTATCTTCATCTTTTTGATGAAAGGAACATTTTTACAAAGTTTCTTTCAATATTTGGTGATTCCTTCGTAAGTTATTGTAATTTATAAAAAAAAAACAATTGAAGATCGAATTTTAGATTTTTACGTTTTCTAGGTATTTTTGATAATTAGAATCGATCATTGAAGGAATTTTCAAAATTCGTTTATTGAATCAAAAGTTGTCGTCGAAAAATGGAAAAACAAGTGTATGTCGAAATTATTTTTTGGGCCTATCTTCATCTATTTTAAGAGAGGAGATTGTTTCAAAAGTTTTTCCCCGAATTGCTTGATTAATTCATAAGGTATTGCGATGTAAGGAAAAACAATTGATGAGCGAATTTTAGATTTTTGCATTATCTGCATGTTTATGATAATTAGAAGCGATTACTGGAAGAATTTCAAAAATTGGATCATTAAATCAAAAGTTATGATCGAAAATAAGAAAAACAATTGAATGCCGAAATTTATTTTTTCGTCCTATCTTCATCTATTTGATGAAAGGAACATTATTCCAAAGTTTTTTTCAATATTTGGTGATTCCTTCATAAGTTATTGTAATTTAAAAAAAAAATGAAGATCGAATTTTAGATTTTTACGTTTTCTAGGTATTTTTGGTAATTGGAATCGATCGTTGAAGGCATTTTCAAAATTCGTTCATTGGATTAAAAGTTATCGTCGAAAAATGTTAAAACAATTGAACGCCGAAATTCATTTTTTGGGTCTATATTCATCTATTTTAAGAGAGGAGAACGTTTCAAAAGTTTTATTTCTTAATTTCTTAATTTATTCATAAACTATTGCGACAATAAAAGAAAAACAATTGAAGAGCGAATTTTAGATTTTTACACTATCTAAATGTTTTCGATAATTAGAAGCGATTACTGAAAGAATTTACAAATTTTGATCACTCAATAAAAAGTTATCGTCGAAAAATAAGAAAAACAATTGAATGCAGAAATTTATTTTTTCGTCCTATCTTCATCTATTTGATGAAAGGAACATTATTCCAAAGTTTTTTTCAATATTTGGTGATTCCTTCATAAGTTATTGTAATTAAAAAAAAAACAATTGAAGATCGAATTTTAGATTTTTATGTTTTCTAGGTATTTTTGGTAATTGGAAACGATCGTTGAAGGCATTTTTAAAATTCGTTCATTGGATCAAAAGTTATCGTTGAAAAATGGAAAAACAATTGAATGCCGAAATTAATTTTTTGTGTCTATCGTCATCTATTTTATCAGAGGATCACGTTTCTAAAGTTTTTTTCCTAATTGCTTGATTTATTCATAAGCTATTGCGATAATAAAGAAAAACAATTGAAGAGCGAATTTTAGATTGTTGCACTATCTTAAAGTTTTTGATTATTAGAAGCGATTACTGAAAGAATTTTTAAAATTTGATCATCTAATCAAAAGTTATCGTCGAAAATAAGAAAAACAATTGAAAACCGAAATTGAGTTTATCGGCCTATCTTCATCTATTTGATGAAAGGAACATTATTCCAAAGTTTTTTTTTTCAATATTTAGCGATTCCTTCATAACTTATTGTAATTTAAAAAAAAAACAATTAAAGATCGAATTTTAGATTTTCACGTTTTCTGTGTGTTTTTGATAATTGGAAACGATCGTTGAAGGAATTTTCAAAATTCGTTTATTGAATCAAAAGTTATCGTCGAAAAATGGAAAAACAATTGAATGCCGAAATTATTTTTTTAGGCTTATCGTCATCTATTTTATCAGAGGATCACGTTTGCAAAGTTTTTTTCCTAATTGCTTAATTAATTCATAAGCTATTGCGATAATAAAGAAAAACAATTGATGAGCGAATTTTAGATTTTTGCGTAATCTAATTGTATTTGATAATTATAAGCGATTATTGGAAGAATTTTCAAAATTGGATCATTCAATCAAAAGTTATGATCAAAAATAAGAAAAACAATTGAATGCCGAAATTTATTTTTTCGTCCTATCTTCATCTATTTGATGAAAGGAACATTTTTCCAAAGCTTTTTTCAATGTTTGGTGATTCCTTTATGACTTATTCTAATTTGAAAAAAAAAAAACAATTGAAGATCGAATTTTAGATTTTTACGTTTTCTAGGTATTTTTGATAATTGAAAACGATCGTTGAAGGAATTTTCAAAATTCGTTCATTGGATCAAAAGTTATCGTCGAAAAATGGAAAAACAATTGAATGCCGAAATTAATTTTTTGGCCTATCATCATCTATTTTATCAGAGGATCACGTTTCCAAAGTTTTTTCCCTAATTGCTCGATTTATTCATAAGTTATTGCTATAATAAAGAAAAACAATTGAAGAGCGAATTTTAGATTTTTGCATTATCTGCATGTTTATGATAATTAGAAGCGATTACTGAAAGAATTTCCAAAATTTGATAATTCTATCAAAAGTTATGATCGAAAATAAGAAAAACAATTGAATGCCAAAATTTATTTTTTGGGCCTATATTCATCTAATTGATGAAAGGAACATTTTTTCAAAGTTTTTTTCACTATTTGGTGATTCCTTCATAAGTTATTGTAATTAAAAAAAAAACAATTGAAGATTACGTTTTCTAGGTGTTTTTGACAATTAGAATCGATCGTTGAAGGAATTTTCAAAATTCGTTCATTGAATCAAAAGTTATCGTCGAAAAATGGAAAAACAATTGAATGCCGAAATTATTTTTTTGGGCCTATCATCAACTATTTTACGAGAGGAGCACGTTTCCAAAATTTTTTTCCTAATTGCTTGATTAATACATAAGCTATTGCGATAATAAAGAAAAACAATTGAATAGCGAATTTTAGATTTTTGCATTACCTAAATGTTTTTGATAATTAGAAGCGATTACTTTAAGAATTTAAAATTTTTTATGTAGTTATATTGATTTTATTTGTAGGAAGTGTAGTGAATGAAATAATAACGAGTCGTTAAGATAATGAGCGTCGCGACGTTAATAAACCCACCTTCTCTCAGGTGAAAAACCTCGTGACGTCGTAATTGTGCGTCGCCGTCCGAAAAAAGAACGGCCGAGAGTTCTACGACCCGCCGACGACGCCGTCGTGAATAATTTCATTTCATAAAATTACTGATAATCGATAATCTCTGCTTTGATCTCCACGGTGTATTTTTTTTTCTTCTCTTCATCGACTGAAACTCTTATTTAATTATCCGTTCATACGTGCGCACGACGCTTCCGAAAATAGAACGAATCGGTGTGTGTGTATAATTGTAATTAGCGCGATTTAATCTCTCGACGTTCGTTTGTTTAGATTCCGGGTGCGGATTAGTGGTGAGTTTCAAGGTGCACTGCTCTTGGCAACATGATGATTCCATGCGAATCCAGCACTAATTGATAAGATAAATGGAATATTCAAAGTGAAGATGATGGGTAAATAAAATTCTGCAGAAACAGAAATTAAGTTTTTTACTATATATTATCAATTTTGACACAACCTTTGAAGGTCGTTATATACAACACTTCATAATGACCTGCAAAGGTCGAAACTATAGTTGTGTAAACATTGATAATTAATTATCTTAACTCTCTATTAAATTTTTTTACAATAAGATGTTAATTACTAAATAAAACTCTTGGTGTTGTTTTTAGTCGTTGTAATGGAATGATTTGCGTTTATGTAATAACAAAACGTTCATGACACTGTTAAATTTCATTAAAGTGAAAACGAGGTCTTTCATGTTCGTGTATTTCCATTAGAATGAAATTTTTCATTAATATTAACGATTTCAGAATAGAATAAGCACTATGTGACAATTGCATATATTTGAGGTTAGGTTCGCCTGTCAATATTGATGAGGCGAAGTCCTATCGAGATACCGATGTTCTAAATACGAAAATAAATCAATCGGATTAAAAATAGAGTTGAAATGCACTGGCGGCGCATTCCTCCCGGCACAGTGGCGTAGCGTATGCCTGGCTGAAACGTATCAATAATGTTTTCTAATCGAGTTTAAACTAATTTTCCATTTGGAGCGGCTCCGAGTTTATAATTGAGGAGGGAACCGTCGACTGTGACGAGACCGCGATACCGTTTCTCTCTCTCTCACACACACTCTTTCACTCTCTCTGTTACTAGGCAGACAGTCAGGCACCGGTGTTGTTGATGATGATGATGATGATGATGATGATGGCGTCAGCGGAGTGGGACTGCCCCTCGTTGCCTGGCACTACACCATGGTTCCGGCATTGTCGCAGCGAGCGACGTTAGCACCACCTGTTGCGCCTTCTCCTCGTTTCTGGTCGTTATGGATTAACGTTATTTCCCGGAAATCGCCCTCCGCAAGTGGCGCAATTCGACGTCATTGCGTGATGTCTAAAGGTCACAATAATGTATTTACGTTGTTTAATAATATATACGTTGGAATTGTTTCTGGACGATGAATCCATTGTTTGAGCGTATTCAATCGATGATTGTAATTTATTTATTTGAATTGGATTGTATTGGATAGTTTGTATTGGTTTTCACTAATGTGTTTGAATGCGACGTATAACTTTTATCAACAGCTCACGTAAGTCAGGTCGCATGCTGTGAGTTATTCCCACAGGAAGTGGCTCATAGGGATTAAATCAGGACTGTGTGGAGGCCAATTTATGTCACCTTTCCTGCAGTTTATTTTGCCAGAGCAAGTTTCACTCTAATGGAAACTTCCGATCTTCACGAACACACTGGTTAACACTATCCACGTTCTCTGCCGTTCTTAATGATCTTGGTCGATCCGTTTTTAGTTTTTCCAATGTTGTACCGGTCCCTTCAAACCTCTTCACCATTTTTTTTTATTGAAAGCTATGCTTGTGCTAATTGTAATCGATTCCTGAAGGAATTTTCAAGATTTGATCACCCAGTTAAAAGTTATCGTCGAAAAACTGAAAAACAATTGAATGTACAAATTGATTTTTTCGGCTTACCTTAATCCATTCCATAAGAGGAACAGATTTCCAAAGTTTTTTTCCTAATTTCTTAATTTATTCATACGTTATTGTAATAAAAATAAAAAACAATTGAAGAGCAAATTTTAGATTTTCACATTACCTTAATGTTTTCGCTAATTGTAATCGATTGCTGAAGGAATTTTCAAAATTTGATCAATCAGTCAAAAGTTATCGTCGAAAAACTGAAAAACAATTGAATGTACAAATTGATTTTTTCGGCTTATCTTAATCAATTCTCTGAGAGAAACAAATTCCCAAAGTTTTTTTCCTAATTTGTTAATTTATTCATACGTTATTGTAATTTAAAAAAAAACAATTAAAGAGCAAATTTTAGATATTCACATTACCTTAATGTTTTTGCTAATTGTAATCGATTGCTGAAGGAATTTTCATAATTCGATCATTCAGTCAAAAGTTATCGTCGATAAACTGAAAAACAATTGAATGTCCAAATTGATTTTTTCGGCATAATCTTCATCCATTCTATGAGAGGAACATGTTTCTGAAGTTTTTTTTTCTAATTTGTTAATTTATTCATGCCTTATTGTAATAAAAAGGAAAAACAATTGAAGTACGAATTTTAGATTTTTACATCACCTTAATGTTTTTGCTAATTGTAATCGATTGCTGAAGGAATTTTCATAATTCGATCATTCAGTCAAAAGTTATCGTCGAAAAACTGAAAAACAATTGAATGTACAAATTGATTTTTTGAGCATATATTAATCTATTCTATGAGAGGGGCATGTTTTAAAAGTTTTTTTCCTAATTTGTTGATTTATTCATGCGTTATTGTAATAAAAAGGAAAAACAATTGAAGTGCGAATTTTAGATTTTTACATTGCCTTAACGTTTTTGCTAATTCTAATCGATTGCTTAAGGAATTTTCAAACTTTGATCATTGAGTCAAAAGTTATCGACGAAAATTTGAAAAACAATTGAATGCACAAGTGATTTTTCGTCATATCTTAATCTATTCTATATAAGGGACACGTTTTTCTAGAATAACAAGAAATGTTCTAAATGAATTAAATTTAATGAAATTTAAAAACAATTGGAATTTCTCCGAAAATCAATTGAAATAAAATCAAACGAATAAAGTTTTGAACAAGTGAAATTTAACATTTAATATTTTCACAAAAAGTAAAATAATCAAAATTTTTCCAGAAAAACTCAAATAAAATTTGTCAATAAAACAATAGAAATTTGTCCAAAAAATGTTTATATATAGAACATCTGAATCTAAAAATTTAACCAAAAAAAAAAAACAAAAAAAATCGTCATAAATAACAATTGAACTTTCTCGAAAACTGATGCGGCCAGTCAATCGTCGCATCATTAATAAAGATTATTTATGGGGGTCAGATATTCCGAAATAAGTTGTCAGCCCAAATTGCAAGTGTAACGAATTTATGGGGGCTGTTAAACGTTGTGGGACCCATTGTAACATGAGAGGTAGACACATCTGGAAAGCATCTCGGACGGAAGCGGAGCCTGTGCACTTTTCCAGGAATTAGAAAGTGACGCGGAGGTGCATGTCCAGAAAAGGCAACAGAGCAAAGTCGGGGATGATGGCAGCCAATCAGGTGTTCCCAAAGGAGCCACCCCCATCCAAGAAAGGCGGTTCCACAGGGTAAGGTGTTGGGAGAAAATCGACGACAGCGGGGAAGAAAAATAGTTATCAAGAACAATTCGAGCAATCAACTACAACAACCATTTTTATTGTCTCCACACACAACACGCGAGTTTTAATACAGTCCACTTGCAATTTGGGTCGCGAATTTATAGTTTACATTAATTGTTATCTGTAAATAAGTGTTCTTTGTTTTCTACGTGTAAATATATGTATAATTCGTTCGACGGTGTTTTATCTAATTCACGGTACCCAAACGGCCCTAAACAAAAACAATTGTAATTAAAAAACAATTCAATTTTTTTTTTCAAGAAAAAACAAATAGATTTTGCCAATAGAACTTTTCTAAAAAGTAAAAATATTAATGAAAAACAATTGAAATTTCTCAAAAAAACAATTTTCTCAAACTAACAACAGTTAAGTTTTTTTAGTTGATTAAAATTGGTTAATAAATAACAGAGTTATGGCGTTGGGCGTGTTTTAATCGAACACCCGGTATATTTATAAAAAGCAAGTGAAATTTTCTAAAAAAATAATTGAAAGAAGTCAAAAAACAATTGAAATTTATCTAAAAATAAATAATATTTATAAAAATCAAGTTAGTCAGAAAATCAATAAAAATAAAAAAAGAACATTTAAATTTGTCACAAAAATAAAAATCTAAAATTTTCAAAAACAATTGAAATTAAAAAAAAAGAAAAACAAATGAAATTTGTCAATAAAAACATAGTTATCAAAAATATATATATATACTTATAAAAAACAATTGTTTTTTTTTCTGCAAAAAGCACCATTGAAATTGGTATTAAAAAAAACAATTGCAATTTCAATCAATCCAAATTGAAAACAATTCAAATTTTCTTAAATAAATAAAAATTGAAAATTTAACATGAAAACATTTGAATTTGCCAAAAAAATAACAATTGAAATTTTTTTAAACAATTTAAAGAAATTAAAGAAATTAGAATTTTTGAAGAAAACAAATTAAATTTGTCAGTAATACAATAGAACTAAGTCAAAAAATATATATTTATAAAAAAAAACAACTTAAATTGAAAACAAAAAAACAATTGAAATTTATCTAAAAGTAAATAATATCTATAAAAAACAATTGAAGAAATTTATGAAAAATTAACTAATATTTATAAAAAACTTGAAATTTCCCAAGAAAATCAATTAAAATTAGAAAAAAAACAAATAAAACTTTCTCAAACCATTGAAATTTAACAAAAACACATTTCTCACAAAAATAAAAACAATTGAAATAAAAGAAACAATCGAAATTTTTCCAAAAATCAAAAAAAAAATTGTCAATAAAATAATAGAAAGTTGTCCAAAAAACAATTGAAATAAAAAAAAATTAAAATTTTTCAAGGAAAATAAATGTAATTTGTCAAACAATTGATGTCGCAAAATATATATATTTATAAAAAAAAAACAATTGAAAATTTCTAAATAAACACAATTAAAACAAGTAAAAAAAACAGTTGAAATTTGTTTAAAAAAATATTTGTGAAAATCAATTGAAATTTCTCATAAAATCAATTAAAATAAAAATAACTAGAATATTCTCAAATAAACAACAATTAAAATTTAACAAGAAAACATTTGAATTTGTCTAAAAATAAGAATTGAAACATTAATGGTGCTTTAGAGTGACGGGGCGATACTTTAAACTAACAAGATCATTTATACACACACACTTACACGAATCACACGGCGAAAGGACCACGTGGTCGATAGCCAAACACTACTACTACTAAGAATTGAAATTTAAAAAATAATAATAATTTTCAAGAAAAAAAAATGATAGAAATTATTCAAAAAATATATTATGTATTTACAAAAAAAAGACAATTGAAATTTTCTAAAAAGTACAATTGAAATTAGTCAAAAAAAAAATTAAATAATATTTATGAAAAAACAATTGAAATTTCTCAGAAAATTAATTGAAATTTAAAATAAATGTAATCTAATAAAAAGAAAGAACATTTAAATTTTCAAAAATAATTGAAATTAAAAGAAACAATCGAAATTTTTTCAAAAAAAAAACCAATGAAATTTGTCAAATCAACAACATTTAAAATTTAACACAAAACCATTTGAGTAAAAATAAAATTAAAAGTTTCTAAAAACAATTAAAATTAAAAAAAACAATTCAAAAACAACCATTGAAATTTATCAATAAAACAATAGAAAGTTATCAAAATATATTTTAAAAAAGGAATTAATTTTTTTCTGAAAAAACTAAATTAGTCTAAAAAACAATTGAAATTTATCAACAAGAAAATATATTTTTCATTCAATTGAAATTAAAATTTAAAAACAACTAAAATTTTCTCAAATAAACAATAATTAAAATTCAACAATTTGTATTAGTCAATAAATAACAATTGAAATTTTCAAAAAACAATTGATATTAAAAAATAAATAAATGAATCTAGAAAACAAATGAAATATGCCAATAAAACAATAGAAAGTCATCAAAAAGATATATTAATAAAAAAAAGCAATTGAAATTTTCTATAAAACAATTGAAATTTCCACAATTGTAATTTAAAAAAAAAAACAATATTTATTGAAGAAGAATTGAAATTTCTCAATTGATTAAATTTTTATTAAATAAACAATAAATAAAATTTAACCAAAACATTTGAATTTGTCAAGATATTAAGGCGTAATTTCATAAACAATTGAATGTCACAATATTCAAAAAATAAGTTTTGTCCTTATCTTTATTATAAGTTTTTCGGACATAATTATGTAAAATATAAACAATTTGGTTACGGCCCCGAACTGACGTGCAGCATCGTTGGTCCGGGTCAGTAGTTGGATGGGTGACCTATACCATTTACCATTGGGATGCAATTAATGGTACTTTAGAGTGACGGGGTGATCCTTTAAAGTAACAAGCTTTTTTACACAAATACATAAAATCACACGGCGAAAGGACCACGTGGTCGATATCCAAACACTACGACTACTATAAACAGAATAAATATACAATAAATCGTTAAAAATAATTGACAATTGATTGTGGCATTGATATTAACAATGTTTTTTAAAATTTAATAATAATAACATTTATTAAATATACAAACATGAACATAAACTGTTTATTAAAAAATATATATATATATATAATGGCAATAATTTCGGCCGCCATTATGAAAATGTCCGCGTACTAGGTTAGATGGATATTCTAATTAGCGCCATTAGTCATGTCCGCATCCCAAATACGAACGATTTTTTTTTAGTAGTCCGCGTTCAAGGACACGCCCGCATAGTTACGAATACAAACACGCGACCTCGTTAAAAGTCCGTTTATCGGCCCGCTTGTTTTGCAATACGAGCATAATTTATTATTTTCAAATTGTAAAATCGACCGGCGGTTTTATAACTTCGAACGTGTTTCCAACAAGAGGGAGCAACCTTAATATCAATAATAAAGATTGTTAAGTTAAGATGCTTGTTACGATACTTTCTTGATAGAAACAGATATTAATGTTAGGTTGTTTTGTTCCATAATGTTTTAATTTTTGTTTCGGTCTTCCAAAATAAAAGCATTATGGAACAAAACAAGTGTTACTCTTCACCTAATAATAGGGATGATAAGGATTATGATTATAGTGATAAATACTACGTGGTAGGTTAGTCAATGTCAGAATTGGTTTGCCAAATTCCGTCCCGGTAATTTCAAAGATGCGCCACGTCAAGAACAGTTAAAATGCTTTTATTCATCGAAGAAAACCGTCGTTACAAGACTCGAGAGTTCGTAGAAATATTAAACATTTATTAAACGATCGTGGAAATACATTTGTACAAGCTGGGATATGTTAGTAAACTCAATACATGTTTGGATTTCGTAAAAACTCAAAGGAATTTATTTATTAAAGTCTGCGACAAGCTTGAAAAACAATGAAAATCATCCAGTTTTCAAACTTATTGTCCCTGGCGATGAGAAATGGATAGTTTACGACAACGTCGTGCGAAAACGATCATGGGGCAAGCAACCACTTCGAAAGCAAATATCCATCAAAAGATGGTTATGCTCTCAATTTGGTGTGATTACACAAAAAGCATCGCGTATTTTGAGCTGTTCTTACCAAACCATCAATAAGGATGTATACTGTCACCAATTGGACCAATTGAATGAATCCATCAAAGAAAAACGGCCAAGTTCTTGGTGAGGTATAACGATGACTATTTCCATCGATTTCGTTCGTCTCACGCGACTAATGTAATATTAATGGCTTCGGAACTCTTCCACAACTGCGGTTTTCCACGCCTACATTAAATATTTAACTCTTGTTTCCCTCACTGGTGTTATATCCCCTGCCTTCCACCAAACAGTTTTTTTTTTCTATCCGGAAATACAGTGCCAAACAAAAGAATTACTTAAAATAAAACTATTCTAGAGGTATTGGACAACTTAACTTTAATTTTAAAAAAAGAAAAAACCTAAATATTCAGTAAATATTGGGGTCAAATTTTCTGTATGCATCTAAAGCATTTTCTGGTAATTGTTCTTTTAGTTTATTTTTCTTTTGCCATTGTAATTTCCAAAATTCCAATTCAGAATTAATTGCTATTGCATGTTTCATTTTCAGGTAAAATTTTTATTTAAATATGTGGCAACAGATTTTAATGTGACATCTAAATCTTTGCAAGTTTGTTGTCAATAAAACACTAGGTATTATTATGTTAAAATTGAACAAATTAATCGTGTCTTTATTAAATCCGTATTGCAGATCTATAATAATATTATTCAGGAGAGGTAAATATATATTTATTCGATAATAATCCTCTGTTCAGTTCAGTGGAACCTAAAACAGCGAACCACGTACATATTCTTCATTTATTATTCTTTATTATTATCTTTGCTTCTCCTGCTTACAAAATTACAAATAATAGTATATTTCTACTGCAGGATTGAACAAAATATATAATATACATACATTCAATATAAAATAAACAAAGAATTTAGGGCACAAGAGTCACGGGTGGAGTTCACTGTTTACCAATGTTCTTCCACTCAAACCCTCGTTCTTCCGTAGACAGGTGACACACTTTCGCCATTTCCGGAGTTCCTTTTAATTATTTTTAAGTAAATATGCTCTATTTTGGCCCTTTTGTGGCATATTTTAGACAAAGTCTATTATGTCAGCCCTGAATGCGGATTCCAAGTTTTCCAAATGAGCAATGGAGAATTGAAAACGATAAAAGAACGTAAGAACAGCGAAACAAAACGTTGTAACAACAACAGGATACAAAACAGAGAAGGCAATCTAAAAATAGCAAAGAACGTTGTGGAAATGGAGAAACTAAAGAGCATATTTAAAGACTTGATGAGAGAAATGGCAAAAAAAAACTCAGAAGAACTAAAAGAAGAGATCAGAAAACTAAAGGAAGAAATTAGTAATAAAGAAGAGAAGTAGGAGCTAGAAGACGTTAAAAAGAATCGACAACCTGAAAAAAAGTGGAAAAGTAGGAACAGCAAATGAATAAAAAATATCATAATAAAAGGCTTAGCAGAGGCAAACCAAGAACAGAAGGACGTCGAGAATTTCACATTACATAGATAAAAACAAATAATACGAGTCGAAGTTGGGATATGGGAAACAAATTAACAAATAATGGGAGCTAAAGGAAATTTAAGAGGGTCCAAGATATACATAAATAATGACTTAGCGCATGAAGAAAGATCCGTACTAAAAATAGAAAAATAGCAAGAGAAGAAAAATCAAAAGGAAAAACACTAAGAATAGGATACCGAAAGATAACAATTAACGGAGAGGAGTGCGGATAAGAAAGCAACTAATAGAAAAGCAAATAAAAAAACAAGACATAACAGCGAGAAAATGGCACAACAAAAAAATTAAATACAATAAAAGGAGAATATGGAATGTAAGAAGTAAAGGAAAAGAAGAGGAATTAATAGAAGAAATTAATAAAACGGAAAAAAAACATAATATACAAAAAATATGGGGACGCCAGAACAATGAGCATGGAAATCAAAATGGAAGAAACTACATCGAATATAATTGTGGCATGTGTACCAAACGACAAAACGAAGAAAATTAAGAAAAAGAGATATTTTACGAGATACTGCAAAAATAAATAGACGATAGCAAAGGAATCACAATAGTCACGGGAGATCTTAATGGAAGTGTAGGGCAGGATAACAAAGGCAAAAAAATATAAAAAAGTAGAAAACATTTCGTAAATCTACAACAACGAGTCAAATCACTTATTGAAACAATTACTTCTCTGGCTTATACCTCGACAGTCTATCAAAGCAACACTAGTTTGAACGTATTCATTTCTGTTAAATAAACTAAAAATGTACGTTAAATAGTTTGTGAGTGACTATGATATGACATTAACTAAATGTTTTCGTGTTTTTTTATTATTAGAGAATTTTCTACAACGTACATTTTTATTAAGGCAAAAAAAGATACAGGGGAAAGTATGGAGATGAGAACAGAAACAAAAATGGAAAAAGAATTATAGAATTATGTATAGCAAACAACCTCATTGTGACAAACACAAAATTCAAGCACAAATACATACTACTCCTTAATAGACGCAGAAGAATGTTACAGTAATAAGACAAGCTGAAATAGGGAGCGACCACTATTTGGTAAAAATAGAAATTAACACTGAAGCAGAAAACTTGAAGAATACGTAGTCGAAAACAATAATTATGTTGTTTTGTACATAAAGCCAAAAATTAAGAAGATAGAAACTAGGAATGAATACCAATCAAAAATAGAGAAAAAGACAAATAAAATAGAAGGAGCAGAAAGCAAATAGAAAAAGTTCAAAGAAATCACAAGTGTAGCTGTGGAACAATCACTATATCAAGCAAACAGAATAAGATTATTCCCTTTACTATTTGCATCACTTAATGACGAAGCAATAACAAAGAGCCGAGAACACAAAGATAGGGTATAGAAATATGGAACTATTAAAACTGCAAATATTAATGTTTGCTGACGACATAACACTAATAGCAAATTCAGAAGAAAACCTGGAAATATTCAAAGAAGAGCTGGAAAGATAAAGATAATATCATCAAAAGGGAGCAATCACAAAATAGAGATAAATACCTGGGATCAACAATAGAGGAAACAGGAAAGATAGAATCAGAAAGAGATGAAAAACTAGGCAAAGCAGGAATGATCTACATTACAATAAAAAAAAACATTCTTAGACAAAAAAGAGATTACAAAAACAATATAAACAGAAGTAGATAAAAGACATTAACTGCTATATAGTAGTGAATCATGAGTAACAACAGAGAGTAATAACAGCAAAACCAATGCAATAGAAATGAGATACCTAAGAAAGATAAAGGGAATTAGGAAGACTGGGGAAGGGTTGGAACGAGCAAGTACATCAAGCAGCGGAAAGAAGAGGAATAGAATGGAGAGAGATAAGAAAAATAGCACAAGCTAGGCAACAGTGGTAAAGAAATGTAAAAGAAAATAACTGAGACATATTGCAGAGAATAAGTCTGACACCCATAATGGACAAAAGGGAAAAAGATAAATAAAAATAATAGGTTGATCAACGTTTGTTCTTTTTCTCTGGCATTTGGTAATTCATGGTTTCGTCATTTCAATTTGTAATTCGTTTAAAATATTGTCTGCATCATTATACATTGTTTAATAGATGTGGCAGTATTTTTCCCCTTGCTGGATAAAACATCAATAGTGTTATTTATCAAGTTATTAGAGTAAGATTTATCCGTTTACTCAAAGTCGTAGTATTTCTAAAATTATTGGACAAAGAGCATAGCGTATCTGTGAAAATTGGGGTAAAAATCGAATTCTTTAGCAATTTAGCTTTATTAGGAGATTATCTTTCCATTGCAAGATTAATTAAAATAACACCGCAATGTTATGTCTGGACGAGACATTAAAAAATTAAATGACTTCTTTAATGGTACCAATGGCATTGCGGGGGCAGCCTCTACTTGCATACATTTTGATATGGACAAATTTAAAGCATGGTTGAAATATGGTGTTCTAAAAACGTTGGTCAAGGTTGACTGCAATATAGATACAGCACCCTACAATTCTTCCATCATAACGGAACATCTATCTGTTCCAATTTAAGTATAGGCTCATGAGTAACATCATTATAATCATATTTCAAGAGACATTTGTGAAATATGTTTTACGGTTTTCCAAATGAGTTTTAAAGTTGTCACCAGGTACAATTCGAAACGTAGAATTTCACAAAAATTGCCCTCATTTGTAATTGATTTTGTATTTAAGAGAGAACCAACGTCACGATGACCTTGTAAGGGAATATTTTGTTTCCCCTAAAAAATGATACTTTTGATTATTGGTTTTAATCTATGTCTATTTTCTTCAATTTGTCGAAGTTTTTCCATATTTAATTTATTTCTTATATCTCGTGATTTTATAAAACAATTTCGCATAAACAATTGAATTTTTATGGTAGTATTTTTATGACACAACATTTTTACCTGATAATTTAGAATACTGAGATACTGGCTGAGATACTCATTTTTGCAATGGCACTTGTTAGTGCGTGCAACCGACCAAATTTGGTAAAAAGAAGCAATATTTGCAAAAGATTCCGTTTAAATGATTAGAAAACATAAAATGTTTTCCAGACAAGTAATATTTAATATTCTTCCCCCTTTTTCAGAGTTCATTAAATTTTATTTTTTATACATATATAAACACTGAAGTGTTCACTATTAGCGTCATTTCGTAACATTTCTAATTGCAAAACGTTTTCCACGAAATGATATCATTACTATTAATAACTGCGCCTATTGATTTAGCACTTAACTGGTATGGATATTAACTCCATCTTAATTCGCATTGCGTAAACTAATGAGAAGTCCTCGCTTATACATCTAGACTTACCGCCTTCTCTCATCAATTTAAAATTGATGGTGGATGATGTCGACTTATTATTAATAAGCTTGAAATTTGCGATGAAAATTTAAGTTTGACAATTGAAGAGGTGCGCCGTGACGCAAACTGGTGAGCTAATGTGAAATCAATCGGCAATTTATATCGCCGGGACGCGCAGTAGCCCGCCCGGCCTTCCGCTTGGTCATTAAGCCGTAATAAATGGCGCGCCGTCACCTTGTGCAAACTCTTGGTACTATATTTGGCGCATCGATCGCAAACTGTCGCGTAAATTACTCATTGGAAATGTCTGGACCGAATAAAAAATACTACTTTTATAAATTCAATTCCGATAATTGGAAACATACGATGAAACAGGGTGTACCTCAAGGTACCTCATCATCACCAAAATTCAAAGATATTTTGCACTGAATTAAATCACTATGCTTTAGTTAATTTTTCAGTTTGGATTAACACGTACTAACAGTCGCAACTATATTTGGTGCATCGATCGAGTCTCGTGGAAATTAGTGATGTACGAAATATGCAGCACAGTTAAGTGTTTTTTGCTAGTTTTTTTCATACTCAATATAAACTGTTTTATCTTTATCTGGTAATGTTCAATTGATCTTTTATTTGCTTCCTCACTGTTACCTATTTTTTTTTTTTTTTGAGAATTTTCAGTCTTTTTTGTTTTTCTTTTCACAATATCAACTATATTTTTGTAATCATCAACTGTTTTTTTGCTATAGATTCTTCTTTTATTTTATAGCTTTAAACTTATTTGTTTTTAATTCCATAATTTGTATGAATTGCTTTGTACCGTTTAACTTTTCTTTTGCTTTTTTCTCAATTAAATTTTTACATCAAAGTAATTATTTCTTTTTATTTTGGCAGTGATCAATGCTCTGTTCTTGATTTTCTTATTTTCAATTGTTTTATTCTTCTCGTTTTCTAATTTTAATTATGCCCTTAAACTTTATTTTTTATTTTTTGTGATGTTGGAAATATACAATTGTTTGCTTTCATTTAACATTTTTTTCAATAAACCTATTTAATTTTGATTTCCCCTCATAGAATGGATTAGGATATGCCGAAAAAATCAATTTGTACATTCAATTGTTTTTCAATTTTTCCACGATAACTTTTGACTGAGTGATCAAATTTTGAAAATTCCTTCAGTAATCGATTACAATTAGCAAAAACATTAAGGTGATTTATAAATCTAAAATTTGCTCCTCAATTGTTTTTTCTTTTTATTACAATAACGCATGAATAAATTTACAAATTAGGAAAAAAACTTTGGAAATACGTTCCTCTCATAGTATGGATTAAGATGAGATGAAAAATAAATTTTGACATTCAATTGTTTTTTAGATTTTCGACGATAATTTTTGACTGAATGATAAAATTTTGAAAATTCCTTTAGCAATCGATTCCAATTAGCACAAAGATTGAGGTAATATAAATATATAAAATTTGCTCTTCAATTGTTTTTTCTTTTTATTACAATAACGCATGCATAAATTGACAATTAGGAAAAAACTTTTGGAAGCATGTTCCTCTCATAGAATAGGTTAAGATATGCCGAAAAAAACAATTTATACATTCAATTGTTTTTAAGTTTTTCGACGATAACTTTTGACAGAATGATAAAATTTTGAAAATTCGTCCAGCAATCGATTCCAATTAGCACCAAAATTAAGATACATAATATAAAAATATAAAATTGGTTCTTCAATTGTTTTTCCGTTTTATTACAATAACGTATGAATAAATTAATAAATTAGATTTCTTTAAATTTCAATTGCTTTATTGGCAAATTTCATTTGTTTCTCTTGAAATATTTCAATTGTTTTTTTAACAAATTCAAATTTTTATTAAATTTTAAATGTTTTTTTATATGAGAAAATTTAAGTTTTTCGTTACAATAGATTTTTTTTTGAAAAGTTTTAATTGTTTTTTAATATTGTTTTTTGTTAAATTATTAATAAAAATTTGTTTGTTCTTTAATAACACTCGATTGTTTCATAACAATTTCTATTGTTTTTATAGTTTGGCAAATGTAATTGATTTTCAAGATGTTTTTTTAAAGAAATTTACAATGTTTTTTTTGTAAATTGGTCAAAACTGCACAATTTCAATTGTTTCATTGTTTTTTGTTTTGTGATAATTTAATTATGTGAAAATTGAAATTGTTTTTTTTATAATTTTTTATTACACATTTCTATTGTTTTTGTTAGGAAATTTCAATTGTTTTTTTTTAAACATTTTAATTAATGTTGTTTTATAAATTTTTGCGATATTTCAGTTTTTTTTAACAAATTGTTTTTTTTTTGTAAAAATTTTGTTGACAAATTTCAATTGTTTTTAATACTTTTGTTTTGATAAATTTCAATTGTTGTTTATTTGAAAAGATTTTAATTTTTTTTAAATTCAATTGTTTTTCTTATTTTATTTTTTTTTGACTAATTGCAATTGTCATTTTGTAGAAAATGTCAATTATTTTTTATAAATATATTTTTTTGACAACTATCTATTATTTTATTGACAAATTTCATTTGTTTTTCTCGAAAAAAATCGATTGTTTTTTTAATTTCAATTGTTTTTTTTGAAATTTTCAATTATGTTGTGTTTGTTTATTTGAGATGGTTTTATTTGTTTATTTTTAATTGATTTTTTGAGAAATTTCATTTGTTTTTACATAAATATCATTTATTTTTTGTTTTTTTTTTGACAAATTCTAATAGTGTTTTTTTTAGAAAGTTTCAATTGTTTTTTTTAATTATATACGTTTTAACAAATTTTTGTTTGACAAATTTAATTTAAAAAAAAATTTAGTTGTTTTTAGTGTTTTTGTAGAAAATTTCAAATATTTTTGTATAAATACAAATATTTTGTTTATTTTGACAACTCTCATTATTTTATTGATAAATTATTTCATTAGTTTCTCTTGAAAAATTACAATTGTTTTTTTATAGATTCAAACGTCATTTTTTGTTAAATTTTAAATGTTTATATGAGAAAAATTTCGTTTTCTCATTTCAATTGTTATTTTTTGACAAATTAAAATGATTTCGTGTTAAATTTTAATTGTTTATTTGAGAAAATTACAGTTATTGTTTATTATTGTTTTTTGTAAATATTATCTTTTTAACAAATTTCAATTGTTTCTTACTAATATCAATTAAGTTCATTTAGAAATTTTTAATTGTTTTTTTATAAATACATATATTTTTTGATAACTTTCTATTGTTTATTGACAAATTACATTTTTTTCCCTTAAAAACTTTATTTAATAATAATAGTAAACTATTTATGATTTCAACTTAAAAATAAATAAAAAATAAAAAGTTGAAATTCATAAATAGTTTACTATTATTATTATATTAAGTGATAATTGATTTTCAAAATATAAGTGCCTCAACAATCAACGAACTTAAAAACTTTTTTTTAATTTCAATTGTTTTCTTTTTGAGAAATTCAATATATGTTTTCATGTTAAATTTTTATTAGAAAATTTTAATTATGTTTTATAAGTACATATATATGTTTTTGACAACTTTCTATTGTGTTATTGGCAAATTTCATTTGTTTTCCTGAAAAAATTTCGATTGTTTTTGACAAATTTTCAATTGTGTCAATTTTTCTGACAAATTGTTTTCCTTGGCAAAATTTGAATTGTTTTCATTTTTAATTTCAATTGTTTTTGGAAAATTTTAATTTTTATTAATTCAAATGTTTTTTTTTGTTATATTTTAAATGTTGTTTATTTGAGAATATTTTATAAACATATAGTTTTTACAACTTTCTAATGTTTTATTGATAAATTTCATTTTTTTTTCTGGAATTATTTCGATTGTTGTTTATTTTTCTAATTTCAATGGTTTTTTTAGATACTTTAAATTACTTATTGCAAATTTCATTTGTTTTGCTTGAAAATTTTCAATTGTTGTTTATATAAGAACATTTTAGTTTTTTCGTTTCAATTGTTTTTTTTTTTATGAGAAATTTAAATTGTTTTTCTTAAAATTATTTTTTTATAAAATTTCAATCGTTTTTAACAACTTTCAATTCAATTGTTTCCTAACAATTTTTTCTCACTTAATTTTGTTGTCAAATTTCAATTGTAATTTTTATTTCCAATTTCAGTTCATTGAGAAATTTCAATTGTTTTTATTTAATAAATTTCATTTTTTTTAATATAAATGTTTCTTGAGATAATTGTCTCCTTTTTGAGCAATTTCACTTTTGAATTTTTGTTTTTTCTTTTAGATAATTTTATTACGTTTTATAAATATTACTTCAAAACAAAATTCAATTCCTTGAGATCTTTAAATTGTTTGTTGTAGATTTTTATTGACAAATTCATTTGTTTTTGTCAAAATTTTTATTAGCGAATTTTAATCCTTTTTATTTGAACCATTCTGATTGCTTTTTTTGTAAATACTACTATTTGTCAAATTTTGTTTGATTTTGGAGATATTTCAGTTTTTTAACAAATTTAATTTGTTTTGTAAACATTCTGTTGACAGATTTCAATTGTGTTTAATATTTTTAATAATATAAATGTTGTCGTCAGCAATTTTCAATTGTTTTGTTTTTTGCAAATATTGTTTGGCAAATTTCAATTGTTTTTCTTGACAAATATCTTTTTTTTTATTGATAAATTTGAATTTTTTTAAAACAAATTTCTATTTGAGACATTTTTTTTTGTTTGAGAAATTTCATTTTTATTTTCATAAATATTGTACAAATTTCAATTGTTTCGTTTTTAACAAATATTTATAACGTATTGACTTAAACTAAAACAATTATTTTTGCAAAATTACATTTAAAGTTTCTTGTTACTTTTTAATTTTCAACAGTTTTTAATAAATATTATTTTTCTTGACAAATTTCTATTGTTTTTTTATTTGATAAATTTACGTTAATTTAAGAAATATTTTAGTTTTTACGAAATTTCAATTGTTTTTTTTAAAACATCGTTTTTTTTGGATCTTTTAAATATTGTTTGTTTTGATAAAATTCGATTGTTTTTTCTTCAGATATTTCAACTGTTTTTTTTTGTAGATTTTTATTGACTTAATAAAAAAAAAACATCAAGGATTATTAGAATTAAGGATGGCAACCGTTACTACGTGGTAATTCAACTAAACATTTATTTTACTTACGTTTCTAAATTATAAACTAACCTAACGTATTCTTGACCTACCTTAACATATCATACATTAGCTTGGCGTATTCTTGACCTGCCTTAATAAATAATACATTAGCCTAGCGTACTCCCGACCTTACTCAATAAATACTCTATTTAATAAATTTATTTATTTGCGGTTTAACCATTAAAAAAATAATAATCACTTCGTACACTAGCTTATGTTAAGGATTTGATAGGTTGATAAAACAAACATTGAGGTAGGTCAAGAGTACGCTTCGCTTGCTTAATGTTTAATTTGTTGAGGTAGGTCAAGAGTACGCTAAGGTAATATAAAAATTAAAAAAATATATTTTTTTACGAATTCAATTTTTTAAGTACACTGATATTTAACGTTAATTATTTAATTAATTTGTTTATTCAATTCGTTTGTATTTGACTTTTACTTCTTATTGTATATATTGTATTGCATTTAACCTTTATCTAACATGCATTTCATAAATAAATATATAATTGTACACAAATGTAAGAAAAAACAATATATACAAATAATTTTGACTGCATGTAGAAGGGCGGAGTTCATTCTTACGAATGATCTTCCACTTCATTTATATCACCTTTAAAGTGAAGTGATTGCTAAAAGACCCTACATTTATTTCAAGTAAATGCAAGTAAGAATATTGAATTATCGTTTGTCTGTTAACTACGGACCGGTTTGGGGTATTAGGGTCTCATCAGTGTAACCTTTAGACAATAATTGCAACCCTAATGTTGTTTCTATCACAACAGACATCTAGAGTAACATTTTGTTTCTCAGTCTTTAACTGAATTGCTCTGGTGAGATGAAAATATGCAGAAACCGGTTCATATCTGTCTGTAAATCTAGGTCTTTAAGGTGATTTCGTACAAACTTATTTACACTTAATATTATGAATGCCACTGTAAATACAGCTTATAATATTAAGTTTCTCTTTACGTACCTCAAACCTTACTGTTATTACAAAATTGTTTTCGTCTTTCGAATTTTAATCGTTCATCCATGTTTAATTTTCAAAAATTATTTGACCCGCACACGGATATTATTTTTCCATTAATCATTCGCGTTTGCAATTTTCTTCTCGCCGTTGCAAAAATTGAGAAGAAGAAAAAAAATGGCCGAGCCCGAGGCTCGGTGACCTCGACGTTCACCGCGCGCTTAACCAATTCATTCGGATTTGCATCGAACGGAAAATTCCATCTGACATTTCGACTTTAATACCGTTGAGTAATTTCGCGATGATAGTTTTAATGATTTTTTTCACCCTCCGATTATTAATTTTATAAGAATAATTGAATTTTGATGGAATCCAATCCAAAAAAATGGTTGTTTATTAACTAGGTCAAGGTCATAGAGTTTCTTGATTGAAATTAATGGTAACCTAAACACTTAATATAAATTTCCAATTCAGTACATTCCCTTTGTTATCCAAGAAAAAGTAATTGATTTTTGATGGAATCCATTAAAAAATGTTGATAGAATGAAGTGTACTGTGTAAACTCTAAAAGCTAATGCTAAGATAATAATGATGGTTATGACCGTTACTACTCATGCCGCTGCAACGGTCGTAACCATCATGATGACCTTGATATAAGCATTTAGAGTAATTGATTTTTGATGGATGCCAATTTAAAAAAAAATATGATAGAAATTGATTTTTGATGGAATCCAATAAAAAAAGTGCCTAAAATCTAAAAGCTAATATTAAGATAATAATGGTGGTTACGACCGTTATAATTCATGACGCTGTAACGGTCGAAACAATCATTGAGATCTTAATATAAGCATTTAGAGTAATTAATTTTTGTTGGAAGCCAATTGGAAAAGTAATGATAGAATCAAGTAAATTTACTGCTTAAGCTCTAAAAGCTAATATTAAGATTATTATGTTGGTTACGACCGTTAATATTCATGACGCCAAAATGGTCGTAAACATCCTCATGATCTTTAGTGTAGATTTTTATATGTGGTATTTTATTTTTTGATGTATGATGATTTACGATGTTGTTCACTGAGCTGATGAAAAAGGCGTGTGTACACCTAATGTATGATGTAATACGGTGATTAGCCTTGAACTTGGGCGTTAATAATGGAAAAATTAAGGGGGGCCATTAGGCTAGGCACGTTCGCCTGTGAAAGAGAAATAAATTGGCGGTAGAAATTGCGCGCTTAATCGTTACCGTTCCACTTTTGGCACGCATGCGGCTTTCCTCTTCGTCTGTGGTGAAGTGTTTTTGATGTCCAAAAAATTGACGAAACGTTGTTTTATTGTGAATCGAAAAATCGAATAATTTTAATGCATCAGCAACTAAAATTTGATGAATGAAATCTGACGGTTTGGCAGAAACACCGTTGTAATTTCGTTGTTAATAAAAACAAATGAATAAAACTATGCCATACAATCAAAAATTATTGTAGCTTCACGGATTATCAATCAAATTTTTTCCAACGTTCTTTAGTAAAAAAATATCGTTGATGGAAATCAAAATTTGATGAATGAAATCTGACGGTTTTGCAGAAACACCGTTGTAGTTTCGTTGTTAATAAAAACAAATGAATAAAACTATCCCAAACAATAAAAAATTATTGTAGCTTCATGGATTATCAATCAAATTTTTTCCAACGTTCTTTAGTAAAAAAATAATGTCGATGGAAACCAAAATTTGATGAATGAAATCTGACGGTTTTGCAGAAACACACTTCTAATTTCGTTGTTAATAAAAACAAATAAATAAAACTATCCCAGACAATCAAAAATTATTGTAGCTTCATGGATTATCAATCAAATTTTTTCTAACGTTCTTTAGTAAAAAAATAATGTTGATGGAAACCAAAATTTGATGAATGAAATCTGACGGTTTTGCAGAAACACCGTTGTAATTTCGTTGTTAATAAAAACAAATGAATAAAACTATCCCACACAATCAAAAATTATTCTAGCTTCATGGATTATCAATCAATTTTTTTCCAACGTTCTTTAGTAAAAAAATAATGTTGGCGGAAACCAAAATTTGATGAATGAAATCTGACGGTTTTGCAGAAACACCGTTGTAATTTCGTTGTTAATAAAAACAAATGAATAAAACTATGCCATACAATCAAAAATTATTGTAGCTTCACGGATTATCAATCAAATTTTTTCCAACGTTCTTTAGTAAAAAAATATCGTTGATGGAAATCAAAATTTGATGAATGAAATCTGACGGTTTTGCAGAAACACCGTTGTAGTTTCGTTGTTAATAAAAACAAATAAATAAAACTATCCCAGACAATCAAAAATTATTGTAGCTTCACGGATTTTCAATCAAATTTTTAGCAACGTTCTTTGGTAAAAAAATAATGTTGATGGAAACTAAAATTTGATGAATGAAATCTGACGGTTTTGCAGAAACACCGTTGTAATTTCGTTGTTAATAAAAACAAATGAATAAAACTATCCGAGGCAATCAAAAATCATTGTAGCTTCATGGAGTATCAATCAAATTTTTTCCAACGTTCTTTAGTAAAAAATAACGTTGATGGAAACCAAAATTTGATGAATGAAATCTGACGGTTTTGCAGAAACACCGTTGTAATTTTGTTATTAATAAAAACAAATGAATAAAACTATCCCAGACAATCAAAAATTATTGCAGCTTCACGGATTATCAATCAATTTTTTTCCAACGTTCTTTAGTAAAAAAATAATGTTGATGGAAACCAAAATTTGATGAATGAAATCTGACGGTTTTTCAGAAACTCTCTTGTAATTTCGTTGTTAATAAAAACAAATGAATAAAACCATCCCAGACAATCAAAAATGAGTGTAGCTTCTTGGATTATCAATCAAATTTTTTCCAACGTTCTTCAGTTAAAAAATAATATTGATGGAAACCAAAATTTGATGAATGAAATCTGACGGTTTTGCAGAAACACCGTTGTAATTTCGTTGTTAATAAAAACAAATGAATAAAACTATCCCAGACAATCAAAAATTATTGTAGCTTCATGGATTATCAATCAAATTTTATCCAACGTTCTTTAGTAAAAAAATAATGTTGACGGAAACCAAAATTTGATGAATGAAATCTGACGGTTTTGCAGAAACACCGTTGTAATTTCGTTGTTAATAAAAACAAATGAATAAAACTATCCCAGACAATCAAAAATTATTGTAGCTTCATGGATTATCAATCAAATTTTTTCCAACGTTCTTTAGTAAAAAAAATAATGTTGATGGAAACGAAAATTTGATGAATGAAATCTGACGGTTTTGCAGAAACACCGTTGTAATTTTGTTGTTAATAAAAACAAATGAATAAAACTATTCCAGACAATCAAATATTATTGTAGCTTCATGGATTATCAATCAAATTTTTTCCAACGTTCTTTAGTAAAAAAATAATGTTGATGGAAATGAAAATTTGATGAATGAAATCTGACGGTTTTGCAGAGACACCGTTATAATTTCGTTGTTAATAAAAACAAATGAATAAAACTATTCCAGACAATCAAAAATTATTGTAGCTTCACGGATTATCAAACAAATTTTTTCCAAAAATAATGTTGATGGAAACCAAAATTTGATGAATGAAATCTGACGGTTTTGCAGAAACACCGTTATAATTTCGTTGTTAATAAAAACAAATGAATAATACTATCCCAGACAATCAAAAATTATTGTAGCTTCATGGATTATCAATCAAATTTTTTCTAATGTTCTTTAGTAAAAAATAATGTTGATGGAAACCTAAATTTAATGAATGAAATCTGACGATTTTGCAGAAACACCGTTGTAATTTCGTTGTTAATAAAAACAAATGAATAAATCTATCCCAGACAATCAAAAAATTATTGTAGCTTCATGGATTATCAATCAAATTTTTTCTAACGTTCTTTAGTAAAAAATTAGGTTGATGGAAACCAAAATTTTATGAATGAAATCTGACGGTTTTGCAGAAACACAGTTGTAATTTCGTTGTTAATAAAAACAAATGAATAAAACTACCCCAGACAATTAAAAATTATTGTAGCTTCATGGATTATCAATCAAATTTCTTCCAACGTTCTTTAGTAAAAAAATAATTTTGATGGAAACCAAAATTTGATGAATGAAATCTGATGGTTTTGCAGAAACAGCGTTGTAATTTCGTTGTTAATAAAAACAAATGAATAAAACTATCTCATATAATCAAAAATTACTGTAGCTTCACGGATTATCAATCAAATTTTTTTCAACGTTCTTTAGTAAAAGAATAACGTTGATGGAAACCAAAATTTGATGAATGAAATTTGACGGTTTTACAGAAACACTGTTGTAATTTCGTTGTTAATAAAAACAAATGAATAAAACTATCGCAGACAATCTAAAATTATTGTAGCTTCATGGATTATCAATCAAATTTTTTCCAACGTTCTTTAGTAAAAAAATTATGTTGATGGAAACCAAAATTTGATGAATGAAATTTTATGGTTTTTCAGAAACACCGTTGTAATTTCGTTGTTAATAAAAACAAATGAATAAAACTATCCCAGACAATCAAAAATTATTGTAGCTTCACGGATTATCAATCAAATTTTTTCCAACGTTCTTTAGTAAAAAAATTATGTTGATGGAAACCAAAATTTGATGAATGAAATCTGACGGTTTTGCAGAAACACCGTAGTAATTTCGTTGTTAATAAAAACAAATGAATAAAACTCTCCCAGACAATCAAAAATTATTGTAGCTTCATGGATTATCAATCAAATTTTTTCCAATGTTCTTTAGTAAAAAAATATCGTTGATGGAAATCAAAATTTGATGAATGAAATCTGACGGTTTTGCAATATTTGGAATATACAGGTAATAATAATTTAATAATTTATATTCATTAATAAAAAAACGCTCTCTCTTTCTTTGATCGTGTTATTATTGTTTTTTATTATTGTTAAAATAAAAATCACGTCGAGACGTAAACGATGATGTTCTCTTCAAAACGATTCCTTCAAGTGGTGAAATTTTTTAGCTAGGAACGATGAATTCGAACTTATCGGTGCAGAGCAATAACTTCGAATCGGGCATGAAGAAGCCACCCCCGAATCCGACGGACGCCTCCTCGGACGACAGCGACATCGAGAGCGACCTAGTGTCGACCATCAATCATAACGCAGTCAATACACGTGTTGCCTTAAACAAGATCTACCAGTCGAACGGCAAGAAGGCCAGTCCCGTGGAGACGAACGGCGCGAACTTTTTCCAGCAGTATTTCCAAACGACGGGCCATCCGTCCAGGAACGTCGTCAACTACAGACGGCTGAGTCAGTGCCGCGAGGAGGATGAGGACGAGGAGAAGCGAGACCGCGGCGCTGACCACCCCGCCTCCGAGCTGGCCGCCATCTGCGGCAGTGATAAGAGCCTCTCGGAGTCGTCCTCGAGCGGATCAAAGTCGTCTGTGATAGATACGGTCAGCGGGCCGCAGCACAAGTTCGTCATCACCAAAACGAAAACGTGCGACGAACCCAAGGCGCCGACGCCGCCGCCTCCCACCGAGTTGAAGAAGCCCTCGGAGGCGGCGAAGATGTTCGCGAAGAGGAAGTACCACCAGGCGAACACCGTGCACTTTCCGCCCACCGATCCCAGGAAGCCGTCGGTCTACAATATTTTCGGCAGGGCGTCGTTACAGTCGCCGCACTATGACACCCGGTTTTTTGACAGTTCACTCATCGAAATGAAAAGCCAGACGAGCAGCGCCTCCACTCTGGATTGTGAGACCGCCGAGGAGGTGTGGGTGCGTAGGAATGCCGCCGATATGAAACGAGTAAGTCTATTTATTAATTTCTACAAAAATCGTCTTCAACTGTCCAAATCTAAAGTCAAAAGCAAAGTACTACTTTCTTCAACTTCTCCTGGAGATCAATTGGCCCTAGAAATTTCACTTTGACCGGCATCCTAGGGTTTTAATTGAATTTTATTAGGTCACAGCTTTAGATCTTTGTGTAATGATGATCTAGGCAGATTTGAAGCGCTTCCTAATTAAAAGGCTCGGATCGTCACGAGCAAAAGTTCTTTGATGATCTTGGTCGACCCGATTTTGGTGTTTCCCATGTTGTACCGGTCCCTTCAAACTTCTTCACTCATTTTCGTATGAGAGGTATGCTTGGCACCTCATTTAAATGTAAAAAAAAACAATTCAAATTTTTATTAAAAAGCTATTAAAATAAATGGTGATGTGGCCATTATAGTACTTTCCTTGCATTGCTCAATTTATGTACGATATATAAAAAATATCGGTGATATTAAAAAAACAGATTACAGTCATTAACAAATAAAATAATTCAAAGTGCTTTAAAACAATAACAATTTTAGTGAAACTAGTGATCATTAATGTTTAGTTACTTTAATATTTCAATGCCACAGATTTCAGAAATATATAATTTAAAAAAAACTAGTGAACATTTTTTGTTTCTTCAATATTTCAAAGCCACATGTTTTAATATGAATATCCTGCTAATTCCATCCAAACACATCAGGTTGTTTTCAGAAAACTCTAAGAAAAACTCTTCAAAGTGAATTTTATTAAAAAAACAATAGAGGAAATTCTTGGAAAATCTTGTGATCGCTAATTTTTGGTTTCTTTGACATTTGAAAGCTACACATTTTAGAAATATCCTTTACAAATTCCATCAAAATTAAGCAAGTGGATTAAAAAAAATCGAAGAAAAATAATTCAAAGTAATTAAAAAAACGATAAATTTTTGTGATCACTAATTTTTAAATTTTTCAATATTTCAAACACACATATTTCTAGAATAAATTCTGCAAAATCCATCAAAATTCACGTGGAAGTTTTCAAAAAAATTAAAGTAAAACACAACGTGATGATTTAAAAAAAAATAAATTTAAGTGAAAATTATTGAAAAACTAGTGATTATTAATCTTTACTTTCTTCGATATTTCAAAGACACATATTTCTAGAATATATCCTGCAAATTCCATCAAAATTCATAGGCTGATTTTTAAGAAATTTAATAAAAGTAAACACTTCAAAATATTCAATTTATTTTTCTCAATGTTGATTCATAAATTTTTTTCTACTGTACATAAGATGAATCCAATTGTTTTTTTTTTTTTGACGATAATTCAACCATTGAGAAATTTTTGTGAAAATGATTTTTTGTGTCGAATATATTGTCATATAGTAAAAATCTGAAATTCAATTTTCAATTGTTTTTATTTTTTATTTTGACGATAATTCGTAAACAACTGAGGGGATTTAAGAAATTTTTGCACAAATGAATTTCTCGTGTTGAATATATTAACGTAACGCAAAAATCAGAAATTTGATTTTCAATTGTTTTTAATTTTGTTTTCATAATTCCTAAACGGTTCGTCGTGTCAACGAAATTTTTACACCATTGAGTTTCTCGTATTGAATATATTGACGTAATGCAAAAATCCGAAATTCGATTTTCAATTGTTTTTTTCTATTTTGACGATAATTCGTCAACCATTGAGCGAATTTAAAATTTTTTTGCAAAAATGAGTTTCTCCTGTTGAATATATTGACGTAATGCAAAAAACCGAAATTCTATTTTCAATTGTTTTTTTTATTTTGATGATAATTCGTAAACAACTGAGCGGATTTAAGAAATTTTTGCACAAATGAATTTCTCGTGTTAAATATATTAACGTAACGCAAAAATCAGAAATTTGATTTTCAATTGTTTTTAATTTTATCTTGATAATTCCTAAACGGTTCGTCGTGTCAACGAAATTTTTGCACCATTGAGTTTCTCGTATTGAATATATTGACGTAATGCAAAAATCCGAAATTCGATTTTCAATTGTTTTTTTTTATTTTGACGATAATTCGTCTACCATTTAACGGAATTGAAAATTTTTTGTGAAAATGTTTTTTTGTGTCGAATATATTGTCATATAGTAAAAAATCTGAAATTCGATTTTCAATTGTTTTTATTATTTTGACGATAATTCGTAAACAACTGAGATGATTTACGAAATTTTTACAACATTGGGTTTCTAGTGTTGAATATATATCAACTTATGAAAATTTATAAACAAATATATTTGAAATTTAACAAAAAGAAACGAAACAATTTTAAAGAAGCAATTTAAATGAAAAAAAATGTCTCCTCACACAGTGACTTCATCAGGCAGATGACAGATGACATATGACATCTGCCTAATGAAGCCACTAATGCAGTGTTCCAACATTAAGGACTGTATTAATTTCCAACCAGGTAATTTCATTTGAAACAGTTGATTTTTTTTTTTTTTAATTTATAGCAATTTAAAATTTATATTAAAAAAACAGTTTTAAACGATTTAACCTTGCGAAAAACAGTTGACATTTTACAACAACGAAAATTCAATTCAAATTTAATATCTTCATATAATACAAAAAAAGAAAACAAATGAAAATTGATAAATAAAAAAGTTTAAATTAACTCAAAAAACAACAATCACAAACCTATAAAAACTGTAAAAAACAACAGGTTTTTTAAAAAAAAGTCACAATGAAACAGTTTAAATATAAAAAGCCAAACTTGCTGAAAAACTAAATAACAAATTTATTAAAAATTGTAGTACACAAAGAAGCAATTGAAAATTTTCTATTAAAGTAAAGTAAAATTTTTCAAGTAAAAAAAACAGTTGATAATATACACAAAAATTAAAAAGACTTTTTAAAAAAATATTACAAAAAATAATTGAAAACTAAAAAAACAAAGAAAAATAATATAACTTAATATACTTTTTTTTTTTAAAACTTTTACATAAATAATTAGTTTTTTTATTATTATGAACTTTTAAAAAAAAAAAATTTTTAGATTTGTTTAAACGCAGTCAAAATTCTACAAAAATAAACTTGATAATTTGATTTAAAAACCGTCTTTGAGAAGAAAAAACAATTTAAAAATAATGTTAAAAAACAATTATTATTCTATAAAAACATGAAAATTTACAAAAAAAAAAAACAATTGAAAGCTTAAAACAGAATCAAATGATACTTTTATATTTAAAGTAAACGAATAATATTGAATTTTGAGTTACGTGAAGATGAACAGTGATTACAAGTGTCTTTATTATTTAACCTTGCAAAAAACAAATGAAATTTTACAACAAAATAAAATATTTCATACAAAATACAAATGAAACCAAATGAAAATTTATAAACAACAAATAGTTGAATTTAACAAAAGAAAAAACAATCGCAAATTTGTAAAAAAAAGAAAATCAAAACAAAAAAGTTTAATTTTACAATTTTATAAAAAATCGTATAGAAACAATTTGAATGTAAAAAAAACAAATTTGTTAAAAAACAGATAAAAACTAAAAAGAAAAACAAATTGATCATAAAACTGTAAAAAAAAACACCACAAGTATAAAAGTGAAGTATTTTTTTTACGAAGAAAACCTTCTGCGCCGCGGTCTTCATGGTCCTTTTATGCTCCTCTTGATGTTTTACTTCCTGTGTAATCCTGTGTCTTGTATGAACTTCCAGGAGGATGCTCTTTAGCTGTTCTACAGGAATAACCTAACCTTAAACTTTTAAATATTAAGATAATGACATTGTCATATTTTTAGCTCTGGCCGAACATGGCCAACATTAGGGAAACTCCTCCAAGCGTTGTGCTGTCTTTTGCTCGTCACCTTGGGTGGCTAAATGAGTGATAGAACAACGGAGGTCTTTTCCAAACAGGGTGCACAACGGGCCTAGTGAGGTCTAGGTGCTTTGGTCAATGATTTGATCCAGATCCAGATTGTCATATTTTCATCACACTGTAGCTTCTTCAGGTGAAGAAAATCGTTATCTTAATATTTATAATGGATTTTCAAAGCCTAAGAGCCTTAACAATCAATCAACTTTAAAATCTTCAACAATCATTTATTTCGCATAACATTCGCGTTTTGCAGGTTGAATCGAGCGAACGTCGGCGTTTCGTTATTATTAATTATTTATCGGTCTGGTATCCTTGGCACAGTTTTTTTTTTTGTCTTCTACTTCCCCTCCCTAGCAGATTTTTGTTTCGCACACACACGCTGGCTAATAATTCGGCGATGTGAACGACCGAGCAGGAATTGGTTCAACACTCCGGCATCGATCCGCCAAGGCGGGCCGGCCGACTGCCGGTTGAAAAGATTTCGTACAAAGGAATTGAAAATAATTTTCTAATAATAAACAGTACTCTTCATCGGAACGAATTGAAATACTCGCCGTATTTTTCGCAATTACTGTAGCAAACAATTGAAATTGATCGATGTTAGTTGCCGCCATGTTTTTTCTTTGTTCCATGCTTAGAGCGAATGACCTGAAATGATATATTTTTTAAACATTAAAACAAACCTTCTTTGAAAATAAAAACACATTATTATTATTATTATTTATAGAATTAATTAATTAGAGAATAAATATAATATTTAATTCAGATTTTCAATTGCTTTTTTTAGAATTTTCTATTCAAAATTGTTTAAAGGTTAGATAATTTTACAGCAGTTTCTCGTCTATTTATTTAGATTAATTTAGTTGCAAAATTTCTAAAAGTTCATTCCAAATCGTAGGAATTTTCTTATTAGATTCTAGAATTTTAGCCATTTTATTCGAGAATTTTGAGTTCTTTAACATCAAAGGGCCAATATTTATGTAGTGGATGGGTTTCCAATAACCCAACTTTTTCAATTCTTTTAGTAATTGTTTTGTAAAAAAGTTCAAAAAATTTTTTCTTCAAAATGCAAAAAAATTGTTATTGGATTCTAGAATTTTCCAGCAGTTTATCTTCAGGTTTGAAAGAAATTTTAACCACTTCTTACTTTCGCTGAACTTTTTAGTATTTTCTCTGCGAGGTTTCTATTTTTTCCAATTTCTCTTCTGGAAAAAAATAGAAACCTCGAAATTAACTTTTCAGAAATTTCTATTTCATTTGTAAAAAAATCCAATTTTAACCTTCTTTTTGGAATATAGAAATCACTGTATGTATATTTTTTAGAATTTCTAAAAATTTCCTGAAATTTATTTTCTTTTGTTATAGAATTTTACAGTAAATTTTCTTCTATTTTACTAACATATTTAATTATAGAATTCTATAAGTTTTTTCTTCCAAGATGTATAAAAATTCCAGTAATTTATAATAATAAATTTTTAAAAGATTTTTAATGTTCTAAAATTTTTCCACATTTTTCTTGTAATTGCAATTTTTCTGTAGAAATTTATTTTCCAAAACGCGGGAATTTTCTTCTAGAGTTTCTTATAAATTTACTGCTATATTTTTTAGGGGTTTTAGGACTTTCAGTTTTAAAGATCTTATTAAAGTTTTAGATTTTTATTAATTTTTTTTTTCTTACAGATTTCTAGAATTTTCCAGCAACTTTTTTCTAATTTTAGAATTTTTTCTAATGTTATAAACATTCAACATTTTGGCTTTATTGACAGTTTCTATTAAATAAAGCCAAAAATGTTAAATGTTATAAGCTTCAATTAAATTTTTCTTGTTTATTACTAACATTTTTAATTCTAGAATGTCTTTGTATGGTTTATTTTCCTAGAATTTTCTTTCTTTTTTCTTGAATGAGTTTTAGAATTTTCAACTTTTTCCACTTCATTCACGATATATAATAGTAGTAGTACTTTTTCACTTTTTGTCTAATTAATATTTCTAGAAATGTCTTTTCCAAAATGCTGTCAGCAATTATTATTAATTTATAATTTATTTATAAAACTTGGGTTAATGTTGCTTGCACTTAACATTCCAATATTTCTTCATCGGTTTCTATTTTATTTGAACCTATTTCGCTTCAATTTTTTTCTTTCAAGTTCCTCTTTAGTATTTTAGAAAAAAGGTAGAAAGTTCTGCACCAGTAACAAATGTTGGTGAGTTCTTGAAAAATGAAAGAGAATTTGCTGGAGATTTATAGCACTTTTAAATAAAATTCTCAAAATTTACAAAAAATCTGAAAACAGAAAAGTTTTAGAATATTTCTTTGTCTTTGTCAATTATCATCTGCCATCTATAATCTACTATTATCTATTTGATATTTGTGAACTGATTTCTACCAACTGCCATCTGTCACCTAATATTTGTCAATTTTTATCCATCAACTGACATATATTACCTGTATACTGTTGTCTATCAACAGATATGTGTTAACTGTTGTTTTTGATTTGTCAACTGTCATTTTAACAACTGTTATATGTCAACTGTTATTTATCATCTCTAAACTGTCGTCTATAATGTATCAATTGTTATCAATTAATTCACATTTGTCAACTGTTATTTCTCAATTGGTATCTATCAACTGTCATTTGTCAGTTGTAATCTATCAACTGTCAACTATCACCTGCAAGCTGTCATTTATAATCTGTTTATTTTTGTCAACTGCTATCTCTAAACTGTCATTTCTCAATTGTAATATGTCACCTGACATTTGTCAATTTTCATTTGTTAACTGTCATATGTATGTGTTCTTGAGTTATGTGAAGATTACATTAATAATAAAAACGCAATTAAATTCCTTTTCTTCACTGTTTAGGGAGTGAAGAAAGCAATTGAACCGCGTTTTTGTTATCAACTGTCATATATTATCAGTCAACTGTTGTCTATCAACTGTTGTTTTTGATCTGGTAACTGTTATCTATCGTCTGTCAACTGTCATTTATTATCTCTATGCTGTCGTCTATAATCTATCAACTGGTATCTATTAACTCACATTTGTCAGCTGTTATTTCTTAATTGGCATCTATCAACTGTCATATGTCAATTGCAATCTATCAACTGACAACTATCATCTGTAAGCTATCATTTATAATCTGTTTACTTTTATCTATATAATATTTGAGAGATCTCAATTTTCATTTCTTAATTGTCATCTGTCAGTTGACATTCGCCAATTTTTATCTGTCAACTCTCATATGTTATCTGTACGACTGTTTCCTATTAACTGACATTTGTCAACAGTTCTTGTCTGTCAACTCGTGTTTATCATTTATCATCTATCATCTGTCAACTCTTATTTTTATCTGCCAACTGTCACTTGGCAACCATTTTTTGCCGTCTGTCAACTATTACGTGTTAATTATTGTCTATCAACGGTTGTCTATCAACTAACATTTGTCGAGTGTTATCTGACAATTGTCATTTCTTAATTGGAATCTACAACTGTCATTTATCAATTATCATGTCACGTGTCATTTGTTGATTTTCATCTGTTAACTATTGTCTATCAATACTCATTTGACAACTATAATTTGTCAGCTGTTATTTCTCAATTGGCATCTATCAGCTGTCATTTGTCAATTGTAATTTGTCAACTACCATCTGTAAACTGTCATCTATAATCTGTTAACTGTTATCTATTTGATATTTGTCGACTGTTACTTCTCAACCGTCAATTTCTCAATTATCATCTGCCACCTGCCATTTTTCAATTTTCATCTGTTAACTGTTGTCTATCAAATAACATTTGTCAACTGTTATTTCTCATCTCCCTGCTGTCACTTGGCAACTGTTACCTGTTGTATGTCAATTATCATCTGTCAACTGCTGCCTATCAACTAGCATTTGTCAACTATTATCTGTCAACTGTCAATTCTAAATTATCAATTATCATTTGGCAACTGTAATTTATCGACCGTTATTTTTCATCTATCAATTGTCACTTGGCAACTGTTATCTCTCATCTGTTAAGAATTGTGTGTCAATTATCATCTGTCAACTGTAATCTGTTAAATGTCAGTTTGTATCTCTTAACTGTCATTTGTTAATTATCATCTGTCAACTGCCATTTGTCAATTTTCATTTGTTAACTATTGTCTATCAACTATATATTTCATGTGTCAATTGTCACTTGGCAACTGGTATCTCTCGTTTGTCAACTATTGTTTGTCAGTCATCGTCTGTCAACTGTTTTCTATCAATTAACATTTCTCAACTGTCATTTCTAAATTCACATCGATTCTATTAACTGTCATTTGTCAATTGTCGTTCATCAACTAACATTTATCAAATGTTATCTGTCAATTATTATTTCTCAACTGACATCAGACAACAGTCAGCTATCAACTGTCATCTTTAATTTATTGACTGTTATATATTAACTCACAAACGTCATTTCTCAATTGGCATATATCACCTGTCATTTGTCAATTTACATCTGTCAACTTTTAGCTATCATCTGTAATTGGTTTACTGTTATCTATTTGTTATTTGTCAACTATTATCTGTCAATTGACATTTGTTAACTGTTGTTTTTGATCTGTCAACTGTCATTTGGCAACTGTTATCAGTTGTCTTTGTCAATTGTAATCTGTTAACTATCATCTGTAAGCTGTCATCTATAATCTACTTACTTTTATCTATTTGATATTTATCAACTGTTATCTCTCAACTGTCATTTCTTAATTGTCATCTGTCATCTGAAATTTGACAATTTTCATCTGTCAACTGTCATATATTATCTTTAGACTGTTGTCTATCAATTGATATTTGACAACTGTGGTTTTTGATCTATTAACTGTCATTTGGCAACTGTTATCAGTCGTCTTTGTCAATTGTAATCTGTCAACTATCATCTGTAAGCTGCCATCTATAATCTGCTTATTTTTAACTATTTGATAACATCTGTTAGCTCTCAAACGACATTTCTTAATTTTCATCTGCCATTTGTCAATATTCATCTGCCAACTGTCATGTATTATCTGTAAACTGTTGTCTATTAACTGACATTTGTCATGTGTTCTTTTTGATCTGTCAATTGCCATTTGGTAATTTGGTTATCTATTGTCTGCCAACTCATGTTTGTCAATTACCATCGGTCATCTGTCAAATATTACACAAATTTTACAAATTTTAAGCAAAATATTTAATTAATTAAGTATAAATTAAAATAAATATCTACAGCTGTAGAACGAATCAGAAGAAATTCTGGAATAAATGGAACATTCCATCAGGGTTTGACTGGAAGAACATTCTGAAGAATGAAGTCCGCCTGTGATTCCTGTGCTCAAAATTTAATGTATTTTTTTTATATATGTGTCTATTAATGTATTTTGTTAACAGGTAATCCAAAGCATCATAATAAATAATAACTATCATTTATCATCTCTAAGCTGTTTTATACTACTATAATCTATCAACTGTTTTCTATTAACTCACATTTGTCAACTCTTATTTTCCAATTGGCGTCTGTCAACTGTCATTTGTCAATTGACATCTGTCAACTTTCAGCTATCATTTGTAAGCTGCCATCTATAATATTTTAACTGTTTCTTTGTCATTTGTCAACTGTTATTTATCTCTTAACTGTCATTTCGCAATTATCATCTGTCAGCTGCCACTTTTCAATATTCTTCTGTTTACTGATGTCTATCAACTAACATTTGTCAACTGTTATTTTTCATCCCTCAAATGTCACTTGGCAACTATTACCTGTCATATGTCAACTATTGTTTGTCAATTATTATCTGTTAACTGATGTCTATGAACATTTGTCAACTGTTGTCTATCAACTGTCATTTCTCAATTGACATCTATCAACTGCCATTTGTCAATTGTCAACTGTCAGCTGCCAATTGTCAATCATAATCTGCTAACTGTTATCTATCAACTAACATTTGTCACTTGTTATTTTTCATGTGTCATATCTTCTGTCAACTGTTGTTTCCCAAATATCATCTGTCCACTGTCATTTATTATTCTCAAGCTTTCGTCTATAATCTGTCAATTGTTATCTATTAACTAGAATTTGTCAACTGTCACTTCTCAATTGGCATATACCAACTGTCATTTGTCAATTGACATCTGTCAACTTTCAGCTATCATATGTAAGTTGTCATCTATAATATATTTACTGTTATCTATTTGATATTCGTAAACTATTATCTCTCAACTGCAATCTGTCACTTGACATTTGTCAATTTTTATCTAACTGTCATATATACTGACATATATACTAGACTACTGTCTGTCAACTGTCATGTATTAACTGTTGTTGTTGGTCTGTCTATTGTTACCTGTCGTCTTTGTCAATTGTAATCGGTCAACTATCACTATACTTTTATCTATTTGATATTTGTCAACTGGGTTCTCTCAAGTGTTATCTATCAGCTGACTGTTGTCAATTTCACCCTTTGTTGTATATCAAGTGATATTTGTCAAGTGTCATTTGGCAATTGTTATCTGTCGTCTATAATCTATCAACTGTTATCTATTAACTCATATTTGTCAACTACTATTTCTCAATTGGCACTTATCAACTCTCATTTGTCAATTACAATCTGTCAACTATCATCTGTAAGCTGTTATCTATAATCTGTAAATGTTTTCTACTTGACATTTGTCAACTGTCATTTCTCAATTATCATCTGCCAGCTGTCATTTTCTAATATTCATCTGTTAACTATTGTCTATCAACTACTATTTATCAACTGTTATTTTCCATTTGTCAACTGTCACTTGATAATTATTACCTGTCGTCTTTCAACTGTTGTTTGTCAATGATCATCTGTCAACTGTTATCTATAAATTAACATTCGTCAACTGTCATTTCTCAATTGGCATTTATCAACTGTCGTTTCTCATCTGTCAACTTCCATTTGTCAATTTTCATCTGTCAACTGTCATATATTATTAATAGACTGTTGTCTATCAACTAGCATTTGTCAGTGTTGTTTTTGATCTGTCAACGATCATTTGGCAAGTGATATCTGTCGTCTGCCAACGCATGTTTGTCAATTACCATCTACCATCTGTCAACTGCCATTTATCATCTCTAAGCTGTCGCCTATAATCTATCAATTGTTATCTATCAACTCTTATTTGTGAACTGTTATTTCTCTATTGGCACCTATCAACTGTCATTTGTCAATTGTAATTTATCGACTATTATCTGTAAGCTGTCATCTATACTCTGTTTACTGTTATCTGTTTAACATTTGTCAACTGTTATCTCTCAATTTTTGTCTTTCAGCTCACATTTGTCAATTTTCCTATGTCAACTATTATCAATCATTTGACATTTGTCAACTGTTGTTTTTTATCTATCAACTGTCATTTGGCAACGGTAATCTGTCATCTTCCAACTCATGTTTGTCAATTACCATCTGTCAATTGTCATTTATCGTTTCTAAGCTGTCGTAATTTATCAACTGTTATCTATTAACTCACATTTGCCAATTGTAATCTGCCAACTGTCAACTATCATTTGTAAGCTGTTATCTCAATTATCTTCTGCCGTTTTTGCCATTTTTCAATTTACAGATGAAAATTATTGTCTATCAAATAACATTGTCAACTGTAATCTGTCAATTGTTATTTTTCATCTGCCAATACACCTCTCCTCTGTCATCTATTGTTTGTCAATTATCATCTGTCAACTGTTGTCTATAAATTAAAATTTGTCAACTATAAGCTTGATAGCTGTTATTGTTCATATGTCAATTATTATCTAGCATCTATTAACTGTTGTTTATCAAATATCATCTGTCAACTTCCATTTATTATAATCTGTTATCTATTAACTAACATTTGTTAACTGTCATCTGTCATTTCTCAATTGGCATATATCAACTGCCATTTGTTAATTGTCAGCTGTCATCTTTAAATTGTTTACTGTGTCCGTTAGATATTTGTCAACTGCCACTGCTCAATTGTCATTTGTCAGCTGCCATTTGACAATTTTCATCTAACAACTGAGAAAGAGAAAACATTTCGAAAAATTCGTATTGTACAATTTCCATTAAATAAAACCAAAAATGTTAAAAGGAATGGACTAAAAAAATTCTAAAATGTAAGAGAAATTACTGAAAAATTCTAGAAATCTTTAAGAAAAAAAGATTTGGTCATTTTAGAATTTCTAAAGAAACTTCTAAGAATCTGAAACATTTTTTGTTTTAAGTGAAAGATAAATTACTGTAGAATCCTAGAACTACTTAAAAATTTAATAATCTAGCTGAAAATTGCTAAGGAACTAGAAGAAAATATTTGCAATTTAAAAAGATATTTCTAGAAATATAGCAACTACATGAAAACAATGGGGGAACATTTTGGAACATTTTTTTTTAATGTAAGATTACGTAAAATTACTGTACGTTTTATAACTCAAAAAATCTAAGAAGATAAAACGTAGGAAAACAATACAAATAATTCTACAATTAAATATGTTGGTAAAATGGAAAAATTACTAGAAAAATTTATAACCCTGGAAGAAAATTCTCCCAATAGAAGAGAAAGTCCTGAAAATTTCTAGAGATTTTAGAACATTCCAAAAAAACATTTTTGATATGTACATTTCAAAAAGACGAAAATAGAAATTGCTGAAAAAACTAAGAACCTGAAATGAAATGGAAAAAAAATTGGCAAACAAAAAACTAGAAACATTGAAGACGACTAGTAACCAAATAAGTTCAGCACAAGCAAAACTATGGTTAAATATTCTCAAAAAATGAAAGAAAAATGCTGAAAAATTTCCTGAATTATTTTCAATTGATTAATGTTGATATTATTTTGTAAAGAATTGATTTTCGAATTATTACATTACTGTTAACAACAGCCACAAACCGTTATCTAATTAGGGTCACGACGATTTTGAGGGCATGGAATTTTTTTTTTTTCTCCAAATTTGATAAGACGAGCGGAAATTTATCACGGACACACGTTTAGTAGGTTTCGAGATCGCTCAACAAGCACGACGCTTTTGAAATCGCATTTCAGAAAGGAGGAATCTAATCAATTCGATGTAAACATTTACACGATGACGATATCGATCGTCCGTCCGCACTAATAAAATCGAATCGATGCGATGTGATGCGAATGTATGCACACAACAGCGCGCGATTTAAAGTTCGCATCGTGTCGAGTGGTTATGGCCAAGGTCGAAACACGATATCGATTTCAAGTATTCATTGTTCCGTTCGTGTTTGTTATTAATTAAGTCAACGAAGGTGATTTCCTACACTGATATTGTTAAATATAAATAATATGAATGCAAGATAAATCACATCTCTGATAGTAGAAACAAGTCGCGTACCTAAATAAAATCTTGAAATCTAAATCTTATATGCACTATTCCAAAACTTAAAGGCAGTTTTTCATAGTCATAAAAAATGTTTGAAAACTGTAAAGTATAATTTCTCTATATTTTCTAGGTTTTGATAATCATATGGTGGACTTCGTTGCTCTATATTACTGTGCCTAAATGGTCAGGTTGATAGAGCGTTGGACTAGTGATTCAAAGATCTCAGATTTCAAGTACATTTTTCTCTAAATTTAGCGCGAATATTAAGTATTCGGTATTAAAATTAATCTTATCTGCGCTTTTTGGTGGTCGTCTAGTGGGAAATATCTCCGTTAAATATTTACATAGCTGGTTTTTGAGTTTGTTTACCTGGAATCCACGACTTTTCCAATTCCCTTATCTTGGCTCGTGGTGGATTTTTCGTTAGCGTCAAGTATCTCGGCGTTGTAATTTTATTTGCGAATGAATTTGCTCTAATGCCGGCATTAATAATAAATTGAGCAGAATGAGCATCACGTGCCGTGTTTGTTTGTGTGTCCGTCGGGCCGGCGTTTTATTTAATGAGCGCTAGGATGCGTAATGATCGCGATGGGGGCCTCCGATCAATTGTCGTTAATCCCGCACCGACGGCAATTGGTCAGCAGGAGACGGCGAGGGAACGTGATTCCACTTAATGATAATAATATCCAGCGTATTAATTCCCTTTCGCGGAACGACACATGGTTTATGTGTTGTCGGTGCCTCCTGATGCTCGATTGATTCAGCTGCAAAGGTCACATTCGTTGATGAATTATCCTCATGACTCCACGACGTAATCTATTGTTTTATTAATTGATTATTAGCAGGAGGGTTTTGATGCAATCTATATGATTTAAAGCTGAAATAGGAAGGATAGTAAAAAGTTCTGATGGTTTTCCGCTAGATGTCTTTAGTGAACTATATCTATACGGCAATTTAAAGGTTTTGTCTTAGGTCAAGGCAGTTGTACTACTGTATCTAATACAGTAGTGGTTTCAACGATTCAGTTTTGGTAATATGGATGGCGAAGAAGAGGCACGCTCTGGTTAGTCAATCGTCGAAAATGTTGATCAAAACATGTGAGCTCTAATTCCATTGTCTAGGAACTAAAGGTTAACTAGAAACTAGAAGTGTGAAAAGTAAGAAGCTCGATTTATGTGGACCAAAAAACCTATTGGACCTAGTTAAAGCTGAAACGTAACAAAACTGATACATCTTCTGAAGTGGTTGGTGACTGGTGATGAAAAACGGTTCATATACGAGAACAACAACTTAAAAAAGATGGTGAGCTTGCCCAAACGATCGCGAAGCCCGGATTATAGCAGCCAAGAAAGTGTAACTGTGTGTCTGGTTGGATTGGAAAGGAATCATCCACTATGAGATACTCCCATCAGTCCAAATACTCAATTCAAACCTATACTGTCAACAACTGATCAAATTGAAGAAGGCCAGAATTGCTTCAGGCGCGCCATTAATTGCTTCGAAAACAATAAATATATCAAACGGGCGTTGATTGTATTTAAGTGGGCGTCAGTGAAATTGACCTTGGAAATTGAATGATGATGATTGATTAAGTAATGAGTAAGAATATAAATTTAAATTACCGAGAAAATTATATTAATTTTCACATCGAATAAATAAACTAATCGATTCGCTTTCGTTTCAAATAATCACACTTACATCATAATTGTTTTTTTTTAACACGTCACAATCACTGAATAATTATTTAAGAACATTAGGTACGTGCTGTAACGTATTTGCATATCACATGAATAATTATCGAGCGCGCACATGTTGTATATCCACAGGATGCAAGCCGCCACTCAAGGTCAAGGCCAAATGCAAGATATCGATTGATATTTTGTGTGCATATCGACAGATGCATTGCAATTGATTAAACTTAGGGATTTCACATGATCATGAACAGTCGATTTTCATAAATTTCATCTCAATTCACCAATTAATTAATAAATTAATAAAACCTTTGTTGTGTTTTTATTTGCTTCAACGTGGTACATCTTGCTTTTGCTTTCTGACGTTCATCAATACATCTTCTCCAAATACATCGGATTTGTTTTTCTTGAACAACATGTTTACCTTTTCTATAGTAAAAGAATAAAATTTGCCAAAAATACTGCTTTTCAATTGCCCATATTTTCCCGTAGGTTTTGGTTGGAGCCGTATCAACTCCAACCAAAACGTACTGCTTAGAAACAATCAAACGTTTTCACAAGTAATCCTTCTTTATCAGTCAAAACATATAATGATGATGATATAAAAAGTATGATTAATCCAGGTACCTTTCAAAACACATATTTTCGTTAGAGTTTCAACTCCAAAAAATTTCGTAGTCGAAAAACAAAATTTATTTACATCTATTGATCGGAATACAATTCTGCTAAAGACCTCCGAGGTCTCTTTCGGCCTTACCTCCTCCGCTAAATGATATAATTCGCGTTAGACGGCAAAACGAAACCGGTTTTCCCACCACGTGTGTTCATATCATCACGTGTTTGCTTGCACTACATATCGACGATGATTTAATATTCCCCCGTGAAATGGACACCCGTTTTGTTGCCTCATTCGATTATCACGGTTATTTATAGCGTAAACTCGTTGTAAAGAATAAACGTCGTTTAGGTGAATAAATACAACAAAAGAGGTCATATAAATACATTTCATTTCAACCACTACACACCACCAACCGAAAATGGCAAATGTATGACAGTTAATAATTGACAGATGACAATTAACACATGAAAAATTGCAGTTGTCACATGACAATCAAATGACAACCCTCCAGCAGGCTGAAGGACCTACGGTCGATATCCAGAAGAGGACGAAATACAATAATTATTGTAAAAGGTTAAATGAAAATAATTTTGACGTTTTTATACCACTATTTATTGCATAATATACACAAACAAAGTTTGACATGTGTCAAAAATGGATAATATATTGTAATACTATTTACAATAAAGATGTTTTCTCTCTCTGATACTTGACAACCCCCCACCCTACATATAGATTCTAAATTTCTTACAGACACAAGTTCAGGTCTTCTGAAACTAGCAGTAATATTAGGGATGATGTCAATAATTTTGGCATGGCTGTGTGGCCACTTTTTCACCATATAATTGCAGTGATATTACCGACAATCTCTTGAGGAATATTTGTGTGTGAAGGAATTTTTGTATATAAAAATTTATTAATAAAACTGTAGGGAATGTTTTACTGATTGGAGGGTGGGTTAGTGGCCACCCACCCGCCCTACATATACATACTTTCCTCTCACCAAGTAACACGACAGGTTTCCCGAAACACAACATCTCGGTCAGTGATGATGTTTAGAAAAAAAAATAGTATTTTAAGAAGGTATCCTATTGCAGTTAAGAATTTAAATGTTAGATGATTGTTAAATGACAGGTGACAGTTAGTAAATGACATTTGACAAATAACTACTGATGGGTAACAATTGATAGTTAACAAATTACATATGATAGTTGACAGGTAAGAGTTAAAAAATGACAGTTGACACATATTAGCTGATTGATAAGTCTTAACAGATGACAGTTAACAAATGACAAGTGATAACTGACATATGACAATTAACATATGATAGCTGAATGATAATAGCTGACAGTTAAAAGTTAAGAAAAGACAAATGAGAGTTAACAAACGACAGGACACAATTGACAAATGATAACCGAAAGATAACAGTCGACAGATAATAGTTAACAAATAACAGATGGAATTTGACATATGGCATTTGATCACAGTTAAGATATAACATACCACAATTGACATATAATCAGCTAACTGATGACAGCAATTAACTTAGATAGTTGACAAATGATAATTAACAAATGACAGATCACAATCGGCATTTGACAAATGACAGTTAAAAATTATCTATGACAGTTGACAGATTACAGTTAATAAATCACACTTAATATCTAACAGATAACAGTTTAAAAATAACAATTGACAGTTAAGAAATGACAAGTGAAATTTGCCATATGACAGTTCACAGAGGACATATGACAGTTAATAAATAACAAGTGACAATTAATATAATAGTTTCACAGATGACGGTTGACAAATGACATGTGACAGTTAAGATATAATAACTAACGTAAAATATTTAATCTCAAAGTTTTCAAATGTACAGGGTGAATCCCGTTAACAAAGGTAAAGGTATAACAGTTAAGAAATGACATAATTGACAGATAACAATTAACATATGAAATATGATAACTGACATACAAAAGTTGACAGATGGCTAACGAGATAAATTGTTCATATAAAAGATAACAGATGACATGGCATACCATAGTTAATCGATAACAGTTGACAGATGACTATTGACAAATGACAAATGTCATATGATAAGTAACATAACAGCTATGAAATAATAGTTGACAAATGTTAATAATTGATAGGTGAAATTTGACATATAACAATTGACAGTGAGAGCTGACAGATTACAGTTTAGAAGTCACAGTTAATATACAATAGATGACAGATAACAGTTAACAAATGACAAATCAATTTGACATATGGCAGTTTTCAGATGACCGATGACAGTTAATAAATAGCATATGACAATTGACATTATAATAATGGACAGATAGGAGTTAACAAATAACAGATGACAGTTAACATAAAATAACTCATATGATAGTTGAGAAATGACAGATGAAAATCATGACAGGTGACAATTCATATTGACAGTTAACAAATAGCAAGTGACAATTATCATAATAGTCAACAAATGGGTATTTACAAGTAAGAGTTGACAGTGACCATAGAATAATAACTCACAGAAGAGTTGATAAATGACAGATGACAATTCATATATGACAGTTGACAGATGATAGTTAATAAATCACATTTGATAGTTGTCGGCTAAAAGTTGACAGTTTACTTATAAAAATTGACAGACGACAGTTAAGGACGGACGAGTAAAATTAGTCATATAATAGTTGACAGATGATATGACATATCATAGTTAATAGATAATAGTTGATAGATGACTATTAACAAATATTATAGATGACATAACAGTTCAGAAATAATAGTTGAATGTGATAGTTAACAATCACAGGTAGAATTTAACGAATGACAATATGACAGTCGACAGATTACAGTTAATATATGATAGATGACAGATAACAGTTGACAGATGACAGTTAACAAACGCCAAGTAAAATTTGAAATATGACAGTTTTCAGTTGAAAGATGACAGTTAACAAATAACAAGTGACAATAGAAATAACTCACAAAATATTTGAAAAATGACAGATGGTAATTGACAGATAGGATGTGATAGCTTACATATAAAAATTAACAAATGACACTTAAGAATTGAGTTAAATTAGTCATATAATAATTAACATATGACATGACATATAATAGTTAATAGATTATAGTTGACAGATGACTGTTAACAAGTATTATAGATGACATAAGTTGACAATTGACAAATGACTGATGATTAATGATAAGTGCTATTTTACTTGGTTGTTTACAGCTAATAGTTAAGAAATAATAACTGACAGAGAAAGATTTACAAATAATCTATAACAGTTGACAGATTACAGTTTACAAATCACAATTAATAAATGATAGATGGCAGATAACAATTGTTAATAACAAGTAAAATTTAACATATGATAGTTTACAGATGACAGATGACAGTTAGCAAGTAGTAAGTGACAATTGATATAATAGTCAACAGATGGAAGTTAACAAATAACAGGTGACAGTAACTCACATAACAGTTGAGAAATAACAGATGAAAGTCAAAGACAGGTGACAATTCATATATGACAGTTAACAAATGACATATGATGGTGGTCAGATAAAAGTTTACAGATGGAATCTGATAGCTGACATATAAAAATTGACAGATGATAATCAAGAACTGGCGAATAAAAATTGGGCATATAGTAGTTGACAGATGTCATGATATATCAAAGTTAATAGATACAGTTGACAGATGACTATTAACAAATAACAGTTATCATATTATAGATGACATAACAGTTAGAAATAATAAATGATAGTTAACAATTCACGGATAGAATTTAACAAATGACAATTGACAGATTACTATTAAAAAATGACAAGGGACATTTTACATGATATTTAAGTTATCAGCTGAGAAATAATAGATGATAGATGACAGTCAATAATTGATAAGTGACAGTTGACAGATAACAGTTTACAAATGACAGGTGACAATTGAGTTATGTTATGATAGCTGACAGACAAAAATTGACAGATGTCAGTTAATAAATTAAAGTGATATTTGACATATGATGGTTAGCAGATAACAGTTGACAAATGACAGCTGTCTTACTATACCTGATAGATAACAATTGACAAATAACAGTTACTAATTGACAGGTATAGTTGACAGATAAAATTAACAGATGACAGTTGCTAATTCACATGTAACAGTTGATATATGACAGTTTAAAGATAACAGTTGACAGATTTTGCCATATGACAATTGACAGATGACAGTTAACAAATAATTTATGATAGTTTACAAATCACAGTTAATATATTATAGATGACAGTTATGTCAAGTAAAATTTAACATATGACAGTTTAGAGATGACAGATGACATTTAATATATAGCAAGTAACAATTGACATTAAAGTTTATATATGGGAGTTTATAAATGACTGGTGACAGTTAATATAGTATAACTCACATAACAGTTGAGAAATGACAGATTAAGATCAATGACAGATGACAATTCTTATAAGACAGTTGACAGATGACAGTTAACAAATGACATATGATAGTTGTCATATAATAGTTTACAGATAACAATTAACAGATGGAATGTGATAGCTGACATAAAAATTGAGAGATGACAGTTAAGAACTGACGAATTAAATTGGTCATATAATAGTAGTTGACAGATGACGTGATACATTATAGTTAATAGATAACAGTTGACGAACGGCTATTAACAAGTAACAGTTAGAAATAATAGATGATAGTTAAAAATTCACAGGTAGAATTTAACAAATGGCAATTGACAGATGACAAATGACAAGTGAAATTGTTTATGATAGTTAACAGATATCTATTGAAAAATAATAGTTGATAGATGACAGTTGACAATGAGAGCTGTCCTATGATACCTGAAAGACAGATGACACTCAATTGACAGATGACAGTTACTAATTGACAGGTACAGTTGATAGATAAAATTAGCATATGAAAAGATGATAGATAAATAGATAAAAAAAATAATAGTTGACATATGACAGTTGAAAGATAACAGTTGACAGATGATAGTTAACAAATAACAAAAAAATATGTCCCATCATAGTTGATATTAACAGTTGACTGTTATCAACTATCATGGGACATTTTTTTTGTTTGTTATTTGTATCGACCTGAGAGATAATAATTGACAGATGACATTACCAATTAACAGGTATAGTTGACAGTTAACAATTATCATATGAAATATGATAATTGAGAAATAATAGTTGACAGATACTAATTGTCAGATAACAGTTGACAAATGACAGCTGTCATACTATACCTGACAGATAACAGTTATTAACTGTACAGTTGATAGAAAAAATTAACAGATGAAATATGATAGTTGATAAATAAAAATTAAGAAATAATAGTTGACATGTGAAAATTGCTAATTGACAGGTAACAGTTCACATATGACAGTTTAAAGATAAAAGTTGACAGATGATAGTTAAAAAATAACAAAAAACTATGTCCCATGATAGTTGATATTAACAGTTGACAAATGACGGCTGTCATACGATACCTGCCAGATAACAATTGACAGATTATAGTTACTAATTGAGAGGTACCGTTGACAGATAACAATTACCAGATGAAATCTGATAGATAGATAACAATTGAGAAAAAACAGATGACAGTTACTAATTGACAATTAACAGTTGACAGATGGTAGTTAACAAATAACAAGTAAAATTTGTCCTATGATAGTTGAAATATGACAGATGACAAATCATAGTTAACAGAAAAAAATTGACAGATTATTATTGACAAATGACAGTTGTCGTATGATAGCTGACAAATAACCGTTGGCAGATAAAATTTAACAAATAACAAGTAAAATTTGATATATGACCATTCATGGATGACAGATTACAGTTAAGGAATATAAAGTGACAATTGATATAATATTATAGATGACATGACAGTTAAGAAATAATAGTTGATAAATCACAGCTAACAATTCACAGGTAGAATTTTACAAATGGCAATTGACAGATGACTGTTAACAAATGACAAGTGATATTTTAAATTATAGTTGAGAAATGATTGTTCTAGATGGCAGTTACTAATTGATAGGTGATAGTTAACAAATGACACGTGACAACTGACTTATGATAGCTGACCGATGACCGAAGTAATATTTGAAATATGATAGTTGACAGACGACTATTAACAAATGACAGCTATTATACGATACCTGACAGATGACAGTTACTAATTGACGGGTACAGTTGACAGATAAAATTAACAGTTGATATGATACCTGATAGATAAGAGGAATAATAGATGACAGATGACAGTTACTAATTGACAGGTAGCAGTTGACATATGACAGTTGTAATATAATTAACAAATAAATTAACAAGTAAAATATGTCATGTGATAGTTGATACATGACAGATGGCAAATTATAGTTAACAGAAAAAAGTTGAAAGATTATTATTGATAAATGACAGTTGTCGTATGATAGCTGATAAATAACAGTTGACAGATAACGGATAACAAATGACAAGTAAAATTTGATATATAACAATTCATACATGACAGATGACAGCTAAGGAATATAAAGTGACAATTGACATGATAGTTTACAGATTAAAGTTAACAATATACAAGTAAGTGTTGAAATATAACTTACATATCAGTTGAAAAATGACAAATGACAGTCAATGACAGGTGATAAATTTGACAGTCAATAAACAAACGATATATGATAGATGCCAGATAAAAGTTGACAGAAGACAATTAACATATGGTGAATGGCTGACATATAAACTGACGAGTTAAATTTGTCATAATATAGTTGACAGATGACATGACAGTTATTATATGATAGATGACATAATAGTTAAGTAATAATAGTTGACAGATGATAGTTAATAATTGACTGGTAAAATTTGACCAATAGCAATTGACAGATGACAGTTAATAAAAGACATATGGTAGATAATAGTTGACAGACGACTATTAATAAATGGCAGATGTCATACGATACATTACAGATAACAATTGAGAAATTATAGTTGGCAGATGACAGTTACTAATTGACAGATAACAATTAACAGATGAAATATGATAGCTGACATATAAAAGTTGATAGATGGCAGTTAACAAATGACAAGTAAAATTTATCCTATTATAGTTGATAGATGTCAGATGACATCAGACCACAGTCGATAAATGACCGTTGTGATATGTTAGCTGGCAGGCGACAGTTGAAAAATAATAGTAGTAGAAAATTACAGTTAACAAATGACAGGTGACATTTGACATATGAGAGTTTACCATTGACAGATGACAGCAGATAGACAACAGTTGACTGATTAAATTACAGATAACAGTTGAGAAATGACAAGTGAAATCTGATACACAGATAACAGATCACAATAAACAAATAGCAAGTGACAATTGACATGATAGTTGACAGATGGAAGTTAACAAATGAAATGTGATAGTTGCCAAATAAAAATTAACAGATAACAATTAACAGATTAAAAATGAAAGCTGATAAATAAAAGTTGACAGTTAACAACTGACGAGTGATACCATATATAGTTAACAGATAATAGTAAAGAGACGACAATTGACATATAACTCACATAACAGTTAAGAAATGGCAGACCCCAGTTAATGACAGGTGACAATTTACATATGACAGTTGATAGTTAATAAATGTTATATTTGCTAAATAAAAGATAACATATTAAATATGATATTTGATAAATAAAAGTTGACACATGACAATTACCAACTGACGAGTGAACGTTGACAGATGGCATGACATATAACAGTTGAGAGGTGACTATTGACAATGATATTTGTTATATAATAGGTAATATAACAGTTGATAAATACTACTTTTCATGTGAAATTTAACGTATGAGAATTAACAGTTGACAGTTAACAAATTACAAGTGACATTTGACATATGATAGTTTACTGTTATCTAAGTTTACGACGACTATTGACATATGATATTTGGCAGATAATAATTGAGAAATAATAGTTGACCTATGACAATTGACAGATGATAGTTACCAATTGACAAGTGACAATTGTCATCTGATAACTGACAGATAATAGTTGACATAAGACAGTTGTGAAATGACAAGTAAATTTTGTCCTATACTATTTGATGGATGACTTACTATAGTTAACAGATAACAGTTAGAAGATTACTATTGACAAATAACAGTTGTCATATAATAACTGATAGATAACAGTTGAAAAATTATAGTTGGCAAATGAAAATTAACAAATGAAAGCTGATTACATTTAACAAATGACAGGTGAGGTTTGGCATATAAGAGTTACCAATTGACAGATGATAGTTGATAGATAACAAAAGACGCGCGTGAACATGTAACAAATATATTAATTGAACATTTAAAACAATATAATCATAAAATTACAAAAACCAAAGTTAATATTTCAGTGATAATTGATAAGTTAATCAATTTTAAATTACGCTTGAACAACAAATGATAGATGGCATGTGGCATATGACAGCTAAAAAATGATATGTGGTAGTTAATATACGACAGTTGAGAGACGACTATCAACAAAGGACAAATAAAAATTGAGAAATAATAGTGAATACATGGCAATTGACAGATGATAGTTACCAATTGACAAGTGTCAATTGTCATAAAATAACTGACAGATGGCAGTTAAGAAATGACAAGTAAATTTTGTCTTATGTCAGTTGATAGATGACAGATCATTTAGTTGACGGACAACAGTTGGCAGATTACTATTGACAAATAGCAGTTGTCATATAATAGCTGATATCAGTCGAAAAATAGATAACAGTTAATAACTGATATATGACATTTGACATATGACAGCTAAAAAATGACATTGATATACGATAGTTGACAGATGAGAGTTAATAAAATAAGAGCATTATTACGGTCTAAATTAGGTATATATGTACCATGGATGGGCATTGTCTATTTTATCTTTCAAACTATTATAATATAAAATAATGAATAATATTACTTTTACAACTTGTGTTACTTCAGAATAGCGAGTGTTTCACAAATTGGAAGGTGAAATAGTAAATACATTTCTTGTCACTGAGCGAAACATTAATGAATCTTCCGAACCTTGGAATTGACACTAAAAACCCATCTGTGAATTGGACGGAATGACGATCGCTTACCGTAACCAGTATGCGGAATGAGCAATTATTTTCCACTTCAAGGTGTATCACTATAATTATTTTAATGCCATTCAACAAATAAATGATTACGTCCATTTATCGCCATAATAAATATAATTGAAAATTGTTTTTTTTAATATAAATTATGTTCAATCAAGCGTTAAGAATGGTTTATATGTAACAAAAACTGAGGTAATGTCGCCAGACAAGCATAACCGAAACATTGCATTGATTCAAATATTGTACAATATTTCAACCAATGGTAATAGTAACATTGAATTCTCATATCATACTTAACATACCAAATTTCATTCTTTCCAAATCATTGCCTTGTAATACTTTAAAATATCCACCCTGTATATATTGTGTGGTAATAAGTGCTTTGAAAAAATAAATGTTCTCGATTTCCACTTTTGCTTTCATTGTATGCAGATTGTGAGGTATTTGAAATAAATTCAACCGAGCGCTTCGAGAGCGTGCAATAGTTTTCCATTTTGCAGGCGAAAACAGTGAAAGTGTGTGCCACTGTGAAATGTTGGGATGCAACAACTGTGACTACAAGCGAGTTTATTTTTTAAAGTATATGTTACCACGTTTTTTTTTAAATGTCTTTGTACTGGAATAAAATAAAATGTCCTCTTATTTACTATTTTTAGAATGTATCACGAAGGAAACACCAATTAAAAATAATTTATATCTTGAACGGCGTGAAATGATTGTGTTTGCGGTGTCGTTTTATTGATTCTATTACTTAAATACGTATTCTCGTAATGTGCAAATGTTTGCCATTGGCGGTTCGTGTGTTATTTTTATTCCTTCGCAAATATTTACGCGGCAAATTGTTCATATCGAATGCTATAAATTCAAAATTATGAACTTTTAACGTAGGCAACTTTATGTACGCTGTATAATGGGTTGCATATAATAAAGTTACGCGATTGTGGATCGTAATTGTATTTATAATAACGATAAAGTATCGTAAGTGTATAAATAAGTAAAAGCAGTCTAAATTTAATTTTAAATAATAAAATGAAAATTACATCTCGTGATTTAAAAAATTTGAAAAATAATTAACGCCCATCGAAGTGGCCCCAAAATTCGTAAGTGCATTCAAAAATAAGGTGGTTTTGATATACTCAAAACAATTGACGTACTGCAGATAGAAATAAAATGGCAACAGTCTAAACTGAATTTTTAATAAAATGAAAATTACATCTCGTGATTAAAAAATTTGTAACATAATTACCGCCTATGGAATTGATTTCAAAATTCGTAAGTATATTCAAAAATGAGGTGGTTTTGATATACTCTAAAATAATTGACGCACTGCAGCTGGAAAAAATATGGCGACAGTCTAAACTCAATTTATGATAGAAATGAAAATTACATCTCGTGATTAAAAAATTTGTAAAATAATTACCGTCCATAGAATTGGCCTCAAAATTCGTAAGTACATTAAAAAATGAGGTACTTTTGATATACTGTAAAACAATTGACGTACTTCAGCTAGAAATAAAATAGCAAGTCTAAACTCAATTTTTGATAAAATGAAAATTACATCTCGTAATTAAAAAATTTGTAACATAATTACCGCCTATGGAATTGATTTCAAAATTCGTAAGTACATTCAAAAATGAGGTGGTTTTGATATACTCTAAAATAATTGACGCACTGCAGCTGGAAAAAATATGGTGACAGTCTAAACTCAATTTTTGATAAAAATGGAAATTACATCTCGTGATTAAAAAATTTGTAAAATAATTACCGCCCGTAGAATTGGCCTCAAAATTTGTAAATACATTTAAAAATAAGGTGGTTTTGATATACTTTAAAACAATTGACGTACTGCATCTAGAAATAAAATGGCAACAGTCTAAACTCAGTTTTTGATAAAATGAAAATTACATCTCGTGAGTAAAAAAATTGTAAAATAATTACCTCTCATAGAATAGTCTTTAAAATTCGTAAGTATATTACAAAATAAGGTGGTTTTGATATGCTCTAAAACAATTGATGTACTTCAGCTAGAAATAAAATGGCAACAGTCTAAACTCAATTTTTGATGAAATTAAAATTACATCTCGTGATTAAAAAATTTATAAAACAAATACCGCTCATAGAATTGGCCTCAAAATTCGTAACTACATTCCACAATAAGGTGGTTTTGATGTACTCTAAAACAATTGGCGCACTGCAGCTAGAAATAAAATGACAACAGTCTAAACTCAATTTTTGATAAAATGAAAATTACATCTCGTGATTAAACATTTTGTAAAATAATTACCGCCCATTGAATTGACTTAAAATTTCGTAAGCATATTCAAAAATAAGGTGGTTTTGATATACTCTAAAACAATTGACGTACTGCAGCTAAAAATAAAATGACAACAGTCTAAACTTGATTTTTGATCAAATGAAAATTACATCTCGTGATTAAAAAAATTGTAAAATAATTACCGCCCATAGAATTGGCCTCAAAATTCTTAAGTACATTTTAAAAGAAGATGTTTTTTTATATACTCTAAAACAATTGACGTACTGCAGCTAGAAATAAAATGGCAACAGTCTAAACTCAATTTTTGATAAAAATGAAAATTACATTTCGTGATTAAAAAAATTGTAAAATAATTACCGCCCATTGAATTGGTCTCAAAATTCGTAAGCATATTCAAAAATAAGGTGGTTTCGATATACTCTAAAACAATTGACGTACTGCAGCTAGAAATAAAATAGCAACAGTCTAAACTCAATTTTTGATAAAATGAAAATTACATCTCGTGATTAAAAAAATTGTAAAATAATTACCGCTCATAGAATTAGTCTCAAAATGAGTAAGTACATTCAAAAATGAGGTAGTTTTGATATACTCTAAAACAATTGACGTACTTCAGCTAGAAATAAAATGGCAACAGTCTAAACTGAATTTTTGATAAAATAAAAATTACATCTCGTAATCAAAAAATTTGTAAAATAATTACCGCTCATAGAATTGGCCTCAAAATTCGAAAGTACATTCAAAAATGAGATGGTTTTGATATACTCTAAAATAATTGACGCACTGCAGCTAGAAATAAAATGACAACTGTCTAAACTGAAATTTTAATAAAATGAAAATTACATCTCGTGATTAAAAATATTGTAAAATAATTACCGGCCGTAGAATTGACCTCAAAATTCGTAAGTACATTCAGAAAATGAGGTGGTTTTAATATACTCTAAAACAATTGACGTATTACAGCTAGAAATAAAATGGCAACAGTCTAAACTCAACTTTTGATAAAATGAAAATTACATTTCGTGATTAAAAAATTTGTAACATAATTACCGCCTATGGAATTGATTTCAAAATTTGTAAGTACATTCAAAAATGAGGTGGTTTTGATATACTCTAAAATAATTGACACACTGCAGGTGGAAAAAATATGGCGACAGTCTAAACTCAATTTTTGATAAAATGAAAATTACATTTCGTGATTAAAAAATTTGTAACATAATTACCGCCTATGGAATTGATTTCAAAATTCGTAAGTACATTCAAAAATTAGGTGGTTTTGATATACTCTAAAATAATTGACACACTGCAACTGGAAAAAATATGGCGACAGTCTAAACTCAATTTTTGATAAAATGAAAATTACATCTCGTGATTAAAAAAATTGTAAAATAATTACCGCTCATAGAATTGGCCTCAAAATTCGAAAGTACATTCAAAAATGAGATGGTTTTGATATACTCTAAAATAATTGACGCACTGCAGCTAGAAATAAAATGACAACTGTCTAAACTGAAATTTTAATAAAATGAAAATTACATCTCGTGATTAAAAATATTGTAAAATAATTACCGGCCGTAGAATTGACCTCAAAATTCGTAAGTACATTCAAAAATATGGTGGTTTTGATATACTCTAAAACAATTGACGTACTGCAGCTATAACTAAAATCGCAACAGTCTAAACTCAACTTTTGATAAAATGAAAATTACATTTCGTGATTAAAAAATTTGTAACATAATTACCGCCTATGGAATTGATTTCAAAATTCGTAAGTACATTCAAAAATGAGGTGGTTTTGATATACTCTAAAATAATTGACACACTGCAGCTGGAAAAAATATGGCGACAGTCTAAACTCAATTTTTACTTACCGCCCATTGAATTGGTTTCAAAATTCGTAAGCATATTCAAAAATAAGGTGGTTTTAATATACTTTAAAACAATTGACGTACTGCAGCTAAAAATAAAATGACAACAGTCTAAACTTGATTTTTGATAAAATGAAAATTAAGTCTCATGATTAAAAAAATTCTAAAATTATTACCGTCCTTAGAATTGGCCTCAAAATTCGTAAGCATATTCAAAAATAAGGTGGTTTTGATATACTCTAAATCAATTGACGTATTACAACTATAAATAAAATGACAATAGTCTAAACTTAATGTTTGATAAAACAAAAATTACATCTCGTGATTAAAAAATTTGTAAAATAATTACCGCCCATAGATTTGGCCTCAAAATTCTTAAGTACATTCTAAAAGAAGATGTTTTTTTATATTCTCTAAAACAATTGACGTACTGCAGCTTGAAATAAAATGGCAACAGTCTAAACTCAATTTTTGATAAAATGAAAATTACATATCGTGATTAAAAAGATTGTAAAATAATTACCAGCCGTAGAATTGGCCTCAAAATTCCTAAGTACATTCAAAAATGAGGTGGCTTTTATATATTTTAAAACAATTGACGTACGGCAGCTAGAAATAATATGACAACAGGCTAAACTCATTTTTTGATCAAATGAAAATTACAACTCGTGATTAAAAAATTTGTAAAATAATTACCGCCTATAGAATTGGCCTCAAAATTTGTAAGTATATTTAAAAATAAGGTGGTTTTGATATACTCTAAAATAATTGACGCACTGCAGCTGGAAAAAATATGGCGACAGTCTAAACTCAATTTATGATAGAAATGAAAATTACATCGCGTGATTAGAAAATTTGTAAAATAATTACCGCCCATAGAATTGGCCTCAAAATTCGTAAGTACATTCAAAAATAAGGTGGTCTTAATATACTCTAAAACAATTGACGTACTATAGCTAGAAATAAAATGGCAACTGTCTAAATTGGATTTTTAATAAAATGAAAATTACATCTCGTGATTAAAAAGATTGTAAAATAATTGGCACCCATAGAATTGGCCTCAAAATTCGTAAGTAAATTCAAAAATAAGGTGGTTGTCATATACTCTAAAATAAATGACGTACTGCAGTAAAAAATAAAATGACAACAGTCTAAACTTAATTTTTGATGAAATTAAAATTACATCTCGTGATTAAAAAATTTATAAAACAAATACCGCTCATAGAATTGGCCTTAAAATTCGTAAGTATATTCCAAAATAAAGTGGTTTTGATATACTCTAAAACAGTTGATGTACTGCAGCTAAAAATAAATCGACAACAGTCTAAACTCAATTTTTGATAAAATGAAAATTACATCTCGTGATTAAAAAATTTGTAAAATAATTACCGCTCATAGAATTAGTCTCAAAATGAGTAAGTACACTCAAAAATGAGGTGGTTTTGATATACTCTAAAACAATTGACGTACTTCAGCTAGAAATAAAATGGCAACAGTCTAAACTCAATTTTTGATAAAATAAAAATAACATCTCGTGATTAAAAAATTTGTAAAATAATTACCGCCCATAGAATTGGCCTCAAAATTCGTAAATACATTGAAAAATAAGGTGGTTTTGATATGCTCTAAAACAATTGACGCACCGCAGCTAAAAATAAAATAGTCACATTCTAAACGCAATTTTTGATAAAATTAAAATTACATTTCGTGATTAAAAAATTTGTAAAATAATTACCGCCTATAGAATTAGTCTCAAAATTCGGAAATACATTCAAAAATAAGGTGGTTTTGATATACTCTAAAACAATTGACGTACTGTGGCTATAAATAAAATGACAACTGTCTAAACTGAATTTTTAATAATATGAAAATTACATTTTGTGATGAAATAATTCTAAAATAATGTTTTATTGTCTTTTGTGCATTTTTAAAAATCAAAATACTTGCTTATGTTATTATAATTGAAGGGTGGGATAGTGGCCACCCACCCACCCTACATATACAATTAAATTTAAGCTAGAATATTAGTTTTATGTTGTGTAAACATTAACACTTATTGTGGTAATGTTTTCTTGGAAACTAAACGTAGGACAGTGATTAAGTTAAAGGTATATATGTAGGGTGGGTGGGTGGCCACTATCCCACCCTCCAATTTCGAAAACATTCACAACGGTTTCGATTTAAATTTCCAACACATCATAAAACAATAGTATAATAATTTGTCCTTTATTAATTCTTTCGTTTAAGACTCGACGTGTTATGGATTAGAAAGCACGTGCCGCCTTCTCTTCAACTCGATCAAACGGCCGGTTCTGCTCGAGTTATATAAGTGTTTAGTGTTTACTTTTATGCAGAACGAAGGCGGGGAGCGACATGTGCGCGGTGTTTATTGTGTTGTGTGTGCAGTTTCCAATCGCCACAATTGCACACACGAACGCGAACGCGCGCACAATTCCACATCTCTTATCGAAAAACGTGTTGCCGCGATAATTCTTGGTGAAAAATCGGTGAAATCTTAACCTGACCAACAGCGCCGAGCCGAGCTATATTTTAATTGCAAAATTGCGTCGACTAGAAAGTTCAAAATGTCAACGGTGGCAAAGGTTGTGTGGAAAATGTAAATTCCAAGGTGTTTGTTTGTTTGTGTGTGTGTGTTGGTCAACACAAAAACGATGTCTTGGAAGAGACAGTACGAGGAGTTCAATTTGGGGAAGGAGTTGCGTGTGAATCTCTTACGATCGTATTCATTGGTAATTAATAACAAAATTTTTATAAATTAAATATTACTTATCGAATATCTAAGTGTGCGTATTTGCTTTTGATAGAGAAAAATTCAACGAGATTGCGGTTTTTTCCCTGCAGCATCAACACTTCCGTTCCAATTACAATAATTGCTTACGCCCAAAAAAACATTAATATTTTATTACTTGTAACATAATTATTGCGCAACTTAATTTTCCACTGGCACGCATTTATGTTTTTAATATTTACATAATTAATTGGGCACGGTGCCTTCGATCAAAATTTTAAAGAGTATGGTGATCGTGTTTTGTTTCTATTATTTTCGAATTAACTTACCACCCACGCTGACATTCCATTGACCAGATAAAATATTTGTATAAATCTAAGTGTAAGATCATTTTTAACATAAGTTATTGTTGAAATTCCATAAACTATTTAATTTCAAATAAATTTATGTAGTTTCCAGTAGATGGCAATTGTTTTTCTATTTTTTAAGCGCCTAACACGAACGCAATTGTAATTATCAACAAAAGAAAATTATAAGAAACTGAAATAAAAAAGTTGGAAAATTCTGGTATAATTCAAAATTCATTTTAAGAATATGGAATTTAAAAAAAGTTTTAAAAATTCTAGTAATAACTAAATAAATTATAAAATGTATTAAAATCCTTTAGTTCGTTGTAGAAAATTAAATAATAAATTTAAAAATACGAAAACATTTCGTGAATCTACAACAATTACTAAATAAATTACTGAAAAATATTGGAAACCTTTAAGAAATTTGCCTGAAAATTATGGGCGTTACAATTATTCTGTAGTAGTAATATTTTTTCAAGATTGCTAGCCATTTTCGGGAATTTATAATCTAAACTTTTAGAATGTTTTAGAAAAAAAAAACAGTAATTTCAAAGAAAATATTTAAAAAAATTGGCTCTTAATTTTTACCACACTCCAATTATTATAACAAGACCTCTGTGATAAATTATAAGCTTAAATTATAAAACATTATTATTATTATTATGAATACAACGTTAAAAATAAAGACAAAATATTTAAATAGAGAAAAATTGGAGATGTGCGACGTTGCTCCGTCCTGCTGGAACCATGTCCTTTGATTATAGCCAGAAAAGTTTTGCAATTCAGGCACCAATAAGTCGTCTAACTGAAATATTAGAACACGTGTATATTAAACGATTTATTTTAAAATTTCTATCTAAATAATAATAAAATTTTATAACCGATCCCACCGTCGTGGTGGGTGATAAGTAAACCTGTTATTAGAACGAATCAGCTAAATATAGACTATTTCGCTGGCAGCGCGATTGTTTCCTATTTTCTATTTTCCATTCGTAAATAGAACGAACGAACGATTCGTGACATTAATGTACTAAAATTATGGCCCGACGGATGTTTATTTTATTTTTCACGTAAAATACGCCGAATCCTTGCGCGCCGCAACCAACACATCGCATAAATTAACTTTTACTTAAGGAATGTATTATTCACACATAAACAACACACACACGCACACACACATACAGACTTGAGTTGTTAGAAACACGTTTTCTTCTCTTTGTCGCGTATTTTTACGCTTAACATATAAATGGAAATATAGGTGAGCACGTGTTGACTTCATTCCGTATACAGGGTGTTTATTAAACACACGGGAAAATCAGGAGGTTATTATCCTTAGACTATTCTAATCTATTGTTGTTCTTTGATGATTTTTGAAAAACAGCTTCGTTTCGAAGAAATAGGACAAATTTTCTTCAGCATTTTATGACCAAAATTTTTCATAATCTATAAAAATAAACTGTTGAATTAGACAACCCCAGCTAGAATGTAATAAACCAATCTTCTCTTCATTGACCGACAAACTCTTTCAATAACAGCGATAATTACAATTGCTTTCGTTTAAGGCGTTTAAAAAATAGAAAAACAATTGCCATCTACTGGAAACTACATAAATTTGTTTAGAATTAAATATTTTATGGAATTTAATTATAATCCATAATTTAAAAAGCCTAAATTTAGAGATAATTATTCTTTAATAATTTTATATAAGATTTCTAAAAGTTTTCTTACAGATTACGAAAACTGTTTTTTTTGTATTACATGAATCTGGATTAAAAGTGCATTTTTTATAAATTTCCTAAGTATTTTTAGAAATTTCCAAAATCCAAATTATATAAAAAAATTAAGAATTGTTAAAAGTTTCAAGATTTCTTCCAAAGAATTTTTAAAAGTTTTATATTCGAGATACCTATAATCTGTTGTAGTAAAACATTAAATTATTTAATCATTTTTTTTTTACTCTTCATTGAGTTTTTTAGGAATTTCTATTTTATATTACGAAAGTTTGCTTAGAAAGATTTCTAGAATTTGTCAGTATTATTTTTATCCCAGATTTATAAAATTCATTAAATCGTGAGAATTTATCTTTGACATTACTAGAATTTTTCAGATTCATAAATTTTGTATTAAGGGTATTAGAAATTTTCTAAAACATTTCTTCAATTTTTTTGAAATTTAAAATAAAAGCGAAAATATTTTTATTGGAATTTGACATACATTTTTCTCCAAAATTAAGAAGCAAAGAAGTTTTCTCGAAGTGTTATAGTATTCTCCAGTAATCCTTCTTCCAGAGTTGCAGGAACTTATGTTTCAAAATGTGAGATTTAAAAAAAAAGCAATCTAGAGTTTTTTAAACAATTTTTTGGTCACTATTCTAACCTCCAATTACTAGCACTATGCTTAATTGGAATAATCTTAAATTATAAAACATCGAAATTATTGTTTTCTTTTATAATTTCAACAGTTTTTAGACAAAACATTCTTCGGAATTTGCTTATAAAACAACATTTAGAGAATTTCTAAAAATAAAAGCATTCACTTTTGATTATAAGAATAGTTCCGACCGTTACTACGTACGTGGTAACTCATGATATACACTAAACTAAAACACTTACTATGTTTTTACCACTAAAAAAGATTAACATGTAATTTAATACTGAAATTCAAACGTAGAAACTTTAAATATAGTCTATAATTAGATTAGAATACAAAGATAATAAGAAGATTAAATAAACGTATATTGTGGTAGGTCAAGGATACGCTAGGTTAAGAAATAGACTGTCAGGGTAGGTCAAGAGTACGCTCGGCTAATACCCTAGGTTAATACATAAAAAATTGAGGTAGGTCAAGAGTACCCTAGATTAGGAAATAGACTATAGTGATTTTTTTTATTATCGATACAAACACAGGTGGCAAACCAATAGAATATCAGTGATAAATAAAATTTTAAATGTAGGGGGTGGGTGGCCTGTAACCTAACTTTCATTCACTAGAAAATATTTGTATGTTCCAAAATTATTTATGTTTCTCAAAATGATTGTTTGATTTTTTCTTGTCTGGTTTTCTCTAAAGTGAAATGTACAATGCGACTCCGCCAAGAACTCTGGATAAGTTTATACTGGATGAAATTTGTAGTAGATTTTAGATTAGATTAGATTTTATATGGGTGGCATCAGCGCCTGTTCCACCGCGACTTTTTTAGATCTATTGTGGATCCCTACTTATCTCAGATGACCAGCTGTAGCTTTACGTCTTTGATTAGTCCTATTAGCCCTGCCAGAGGGGCTTGGATATAGCTTTCCGCGCTTGGGATTGTAGTGCCCAGCTTTTGATGTCTAATCCTTGCTAAGTCCTCGCAATGGCATAAGATATGGAACGAGTTCTCTTCTTCCTCTAAGAAGAATCTGCATTGTGCTTCTTCCACCAGACCTATTTTGCTCATATGTTTGTTGAGCTTGCAGTGCCCTATCTTCAGACCTACTATTGTTTTTACCATTTTTTTGTCTTGGTTCAGAAGTTCGGTCGTCAATTTTGACGATTGTTTCTGAAGGAACTGTTTCGCCTGTCTCTCTCCTCGTGGGTTTGTTCACCAGATTTGAGCCTGAGTCACGACCCATTTTATTTATGGATCGTTTGACTGTGGTTTTGGAGATGCCGCAGGAGGGTTCCAGGCCAATTACTGCTTTTGACGAGCCTTGTTTGGCCTGTTGGTCTGCTTTGTCATTCCTCCGTGTCCCTCTTGTCCCTGCTTGGAATACCGTGATGTCCTTGGTGAGACTGACAGAAATCTTTTTCTCGGGTTTGTGCCTCTACGAGAGAGGTTGTTGTGATGTTGTTAAACGCCCCTTCTATATCTAGAAATGTAGCCATGGCTATATCTTTATCTTCCATTGACTTTGTGATGAGCCTGTTTAGGTCATCCAGCGCCGAGTCCGTTGACTTACCTGGCTGATATGCTTATTGCCTGTTGTTGAGGGGATCTTTTCCCAGTATCTCGTCTCTTATGCGCCTATCTATCAATCTTTCCATTGTTTTTAGTAGGAATGAAGATAGGCTGATAGGTCTGTATGACTTTGGCCTTTGATATTTTGCCTACCTTGGGCAGGTAGATTACCCTTACGCTTTGCCATGATTTTGGTATGTACCGGTCCCTCGGACTTGGAAGGTTGGAACCTGCTGATGGCCTATCTAATTTTACTGGGTCTTGTGACCTCCGTAGCTAATCGCTTTTTTTTTTGACTGTGATTGTTTGGCTTGTTATCTCCTGCCAGAATGTTTGAGGCTGGAAAATGGACTTTTACCACACTATGAACGGGTTGGGTATTAATACCCGATTCTCGAACTGCCTCCTATGGACGGGCCGGGTATTTGTGCCCGCTTCAAAACGCTGACGGTGCAGGCGGAGTCACGCTCGCTACGAAAGATTTAACCAAGACTTAAACGTTGCATTTGTTTAGTATTGTTTTCATGCATATGTTTATCATTTCATAATTTTTCAAATAAATAATCAATACGCAAGGATTTTTCTTCCTGTTGCGAATTTAGTTTATGATCGTTATTGAAACGTGGTCTTATTACAATGAATATAGATAGCGAAAGTTAAAATAACGTGTACGCCGACAATTTTTCAGACGACGACGCAAAAAATATCAAAATGATGGTGACGGTGAGGACATATTTCGTGTTGTAAGAAGAAGTAAAGCTATGCCATTATCATCAAGCAGTTCTGATAGTTACAGTTAGGTGATAGTGATGAAGACTGGTCCACGAATCATAATCCACCAGCAACCATTTCTTGAGCAAAGGGGATCAACATTATACCCAGCAATGTGGAAAGTGTCATGTGGGTTGTGAAATTATTTATTGGCGACGATTTATTTTAGTTTTTCGCACAAGAAACAAATCGGTACCATGACCTAAATCGTCATCGATCAAAAAGGGAGAAAGTGGTGGATGGGATAGAGTTATAGGAAGTGCGTGTTGTATAAGAATGGGAGGGATACGTAAGGAGATTTGGCGGAGGAGTGCGAGGGGGTAAGTGAGGAGTGGGTGGAAAGGTGCAGGAGGGTGACGGAATGGATGAATGAGGTTAGGGCGATGGTACATGTGCTGATGTGAATGGGGTGATGTGTAAAGGATAGTGAAGAGACAATGTGGAGCACATCACGAAATGTAATGCATCACAATACACCAGAGAGACTATCCAAAGATAGCAAAAAACACAAAATTGTAAATATAGTTACTAACGGAACAAAAGCAATTCTGTGAATGTGCCGCGCATAAAAAGAAGATTTTAATTTTAATCAAGTTTCTTAAATTTCTAATTAGTGAAATCTTCGACTGATAGGCAACTGTCACACGAGGGTCTGAAATTTTCGAGATACCAATGCGAAAATCCCGGAGTCGTCACAAGTCAATGCACGACATGCACTCAAGCAGCCAACGTTACAGCAACATTTCGCTCAGTAAGCACCACCGTAAAGCAGTACCTAGTATCAGTGTCAACGGCAGCAAAGAAACAGTTTGCCTTGATTCCGGCGCAGAAAAAAAATGTCAAAAATGACATAACAAATCTAATTGAAGTCTTTTTCTCAGAGGAAATAACTCGGCAAGATAATGGTGGAACAACCTCTACCAAAGGTACCCTATGTGGCAACAGTGTTATGGAAGTAAGAGTAGGCAAGAGTGGAAGATCGTATTAATATGAACTCAAGCCATTCCATTTGCGATCAAAATTTTTTGTAATATATAATTGAATTTTATTATGTAAGTACAATGGATAAAATAAATACTATCTACTAAACCAACCTCGCTTCAAAATCATTCCGAGACGGTCCTGGAATCAACAGTGAAACACAACTAAATAAGAACGACATTCTACGTGTTTCCTGAAGAACAGGAAAACACACATCCTCAACATTCCGCAAGGATATTCCGGTATTTGCTCGAGGAGCCGAGGAAACAATTCGATTATATATCGACGATCGACAATGTGAAAACACACAAATCCGTCACCACCGCAAGACAAGAAGTTGACGAAATGTTCCAAGTGCCGAGGATAAGCTCACCGATGCGCATGCAGACAGACCTACCCGAGAACGAATACTACAAAGTACAGCAGATGATCTTTTCACTTCATGATACGTTCGAAGCTAAGTAATCTCTCCAATTCATCGACGAACTGTTGAGAAGCACGAAGAGATCAGCGTGTCTAGACTGCTAGACGACTTCCAAGACTTGTTCGGACCGATAACAGAAGCGACTCTCATGGCTGAACGTTTAATTGATACGGGTAACAGCCGACCAATTGCCTCATCACACATATAGACTCGCGGAGCCACGAAAACGTTTATTACAAGATGAACTAAAATAACTTCTGAACTCAGACATCATCCCGTCGTAATACTGCCTGAAAATGATGGAGTTGTTCGACTTTGCAACGACTACCGGAAATTAAAAGCCGACATCGTTGCAGACACCTACCCACTGCCTCGGTTTGATGACTTGCTACATTCAATCAGAATTCCGTCATGGATATTGTAATGTATTCGTATTAATTTGAATGTATATGTTTTGAGAGCAGTGGCTAGCCAAAAACAACGAGCCGGGTGATGTGCCCCGTTGCAGCTAGGCACCGCAGTGTTGTTTGAACAGTGGTGAATAAATGTTAATTTTGCAAGGTGCTTTAATATTTAGTTATTCATCCACCCAGAATCACAGATAAATAGTTTTGTTGTGTACCATCAGCCAGTACTTAACAGATATCGACCTACGAAGCGGATATTGGCAAATTCCAGTTGCCAAAACCGGCTTTGTTACCCCGATAAGCTCGCTTTGCTTCAAACGAATGTCATTCGGTCTACGCAACGCACTAACTACATTCCAACGTCTAATGGAGAGAGAGAGAGTTACCAACAATTGAACTGCTCGTGTACTTGGATGACCTCATCGTGCTATCCTCCAGGTACGAGCAGTACCAAAACGATCCACGTCAAGTGCTGGAAAAGCTTCGTGCTAACAAATCGTGTAAAAACGCCTTTTTGCCGCACGCAAGTGCGCTACCTAGAACACCTGATAATCCCAGAAGGGATAGAGACAGATCCGGAGAATTCGGAAGCCATCAGCAAAAGACGTGCCCCAAGGAACAAAAAAGAAGTTTTATCGTTCATTCAAGCACGTTTTGTGCCGAATTTGGCCGATTTGACTCTCCACTCACCAACCTCATCAAGAGGAAAACTCCACCAAAGAGAAGGAATTCTTTACCCGCCTGCAGAAACTCTTGTGGGAAGCGCCAATCCTTCTGCCTTTCACAACACGAACAGACGCCAGCGACTTCGCTATGGGAGCGGTTTTTGTCCAGACAGAGAACGAGCACAGTGTCGAATATTCCATACCGAGAAGATTTTACGGAACCAGTTCGGCCCATGAGGAAACTAGGACGACCTATGCAACAACAGATATGGTCCAGCCCTTCATACTTCGCAGCTGTACCATAGGGGGAGGATGTAACGCTGAGAAAGATAGATGCAGAGGCGCGCCTGAATACTTGCTATCTCACACAGGAACTCACCCTGCGGTACTACCCCAGAAAACGTCGAGAGGATGTGGCTGTCGTTTTTGCGTTCTCCCCGGCAAACAGGCCGGTGCTCTGGGGATTTCTGATCGCAGTGTGAGACGAATTCTTCACAACGAACTCAAGTTTAATCCCTACAAACTTGCTGTGGTGCAAGAGCTCAGTGAACGCGATTTTATTTCTCGCCAACGAATATTTAAAATCATTTAACTGTCGTTTAAAGTCCCTTAAAGTCATAGCAACCAGTACAGTCATTGGGATTTAAAGATTATTCGACTATACAAACCATTAAAAATCACTTAAGGTCACCCAACGGCTAATCAATGTTATTAAATTTACCCTCTACCACTTAATGTTATTAAAGGTTATTTAAGACCATCTAATGACCATTAAAAAATCACCCAAGAGTCATTCATTGTGACCTAAGGTCTTCGAACAATCAACAGATTTTATTGAAGATCATATTTCAAGGTCATCTAACGATCTTTTAGGGCTTCTTAAGATTGAACTTAAATCATTATATTTTGTTTTATTGACCAACCGAAATCATTAGACTTACAGATCAAGGTCATCTTTCAAGGTCACTTAACGATATTTTAATGCTACTTAAGGTTGAATGTAAATCATTCTATATAATTTAACGACTAACTGAAATCATTCGACTTACAGAGATATGAGTTAAGTTATTAATTTATATTTTATTTATTTATTTATTAACATTTTTTTACTCCTTTTTAACAAAACAACACAACATTTATAATATAAAAATGAAATGATATAATCTAGCGATTGAAGATTGATTAAGGTCATTCAACAAAAATTCAAGATCATTTAACATTCCAACGGCCATTTGAAATCATTTAAGGTAATTCAATGATTAATCAAGGTTATTAAAGGTCATTTAACGATCGTTCAAGATCATTTCGTGTTATACAATGATCCAACAAGGTTATTTAAGATCATCTAATGATTATTCAGAATCATCTAACAGTCTTTCGAGATGACCTATGGTCTTCGGACAACCATTAAGTCATTCAAGATCATCGTCATCGACTTTCAAGACTACTTATGGTTAAATGTAAAACATTCTATATAATACGACTAACTGAACGACGTACGGTCACTTGAAGTCCCATAAAGTCATATAAAGGTCTCCGTATCATCTATAGAAGTAATTCAAGATCAAATATCAAGGTGACCTAACGACTTTTCAAGCCTAGTTAAGGTTTAAAGTAAATCATTCTTTATTATTATATTGTATTCAACTACCCACCGAAAACATTTGACTTATGAGTTGAGTTGTTATTAATTTATATTTTGATGTCATTTAGCGATGATAAGATAGTTTAAGGCTCATCCAACGAAAATTTAAGATTATTTAACAATCATCAAAACTATTATTCATCGTCATTTAACAATCATTTAAGGTCATTATGAGTAGCAATTCAGTGTTATTTAAGTGATGTCATCCAACGACCTTTCAAGGCCATTTGGTGTCCTAATCTGAAGGTTAATGAAGGTTGATTAAAGATCATAAAAACTAAAGTTATCTAAAGATTGTTCAAAGTAATTTACGATCATTTAACCGTCATTCAAGGTCATATAAGATAGTCGTAATTCAACGAACAATCAAGGTTAATTTAATTAAAGATTTTTTGAATGTGGATTTTTAAATTAGAGGTGAGGATGATCAAAAAAGGGTGTTACTCTTTAAAAACATTCAAGATCACAAAACGAGCATTAAAAGGTATTGAATCGTCCTTCGTTGTTATTCAAGTTCATCCGACGGTTGTTTAAATCATTTGTCATCCAGGGTTAATAAAGGTCATTCAACGATCATTATTTAAGGTCACCCGAATGATTATTCAAAATAATCTAACAGTCGTTCAAGGGTCTACAACTATTAGAAGTCATTTAAGATCGTCTATCAAGGTCACCTAATGATCATTCAAGGGCATTCAAGGTAAATCATTTTATATAATACAGCTATTAATCGAAATCATTTGACTCACAGAGATATAAGTTAAGTTATAAATTGATATTTTGTCATTTAGCGATTAAAGATGGTTTAAGGTCATCTAAAGAATACTTAACATCATTTAATAGTCACTCAAGGTCCTTTAAGGTCATATAACGACCAATAAAGTCATTTGGTGATCGAAATCATTTGACTAAATTGATATTTTGTCATCTGGCGATTGAAGATGATTTAAGGTTTACAGTTATCTTATGATCATTGAACATAATTTAAGGTCATATAATGACCATGTTTATTTAAGGTCTTCCAAAGATTATTCAAGATCATGAGAGGTATGCCGATGATCATTTAAAAGTTATTAAAGGTTGTATAAGGTCATTCAATAATGCTTCAAGTAGATTTTAAAGTGATTCGATTATTAATTAATTGTTCAAGGGCAAAAACGTCATTCAAGGGAATCTAATAGACATTATAGGTTGTTCAAGACCATCCAATGATCATTCAGATGGTTTAAGGTTATTTAGCGGTTCTTTGAGGCCAGTATATCTTATGAGCATTGAAAATCATATAAGATTATATATTGACTATTAAAGGTTATTTAAGGTCATGCAACGATTATTCAAGATCTTTTAAGGTAAGTTGATAATCATATAAAGGTTATTGAAGTTTGTATAAGGTCATTAAGGTCCTCTAAAGAACATTAGAGGTTGTTTTAGGTCATTCGATATTGATTAAAGTTGATTTTAAAGCGATCCGCATATTCTTTAATCGTTCTAGTGCAAAAACGTTACTTAAGGTCATCTAACAATCATTGTAGGTCATTTAAGGTTATCGAAAAATCGTTCAAGATCGTTTAAGATGGTCTAGCGGTCCTTTGAGGTCCATAAAGAATTATAGGTTGTTTAAAGGTATCTTATGATCATTGAAATTCATGTAAGGTCATAGAATGGTCATTAAAGGTTATTAAAGGTCATCCAAGGATTATTGACAATTATTTAAGGTAAGCTGATGATCATATAGCGGTTATTAAAAATTGTATCGGGTCATTAAGGACCTCTAAAGAACATTAGAGGTTATTTATTTTAGGTTATTCAATAATAATTCAATAAGATTTTAGAAAATCCAAGTAGTCATTAATGATTCAAAGGTAAAGACCTTCATTCAAGGTCAATTATCAATCATTGTAGGTGGTTCAAGGTGGTTATCCAATGATCATTAAAGATCGTTTAAGGTTATTTAACGGTCTTTTGAGGTCGGTAATTATAGGATTTTTAAAGTTATCTTATGATCATTGAAAATCATTCAAGGTCATACAATGTATAATGGCTATTAAATGTCATTCAACGATTATTCAAGATCATTTAAGGTAAGTTTATGATCGTATGAAGGTTATTAAAGGTTGTATAAGGTCATTAAATAATGATTCAAGTTGATATTAAAGTGACCTGATTATTTATTAATCGTTCAAAGGTAAAAATGTTAAGGTCATCTTACAATCATTGTAGGTTGTTCAAGGTCATTCAATCATTATTCAAGATCGTTTAAGGTTATTTAGGTAATTTAAGGTTTATAGAGAATTATAGTATTTTAGGCTGTTACCTTATGATCTTTGAAAGTCATTTAAGGTCATATAATGACCATTAAAAGTTATTTAAGGTCATCCAACGATGCGTGTGAAGCGCTCCTCAACTTGCTTCACGACGCCCTCGTGTTTTTTTAGTGATGAGGTTCATTTCCACCTTTCCGGATGCGTAAACAAACAAAACATGCGCTATTGGAGAGGTGCCAATCCCCATAAACTTCATGATAATTGGGCCTTACTTTTTCGAGGAAGAATAACACCCTGTTACTGTGAATTCAGTTCGCTACAGAGAAATGATTGAGGCGCTTTTTCTCCTAAAAATTGAAGAAATGGATCTTGGGGACGTATGGTTCTAGCAGGACGGAGCCACGGCACATACAGCGATAATTTCAATGGAACTTTTGAGGGAACACTTTCACGGGCGCCTAATCTCCCCCGATTTGGCTTCCTGTGACTTCTTTTTATGCGAATATCTTAAATCCATTGTTTACAAAGATAAACCACGGACCCTGCAACACCTGAAGGACAATATTCGCCAAGCCATCGCCAACTTTCCCGTCGACATGCTCGAATGAGTGGAGCGAAACATCAAAAAGCGGGTGGATCAGTGTATCGTTAATAAGGGCCACTACTTATCCGATGTCACTTTTAAAACCACTTGAAACAAAAATTCAAGATGTGTACAATGTGATAAAAAAATAATTCAATCGATATGTAAAATGCTTTTTCTTTTATTGATCTTTCAAATCAGCAAGTTCCCCTGCCTCACCTTGTACATCATTTAAATCCTTACTTTTATTTTATTTTATTTGATTTTACATCTTTGCACTCCTTTCTAATAAAATATCACTCACAAAATTTGAAAAAAAAATACTTAAAATTTTAGCAAGGAATGCGGGCGGAGTTCACTTCTTCAAATGATCTTTATCAAATATGAGCGTTATTTAACTATGGTGGTTAGTGACTAGCTATAACGATTTTATTTATTGTATTACAATGAAATATATCACATTTTTGACGACAGTATTTTTTTGTTTGTGTTTTAGGAATTGGGTTCGCAGCCTTTACCGACCCTCCACGACGATGGCGACCTGCACCCGATCCCGCGTCCGCGGTCCGGCACGTGGGGCGCCAAGGACTCGAAGAAGGAGTCCAAGTCGAAGAAGGACAAGGCGGCCAGGGAGAAGGAGAAGTCCGAGGCGAAGGAGGCGAAGAAGGAGAAGAAGCAGCAGCAGCAGCGGGAGCGCGAGCGCGACCGGGCTTCCAGGAGCGGCTCCGCCTCCAGGTCGAATTCGGCGGAGAGGCGGAAGTCCGGCGACGACATACAGAGCCCGAAGAAGTCCGGCATGCTGGACGCGTTCCGCAACAGGTCGCACTCGGACGCCAGCAAGAAGAAGGGCATCGCCATCATGGCCACGATGAAACACGCCATGATTGTAAGTTACTCACAGTACAAACAAAAAATTACAATACAGTTGATTAAACCATCCAAAAATTAACGTAAAACCAATTGTATAATTTTGATTGGTTTCTATTGTAAAATTTGACGCTTGGTTATGTTGCACAGGATATGCTTCTAGTTCCAAATTGAATTTATGGCTTTCTGACTATTCTGATGTAAATTGAATTAAATGTTTCAATAACAGCTAGTTTATGATCCTCCACGGATTGATATGATTTTTCATATACTTTGTTTTTTACATAACCCCACAGAAAAAATTCTAAAACGCGCAGATCGGGAGATCTAGGTGGCCCTGGGATTGGTTTATTTCTTCCTACTTATGAGTTAGGAAAAGCATCATTTAAATAATTTGTAAAGCCAACATGTTATGAGGTGGAGCACCGTCACATTGAAACCATTTCAATCTTGCTTGTAATGATAAGTTTAAACAATCGAGCGTGTCTTCAAATGTTTTCTGAAGAAAATCAAAGTAATCATTTTCACTTAGTGAGCTTTCAAAAATATATGAACCGAGAATTATTAATCCAAACACACCAAATTTAATTTGTAGTTTTCTCTGTGAAACTTCTCGTGGATTCTCTTGAGTTCATCTATGTTCATTGTGGCGATTAAAAATATCACAATTAGTGAATCGCGATTCATCTGTTCATAATATTTTTGTAAGAAACGTATTATCCTCTTGACAAATGGGTTTATACCACATACAGAAGGCCATTTGATAATTACAAAATTATTATTCTTAGGCTGGTTTTTCATTTTTGTTTAACTTGTAAAACTAATAATTACAATATTGCTATTATTATAAACAACTGCAATTGTTTTTCTTTCATCTTTTTCATGGCTACCCATTTTTTATTTATTATAAAACTTAAAATGACTATAACTCACTTATTTTTAGAAATAACTATGTCTTATGTCATATTGGATTAAAGAGAAAAAAATTACCTTTTGAATGAGGTCATAGCCAACTATGGTTTCCATTTAAAAAAATGTAAGTTTGCGTCATATCTCGGAAAATAATGGCGATAAAAATTTTCCGATTATTTTTTATTAATCTACGTAAAATTATCTAAAACTTTGTCCTCCTCAGTTTTTTTCTATCTGTTATAATAACCGAGATACATTGATTTGAAAAAATTGACACTTTTTACTTTTTTCATAATATCTAGTTACCCTTGACTTTTTTGAAAACTTTGAAAGTGGAATTTTATTCGTCTCGTAAATCTACACTTCTTTCCCCATTTAACCGTTTCTCTATCTCTTATAGTTTCCGAGATCCCCATAGAGATCATCGAAAAAAAAACTCACCCTGTATATTTCTATGTTTAAGATAACGATTTCATTTGTTTTTTTTTTACTTTTAGCATTCTGGATTAATTCACTCGCGCCCTAAAGCGCCCCGCGACGGTTCCGCCCATCCTGTCCGCGACGGCAGTTCTCACACCCAGTACTACCACACGGTGACGGCGGCGTCCTCCAGTAAAAACCCAATGACCAAAGTGATGGACATCTTCAGGAACAGATCACACCAAAGCGTCCCGCCGGAGGATCGAAGAAAGGTAGGTCGGAGCGTTCTAGCACAATCTCCAAGAGATTACCCAAAAAATTAATAACTGTCGGTTAGAATACTTTGAACTCGTTCGTAACAAATATGTTGTCAATAAAATGTATCGAAAGTTTGAAAGGAAAGTTCCTACAATTGGAAGGTGGTGTAAATTTCTTTCACATTCTCTAGGTTGAATCGAGTTTTTTTATACAGGGTGACTGACGAAAAACCTTTGGTGCTGTATCTCGCTTATTTTTTATCCGATTTTAATAAATAAAACATTAAATTAAACCATTTTTAAAAGACTTTAATAGGATCTGAACTGTTATTTTTTCTCGCACCCAGTTTTTGACAAAAGACGATCAACATTTTTTTTTTTAAATTGCACTGTATATATATTTTTATTGATTCGCAAGGAGATTTTTTTTCTGAATATAAAACTGTAGACAAATTTATCCATACATCAAATTTAAGTCGAGATATTAAGGATTAAAAAAAATAAATAAAAAGTCAAGTATCCATTGTAAACAATATACAGACCCTATTTTAAATGTCAAAAGTGACAGTGACAGCCATTGATACAATACTGCAACGATTTTTAATTATTTCATAATTAAAATGTTGCAATATTTCAAACACTGTACTAGAATTTTGTGCTTCTACAGAAATCATTTTTCAGTTTTTGAAATCTTGCAACATTTTTATTATGAAATTATTAAAAATCATTGCAGTATTGCACCAATGACTGACACTGTCACTTTTGACATTTGGAATAGGATCTGTATATTGTTTACTATGGGTATTTGATTTTTAATTTTTTTTAATCCTCAATTTCTCGACTTTGGTTTGATGAATGGATAAAATCGTTTACAAATTTAGATTCAGAAAAAAATCTCCTTGCGGATCAGTACAAAATATATATACAGTACAATTTGAAAAAAAAAAGTTGATCGTCTTTTGTCAAAAACTGGATGCAAGAAAAAATATCAGTACAGTTCATATTAAAGTCTTTTAAAAATCATTTAATTTGATGTTTTATTTATTCAAATTGGATCAAAAATAAGCGAGATACAGCACCAACGGTTTTTCGTCAGTCACCCTGTATACACCCAAGCGTAAATACACAAATAATATGGTAGAAGGACCGTGTGGTCAATAGCTTACAATATTTGTGTGCGTATAGTGAATAATGGTTGAAATTGAAATTTTTGATGTTGATTAAATGTTTTTCGGTTTTTGATATCGTTGTAACTGTTCGCCCATGACATGACATTGACCACCGGTCAAAGCATGGCCACTGGTTGATGATAAGGACGATCCCCAGTTGGATTACAATCAGTTCGTCTGCTCCGGTCGCGGTGGCCGCGTCAACGTTCGTTTAATTCGTACCTCCACTCGTGATGAACTCCGGAAAGAAGTGTCAAGTGGTGTTTGCTTGTTTGTTTGTTTCCATCAGCGACAACAATAGTGTTTAGTGTCTGTTATCGTTCGCTAATATCGATTTATATTCAGTTGATTTAAACGGAAAGGAATAATGATGGCCTGTTGATTTATATTAATTTAATTTTTAAATCAAATTATTAATCGTATCGTGATCTTTTAACCGTATTATTTGTTTGAATATTGTTATTTTCATTGTAGTATTTTCAATTAATTAACTGTGCTGGCATGGTAATTTCATTCCCTAGCTAAACATCAGCGATTTGTTTTTGTATAGATTCCTGCAGTAGGTATTAGCGAGTTCGTTAAGTTCGTACGTGGATTGTTAGATGACACTACCTGAAAACAAGGTTGCATCAATACGTAGAGGAAAAAATTAGCTATTCACATGCTTTTTTGTATGTATTTTGAACTTTATTTTGTAAGTACAATGGATAAATAAATACTAACTAACTAACTAAAAATATGATTTTAAATGTTTACGTAAACAGCTAAAATACATTACATTTTTATGCAACTTTATTCTCATCACAGGTAGTGTCATCTAACAAACCTCGCACGAACAATTATTATACATGCCACAAACTAAATAGTATATATTTAATCTAACAAATTTATTTGTTTATATATATATATATATATATATATATATATATATATAATGTATTGGTTCATACCAGTAATAAATTATCTCGACGTAAACAACGATTATACAATCGTGTGTGGCGGGGCAGCGTATTATTTAGAATAATTATTAACGTAATTAATGTGCCATTCTTTAAATAGATGGAATTGTAACACGCGCGTAAATATTGTGTTATTATGTCGGCTATTTATATAACGTCGTGACCTCTCCAGTTAACGTCGAGGCAAAAATCCAATCACCTGAACATTTTTTTGTTTGTCGTTGTTGTTTTTCCCGGGTGGACGTGGCCGTACAGAATTTTCATTGGTCACGTTTGAAATTTTTCTTATTTCCATTACACAAAAAAATGGTGATGTGGCCATCATAGTACTTTCAAATAATTTTTGATGATGTTTTACTGATTGGAGGGTGGGATAGAGGCCACCCACCCACCCTACATATACATACAAATTGCAATTCCTTATCGTCTCGCGGTTTCCAATAAAATTAATTACAAAACTTTTTGAATAAAAATGAAATTCAAAAGGTAAACTTTTCGAGTGAGTAAATTAGTAAAAATTTGATGCATGATGGGTGGGCAGACTTTAAAACTAAATTAGATAAGATGGTATATATATAAACTTAAATTTTGATTTTGTTTAATTTTTTATTACAAACAAGGTTTTATTGTTTTGTAAGCAGCAAAATCATCAACGATTAGTGTTTAAAGTTATCATGTATATGTAGGGTGGGTGGGTGGCCTCTATCCCACCCTCCAATCAGTAAAACATAAGCGAGGGTTTTAATTGAAAGTTGTAAAATATAAATAAACACAAAATAATTGCAATTTTTAGAGATTTACTCATACAAATTTTTCAAATAATTTTTGATGATGTTTTACTGATTGAAGGGTGGGATAGAGGCCACCCACCCACCCTACATATAAATACAAACTTCAATTCCTTATCGTCTCGTGGATTCCAATAAAATTAATTACAAAACTTTTTAAATAAAAAAGAAATTACAAAAGTAAACTTTTTGAGTGAGTAAATTAATAAAATTTTTATGCATGATGGGTGGGCAGACTTTAAATTTAAATTAAATAAGATTAGTCATAGAAAGTCATTTATATTTAAACTTAAATTTTGATTTTGTTTAATTTTTTATTACATAAAGGGTTTAATTGTTTTTATCAGCAAAATCATCAACGATTAGCAATTAGAGTTATCATGTATATGTAGGGTGGGTGGGTGGCCTCTATCCCACCCTCCAATCAGTAAAACATAAGCGAGAGTTTTAACTGAAAGTTGTAAAATATAAATAAACACAAAATAATTGCAATTATTAGACATTTATTCATACAAATTTTTCAAATAATTTTTGTTGATGTTTAATTGATTTTAGGGTTGGATATAGTACACCCACCCACCCTCCATATACATACAAACTTCAATTCTTATTGCCTCGCGGTTTCCGATAAAATTAATTACAACCCTTTTTGAATAAAAAAGAAATTCAAAAGGTAAAATTTTTGAGTGAGTAAATTAGTAAAAAATTATATGCATGATGGGTGGTCAAACTTTAAAACTAAATTAGATCAGATTAGCTATAGAAAGTAATTTATTTTTAAACTTAAATTTTGATTTTGTTTTATTTTTTATTACAAACAAGGTTTTATTGTTTTGTAAGCAGCAAAATCATCAACGATTAGTTTTTAAGTTTTCATGTATATGTAGGGTGGGTGGGTGGCCTCTATCCCACCCTCCAATCAGTAAAACATAAGCGAGGGTTTTAATTGAAAGTTGTAAAATATAAATAAACACAAAATAATTGCAATTTTTAGAGATTTACTCATACAAATTTTTCAAATAATTTTTGATGATGTTTTACTGATTGGAGGGTAGGATAGAGGCCACCCACCCACCCTACATATACATACAAACTTAAATTCCTTATCGTCTCGCGGTTTCCAATAAAATTAATTACAAAACTTTTTAACTAAAAAAGAAATTCAAAAGGTAAAATTTTTGAGTGAGTAAATTAGTAAAAATTTAATGCATGATGGGTGGGCAGACTTTAATCTAAATTAGATAAGATTATCTATTGAAAATTATTTAAATTTAACCTTATATTTTGATTTTGTTTTATTTTTTATTACACAAGGGGTTTGATTGTTTTTAGCAGCAAAATCATCAACGATTAGCAATTATAATTATCATGTATATGTAGGGTGGGTGGGTGGCCTCTGTTCCACCCTCCAATCAATAAAACATAAGCGAGGGTTTGAATTGAAAGTTGTAAAATATAAATAAACATAAAATAATTACAATTTTTAGAGATTTATACATACAAATTTTTCAATTAATTTTTGATGATGTTTTACTAATTAGAGGGTAGGATAGGCGCCACCCACCTACCCTACATATACATACAAACTTCAATTCCTTATCGTCTCGTGGTTTCCAATAAAATTAATTACAAAACTTTTTGAATAGAAAAGAAATTAAAAAGGTAACATTTTTGAGTGAGTAAATTAGTAAAAATTTGATGCATGATGGGTGGGCAGACTTTAAATCTAAATTAGATAAGATTATCTATAGAAAATCATTTATATTTAAACTTAAATTTTGATTTTGTTTTATTTTTTATTACATAAAGTGTTTGATTGTTTTTAGCAGCAAAATCATCAACGATTAGCAATTAAAGTTATCATGTATATGTAGGGTGGGTGGGTGGCCTATATCCCACCCTCCAATCAGTAAAACATAACCGAGGGTTTTAATTGAAAGTTGTAAAATATAAATAAACACAAAATAATTGCAATTTTTTGAGACTTATTCATACAAATTTTTCAAATAATTTTTAATGATGTTTTACTGATTGGAGGGTGGGATAGAGGCCACCCACCCACCCTACATACAGGGTGACTGACGAAAAACCTTTGGTGCTCTATCTCGCTTATTTTTTATCCGATTTTAATAAATAAAACATCAAATTAAACCATTTTTAAAAGACTTTAATAGGATCTGAAATGTTATTTTTCTCGCACCCAGTTTTTGACAAAATACGATCAACATTTTTTTTTTTAATTTCACTGTATATATATTTTTATTGATTCGCAAGGAGATTTTTCTTCTGAATATAAAATTGTAGACAAATTTATCCATACATCAAACTTAAGTCGAGAAATTGAGGATTAAAAAAATAAATAAAAAGTCAAGTATCCATTGTAAACAATATACAGACCCTATTTTAAATGTCAAAAGTGACAGTGACAGCCATTGATACAATACTGCAACGATTTTTAATTATTTCATAATTAAAATGTTGCAATATTTCAAACACTGTACTAGAATTTTGCGCTTCTACAGAAATCGTTTTTCAGTTTTTGAAATCTTGCAACATTTTTATTATGAAATTATTAAAAATCATTGCAGTATTGTACCAATGACTGACACTGTCACTTTTGACATTTGGAATAGGCTCTGTATATTGTTCACTATGGGTATTTGATTTTTAATTTTTTTTTAATCCTCAATTTCTCGACTTTTGGTTTGATGAATGGATAAAATCGTTTACAAATTTAGATTCAGAAAAAAATCTCCTTGCAGATCAGTACAAAATATAAATACAGTGCAATTTGAAAAAAAAAGTTGATCGTCTTTTGTCAAAAACTGGATGCAAGAAAAAATATCAGTACAGTTCATATTAAAGTCTTTTAAAAATCATTTAATTTGAAGTTTTATTTATTCAAATCGGATCAAAAATAAGCGAGATACAGCACCAAAGGTTTTTCGTCAGTCACCCTGTATACATATAAACTATAATTCCTTATCGTCTCGCGGTTTCCAATAAAATTAATTACAAAACTTTTTGAATAAAAATGAAATTAAAAAGGTAAAATTTTCGAGTGAATAAATTAGTAAAAATTTGATGCATGATGGGTGGGCACACTTTAAATCTAAATTAGATAAGATTAACTATAGAAAGTCATTTCAATTTAAAGTTTGATTTTGTTTTATTTTTTATTACATAAATTGTTTGATTATTTTTAGCAGCAAAATCATCAACGATTAGCAATTAAAGCACCATGTATATGTAGGGTGGGTGGGTGGCCTCTATCCCACCCTCAAATCAATAAATCATAAGCGAGGGTTTTAGTTAAAAATTGTAAAATTTAAACAAAGACAAAATAATTGCAAAAACATTAATTTCATTGTTGAAAGCACCTTTTAAATTTATCCTCATTAAACTGGTTGTACAAGTGTACTGTAAGCTGTAATTTCTGCGTATCCCCTTGTATATCGTTTTTTTTGTCGCTAGATGGCGCCACTTGACATATTCACTTTTCATACAACACATTCATTTCTAAGTTCCATCGTATAATCACAACAAATCAATTAAGCATAATTATTACCACGCACAATTAGACAAATAGATTTTCTTGATTAATTTAATTAACAACTTTACTTGACAAGCAAGAAACCATCACGAGTTGAAATCATAAAATGAAAATATTTAACCCGTCAGGCTCGCCACTAATTGGCAACGAGCGATTATTTCAAACCGTATTTTTCAACATGCCGTTCACGTCCTCTTAAATCCTCGCAACGGGTTTATTTGCTTTGCAACATCTGGCTGAGCTACGGCTCATCGTGTATAAACACCGCGTTTCCAAATAAACGGAAAACTTAGTTTTTTTAATGCTAAACGAAGAACACGATTCGCCAATATCAGTCAAGGACAGTTTTATGCAATTAAAGAGGATGTTGAAAACAACATGTATTTTAGACTTATTTTATTGTCATTGTTAATTACTCGATTGATTAATTACTGAAAGTCTGACGTACACTTTATTGAATGAATTATGTGTTTGAGACTGCTTAAAATGCATTCAAAAATGAGCTCCCTTACATTTATATAGATCTCCCCCCATAAAACAACTGAAGACATCAAATCACACCTGCGAACCTTTCTATCCTTCAAGCTTCTAACAAAGGTCTGAATTCATAGTTAGGGTTGGTTGGCAGCCACTATTCCCCCCTCCAATAATAGAATTATAAATAAACAATGAATTAAAAAGAAAAAAACTTACTTTATTTGAAAAATCTACGTGAATTACTTTGAAAGACCTTCAATGGTCGCGTTGTATGATCTAGGGTGATTTTGTAATGCCATTAGATTATTTGACATGACTTTCAATGGTGGTTAGATTTAAAATCATCTTGAATAATTATTCAATGACCTAAAACAACCTTTAATGTTCTTTGGAGGATTTTAATGACCTTATACAACTTTTAACAACCTTTATATAATCATCAACTTACCTTAAATGATGTTGAATAATCTCGTTGGATGACCTTAATTAAACTTTGATGGCCAGTATATGACCTTAAACGATTTTCAATTCTATAACTCCTGACTGACCTTAGAAGATCTCTAGATAACCCGAAACGATCTTGAATTATCATTGAACAACCTACAATGATTGTTAGTTGACCTTCTTAAATGACGTTATTACCTTTTCACGATAATGACCAATCAGATCTCTCTAAAATCAACTCGTATCATTATTGAATGACCTAAAACAACCTTAAATTTTCTTTGGAGGTCCTTAAATGACCTTATACAACCTTTAATAAGCCTGATAAGATCGTCAACTTACCTTAAATGATCTTGAATAATCGTTGGATGACCTTAAAAAACCTTGAATAGCAATTTTATGCCCTTAAATTATGTTCAATGATTATAAGATAACTTTAAACAATCTATAATTCTCTACCGACCTGAAATGCACGTTAGATAACCTTTGAAGACCTTGAACGACCTACAATGATTGTTAGATGACCTTAAATTACTTTTTTTTATCCTTGAACGATTAATAAATAATCGGATCTCTTTAAAATCATTATTTAATGATCTTAAATGACCTTATACAACCTTTATTGACCTTTATGTGATCACCAACTTACCTTAAATGATCTTGAATAATCATTGGATGACCTTAAATAACCTTTAATTGCCATTATATGACCTTAAATGATTTAGAGAGATCACAAGGTAACAACCTATAATATTATAATTCTATATAGACCTCAACTGACTGCTAAATTACCTTAAACGATCTTGAATAATCATTGGGTGACCTTAAACGACCAACAATGACTAATAACCTATGATGATCTATATGATCATCAACTTACCTTAAATGATTTTGAATAATCGTTGGATGACCTTAAATAACCTTTAATGGTCATTATATGACCTTAAATGACTTTCAAAGACCATAAAACTATAACTCTCTATAAACCTCAAATGACCTAAATAACCTTAAACGATCTTGAGTAATCATTGAATGGCCTTGAACAACCTACAATGATTGTAAGATGACCTTAAATGACGTTTTTACCTTTGAACGATTAATAAATAATCGGATCACTTTAAAATCAACTTGAATCATTATTAAATGACCTTACATAACCTTAAACAACCTTTAATAACCTTCATACGATCATAAACTTACCTTAAATGATCTTGAATAATCGTTGAATGACCTTTAATGGCCATTATACATTATATGACTTTAAATGATGTTCAATGATCATAAGATAACTTTAAATATCCTATAATTCTTTAGCGACCTCAAAGGACCGCTAAAACACCCTAATTACCTTTATATGACCTTGAATGATGGTTAAATGAACGTAAATTACTTAAAGAACCGTTGGATGAATTTACTTTTTATGACAATAACCTTCAGATTAGGACACCAAATGACCTTGAAGGGCCATTGGATGGCATTACTTAGACTAATCTTAAATAACGCCGAATCGCTATTCATATCTTTGAATAATTGTTGAATGACCATAAATGATCATCAGATGACCATTAATAATAGTTTAATGATCTTTCAAAGTGTAATGACTATATTGGTCGTTATATGACTTTAAGGAAGTTTAAGTGATTGTTTAATGATCTTAAATTTTCGTTGGATGACCTTAAACAATCCCTAATTCACAGATGACATCAAGACTTAACATAATAACTCAACTCATATCTTTGTAACTCGAATGATTTTGGTTAGTGGTCGTATTATATAGAATGATTTATATTCAACCTTATGTAACCTTAAAAGATCGTTAGGTGACCTTGAAATGACAATAAATTAATGGTGGTTAGATAATTTTAAATAACCTTGAATTACTATTGATATCTTTGAATAATTATTGAATGACCTTAAATGATCATTAGATGACCATGAATAAATAGTTGAATGATCTTAAAAGTCCAATTAGTTTATTGGTCGTCATATAATTTTAAGGGACTTTAATCTTAAATTTTAAATTTAAGGATGACCTCTTCAACCGCTAGATGACAAATTATAAATTATAACTGAACACATAACACTGTAAGTCAAATGTTTTTGGTTGGTCGTTGTATTATAAAGAATAATTTACTTTCAACCTTAAATAGCCTTGAAGGTCGTTAGTTGACCTTAAAAGATGATCTTGAATGACTTTCAATGGTTGTCCGAAAACCTTAGGTCATTGGTGAAAGAACATTAGAAGATTTTAATAACCATTAGATCATCTTTAATAACCTTGATAAAATGTTGGATCATTGTATGACCCATAATGATCTTGAATGATCGTTGAATGACCTTTAATAACCTTGATTAATTGTTGGATGACCTTAAATGATTTTAAAAGACCGTTGGAATGGTAAATAATCTTAAAAATTTTCGTTGAATGACCATAAAAAATCTTCAATCGCTAAATGACATCAAAATATAAATTAATAACTTAACTCATATGATTTACATTCAACATTAAGTAGTCTTGAAAGATCGTTAAGTGACCTTGAAAGATGATCTTGATCTGTAAGTCGAATGATTTCTGTTGGTCAATACAACAATTTATAATCATTTACCTTCAATCTTAAGAAGCCTTCAAATATCAATAGGTGACCTTGAAAGATGATCTTTAATGACTTCTGTTGATTGTTCGATGATCTTAGGTCCCAATGAACGACTGTTGGGTGATTTTGAATAGTCATTAGATGATCTTAAATAACCTTGATTGAATAACCTTTAATAATATTAATTAGTCGTTGGATGACCTTCAATGATTTTAAATGATTTGAATGGTTGAATGATCTTTAAAGTTTAATGACTTTATTGGTCACTATGACTTTAAGGGACTTAAAACGACAGTTAAATGACCTTGAATATTCGTTGGATGACTTCATCTCCAACCTCTGGAAGTCGAATTATTTCGGTTGATTTAATGATTTAGCTTCAGCCTGAAGTACCCTTGAAGTATGACCTTGAATGACTTGTATTGATGATTTGAAGACCTTAGGAAACAATGAACGACTGTTGTTAAACGATTCTGAATAGTCATTAGATAATCTTAAAGTACATTGATTGAATGTTGGTTCATTGTATGACCCGAAATGATCTTGAACGATCGTTGAATGACCTTTAATAATATTGATTAGTTTTTTGGATGACCTTAAATTATTTCAAATGAGCATAGGAATTTTGAATGACCTTAAATGATTATGAATAAATAGTTGAATGTTTGAATGGTCTAAGTTCAATGACTTTATTGGTCATTATATGACTTTAAGGGACTTTAAACGATAGTTATTTTATCTTAAATATTTGTTGGATGACCTTAAACAATTTTCAACCTTTGAAAGTCGAATTATTTCGGTATAGAATGATTTACCTTCAGCCTTAAGTAACTTTGAAAGATCGATATATGACATTGAAGTATGATCTTGAATGACTTCTATTGACGCTCTAGAAGCGTGAGAGATATACTGAAAAGTATATACTAAAAATTTACCAAAAAAAATTAGAAAAATATTCTTTAAGAAAATTATTGAAAGATGGACGGAGAGATACTGCAAACTATTTAAAAAAATGAAGAACATTTTAGAACGCTAAGAAAATTTCTGAAAAATCATAAACTAAAAATCTACAAAGGAAGTTGAGAAAAATTCTTTAAAGATGGAATAAAAGTAACTGAAAAGTTCTAGAAATCTACAAAGATTATTAAGAATCATTCAAAAACTCTCTAAAATAATTCTTCAAAAATGGCCGAGAAATTCTAGAAATTTACAACAAAAAAAAACTAAAGAAAGTTTAATAACTCTAAGAAAATTCATGAAGGATGGAATGTAAGATAATGGAAAGTTCTAGAAATCTACAAAAAATATTGAGAAAAATTCAAGGACATCTTAAAAAAATTCTTCAAAAGTTTGATGAAAGTTTCTAAGAAGTTCTAGAAATCTACAAAAAAAAATTGAAGAAAATTGTAGAGGCTCATAAGAAAATTCTTAAAAAATGGAATGAAAGTTACTGCAAAGTTCTAGAAATCTATAAAAAAATAAACTGAAGAAAATTCTAGAACTCTCTAGGAAAATTCCTGATAAACTGAATGAAACTTTATAAAAAAATTCTAAAAAACTACAAAATTCAAAAATGCGATGAAAGTTGCTGAGAAGTTCTTAAAATCTACAAAAAAAAATATTGAGGAAAATTCTAAAGGTCCATAAGAAAATTCTTGAAAAATGGAATGAAAAGAAGGTTCTACAAACAATCAAAAATAACTGAAGTAAAATAGTCTCTAAGGAAATTCCTGAATAACTGAATTAAACTTCTGAAAATTCTGAAAATCTACAAAAAAAGGAAAATTCTTGAACCGATAAAATCTAATAAAAGTTATTAAAAATATCTTAAAATAAAAAAAAATTGAGAGAAATTCTAGAGGCACAAAAGGAATTTTTTTAAAAATGTAATGGAAGATACTCGAAAGTTTTACAAAAAAAGAAAATATTTGAAATATTGAATTAAACTTTCTAAAAATTCTAGAAATCTACAAAATTCAATAACGCTTTAGAATGCGATGAAAGTTGCTGTGAAGTTCTAGAAATTTACAAAAATATTGATTAAATTTCTAGAGGCCCATAAGTAAATTCCTGAAAAATGGAAATAAAAAAAGTTTTCAAAATCTTCAAAAAAAACTCTAGGAAAATTCCTGAAAAACCGAATGAATTGAAATCTACAAAAAATCAGGAAAATTCTTTAACTTAAAAAATGTAATAAAAGTTACCAAAAATTTACAAAAAAAAATTAAGGAAAATTCTAGAGGCACATGAGGAAATTTTAAAAAAATGGAATGAAAGTTACTGGAAACTTCTAGAAATCTATAAAAAAATAACTGATGACAATTCCTAAAAATCTGATTGTCACTTTCTGAAAAAAAAACCTAGATATCTACAAATTTGAAGAACCCTTTATAAAAATTCTTGAAAAGTGTGATGAAAGTTGCTTGTAATGAAGAAATGTTTTAAAAACCTACAAAAAAAATGAAGAAAGTTCTAGAAATCACCACCCACCCTACATATACAATTGTACACAAATTAAAATAGTGGTTTTTGTAAAAAATTAACATTTTTATGTTTAATTGTGCTGGAAACTTATCGACAAACAGTAATTTAAATATCCGAGGATATGTAGGGTGGGTGGGTGGCCTCTATTCACCTTCCAATTTTATAAATATCCGCGAGAGTTCCTTTAATAAATCTTTCACATACAAAGTTATTTATTTAATAAATTTTACATCAATTTTATTATAATTAAAAATGTAATTAGTAAAATTGATGCGTATGTTTTACTGATTGGAGGGTGGAATAGTGGCCACCCACCCACCCTACATATACAATTTAATACAAATTCAAAACCCGTCTTTTGTTTTTTTTTGTAAATATATCAACGTTTTTATGTTTTGTTTTTCTGGAAACTTAACGACAATCACAAATTTAAATATCCAAGTATATGTAGGGTGGGCGGGTGGCCTCTATTCATTCTCCAATTTCGTAAATATTCGCGAGGGTTCCTTTAAAAACTATTGCACATACTAAGTAATTCATGTAATAAATTGTACATCAATTTTATTATAATTAAAATTGTTGAGTATATTTTACTGATTGTAGGGTGAAATAGTGGTCACCCACCCTCCCTACATATACAATTGTACTTAAATTACAATCGTGTCTACTGTTTTTTTTTGTAAATTATCAACGTTTTCATGTTTTATTGTGTTGGAAACTTAGCAACAATCAGCAATTTAAATATCCTAGTATATGTAGGGTGGGTGGGTGGCCTCTATTCACCCTCTAATTTCATAAATATTCTCAGGGTTCCTTAAAAAAAAATCTTGCACATACTAAGTAATTCATGTAATAATAAATTGTATATGAAGAAAATTCCTGAAAAACTTTGTTGGATTTAAAACACAAATTGATTTGAATGGCCTAGAATGATTGTCAGATGACCTTGATTGATTTTGGATGACCTTAATCTTGAATAACCGTTATGCATAACTTTGAATGATTTTTGGACGAGTTTTTTGTACTAAAATGAATTATCGTTAGATGACCTTGAATGAATAACTTTGAATGATCGTTGGATGAGTTTTGTGATCTAAAATTAATTGTCATTAGATGACCTTGAATGATTTTTATTGTCCGTATCGTTAAAATTTCTGTTTTTTCTAGTTTTAATGAAGAAATAATAATCTTTTAAGCATTTAAATTTGTAGTAAACACTATTATTATATTTAATAATCGCTAGTACGTGCTTGAGCTTAATGCAAAAATTCCAATATAATAATCTTAGATAAGGTAATAAGAAATTCCGCATATCAAACTATGATAGTAATTTTTTTTAATATTAGTAGAGATAATGCGTTATAAAAATAAATACAGTAAACTAATTGTAAACGTAAAAAACTACACACAATTTTAAAACCTATTATCCATTATGATGATACAGGCTGCTTAGTGTGTTAATTAACTCAACGACACCATCACACCAGTAGTGACTGGGTAGGTATCTACCTCATTAAACGGATTCCGAGAGAATTTCCTTCAATTACGCACTCGCTCCCGTGAACAATTCCATTTATAAACGTCTACTGTCTGCTCAGAAAGAAAAAATCGTTTCATTCACGTTTCTATATTTTTTCAATTTCGTTATTGCTAATATTTTGTGTGGTGGGGGGCACACTTTTATCATCACGGTCCGTATCAGTGCGACGCTGTGTCTGTCAGTTGATTCAGTGCACCGAAGTTTTCGCAGTGTTCGCGTTCGTGTTGGTGAATAAAATGCAAAATTTTGAACGTAATAATAATAATAATAAGTGCGAATTGTTGGATTATATAAATACGTGGTGAAGGTTTTGATTGCAATAGTTTTTAAAATTTATTTTCACTTTATCAGTGTGAATGGGTTTTTTTTTTATCGCGAAAATTTTTGTTTATGCAAATGCTGGAATAACTGGAACGGCCATTAAACATAAAGCCTATTTATTTTCTACACGTTCTAAAAATATATATATATTCAAACTGTTTTAACGATTGTTTTTCAATCATCTTCAAATGTATACAGGGTGACTGACGAAAAACCTTTGGTGCTGTATCTCGCTTATTTTTGATCCGATTTGAATAAATAAAACATCAAATTAAATGATTTTTAAAAGACTTTAATATGAACTGTACTGATATTTTTTCTTGCATCCAGTTTTTGACAAAAGACGATCAACTTTTTTTTTTCAAATTGCATTGTATATATATTTAGTACTGATCCGCAAGGAGATTTTTTTCAGAATCTAAATTTGTAAACGATTTTATCCATTCATCAAACCAAAGTCGAGAAATTGAGAATAAAAAAAAAATTAAAAATCAAATACCCATAGTAAACAATATACAGAGCCTATTCCAAATGTCAAAAGTGACAGTGTCAGTCATTGGTACAATACTGCAATGATTTTTAATAATTTCATAATAAAAATGTTGCAAGATTTCAAAAACTGAAAAACGATTTCTGTAGAAGCACAAAATTCTAGTACAGTGTTTGAAATATTGCAACATTTTAATTATGAAATAATTAAAAATCGTTGCAGTATTGTATCAATGGCTGTCACTGTCACTTTTGACATTTAAAATAGGGTCTGTATATTGTTTACAATGGATACTTGACTTTTTATTTATTTTTTTAATCTTCAATTTCTCGACATAAGTTTGATGTATGGATAAATTTGTCTACAATTTTATATTCAGAAAAAAAATCTCCTTGCGAATCAATAAAAATATATATATACAGTGCAATTAAAAAAAAAAATGTTGATCGTCTTTTGTCAAAAACTGGATGCAAGAAAAAATATCAGTACAGTTCATATTAAAGTCTTTTAAAAATCATTTAATTTGATGTTTTATTTATTCAAATCGGATCAAAATTAAGCGAGATACAGCACCAAAGGTTTTTCGTCAGTCACCCTGTATACTGTTCGAAACTTAGAATAAAACACTAACGCTTTTTTCACTAATAAATATTGTGTGTACTATTCGAAGTTTATTAATAAATCTTCACGTGACTGAAGAACGAATTTCTAAATGATTGATAATTTATAAAATTGTTAATAAAAATAAAAGTATTTTTAATTATTGTTCAAAGTCAACAACGGCTACAGACCGGTTTCGATCTATTTTGGATCTCATCAGCGTAGCGCAGTTGACAATAGAGATTTACCATTTACTATACATTTTTGTTGATATTTTAATAACATTAAAAGTTTTTACAAATATAGATTATTATTTAGAAAATATATACGACAGATTCTTTTCACTGAAGTAAAAACATGGTAAAAATTTTAGTAAAATTGACCTGTCAAATAATTATCCTCTTTGTAATTTTATCTGACCAATAAGGATTAGAATTTGAATTTGTAAATAGTATTTAATTGCTTTAAATTTAAATTAATGGCAATTATTGTAGCGACAATATAAATTAACAATTAAAATAAATCCATTTCACTTGTCTCACAACTAGTTTCGATCTCAAGGTTATTTTTCAAAAACTATTATTAAATTTATAAATATTTAAAATAAACTCATTCACGTTTCCATATATTTTTTTTTTCAATTTCTTTATTGTTAATATTTAATTTTATGGTGGGGGCACACTTTTATCATCAAAATATTTATTTATTTTGAGTTTAAATTTGAGTTTTTCAAAATGTATCACTTATTTTCTATCGTAGCGGTCGTAACTATCATTATAATTTAAACAAATAAAATGACAAGAAAATTAGATGCCAATATTTCAAGTCATTTTGTGACGCAATTAAAAAAAAAAGATAAAATAATAATAAAAAACTATTTATCATCATCACAGACTGACAGTGAAATAATTATATATGTAGAGAAAAAAAAATTAAAATGCTGTGATGTAAAAAGAAACTACTTCTAAATATAGTTGTGGTTAATTAATTCAATTTATTTCGTTTCGTGTTAGAAATAAATCAAATCAATTTAAATCAGTTATTTACGCAATTAAAAAAAATATATTATAAATCTTCTTTTAAGTGACTTTTTTTTGTTAAACGCCGTAGTAAACATACTTAAAAAAAATCACTTAAAAGAAGATTTATAATATATTTTTTATTAATAATGTTATTAAAATTATATCCTACAATTAGTAAAACCATCTAAAGGGTTTCACATAAAAAAATGTAAACAGCATAAAAAGATTGATTCTTTTTAATTTAAAAAAAATCTTCTAATGGGATTAATAAAGGAATTAATAATGTATAGATTTTCTTATATTTAAATTATCCTCCAGTAAATCTCACTCGATGGTTTTACTGATTGGAGGGTGGGATAGTGGCCACCCACCCACCCTACATATACATTTAAACTTCAATCAAAATAGTGGTTTAAAGTTTCTGATTATCATCACTAATTTTACTTTAATGTGTTAGGAAACAAAGCAGAAATTGTGACCGAAGTAAAAATGTATACAGTGTGTTTCTGTGACTCGGGGGAATAAAATTAACCATTAATACTAGAGTGGAAAAAAAATCGATTTTCATTTGTTTTTCGGCTATAACTCTAAAACGAAAGATCGAATTTTAAAAATTCTTCCACTGTTGGATTACAAATGTCGCATACTTATTGTAAACGTTAAAAACGAAAATTCGATTTTCATTTGTTTTTCGTTTTTTGGCCATAACTCTAAAACGAAAGATCGAATTTTAAAAATTCTTGCACTGATGAATCACAAATGTCGGATACTTATTGTAAACGTTAAAAACGAAAATTCGATTTTCATTTGTTTTTTGTTTTTTGGCCATAACTCTTAAACGAAGGATCAAATATTCAAAATTCTTACACTGATGGTTCACAACTGTCGCATACTTATTGTATACGTTAAAAACGAAAATTCGATTTTCATTTGTTTTTCGATTTTTGGCCATAACTCTAGAACGAAAGATCGAATTTTAAAAACTCTTGCATTGATGGTTCACAAATGTCGCATACTTATTGTATACGTTGAAAACGAAAATTCGATTTTCATTTGTTTTTCGATTTTTGGTCATAACTCTAGAACGAATAATCGAATTTTAAAAATTATTGCACTGATGGTTCGCTAATATCGCATCCTTATTGTAAACGTTAAAAACGAAAATTCGATTTTCATTTGTTTTTCTTTTTTTTGTCCATAACTCTGGAACGAAAAATCGAATTTTAAAAATTCTTGCACTGTTGGATTACAAATAACGCATAGTTATTGTAAACGTTGAAAACGAAAATTTGGTTTTCATTTGTTTTTCGTTTTTTTTCCATAACTCTAGAACGAAAAATCTAATTTTAAAACCTATTGCACTGAGAGTTCACAAATGTCGCATACTTATTGTAAACATTGAAAACGAAATTTCGATTTTCATTTGTTTTTCGTTTTTTGGTCATAACTCTTAAACGAAAGATCGAATTTTAAAAATTCTTGCATCCATGGTTTACAAATGTTGTGTACTTATTGTAAACTTTGAAAACTAAAATTCGATTTTCATTTGTTTTTCGTTTTTTGAACATAACTCTTAAGCGAAAGATCGAAATTTAAAAATTCTTGCGCCGATGATTCACTAATATCGCATACTTATTGTAAACGCTGAAAACGAAAATTCGATTTTCATTTGTTTTTCGTTTTTTAGCCATAACTCTAGAACGAGAGATAGAATTTTAAAAATTCTTGCACTGATGGTTCGCTAATGTCGGATACTTATTGTAAACGATGAAACCGAAAATTCGATTTTCATTTGTTTTTCGTTTTTTAGCCATAACTCTAGAACGAGAGATAGAATTTTAAAAATTCTTACACTAATGATTCACAAATGTCGCATACTTATTGTATACGTTGAAAACGAAAATTTAATTTTCATTTGTTTTTCGTTTTTTTGCCATAACTCTAGAACGAAAAATCTAATTTTAATACCTATTGCACTGATAATTCACAAATGTCGCATACTTATTGTAAACATTGAAAACGAAATTTCGATTTTCATTTGTTTTTCGTTTTTTAGCCATAACTCTAGAACGAGAGATAGAATTTTAAAAATTCTTACACTAATGATTCACAAATGTCGCATACTTATTGTATACGTTGAAAACGAAAATTTAATTTTCATTTGTTTTTCGTTTTTTTGCCATAACTCTAGAACGAAAAATCTAATTTTAATACCTATTGCACTGATAATTCACAAATGTCGCATACTTATTGTAAACATTGAAAACGAAATTTCGATTTTCATTTGTTTTTCGTTTTTTGGTCATAACTCTTAAACGAAAGATCTAATTTTAAAAATGTTTGTACCCATGGTTTACAAATGTTTTGTACTTATTGTAAACGTTGAAAACGAAAATTCGATTTTCATTTGTTTTTCGGTTTTTGGGCCATAACTCTAGAACGAAAGATCGAATTTTAAACATTTTTGCTCTGGTGGTTCAAAAATTCTGCATGCTTATTGTAAACGATGAAAACGAAAATTCGATTTTCATTTGTTTTTCTTTTTTTTGCCTTAACTCTTAAACGAAAGATAGAATTTTAAAAATTCTTGGACTAATGGTTCGATTCGAATTCGTATTTCGTTTGTTTTTCTTTTTTTTGAACATAACTTTTAAACGAATGGTCGGATTTTAAAAATTCTTGCACCCAGCGTTTACAAATGTTGTATACTTATGGTAGAAGTTAAAAACGAAAATTCGATTTTCATTTGTTTTTCGTTTTTTGGCCATAACTCTAGAAAGAAAGATCGAATTTTAAAAATTCTTGCTCTGATGGTTCACTAATTTCGCATACTTTTTGTAAACGTTTTTGGTTTTCTTTTTTTTTAACATAACTTTTAAACAAATGGTCGTATTTTAAAAATTCTTGCATCCAGCGTTTACAAATGTTGTATACTTATTGTAGGAGTTAAAAACGAAAATTCGATTTTCATTTGTTTTTCGTTTTTTGATCATAACTTTTAAAAGAAAGGTCGGATTTTAAAAATTCTTGCACCCAGGGTTTACAAATATTGTATACTTATTGTAGAAGTTAAAAGTGAAAATGCGATTTTCATTTGTTTTTCCTCTTGAAACGAAAGATCGGATTTTAAAAAGTGTCGCATTTTATTATAGTATCTAAAAGCTAACGAAAAATTAAACTTTTTGTTTAAACAATATAGGCTAGGCAAGTTGACAGCTCAATTTGTTTTTCAATTGTCATCATTTTTTATTTGTTACCATTGAAATCACCAAAAACCATTTTGCTTTTAACTCAGTTACGGCCACTGTTATCGAAATTTTCAAAGAGTGGTAAAAGTTTCTAAAATAAATTTTCTATTCTAATGTGGAAGAATAAATGTAGATTTACTAGCAAACAAAAAAGTTCTGAGCAAACAATTTTTTTAACATCCTGTATATGGTTCCAAATTCTAAGATTTCCAAATTCCCAACAAATCGCGTTTGATTTTCAAAAAGATAACAAAATGTTTGAGAGTGATTTTAAATGCATATATGTGGGGTGGGATAGTGGACACCCACCCCCCTCAATCATCAAAACTATTAAGCTAGTTTTACTGAAAGGAAATTGAAACAAGATTTGTTCTTTTCAATTTAAGAAATACACTAATCAGTTAAATAAAGTAATTCATAATTTATTGAGTTGCATATTTTTAAATTATTCGTTAAGAAAGCTAGCTCGATGGTTTTACTGATTGGAGGGTGGGATAGAGGCCGCCCACTCACCCTACAAATACATTTAAACTTAAATTAAAACAGTCGTTCTTTTTTTAAATATTACCACTAAGAGTAGTTTAATTTGTTTGAAATTATAACAGTAATTGAGAGTGAAGTAAAAAATGTATATGCAGGGTGGGTGGGTGGCCTCTATCCCACCCTTCAATCAGTAAAACCATGGAGAGGATTTTACTAAAGGATAACTCAATAAATACGCTTTAGTGTCAATTTGTTTCTATAATTTCTTTAATTAATAAAATCTTTGATTACATAATAATAATTGGAGAGTGGTATGGATGCATACAACCACCACCCACCCTATATTTATATATAAAATTACTTCATTTGAAATCACTGTTTTGGTTTCCAGATTTCCAGCAAATCACGCTAGTGGTACTCTTTGATTTTAATGTATACATAACGAATTGTTGATTATGTTTATTTGTTTATGTAGGGTGGGTGGGTGGCCACTATCCCACCCTCCAATCAGTAAAACCATCAACAGGGTTTTAGCGACGAAAAATTAAAACATAAAAAGAGTTATGCATTTTAATTTGATTGAATTAAAACACTTGGTATGATTTCACTTGTTATTTATTTTACTCCGACTAGTTTCGACTATAAGTCATTCTCAAGGAGAAATGTGCATGCATTTTAATTTTAAAAAAATATGAGAATGATTAATTAATTAATTAATTAATTGAGTTTCTTGTATTTAAATTATTTATTAGTAAACCTCACTCGATGGTTTTACTGGTTGGAGGGTGGGATAGTGGCCACCCACCCACCCTACATATACATTTGAACTCAAATTAAAACAGTGGTTTGAATTTTCTGAATTTTATCACTAATACTGATTTAATTCATTGGGAACAATAACAGTAATTGTGATTGAAGTAAAAATGGTAAACATGTATGTATATGATGGGTGGGTGTCTACTGTTCCACCCTATAATCAAGCAGGTTGCGTTAGAAATAATAAAAAGATCTATGCTTTATTGTCTCCTTTTCATAATTCTTAAATCAAGAAAACGTATTTTATATAATAATATAATAATAATTAGAGAATGGGGATGGTGAATGCACACCCACCCTACATATATAAATTTACTTGCCCTGTAATCAGTCTTTAGGTTTCCACCCTTCAATCAGTAAAACCATTAAGCGAGTTTTACTGAAAGGAAATTGAAACAAGAAGATTTATTCTTTTCAATTTATTTGTCTAATGCATTTTTTAAAGAAGAATGCTAATATAAAAAAAAAAAAAAACTAAAATTACACACATATCCTACACACTCTCTAGAATTATAATCAAGAAAAAACCGAGGACACACGCCTTCATTTTTTCGAGAAAAAAAATCATTTGCCTAACACTGCACTCCCGCACGCTTCATCCCTAAATACACGTTTTTTTAAAGAAGACATGCACATATAAAAAAAACTAAAATTACACACATATTCTACACACTCTCTAGAATCATAGTCAAGAAAAAAACCGGAGACACCCCTTCATTTTTTCGAGAAAAAAAATCATTTGTCTGACACTGCGCTCCCGTACGCTTCATCCCTAAATGCACGTTTTTTTAAAGAAGACATGCACATATAAAAGAACTAAAATTACACACATATTCTGCACACTCTCTAGAATCATAATCAAGAAAAAAAAACCAGGACACGCCCCTTCATTTTTTCGAGAAAAAAAATCATTTGTCTAACACTGCACTCCCGTACGCTTCATCCCTAAATGCACGTTTTTTTAAAGAAGACATGCACATATAAAAAAAAAACTAAAATTACACACATATTCTACACACTCTCTAGAATCATAATCAAGAAAAAAAACCGAGGACACACCCCTCCATTTTTCGAGAAAATAAATCATTTGTCTAACACTGCGCTCCCGTACGCTTCATCCCTAAATGCACGTTTTTTTAAAGAAGATATGCACGTATAAATAAACTAAAATTACACACATATTCTACACACTCTCTAGAATTATAATCAAGAAAAAAACCGAGGACACACCCCTTCATTTTTTCGAGAAAAAAAATCATTTGTCTAACACTGCGCTCCCGTACGCTTCATCCCTAAATGCACGTTTCTTCAAAGAAGACATGCACATATAAAAGAACTAAAATTACACACATATTCTGCATACTCTCTAGAATCATAATTAAGAAAAAAAACCAGGACACACCCCTTCATTTTTTCGAGAAAAAAAATCATTTGTCTAACACTGCACTCCCGTACGCTTCATCCCTAAATGCACGTTTTTTTAAAGAAGACATGCACATATAAAAAAAAACTAAAATTACACACATATTCTACACACTCTCTAGCATCATAATCAAGAAAAAAAAACGAGGACACACCCCTCCATTTTTCGAGAAAATAAATCATTTGTCTAACACTGCGCTCCCGTACGCTTCATCCCTAAATGCACGTTTCTTCAAAGAAGACATGCACATATAAAAGAACTAAAATTACACACATATTCTGCACACTCTCCAGAATCATAATCAAGAAAAAAAACGAGGACACACCCCTTAATTTTTTCGAGAAAAAAAATCATTTGTCTAACACTGCGCTCCCGTACGCTTCATCCCTAAATGCACGTATAAAAAAAAAACTAAAGTTACACACATATTCTACACACTCTCTAGAATCCTAATCAAGAAAAAACCGAGGACACACCCCTCCATTTTTTCGAGAAAAAAATCATTTCTCTAACTTCACAACCTTCAATCAGTAAACATTTTCTTTCTACAATTTTCAATCATAATTTTTCCCCTTTCTTAATTTGTTATCTTGAAATTAATTGAATACATTAAATAAACCGTAATAAAGTAAACATTATACTGTTTGACTGTTTGAAGGAAAGTGTTTTTCCCCATACTCGACAGTGCTATAAAAAAACGTGTTGTGTGTTTTCTCGCGCCGCAATTTATGGCTTGAAAACAAAGAGAACGTTCCTTGATTGCTGTAAATTATTTCTCCAGACACCTTCATGGAAATCGGGCCGATGACTCGACCAGTGTAAACATTTGCATTAATAAGTAATTAACCAGAGCTGTTGGTCTTAATAAAAGAAATTGTGGTAATTTAAACGATTGAAATAATAATTACAAACATATAACAAAGAATTTTTCTAAAATCAAAACTATGCTAGATATAGTCCTTTTCATACAAAAGAATATTATTGAAAGCTTTAACTGTGGCCAGTTGGGTTCGTTTTATGACCTAAGAAGTAACTGTCAACCTGGATCATAAAATTTCTAATTTACAACTACGTCAAATACGATTTTTGTAAAGATTTATCACGTAATTAAAAGGAATAACCACTTACGTGATAAGACCTAAATAATTATAAACGAGTCGTTTAATTGTTAATTAATTAGTGTTACTTTCTTTGTAACTATAGGCATTAACCATTTAATCATTCAAAGTATTATTATTATTCAGGAATTCTCCGGTAAAACATGATAATAATTTCATCGTTTTTTGTGTGTATGTGTATGTGTATATTGATAAGACTGAGAATGTAGGAAGTAAGGCTGAAATATTCCTGTAAATGATATCGTGCCACTGTTTAGACCTCAGAAATGACATTTAAAAATTGAAAGTTTGCGATTGTGTGGTGCCGACGTGAAGATGTCTCAATACTTCAAATGGATGAAGAGCAATTCGAGTGTGCGTCGCGAGGAGGGTGCTTTCTCGAAGCCGAGGAGTCGTTCTTTGGACGCCAGGAGTTTAGAAGCTTCCGGTGTGAGGCTGCTCCTCCAGCATGTACGTCAACAGTCGGTAATCTATGCGAACTAAATTAAATATATATATAAATCAGATTTTTTTTCTAATTTATCCTCCATCATTACTTATACAGGGTTACTGACGAAAAACCTTTGGTGCTGTATCTCGCTTATTTTTTATCCGATTTTAATAAATAAAACATCAAATTAAACCATTTTTAAAAGACTATAATAGGATCTGAACTGTTATTTTTTCTCGCACCCAGTTTTTGACAAAATACAATCAACATTTTTTTTTTAATTGCACTGTATATATATTTTTATTGATTCGCAAGGAGATTTTTTTTCTGAATATAAAATTGTAGACAAATTTATCCATACATCAAACTTATGTCGAGAAATTGAGGATTAAAAAAATAAATAATAAGTCAAGTATCCATTGTAAACAATATACAGACCCTATTTTAAATGTCAAAAGTGACAGTGACAGCCATTGATACAATACTGTAACGATTTTTAATTATTACATAATTAAAATGTTGCAATATTTCAAACACTGTACTAGAATTTTGTGCTTCTACAGAAATCGTTTTTCAGTTTTTGAAATCTTGCAACATTTTTATTATGAAATTATTAAAAATCATTGCAGCATTTTACCAATGACTGACACTGTCACTTTTGACATTTGGAATAGGCTCTGTATTTTGTTTACTATGGGTATTTGATTTTTAATTTTTTTTTAATCCTCAATTTCTCGACTTTGTTTTGATGAATGGATAAAATCGTTTACAAATTTAGATTCAGAAAAAAATCTCCTTGCGAATCAGTACAAAATATATATACAGTGCAATTTGAAAAAAAAAATTGATCGTCTTTTGTCAAAAACTGGATGCAAGAAAAAATAACAGTTCAGTTCATATTAAAGTCTTTTAAAAATCATTTAATTTGATGTTTTATTTATTCAAATCGGATCAAAAATAAGCGAGATACACCACCAAAGGTTTTTCGTCAGTCACCCTGTATGTATACTATAATTAAATTCTTGTTATATCATAGAAAAACCTTACTGATCTACGATTCTTTTTTAAAAACATAATAAGGATGCATTCGTCCTAGATTTCATAAAACAATTTTCCATTTACCACTTAAGCTGTGCGCTCTAATTCGAAACACTGCGAATATCAATTGCACACTATAAATAATGCACAATGTCGTCGGATAATTGCGGATGGGAAATGATTAGTGTGGGTGCCCTGTCCTCGTGGTGGTGGTGATGATGATGGCGTTCAGAAGCGGCGACGCTCTCCTCCCGTTTTTCTAACCGACCTTCGCCACGACTTACCACTAAATGGCCAGTAAACACTCGTTGTCTAGATCGTTTATTAATTTTATTACCATTCATATAGGGCAATTGAATAATTAATAAACAACGGTGGTAATCATTTTAATAAGTACACGACGTGGCGGGAAAAATTTACACACCTAATTCAAACCGCAAATAAATAAATCCAAATAATAAGTACAAATTATATATCCAATAAAAGAAATGTTTTTTATGAATTAATTAACTCATAGATTTATTGAACTTATATCTCTTTCGTTTATTTTCAGAGAGCAGCACAGCAGCAACTCGCTCAAGGTAAGATTATACGAATTTATATTATATTCATAATTCATTAATAAACATCATCTTTCTTTTTAATATACAAAATAAAAGTAAATGTATTATATATTATGTTATTCACCAATTATCTCCATCTATGAAAACATGTTTAAACTACGCGCTAACAATCCGGACGGATTCTGTTTTGGTACGTTCAGCGTTTATAAAATAGATGGCGCTAAGCGTATGGAAGTTCAACGATATCATTACTTTATAAATAAATATGTGTAATACATTATATTTATTACTAATCTGTTTACCAATGTATTTAAATAGCGGTAATGAAACATTGAAAAACATTTTATTTTTCCTTGTTATTGCATTACCGCATAAGCTGCTATTGTTTATCATTTATATTCTATGATAAAGTGGTGATTTATTACGGAAAGCTACTTTATAATCAACTAATCTTTAATTTATTCAAGTCTCGCTCTGTAGTAAGCCGGGGAATAATTTATACAATTTGGATATTAATATTTAATCCAGCCTACGAAGGATTATTGGATGTGAATAGCGGTTAATTAAATATTAAGGCCCTAAATCATCTTAAGATTGCGGGAGTGCGAATTTATTTCTAAACAGCGGTATAACTAGTGATAGTGAAGGTGAAACCTCGTTGGTTTAGGCCTGTAGTCGGATGGGCGATATTTTGCAGGTACCGAAATACACAGCCAAAGGGCCACGTGGTCGATATTTAAAACAATATACGATTGCTTGATGACGCACCTATTTAAAAATCTATATGTATGCATACTTCACCTAAACAATTGAAATTTGACAAAAAAGGAATTGAAATTTGCTTAGAAAAAAAAAATTGAATTTTTTAATAATTCTTTTGTCTTTTTTTTTAGGAAACTTCAATTGTTTTTTTAGGAAAACTATTTTTTTAGTAAGTTTTAAAGCGACTTAAAAAAATTCAATTGTATTTTTTCGATAAAACTTAAAACTCACTTTTTTTTATTTTTTTAAAGCGACTTAAAAAAATTCAATTGTATTTTTTCGATAAAACTTAAAACTCACTTTTTTTTATTTTCTATTTAAAAATATATTTTTTTTTCCAAAAAAAACAATTGAATTTTTTTAAAATTTCGTTTCAAAACTTACTGAATATTGTTTTACAAAAAAAAAAAACAGTTGAATTTATCTCAAATAAATGTTGAAAACTTTAAGAGAAACGATTGTTTAAAAAATAATTATTTCACCAAGAAACTATTGAAATTATTTAAAAAAACTGCTTAAAAGCAAGTGAAATAACAAAAGTAACAAAAACACTAATTTTTAATGGAAAAAACTATGGAATTTTTGTAAAAATTCGTTTCAAAACTTATTAAGAAAATTTCTTTTTTAAAAAAACAAATACAATTTTACGTAGAAACAATTTTCTAAAAAAATCGCTTAAAAACAATTGAAATTTTACAAAACAAATAGAATTAACGTGTGGTTAGAAAACCAGTACATTAAAAAAAAAGAGTTTTAAGTTTTATCGAAAAAAAAGCAATTGATTTTTTTTAAGTCGCTCCAAAACTTAGTTATCCTAAAAAAACAATTGAAGTTTCCAAAAAAAAAATTGATTGTTAAAAAATTCAATTTTACCAAGAAACAATTGAATCTTTTTTAAATCAGTTAAAAACATTTTAACATTTGTTTAAAAACAATTGAAATTTTACAAAATAAAAAATTGACGTATGGTTCGAAAATCGCTAAAAAAAATATAAAGTTTTATCAAAAAAAGTTTTTTGTAAAATGTCGATTTAAAACTAACTAAATTCGTTGTCATTAACGAATAAAAAATAGTTGTTTTAAAATAACCATCGAATTGATTCTAAAAAATAAGAAATGTTTATGTTTTAAAAATTCTATTTTACCCAGAAAAAAATTGAAAATTAAAAAGGAAACAGTTAAAAGCATCTTAACATTTACTTAAAAACAAAAAAAAACAGTTGTAATTCTATAAAAAAAATCGGGAAAACAATTGAAATTTTGTAAAAATTCGTTCCAAAACATACTAAAAAAAATTGTTTTCTTAAAGGACACATTTAATAATAATAATAATAATAATGTTTATTTGTGCACTTACATATTGTTTACACACGTCAAAGATAGATACAAGATTCATGTTTTAATAAATTGAAAATTGAAAATTAAATTGATCCTAAAAAAACAATGTTGAAAACTTTAAGAGAAAGGATTATTAAAATAAATAAACTACCGGGAAACAATTGAAAATTTAAAAAAAACATTTGCTTAGAAACAATTGAAATTTTACAAATTAAAAAATCGAATTAAAATGAGGTTAGAATAACATTAAATTAAGAAAAAACAATTGATTTTTGTAAAAAAAAATAGTTTCAATTAAAACTTACTAAGAAATAGTTTTCCCAAAAAAAGAAACATTGAATTGATAAAAAAAAAATGTTTCAAACTTTAAGGGAAAAAATATCAATTTTACCGAGAAAATTAAAAAAAAAATACAGTTAACATTTGTTTAAAAACAATTGAAATTTTACAAATAAGAGAATTGAGTGTGGTTACAAAAACACGAAATTTCTTTTAAAAAAATGTTTGTAAAAAAACTAAAAACCAAAAATAGTTTTCCTAAAAAACAATTGAATTGATCCTAAAAAAGTTGAAATTAGAAAATACAGTTAAAAACATATTAACATTTGTTTAAAAACGAAGAAATTTTACAAAAAAAGAAAAACAAAAAAGTTTTTTATAAAAAGTCGTTTCTTAACCAAAAAATTCTTATCTTATAAAATAACAATTGAATTGATTCTAGAACAAAGGAAAACCGAAAAGATTATTTAAAAAATTAATTTTACCAATAAAAAATTGATTTTTTTAAACAATAAATATCTTAACATTACTTACTTACATTTTTTGTCATTTTGAAACTTGCTAAACAATAGTTTTCCTAAAAACAATTGTATTAAAAAAAGGTTGTTTAAATATGCATTTAAAAATTTGTTAACATTTGCTTAGGAACAATTGAAATTTTACAAAAACGAAATTCAATAGATTAATAGTGGTTAGAAAATAACTAAAATTTCTAAAGAAAACAATTGAATTTTTACATAAAAAATAGTTGCAAAACTAAAAAAAAAGTCATTTTGAAACTTACTAAAAAAATTGTTTTTCTAAAAACAACTGATTTGGTCCAAAAAAAAAATAAAAAATCAAATTTACAGAGAAACAATTGAAATTATAAAAAAAAAACAGTTGAAAACATCTTAACATTGGTATAAAAACAATGGAAGTCTTACAAAATAAAAGATTTGACGTGGGATTAGAAAAACACTAAATTTTCTATATAAAAAAAAAACAATTCAATTCAATTCTTTATTGGTGAAATGTTATGATTTCACAGGTCATTTACATTTTTACATAGATACATAAACAGAATAAAAATGATTATACCTAAGATACATAATATAAAATAAAATAAAAAATATAAAGGTTAACTAAGAAACAATTGAGTTTTTATAAAAAATAGTTTCAAAACCTAAAAAAAATTGTAAAAATTCAATTGATCCTAAAAAGAATTGTTGAAAACTTTAATCTCAAAATTTGCTTAAAAACAATTGAAATTTAAAAAAAGGAATTGAAGTGTGGCTAAAAGAACATTATTATCGAAAAAACAATTGAATTTTAAAACGTTTAAAAAAACAGTTAATAACATTTGCTTAAAAACAATCGATATTTTACACAAAAAAAAACATTTTTATTGAAAAAAACAATTGAGTTTTTGTAAAAGTAGTTTTAAAACTTGAATTAATCCAAAAGTCCTTTAAGTGAAGATATTAAAAAAAAGTCGAATTTACAGTTAGAAACATCTTAACATTTGTTTAAAAACAATCGAAGTCCTACAATAAAAGAATTGACGTGTGGTTAGAAAAAGACTGAATTAAAAAAAAACAATAATAAAGTTTTATCCAAAAAACAATTGAATTTTTATAAAACTTGTTTCAAAAAATTTTTCTTAACAAAAAAAATTGGAAACTTTAAGAGAAAAGTTTATTTAGAAAAATTAAATTTTACCAAGAAACAATTGAATAAGCCTTTAAAACAATAATAATATTTGCTCAATAAATATATAAACTACGAAAAAAAACATTTGAATTTTTATAAAAAATCGTTTCAAAACTTACAGAAAAGGGTTTTCCTATAAAAATAATTGATCTTAAAATTAACTGTTGACAACTTTAAGAGGAAAAATTATTAAAAATGGGTTAATTTTACCAAGGAACAATTCAAAAGTTTAAAAAATCAGTCACATTTTAACATTTAATAATTAGAAAAAACACGAAAATATTTCGTAAAATCTACAACAAATGAGTCTTATTAAGACTACAAGAAACAAATCACTTTTGAAACAACTTCTTTCTTGTAGTCTTAATAAGACTCATTTGTTGTAGATTTTACGAAATATTTTCCTGTTTTTTCTAATTATTAGTGAATTTTCTACAACGTAAGGACTTAAATATTTTATTATTTTAATATTTACTTAAAAACAATTTTATTTTATCATAACACTAAATTTTGTAAACAAAGTTTATTATTAATTTTTAAAAATCGTTTCAAAATTTACCACAAAATAATTTTCCTAAAAAATTCATCCAAAAAAATGTTGAAAACCTGAAGAGCAAGGATTATTTAAAAAATCAATTTTATGAAGAAATAATTGAAAATTACGCAAAAAAACAAAAAAAAATTACGTGTGGTTAGAAAAACTCTAAATATTTTTTAAAAAATATATAAAGTTTTATAACAACAGATGTAAATATTTTAAAGTTTAGCAAGAAAAATTAATTTTGAAATTAAAATTTAGTGAGAAAAAATCAGATAAAAATGATCTTAGAAAATTGTGTAGAAAAGGATTAAATTTACAGTTAACAATCTTCAAAACATTTAAAATGTCATCAAAAAAGATAGTTTGAATATTTTCTAAATAAGCACTTTAAATTGAAAATTAATTGGATGAGTTACGTGAAGATAAACTTGATTATAATATAAAGCACTAAAAACCTTTCTTCACACAGTTTATTTGAAATACCAAACAGTTGAATTTTTTTCTAATAAAATAATTTTTTCGAAGAAGAAACAGTTGAAGACGTTAACCCATTAAAAATTGTTAAAAACAAATTTTAAAAGCAGTTTTATTTGTAAAACAATATCGTTTAAAAGCATGCTAAAAATAGAACTTTTAAATTTTCTAAAATTTAGTTCTCCAAAAACTAATTGGTAAGAAAGCAACTGCAAATTTTCTTTATAAAAAGATGACAAAAAAATTTCGGGATCATTAAATTGTTTTTTTAAAAATTACTTTTTACCAATTTTTTTTAAAACAAGTTTTAATGTTTTAAAAAAAATTGGTAAAAAGTAATTTTTAAAAAAACAATTTAATGATCCCCAAAAAAAAACATGAAAACTTTATGACAATAAGTTATTTAAAAAAAATATTTTTCCAGGAAACAATTGAAAATTTAACAAAAAGTCGAAAACATTTTAATATTTTATCAAATTTTTATTTGATATTATTATATCTCCACGTAACTCATCATCAACATTCTAATATTTACTTTAAAACATTTTGTTTAATTACTTTTTAAAAATACATTTGGTAAAAAAATTGTTTAAAAAACAATTTTTTTCCAAAATACAGGTGTAAACTGTTGTTTTTTTTTAATAATTAAAAATAGTTGAATATGTTTTGAAGTTCAAAATAATTTGGAAAGAATCGTTTAAAAATTACTTTTTCAAAAATTAATTGATGAAAAAAAAAAACTACAAATTTTCTAAAAGAAACAAAAATTACAGTTGCAAACCGTTTAAATGTCATTTTAAATAATGAAAAGTAGTTGAAAATACGTCTAAATTTAGAAAAGAAAATATTGAAATTAAAAAAAATTGTGCAGAAAAATTAAATTTACGGTTAAAATTTACTAAGAACAAACATTTGGAAGCCGTTTAAAATTTATTTAGGATAATTAAAACCAGTTGAAAATATTTTGAAGTGTATTCAAAACAATTTAAAATTAAAATTTATTAGGAAAAAAAATTGTAGAAAAAGGTCAAATCAAATGCCACTGAAATGTTACAGGCAGTATGTTTAAAATCGATTAAAAATTTCCTAAGCAAATAGGACAGTTTTTTTTCTTTTCTCAAAACCCAATTAAAGTTTTCGTGCAAGAAACAGTTGACAACTTAAAGAGAAAACCCGTTGAAAATGCTTTAAAACAATTTTTTTTTCTCGTAAACAATCGTTTTAAAACATTCTTAAAAAAAGTATTTTTAAATTTTCCAAGAATTTGCTCATAAAAACAATTGAATTTTCGTTTAATTAATCATTTTAAAACGTCCTTAAATTTGGTAATAAATATGTAGTTTTAAAAAAATTTTTAAAACCATTTGAAAATATTTTAAAATGTATTCAAAACAATTTAATATAATACAATAATCTTTATTTGGACACATTTACAATACATAATAACATTTAACATACAAATAAATAAATGGTGTTAGTCCGTCAGGGCTATAGACCTGAGGTCTTTCAGCCCTTGTCTTGAATTTAAGGTGAGAAAAAAAGGTATCTTTGCTAGCTAGCTTAACTGTCCTGTTGATTTGTACAAATGAATTGATGAATTGTGAGGGGAGGATGTTGATATTTAGAAGGGATATTTGGGTTTCGAGGGATACAGAATTTGGTTAATAGGGATTGGTTGTGGGGATTATTAGCAAATTTATTACTAAGGTCTAATATACGTTGGGAAATGGGTGTCATTTGGGTGGTTTCGTATAAAAGTTCGTTCGAAGGGTTATGGAGTGGGTTGGCAGGGTGTTAGGGTTCTTAGGGCGGATCTTTCGGCGATTTGGCAGTGATGAAGGATAGATGGTCGGATTTTGGTGAAGAGGATTGCACTATAATCTAACAAGGGCCGGCATATCGATTTATATATATGGGTTGCTGTTTTTATCGATATTCTCTGTTGTTTATAAGTTAACGATCTGAAATGCCGAGCCCTGGTTTTGATTTTGTTTTTTATAGATATTGCATGGGATTTAAAGGAAAGTTTTGAATCAAAAAGGATACCGAGATATTTACAGGTGTAAGAGGGATAGATAATGGTATTATTGATAAGGATTGTAGGGGATTGTGGTGTGATTTTGTGATAGGGGATGAATAGTTGGGATTTAGAAGGATTAATTTTAATTCGCCATTTAGAGCACCAAGCTTGAATGGAGAAAGGAGAGTTGAAGGGACTGTTGGGCGATTTGAACCCTCTCTTCAATGGGTAACAAGAACGGTGTCATCAGCGTATAGTCAGGAATATTGTGAAGGGTTAAAATATGTGGGATTAGGATTACTAATGTCGTGACAGAATATATTGTATAGGAGTGGGGATAAGGGAGAGCTTTGAGGGACGCCTTGTAAGATTGGAAAGGAATGGGAAAGTGCTTGTTTAATTCTTACTTGGCAGGATCTGTTGGATAGGAAGTTGTGTATAAGAATTATTAAGTGATGGGGAATTTTTAGTAGGAAACATTTATATAGGAGTCCAATATGCCAAACTGTATCAAATGCTTTTTGAATATCTAAAAAGAGTACGGTTGATTTTTGGCCTTCAAGATGTTTAGTTTGCATATTGGACGTTAGGATGGAGAGAGGAAGCATGGTAGACTTTTTTGGAAGGAAACCAAACTGGTAATCAGGGATGGATTTAATAGAAGTATGTAGGAGTTTTTGTTTTAAAAGGGATTCAAAGAGTTTTCCAATTACCGGAAGAAGTGTGATGGGACGGAAGCTGGAAATAAGTGTGGGATCATTTTCAGGTTTAGGGATGCAGATAATTATACTATTTTTCCATTCGATAGGGAAATATTGGTGGGAATAGCAGAAGTTGAAAATTTTTAGAATAAACAAGTGGATTTCATGAGGGAGTTTTTTAAAGATTGATCTGGGAATTTTATCATGACCTGGAGAGGAGTTTTTATCAGAGTGTAAAATTGAATAATAATCTGTCTCGTCTAATGAATCGTCGTTTGGAGGAGGTAATGGAGACTTGTCAAATGACGCGTACCAGTCATTAACTAAATTAAAAAAGTCTTCGTCGTAGCCATTATTGTCTGTTGGTTTAAATGTAGATTCTAACTGTCCTGCAAAGGCTGTAGCAATTTTTAAATCGTCAGTCAGTATGGTCCCGTCGATTGGGTCTTTGATGTTAATTATTTAGTCTGATTTTTTGAATTTTGTCATTTTTTTAATTTCTGTCCAGTACGTCTTGCCTTGCATTTCGTTAATTTTATTACATGTTTCTGTCCATTTATGTTTTTTTAAATTCTAAAATCATCATTTTGATTTCTTTATTTAATTTATTAAATTTTTGTCTGAGTGAACTGTCATCATAGAATTTAATGTCTCTGTAAAGTTGTCTTTTATATTTCAAAAGTCGGAGGAAAATTTAGGAAGGGGGTATTTATAGAATTGCTTTTTTATTTTAGGAGTATGCGTTAAAATTGATTGGGATAAGGCGTGGTTAAAATTTGAAATGATGGTAGGATTTATGTACAATTTAATATTAAAATTAAAATTTAAATAAGTAATTTCACTTTGTGATACATTTTTATAAATTAGAAATGCGAGTAGCTTACTTAATATCATACACTTAATAAAGTTAGTTATTCGTATTTCTGTTTGAAAAAAATTACTAAGAAAAAACAGTTGAAAGACGTTTTAAATAATAAATAATTAAAAACAGTAAACAGAAGATATTTTACGTTGTAATTTTCAAAACGTCAGGATCGCATACGGAGCTTTTTCAGTAATCAAAAAAAAAAATGAGAGGGGCGAATTGTGAAATTTCATCGAATTTAGCCAGCCTTCGACAACCCCCCCGGTGTGCGAATGGGGAAATCGAGTTTTCCCGGACGGCATTTGTCGTCGCACGGTAGGAAGAGGAAGTCGTGATAAAAAAAAAAACGTGACCTTTAACATTTCGTTAATTTTATTCGGCACGAAAAAAATATCCGTTCCTAAAATAAAAAATATTATTAATCAGATTTGTTAAAAAAGAAAAAAACAAGTATACAATAATAGTATTTGGCTATCGACCACGTGGTCCTTGTGCCGTGTTATTTGTGTATGGTATTATTTATTTATTTATCCAACATATTACAAAAGATAATATTATATTATATAATTATACATAATATTTTATAATATTATACATAATAATTCACAAAATATTGACACTACGTGTCATTTTATTTGGTTATAATTAATATCAATATCAATATCAATCATTTATTCACGTAAGCCACCATTTACAAAAGATACAATATTGCTAAAGCATACATTTGAAGTGGATGTGAACGATTAAAATATAATTGCAAGTGTATTGTGTGTAAACAAGCTTATTACTTTAAAGGATCGCCCCCCGTCATTCTTTATTGTTAAATAAATTCTAGTTCTATTTTTACCTATAATTGGATATTTTCTGTTGGGAAATAAAATGAAATGAAATAAAGCGCATTAAATTGTCTGTTAAAGTAATACGTTTATTTACACGAAAACACGGCGGTGGTCTACTAAACACTACTTTTACTACTACTACTACTTACTACACTTACTATTATTACTACTACCAAACGTCACTTATTTAAGAGGATGGGTGTTTTTTTTTTTAGTTGAAGTCGATTGTTGTGACGGTAATGTAGTTCAGTAGGCCCACGCCGTCGAACGGTGACGGAGGAACACGAGGAGCATTCCTCCGAAACCGAATCCTTTGCGTTCGCCCCGCATGCCGCAGTGTCGTTCCGGGCGTCGCGTTTTCAACACCTGTAGTCCGAACTAAACAAAACCTAAAACACGTGTACGCGTGGTTGTGTGTGTGTCCTGTGCGAGTGTGTTATTTGACCATCAGTATTAAATAAATATTTGGTGCTTTGCATTCGGGAAATGAAACGTTTCCAGTGAGTACATTTTGTTTTTCACGCACGCGTTCGCCATGCGTTAACACCAGATTTATTAAAAGCGCGTTCGGTTACGTAATGAAAAGAAACGCATTTTCTGGATTATCATTATAAATCCCCCCATTAAAACGGACCTAGCGTTTTGTTTACCGATTTGTGTGCGGATCGTGCCCGGAACGTAATATTACATATTGGAACGAGCTCAACAGTTCGTTTGTTTTGCGCGCTTAAAACGTGCATTCGATGCATTGATTAACAACGTTTTCATCGTATGCACTATTCCCATTAAAATTTTATTTTTATGCCGTGTATATATAAAAAAATACGTTTGTTTTTAAATAAACAAAAATTTGAAAATCTGACACAATCGCAACAAGTTTTTATGATTGTTTTAATATACCATTAAATAAGAAAAAAGTATGTAACTGTTAATTCAAGGTGATATTTGTTTGTATAATCCAGTGCTTAATCACCACTATAATGTAGAAACCGGTTCATGTAGAACCCTAAATTAGGCCGAAGATAGTTTTCGGCCATAAAAATGTGAGTATTATTATTTTTTTTAATGATCATAATAATCAACACCAATTATTATTAACGAAAACGTATAAGATAGTGGAATTAAAACCTTCAAAAGTATCTTAGTGGTGGTTAGCGGTTAACTATCGACCACGTAGACCTTCCGCCGCGTGATTTCTATATTCACGCGCGTGTCAATAAACTCGTATTATCATTAATTATACAGGGTGATCCATTTAAGATAAAACTTTAAACTTAAAGTTTTATCATTAAAAACTGTAACTGAAAAGCTTTTGGTAAACATTCATAAACCGGAAATGGATATTTACTCGAGGCGTTTTTTTCCGATATTATTCTAAATATTACAAAACTTTTCAAACCAAACTTAAAGGTAATGAGAAACTGAAGTTTTATTAAAACATGTTTTTCATAAAGAGTATAACTTGCGAGATAAAAATTAAAAATTATTAATTTTGACATTTTTGCCTGTCGCTAATAAACTATAGGAAATTACATGAAATTTATATAACAAGTAATTGTAAATAATCAAAAATTGAACAACCTCATAGTTTTTAAGAAAAATATAAGGAAAGTAGTATGATGGCCACAACACCATTTTAATAAGCTTATAATAATCCTTTTTAATTTGTACTGAGTATAAATATTTTGGAAGTAACTTTCCGAAATAAATAAAATACAGGCAAACAAATGCACAGTCTTGCTGCGCACGTGTGTGTATATATGTGTGTGAGTGTGTTGACTAAACACAATAAAATTCAAGGGCGAGAGAGAATTGTGTGATAAGATTAAGTTACAGTTCGCCACGTTTATTATTCGCATCTGTTTGCTTACTCTGTGCGATGTTGTTATTAAACACAATCTACCACATTTTTATGCATGCATGTGAAATCTCCTAATCGCAGCTGTAAAAAATAATAGAATAATTGATGCGATGTTCTCTTCATCACAAACAATGAATAATTCGGCGCAGTCGGTATGTATCATTACAAGCCGACTGCAACGCATATAGTGTGCTGGTGTATTATTCAACAACTATTAGTAATTAAAATTATCATCGATGTGTAGGGTGGGTGGGTGCCCTGTAACCCACCCATCAATCAGTAAAACATAAGCAAGGGTTTTAATTAAAAGTTGTAAAATATATACAGGGTGACTGACGAAAAACCTTTGGTGCTGTATCTCGCTTATTTTTTATCCGATTTTAATAAATAAAACATCAAATTAAACCATTTTTAAAAGACTTTAATAGGATCTGAACTGTTATTTTTTCTCGCATCCAGTTTTTGATAAAATACGATCAACATTTTTTTTTTTTTAAATTGCACTGTATATATATTTTTATTGATTCGCAAGGAGATTTTTTTTCTGAATATAAAATTGTAGACAAATTTATCCATACATCAAACTTAAGTCGAGAAATTGAGGATTAAAAAAATAAATAAAAAGTCAAGTATCCATTGTAAACAATATACAGACCCTATTTTAAATGTCAAACGTGACAGTGACAGCCATTGATACAATACTGTAACGATTTTTAATTATTTCATAATTAAAATGTTGCAATATTTCAAACACTGTACTAGAATTTTGTGCTTCTACAGAAATCGTTTTTCAGTTTTTGAAATCTTGCAACATTTTTATTATGAAATTATTAAAAATCATTGCAGTATTGTACCAATGACTGACACTGTCACTTTTGACATTTGGAATAGGCTCTGTATATTGTTTACTATGGGTATTTGATTTTTATTTTTTTTTTAATCCTCAATTTCTCGACTTTGGTTTGATGAATGGATAAAATCGTTTACAAATTTAGATTCAGAAAAAAATCTCCTTGCGGATCAGTACAAAACATATATACAGTGCAATTTGAAAAAAAAAGTTGATCGTCTTTTGTTAAAAACTGGATGCAAGAAAAAATATCAGTACAGTTCATATTAAAGTCTTTTAAAAATCATTTAATTTGTTGTTTTATTTATTCAAATCGGATCAGAAATAAGCGAGATACAGCACCAAAGGTTTTTCGTCAGTCACCCTGTATAAACACACAATAATTGCAATTTTTGGAGATGTATTCATACAAATTTTCAAATAATATTTGATGATGTTTTACTGATTGGAGGGTGGGATAGGCGCCACCCACCCACCCTACATATTCATAAAATTACAATTACTGATCGTCTCGCGGTTTCCAATAAATTTAGTTACAAAACTTTTTGAATAAAAAAGAAATTCGAAAAGTAAAATATTTGAGTGAATAAATTTATAAAAATTAGATCTATGATGGGTGGGCAGACTTTAAATCTAAATTAGGTAAGATTACCTATAGAAGGTCATTTATATTTAAACTTATATTTTGATTTTGTTTTATTTTTTATTACATAAAGAGTTTGATTTTTTAGCAACAAAATCATCAACGATTAGTATTTAAGTTATCATGTAGGGTGGGTGGGTGGCCTCTATCCCACCCTCGAATCAGTAAAACATAAACGAGGGTTTTAATTAAAAGTTGTAAATTATAAATAAACACAAAATAATTGCAATTTTTAGAGATTCATACATAAAAATTTTCAAATAATATTTGATGATGTTTTACTGATTGGAGGGTGGGATAGGCGCCACCCACTCACCCTACATATACATAAAAACTTTAATTCCTTTTTGCCTCGCGGTTTCAATAAAATTAAGTACAAAACTTTTTGAATAAAAAAAGAAATAAAAAAGGCAACATTTTTGAGTAAATAAATTAGTAAAAATTTGATGCATGATGGGTGGGCAGACTTTAAATCTAAATTAGATAAGATTAGCTATAGAAAGTCATTTATATTTAAACTTAAATTTTGATTTTGTTTCAGTTTTTATTACATAAAAAATTTGATTGTTTCTAGCAGCAAAATCATCAACAATTGGCAAGTAATGTTATCATGTATATGTAGGGTGGGTGGGTGACCTCTATCCCACCCTCCAATTAATAAAACGTAAGCGAGGGTTTTAATTAAAAGTTGTAAAATATAAATAAACATAAAATAATTGTAATTTTTAAAGATGAATTCATAAAAGTTTTAAAATAATTTTTGATTTGATTTGTTTATTGACGTTAAATACCATAGTACATACATAATACATAATATTAGAAAAATAGCAATACAATATACATACAACACGTTAAAATTCAAATACTACACTAAAAACAACATAATAATTAGAGGACATATGAAAAATGATATATAAAATGAAATTATTAAACAAAACTAATGCAACTAATAATATAAAACCACTAAATCTTTCGATGATTCCTAATAAATAAACGCAATGCATTTAAGGTCCTGCGGAAAAAGTGAAAGTCGCAGTTATTACAATTAATTGCTACCCTGGACATACCAAAATACTTGCCATAGTCCGTTCGAGTTAAGGGTACATGAAACACGCGTTTAACTCTGGTGACTCTACTAGGAACATGAATACTAAGCAATTCAGTTAGTTTTGGACAGTTCAAAAGTCCATTAATGATCTGATAACCAAATGTAATGTCAAAGTAACGCCTCCGAAACTCCAACGGACTTAAACCGACATTACATAATGTGGTATCGTAGGAACCAGTCAGATTAAATTTAAAACTTAAATGCCTTATAAAATGTTTCTGTACTCGCTCTAGTAGATATATATCCTTGGCTTTATAAGGACACCAAATAATTGCACAGTACTCCAAGTGAGGACGAACTAGGGATTTGTAAAGGCATTTAAGGGTATCAATTTCTTTAAATTGGTTGCTATGCCTTCTAACGAAACCCACCAACTGATTTGCTTTGGAGGTTATCTTAGCAAGATGAGCTGAGAAACTCCAGCTGCAGTCCAAAATAACACCCAGGTCTTAAACTTGGTTAACCCTTTCCAAATGCACCCCGTCCAGATGGTATCTGCTACAAAGGGTGGAAACCCTTTTCGAGAAAGTAATTACATGACACTTATCAATATTTAGCCGCATCTTGTCGTCCTGTACATGTCCAGGAGTCACTACATTATTAATAACCGAATAGATCTTGATATCATCAGCGTACAAAAGAAACTGATAATGTTTAAAGCAATCTGCAACATCGTTAATAAATATGTTGAATAATAATGGACCTAAATGGGAGCCTTGAGGGACACCGGATGTAACCTGGATTAATTCAGATGTTGTGCTACGAATGCGTACAGCTTGAGACCTATAAGTTACGTAAGACTGGATCCAGCTCAACAGGACACCGCCGATACCAATACGAGTCAGTTTCAAAATTAAAATTTCGTGGTCAACGGTGTCAAACGCATTGGAGAAGTCAGTATAAATTGAATCGACAATGTCACCTTTCTCCAAGGCATCAGTCACGTATTGACCACATACCAATAAGTTGGTAGTCGTTGAGCACTCTGCTCAGAAACCATGTTGGTTTTCATGAAGTAAAATTCCTAAGGATTTCGATAAGTATTGAGTTACAAAACGTTCAAATAGTTTCGCAATGTACGAAAGAATAGAAATTGGACGGTAGTTAGTAACAATAATTCTGCATCAGTTTTTAAAAATCGGTGTTATTAGAGCAGTCTTCCAGACAGAAGGAAATGTCCCCTGTTTTAGAGACATATTGAACAGCAGCCAAATAGATCTACTAAACTCAAATGCAGATTCTCTTAAGATTACCGTTGGTAACCCGTCGGGTCCCGTGCAATTAGTTATTTTGAGATTCAGTAGCTCGTGCAAGATAGAGGAGATTTTGATGACTGGTCCATTATGTAAGTTAAGATGTGTATCACTAGTGTATGTATGAGCTATAATCGGAGAGACTTGGGGATTGTACACAGAACCGAAAAAATCATCGAATAAGCCGACTATATTTTCACGACCGGAAATTATTGTACCATTATCGTTGAACGAATCAGGGATCGTCGAAGTATTAAACCTATTCGCATTGACGAACTTCCAAAAGGACTGTGAATCAGATTTAATGCGATTCTCAATCGATGACACATAACTATGATAGCAGGTATAAGAGAGCAATTTGCACTCGGTCCGAGCCACTTTAAACCTATTGTAATCAGATAATAGCCCTGACTGTTTAGAATTTTTATGAAACAATTTTTTTGGTGTATTTTATCAATTAGCTCAGGACTGTACCATTTAGGAAAGCGATAACTGTTGGAATTTTTAACTGCAATTTTTGGAACAAACACATCAATGGCAGTATGTACTATTGAATAAAATAAATCAACGTTCTGATCGACGTCATTCATTTGAAATACGTTGTCCCAATGTGTATTGCTAAATACTTCACGTAGGCTGTTGAAATCAGCCATGTTAAATTTATATTTAAATTCAGAAAACCAGTCACTATGGCTTGGATTTACAGTGCTGAAGGAAATAGTGATTAACAAAGCTGGATGATGTTGATCACAAACAAAGAGGTGGTTGCTCGGCAGCAGCTATAGTACATTGGTCACTTAAAGAAGCATGCATAAAAATTAAGTCAAGCATAACAGAGTTACAGTTTACTATGGTATTAAGTTGCATTGCGTTTATCAGCCCATAAGTATCGGCAATGATTAAAGCAATTTGGCTAGGTGACTTCCTTAAAAAAACCGAATTCACTGTTTTCCCAAAGGATATCGCACAAATTTTCCAAGGTTGAGCAGTGCTGCTCATAGACGGCCACAGAGGAACCGCGTGGGATGTATCCACCCTCCAGTCAGTGAAACATAAGCGAGGGTTTTAATTAAAAGTTGTAAAATATAAATAAACACAAAATAATTGCAATTTTTAGGGATTTGTTCTTACAAATTTTTCAAAAAATTTTTGATGATGTTTTACTGATTGGAAGGTGGGATAGGCGCCACCCACCCACCCTACGTATACATATAAACTTTAATTCCTTATCGCCTCGCGGTTTCCAATAAATATAATTACAAAACTTTTTGAATAAAAAAGAAATTCAAAAGGTAAAATTTTTGAGTGAGTAAATTAGTAAAAAATTTATGCGTGATGGATAGGCAGACTTAAAATCTAAATTTGCTCAGTTTAGTTGGAATTCAAAAATAAATCATTCAAAATTTCTTCAAGATGTAACATTAAACAATTTCACAAATAAGAAAAAATTGAATTAAAAAAAGCACAGCTAAAAATTTAATTTACCAACTAAGGAGAAACAGGTTAAAATAATAATTTTCTTAAAGATTAACAATTGAAAATCTGAGCTGAAAAAAGACACTTTTTAAGAAAATCACAGTTTAAAACAATTGAAATAAACAAATTAAGAAAAATAATTAAATTTTGTTAAAAACAACAGTTGTAAACTTAAACTAAAAATAAAAATATATTAGTGAAAAAATTCTCAAATAGGAAAAATAATAGCTTAGAAAAGCAAAAGTTAAAATTGAATTAAAAAAAAATAGTTAAAATAATTAAAAATAAGTTAAACAAATAGCATTTTCTAAGAAAATACAGTTAAAAATAGTTGAATTTAAAAAAGAAAACAATTGAATTTTATTAAAAACAGTTGAAAACTTTCAGAATGAGACAATTGACATTTTATTAAAATTTAGTTGAAACTTTCATAAGAAACATTTTTAAACTTACTTCATAAGACCAGTTAAAATTTGCTTAACTACAAAGAAAAATTTCTCAAATTACAAAAATCGATTCTAAAAGCACAGCTAATATGTATTAAAGAAAAAAAAATGTTAAAATCATTCTTTCCTTAAAAAAGTTTCAATTTTACCAAGAATAAAAAAAACAATTGAGAAATTTTATTTATTAAGAAATGACAAAACAATAGAATTATGTTTCAAACTTTCTAATGCTTAAAATTTAAAAAGTAAATAAAAAATAAATAAATATAATTTGCCAACGAATAACAGCTAAACACTTTTTTAAACTAAATTTAAATTTTACGATGAATAAAAAATTGAAAATTAGTTGAAATTATCATATAAAAGAAAACCTTGAACCAATAGATTCCTATAATAAAATATATAGTATATAAATTAAGCAAAAACCTAAAATTCGAGATTCAATTCCTACAATAATATATATTTAAATTCAGTTAAAATCTAAAATTCGAACTTAAATTGTTTTTCAGTTTTACCACGATAACTTCCAAAATCATTATCTAATTAGGGAAATTCTTGCACCAATGGATTCTTACAAAAATATAAAATGCTAATTTCAATTGTTTTTCAGTTTTTTTACGATAACCTTCAAAATAATTATCAGATTAAGGACATTCTTGCGCTAATGTATTACAACAATTAAATTTATTTAAATCAAGTAAAAATCTAAAATTCGAACTTCAATTGTGTTTAGTCGTGAATTTTAAAATGGGCTTCAGAAATTTTCAAATCATTTTCAATATTTTTTTGGTGAAAATTCAAATAATTAAGCTGTCATTTTTTTGTTTATTTAACCGAACGTACCCTTGACCTGCGACAATAAACTATGCGTTATCCTAGCGCTTATTTTCCCGCTTAAACTCCAGCGTACTCTTGACCTGCCTCAATGTACAATTTGTTTGGGCGGGTCAGGAGTACGAGAGGTCATTACAGTTTTTGTTGAGGTAGGTCAAGAGTACGATAGAATAAGTAATACACAAGTTTATAAGGTTAAGTAAATATTGTGTTTATTATAGTTGACAAAGCCCTAAAACAATTGAATGTCTCGACAGCAAACAAATTTAAAATACTTTAATTTAAAAATTTCAAACCATTGAAAATTTTCTAAAGATAAATATTTACTGAAAAAAAGTAATTTGAATCTAAAATAAAACTAAAGATTTATTCCAAAACAAAAACAATTGCACTTGTTAAAGAATTTTTTAGAACTTAGAAATACATTTTTTAATTTGATTTCATTGAAATGTTCCAAAAAGTCAATTAAAATTGGCTTAGTATATTTTACCAAAAATAAAAAATAAAACAATCGGTAAACACTTAACTAACGCACTTACTATGTTTTAACCACTAAAAATTATGTAATATATATACATATATTACATAATTTTTAGTGGTTAAAACATAGTAAGTGCGTTAGTTAAGTGTTTATCATGAATTACCACGTAGTAACGGTCACCACAATCCTTATGATTAAAACAATCGGAAATCATCAACGAAAAAAAGTTGAAATTAAAAAAAACAATTTTAAAATTTTATTATAACCAAAAGAAATTAATTAAAAATCAGTAGTAAAGATGACATCTTCTAAGTAAAGGTGGGATAGGCGCCACCCACCCACCCTACATATACATATTAACTTTAATTACTGATCGCCTCGTGGTTTCCAATAAAATTAAACACAAAACTTTTTGAATAAAAAAAATTATAAAGGAAAATTTTTGAGTGAATAAATTAATAAAAATTTGATGCATGGTGGGTGGGCAGACTTTAAATCTAAATAAGATAAGATTACCTATAGGTCATTTATATTTAAACTTAAATTTAGATTTTGTTTTATTTTTTATTACATAAAAGGTTTGATTGTTTTTAGCAGCAAAATCATCAACGATTAGCAATTAATGTCATCATGTATATGTAGGGTGGGTGGGTGGCCTCTATCCCACCCTCCAATCACCAGAACACACGTCATTATTCTATAGATAAAATCTTTAATTATAAAACGTACAATTTTTTTTTTCATGAATGATTTTCTCATTTACCTCTTGTGGAATTAAATTTAGTGAAACAAACCAAGTGTTTTTTTTTAAATTTAATTACCTATTGCGTACAAATTATATTTAAATTTAAATTTTATCGTTTTTGCCAACGAACTAATTATATTAATTCCCCGATGCCGCTTTTTAAAACAGGTGCATTCGATAAATCATCGCGGTTTATTTTACAAACTATCCGATGACAGATGGGTGATTAAGGTCGAGCGCTATTCTCTTCTTTATTTTAAATTTATATTTGACAAGCTCGGCGTGTTGTAATTCGTCTAAATTTATCCGTACGTGTTGGGAAATCCAGAGAAATTTACGTTCGTGCAGAAGAGACGATTAATCCCGAGATTAACAAAAAAAAATAAAACTGAAACAACTTTTATGTTGTGAGTAGAAATGAATAATCCAAATTATTTCAAGCAAACGAGAATTAATTTGGACATCAATTGATTTACATTTATTATGTGGTTGTATAGTGTTGACATATAGTGATTAAAAAAGACAGTTGGTATGCCGGAAAGCCTAACATAACCTTTAGAAGTATTCAGTTTAGTACAGTCGTTAATGGCAATAGATCTAGGCTGTTGCATTTTTTTGAGTGGTGTGCGTGTCAAAATTACAAAATTTTATTTTATCGCCCAATAAAGGGAAAATAAGCATGTAAATGCTAAATATATGTACCTGAAGTTGGTTTTATATGAACAGTGGAGGAGAGGATAAGGGTTTGAGTGCAAGCGTGAATTCCTTCCGTCAGCATAGTGTCAAAATGATATGTATGTTTTTTATTCCTTCGATATTGTGAATGTATCTTTATTTTATTTGTATATATTGTAATCATGATTGATAAAGATTAAATGAAGATAAAGATAAATGCTGCTAGAGCGTGCGAATCGATTTGTTACTTTCCTGATAAATGATTTGTATTGTATGATGTGTGAACATTTTGGTTTAAGTGGTTTAAAAGCGATCATTTCTGTCTGAACGACTAACAATGCCCTGGAGGCCCTAGACGAGTTGGAGAAGATGCTCGCTGAAAATTCGGAAAGAGCTTGCATAACAACTAGAAGTAACGCAGCAGTATTGATTTCCAAACGCCTAATTGAGATGGAAAAGATCCTGAAGGAAGGAAAATGTGTACCGCATAAACTTACTGGAACAAACAAAAATCAGTGAGCGGCAGCTTAGCTTTATCTGCTGAATAAACAGCGTCGAAAGTCTTTCTAGTGGAAAATCGTTACGGGCGGTGAGAAATGGATACTCTATAAGAATACGAAGCGCAGAAAATCATAGGTAAATACCGACGGATCAACACAATCGGTCGCGAAACCCATTTACTTCGGAAAGAAGTTTCTTGACTGAATTTCTTTATAAGAAATTATAAAGAGTGTGCTTTATAATGATTTGTTGCAAGCGAGTGAAATACTGCTACCAACATCAATTAATCCCGTTGTATTTTTTTAAAACCATTATCACTTAATATAAATCAATTAATCCACTTGAGTCAAAAATTGGAACGCAATCGGCCGTATACTAATAATGGAGAACGAACGAAGTGAAATTATTGTATGACAAAGTCAGTCCACACATTGTTTCCAATACAAAAGACATCATAAAGATTCCTGGCTGGAACGCCTTGCAGCAGCATCCGACATATTCACCAGACAACATTCCTTCCTTCCTTCCTTTGATTACCACTTATTCCGGTCGATGCAACAAACCTCTACAATCAGTGCACGAGATTCAAAAATGGCTTGACGACTTTATTGCGACCAAAGACGTAACATTTTTCCAAAACGGAATTCATCAGCTGCCTAATAGATTGCTTAAATTTATAGAAATCAACGGCGAATACATTGAACAATGTAATTTACCTCGTTTTAAAATAAACCTCGAAGGTAGGTGGAAAAAATTGTATAATTCATTTGTACACGCATTATCAAAAAAAAGCTTCAGCAGTGTTTGTGTTATTGTTATTAGACAAATTAAAATTACTATTGTGGCTTAAGTTTTAATGTAAATTTAGGGAGGGTGGGTGGCCTCAATTCTAGTAGGTGATTGGTAATCTCTTGAGGTATTATATCCCAAGCAATCTGTAATTCGTGCTGAAGAGCTACTTTAAGTTTTAATATTCTTCTCATAATGTCCCATACATGCTCAATGGGCGAAAAATGAAGAGATTGGTGTGGTGATTAAATAAATAAAAATAAAATTATCTTCCGAAAATCGGCTCATAGAAACCCCCGACATTGTCTTGTCAAAAAAGTTGGTCTTTTCACTGCAGAAGAAATAGAAGAGTTTTATCACCCCATCCACAAATCGCTGGGCACGCTTATTGCCTCGGATTAATACCAGACGTGAAAACTATTTGGGTTGGGTAAATGAGTTCGTAGCTTTTTAATCTCCGCGTCTTCGGCTGACCCACATACGGCCATCATGCATCCCCAAGCAGAATCATGATTCATCACTAAACTGCACCCTATGCCACTCTTATGTTCCAGTGCCTTTAGTGGTAACACTAGGTATGACCAATAGGATAACAAGCAGAAAGGTAAATTGTTCGGGTTACAGGGTTACAGCTAACCATACATGGGCAATTGATTTGGTTTTGAAGAATCGGTCTCTATTGCCATAAGTCTTCACTTAATTGGGCGGTAATTTTCACGCAAGCTCATTCTAGGCATAACCAGACGTTCAAAATAAACGATTAAAGTCGAAAACAGCAAAAAAACGAACACGTTTTCTGATGAAATTGTTTGAAAAAAACTGACAGACCTGTTAAATAAGTCATTACCACTTGATCCATTTGAATAAAATTTCAATCTACTGTTTTTTTAATAGTTACACGTTTGTGCTTAGTTTGGTAAAAAAATGACCACTTCTTGGTGATATTCTATTAGTTTCCCGGCAATGTTTGTATTGATGATTAAAAATAATTCTCTTGATTTACGACAATAGTCTATTTAGCGTATTCTTGACCTATCACAACTGCCTGTACATTAGTCTAGAGTACTTTTGTCCTAGCACAACTGACTGCATTAATCTAGCGTACTATTGATCTATGTGCATTAGTCTAGAGTACAATTGACCTACCACAACTGTCTGTGCATTAATCTAGCGTATTCTTGTCCTACCACAACTCTCTGTGCGTTAACCTAGCGTACTCTTGACGTAGCACAACTGTCTGTGCATTAGCCTTGCGTACTCTTGACCTGCCACAACTCTCTGGGCATTAGCCTAGCGTACTATTGACCTACCACAACTCTGGGCATTGACCTAGCATACTCTTGTCCTACCACAACCCTCTGTGCATTAGTCTAGCGTACTCTTGTTCTACCACAACTGCCTGTGCATTAGTCCAGCGTACTCTTGACCTACCACAACTGTCTGTGCATTAACCTAGCGTACTCTTGACCTATCACAACTATCTGTGCATTAGTCTAGCGTACTCTTGACCTACCACAACTGCCTGTGCATTAATCTAGCGTATTATTGACCTACCACAACTCTCTGGTCATTAATCTAGCATATTCTTGACCTTCCACAACTCTCTGGTCATTAACCTAGCATACTCTTGACCTACCACAACTGTCTGTGCATCAACCTAGCGTACTCTTGACCTACCACAACTGTCTGTGCATTAACCTAGCGTACTCTTGACCTACCACAACTGCCTGTGCATTAATCTAGCGTATTATTGACCTACCACAACTCTTTGGTCATTAATCTAGCATACTCTTGACCTACCACAACTCTCTGTCCATTAACCTAGCGTACTCTTGACCTATCACAACTATCTGTGCATTAGTCTAGCGTACTCTTGACCTACCACAACTGCCTGTGCATTAATCTAGCGTACTGTTGACCTACCACAACTCTCTGGTCATTAATCTAGCGTACTCTTGACCTACCACAACTATCTGTGCATTAATCTAGCGTACTATTGACCTACCACAACTCTCTGGTCATTAACCTAGCATACTCTTGACCTATCACAACTATCTGTGCATTAGTCTAGCGTACTCTTGACCTACCACAACTGCCTGTGCATTAATCTAGCGTATTATTGACCTACCACAACTCTTTGGTCATTAATCTAGCGTACTCTTGACCTACCACAACTCTCTGTGCATTAACCTAGCGTACTCTTGACCTATCACAACTATCTGTGCATTAGTCTAGCGTACTCTTGACCTACCACAACTGCCTGTGCATTAATCTAGCGTACTGTTGACCTACCACAACTCTCTGGTCATTAATCTAGCGTACTCTTGACCTACCACAACTGTCTGGGCATTAATCTAGCGTACTCTTGACCTACCATAACAATCTATTCCTTAACCTAGCGTATCCTTGACCTACCCCAAACGTATATTGTTCAGTTTTCTTATTACTTTCCCTATATAGTATATATAGGGGGAGTATTGTTTTCGTGATTTTTTTTTGAAAATTTTTTTTTGCGGAAATATCCGTTTTGGGCTTCCCTGACCCCAAAACACTAATTTCTGGAAAAAAAAATTTTGTGTCTGTATGTGTGTCTGTGTGTCTGTCTGTCGGTGGGCGCTGTATCTCAAAAACGAATAATCTGTTTGAGATGAAACTTTAAACTTAAGGTTTTATTGTTAAAAACTGGAACTGAAAAGCTTTTGGTAAACATTCATAAAACGGAAGTGGGTGTTTACTCGAGGCGTTTTTTTGTTTTTTCGTGATATTTTTCTAAATATGAAAATTTTTAAAAAACGGTTTAAACAAAAGTTAAAGGGAATGAAAAACTAAACAAGTTTTATTTGAACATGTTTTTCATAAAATTTTAAACTTTCGAGAAAATAAATAAAAATTGAAAATTTTGACATTTTTTGCCAATTGCTAATAAACTATTGGAGATAGATAAAATTCACATAATAAATAATTGTAGCGAATTCAAAAGTGCACAAATTATTAAGAACAACATTTTTGCGTAAACCTCATAGTTTTCGAGAAAGATATAGGGAAAGTACTATGATGGCCACATCACCATTTTTTATCTTTGTATTCTAACCGTGCGTATGATTTTAGTTGGCATTATAAACATTTTTACTTTCCCTATAGTTTAGTTTAGTTTAGTTTATTCACTTTACAAGATCTATTTAAAAAATTACACAAAAATACATACATACATAAATATAATTAATCACTTTGAAATTTCGAGCATAGATCTTGAAGGCGGAGTTCACAGTTTCTTGTGTTCTTCCACTCGACCCATTACATTTACTAGGTGCTAATGATGCCTATGTAGCCACTAAGGCAATATTTTGGCCATTTCTGGCACATATTGGTCTATTTTTTGAAGACCTCTATAATTTCATGGGCTTGTGTCAGTGTGACATATGAGCTATATGAAATATAGGGGAAGTATTGTGATCGTGATTTTTTTTGAAATTTTTTTTTGCGGAAATATCCGTTTTGGGATCCCCTGAACCTATTACACTAATTTCTGGAAAAAAAAATTTGTGTCTGTGTGTGTGTCTGTCTGTCTGTCTGTCGGTGGGCGCTGTATCTCAAAAACGAATAATCTGATGAAACTTTAAACTTAAGGTTTTATCATTAAAAACTGGAACTGAAAAGCTTTTGGTAAACATTCATAGATCGGAAGTGGATGTTTACTCGAGACGTTTTTTTTGTTTTTTGGTGATATTTTTCTAAATATGAAAAATTTTAAAAAACGATTCAAACAAAAGTTAAAGAGAATAAAAAACTGAACAAGTTTTATTTAAACGTATTTTCCATAAAAGTTTTAACTTTTGAGAAAAAAAAAACAAAAAATGAAAATTTAGACATTTTTCGCCAATTGCTAATTAACTGTTGGAGTTACATGAAACTTATATAACAAATAATTCTTACCTCCTTTTTGGTGATATTCTATTGGTTTCCCGGAAATGTTTGTATTGATGTGTAAAAATACTTCTCTTGATCTAACAGAATAGTCAATTTTTTAATGTAGCGTACTCTTAACCTATCACAATATTTTTTGTATTAACTCAGCGTACTCTTGACCTACCACAACTGTCTGTGCATTAGCCTAGCGTACTCCTGACCTACCGTAACACTATATTCCTTAACCTAGCGTAACCTTGACCTGCCCCAATATACGTTTATTCAGTCTTCTCATTATCTTTGTATTGTAATCGTGCGTATGATTTTAATTGGAATTATAAACTTTGTGTTTCTATTTTATGCCTTAAAGTAATTTAGGTAAAATAGTCTTATAATTTAATTTCAAGATATAGAAGAGATGTTTCTTGCTAATAATATCAATGACGGAAAACGTGGAAAAAAAATAGGATAAAAGGTAATTTTCTAAGAAAAGAAATAATAACTTAAAAATAAAAACTTTAAAATTTCCCTAAGAAAAAAAAAATAGTAATGGATAATTGAAAGAACAGTCTTTATTCAAAATTTTAATTTGATGCAAGTTCCTACCTTTGAATGTCATCATCAAATTGCTTGATATTTTTTTTCAATGGTAAAAACATAACAAATGTTTTAGTTTAGTGTTTATCTTGAATAACTACCTAAAAACAGGAGTAAATTGTATTGAAAACATTAACACTTTCTTCGCAAATTTGTCAAGAGAGTGTTAGAATGTTTTCAATAGTATATACTATAATAATAATTTTCACGTAACTTAAGAAATATATTTCTACCTAGAAACAGTCTTAACTATCCTTATGATCAAAGGTTAATCTTTCTTCTTTTGGTGCATTTATCCATTAATGGATGTTTGTGACAATATGATCCACTTTCTCTCGGCTTCTGAGTGTATGAACCAGACTACCGATAGTATTCAATCAAGTGCGTTGTCTTTTGTTCATCTTTTTTCTTCCTATCCCTCGTTTTTTTTTTCAATCTTGCCTTCTATGATTACTTGTAGGATATAATATTTTTGATTCCTCATGATATGTCCCAGATGTGCCACGTTTGTTCTTTTGATTGTAGTTAAACGTTTGCGATTTCTATCTACTCGTCGTAGAACTTCGTCGTTTGTAACTCGTGCCGTCCAGAAGATCTTCAGTACTCTACGGTAAAGCCACATTTCAAACGCTTCTATTTTATTCATTGATGTTTCTTTAAGCACCCAGCCTTCCATTCCGACCGTATCTTATGATTGAAATCGAATTCTGTGTTGGTGAAAACTTTTTTAAATTTACCTGATTTTGAAATAAGACACTTGTTTGGTTTCATGTTGGTACATTCAGTTTCTTGACACGTGTCAATAACGACAATTTTTAAAGAAATTACAAAATTCTCTTAAATTTCATGAATGAACTTCAATTCTGCGTTTAATTTCAGTGTATTTCTATGAGGTACTTAAATTTTAGTACTTTTTTATTTGGTAAATCGTTGAAAGCTAACACAGCGTCTCTTCCAATATTCTGGTCTTGGGGAAATAATCATAGATTTTGTTTTTGTAGTATTCATGTTAATTTCATGAATGAACTTCAATTCTGCGTTTAATTTCAGTGTACTTCTGTGAGCTATTTAAATTTCTGCACTTTTTTATTTGGTAAATCGTTGAAAGCTAACACAGCGTAATCATAAATCATGATCATAAATTTTGTTTTTGTAGTATTCATGTTCAGACCCATGCATTTGCTATGATTGACTACTCTGTTGACAAGTTTTTGGAGATCTTCTATATTTCAGTGTGTCATCTGCATATTGTATGATGTTTATCCATATGGCATTGACTTTAATGCCCGTTTCAAGGTCCGTGAGAGCTTCCAGGAATATGTTCTCATGGTATAGGTTAAATAGGAGTACGACAACTTTGTCTCACCCCTCTACATCTCACATCATTATTTATTTTCGTTCTCTCTTTATCAATCGATGCTCTCACTTGTCATTACATAAATAAAAAAATAAATTAGGCGACTTACTTTGTACAGGTTAGATTTAAGGTGTTCGTAGTTTCGTTTTCAATTTTTTACTTGAACTGTTTGGTTCTTGTTTGTATAGGCTTTCGATGCTTCGCATGTCTTTCTGATCTGAAGTATTTCGATGAGTTTATGATGTTGCACTCTGTCAAACACCTTTTCATAGTCTACGAAGCATAGACATACATTTCTTCTTTGGTCGTGACAGTTTTGCACAAGAACTTGTGCTGCAACTAAAGGTCCTTTTGTGCCCAGTCCTTGCCTGAAGCCTAATTGTGTATCTCTGATTGTGCTTTCGCAATTCTTCAATTATTTTGAGAAATAATTTTAAAATATGACTTATGAGACTAATAAAAGTCTATGTTCTTTGCAATTTTTGGCATTTATATTCTTAGGCAAGGGAATGTTGGTTGATGACTACTTTGGAGTAGGGTAATGACCAGTTCTCATAGATTTTGTTGAATATTTTGTATGCCTTTTTGATCGAGAAGTTTAAGTATTTCCCATGTAATTTCATCTATTGTTTCTTGCGGTATTTATAGCTCTTTCAATTTCATCCTTTCTAATTGATTGTTCCGTCAAGTTGTTATCGGTCTCGTAGTCAATATTGTTATGCAAAAAGATTCTTATAGTTTTAGAGAGAAAAATAGAGAAAATCTCTTCAGTATTTAGTATTATTTCGTTCTCCTGATTAACTAGCATGGCGAGGTTAGATTTTCTGCCATCTCCTGTTGTTTCTTTTAGTATTTTTATGCAAATGTAAGACATAATGCAATTGTTATCTCTACATTCGCCAGCGAGCCATTCACTTTTCGCTATCCTAATCTTACTTCTAATTCGTTTTTGTGCCTCTTTACAGTTAATTCCGACGCCTTGGTTCTTGAGTCTGCGCCTTTCTACTTTCTCTATGTAGAATAAGAATGTTTGTGGTCGCTGTATCTCAAACATGAATGATCCGTTTGAGATGAAACTTTAAACTAAAAGGTTTTATCATTAAAAACTGGAATTGAAAAGCTTTTGATAAATATTATAAACCTTAGTCTACTACCTGTCCTTGGAAAACTCTACGAATCACTCCTTAAAAACAAAATACTATCCCTCATCCGTGACCGCATTCCAAACTACCAATTTGGCTTCCTCCCAAAACGATCCACTACCCTTCCACTTACCATCCAAAGAACACACCTTGAAGGAAATTCATCAGCCGTCTTACTACTGGATATACAAAAAGCCTTTGACTCTGTATGGCATCAAGGTCTGTTATACAAATGTTACCTCCTTAAGATTCCGACACATATTATCTTCATTATTAAGCAATTCCTTTCCAACAGATCCCTTAAAGTCAAAATCAACAACTCCTACTCTCCTCCCTTTACTCCTGTACAAGGTCTACCACAAGGATCCCCTCTATCTCCTCTACTCTACATCTTCTGCTTTGATATCTATAACCCGGATCCTCTGTACTTTAATCCCTCTAAATACCTCCTTCAATTTGCAGACGACAGACAGTTTGAATAAATCTATAAAAATTTGCAATAATATAATGTTTATTTTCGTTTTACAACTTTTAATTAAAACCCTTGCTGTGAATTAACCTAGCGTACTCTTGACCTACCACAACTGTATGTGCGTTAAACCAGCGTACTCTTGACCTACCGTAACAGTATATTCCGTAACCTAGCGTATCCTTGACCTACCGCAATATACCTTTACTCAGTCTTCTTATTAACTTTGTATTATAATCGTGCGTATGATTTTAATTGGAATTATAAACTTATAGAATTTTTTTTAAATAATTAAAACAAACAAAAGTGTATTCGAAATATGTATTTCTATTTTATGGTATATCTCAAAATAATTTAGTTAAAGTAGTCTTAGAAGAGATGTTTAATATATAGATTTTATAATTAAAATCACTTGGTTTGTTTCGCAAATATTTTATTTTTATTTTCAATTAGTTTCGGCTTATTGCCATTATCAAGAATGATGAATATTTGTGAAACAAACCAAGTGATTTTAATTATAAAACCTATATATATATTAACATAATGTTTCACCAAGTGATTAATGAGAAACAAGTATATGATATGTATATAGAAGAGATGTTTTCCCTATATCTTTGACAGAACACGTAGAAAAAAAATACGACAAAAAGAAGAAGAAAACAAAAACCTCCAAACATGAAAGCTTTGAATTTTGTCTAAGAAAAAAAAAACTGTATAATTAAAAAAAACAGTTTTTAGTTAAAATTTTATCATAAAAACTAAATTAAAAGTTTCGACGTTTGAATGTCATTGTCAAGTTACTCGATTCACTTTTTAGAAACATACTAAGGGTTTAAGATTATCATGAATAACCACGTACAAACGGTCGCAATAGATCTGAAAAGGTCTAATCTAGTCTTGTATTTTTTTTAAAGACAAGACCGTTTCCTCCTCTTTCTATTGCGAATAAAGGAAATAAACTAAAAATGTGCCAAGAAAAAAACTTTTTCTTAAAGCCATCAGCGAATTGCAGTTGAAGACAAAGTTTTGCTTTGAAGCTTTAAACTCTCCAGCTATTCATAATACAAGATAATTTCTTTAAGGTATCATTTACCTTTCTAAAAATAAAAACTTTTTCCCTAGGTATCCAATCATTTGCAATTGATCAATTGCTGAAAATCTCTCTTTTGTGCCCAAAAGTGTTAATGGACGTTCTTCTCCATCTGTATTCCAGATCTTAGGACCATTTGGACTAAATCCCAATTCCGTTGTAACATTTCTGTTTACACGACGACCAATTACTCTTAGTGAAAATTCAGCCTCTCTAATGCCAATTGGAAAAAAAATTTATGTTGACGTACTCTTGTCATTGTTCTCAAGTTTAGAAGGAAACCGCGAACAGACAATTTGCAAAATTACACACTTACTGTTTTATTTCTTCAAATTTATTGTTACTAAATGCAAAGGACAAAACAACAAACTAGATTTTATTCAAATTTGAATGCATCACTTTGTTTCGTGAAAATAGACGTTTTATGAAAATGTCAATAAAAACGTTCAAGAAATTCTAGATTGATAGAAGTCAGTATATGTTTATCCACGATTTTTATCTCCCTGGCCTTCGCACGAGATCGACGCCAGTGCATAAAACTCGCGCATAGTTTTACACAACGGTGTTTAGAGAGAAAGAGCGTAAAGAGGGAAGGAAAGGATACCCCTTCTACAGCCACCCCTTCAAGAGTTCGAGCGGGAAAATCAATATTGGGCACTCTAAAGCCGGCACGTAGGCAGCCGTGCTCCTTTCGCAACCCCCCACCATCACCCACCCACGCTTTCAGCTACCTACCGTGTCCACTATTATAACGAACTGGCAAACTCTAATAATAGTAACAAAAGCCGTATTTTATCGTTTGAATTAAACACACTAATACACAATTGAAAATTTCAGGATAATATTGTTAACATGAATCTATTTCTTAAGAAGTAATAAAAATGTATCAAAGTCATTTACTTTATAGAAAATTAACTAATAATTAGAAAAACATGAAGAACATTTCGTAAATCTACAATTGTTTTTCGTGTTTTTCTAATCCACAACGTAAAGGTCTTTAATACATTCTTATTATAATAACTATTTGTTAAGAAATAGATTCGTGTTTATAATATTGTCCTGAAAATTTCAATTGTTTTCTAGTGTGTTTTTTTTAATGTTTTAATTCAAACGATAATTTTCCTTATAAAATACAGCCCTTATTACTATTATTTTTCGTGTTTTTCTAATTATTAAGTATCATAACTTTGTTTACACCAAGTATGTACGGATTACCACGTAATAACGGTCGCAACCATTCTCTTTATATAATTTTGTTTGTTATTCACAATTAGAGATTAATTTTCTACAACGTAAAAGACATTAATACATTTCATTGTTTGTTATTCTTAATGATAACTTTATATCATTCTACCCTGTAATTAGATTTAAACGTTCTGCTGGGGAAATAAACTTTATAATCATTACTTATTATCTTGTTTGTATATGTTACTATAATTTCACCATGAAATAAATTTGTTTTCTTCTAGTATTCAATTAAATAATTACGATTTTCCTTCAGGACTTCCTCTCTAAATAATAACTTAACGATTATTTCAATTCTTGTGGGGGAGATTAATCTGCACGCTGTGAGAGCATAATAATCGTTATTTACGTCCTGAATGGACCGTGATTAAAGGATACGGATTTACTAGACAGTTATTAATTCGATGCACAAAAACAGCAGCGTCACAATCGTGTAATTGATGCCGGCATTAATTAAATGGATACACTGTCCGTAATTGATCGTATATATAGTCCTTTGTGGATTAACAACAAACGTTCATTAGATGCCTGGTGTCGAGTATAATAACGATGTGTTAATTACTAATCTGAATAAATTTTATTAATAGTAAGTACAATACATACATAAATAAATTTGAAGTAAGAGTATAAAACTAGTAGACAAATTCACGTATTTTCAATTGCGAATGCAAGGTGTATTATTTATTACACGTGCCCGTGTTTGTGTCGAAAATTGACGAGGTCGGTATTCCTTATCGCCTTTCCATATTTCAAAATCGTTAAATAGTTTTAAAGGCGATGTGAATTGTTAGTAATTATTCAAATGTGTCGTTATCGTTTTTTGTTCATAGGACAATCAGTTTATTAAGTTTTGTAACATTCAATCATCCTTTTTGTGTTCAATTTTATTTATCTTATTTTTCTCTGCGTAAGTTTTAAATATTTTTATTTAATAATAATTCAAGAAATTCAAATTTTCTTCAAGATAATGAATTGTTGTTTTTGTTAAATTTTGTGTTAACAAGAATAAAAAACAAATCTTTTTTGTAACTACATTTGTGTCTTTAAATATTTTTTGATTATTAATTTATTATTCTAATATTTATTCATTTAAGCTTTATCGAACATGATTATGTAAAAAAATAAACTGATTAATGCAAATTAAAAAAAAAAGGATAACATTTTCATTTTTTTCAAGTCTAATTATCATTTTTTAGATAAAGAAATAAATAAACATTCGGCTGTTTATTTTAAGAAATTCAATTGTTTTCCTTTAATTCATTTAAACGAATTTGTTTCGAGAAGAACAAAAACCAAGTTTCATTTTATTTTTTACAATTGTATTTATTTTTTTAGATTTACTATTTTAAACGAAGAAACAAATATTCGGTTTTTTAAGATATTCAATTGTTTTTCCTTTACTTTTTAAAACAAAATTGTTTCCAGGAGAACAAAATCTAAATATATTACATATTTTACAATTAAATTGATTTTTTTGTATATTTTTGAAGTAAAGTAAACAAATTGATAGGATTTTCATTTTTTAAATATTATTTTTTGTTTTTTTAAATAAATAAACAAGAAAACATTTGGTAGTTTTTCTTTAAGAAAATCAATTGTTTTTCTTTATTTTTTCTTTCAACTAATTTCTTTAGAGAACTTTATTTTCCAATTAGATTAGTTTTTTTTTAATATCTATTTAAGGATTATTAATTCTTGCAAGGTATCAAAATTAAATTAGATGATTAAAAAAAAACCTTCAATAATAAAATTCTTCTTCTTCTTCCAATAAATATAGAAAATAGGATGAATGTTAATGAATGTGATCTGAATACTTAAGAGTTATTTGTTGAAAGTTACATTTTTCTTTTTATTTATTCGACTATTAATTTTACCTTTTTTGCTCAAGAAAATAAAAAAAAACATTTGCTAATTTTACTTTAAGAAATTATTCTAAAACACACAAGAGCAATTTTATAGATATTAAAAAATTCATTTAAATCACCTATTCATAGTACATCACAATTATTTTAAAATGAATTATTTAAAATAATTTCCGCCTATTTTTGTTATAATAATAATAATAATAATAATAATAATTTATTAGTGCTTCTCAAAAAAATTACACACGTCATACAATACATATTATAAGTTATAAGTACAATTTTTACACTTTACAAATTATAATAGAATTCCTAAATTTAGAAATTATTTTTAAACTAAGTTAAAATGCACTATTTTTTTGTTTCCGACAATTTTCACAAGTCTCAAGAAATTCAACTCTTCTTTAAAAAAATGATTAGTCTTTTCTTTAATCAAAAACTTAAATAATTTCTTTTACAAATTTAAAAGTTTTTCAAGTACTTTAACCTTTTTAAAGGTTTTTAATCACTTTGATGTAATGTTTTATTTTGGTAAATAACTCTTTCAAGAATTGTTTTTATACATTTTTATTGATTGTATAAGAATTTCTAATTGAAAGAAATCTATACAATTTTCGTCAGTTTTTTTTAAGAAATTCTATTCTTTTCCTTCAAAATTTAATACGATATTGTTTCTAGAAGAACAAAAACTAAATTTAACTGTTTGTTTTTAAATTAGAATAAATTGTGTATTAATATTTTGTAAGTAAAGAAAATTGAAAGAAAGTAGGATTTATAATTTGTATTTTTTAATAAAGAAACAAAAAAAAACATTAAGCTGTTTTTCATTAAGGAATTTTATTGTTTTTTTTTTCAATAGTATACAAAAAAAAAACATTAGGCTGTTTTACTTTAAGAAATTTTATTGTTTTTTTTTTCAATAGTATTAAGAATTTCTTAATACAAAAAATATATAGAATTGGTTTTTATTTTCATTAAGTAATTCTTCTTTAATCAAAAAATTATACTATTTTTTTTACAAGTTTAACTCTTATTAAGATTTTAAAATACTGCTTTAAGGTTTTTCGTTTTGTAAACAACTTTTTATACAAAAATTTCATCGTTTCTATAAATTTAATTTAATAGAATTTATTAATGAAAAAAATCGATAGAATGGTTTTCATTGTGAAATCCTTATGTCTGCAATTGTTTTTTTTTTGTCTCCAACAAATTCAACATAGTTTTTTTTTTTCAAAAAATTTAACTCTTCTTCAAGAAAATTAATAAAGTTTCCTTCCATAAAGAAATGGAACACTTTTCCAACAGTTTTTTTTTCTTCAAGATTTTAAAACACTACTTTTTTAAGTTTTTGTATCAATTTGATACAGTTTTTCCAGAAATTCAAAATCTTTTTCAATACAAATTTATGGGTTAAATTTTATCTTTTTAAGATTTTAAAACTCTATGCTGTTTTTATAAATCACTCTTTCTACAAAAATTTCATTATTTATTTCCATAAAATTTCTTTTTTTCATCAAAAAGTTCTTATGTTTTTACACAATACGGTTTCTTTAAGAAATCAACTCTTCCTACAGAAAATTAATTGATTTTTCGTTAATGAAGAAATTCAATATATTTATTTTTAATTTAAAAGTTTTTTCTACAATTATTTTTTGAGCAAAGAAACAAAATATTCAATTGTTTTTTCCTTCAATTTTTAAAACAAATATGTTTCTAGAAGAACAAAAACTAAGTTTCACAATGTATTACTTAATATTTAGTTAAAAAAACTTTCGGCGATTTTTTTAAAATTATTACTTTTTTAAAGAAAAATTTACTACTTTTTGACAATTTTATCAAATTTTTAGTTTTTAATTACAACCAAAAAATATTATTGTTAAGAGTTTTTCAATGACATAGAATTTGTTTTTTTATTAAAGAAATTGGTATTTCAGGAAATTAATTATTTTTTCTTTAATCAAAAATTTAATTAGTTTTTACAAATTTAAACAGTACTTTCAAGTACTTCAACTGTTTTTTTTTTTTTTTAGATGTTAAAACACTATTATTTATGGTTTGTGTGAATAACTTTTTCTAGAAAAATCCTTTTTTGGTTTCTTAATAAAAAATTTTCAAAGAATAAAAAATCTACAGTGTTATTATTTTTTTTGTTTCACAAGAAAGTCTTATGTAGTTACTTTAAAAAAAACATTTTTCCATCATAAAATTAATTTTTTTTCAATGAATAGAAAATCTACAGAGTTATTATAATTTTTTCATTAAGAGAGTTTTTGTTTCTTAATAAATTCAACACAGTTTTCTTTTTTAAGAAATTCAACACTTTTTCAAGAGAATTTAATGACTTTCCTTTAATGCTTTTATAATTTTATTAATTTCAACTGTTTTTTTAAATTATTTTAAAACAGCATGCTTTCATGTTTTTGTAAGCAACTTTTTTTTAATTTTTACAAAATTAATTTTTTCAGCGATAAAAAAATTACAGATTTTTTGTTTTCATTAGGAAATTCTTCTTTTTTGCACTGTTTTTAACTCCAAAAAATTCAATAGTTTTTCAAGAAATTTAAGTCTTTAAAAATACTTAAATGATTTTCTGTTAATAAAAAAATTGAATATTTTCAGATTTTCAAGTACTTTTTTTTAAAGATTTTAGAACGAGTTTAACGTTTTTTTATGGAAAAAATTTCATCGTTTCTATAAAATAGAATTGCATAAGAATCCCTTAATAAAAAACTCTCATTGGATGTTCTTTTTTTTCATTAAGAATTTCTTACGTTTTTGCACTATTTTTTGTTTGCAACAAATTCCTCGTAGTCTTTCAAGAAATTCAACTCTTCTTCAAGAAAATTAATGAAGAAATTATAATAAAAAAATAAATCACAAATTTACCAGATTTTGAAGTACTGTACTGTCTTTTTTTCTTCGGGATTTTAAAACCTTATGTTTTAACGTTTTTGTAAACAACTCTTTATAGCAAACTTTCATCAATAAAATTTAATTGATTGTATAAGAATTTCTTACTGAAAAAATATTATTTTAAAATTTTTATATTTATGCATTATTTTTGTGTCCAGCAAATTCCTCACAGTTGTCCAAGTCATTCAACTGTTTTATTTTTAATATTTTAAAACACTCTATGCTTTAACGTTTTCTTTATAGAAAAATTCCATCGTTTCTACAAAATTTAACTGATTGTATAGCAATTCCTTAATACAAATTGTTTTTTATTTATTAAGAATTTTTTTGTTTTTGTACTCTTTTTGTTTCTACCAAATTCAACACTGTCTTTTAAAAAATTTAACTAAAATAATTTAATCATTGTTATTTTTTTACAAATCTAACAGTTTTCCAAGTACTTCAACTGTTTTTTTTAAGATATTAAAACGCTAGGCTTTATTTTTTTTTTTTTGGTTTTGTAAACTTTATGACAAAAATTCATTGTTTTTATAAAATTGATTGTATAAGAATTTTTTAATAAAAAAAATCTATAGAATGTTTTTTTTTAATTAAGAAAGTCTTATGTTTTTGTCTCCAACTAATTTAACACCGTTTTTTTTTAAGAAATTCAATTATAGAGAATTAATTGATTTTTCTTGAATTAAATATATTTATTTTTAATAAATTTGACAATTTTCTAAGTACTTCAAGTGTTTTTTTTTAATTATAAAGCACTATGTTTTTTTAGTGTGTAAACAACTATTTCTAGAAAAATTTTGTTGTTTCCATAAAATTTAATTGACACAATTCTTACATATGTTTCGTAGGTTGGAGGGTGAGTTAGAGGCCACCCACCCATCCTACATATATATATATATACCAAGTGTCTTTCTATAAACAACCCTTGATATTAAAAATGTTTCACCACGTGATAAACGAGAATCAAATTCAACAAATATATATATATATATATATTTTATATTTTAGTCATTACCATTGTTTTAATTTTCTAAAATTCTGAAGCACTTTTTGTGGTAATGTTTTTAATGATTTTAAACAGTGTTCTGGCTTAAAGTTAAATGTATATGTAGGGTGTATGGGTGGCCACTATCCCATCTTCCAATTAAATTATGAGAAAAACGAGGCTTTCTTGAGAAATTATTAAAAATTGAGATATTCTCATAAATAAGGTAATAAACATATAATTAAGTAAAAAAATTAAGTTCAAATTATGTTTGTGTTTTATAGTTTAGAGGGTGGATTGCTGCATGCCCACCCTTATCACAAATATATATTTTAATTTCAAACTATTTTCACTCTTTTACGAGAGCTTTGTGTTGAATGAAGGCATTTTTAAATTATGGTGGAAGTGAAAGGAAGAGAAACCATGGAGGTTCACAAGAGATTACCGGCTGGTGCAATAATTTTTTATGTCTTCTAAATTTCAATTGAAACTCACTCACCTTGACCTTGTCTACGTCCTGTGGCCTTGGTCCGCCAGATCAGATTTCGGAGCGGGTTTTTGGCAATGCAGGAGACGAACCACCGTCGACGATGGATTAAATGATTGGGCGACGCTTGATGAATGAATAATTTACGTAATCGATTTAGGTATGAACAAGTTTGATTGATTGATTGATTATTATACAATTTAACATTAATTAACTTATTTCTGTTGGTATATTTCTTGGAGTTACGTAACCCAAGAAATAAACCAACAGAAATAAATGTGTCAAAAATTTATTGATAATGATTACATCAGGTCTCAAACAAGTACACATAAAAAGTATACAGGGTGACTGACGAAAAACCTTTGGTGCTGTATCTCGCTTATTTTTTATCCGATTTTAATAAATAAAACATCAAATTAAACCATTTTTAAAAGACTTTAATAGGATCTGAACTATTATTTTTTCTCGCACCCAGTTTTTGACAAAATACGATCAACATTTTTTTTTTAAATTGCACTGTATATATATTTTTATTGATTCGCAAGGAGATTTTTTTCTGAATATAAAATTGTAGACAAATTTATCCATACATCAAACTTAAGTCGAGAAATTGAGGATTAAAAAAATAAATAAAAAGTCAAGTATCCATTGTAAACAATATACAGACCCTATTTTAAATGTCAAAAGTGACAGTGATAGCCATTGATACAATACTGCAACGATTTTTAATTATTTCATAATTAAAATGTTGCAATATTTCAAACACTGTACTAGAATTTTGTGCTTCTACAGAAATCGTTTTTCAGTTTTTGAAATCTTGCAACATTTTTATTATGAAATTATTAAAAATCATTGCAGTACTGTACCAATGACTGACACTGTCACTTTTGACATTTGGAATAGGCTCTGTATGTTGTTTACTATGGGTATTTGATTTTTAATTTTTTTTTAATCCTCAATTTCTCGACTTTGGTTTGATGAATGGATAAAATCGTTTACAAATTTAGATTCAGAAAAAAATCTCCTTGCGGATCAGTACAAAATATATATACAGTGCAATTTGAAAAAAAAAAGTTGATCGTCTTTTGTAAAAAACTGGATGCAAGAAAAAATGTCAGTACAGTTCATATTAAAGTCTTTTAAAAATCATTTAATTTGATGTTTTATTTATTCAAATCGGATCAAAAATAAGCGAGACACAGCACCAAAGGTTTTTCGTCAGTCACCCTGTATAATATACTGTGAAAAAAGTGAAATCTAACTTTTATTATTATTAACTCGTTGACGATGGAGGATTCTGCTCCGTTAAACATTCTTGATCACAAATGAAACGCGATTTTATTGTGTTTTATAAAGTGGAGGATTGTGTTGTTATATACATGATGTGCTTTGTGGGGGAGTAATATTATAGGATTTCTCTGTATTCCTGTTTAACATGCACAATAAGGAGTATTGATTACTTTTATTCATCACTTCATTGTGTTCTATTTACAAACACTATGCAAATTACAGACCTAATTCATCTGAAAATCATTTTTGACCTATTTTAAAACAAAAGTATTTTTCACCGTACTAAAAAAATATTTCCTTTTCCAACATAGCGTGAAAATCATTTACATATTCAATGAGTCAATAAAGTCCTGGATAATTTAATAAACTCCTTCCCAGCTATCGATCGCCAGTTCTAAAAGCGTTTACTGCGTTTTCCCCAAAACTATACACATGCACAGCACAATACCTTTGTCAACTTCGAACATAATGAAAAGCACAACAACCAAATAGTTGCGGTGGACAACCGCACTGGAGGAGCGCATTGTTAAACTCCAATTAATTTCAGTCGTGTCCATCATCGATTCAATTAATTGTATCGGCCTTTGATCGAAATTCAAGTAGGTTTCGGATGGACACTCGTCAATTTGATTGCAACTCGAGAGATATAATTTAAATCGGGATTTGTAAACACATTCCTACTAAATTACAAACATATATATACATATAATTTTATTGTAATCTACAATTACTTTATAAAACTATTGTAAACTAATTTAACGATAAAATAAACATGAGAAGGCAGAAAGACCTCTGGTCGATAGCCTTTTGACAGATTAATACACTAACACATCATTCATTATTTATCACTTTAATGTAAATATGTACAAAATTTGTCAATAAATATATGTTACTACTAAACATGAGAAGCTCCATCCTGTTAGAAATAAATAATTCCGTTGGGATTTACAAATTTCTCTTTGTATTTATAAATAAAGCGCTATAAATACTGAATATACTGCGTAATAATAATTTAAAAAAAATATGTATTAAAATGCCGGCCGGTTATTGTGTTTTATGGCGCCAGCAAACGACACGTGTTTTGCGTGGACTGGAGGACCTTGGCATTTCCTCGGTGGAACGTTTCGACAACATCACCATCGAGGCCTGAACGTGTGAAAATTTATTATTCATCAATCAATTTGATTAGGCGCAAACGTCGTAAATCATTGACTAAACGCAATGGCGAGGAAAAAAAAATTCGTTCGAATCGTAAGAATTGTTTTGGCCGTTGATACCAAAGTGAATGTTGATTGTGCGACCTTACATTCTATGCATAATGTTTGTGTTACAAAAATATATCTACGTTCCCCACACAAAATGCCTTAAATATTATTATTTCCAATGTAATTCCAAGTTTGTTTTTTTTGTAATTCACGAGATTTTGACGTAAAATCATGATAATAAGTGATAACCAGCAAAATAAACTGCGATGGTGCTTTAGTTGAAAATAGTTGCAAATTTATTTATACAACATTTACGATCGCTTTTAATAAGTTTTTCTTCTTGCAGACCTAATCATTTTAACATCATCAATACATCATTTTGTGTTTGTTTACGTTTCACAACTTCTAACTAAAACCCTCGATTATGTTTTACTGATTGGAGGGTGGGATTTAGGCCACCCACCCACCCTACATATACATATAAATTTCAATTACTGATCGTCTCGCGGTTTCGAGTAAAATTAATTACAAAAGTTTTTGAATAAAAAAGAACTTTTTGAGTGAGGAAATTGATAAAATTTTTATGCACGATGGGTGGGCAGACTTTAAATATAAATTAGATAAGATTAGCTATAGAAAGTAATTTATATTTAAGCTTAAATTTTGATTTTGTTTTATTTTTGATTACATAAAGGGTTTGATTGTTTTTAGCAACAAAATCATCAACGATTGGCAACTGAAGTTATCATGTATATGTAGGGTGGGTGGGTGGCCTCTATCCCACCCTCCAATCAGTAAAACATAAGCGAGGGTTTTAATTAAAACATTTAAAATATAAATAAACACAAAATAATTGCAATTTTTAGAGATTTATTCATACAAATTTTTCAAATAATTTTTGATGATGTTTTACTGATTGGAGGGTGGGATAGAGGCCACCCACCCACCCTACATATACATACATCTTTAATTCCTCATCGTCTCGCGGTTTCCAATAAAATTAATTACAAAATTTTTTGATTAAAAAAGAAATTCTAAAGGTAAAATTTTTGAGTGAGGAAATAGAGGCCACCCACCCACCCTACATGTACATATAAATTTCAATTCCTTATCGTCTCGCTGTATCCAATGAAATTAATTACAAAACTTTTTGAATAAAAGAGAAATTCAAAAGATAAAATTTTTGAATGAGGAAATTAATAAATCAATAGATTCTGACAGTTTGTGCCTAACCCTGCTGTAGTTATTTTTTTAGAATTAATTGAACCGTAGAATGCAATTTTTCACTCCTTCAGTTTGAGCATGATTGATTAAAATTTTGTTTCTAGATGACGTATTTCAATTGTTTTAGGAAAAAAATATAAACACACTATCTGATAATAGATTCTGACAGTTTGAACCTAATTCCTGCTGTAGTTATTTATTTTAGAATTGTTTAAACTGAATAATGCAATTTTTCTCTTGTTCAGGTTGAGCAGGATTGATTAAAATTTTAATTCTAGATGACGTATGTCAATTCTTTTAGGGAAAATATATAACCATACTATCTGTCAATAGATTCTGATAGATTGAACCTAATTCCTGCTGTTGATATTTTTATAGAATTATTTAAATTGAAGGATTCAATTTTTCTCTCATTCAGTTTTAACATTATTGATTACAATTTTATTTCTAGATAACGTATGTCAATTATTTTGGGGAAAATGTATAACCATTCTATCTGTCAATATATTTTGACAGTTTGAACTTAATTCCTGCTGTAGTTATTTTTTTTAGAATTATTTAAACCGTGGATTCAATTTTTCTTTCCTTCAGTTTGAGCATGATTGATTAAAATTTTGTTTTTAGATGGCGTATGTCAATTGTTTTAGGGAAAATGTATAACCATTCTATCTGCCAATAGATTTTGACAGTTTGAACTTAATTCCTACTGTAGTTATTTTTTTTAGAATTATTTAAACCGTGGATTGCAATTTCTTTCCTTCAGTTTGAGTATGATTGATTAAAATGTTGTTTTTATATGGCGTATGTCAATTTTTTTAGAGAAAATATATAACCATACTAACTACCAATAGATTTTAACAGTTTGAACCTAATTCCTGCTGTAGTTATTTATTTAGAATGATTTAAACTGAAGAATGCAATTTTTCTCTCATTCAGTTTTAACATTGTTGATTACGATTTTTTTTCTAGATAACGTATGTCAATTGTTTTAGGGAAAATATATAACCATTCTATCTGTCAATAGATTTTGACAGTTTGAACCTAATTCCTGCTGTGGTTATTTTTTTAAAATTATTTAAACCGTAGAATGCACTTTTTCACTCCTTCAGTTTAAGCATGATTGATTAAAATTTTGTTTCTTAATGATGGTTGTCAATTGTTTTAGGAAAAATATATAACCACACTATCTGTCAATAGAATCTGATAGTTTAAACCTAATTCCTGCTGTAGTTATTTTTTAGAATTATTTAAACTGAAGAATGCATTTTTTTCTCTCATTCAGTTTTAACATTATTGATTACAATTTTGTTTCTAGATAACGTATGTCAATTCTTTTAGGGAAAATATATAACCATACTATCTATCAATAAATTCTGACAGATTGAACCTAATTCCTGCTGTAGTTATTTTTTTAGAATTATTTAAACTGAATGATGCAATTTTTCTCTCATTCAGTTTGAATGATTGCAATTTTGTTTCTAGATAACGTTTGTCAATTGTTTTTGGGAAAATGTATAATCACACTATCTGTCAATAGATTCTGACAGTTTGAACCTAATTCCTGCGGTGGTTATTTTTTTAGAATTATTTAAACCGTAGAATGCAATTTTTCACTCCTTCAGTTTGAGCATGATTGATTAAAATTTTGTTTCTAGATGACGTATTTCAATTGTTTAGGGAAAAAATTATAAACACACTATCAGGCAATAGATTCTGACAGTTTGAACCTAATTTCTGCTGTAGTTATTTTTTTAGAATCATTTAAATTGAAGAATACAATTTTTCTCTCATCCAGTTTGAACAAGATTGATTACAATTTTGTTTCTAGATAACCTATGTCAATTGTTTTAGGGAAAATATATAACCACACTATCTGGCAATAGATTCTGACAGTTTGAACCTAATTCCTGCTGTGATTATTTTTTTTAAATTATTTAAACCCTAGAATGCAATTTTTCACTCCTTCAGTTTAAGCATGATTGATTAAAATTTTGTTTCTAGATGACGTATTTCAATTGTTTTAGGAAAAAATTATAAACACACTATCTGGCAATAGATTCTGACAGTTTGAACCTAATTCCTGCTGTAGTTATTTTTTAGAATTATTTAAACTGACTATTGCAATTTTTATGCATGATGGGTGAGCAGACTTTAAATCTAAATTAGATAAGATTAGCTATAGAAAGTCATTTATATTTAAGCTTAAATTTTAATTTTGTTTTTTCTTTTACTACATAAAAGTTTCGATTGTTTTTAGCAGCAAAATCATCAATGATTAGCATTTAAAGTTATCATGTATATGTAGGGTGGGTGGGTGGCCTCTATCCCACCCTCCAATCAGTAAAACATTAGCGAGGGTTTTAATTAAAATTTTAAAAATACACACAAAATAATTGCAATTTTTAGAGATTTATTCATACAAATTTTTCAAATAATTTTTAATGATGTTTTACTGATTGGAGGGTGGGATAGAGGCCACCCACCCACCCTACATATACATATAAATTTCAATTCCTTATCGTCTCGCTGTATCCAATGAAATTAATTACAAAACTTTTTGATTAAAAAAAAATCAAAAGGTAACATTTTTGAGTGAGGAAATTAATAAAAAATTGATGCATGATGGGTGGGCAGACTTTAAATCTAAATTAGATAAGATTAGCTATAGAAAGTCATTTATATTTAAATTTAAATTTTGATTTTGTTTTATTTTTTATTACATAAAGGGTTTGATTGTTTTAAGCAGCAAAATCATCAGCGATTGACAACTAAATTTACCATGTATATGTAGGGTGCGTGGGTGGCCTCTATCCCACCCTCCAATCATTAAAACATAAGCGAGGGTTTTAATTAAAAGTTGTAAAATAATAACTGAAAATTTTGACATTATTTGCTAATTAACTGTTATAATATAAAGACATGGTTTTCATAAAATTCTTAATTTGTGAGATAAATATTTAACTTTAGACTATTTCAAAAAAAAATTATATTTTTCTTTAAAGATTCTTGAAATTTCAGTAATTTCTCCTCCATACTTTTAGTTTTTATTGCAACTTCCTTTCCAAAGAATTTTCATCGAGAATTCTAGAAATTTTTACAGGTTTAGCAAAGATTTTATTCAAGAGCTTCAAAAAGTCATTATTTATATTTATTTATAAAAATTTCTTCGTGGTTTCTATGCAAGATTTTGTTCAACTTTTTCTATTAGAAAATTTTCTTCTAAATTTCTATAATTTTCTCAGATTATCCATACTTTTAGTTTTTCTTTTACATTGAGGTTTCTAGAATTTTTCACAAGATTTCATTTTAGGTTTATAAAATTTTTTTTGAAGATTCTAGAAGTGGACAGTGATTTCATTTTCTTATCTAATAAATAAATAGATATTTCCAGAATTCTTAGCAAAGATTTTATTCGAGAGTTCTAGATTTTTCAGAAAGTTCTATCAAGATTTTGTTTAGCTTTACAATTTATTAAGAAATTTTCTTCTTATTTTCTAGAACTTCTAAAAGTTTCAGGAATTTCTTTTTTGCATCTTCCTTTCCAAAGATATCTGATCAAGGATTCTAGAATTTTTCACAAGTTTTCCTTGTAGATTTCTAGAACTTATTTGGAGGATTCTAGAAGTTAACAGTAATTTCTTCTTCGTATATCCAGAATTTTTAGCAAAGATCTTATTCGTGAGTTCTAGATTTTTTAGAAAGTTCGTTTCAATATTTTTAGAATTTTCTTTGACGCTGTTTTCAGTAGTTTCTCTTCCAGATTTTAATATTGTCGTATAAATTGCAAAAATTTTCTTCAGGGCTCAAAAATTAAAAAAAAAAATCTTTTCCAGAATTTTACACTTCTTTTTTCTCGAGAGTTCAGAAATTTCCAATAACTCATATTCAGATTTGGAGACTAGATTTTTCTAAAAAAAATCTAGACTCTTTTCAGTCATTTCTCTTCCAGATATTAAAATTGTTTCTATCTTTTAGCTATCTTTTAAATTGCGAAATTTTTAGAATTTTCAAGAAATTGGTTTTCTAGAAATGTAGATTTTTTAAAGGTTTCTAGAAATCTCCAACAATTTCTTTTGTAGAGTTCTAGAAATTTCTCCAAGGAATCTACTATTTTTTTTCTTAAATGTTATTATTTGTTGTATATTTAGGTTGTAGCATTTCATTAATGATTTTAGAATTTGCTATAAATATCTTTTCAATAATTTTAGTATCTTCCGTTAATTATTTAGATTTATTTTCTTATTTTGTTGTTTTTTTTTTCTTAAAAAGGTCTGTAAATTCTAGTTTTTTGTGCAATTTGTTTTGGATATAGATAGTTGTTTATTAGAATGTTTTTTTTTGCAATATTTCTGGAAATTTACAAAATTTCTTGTATCGTCATATCGAAATTTTAAGAATTTCTTATCTAAATTGCGAAAAAAAAATTTCAATGTTTTTAGTCCATCAACTTGTATTTGATGTTAGGAATCATGTCGTAAAAGAATTTTTTTAACCGTCCTTGCTATGAAAAGTTATTTTAAAAATACTGAAAAACAATTGAAAATCGAATTTCTAATTTTAAGCATGTTTACTTCTCTTCGTTGCTGGTTATTTATTAGTGAAAGAATTTTCGTAATTTCATTATTATTTAAAGAATTATAGCTAAAATAGTAAACAAAAATTAATAACGAATTTTTATTGTATCAATTTGAATTTGATGTGTAAAATTTAGGAAATTTCTAGTAAATTGCGAAGATTTTAATGAAGACTTTTTAGAAAATTTGTAAATTTGTAGTAATTTCTTCTCCACATTTGAAGATTTTTTTCAACTTGTCTTCTAAATCGCAAAGATTTTCTTTGAGACTCTAGAATTTTCAGAATTTACTTCTAGAAATCTAGATTATTTTCTCGAGAGTTCAGAAAATTTCTAGCAATTTATTCTCGAGAGTTCAAGATTTTTTTTTGAAGTCGTCTTTTAAATTGCAAAGATTATCCTTGAGGCATTCTAGATTTTTTTCTAAAAGCTTACATTTTTCTCGAAAACTATGAGGCTATTCTTAATAATTTGCTCAATTTTGGATTCTTTACATTTTCTTGTTATATAAATTTCATGTAACTTCTATAGTTTATTAATAGTAGGCAAAAGATATCAAAATTTTGAATTTTGAATTTTTTCTCCCAAGTTAAGAACTTTATGAAAAACATGTTTTAATAATACTTGTTCAATTTCTCATTCCCTTTAAAAAAAGATTGTATAGACCTGTTTTTTTGAACTATAAATTCTCATCAGTGCTGTGAAGAATTTTTATAACCAATAATGAATTTAATTGTGTTGATACTGAATAGGTTTTTTTTTGCAAAGAATCATTTGTGGTTTTGGCTGTTGTGATAGATCTCACGTAGGCCTCGTAGTTTTCGTGTGGTGAGAGGTAAATAAACGCGAGGTTTCGACATGGAATGTGATGAAACGCTGGCGCGGATGGACCAATTAGTTTTTGTGTGTGTGTGTGTGTGTGTGTGTAGACTCAACTATTATTCCGCCGGATAAAAGATTTCGTAATCAACATCGTATTCAATTCAGAACTCGTCACGGAGGAATTAAATAAATCCAACCGTGGCGTTTACATACAACATAAAACGATTCGCACGATTATTTTATAGCAAAATTTGTTCTCTGTACGCGAATATTGGAAATATTCGACGTTTATGTTATAATTATTTGAGAGTTATTGAGAAAAATTAAATTGGCAAATTTTGGTTAAAGTTAAGGTGAATACAGTGATACCAATGGTAAGCATCGAAATTGGGACATATTGTATAGGTTGGGTGGATGGTCTTTATTGCATCCTCCAAACGATTCACTATAAATAAAAATTGCATCTTCTAAAACCTATTGAATTATAAAAAAGGATTTATTATAATTATAAGTTTAGTAGTGCGTGATTTAATGATATATGTTATTATCCTATCGATGATAAACAAATACTACAGCGTACTCTTGACCTACCTCAATAAATTTTACATTAACCCAGCGTACTCTTGACCTTTCTTAAGAAACTACTAGTTGCGGTAGGTCAAGAGTACGCTGGACGGTGCAATAGTTTTATGTCATTTATTTATGATAAGACCAGTGTACGCTAGGTTAATGTATAGTTTGTTGAGGTAGGTCAAGAGTACGCTAGGACAATTTACTGTTTATTCTGTTAGGTCAAAAGTACGTTGAACTCATATAGTTATTGAATGAATCAAATACCGCACCGTGCGATTTTTTTGCTTTCAAATGTTTTTTTTAAGAATGAACAGATAAATACGGATATGAATAAAAGGGAGAACGACGAAGTCACAGTATGCAGGCCCCTAGTTGGGCCGCCATTATATACCTCCAGTGATGGGTGGACTAGCTCTTCAGCCACCCGACTCCTTTCATAATGTTGTGTATTTTTCTGGGAAACAGAGCTCCCAGGTTGGCCTGTTTTGGCCATGATGTCCCCAGCAGGGTCTTCCAGAAGCACAATATATTCTCCGCCGACTCCGCTTACTCGTTGCATCCTCTGCAGTTGGGATCTTCAGCAACTCCTAATACATAAAGGTGTTTCTTCAATTGACAATTTACAGTGAGGGATTTTATGTTTGACCTGGATATATTAACACTATATTGGTCAACTTTAACGTTGGGTTTTCGTATTGTGTTTCTAGAGGCCTGAGTTTGCCTTTGAGTCATATCTAGCAATATATTTGAGATATTGCTTTTAAATAGGAGCACAGTCCTCTTGCCGGTCGAGAGAGCAGGACAAATAAATAGTATTCTTTAAATGCAAATAACATTGTTGTATCCTTTCTTCACACTTTAAATGCTTTTCATCTCTTAGTGTTGATGTGAACTTTTTCAGTTTAACGTATCATTAGATTGCTGATTTTTTACGGAAACCCGAAAAGAGGTTTTTGAATTTGGAAAATTTTAGAACCGTCGAAAAATATTCTAGAAATTTGAACGGAAAAACTGTTCGAAAATTATGGACAATTGAAAGAATAATTGCTAAAATATTCAAGACAATAAGTCTAGAAATCCTTTAACAAAAATTAGATCCTTTGAGAAAATTATAGATATTCAGAGAAATGATGTTGAAAAATTCTAGAATGAAAATTAGTATAATTTTGCGGAAATTCTTAAAATTTAGATTATTGCTGGAATATTTGGGACATTTAAAAACCTTTGATTTTTTTCTGCAAAATCTTACAAAAGATACTATCCAAACATTCTAAACCTCACAAAAATTTTAGAAATCCAGAGAGAATGCTCTAAAAATCTATGCTAAAATACTCAAGAAAATTTTAGAAACCTCAAAGAATGTTTTAGTCAATTTTAGAAATCTGAAAGAAAAGTTATACCGCTGTAATATTCTGGAAAATTCTAAAAAAAATTAAAACAACATAGTAATTGGGATAATTCTATAAATCTTAAATTGAATATGCTAAAAAGTTCTAGAACCCTGAAAGAAAATTCAAGAAATTTAGAGAAAATTGTAGAAATGTGGAAGAAAATAGCTGAAATTTTGCTGAAAATTTTAGAACCCCCAAAATAGACTAGAAATTTCAATCGAAGCAATGTTCGCAAATTATGGAAATGCGTAAGAACAGTCGTTGGAATATTCAAGTCATTTAAAAAACTTTTTTGCAATTTTGAAAAAGTCTAGAAATCTTCTAGAAAGATTTTTTTGATTTAATTTAACTCGTTTTAACTTTCGGTTCGGTGTAAGGCAAATCTTAAAGATAAATTTCTAAAAAGAAAAATAGAACCTTGGACAAAAATTCTAGAAATTTAGAGAAAAGATGTTGGAAAATTCTAGAAATAGAAATAAAAGTACGAGAAATTGCTCGAATTAAAATTTGGAATCTTGGACAAAAATTATAAAAATTTATAGAAAAACGTTGAAAAGTTCTAGAGGTTTAAAATAAAAATTGCTCCAATTTTGCGGAAAACTATAGAATTTGAGAAGAACGTAGTTTTGCAATTTAAAAATTTGGATGGAAAATTTTGCAAATTTAGAAAAATGAATTCAGACAAAATTAAGCCTTTCTAGAACTTTTGAGTTGTTTGCAAAACGTTTAGTAATCTGCTAAAGAATTCTATAACCCTTAAAAAAATAGTAAATTCCAAAACCCTTAAATAAATATTATGTTTGTATTTTGACCTGTGTAAAACGTTAACACACCAATATTAAATAAATAAATAAATAAATAAATAAATAAAATCTAGGTATTTAGATTAAAAGATGCTTTAAAATTCTAAAATTCTTGAAAAGACATTTGTAAAATACTACAGGATTTTTTTTTTAAACTTTCACTATTTGGAAAATTTTGGAATGTAAAATTGCTAAAAAAAATTAGTACAAAACTAAAAAAAAGATTCTATAAATTTAGAGGACATTGAAATACTCTAGGAACCAGGAAGAGAAATAGCTATAAGATTAAAAAAAAATCTAAAAATCTAAAATTGCTAGAAATTCGTCAAACAATGCAGCTTCTAGAAAAATCTAGAAATTCGGAAAAGAAGTTATTAAAATTCTAGGACCATGAAAGAGATTGTAAAAATTTAGAAAAAAATGTTGCTGAGAATTTTCAGAAATCTGATAATGAAATTGCTACAATTCTAGAACCATTAAAGAAAATAAAAGAAACAGACAAAAGTAAATTCCAAAACTTAAAAGGGAAATTACTGCAGAACTCTAAAAGTCTTTCAAACTATAAAAACCCTTAAAAAAATTAGGTATTTAGAGAAAAAGATGCTCTAAAATTCTAAAATTCTTAATAAGACATTTGTAAAATAGTACACAAAATTTTTAAAAGTTTTCGCTATTTGGAAACATTTAGAAACCTGGAAGTGAAATTGTTGAAAAAAAAATTGTATAAATTTAGAGGAAATACTGAAATAATATTATAGAAATGTGGAAGAGAAATGAATGAAAGATTATAAAAAGCGTTGTAGAATATTTTAACAATTTGAAAGATTGTAGAAATCTAGAATTTATTTATTTATTTATTGATTTTTTACCCAACAGCTAAAAGGCCAATTACAGAGTAAAATTACTAGGCATTCGTCAAAAAAAATAAGAACCTTGGGAATTTGGAGAAAATTCTAGAAATTATGAAGAATAATTGCTGAAACTTTGATTTCTTTTTGCGATATGGAAACGTGTAGAAATCTTTACGAGATACTGATAAAAAATTCTGCACCTAAAAATTATATTTATTAATTGTATTTATATGATATTTATAAATTCCTAAAAAATGTAGAACCTTGGACAAAGATTCTACGAATTTAAAAAAAGATGTTTGAAAATTCTAGAAATTCAGATGAGAAACTGCTAAAATTAAAAAGTTTGTTGAAATTGGAAATATCTTAAATAAATTTGGATATTTTAGTACCTTTATTTTGCAATTGTGAAAATTTTTGAAGAAGCTGTCAAACAATTATAGAATTAAAGGAAAAGATGCTTTAAATCTAGAAATTATTAAAATTCTAGAACAATGAAAAATATTGTAAAATTTTGAGGGAAAATGTTGCTAAGAAATTTTAAAAATTTGGGGAAAAGTGTTGCTGAGAAATTTTAAAAATTTGGGGAAAAAATGTTAGTGAGAAATTTTAAAAATCTAGTAAAGAAATTGCTACAATATTGGAGAAATTTTAGAACCTTTAAAGAAAATATTGGAAAAATCCAAAACTTTGGAAGAGAAATTGCTGCAAAACTCTAAAAGCCTCTTGAACTCTAAAAAAAGTGATAAAAATACATAAACTTTAGGTTTTGTTAAAGTAAAAAAATATTCAATATTCACTGAAAGGTACATTAGAGGACACCCACACACCCCACATATACAGGGTGACTGACGAAAAACCTTTGGTGCTGTATCTCGCTTATTTTTTATCCGATTTTAATAAATAAAACATCAAATTAAACCATTTTTAAAAGACTTTAATAGGATCTGAACTGTTATTTTTTGTCGCACCCAGTTTTTGACAAAATACGATCAACATTTTTTTTTAAATTGCACTGTATATATATTTTTATTGATTCGCAAGGAGATTTTTTTTCTGAATATAAAATTGTAGACAAATTTATCCATACATCAAACTTAAGTCGAGAAATTGAGGATTAAAAAAATAAATAAAAAGTCAAGTATCCATTGTAAACAATATACAGACCCTATTTTAAATGTCAAAAATGACAGTGACAGCCATTGATACAATACTGCAACGATTTTTAATTATTTCATAATTAAAATGTTGCAATATTTCAAACACTGTACTAGAATTTTGTGCTTCTACAGAAATCGTTTTTCAGTTTTTGAAATCTTGCAACATTTTTATTATGAAATTATTAAAAATCATTGCAGTATTGTACCAATGACTGACACTGTCACTTTTGACATTTGGAATAGGCTCTGTATATTATATTGTTTACTATGGGTATTTGATTTTTAATTTTTTTTTAATCCTCAATTTCTCGACTTTGGTTTGATGAATGGATAAAATCGTTCACAAATTTAGATTCAGAAAAAATCTCCTTGCGGATCAGTACAAAATATATATACAGTGCAATTAAAAAAAAAACAGTATTAATATTGTCATATTCAAGGAATTTAAAAACAGTTTTGTAGCTTATTTTCCTTAATATATGTAAGGAGGGTGTAGGTGCTCACAAACCCAGTTTCTCCAGTTTCAGTTTTTAAAGCCATAAATTCGTTTAAAATAAATAAATATATTAATTATACTTCATCTGAGCGTCGGATTCGGATTCCTGTGACAATTCCACTCGACTTAACGGCAGGAATTGAATTTCGCGGCAGCAAAGGGTCGATTAAATTAAACGCAATTAAGAGATAGATGCACGACGATGGTGGTGGTGACATCATTAAGCTCTAAATGTGAGCAGATTTTAATTGAGTCGAAGGTAATCATCGAGATAAATTACGATGCATAAACTACATCTTCACTAAAGAGATTCAATTCTGTAAATGTAATTAACTAATTGACTAACTAAAAAAATATAGTTCATGATGGTTATTTTCTTTCTAATGCTTCAGAAAAGTTTGTCTATTAGCATAAAGTTTAGATTTAAGATAATCCCAGATAATTTGGCGTTGTTGCCAAATTTACGTCACCTCTTCTGAAGATCAATTTGTCAAAGAAAATTTCACTTTGGTCGACATCCTAAGGCTTCAAATCTTGTAATAATTTAGGTCTTTAGGCATAATGACGATTCGCTACATTGCGACTAAATTCTCAAGAGCCAAACTACCAATTCACATACCCCTCGCGTCCCTCGGATTCATTGCGTTCATGTTGGAAGCTAAAGAAATACAAATCTTTCTTTTAGGACACCCTATAGTATTATATCCAGAAAATGCAGTTAAATAAAAAAATCTGGTGTTAACATACTGGTAGAAAATAATTTTATTAAACTAGAGCGTTATTATTAGGTCATGGAAGTGAATTTAGTGCGCGTTAACAAGTGGTAGAAAGTAAAAAGTTGTCATCATGCAAAGCCTGAATAATCTGCTGCACATGCAGCACGCCATACCTCTGGGCAACGGCTACAGGCCGTACCAGCAGAGCCATCCGATCGGCACGCCGTCGCGCACCAGCACCACGGAGAGTTGCCCCGGGTCCTCCACCTCCTCCTCGAGGACCCATTCGGAGAGCATAGACACCCCGTGCAGCTCCTCCCCTAAGACCAACGGCGCCTCCAGCCCGTACTCCTCCAGTCCGAAAGTGCCGTACATGCAAAGGAACCACAACCACCACCACCACTCCATCCAGGAACTGATCAGGCACTTCGGGAAGCGCATGTCGAGCTGGAGGTCGTCGGAAAGCGGTCACGCCAGAAGGAACAGTTGCAGCGTGAGTGAGGATAAACCCAAGCACAGCGACGAGTTCAGGGGGAGGAGCAAGAGTTTGGACGGACAGGCGCCCAGGAGGAAGGTAATCACCGACTGCGAAACTACTTATAGGATTTATGATACTATTTTACGTGAAGGTAAGTAACCCAACATCATATATGTTGAAATTGAAAATTCTAAGAGTATAATGTGATTTTTTGCATGAAGAGCGATTTTCGATGGTAATAATTAAATTGTCGGGGATCTAAAAGATGTCACCTCGCTAATTTTGGCTACTATAAAGTCGTCAAGCAATTTTTCGAATCCCATCCACTGATTAGATGGTGCTCCTTCATTCTGAACCTTTCCAATCTCATGTAGGCCTTTGGAAATCAATTGCTAGGTTAGTCTCAGTTGTTTTGTAAGCTTTTTCCGAATTTTCAGCGAGCATCTTCTTCAACTCTTCACTTGCCACAGTATTACTTAATATGATGATTTATTTATGAGTTACCTTGAAAAACAATTGAATATCGAATATTCGATCTTCATCTTATCTACAACTATTTATTGTTTTTAGACTTACCAGCTCAAGAATTTTCAAAATTAAACCATCGGCTCGAGAGATATCTTCAAAATATGAAAAGCAATTGAACGACGAATTTTCACTTTTCGTTTCATTTGCTTCTGTAAAGCATGTAGAGTCTTTTAGTGAAACAATTTTCAAAATTAGACCTTTGGTTTGAGAGATATCTTCAAAGTATGAAAAACAATTGAACGACGAATTTTCATTTTTCGTTTCATCTGCTTCTATATGGCACACAGAATCTTTTGGAGAAACAATTTTTAAAATTTAATCATTGGATCGAGAGATATCTTCAAAATATGAGAAACGATTGAACGCCGAATTATCATTTTTCGTTTCATTTGCTTCTGTAAAATACGTAGAGTCTTTTGGTGAAACAATTTTCAAAATTAGACCATTGGTTCGAGAGATATCTTCAAAATATGAAAAACAATTGAATGACGACTTTTTATTTTTTCATTTCATCAGCTTCTGTTTAACTCGTGGAGGTTTTTAAAGCAAAAATTTTCAATAATTGGCTATCGGTTCACGTAATATTTTCAAAAATGTAAAAACAATCGAACATCGATTTTTCAGATTATTGCCGTTTTTGTTTCTACTGAATGTATAGTAACCGTTGCTGCAAGAAATTTCTTAATGCGATGATTTATTTGAGAGTTATGTTGAAAACAATGAAAAACAATCGAACATCGAATTTTCAGTTTTCATCTTATCTACAACTATTTATTGTTTGTAATCTATTGGCGTAAGAATTTTCAAAATTTGACCATCGACTCAAGAAATATCTTCAAAATATGAAAAACAATTGAACGGCGAATTTTAATTTTTTCATTTCATCAGCTTCTGTTTAACTCGTGGAGTGTTGAAGCAAGAATTTTCAAAATTCTTATACCAATGTAATGCAAACAACAAATGGTTGTAGGTAAGATGAAAATTGAAAATTCGATGTTCCATTGTTTTTTAATTTTTCAAGATAACTCTCAAATAGGTTCGATTGTTTTTACATTTTTGAAGATATTACGTGAACCGATAGCTAAATTTTGAAAATTCTTGCTTCAAAATACTCCACGAGTTAAGCAGAAGCAGATGAAATAAAAATAATAAAAATTCGTCGTTCAATTGTTTTTCATATTTTGAAGATATCTCTCAAACCAATTGTCTAATTTTGAAAATTGTTTCACCAAAAGACTCTACGTGCTTTACAGAAGCAGATGGAACAAAAAAATGAAAATTCGTCGTTCAATTGTTTTTCATATTTTGATGATAATTCTAGAACCAATGATCTAATTTTGAAAATTATTTCACCAAAGGTTTCTACGTGTCATACAGAAGCAGATGGAACGAAAAAATAAAAATTCGTTGTTCAATTGTTTTTCATATTTTGAAGATATCTCTCGAACCGATGGTCTAATTTTGAAAATTATTTCACCAAAAGACTCTATGTGCTTTACGGAAGGAAATAGAATGAAAAATGAAAATTCGTTGCTCAATTGTTTTTCATATTTTGAAGATATCTCTCCAACCAATGATCAAATTTTAAAAATTGTTTCACCAAAAGATTCTACGGGTCATACAGAAGCAGATGGAACGAAAAAATGAAATTTCGTCGTTCAATTGTTTTTCATGTTTTGAAGATATCTCTCGAACCGATGGTCTAATTTTAAAAATTATTTCATCAAAAGATTCTACGTGTCATAAAGTAGCAGATGGAACGAAAAAATAAAAATTCGTTGTTCAATTGTTTTTCATATTTTGAAGATATCTCTCGTACCAACGGTTTATTTTTAAAAATTGTTTCACCAAATGATTCTACGTGCCATACAGAAGCAGATGGAATGAAAAATGAAAATTCGCCGTTCAATTGTTTTTCATATTTTGAAGATATCTCTCGTACCAATAGTCTAATTTAAAAAAAAAATCACCAAAAGACTCTTCGTGTTTTACAAAAGCGAATGGAATGAAAAAAATAAAATTCGCCGTTCAATTGTTTTTTAAATTTTGAAGATATCTGTCGAACTAATGGTCTAATTTTGAAAATTGTTTCACCAAATGATTCTACGTGTCATACAGAAGCAGATGGAACGAAACATGAAAATTCGTCGTTCAATTGTTTTTCATATTTTGAAGATATCTCTCAAATCGATGATGGAATATTAAAAATTCATGAGCTGATGAACTATAATGCTTCAAAAGACTCCACGAGTTAAACAGAAACAGATCAAATGAAAAAATAAAAGTTCGTCGTTCAATTGTTTTTCATATTTTCAAGATATTTCTCGAACCAATGGTCTAATTTTAAAAATTGTTTCACCAAAAGATTATACGTGCCATACAGAAGCAGATGGAAATAAAAAATAAAAATTCTCGACGTTCAATTGTTTTTCAAATTTTGAAGATATTTCTCGAACCAATGATCAAATTTTAAAAATTGCTTCACCAAAAGAGTCTACGTGCCATACAGAAGCAGAAGGAACGAAAAAATGAAAATTCGTCGTTCAATTGTTTTTCATATTTTGAAGATAACTCTCGAACCAATGGTCTAATTTTGAAAATTGTTTCACCAAAAGACTCTACGTGCTTTATAGAAGCAAATGGCATGAAAAGTGAAAATTCGTCGTTCAATTGTTTTTTATATTTTGAAAATATCTCTCGAACCAATGGTTCAATTTTAAAAATTGTTTCACCAAATGATTCTACGTGCCATACAGAAGCAGATGGAATGAAAAAATAAAAATTCGTCGTTCAATTGTTTTTCATATTTTGAAGATATCTCTCGAATCAATGGTCTAATTTTGAAAATTGTTGCACCAAAAGACTCTATGTGCTTTATAGAATCAGATGGAATGAAAAAAAATGAAAATTCGTCGTTCAATTGTTTTTCATATTTTGAAGATATTTCTCGAACCAATGGTCCAATTTTGAAAATTGTTTCACAAATAGACTCTGCGTGCATTACAGAAGCAAATAGAACGAGAAAATGAAAATTCGTCGTTCAATTGTTTTTCAAATTTTGAAGATATCTCTTGAATCAAAGGTCTAATTTTGAAAATTGTTTCACCAAAAGATTATATGTATCATACAGAAGCATATGGAACGAAAAAATGAAAATTCGTCGTTCAATTGTTTTTTAAATTTTGAAGATATCTCTCAAACCAATGATCCAATTTTGAAAATTGTTTCACAAATAGAGTCTGCGTGCTTCACAGAAGCAAATAGAACGAAAAAATGAAAATTCTTCGTTCAATTGTTTTTCATATTTTGAAGATATCTCTCGAACCAATGGTCTAATTTTAAAAATTGTTTCAACAAATTATTCTGCGTGTCATACAGAAGCAGATGGAATGAAAAAATGAAAATTCTTCGTTCAATTGTTTTTTAAATTTTGAAAATATCTCTCGAACCAATGGTCTAATTTTAAAAATTGTTTCGCCAAATGATTCTACGTGCCATACAGAAGCAGATGGAACGAAAAAATTAAAATTCGTCGTTCAACTGTTTTTCATATTTTGAAGATATTTCTCGAACCGATGATGAAATTTTGAAAATTCGTTCACCAAAAGATTCTACTTGTCATGCAGAAGTAGATGGAATGAAAAAATGAAAATTCGTCGTTCAATTGTTTTTTAAATTTTGAAGATATCTCTCGAACCAATGGTCTAATTTTAAAAATTGTTTTTCATATTTTGACGATATCTCTTGAACTAATTGTCTTATTTTGAAAATTGTTTCACAAAAAGACTTTAGGTGCTTTATAGAAGCAAATGGAATGAGAAAATGAAAATTCGCCGTTCAATTGTTTTTTATGTTTTGAAGATATCTCTCGAACCAATGGTCTAATTTTAAAAATTGTTTCACTAAAAGTGTCTACGTGCCATACAAAAGAAAATGGAACGAAAAAATGAAATTTCGTCGTTCAATTGTTTTTCTTATTTTGAAGATATCTCTCGAACGAATGGTCTAATTTTGAAAATTGTTCCACCAAAAGACTCTACATGCTTTACAGAAGCAGATGAGACGAAAAAATGAAAATTCGTCGTTCAATTGTTTTTCGTATTTTAAAGATATCTCTCGAACCAATTGTCTAATTTTAAAAATGGTTTCATGAAAAGATTCTACGTGGTATGCAGAAGCAAATAGAACGAAAAAATGAAAATTCGTCGTTCAATTGTTTTCCATATTTTGAAGATATCTCTCGAACCAATGGTCTAATTTTGAAAATTGTTTCACCAAAAGACTTTACGTGCCATACAGAAGCACATAGAATGAAAAAATGAAAATTCGTCGGTCAATTGTTTTTCATATTTTGAAGATATCTCTCGAACCAATGGTCTAATTTTAAAAATCGTTTCACCACAAGACTATACGTGCTATACAGAAGTAGATGGAACGAAACAATGAAAATTCGTCGTTCAATTGTTTTTCATATTTTGACGATATCTCTCGTACCAATGGTCTAATTTTAAAAATTGTTTCACCAAATAATTCTACGTGCCATACGGAAGCAAATGGAACGAAAAAATAAAAATTCGTCGTTCAATTGTTTTTCATATTTTGAAGATATCTCTCGAACCAATGGTGTAATTTTAAAAATTGTTTCACCAAATGATTCTACGTGCCACACAGAAGCAGATGGAATGAAAAAATAAAAATTCGTCGTTCAATTGTTTTTCACATTTTGAAGATATCTCTCGAATCAATCGTCTAATTTTGAAAATTGTTGCACCAATAGACTCTATGTGCTTTATAGAATCAGATGGAATGAAAAAATGAAAATTCGTCGTTCAATTGTTTTTCATATTTTGAAGATATTTCTCGAACCAATGGTTCAATTTTGAAAATTGTTTCACAAATAGACTCTGCGTGCATTACAGAAGCAAATAGAACGAAAAAATGGAATTTCGTCGTTCAATTGTTTTTCATATTCTGAAGATATCTCTCGAACCAATTGTCAAATTTTGAAAATTGTTTCGTCAAAAGAGTCTACGTGTTTTACAGAAGCAAATGGAACAAAAAAATGAAAATTCGTTGTTCTATTGTTTTTCATATTTTGAAGGAATCTCCCGAACCAATGGTCTAATTTGGAAAATTGTTTCACCAAAAGAGTCTACGTGTAATACAGAAGCAAATGGATTAAAAAAGAAAATTCGTCGTTCAATTGTTTTTCATATTTTGAAGATATCTCTTGAACTAATTGTCTCATTTTGAAAATTGCTTCACAAAAAGACTTCAGGTGCTTTATAGAAGCAAATGGAATGAACAAATGAAAATTCGTCGTTCAATTGTTTTTTATATTTTAAAGATATCTCTCGAACCAATGTTCTAATTTTGAAAATTGTTTCATGAAACGATTCTACGAGCTATACAGTAGCAGATGGAACGAAAAAATGAAAATTCGTCGTTCAATTGTTTTCCATAATTTGAAGATATCTCTAGAACCAATAGTCTAATTTTAAAAATTGTTTCACCAAATGATTCTACGTGCCATACAGAAACGGATGGAACGAAAAAGTGAAAAATCGCCGTTCAATTGTTTTACAAATTTTGAAGATATCTCTCGAACCAATGGTCGTATTTTGAAAATTCTTAAGCTAATAGACTATAAACAACAAAGAGTTGTAGATAAGATGAAAATTAAATATTAGATGTTTAATTGTTTTCAATGTTTATCAACTGACAAATAATTTATCATATTAAGTGACAAATAAATCATCATATTAAGTAATTACCAATAATTACTAAGTTTAACTGTAATCTAATCTAGTAAATTAGACAATCGGTTAGAGAGATATATGTCAAACATGAGTACGGCGAATTTTTATTTTTTTTTATTTCATCCGCTTCTGTTTAAAAGCACCCAGTCTAGTGTAAATATCGATTAATTACACGAGGAAAATCCAGCAGGCATTCCTGCCGACGCTGCTATTTTATCGTGTTCATTATTATCTCGCTAATGTAATACTCGAAATCTTGAATTACGAAATGTCGTCTCGAATGAAATATAATCTTTAATTGAACCTTCAACAATGGCATTGTAAATCCCTAAAAGGTTGGATTTATTCGGCGGATGGAAGATTTAGCATGATTTATTCAGCTGCGCTAATATTAGTGTAGTGCAGGGTTTAGATTTCCGAAGAATAATGTAAGGTGGGAACATATATTTTATCAAATACTTGATTCACTTTGTGATACATATTTTATAACTTTAAGTATATCATAATATATCACATATAAAGCAAGTTTATTTTATGTTATTTAAAGTTATATATTTTATTGTTTCACCACCACACAACTGATTTAATTTGCAGGAAGGATTCTACTTTTTATTTTTTTTAATATATCTGTGATAACTTTCATTATAATTGCTACCAAACTACTTTGTATAATTTTTCTCAAAGGATTATAAATATGTTAATGTGGGAGAGATGAATATTTTTTATTGCCATCCTCCTCTCTATTAGTGGTTAAAAGTATATCCTTTCTTCAACAGTTTTATTATTGACAATATGTACGGATATACTTTTAACCACTAATAATAATAATAATCTTCACACACTCAAGTATTTAATCAGAAATCCTCCTCTCTAATAAACAATTCGTTAAATAGACTAATGAGAGTGAAGATATGATGATAATGATATTATTTAGACATCATATCTTCACTCTCATCGGTCTATTTGACGATTACTCTTATCAATCAACTATAATCCAACGAAATTAAATACGTTTTTGTTTGTCAAATAAAATAATTCGGTGCACTGTCCGTTCTTAATTAAAGTGGCGATGATAAATGGTCTTAACCGGTCGGAGACAGTTGGTTGAAGGGTAAACAAGTGTCGGCGAGGGTAAACTTTGTGCGATAATGGAGCCTTCCGTTGTCAGCTGAATAAATCGTTAATCCTGTGCGGTTTTCGCAAGCCACGAACTTCCCCAATATGCTAATTTATGCATAAGAATTAGCGTTTGTTTACTTGCGCATTTGTTTATGCACTGTGGAATTTTGGTATGGAAATAAATGGACGGTTACCCCCCTCTACCAACTGAGGCGTTTAATGATTTAAGGTAAATTCTCTGATCGTTATTCATCGATTTCAGTGATTCATATTTTTCGACTGGACATTAGTATTCGCCTTCCTTAACGTCCAGTGCACACTGTTGAGTTTCTTAATGATGGATTTCATGGATATGGATATTACATGTAAGAAATAACTCTTGTAATATTTTATTTATAGTGCATAAGATTAACTTTTTTTTATAAATTATTTTTACCTTATACAACATAAACATTATTCACTCAACGATGTTTAATGTCTATTATTATTAAATTCATTGAGTGAAAACGTTTACGTTCCATTTTCACATCTAAGTAATTACAATAATATTATCTCAGGAGTTTCTCTCGTAATTCCAATAAGGGGTGTGTTTTAACAACGGAAACGTTCCAAATTCTATATTTTTATTATCATATTCAACATTGTTTGTTATTGTGTTAAAATATTAATGAACATTATTTCTGTTTTCGGCGCGCTAATTAATTAACCAGTTTTTGTTTTTTTTTAATGTACGCCACGGGTTTTAATCCATAATGTTATTAATTAATCGTTAATATGCAAGTGTATGCGGTGTAAACAATGCGGATGATGAATTCGCAAATATTTTCCGCGAGTGCAAGTGTGGCGAAAAATGAAGGCAATGCATTGTCTGTTTTGTCCATATTGAAAATCATTGAATTGGCCGTTGTAATATTATGTTGCAATAATAATACCCTATAAATAGTTGAATTCCGACGCATTTTATTTGTTTGGTTTTCAAATCAATAAAAGAAAAAGTGCAGCAGCGTAAAATACATTCATGAAAGGGAATGTATTATTATGAACGATTTTATGTGGTGTTGTTGATCGTATCTGATAAAGACTACGCAATAGATTTACCGGAACATTAAAAGAAAATAAAGCTTACCTAGAAGTAAAGAATTTTCCAATAAGAACGGATCAATGTTGAAACGGATTTAAACGTCTGTATGTGAAGTATTTACCAAATTGTGTTATTATTAAGAATGCCATGTACATATATACAAAATATGATATCGTTTAAATGGTATTCACATAATAATTAATTTGAGAATTAGCTTTAAGATATTCAACGATCATAAAGCATAAACACTATAATACAACTTTATGATGGTTGTGACCGTTACTAGGTGGTAATCCATATTGACTATAATAAAACATATAACGAGGTTAAATCGTACGATATAATCAGCTAATTACGAATGATAACCATGGTTATTTTGCGTAATGTAGCTCCGTCTTGTTGAAACCATATGTCCACGTCCTTCTACTTCGATTTTCGTTAGAATCAATCTGTAGCGACGTGGATTACAAGATTATATACCAATGGTCATAAAATTGTATCTTCTTTATGGTGGTGAATATATTTTTATTTGATGATCTTTCTTTTCAGGGGCACATTTACGACAAAAATCGCTGGATCCGGATAGGCGGAGGCAATCCCTCGGAACCATTCTACCACACAGGGCGTCCGACGCCTTCCTGGACCCACACCATGCGGCCATCTTGTTTAGGGATTCTCGAGGGGTGAGTGCCTTTGTTCTTCTTTCTTCCTATTTCATTTTACCGTATTAAAAATCGCGCATTCAATAATAATTCCCATTTCATCAATAGCTAAATATAGGCAACCAAATGCACTTATGTTATAATAAAAGAACTATGATTTTTACTGTCTTCTATGTGTAAGTAAGATTTTTGTACCTATCTATTTGTGTGGTTTCTTACCATATTCGTTGATCTAAGACAGGAATTTGATTTCCTTCATTGGGGTACAATTAATAACCATGTCGAATTATATAAGGCTTTCGTATAGTAGCCATAATATTTCCTGTAGAATCAAAATTAACTAATCAAGCACTTATCGGGACGTAATCTTAAAATTGTGAATAAATATCCTTTGTATTATTTTATAAAACAAATCTGTTAATTCATTTGAATATTTACTTTTTTAATTTCAAGAAGCCACATATAATCAGGGTGTTTAAAATAAGAAGCACATTTGCACATACATACCTACAAAACAGCACAGCTAAAAGTTGATGTGATCAATAGCTAATAACAATAATAATAATAACAGTTTATTTCCAATGCAACTACAGTAAGATTTAATTATATGTACATCAAATGTATTACAGAACAAACATGAAAACACGTCACGAAATATAATAATTATATACATATATATTTTTTTTTCCTGAGCTTATCTCTATGTTTGTAATTTATATTTTTAAATCTAACCACTTTTTCTAGTCGTATTGTGTAACATCCACACTCATTAAAATCGCTAAACTATTCGAATAATTCCAAAATATTTCTGTGATGATGGTAATAATAATCAACGTATTATCTTATCAGATAAAAATATTTTAGCTTGTAAATAAAATTTTCTTATCAATTATAATATTTTAGCTTATACAGTAGCGATGATTTATAAATAAAAAAAAGCATTTTTCTAGGTTTAAATGTTATAAAATTTAAATCTAAACCCTCTCGTGTGTTTTACAGATTGGAGGGTGGGATAGAGGCCACCCACCCACCCTACATATACACATTAATTTAAACCATTTTCTACGCTGAGTTTCCAAGAAAACGTTATCAAAATAAATGTTTGTGTTTTTAAAATATTACAGCAGTATTTTAGTTTGTGTTTAATTGTATTTAATCACAATTAGTTTTGTTTGTTCCCAATTAATTAAATTTAAGTTAGTGATAAAATTGAGAAAATTTAAACCACTGTTTTAATTTTAATTCAAATGTATATGTAGGGTGGGTGGGTGGCCACTATCCCACCCTCCAGCTACAAAAATATTAACGAGAGTTTCGTTGGAGAAACATTGCACCAGAGAAAGAATTCTTGATGTGGTTTTTAACATATTTTTTTCTATACCAGAAGTGATTGAAAAACAATTTTATAAGTACGTATTTAAAATTCAATTTGACTCGATGGGTGGGTGAAATTGTACTATTCATTTATAAAAATGTAAATGATTTCTTCTCGTAGTCTTAATAAGACTCATTTGTTGTAGATTTTACGAAAATATTTTCGTGTTTTTTCTAATTATTAGAAAATGTAAACGAGTGCTTTGATGGAAAAATTGTTTTAAAGGAAAAAAACTGCGTGCGATTTTAATTCTAAACACTTGTCTATAGTTTACATATTTGTAAAAATAGAGACCACTCACCCTTCCTACATTTCTACCTTCATTTATATTAAATTAAGAAAAACACATCTGAGTTACGGTTAATGTTTACAAAACGATTGTCATTTATCAAACGTTGATGATATTTAATAATTAAGAATTGATAAACCATAATTAATAAATATTTTAATAGATGATAACTGCCGCCAGTCAATTGTTAATTTAATCTATTATCTTTCACGGACCGGTTTCGATCTTTTTGGATCTCATCAGCATAGCGCAGGGAATCGAGATTCACTTGGGAGGTATTTAACTCTCCTGGTTAACCGTCGATACGATAAAACCATAAAGGCGCCATCTATTGTCTAAACGTTGCACTAAATCCCAAATGGGAGGATAACCACCGACATTGAAGGAATCTGTCAATCCACCCAGATTTGGGATCTAGTGCAACGTTTAGACAATAGATGGCACCTTTATGGTTTTATCGTATTATCTTTCTACTCTAAATTATTAACCGCCATTGTTTATTGTTAACTGTTAACTTTTACCTTTTACTTGAAATCTGTACACATCTGTCATTTATTAACTGTCATCTATCAACCATCAAATGTAAGCTTCTATCATTTATCTGTCGACTGTTTTATATTATCTGTCTACCTTCATTTTTAATTGGTAAATATAAACTGTTATCTGCTAACCATCATCAGTTAACTCTTATCCAACATCTGACATCAGTCAAATATTATTACCAATTGAATTGTCATTTGATAACTGTCATCTGTCAACATCACCTAACGACTGTTGTCTGTCAGCTGTCATTTATCGTATGACATCTACAAACTGCCATCTATCTGCTAATTGTCATATGATAACTGTCATCTGTCATCATCATCATCTAAAAACTGTGTCAACCATTATCTATCAACTATTATCCTTCACGTATTATCTGTCTAAATATCATCTATCATCTATCTGGACTGTTATACTATTTGTAAATAACTAAGTATTAACTGTCTTTGTCAACTGATATTTGTTTGTTTCCTAATATCAATTGGATTTTGTTATTTGCCATATATTATTTGTTTGTTGTTTAACTGTTATTTATAAACTGTCATCTGTCAAATATTATTTGTCGTCTGTCATTTATCAACTGTCATCCGCTAATTGTCATCTGTCAACTGCCATCTACCTAACCTTCATATGTAAGCTTCTACTTTTATCTCTTAACCGTCATCTGACAATTGTCAATTATAATCTGTGTACAGTGTATATCAAACATCATTTGTCGACTATTATCCATCACTTGTCTTCTGTCAAATATCAGCTGTCATATGTGAACTATTGCGCCATTTGTAAATAATTAACTAGTAACTGTATTTATTTAACTAATGTCAACTGTCATCTGTTGGCTATCAACTCCCAATTGTCATTTGTCAACTGATATTGTTGAACAGTTAAACAATAAGTGTAGACAGATAATAGACGAAGGTTAATAAATGCCAGAAGATATTGACAATCTGGCATTTGTTAACTGTCGTCTATTATCTGTCTACACTTATTGTTTAACTGTTGTTTATCAACTGTCATTTCTAAAATATCATCTGCCATCCTGCATTTATCAACTGTCATCCTCTAGTTGTCATCTGTTAACTTACATCTACCAACCGTTATTTGTAAGCTTCTATCAGGTTATCTGTCAGTTGTTAAATATAAACTGTCATCTGCTAACGGTCATTAATTAACTGTTAGCCATTAGTCAAATATCTCTATTATCTGTTAACTATCATCTGCAAATGTTCGTATGTCAACGTTATCTAATAACTGTTATCTGTAAACTGCCATTTGTCATATGCAGTCTACCAACTACATTCCTCAATTGTTACTTATCTATTGTCAATGCCAACTGTGATTTGTCAGTTGACATCTATTATTTCTTAGCTATTTTTTTAGTAATAATCTGTGTTTCTATGTATTAACTGTTATTTTTCATATTTTTATGGTTAAACTTTGTCTGTCACTTGCTATTTATCATCTGCCAACTGTCATGTATTAAATATTATCTACTAACTGTCACCTGTAACTGTTCATTACATCTGTCAAAATGTCAACTGTAATCTATTATCTGTCTACTCTCATCTGTCAATTGTCAACTATAAACACTTATTCGTCAATTGTAATCTGTACACCGTTATTTATCAATAATAATGTGTTGACTTTTATCCATCACTGACTGGTCAAATATCGTCATATCTTCCAATTGTCATACGAAAACTGTCAGCTGTCAACTTCATCAAATAACTGTTATCTCCCAATTGCCATCTGTTAACCCTTTCACCTTCAACCACGAGTGCTATTTGTGTCTAAAAATTGCCGCAAGCAAAGTACATCTCTGCACTTACTTGGATTAAAGGGTGAGTGACGGTATAGATCCTTGGGGGACTTTACAAAGTAGGGTGAAAAGATAGGAATTCGCAGAGGAGAAGGAGACTGAGTGGAAGTGATTCATGAGAAGCATTTAATTGTTCGGATTGTTGGAATTGGAGTCTTCATATGGTGGAGTCAGGCTTAATTGTCATTTAACATATCTCTCAACTGTTACTTATCATCTGTCAACGACAACTGCCAGTTATCAATTGACATCTATCATCTGTTATTTGTCATTCTGTCATTTTAATCATTATCTGCCATTTATCATCTGCCAACTGTCATTGATTAAATATTATCAACTAACTGCCACCTGTCAACTGTTGATTACATCTTTTAAAATGTCAGCTGTAATCTATTATCTGTCTACTCGCATCTCTTAACTGTCATCAACTGTCAACTGTAAACTTTTTCTTGTCAACCTGTAATCTATCAACCGTTATCTGTCGACTATTATCCATCACTTGTCATCTGTCAAATATCATCTGTCATCTATCAACTGTTATACCATTTGTAAATGACTAACTATTAACTGTCTTTTTTAATTGATATTTTTTAATATCAATTGGCATTTGTTAACTCCCATCAATTATTATTATTTATATTATTATTATATTTTGTCTTTATCATACATGCTTTTATCTGTCTACTTTAACTATTTTTATTAACTGTCATTTATCAAATATCATTTGTCATCTGTCTTTTATCAACTGTCATCCGCTAATTGTCATCTGTCAACTGCTATCTATCAACCGTCATATGAAAGCTTCTACTTTAATCTCTTAACTGTTATCTGATAATTGTCAACTATAAAGTTTTATTTGTCAACTGTAATCTGTGCACAGTGTGTATCAATCATAATTTGTCGACTATAACTTGTCATCTGTCAAATATCATTTGTCATCTGTCAACTGTTATGCAATTTGTAAGTAATTAACTATTAACTGTCTTTATTTAACTAGTCCCTACCAGCTATAAAGTCCCAATTGTCATTTGTCAACTGATATTTGTTTATTTGTCAATGTCAACTGGAATTTGCCAACTGCCATCAATTATCGGTCTACACTAATTGTTTAACTGTTAATTATTAACTGTCAATTGTCATTTATCAACTGTTTTCCGCTAATTGTCACCTGTCATTTGTCATTGTCATTTCTTATTTAGAAATAATAAATTTTTAATTATAATCTATGATCAGTTATCTGTCATTCTGTCATAGTCAAACATTTTCTATCATTTATCATCTGTTAATTGCTATCTATTAAGCATCATTCGCCAACTGTCATTTAATAAATATTATCTACTAACTGCCACCTGTCAACTGTCGATTACATCTGTCATCTTAACTGTCATCTGTCAATTATCACCATAAAATTTTATTTGTCAAGCTGAGCACCGTTAAATACCAACCATCATCTGTCAACTATCAAATATCATCTGTCAACTGTTGTACCACTCGTAAATAATTAACTGTTAACTGTCTTTATTTAACTTCTTCGCTGTCAGGTATCACCTGTCTATCAACTCCCAATTGTCATTTGTCAACTGATATTTGTATATTTCTCAATATTTACCGACATTTGTTAATTGTCATCAATAGATCTGTTAACACTTATTGTTTAACTGTTACTTATCAACTGTCATCTGTAATTTTTCAACTGTCATCCGTTAAATATCATATGTCAACTATCATTAATAATATAGCCATCCACCTGTCATCAGATGATAGTTAACCGATTGACTGTCAATTGTCATATGATTGCTGTCATCTCTCAACATTACCTACCACCTACCATCTCTCAATTGTTACTTATTATCTGTCACTGACAACTGTCACTTCAATTGTTATCTATTAAGCATTGTTCACTAACTGTCATTTATTAAATATTATCTACTAACTGCCACCTGCCAACTGTTGATTACGTCTGTCTGTCTGCTAATTATAATATATTATCTGATTAGTCTCACCTCTTAACCGTCATCTGTCAATTATCACTATAAACTTCTATTTGTCAACTGTAATCTGTGCACTGTTATATATCAACCAGCATTATCCATCACTTATCAACTGTTAAATATCATCTGTCATCTGTTATCCGATTTATTTTTTTTTTAACTATTCACTGTCAGCTACCATTTATTGGCTATCAACTCCCAATTGCTATTTGTCAAATGATATTTGTTTATTTGTCAATATCGACTGACATTTGTTAACTGTCATCTATTATCTGTCTACCATTATTTTTCAACTGTTACTTGTCAATTATAAACTTTCATCTGTCATTTATCAACTTTCATCCGCTAATTGTCATCTGACAACTGTTGAATATAAAAATTATCTGCTAACGATATTCATTTAGAAATTAGTGTGTTTCATTTCTATTCAACATGTATAACGAAGTAGAAGCCTTCAACATGAACAACAATATTTATTTAGTTATTTTCCACCGCATGTCATCAGTTAATGGGTTAAATATTAAATATCATTTGCCAATTGTTATTTATCTTTCAACTATCATCTTTCAACTAGTACTTATTATCTGTAAATGTCAACTGTCATTTGTCAATTGAGATCTATTATCTGTCTATTCTCATTTCTTAACTAGAAATTATATATCTTTCAATTCTTATCTGTCACCCTGTCATAGTTAAACATTATCTGTCATTTGCCATTCATCATTTGTCAATTGTTATGTGTTAAGCATCGTTCGCCTACTGTCATTTATTAAATGCCACTGTCAACTGTTAATTACATCAAAATGTCAACCGCAATCTATTGTCTGTCTACTCCATCTCTTAACTGTCATCTATCAATTCTCACAATAAACTTTTATTTGTCAACTATAATCTGTGAAGCGTTATTAACATTTGTTAACTGTCATCTATTATCTGTTTAAATGTATTCCTTATCAACTGTCAACTATAAACTGTCATCAGTCAACGCTTATATATTATCTGTCTACTTTTATATTCAACTGTATTCTGTCTATTGTTGAATATAAACTGTCATCTGCTAACGATAATCATTTAACTATTCTCCATCACCTGTCATCAGTCAATCCGTTAACTATCATCTGTCAGTTGTCATATGATAACTGTCATCTGCCAACATTAACTTCTAACTATCATCTCTCAACTGTTACTTTTCATATGTCAATAAATTTCAACAGTCAACTGTAAACTGACATTTTTTATTTATTATCTGCCGACTCTCGATTTTAACTCTCAACTGTCAATTGACAATTGACATCTATTATCTCCCTATTCTCATTTCTTAACCAGAAATAATTAATTTTTAATTATAATCTGTTTTAGGTTATCTGTAACCTGTTATCTGTCATTCTGTCATAGTTAGATATTTTCTGCAATTGGCCATTTAACATTTGTCAATTATTATTTATTAACTATCATTCTATCAACTGTTGATTGCGTCTGTCAAAATGTCAACTGTAATATATTGTCTGTCTATTCTCATCTCTAAGTTGTCAATTTATAGGTGACAACTATCAACGATAAGAACTTATTTTATTAACCATTATCAGTCAATTGTTATGTATCATATGACAATTGTTATCTGTTTAATGCCATCTGTCATCCATAATCGAAGAACTGTCATTTGTTGTCCAGTCCTATTATCAATCACCTGTCATCTATCAATTATTATTTGTCAGTTGTAATCTGTCAACCATCATATGTTAACTATATATATAATCTGATAAATGTCATATGTTCACTTCCGCTCCCAACTCCCATTTTTAACTGTCATCTGTCAATAATATTCTTTAAGCATAATCTGTCATTTGCTAACAGTAATTTGTCAACTACAATTTGTCAACTGTTACGTCACAGCTCTAAACTATGGATAACAGTTTAGAGCTGTGACAATGTGACGTAACATAATAAAGAGAATGGTTACGACCGTTACTACGTGGTGATCCATACTCACACTGAATTGAAAAGTTCACTATGTAATGACGTTACAGTTGACAGGGTGTTGATGACAAACGGCTGTTAGCAAATGACAGATGATGCTAATAGAATATTGTCGACAAATGAAAATAAATGAATGGCAGTACTTTGCAAATGACAGCAAATGGCTATTGAAAAATGCTAGATGATATTCAACAAATGATCGTTAAAATATGACATAAGACAAATTTACAGATGACAGTTAGTTAATAGGCAAGAGTTAATAAATGAGAGATAACAATAAACAGATTTAATTTGACAAAGGATGTATCAGTTAACGGATAACTCGTAAAAAAAGGTAATGCTTTACTGATAACTGTCAACAAATGACAAAAACATACAAATATCAGTCGACAAATGACAAAAAATACAAATATCTGTAGACAAATGACAGTTGAATAATATAAGTTAACGACTCTCATTTTTAACTATCAACTATTATCTGTCAACAGTTATGTATCATATGCTGACTGTCATCTGTTTACTGCTAGCTATCATCCATAATCTATCAACTGTCATTTTTCAACTGGCATGTATCAAAGATCATTAACAGGTATCATCTGTCAACTGTTATTCATTATATGTCATTGTCAACTCCCAATTGTCATTTATTGTCTATCTGTTCTCATTTTTTTGGCTGTCATTTGTCAATTGTTAAATATAAACTGTTATCTGTCATCTGTAATCTATGTCATATCCACAATCATGTATCTATTATCTATCACCTGTCAACTTTCAAATATTATCTGTCGTCTTGCATTAATCATCTGTCTGTTATGCATTTGTTAACAGTTTTCCATTAACTGCCATCGTTCAACTATCCTCTATCAACTATTATCTTTTCACTATCAACTATCTACGGTTATTTGTACTTTCGCTAACTGTAATTTTTCAATCGTTATCTCCCTCGGCAGTTAACTGTCTATTAACTGCCATCTGTCAATTTTCCTTATTTTATCTTTTAACAATCATCTGTTGAGTACCATCTATCATAAGTTTAACACACATTTGCTAACTGTCATCTGTCAATTGCCGCCATTTGTTATCTCATTTGTCTAACAGTCCTTTAACAAGTACAATTTGTAAAATGTTGCGTCATTTGTCAACTGTTATTCATCAAATATCATTAATAATTATCATCTGTCAACTGTTATTTGTCATATGTCATTTTCAACTGTCAGTTGTCATCTATTATCTATCTATTCTTATTTTAGCTGTCATCTGTAAATTTTCAAATTTAGAGTTTTTTTTGTGTCATCTCGACCCTATGTCAACAATCATGTCAATTGGTATCCGTCACCTGTCAGATATTATCTGTCACCTGGTATTTATCATCTGAAAGATTTTTCATTATTATTACCATCTGTCAAATGTTGTGCATTTATTAACGGTCTGATATTTGTAATGTTTGTCATTTGTTAAGTATTATAATTTTTTAAGAGTTATCCGTAACTGTTGTATCATTTGTCAACTGTTATATGTTAATTGTTATCTCTCATTTATTAACTCTCGCCTGTCAATTTGTCTTATGTTATATTTTAGAAAATCTGTTGATTATCATCTAGCATTTTTCAGCAGCCATTTCCTGTCATCTGTCAACTTCTGTCATTTATTATCTCTCATTTTTCAAAAATTATCTATTAGGATCATTATCTATTTTCTAACAGTCTTTGGCCAACTACAATTTGTTTTAACTGTTACGTTATTTGTCCACTCACATCTTTAAACTGTTATCCATAGTTATTATTATTGTTGACAAATGAGAGATGACAAATGAGAGATAACAAATGACGGCAGTTGACAGATGACAGCAAATGGTCGTTGAAAAACGATAAATGATATTGTTGCAGTGAAGTTCATATAACGCGGGAAAATACTGTATTTGTATTGGCTGCGGCCTTTTTTCTATTGTATGTTGCACCGCGCCACCTCACATGTTATTTTGTATCAGTATTACACAAGCAATGAGAGGGTGTACTACGTCTATGTTAAATAAACCAGTTATTACCAAGTTTTAAAGTTAATCACCCTCTACTCACAAGGATAAGGCATTTAGTTGCTACAAGGTTACAATCAACAATAAACAGATATGTTGATGTGATTTTAAATCTAAACTTTCAGGTACGATTTAAATATTTGAGAGTGGGAGAGAAGCAGCCCACCCATCCTACATATATCTTTATTTACACCACATTTGTACGTTTAGTTAAAAAAAAATCCATAGCAGAGGTACGGTTATGTTTACGAAACATAACGGTAGTATTCTGGTTTGAATTTATATGCCTATGTAGGGTGGGTGGGTGGCCACTATCCCACCCTCCAATTACCAAAAACATCAACGAGAGTGTCGATGGGAAATAATTGCCCAAGTTAGTTTTTAAAATAATTTCGACCGATAAATAATATTTTTGGAAGCTTTGACTTTTCTTATGGAAATCTCAAAAGTTGTAAGAAACAGAGAGATATGGGGTATGGTTAATTAATTAGGGGGTGGATCAGTGGTTTCAAATCAAATTTTTTGCGCAAATTATAAGAGATAGAGGAATGGTTAAGTAGCCGAAGAAATGCGGTCAAATAATTCAAAATACAACAAGTAACTTTTTTGGTATCACTTCTTTAATAACAGTTGTTACTATGGTTTAGACAACTTCGGTTTGTCATCATCAAACGGATTTCTTGTTTTGTTATTATAAAAATATATTACGAAGTAATGAAAGCCTCCATAATTACTTATTTACTAATTGTAAAATTATCAAAATAGTTGTTTTTAATCATTAGGGTAGTATCTTTTAATTAATACGACGGTGGTGGCGGGTGACCTTGATGACGACGTCAATATGTATGTTTCAAAAAAAATCAGTAACAATTTTTTACGTATAAATAATTTTGTATTTCTTATAACCATAAAGAATACAAAAAAATATAACATAATTGTTATAAATTTGTGCTTCTGTATAAATTCTCGAAATAAATTTAAACTGCGCGTCTATCAATCAGTCGCTACCCATCGACAGCGCACGGTGGCGCCGCTCTTTCCTGCTGACGGAATGCCGGCGCACTATCGGACCAGTTCAGCGTCCTGCTGCGCTCTCTGGTCTCCTGTTACCGGGGTCTGCGTTTTCTCAACCTGGACCCGCGGAATCGACGGCCTTCGCGTGTTTGCGGATGGGTGGGGAGGTGAGGCCTCTCCTCCCGCCGCCGGCCGGCCGTCCGAGAACCTCGCCGACATCCGCTCGCGTTTCCTGCTATCCTGGCCGTGGGGCCGGCGCCTCCTCAACCTGCTACGCTCGATCGAATAAAAACGAACAAAAAAACTCGTAATGATAGCGAAAGTGGAATCGTATAGACGATCATGATACAATCACTGGGCCACGTGGGCAATCCTTTTAAATAACATACCTAAATGCACAAATAACTAAAAAACAAAAACACAACAGATAGATAATGACTACCAACTACTACTAACACTTAATTGATAATTTAAAAATATGATTATAATGTTATTTGCAATCATAATGTTCACCTTACTTTCCTATCTCCAGATATTGCAATAAGCAAGTGCGCAGAAATTTTTTTAAACATTTATTATTTCATTAATTAACTTTATAATGATATCAGTAAGTCGTAATTTTCTCTCCGTGTTAATGTTACGTATGTAAATTGCGTTCTCATTAGCGTTTAAAATTTTAATGACAAAAATGTGTTCATTAAAAGTTCACGGCGGAGATGCCTCCATCTGTTTCTTCGGCCTTGATTTCCAACATCTGGAAAGCGGGGGATTTTAATCAGTAGCCCGGATGGATTTCCAGAAAGGCTCGTTTGAAATGAGAACTGGATAGCGCTTGTCCCTGGTGGGGTGGTTGCGACCCTCTGCGTATTTTATTTATCGGTGTTTCTCTTTCACACGAGAGACCGAAAAGAATGTTATAATAATATTAGGAGCCGTAATGTACCTAATAAGATCGAAATTATAATTATCAAGGGTAGATTAGTACCAAGTAATTTTGTAGACCAATATTGCCATTTTAATTCGTGGAATATAAAAAAATATAATTGGTTTTTAATGTAACGTAATTATTAGAGAAGATTCGTAGTATTACATCATGTAATACTACGAATCGCCAAATATGATTGCATGCTGCGAGAGTTGATTACGTTTTCCCAAAATTTTATTTCATTGTTAGTCATTTCAAGGTTTGAACAATTGTATTTATTTATCCAATCGCTGGAAATATTTAGTTTTTAGTTTACTTGATTGTAAGGAAATCAAATTGCATTCAGCGGTTTAAAAAATTGTAAAAATAAAACTATTCAAGGAATTAGCGTAAAAATTTCAAAATGCTTTCACAGTGAACACATTTGCAATATTTCTACAAAACACTTGCCGCATCGCAGCTGGAAACAAAATGGCAACACTCTAAACCTGATTGTAAGGAAATAAAATTGCATTCAGCGGTTTAAAAAATTGTAAAAATAAAACCATTCAAGGAATTAGCTTAAAATTTTCAAAATGCGTTCACATTGGACACATTTACAATATTTCTTCAAAACAATTGCCGCATCGCAGCTGGAAACAAAATGGCAACACTCGAAACTTGATTGTAGGGAAATAAAATTGCAATCAGCGGTTTAAATAATTGTAAAAATTAAACCATTCAAGGAATTAGCTTAAAAATTTCAAAATGCAATCACAGTGAATACATTTATAAAATTTCTACAAAACAATTGCCGCATCGCAGTTGGAAACAAAATGGCAACACTCGAAACTCGATTGTAAGGAAATAAAATTGCAATCAGCGGTTTAAATAATTGTAAAAATAAAACCATTTAAGGCATTAGCTTAAAAATTTCAAAATGCATTCACAGTGAACACGTTTACAATATTTCTACAAAACAATTGCCGCATCGCAGCTGGAAACAAAATGGCAACACTCGAAACTTGATTGTAAGAAAATAAAATTGCATTCAGTGGTTTAAAAAATTGTAAAAATAAAACCATTCAAGGAATTAGCTTAAAAATTTCAAAACGCATTCACAGTGAACACATTTACAATATTTCTACAAAATAATTGCCGCATCGCAGCTGGAAACAAAATGGCGACACTCGAAACTTGATTTTAAGGAAATAAAATTGCATTCAGCGGTTTAAAAAATTTAAAAATAAAACCATTCAAGGAATTAGCTTAAAAATTTCAAAATGCATTCATAGTGAACACATTTACAATATTTCTACAAAACAATTGCCGCATCGCAGCTGGAAACAAAATGGCGACACTCGAAACTTGATTGTAAGGAAATAAAATTGCAATCAGCGGTTTAAATAATTGTAAAAATTAAACCATTCAAGGAATTAGCTTAAAAATTTCAAAACGCATTCAGAGTGAACACATTTACAATATTTTTACAAAACAATTGCCGCATCGCAGCTGTAAACAAAATGGCAACACTCGGAACTTGATTGTAAGGAAATAAAATTGCATTCAGCGGTTTAAAAATTGTAAAAATAAAACCATTCAAGGAATTAGCTTAAAAATTTAAAAACGCATTTACAGTGGACACATTTACAATATTTCTACAAAACAATTTCCGCATCGCAGCTGGAAACAAAATGGCAATACTCGAAACTTGATTGTAAGGAAATAAAATTGCATTCAGCGGTTTAGAAAATTGTAAAAATTAAACCATTCAAGGAATTAGCTTAAAAATTTCAAAATGCGTTCACAGAGGACACATTTACAACATTTCTACAAAACAATTGCCGCATCGCAGCTGGAAACAAAATGGCAACACTCGACACTTGATTGTAAGGAAATTAAATTGCATTCGGCGGTTTAAAAAATTGTAAAAATAAACCATTCAAGGAATTAGCTTAAAAATTTTAAAATGCATTCGCAGTGAATGCATTTACAATATTCCTTCAAAACAATTGCCGCATCGCAGCTGGAAACAAAATGGCAGCACTCGAAACTTGATTGTAAAGAAATAAAATTGCATTCAGCGGTTTTAAAAATTGTAAAAATAAAACCATTCAAGGAATTAGCTTAAAAATTTCAAAATGCATTCGCAGTGAACACATTTACAATATTCCTTCAAAACAATTGCCGTATCCCCGCTGGAAACAAAATGGCGACACTCGAAACTTGATTGTAAGGAAATAAAATTGCATTCAGAGGTTTAAAAAATTGTAAAAATAAAACCACTCAAGGAATTAGCTTAAAAATTTCAAAATGCATTCGCAGTGAACACATTTACAATATTCCTTCAAAACAATTGCCGTATCCCCGCTGGAAACAAAATGGCGACACTCGAAACTTGATTGTAAGGAAATAAAATTGCATTCAGAGGTTTAAAAAATTGTAAAAATAAAACCACTCAAGGAATTAGCTTAAAAATTTCAAAATGCGTTCACAGTGGACACATTTACAATATTTCTACAAAACAATTGCCGTCCAGCAGCTGGAAACAAAATGGCGACACTCGAAACTTGATTGTAAGGAAATAAAATTGCATTCAGAGGTTTAAAAAATTGTAAAAATAAAACCACTCAAGGAATTAGCTTAAAAATTTCAAAATGCATTCGCAGTGAACACATTTACAATATTCCTTCAAAACAATTGCCGTATCCCCGCTGGAAACAAAATGGCGACACTCGAAACTTGATTGTAAGGAAATAAAATTGCATTCAGGGGTTTAAAAAATTGTAAAAATAAAACCACACAAGGAATTAGCTTAAAAATTTCAAAATGCATTCGCAGTGAACACATTTACAATATTCCTTCAAAACAATTGCCGTATCCCCGCTGGAAACAAAATGGCGACACTCGAAACTTGATTGTAAGGAAATAAAATTGCATTCAGAGGTTTAAAAAATTGTAAAAATAAAACCACTCAAGGAATTAGCTTAAAAATTTCAAAATGCGTTCACAGTGGACACATTTACAATATTTCTACAAAACAATTGCCGTCCAGCAGCTGGAAACAAAATGGCGACACTCGAAACTTGATTGTAAGGAAATAAAATTGCATTCAGTGGTTTAAAAAATTGTAAAAATAAAACCATTCAAGGAATTAGATTAAAAATTTCGAAAAGCATTCACAGTGAACACGTTTACAATATTTCTACAAAATAATCGCCGCATAGCAGCTGGAAACAAAATGGCAACACTCGAAACTTGATTGTAAGGAAATAAAATTGCATTCAGCGGTTTAAAAAATTGTAAAAATAAAACCATTCAAGGAATTAGCTTAAAAATTTCAAAATGCATTGACAGTGAACACATTTACAATATTTCTACAAAACTATTGTCGCATCGCAGCTGGAAACAAAATGGCAGCACTCGAAACTTGATTGTAAGGAAATAAAATTGCATTCAGCGGTTTAAAAAATTGTAAAAATAAAACCATTCAAGGAATTAGCTTAAAAATTTCAAAATGCGTTCACAGTGGACACATTTACAATATTTCTACAAAACAATTGCCTCATCACGACTGGAAACAAAATGGCAACACTCGAAACTTGATTGTAAGGAAATAAAATTGCATTCGGCGGTTTTAAAAATTGTAAAAATAAAACCATTCAAGGAATTAGCTTAAAAATTTCAAAATGCATTCACACTGAGCACATTTACAATATTCCTTCAAAACAATTGCCGCATCGCAGCTGGAAACAAAATGGTAACACTCGAAACTTGATTGTAAGGAAATAAAATTGCATTCAGTGGTTTAAAAAATTGTAAAAATAAAACCATTCAAGGAATTAGCTTAAAAATTTCAAAATGCATTCACAGTGGACACATTTACAATATTTCTTCAAAACAATTGCCGCATCGCAGCTGGAAACAAAATGGCGACACTCGAAACTTGATTGCAAGGAAATAAAATTGCATCCAGCGGCTTAAAAAATTGTAAAAATAAAACCATTCAAGGAATTAGCTTAAAAATTTCAAAATGCATTCACAGTGAACACAATTACAATATTTCTTTATAAATTTCCATCGCCTAAAGCGTTACTGCATTTATTATGTTACACTGTAGTACTTTGTGTATGAACATTGAAAAATAATCAATTATGTGTGTGAATAGCATTCTCCCGCCAATCTGTTGGTATCACTGACGTCCTCATCTAAGGCGCGTGCGCACCGCGCCTTGTAAAGAGTACCTCATCACCCGGAGCGAACAGAAACAAAACGTCATTGCCAACTGCTGCTGCCTGCCGCCGCAGCAGCAGGAAGAAGAATCCGCGCGCGTGCGAATCCGTGCGTTTCGGGTCGCGCCCCCCTGCCGCCTGCGCTGACTCCCTGCCTCCTGCTGCTATCGCCAGTAGCGCGACCTACCGTACCGTATCGGGTCTCTACTTCGAGTCGCGGAAATTTCGTGTGCAACAAGTAGTAGCCGTAGTAGTAGTAGTATCCGTCATACAAGATATATACTTTCGAGTGGGTGTGTTTCGTTTGTTTGTTTGTTTGTTTCTTCCTTCGTGGCCGCCCTGTTTTGTTTGTTTTCGACGTGCGCATCAAACAACATGGGTTTTGTTGCGTCATCGCTATTCACTTGTTTGCCGGAGCACTCGAATTAATTAGCGAGAGGAAAAAATAAAAATAATAGAACGGTGCATCGATTTGCTCCAGATTATCTCTCGAAGGTGAATGAATAATTGGATACTACGACATTCATTGTATGCTGATATGAAGTACTTTATTTAAGGGAAAAAATAGGATTAGAAACATCAGAATTGCTGGGAATTATAATGTGATTTTAACAATTAGTTTCTCAATTTATTCCATTATGAATTTTTGACTCTGGAGTCTTTTGTGGCATTTCCTGATTTTTTTTTGTATCAATTAGATAACCTCTAATCTGCTGCTGTGTTTTAAAATCAAACTTGTCAAATGCTTTTTATTAGTCAAGGCCATCTCCAGAAACACTTTTGTAAAGTAAATATAAATTTTGATGTACGAACAATTTTGTAAGATTAAAATTGGAGTTTTCTGAACTGTCAAAAAAAGAGAAACAAACCTTTTCTGATTTCCTTGATAAGAACCTTACTTCAAAATTTTATTTTGATCCAGATGTACATTTCGGCCACAAAGTGTCCATTATCAATGGTTTGATATTTTTCTGATTTGTCAACGCAATCGATAACTTTTGGATGTAGAGTTGTGGTAGATAATTTTAATGGTTAATGTCATTATAGTTTATAGTTTTTCCTTGCCCAAAACTGTCAAAAAAAAACTTCATCATTATCATACTCTAAACTAACCTATAAAAGAAAAGAATTCAAATGTTTTTAGAATTATTTTTTTAGGTTAGGTTTTTTAAAACTTTAAAAAAAATGCCGACAATTATTATTGGAGAGTTTTTTTTTTTAGTACAAACATAATTTCTGAAAAGGTCAACTTGAAATCAGTTAATGGAACACCTGTTTTGGAAGTAATGCGTTTCTAGGCGGAGGAGTGAAAAAAAATTGCACACCGCCCTCCCCACCTCGCGTCGGTTGGTGTGTTTGCGTGTGATTTATAAAAATAGCGAAAGGCCACTTCTTTTGACATGCGTTCGTCGGGAAATTATTCGCGCTGGACCGTCCAATCTCCGTGCTAATCGGTGCTAATCGCCATGTAAAAACAAGTGAATAAGCGAGTTTGCAAAAAAAAAAAAACAACACATCACGATCGGGCTGCGAGTTAGATGGCGTCGCGATGTTCAAACGTTTGGAGACGTCACTCTCGCCGAAATTGGTCTTGTCCACCAATAACAATCCTGCAGCGGCTGCACCGCCACCACTGACACCTCCGATCAACCTGAGCGCCGCTCAGGCCAACAATTGGTACACCAGATTCACCACTTCGCTCAAGAAGAAGCAAGTCTGTCTGTCGCCTCGGGCCTTTTTCAAAAGAGCTCTGGTCAGTAAACATCATCTATATTTAGCTGTTGTGAAGTGAAATGAGTAAAATTTATAGGAAACTTGTGTAATTCATTTTCAGATAAACAAATTCTGTAGCGGAATCTATGATGAACATGGGAATTATTAAATAATAACAATAATCATATTTATTGATCATCATCAAATTTACAAATTACAAAAACGACCGAAAAGGTTCAGATGGAATCTGAAGATTTCTCTGATCTACCACATATTCCTATCAATCAAATGAGCTTATAAATGTTAAAGTACTAAAAACCTTTACTCATTTATTAATACCTCTTCGTAAATATTAGTTAAGAATGACGAAATACTTTTAAATACATTTGAAGAAAAGTGTACAATATTTCGTTAATAGATAACAATTGCAAACATCATCTTCATTAAATTCATTTGAATGTTTTTAATTGAAGGATATAAACTTTGCGCTTAAGTCGAACAATTTTTACAACTGTTACAACTGCAACTCATCATCGTATTCAGTAAACCATCCTTAGTTTACTAGAACATCACTGGATTATTATTACATTATTGATGTTGTTTAATTCCGTTTCAGCTTCCCGTCGTGGACCCGTTCCTGGAGAAAGTCAATATTTCCGATTTGGGTGAGTTCAACTAAACAAGCTCCTACATAAATACATAGCTTTATATAGTATACACCTTTCATCTCCGACCGACATTCGCCTCTCTATCTATATATATATATACATATTTATACGGAAAATCTAAAAATAACCCGCCGGAAAATGCGGACTGAATAGAAATGTCTGGCGGCGAGAAAGCCGTCATTTTCAATCGGCAATAGCGTGTGTCGATGTATTACGTATTACAAAAATATGTTATTAGAAAATTACGCAGAAAATCATATGGTGAGGAATATGCGGTGTGTATAATTTAAAACCGACAACGTAGATAATTGCTGGATAAACAAGTTTATTATAATAAGCCATTGCGATAGGTCAGAAATACGCTAAATCAAAGGATAAATCAATCATTATTCCACATCTTATTGAAGCTATTGCCACAAATCAGTATAACAAATTGTAATATTTCCCTGCATAATAAATCATTGCGATAGGTCAGCAATACGCTAACTCAAAGGATAAATCAATCATTATACGACAATAATAAGAGGATAAATCAATCATCATTCCACATATTATTGAAACTATTGCGATAGATCAGTATAACAGATTGTAATTGGAATTCTTTTCTCTTTGAGAAAATAAATCTATTATAACAATGCATCGAATAATAATTTATCTGCTTCATCAGGCAGATGACACTAAAAACGGTGTTAATTCTCAACGAGAGCGTTTCATTTACTACGTATTTATTTATACAGGGTGACTGACGAAAAACCTTTGGTGCTGTATTTCGCTTATTTTTTATCCGATTTTAATAAATAAAACATCAAATTAAACCATTTTTAAAAGACTTTAATAGGATCTGAACTGTTATTTTTTCTCGCACCCAGTTTTTGACAAAATACGATCAACGTTTTTTTTAAATTGCACTGTATATATATTTTTATTGATTCACAAGGAGATTTTTTTTCTGAATATAAAATTGTAGACAAATTTATCCATACATCAAATTTAAGTCGAGAAATTGAGGATTAAAAAAATAAATAAAAAGTCAAGTATCTATTGTAAACAATATACAGACTCTATTTTAAATGTCAAAAGTGACAGTGACAGCCATTGATACAATACTGCAACGATTTTTAATTATTTCATAATTAAAATGTTGCAATATTTCAAACACTGTACTAGAATTTTGTGCTTCTACAGAAATCGTTTTTCAGTTTTTGAAATCTTGCAACATTTTTATAATGAAATTATTAAAAATCATTGCAGTATTGTACCAATGACTGACACTGTCACTTTTGACATTTGGAATAGGCTCTGTATATTGTTTACTATGGGTATTTGATTTTTAATTTTTTTTTTAATCCTCAATTTCTTGACTTTGGTTTGATGAATGGATAAAATCGTTTACAAATTTAGATTCAGAAAAAATCTCCTTGCGGATCAGTACAAAATATATATACAGTGCAATTTGAAAAAAAAAAGTTGATCGTCTTTTGTCAAAAACTGGATGCAAGAAAAAATATCAGTACAGTTCATATTAAAGTCTTTTAAAAGTCATTTAATTTGATTTTTTATTTATTCAAATCGGATCAAAAATAAGCGAGATACAGCACCAAAGGTTTTTCGTCAGTCACCCTGTATATGTGAATATATTACGCAGTGTACGCCTCCAGAATCAACCAATCAACTTTAATTATATTCCACGATCCAGTTTTTTTTTTCTATCCGAATAATTATTTTGTCGTCCGCTCAATGAGAACGACCATTCAATCAAAACTGATGTCGACGTGAAACAAAACCGACTGTGAAATTATACTCGCGTTAATAAAATTGACGAAAATAACTTTTTATTTCCGAAATAACAATAAAACCTTGGGATTATTTACTTTTACTGATTGTTATTAAATATCTAACCAGTGATGTCATTGAAACTGATTTCTTTTACTATCGATAAAAATTAACTGCGCATTTATTTTTGCCACAATTGATTATTCACACACTAAAACCCTCGCGTATGTTTTACTAATTGGAGGGTGGGATAGTGGCCACCCACCCACCCTACATATATACTTAAATTCAAGCCACTGACCCTCTTTTAATGCGCAGCTCATACAAACAGAATTAATTGTATAGTGTTTAATAAAAATATATAAACAGAATTTTAACTTGTAAAAAAATATACGTAGAGTGGGTGGGTGTTCACTATCCCACCACATAATCACTAACTAATCATTTCATAATTTGTTTCGTTACTTTTATATTCCTTAAAACTTCTTCTTGCCCGTTCGTCCTGAATATTGGCGACCATCCTCAATATGATCACTGTGTTCAGGGCTGCTCTGAATAGTTGGGTGGTAGTTTTTGAGAAACATGTTCTTAAGTATTTAAGCTTCTTCCTGGTCCTCTATTTCCATAGACTCTCCCTTGAGGAACATATTTTAGAAGGCTAATCTCATTATGTGTCCAAGGTATTCTAGTTTTTTTCTATTGAAGGTTTTCACTACTTCCAAGTCCTTCACTTGTTTTATCACTGCATTGTTGGTCCCAAGAGACTTCTTCGATCAGACTTCTTCGATGCTATATTTTCTCGATACTTTTCTATGGAATGGAGTCATGGACAATAACCGAAGCATCACAAAAAAGACCCGAAGCTTTCGAAATTTGGCTATACAGGACAATATTGAGTCCTGTATAGCCAAATTTCGAAAGCTTCGAGTCTTCTTTGTTGTGATGCTTCGGTTATTGTCCATGACTCCATTCCAAAGAAAAGTATCTAGAAAATATAACATCGAAGAAGTCTGATTTATCTGTGACTTTTGAATAGTTTAGCCATTTGTTTGTTTTTTCGATTCTGCACCTAATCTCCTGTGAATGGTTCCAATCCTCATTGATCGTGGTTCCCAAGTAAGCAAACTGTGACACCCTCTGTATTAGTGTGTAGTTGATCATTATTTCGCACCTTTAATTGCCTTATTACTATGAATTTAGTTTTACTAATGGCTCAAAGAATACAGTTATTTTGACTTTTGCCAATAAAGGAATGTTGATTTCTAAAGCATCTTTTATTCTGTTTATGAATTCTTGTGAACTGTTCATACCAGCGGTGAATATCACAGTATCATCTGTGAATCGAATGTTGTTTAATCGTTCTCAATTCAGCAGGATTACGATTTCGGCATTCTCAAGCGTTTCTCTGAAGATTTCTTCTGTATAAAGATTAAATATGAGCGGCGAAAGAATGCAAAAACAGTACCGACTGCATTGGTTTGTTCCTCCCCACTCATCTTGATAGTAGCTCACCGATACCAGTATAGATTCTGAATGATCTTAAGATCTTTATCATCATGTTTTTATTTTAAAGTCTTCTGATAGTCAATAAAACAGGTGAAAATATTACAGTTCATATCTTTGCAGCGCTGGAACAATACCTGCAGACAGAACAAGGCATCCCTTCATAAATACAAACTGCGTGTCTGTTTTACTCTTTCTTCGCATAGTTTGTAGATACTCCGATGAATGATTTTCAGCAACAGCTTTAGCATGTGACTCACGAGACTAATCGTATAGTCGCTGCAGGCTTTGGCTTCCCTGTTTCTTTGGTAACATTATAAATTCTGAGATGAGCCATTCTTTTGGGATTGTAGATGTTATTGAATGTGCCTGTTAAGAATTTGATGGATTCATCTGGAGAATTCTGAATGTATCCCAGACTTTCCTTCCTTTAGGGAGTTAATGCCGGCTTTGACTTCATCTGTCATGATACTAGGTCCAGGCTCGGCTTGGATGTGGGGTGGGTCTCCTCCTTCGTCGAAAAATAACATTTTAACTTGGTTTGTATAACACTGACTTTATTTAGTGACTATAGTTTCGACAATTTCCACTTGTCATTATCAAACTAGAAGTTCTAACTAAGTAGAAACTTCTAGTTTGATAATGACAAGTTGAAATTGTCGAAACTATAGTCACTAAATAAAGTCAGTGTTATACAAACCAAGTTAAAAAGTTTTTTTATTTGTGAAGAATAATGCATAACGAAGTAGAAGCCGTTAACAGTTTGAAAAATAACTGTTCTAATCTTGTGTAACTTATACACTACAACAGACACAAATTAATGAAAAAGTATAGATATATGGTTCAATTTCCAATCACGTAGTCCCAAAATATGTCAACATTAAAACTTGTTCCACCAAACCAACAACAAAGTTATCCATCCAAGCAGCCCAACTCGCATAGATAAGATCAAAAATTAGAAGCGTGCATAGTAGATGAGACGTACAAATAACTGTTCTATGTACGAAATTAATACTACCTAGGCTAGTCTCTTGATGGAACTGGTGTTTCAAAGGGTTATTAGAATCAAAACACTTGTTGTGTTCCATGTTTTTATTGGCAGTTTCCTGATACGAAACCATGAACACAACAAGTGTCATAATTTTAATAACCCTGTGTTTTATGTACATTTTCCAAGTTTCTTCAAGGTCTTCTCTATCTACAATCAACTCTCATCGGCATCATTTATAAGTTTTCCCATAGTTTTCTTTTGAACATTCCTATAACTTCCCTCGCCCTCTTGTGTACATTATAGTCATCAAATCTGCTTTGTACAATTTTTATTTCGTGCCATGTTTCATCTAATTGTTTATTTTTAACTGTGTATCTTTCTGAATGCTTTTGTATGTTGAAGGATTGCTCCTTAAAACTACAACAGTGATATTATAAATGTTTTTCAGGAATAATCAAGCAGTGTTTTAGTTTAAGCTCATATGTATATGTAGGGTGGGTGGGTGGCCTCTATCCCACCCTCCAATCAGTAAAATATACTCTAGGGTTTTATTGGTAAAGCATATTAAATATAAGAAAATATTTACTTTACAAAAAATACAAAAACCTTTTAATAATTCAGAGAATTTTAGTAAAACCCTCGTCTATGTTTTATAGATTGGATAGAGGCCACCCACCCACCCTGCATATAGATTTAAACTTAAACTAAAATACTGCTTGATTATTATTGATTATGAAAAACTTTTATAATATCACTGCTGTAGTTTTAAGGAGCAATCCCTCAACAAACAAGTAGTATTTTAGTTTAAATTTATATGTATATGTAGGGTGGGTGGGTGGCCTCTATCCTACCCTCCAATCTCTAAAACATATACGAGGGTTCTACTAAAATTCACTAAATTATTAAAAGATTTACTAAGTAATTATTCACTTCTATTTAATTTTCTTTACTCAAAACCCTCGAGTGTGTTTTATTGATTGGAGGGTGGGATAGTGGCCACCCACCCACCCTGCATATATATTTAAACATAAGCTACGGACCCTCGTTTAAGTTGCACCTTAAAGACATAACGTTAACTCTATAGGGTTTAAAAAAAATATATAGAAAGTACTTTAACTTATGTTAAAAATTTACGTTGGGAGGGTGGGTTGTGGATTTTCTTATATGTCAGTGATAAATTATATAAATATTGCGTATGTTTTACATATTGAAGTACCCTTCACATAGGACACCCACCCAGCCTACATTTGTTTTATTACTTTTGTCCCTGATACTTTTTTTAATATTCCTTAAAACCACAGCAGTATTATTATAAATGTTCTCTAGAAGAAGCAAGTAGTGTTTCGGTGAAAGTTTATATGTTTATGTAGGGTGGGTGGGTGGCCTCTATCCCACCCTCCAATCCGTAAAACATAAGCGCCGGTTCTACTAAAATTCACTGAATTATTAAAAGATTAATGTATTTTTCTACGAAGTAAATATGTTCGTGTATTCAATTTTCTTTACTCAAAAACCTCGCGTATGTTTTACTGATTGGAGGTTGGGATAGTGGACACCCACCCACCCTACATATACATTTAAACATAAGCTACTGACCCTCGTTTAAGTTGCAGCATAAACGCATAACGTTAACTGTAGAGTGTTTAGTAAAAATATATACACAGTACTTTAACTTGTGTTCAAAAATATACATAAGGTAGGTGGTTGGGCATTATCCCACCATACAATCAATCAAAGATAAGCAAGGGTTTTGTTTTAAAAAATTTAAAAAACATTTGCTTAATAAATCACCCATCTTCTTATAAGTCAGTGATAAATCATACAATTCTTCCGTATGTTTTACAGATTAAAGAGTAAGATATAGGACACCCACCCACCCAGCCTAGATGTGTTCGGTTACTTTTACCACTGACACTTTTCTTATATTCCTTAAAACCACAGCATTGTTATTATAAATGTTATTATAGAATAAACAAGTCGATTTTTAGTTTATGTTTAAATGTATATGTAGAGTGGCTGGGCTTCTTTAATTTAATTTTCTTTACTCAAAACCCTCGCGTGTTTTACTGATTGGAGGGTGGGATAGTGGACACCCACCCACCCTAGGATAGTGCTCCTGTCGAAACCAGTATCTCCATACACTACACACAAACGTTTGTGGATATTTCCCACAGTTTTTTTTTCTCTGCAATCAAGAACTCAATGACTGCTCGCTGTTTCAAACGTGGATCACTAACAGACGCCCTTTTGACAATTCACTACAGCTCTGCCATCTGTTGAAATGATTTGGAACTTCGTCCACCGGTAGGACAAACACTGAACTTGAAGTACCTAGAAGTACAACTTTCAGTTTTTGCTCATTGTGGAGAAAAAATATGGGGCATTTCTTATTGAACGACCCTCGTACAGCAATGTTATGATAAATGTTGTTCTCGAGAAAACAAGTAATATTTTAGTTAATGTTTATATAAATATGTAGGATAGGTGGGTGGCCTCTATCCCACCCTCGAATCTGTAAAACATAAGCGCGGGATCTACTAAAATTCACTGAATTATTAAAAAGATTTATGTGTTTTCGACGTAAATATGTTTATATATTCAATCTCAATATCCTCGCGAATGTTTTACTTATTAAAAGGTGGAATAGTGGCCACCCACCCAGCCTACATATGTATTTAAACTTAACCTACTAACCGTCTTTTAATATGTCGCTTAAATACATCACATTAACTGTAGTGTTTAATAAAAAAAATATTTACACAGTACTTTAAATTTTGTTAAAAAATATCTTAGGGTGGGTGGGTATCTACTAGCCTTCGCCCTGGAGCGCGAGTTTTCAATAACAGTCTCACAAGTGTTTCGTGAAATGTTTTGCATTTCCTCTCTAATATTTTCCTTTAATTCCTCTAGGGACACTGGGTTGCTTTCGAAAACTTTACTTTTAAGGTATCCCCAAAGAAAGAAGTCTAGTGGGCATAAGTCCGGACTACGAGGTGGCCAGTTAATGGCACCTCTTTTGGATATCACTTTTTGTTCAAAAATTTCGCGAACTGCACTTGATGAGTCGTTGGAAGTGGGGCATGTTGCTCCATCTTGCTGAAACCACGATCGTTGGATAAAATCATTGAAATCCTGTAGCGCTGGTGGAAATAGTTCTGTAGCATGGCAATATACCGCTCTGTATTCACTGTAACAGCATTTCTTCGGCGATCTTCAAAAAAGTATGGACCAATAATGCCTCTTGCTGACAAAGCTGCCCATACAGTAACCTTGGGTGAATGTAGAGGGTTTTGAGGCTTCAATTTAGAATTAGTGTCACTCCAATACCTGCAATTTTGCCTATTCACATGCCCATTTAGATAGAAGTGTGCCTCGTCTGAGTAAAAAATGTTGGTAAAGCCGGTGAACCTCTCTAACATTTCGTTTGCAATTTGGAGCCTGTGAGCGTGATCTTGAGGCTTTAACTCCTGTACCATATGGATTTTGTACGGATGTAAATGTAAATCTTTGTGAAGAACACGAATCAAAGATGTTCTGGGCATACCTAAGGCGTTAGACCGCTTCCGAGTAGAGTCCATCATTTTTACGAATAGACGCTCTTTCACCCTCGACATTTTCGGCCGGATCGTGCTTGATTCATTGTTAACCCTGGCTCCTCGAACTTCTATACCCATTTTCGAATCAATTGAATCGATGGAGTCTCATTTTTACACCGTATTTGTAATGAGCGCAAAATTTTTGTTTCGCTAGAGTAAAAGAATCGTTGTTGCGGTAGTACTCGCGTACACAGAACGCACTTTGTTTATCGTTGAACAACGCCATGGTACTGAATTAACATTGGCTGCTCTTGCGCTTCGTAACTCCTAGTGGACACCCACCCACCCTACATGTACATTTAAACTTAAACTAACATTAACTGTAGTGTTTAACAAAAATATTTACACAGTACTTTAACTTGTGTTAAATAAAATCTTAGGGTGGGTGGGTATTTACTATCCCTCTATATAATCAATCAAACACACGCAAAGGTTTTATTTATATAAAAAAAACTTTTACTTTATAAATCACCGATCTTCTCATAAACTAGTCATAAAAATCTTACGTACGTTTTCCAGATTGAAGAGTGGGATATAGATCTCCCACCCACCCTACATTTGTTTCGTTACTTTTGTCACTGACACTTTTCTAATATTCCTTAAAAACACAGCAGTGTTATTATAAATGTTGTTCTAGAACAAACAAGTAGTATTTTAGTTAAAGTTTATAGGTATATGTAGGGTGGGTGGGTGGCCTCTATCTCACCCTCCAATCTGTAAAACATAGACGGGGATTCTACTAAAATTCACAGAATTATTAAAAGATTTATGTAATTTTTATTTAGTAAATATTTTCTTGTATTTAATTTTCTTTACTCAAATCCTCGCGTATGTTTTACTGATTGGAGGGTGGGATAGTGGCCACCCACCCACCCTACATATATATTTAAACCCTAACCACTGACTCTCTTTTTAAGTGCAGTTTAAGCACATAACATTAACTGTAGAGTGTTTACTAAAAATATACACAGTACTTTAACTTGTGTTCAAAAATATGCATAAGGTAGGTGGGTGGCCACTATCCCACCATCAAAGATACGCAAAAGTTTTGTTTTAAAATATAAAAAAGCATTTGCTTAATAAATCTTCAATTTTCTTACAAGTCAGTGATAAATGATAAAATTCTTGCGTAGGTTTTACAGATTAAAGAGTGGGATATAGACCACCCACCCACCCTACATTTGTTTCGTTACCTTTATCGCTGACAGAAGGTGGGTGGCCAGAATCCCAACTACAATCAATCAAACATGCGCAAGGGTTTTTTATATAAAACATCATTTAGTTAATAAAATCACCGATCATTTCATAAACCAGTGATAATCATAAAAATCTTACGTATTTATCCAGATTGAAGAGTTGGATATAGGCAACCCACCCACCCTACATTTGTTACGTTACTTTTATTAGTGACACTTTTCTAATATCCCTTAAGAACACAGCAGTGCTATAATTAATGTTGTTCTAGAACAAACAAGTAGTATTTTAGTTAAAGTTTATATATATATATATATATATATGTAGGGTGGGTGGGTGTCCACTATCCCACCCTCTAATTTGTAAAACATAGGCGAGGGTTCTACTAAAATTCATTGAATTATTAAAAGATTTATGTATTTTTATTACTAAGTAAATAATTTTATATATTTAATATTCTTTACTAAAAACCCTCGCGTATGTTTTACTGATTAAAGGGTGGGATAGTGGCCACCCGCCCACCCTACATATATATTTAAACTTAAACTGCTGACCCTCTTTTAAATTGTCGCTTAAATACATCGTATTAACTATAGTGTTTAACGAAAATATTTGCACAGTACTTTAACTTGTGTTAAAAAATATCGTAGGGTGGGTGGGTGTCCACTATCTCTCCACACAATCAATCAAACATACGCAATGGTTTTAGGTATGTTTTCCAGATTGAAAAGTAGGATATAGGCCACCCACCCACTCTACATTTGTTTCGTTACTTTTGTAACTGACACTTTTCTAATAATCCTTAAAACCACAGCAGTGTTATTATAAATGTTGTTCTAGAACAAATTAACAGTGTTTCAGTTAAAGTTTATATGTATATGAAGGGTGGGCGGGTGGCCTCTATCCCACCCTCCAATCTGTAAAACATGGGCGAGGGTTCTACTAAAAGTGTTTGTAGTGGTGTTATTAATGATTTTAATTAAAACACTGGACTTAGAATTCATGCATAAATTTAAAAAATCTTTTGAAACTTTCTCAAAAATTCTTTCAATCAATTTTTGCAAATTAGAAGTGAAATTCATACAATACAATTTAGATATTTTGCATAAATAAAAAAAATTCTTTTGAAACTTTCTCAAAAATTCTTTTCAAATCAATTTTTGCAATTTGGAAGTAAAATTCATACTTTTACAAACTGGAGGATATATTATTTAAGATTTGAAAACACTGTTTCGATTTTAGCATAAATAAAAAAAAAATATTTCAGTAAATTTTTCAAATTTGGAAGTGAAATTCATATAAGATTTAGAAACTGGAGGAAATATTATTAAAATACTTTGATTAGATGATAAACCAAGAAATGGTTGAGAATTTTTTAAAATAAAGGAAGGAATTTCTGTGGAACTTTTTTGAAACTTGAAACGAAATTCTTTAGAGTAGAAACTTCTGTAAAGTTCAAGAAATTTTAAAGAAAGAGGGCCGAAAAAGTTTACAAAACTTGTGAAATTGAAATCACAAAGAAAACTTGCTTTCAAATTCTAGAAACCCTTTAATAATTACAGAATATTTCTATTAGATAATGGAAACATGGAAAAAAATCTAAAATAGAAATAGAAATTTGTTGGAATATTCAAAACAATGAAAGTAAAAAGCTTTGAACATGGAAAATAAACTTATATAATTTCTGATTTCCTCCAAAACGACTTTTCACAATTTGAAGAAAACATCCAGGGGTAATATTTTTAGAAAAATAAATAAGATTAAAAGTAGAAATTAATGGAAAATTCTCGATAAATCTAAAAGAAAATACTGCTAATTTCAAAAAACTAAAACAAAGAAAAGAAAAAAGAAAAAAAGTACTAAGAAATACTTGAAAAATTGAAAATCAGAAAATAAAATGTTGTTCTGAGGTTATAAAAATTAACCAAAAAAAAAAAAATTGAAGTCAAATTTCTTGTAATATTATGCAAATATTATTGTTGTATAAGGAGATTCCGTTAAATAAATTATTATTATTATTATTATTAAAAATGCATGAACATTTTTGAAACTGGAAAAACCATTACTAAAAACAATCTCATTAGATAAACTGAGAAGTGGTGGAGAGATTTCGGTAGAAAATATAATATAGAAACCAAAAAGAATTGTAGATAAATCTGCAAAAAAACATTCTCTAAAATTCTAGAAATCTATCAATTTTTACTTGATAAAGCTAAAATTGAAAAAAATTCACGTAAACAGAAAAGAAAACGTTAGAAAATTCAAACCAATTAACGATTTAACCTTGAAAATTATAAATTCTATGAAAAGAAAAAATTTAGAAATGGTGTGTAGATTTCGGCAGAAACTGTGGAAACCTCGAAGAAAATTTTTTCAAGAGAAATTTAATGAAAAGTTCAATAGATAGATTTCGATAGAAACTGTAGAACCCTCGAACAAAATTTTTTAGGAGAAATTTAATGAAAAGTTCAAGAAATATTGAAATTTTAGAAACTTAAGAGAAAGGTACGATAAAACATGCTTTTAAATTTTATATCTGTTATGAAAATTAGTTAAAAAAAGGACAATGGAAGAAATAAGCTTTGAAAGTTGTAGATTTGATAAACAATGTTTTAAAAAATCTAGAAGAATAAATCTAGAAATTCTATATCAAGATTTTCGAACTTTTAAAACTGTTAGATGTCTCCAGTTTTTTTCCAGGTTGTGAAAAATTTTCAAAATAAAATTGAAATTACTGGAAAAAATATAAATATTTCCAATTAAACGTTTGAAATCGTAAAGAAAAATTCTTGGGAATCTTGCTAAAAACAAACAGTAAATTTTAGCAGTTTGAAAGTGTAATTCATAAAAGTTTTCGAACTAAAAGACAAATTATTAAAACAATCTAAGATGTGATGGAGAATTCTTGGAAGAAATGGAAGAGTTTACAATAGGAAAATTTTGAAGCAACATTTGTGTAATGATGATCTAGGTAAATTTAAAGCGCTTGCTCGCTTCCGATTTGAAAGGTTCGAATCGTCACGAACAGGCTGTTTAACACTATCTACGTCAGCTACCATTCTTGATAATTTTGGTCAAACCTAATTTTTGTTTTTTAATGTTGCACCGTTGTCTTCAAACTTCATCACCCATGTTTGTATGGGAAGTATGTATGTTTGGCGCCTCATTTAAGTGGCGAAAACCTTTGCTGCAGTCGCCGAAAAAACTTAGCACGCACAACCAGCGGTCCGCTCCAGAATAACGCTCCATATCGACTAAATTTCCAAGAACCAGACCACCGATTAACATCCCTCCCGCCCGCTCAGATCCGTTGCGTTCACGCAAGTATTTAAGAAAATATAAACATGCTTTTGGGACACCCTGTATTATTACTATATTACCTTTTAACGTCAGCCATTAATTTAGTCGATTTTTTTTGAATTCTCGTTATTTACAAACATGGGAAAACCATCCAATCTACATAACATAGTTTTCCAGTCAGCAATTACAAGTTGCCGCTTCGATAATTATTCAAAGCCTCACCGGGAATATTCGCGTTTTATTGGTTTGATTCCCTTCCTCGAACTAATACTGCATGCCCGTCATGCATATAGAACGGCAATCTTAATGCAAATGAAATTAACTTTGCGGAAAATCGGTTTTAAAATAGGCGGAAATTGTGTAGCTAGATGAAAGTCGTAAAATGTTGTTTGATTTTAATGTACAGGGTGTATCGGTAAATCGGTTATAAACATCGAGGAGAGATCATATTTTGCCATTAACATAATCAGGATTTAAAATTAAACATTGTATAAATAAACAGCAGACTTACATTTAGTGAAAGTAAAAGCAAACTAAAGTCATCATCTACCTAGACTGCTCCCATCGGGCCAAACCTTTACTGTCAATAACTGAGACCTGCTCTTCCTGCCTCGTAGATGTAGTACCAGGTTTCCCCCGCTAAGGTTCTATTCATTGTCATTTTCCTATTGTGAGAGTTATCAATGGTGATTACAACCACTATTAATGTTTTGAACAAGGTTTAACTTACCAGATTGAACTAGGCGATCTATTAGAAGTGCTGAGAATTGGTTTCATAATGACCAATTCTCATCAAGAAGATGAAGCCAGGTCGCAAAAATTAACGACGCACGAGAAGCTCTAAAGATTTTGGATGGGATGTTCTATTGCACCTATCATATGGTTAAGAGTATTTGCAAAACTTCCTAGATGACTTATGTAAATGAGCTGATCAAGTTTTTTACCAAGAGAAGAAACTTCTTCAATCTCGGAATTCAAAATGTACAGATGTTATCGAACATCTAAATCGAAAGAGTATTTTCATCTTACTTCAAAGAATTCCCACCTTGCCTCCAAAGGACCAATAATAGCGGATTAAAAATAAACGATAACGCTTGCATTATTTTGGTTCGCGCTCCCGTCTGAATCAACAATTCGATCGGGGAAGGCGCCCATCGATGAGATGGGTGGGATCGAACGTTCTGGCTGGATGACGTGTGCATCATCCAGACGCCGGAGCCAGCGTGCTTTTTGGCACACGCACTCTGCCAAGAATAGTCGTCGGTCAGTTGCGGCCGGGGGATCGAACCGCTGACGCGCGTTTCGTCGTCGCCGTCGCCGTCGCATCGTCTTCTTCTTCCCGATCCTGCGGGAATTTGCTTTGTTGACGTGGTCGTGCGATAGATGTCACCGGAGTGAAATCGAAAAATCGTGCTGTGACTGACTGAACGGTGAAACCTAAAACTTGGATATTGTGCGGTGCAAGCTGTGAAAAAAAAAATAATTAAGAATTATACACTAATTTAAAAAAAAAAGACCAACCTATTCGTAATATTTTTTTGTGTGATTATATTTTGTGCCATAATTTTTAAATCGTTATTTAACTTATTAATGTTTTCAACTTCGAGGATTTTACTTAATTACAAGAAAATTAATGCTGAAACAATCAAACAGATATGTTATAATGTACAGTTTTCTTATCCACAAACCGTCGTTTATTTTGTAGGAATTGAAAGGTGGGATAGTGGCCACCCACCCACCCTACATATATCTTGAAACACAAAGTAAAATCCTACTTGAAAAATTCATTTCAACATCGACAATAACACTGCTGTGTGATTTAGAAAATTAGAGAGTATCAGTAATGAATGTCCAAAACATATGTAGGGTGGGTGGGTGGCCACTATCCACCCTCCAATCAATAAATCATACGCGAGAGTTTTGATGATTGTTTATTGAATTATTAGTAGATTTATGCTTAATACATTAAGTAAATATTTTCTAATATGCAATGTATTTCTTTACACATCCTTGTTTAACGTGTAGTAATTAGAGGATGTAATAGTGGCCACCCACCCTACATATATCTTTAAACACAAAGTAAAATCCTACTTGAAAATTTCATTTCAACATCGACAATAAAACTGCTGTGTGGTTTAGAAAATTAGAGAGTATTAGTGATTAATGTGCAAAATATATGTAGGGTGGGTGGGTGGCCACTATTCACCCTCCATATCATAAAATCATACGCGAGGGTTTTGATGAATGTTTATTGAATTATTAGCAGATTTATGTTTAATACATTAAGTAAATATTTTCTAATATGCCATTTATTTCTTTACACATTCTTGCTTAACGTGTAGTGATTGGAAAGTAGGATAGTGGCCACCCACCCACCCTAAAATAATTGGAGTAATGATGATATAAGTTAAAAAAAATATGTATAGTGGGTGCCCATTAACCCACCCTTCAATTTGTACAATTTTCATAAGGATTTTACTAATAATTTATTAAATCAATGCTCAAGGAAAAATTATTCAATATAGAAGTTCCTTTTTTGCATACCCTCGTTAATTTTGTAGTCATTAGTGGGTGGGATACAGGACACCCACTCACTTTAAATATTTCTATAAATTGAAATCGAAATATTAATTTTTAATTCTTCAACCACATCAAAAAGTGGCCACCCACCCACCCTACATATACAAAAAAAACATTAAGTGAAACACTGCTTTTAAATTTTTTTTAACATCATCAATAATAATGAAAATTTGTACTGAAAAATAACTAGAGTAATGATGATTTAAGATAAAAATATATACAGGGTGAGTTTTTTTTGATGTTCTCTATGGGGATCTCGGAAACTATAAGAGATAGAGAAACGGTTAAATGGGGAAAGAAGTGTAGATTTACGAGACGAATAAAATTCCACTTTCAAAGTTTTCAAAAAAGTCAAGGGTAACTAGATATTTTGAAAAAAGTAAAGAGTGTCAATTTTTTCAAATCAATATATCTCGGTTATTATAAAAGATAGAAAAAAACTGTAAAGGACAAAGTTTTAGATAATTTTATGCAGATTAATAAAAAATAATCAGAAAATTTTTATCGCCATTATTTTTCGAGATATGACGCAAACTTACATTTTTTTTAATGGAAACCATAGTTGGCTGTGACCTCATTCAAAAGGTAATTTTCTTCTCTTTAATTCAATATGGCATACGACATAGTTATTTCTAAAAATGAGTGAGTTATAGTAATTTTAAATTTTATTATAAATAAAAAATGGATAGCCATGAAAACGGTGAAAGTAAAACAATTGCAGTTGTTTATAATAATAGCAATATTGTAATTATTAGTTCTACAAACTTAAATAAAAATAAAAAACCAGCATAAGAATAATAATTATGTAATTATCAAATGGCCTTCTGTATGTGGTATAAACCCATTTGTCAAGAGGATAATACTTTCTTACAAAAATATTATGAACAGATGAATCGCGATTAACTAATTGGGGTATTTTTAATCGCCACAATGAACATAGATGAACTTAAAAGAATCCACGAGAAGTTTCACAGAGAAAATTACAAATTAAATTTGGGTTTAATCCATGTTGTGTTTGGATTAATAATTCTCGGTCCATATATTTTTGAAAGCTCACTAAGTGAAACTGATTACTTTCATTTTCTTTAGAAAACATTTGAAGATACGCTCGATTGTTTAAATTTATCATTACAAGCAAGATTAAAATGGTTCCAATATGACGATGTTCCACCTCATAACATGTTGGCTTTACAAATTATTTAAATGATGCTTTTCCTAACTCATAAGTGGAAAGAAATAAACCAATCCCAGGGCCACCTAGATCTCCCGATCTGCGCGTTTTAGAATTGTTTCTGTGGGGTTATGTAAAAAACAAAGTATATGAAAAATCATATCAATCTGTGGAGGATCATAAACTAGCTGTTATTGAAACATTTAATTCAATTTACATGAGAATAATCAAAAAGCCATAAATTCAATTTTAAAAAGATATAATTTATGTCATAATAGTATTAATAGTGGACTCTTTGACCATATTTTTTTAATATTCAAATTTCTCTCCCATTGATATATTGATAATTACAGAATTACTTTATGCAGTTGTTTCATGTTGGTTTAACTCTGTATAACTAATAATTACAATATTGCTAATATTATAAACAACTGCAATTGTTTTACTTTCATCTTTTTCATGGCTACCCATTTTTTATTTATAATGAAATTTAAAATGACTATAACTCACTCATTTTTAGAAATAACTATGTCGTATGCCATATTGGTTTAAAGAGAAAAAAAATACCTTTTGAATGAGGTCACAGCCAACTATGGTTTCCATTTAAAAAAATGTAAGTTTGCGTCATATCTCGGAAAATAATAGGGATAAAAATTTTCTGATTATTTTTTATTAATCTGCATAAAATTATCTAAAACTTTGTCCTTTACAGTTTTTTTCTATCTGTTATAATAACCGAGATATATTGATTTAAAAAAAACGACACTTTTTACTTTTTTCGAAATATCTAGTTATCCTTGACTTTTTTGAAAACTTTGAAAGTGGCATTTTATTTGTCTCGTAAATCTACACTTCTTTCCCCATTTAACCGTTTCTCTATCTCTTATAGTTTCCGAGATCCCTATAGAGAACATCGAAAAAAACTCACCCTGTATTTAGGGTAGGTGACCATTAACCCACCCTGTAATTTGTAAAATTTTCATGAAGATTTTACAAATAATTTATTCAATTAATAGAATATCAATGCTCAAGGAAAAATTATCCAATATAGAATTTCTTTTTTGCATAAGCTCGTTAATTTTGTAGTAATTAGTGGGTGGGTTACTAGACACCCACTCACTTAAATATTTCTTTAAATTTAAACCGAAATATTATTTTTTAATTCTTCAACCACATCAAAAAATAATGCTATAATTTGTGCAAAATTAAAAGGTGTTTGTGATGAGAGTTTGAAAAATATATGTAGGGTGGGTGGGTGTCCTCTATCCACCCTCCAATCAATAAATCATACGCGGGGGTTTTGATGAATGTTTAATGAATTATTAGTAGATTAATGCTTGAAACATTAAGTAAATATTTTCTAATATGCAATTTATTTCATTACACATTCTTGCTTAACGTGTAGTGATTGGAGGGTGGGATAGTGGCCACCCACCCACCCTACATATACATAAAAACTTTAAGTGAAACACTGCTTTTAAAAATTTTTAAACATCATCAATAATAATGATGATTTATACTGGAAATAATTATAGCAATGATGATATAAGATAAAAAAAATATATTTAGAGTAGGTGCCCATTAACCCACCCTGTAATTTGTAAAATTTTTATAAGGATTTTACTAATAATTTATTAAATCAAGGCTTAAGGAGAAATTATTCAATATAGAATTTCAATTTTTGCATACGCTCGTTAATTTTGTAGTAATTAGTGGGTGGAATACAGGACACCCACTCACTTTAAATATTTCCTTAAATTTAAACCGAAATATTATTTTTAATTCTTCAACCACATCAAAAAATAATGCTGTAATTTTTGCAAGATTAAAAGGGTGTTTGTGATGATAGTTTAAAAAATATATGTATGATGGGTGGGTGGCCACTATCCACCCTCCAATCACTAAATCATACACGAGGGTTTTGATGAATGTTTATTGAATCATTAGTAGATTTATGCTTGAAACATTAAGTAAATATTTTCTAATATGCAATTTATTTCATTACACATTCTTGCTGAACGTGTAGTGATTGGAGGGTGGGATAGTGGCCACCCACCCACCCTACATATACATAAAAACATTAAGTGAAACACTGTTTTGAAATTTTTTAAACATCATCAATAATAATGATGATTTGTACTGGAAATAATTAGAGTAATGTTGATATAAGATAAAAAAAAATATATTTAAAGTAGGTGCCTATTAACCCACCCTCTAATTTGTAAAATTTTCGTAAGGATTTTACTAATAATTTATTAAATCAATGCTTAAGGAAAAATTATTCAATATAGAATTTCATTTTTTGTATACCCTCTTTAATTTTGTAATAATTAGTGGGTGGAATACAGGACACCCACCTACTTTAATATTTCTATAAATTGAAACCAAAATATTTTTTTTAATTCTTCAACCACGTCAAAAAATAATGCTATAATTTGTGCAAAATTAAAAGGTGTTTGTGATGAATGTTTTAAAATATATGTAAGGTGGGTGGGTGGCCTCTATCCACCCTCCAATCTATGAAACACACGCGAGGGTTTTGATGAATGTTCATTGAATTATTAGTAGATTCATGCTTAATACATTAAGTAAATATTTTCTAATATGCAATTTATTTCTTTACACATTCTTGCTTAACGTGTAGTGATTGGAGGGTGTGATAGTGGCCACCCACCCACCCTACATATACATAAAAACATTAAGTGAAACACTGCTTTCACATTTTTTTAACATCATCAACAACAGTGATGATTTGCACTAGAAAATTAATGCTTAATTAATTAAAAAATATGTTATAATGTACAGATTTCAAATTCACAAACTGTCGTTTATTTTGTAGGATATGACAGGTGGGATGGTGGCCACCCACCCACCCTACATATATCTTTAAACACAAAGTAAAATCCTACTTGAAAAATTCATTTCAAAATCGACAGTAACACTGCTGTGGGGTTTAAAAATTTAGAGAGTATCAGTGATGAATGTCCAAAATATATGTAGGGTGGGTGGGTGGCCTCTATTCACCCTCCAATCCATAAATCATACGCGAGGGTTTTGATGAATGTTTATTGAATCATTAGTAGATTTATGCTTAATACTTTAAGTAAATATATTCTAATATGCAATTTATTTCATTACACATTCTTGCTTAACGTGTAGTGATTGGAGGGTGGGATAGTGGCCACCCACCCACCCTACATATATATAAAAACATTAAGTGAAACACTGCTTTTATTTTTTTGTAACATCATCAATAATAATGATGATTTGTACTGGAAAATAATTAGAGTAATGATGATTTAAGATAAAAAATATATTTAGAGTAGGTGCCCATTAACCCACCCTCTAATTTGTAAAATTTTTATAAGGATTTTACTAATAATTTATTAAATCTATGCTTAAGGAAAAATTATTCAATATAGAAGTTCCTTTCTTGCATACTCTCGTCAATTTTGTAGTAATTAGTGGGTGGAATACATGACACCCACTCACATTAAATATTTCTTTAAATTTAAACCGAAATATAATTTTTTTTAATTCTTCAACCACATCAAAAAACAATGCTGTATTTTTTGCAAAATTAAAAAAGTGTTTGTGATGATAGTTTTAAAAATATATGTAGGGTGGGTGGGTGGCCTCTATCCACCCTCCAATCAATAAATCATACGCGAGGGTTTTGATGAATGTTTATTGAATCATTAGTAGATTTATGCTTAATACATTAAGTAAATATTTTCTAATATTGCAATTTATTTCTTCACACATTCTTGCTTAACGTGTAGTTATTGGAGGGTGGGATAGTGGCCACCCACCCACCCTACAAATACATAAAACTTTAAAGTAAAACGCTGCTATTAAATTTTTGAAAATTCAAACGAGTGTGATGAAAATTTGTAAAATATATGTAGGGTGGGTGGGTGGCCTCTATCCACCCTCCAATCTATTAATCATTCTCAAGGGTTTTAATGAATGTATATTGAATTAAAAATATGTGCTGTATTCACTTTCAAATTATTTTAACTGTTGTTGTCATAGTAAACAAGAATTTAAATTTTTACGTATGATGAAAACACTTTGGTATTTTAAAGTTTACGCAAGATTAAACACGGCAGCAATTAAAGTACGTTTTTTTTTAATTTCGTATTTCGCTGTTTTGACAGTTAGGACGATCGCCAGCACTTGCACAGATTTATGGCCCTCAGAAATCCAAGAGAATATTCTGAGCGACGTTTGTGTAACTAATTGTTCGAAACGCGATATTTCTTTCACTCCAAAATAATTCTTTCTTTGAATAATATTTTTATAACAATAATCATTATTCTTAAAAATTTGGAAGTAACTATCAAATTAATTCCAAACGATTGGAATTAACTTGATAGTATATATAATGTTTTGCTTAATATTTTATTTTGATTGTATTTGCTGTAAATCTGTTGTTAGATTTTATAACTAAAACAAGAGATTTTTCGAATGTTTGTTTTCTTGTATTTTCGCAACGATATTTTGTATAATAATATTGTAGATTACGAAATGTTTTCGTATTTTTGAATTAATACCTCTTCACCTAAATGAAACATAGTTAAAGTCTGTTCGTTGGATCTTCCGTCGTACGTCACAAACTATCGCTTCAAAAAACGACGAAAGTTTTACAGTTCGTTCTTTTTCTAACGCATTTGGTTTATTTTATCAGACTGAATGTTTTTGTGTCGTTTCTCGAAGCGATATTTTGTGACGTAGGACGGAAGATCCAACGGATGGACTATAAATTCCTTTCTTCACTTTTTTTAAGTGAAGAAAGGAATATAACTGTGTTTCAATTAAGTGATATAAACTTTCACGTAACTCAAGTAAAACTACATTAACCTCTTCATCTGAAGAAACGTGGTGAAACAATTATTGCGAAAATATAAACAAACAAACGTTTTAAACCTTTTAAACGTTTTAAAGTAAAATCCTTTTTGTAATTCTCAAAAACTTTAATTACTTAGACTCGCAACATTTATTGTTATGTTGTTATGAATTGATGTGACAGTGCAAATCGAACAAGGATAATAACTATAGACGTTAGACATCAAATATCGATTGGTTGTGTTTGGTGGTGCGTGTTGCTCGTCCAAGACGAAATTTTGACTCTGAAATGAAGCCTCGGGTAGGTTATGTTGCGGCTGCACTGTTACTCGAACCATGTCCTTACCACCATACCCGAGGAGGATGAAGAGGTCTACCGCATAGACCAGATTAAGGAGTTCGAGGAGGTCTCCAGCGTTTACAAAGAGTGGTTGTGCGAATTCCTCGATAAAGGTATTCAAAAAAGTTCTTATCTTGTAAATAAAAATTTTCTCGAGAAGTAAACAATGTAGTGTTGTGGATTTGTTCGAGGCTGCGCACAGTCAAGGTCGTCGGATGCGAAAAGCAAACAGCATCGAAATGCAACAGCTGTACGTCCAGCCGATATTATTAGATCTGAAGGCGCTTAAAAATAGTATTGAAATAATGAAACCGACGTATTTAACGGCCAACTGCAATTAACTTTTGGAAGTGTGTAGTAAATGAAATGAAAAAAAAATATGGGGATGGGATGCTAAATTGGAAATTCGAAAATGATCGCCATCCATTGTGCCGGACAGTGATGGATCATTCTGGCTCGGGTTTAACGTGGCGGAATTTACGGCCCTTGCGATGCCAAGTTTTCAGAAGGCCTCCTTTGCATAATCGTGTTTACAAACAGACATTGCTAGACTAGACGCGGCATCTATATTCGACGCGCGATTACAAATAAAACACCAAAGGGGATTATATAATGTCCAAGCCATGTGCTTTGATGAAAAGTATTAATGCGGTTGTTTTGATGTAAAAGTGTATATGTAAAGATTAATTTTGCGATGTTCTAAGAATTATACAAAATATTTATGAAGGAAATTTGTTATTAATATTAATATTGATTTTATTTTTTTGTAGAAGAAGACGAGTCGCAAATCTTCGTTAAATTCTTCAAGTTCCACAAATGCTACGATTTGATCCCGACGTCGGCGAAGCTGGTGGTCTTCGACACGCAACTGTTGGTGAAGAAGGCCTTCTTCGCGTTGGTGTACAACGGCGTGAGGGCGGCGCCGTTGTGGGACAGCTCGCGGCAGGAGTTCATCGGCATGCTCACCATCACCGACTTCATTAAGATCCTGCGGATGTACTACAGGTCGCCGGAGGTCGCCATGGAGGAGCTCGAGGAACACAAACTTGACACGTGGCGTCAGGTCTTGAAGGACCAAAGGCCCATGATTAGCATCGGACCGGACGCGTCACTCTTCGACGCAATCAAAATGCTTATCCACAATAGGATTCACAGGTATTTATTAATTATATTATGAAGCTTTAAAGTTTATAATTCTCATCCATTGTGTTTGTTTTAGGTTGCCAGTTATAGATCCAGACACTGGAAACGTGCTGTACATATTAACCCACAAGAGAATTCTGCGTTTCTTGTTCCTGTATATTAGCGAGCTACCAAAACCGAGTTATATGAATAAAACGCTGCGTGAAGTAAAAATTGGCACCTACGATAATATAGAGACCGCATCTGAAGACACATCGATCATCCTTGCGTTGAAGAAATTCGTCGAACGGCGAGTATCCGCATTACCCATCGTCGATCCAGAAGGTCGTCTAGTTGATATTTACGCTAAATTTGATGTAATTGTAAGTTAATTAATTCGCAAACTTAAGAATTGTTGTTTTAATTATTATTTTTTTAGAATTTGGCTGCAGAAAAGACATACAATGACCTAGATGTGTCGCTGAAGAAAGCGAACGAACACAGGAACGAGTGGTTTGAAGGGGTGCACAAGTGCAAACTCGACGAGACCCTCTTCGCAATCATGGAAAAAATCGTAAGGGCAGAAGTGCACAGGCTAGTCGTCGTAGACGACGACGATAAGGTCATAGGGATTATCTCACTATCCGATCTTCTCCTATACCTCGTATTAAGGCCGTGTGATGAAAACTGCTCCGATAGCATCTCCTCATTATCAGTTAGAGCACAGGTAATACATAATCAATAATAATTATAATCAATATTAACTTTGCAATATTTAAGGATACAACGTTAAACGACTCACAGCTAGAGGAAGTAACAGCGGAAACGATTCTAGAAGAAGAGGAACACGTGCACGAAATGGAGGATATGAATTGCGACTCGGATTCCAAACCATCATACGCGAGTCTACCAGATTCTCCACTGCTCGACAAAAGTTCGCTGAACAATGACAATCCAATACTGCGCGAAGTAACCGTCTCCGGTGGTGAATAACAGCAGCAGTGATTTACCAATGAAAATGCGGGTTTAAAATATTAACATAGGTACCTATTTCGGAGCGAACGTCCACTGAACCGTCCCCTTTGCGACCCTATACTTAAGTCGTGAAATGAGTATGATAGAATTCTATGTTTTGTACTTAACTGTATATTGTACCAAAGACTGTACCGTTACACTGTGGGGAGTAAAGGGACGGCTCGGCGGGACCTTCCCTCCGAACGTGCTTTATTTATTAAAACACACCAATAATGATGGTATAAAAAAAAATATTAATCTTATTATTAAAGCGATAATAATGTATATTGAATTCATTTTAAGAAATGTTAAGCTTTTTTAGATGCTCTTATCCCTGTACATGTGAAAAAATAAAATACCTTTCTTTTACATTGTTTGCAATTATAATTAAATTAACACGTTGGAAATTATAATTCCGGCAAATAATAAAACAAAGGTATTGTGGGTTTTTATACAATCACAAACAAATCAGTTTAGTCGCTTCCTTGCATCAACAACCAATCATCATCGATCATTAAAAAAAAAAAGTCTGTTTTGTGAATGTATAACAAAGAAGGTTTATAATGTTTTGATTCTGTTAGAATATCAGAAATTAATTTTGACTAGAGTTTCCCTTTCGTGTACCCAAACAGAGGAAAAAAAAACGTTGTTTTTATTTTGATTCATTTTTTTTTTAAGGGTTATGTTGTTATTTATACTTTTATTAGTATCTAATGGATTAATCGATAAATTAATTAAGTAAAATAACAATGGTGTATAATATTGTGATGTGACGGAGGGGTGGTGTGCACGGTTCATTAATTTCCGCATGTTTCGAAATTTAAAGCTGCACAGTTTATATAAATTTTATATATAAAAAAAATATATATATATAAATAATGAAACAAATATAACGTTAAGATATGTACAGTTATTTAAGAGTGATTTAAAATACCGGTTATTTATTACATAATAATATTGTAACATGACTCACGAGGAGGAATGTAATTTGCGAGTGCATGATGATATATTAGCTGTAAGTTGTACAACGATGTAGTTATTTAGGTTTAACTCTTTTTGAGGGGGCGCCGCGGCGCGTCCGGCCTAGTACACGCTTGGTGTGCATTGAAATCTTATTGAGGAATAAAAAAAAAAAACAAGCAACAAAACTTGAAATAAACAACTAGATATTTAAACGAGAGAAACTGTGTTTTATTTTTATTTCCTTTTCTTTCCATCCAATTTCTTCAAGATTTAAATATTATTATATTTATTATTAATCCTACACACTTAACGGATAGAAGAGTATATGATTATATATATATTTATATATATATATATTAAGTTAGAAATATTGATTATTGAGTTACGTGAAGATGAATAGTAATAATAAAAACACTTGTAATCACTTTCTCCACAGTTTATTTTTATTCACTAAATGTACATTTTGTTTACGAAGTAAACTTTATCAATAGCTGTACAAGAATCTTGAAATAAAATAAAATATTTTTTTTTATTATTATTAAATTCATTGTGAAGAAATGGACATTATAACTTATAATATGGTTACTTTATGTAACTCGAAAATACACAAATATTTTATTAATTATTTACTTAAAACACCACATGAGTAAATGTACATTTAGTACATAAAAAATATACTATGAAAAAAGTGAACTGAAACGTATGTAATCTCATCTAACATTTCTCCTCACGTAACTCAGAAAACAAACCAACAAAAATTACCTTTCTTACTTAAATGTTATATCGTTGATTGAAATATTTCAATCAACAGTTATATTTTTCAACACTGGAGGAAAGTAATAACAATAAACGAATGAAACACAGAAAAATTCCTTTAAAAATATCGTGTATTTGTATATATATTTTGCTATAGAAAATTGAGATCTCAATAAAAAAAAAAAAAATTGGAACACAAGAAAGACTAGAAGAACGGAGTAAAAAAATGGAACAACAACAGTGTACGGCAACAATCAATAAATAAACTCGAGAAACATTAAACAAACAAAAATAATAACATGATAAAACTACAGCTTACATGTAGTAGTGCATCATCCACTATTTCGCTAATACGTAATACATAATGTAAAATTGTCAGTTCACGTACAACTTTTTTAATATCGAAATAAAATACGTCATCGTATCATAAATTTGTGTAGTCAATAATTTAATGAGAAAACGCAAATTTACGATACGCACCTTAATTAGTGCCCATTTAGGCTTAGCCTAACGAATACAATTATAAACGGATTGAGTTCATGACATCCGCATCGAAAACACAACCGAAATAACATTACATTTCAAGGCAAACGTTTTATAAATATACATTTGTATTTGATTTTACATACACTATAATATTTTACACAATTGTATTAAAAATACTACAATGCACTATTGATAACAGTCAAACCTCATTTAAAAAAAAAAAAACAGTTTAATTTTGGAAAAGCCATGCATCATAAATTAAGTAAAAATTAATAATTAAGCTCTATATATTAGATATTTTTTATTTAGAATTTAAGGTTTGCCTGTCACCCTTAGTTCAATGTAAAAACTGTTTTTAATCAAATGGACGTAATTAATTCAGATGTTGAAATTTTCATTATAATTTTAGAATCAACGGAAGAAATACTGTTGCGACTTAAAAATATAATTGTAGTTGCAATGAATTAATGACTATTACCCCTTTTTTTATAGGTAGGTAGGTACACTAATCAATAATTAATATTAATAATAAAATAATAATGAAATAATCTACAAACACCTATAATTGGATTTTTTTAATTGATTATCTCATTAGAATTATATCTATGGCAAATTGCCATTTTAAATCAATTTGAAAAAGAAAACCTGTTTAATCTTACATTTAAACCAGGCAACGTTAATATCTGGGTAGATAAGCTAGAAAATAGTTAACTAGTTTTCTTAACGGACTAGATAATTAATACACCTTGAATTCCCGCCATCGTTACATGGATTCCATCTCGAAATCTTGAAGGATACTATAACAAAAAGGAAAATAATGTTTTAAAATATATCAATTTATTGTAATTTATAAAAATGGTGACATAAAAGTGTTCACAATGTGCTCCTTAATATTATTTATTAACGATAAGGTAATGTAGTTATACACGATTATACAACTAAATAAAATTTGTATACTTTGATCGATCAATTCTTCATTTATTTATTGAGAAAAACTTAATTTGGTTTTTTAAAGTTTTCAAATGTTTGCTGAAGATTTTTTTTTAGTTTTCAAGAATATTTGTTTTTTTGAAGATGGAATGTTAACCAATTGTTTTTATATTAAATTGACAACTATTTTATAAATTTTCAAACGTTTTTAAGATAATTTTCAATTGTTTTTAGGTTTATGCTACTTGTAAGGAAAATATTTGTTATTATGTTTGTGCGATTTGAACCATTTTTAAAAGTAAATGTTCAATTGTCCAACAAATTTTTGAGAAAATGTTTAATTGTTTTTTTAAAAAGGTGTTAGCGTGTTTTGTCAATTTTCAAAAATATTTTCATAGAAAAAAATTTTAAAAGTTGTAAGTTTACAAAAATATTTTCATTTAGAAAAAGCAATTGTTTTTAATTCACTTTTTGTTTTTTTAAAAAGGTGTTAGCCTTTTTTGTCAATTTTCAAAAATATTTTCATAGAAATTTTTTTTAAAGGTTTAAAGTTTACAAAAATATTTTCATTTAGAAACAGCAATTGTTTTTAATTCACTTTTTTAAAAACAATTTCAATTGTTTTTATTTGTTTTAAACCATTGTTAAAGAAAAATTTCATTTCAGTCAACTACAAAAAATTTTAATTAGGTTTTTTAAAGTTGTCAACAATGTTAAAGATTTTCTTTATTAAAATTTCAAGAATATTTTCAATTTGACAAAAATGAAAGCCTCCACAATTACTTATTTAAAAATCAATTGTTTCTTTTGCTTGAGTTATCAGTTGTTTTTGTTTTTGGTTTTCAACTGCAAATTTCCAATTGTTTTTTTACTGTGTTTTAAAGAAAACTTTAGTTTTTAAGTCCGGTACATTTTCAAAGGTTAATTAAAATATAAAATTTTGACAACTTTTAGTTTAAAAATAAAAAAAATAAAATAACTAAAATATTTTTCAATTGTGTTTTAAAGTTTTCAAGTGTTTTTTAAGACAATTTATAATTGGTTTTTTGATTTTGAAAATTCATAAATATCAAACTATTTTCTAAGGAAATTTTCAATTGTTTTTTTTTAATAGTTTTTAACTGTATTTTTAAGAGAATTTTCATTTTTATTAAGTTTTCAAGAATATTTTCAAATGAAATAAATCGAATTTTCAACTTTTTTTGGTTTTGAATTATTTATAAAGAAAATTAATTTTTGAGAAAATTTTCAAATGATTTTTTTAGAACTGTTTTTTTGGGTTAACAAAAATATTTCAAATTTAAAAAAAACAATTGTTTTTTAATTAACTTTTTAATCAATTGTTTTCTTTTAAGTTTTTGTGTGTTTTTAAGATCAGTTTTACCTTTTTTTTTTCTTTTCAACTATTTTAAAAGAAAATTTTGAATTGTTTAACATTTTTTTGAGAAAATTTTTGGTTTGTGACTTGAAGAGTGAATTGAAAATAAAATAAAAATCAATTGTTTTTTTTTCTCGAGCTATCAGCGGTTTTATTAAAATATATTTCCATTTGTTTTTTTACTGTTTCAAGAATATTTCAAAATTTTTAAACAAAAACAATTATTTTTAATTAAGTTATGAATTGTATTTTTAAGTTTTCAAGTGTTTTTTTTAAGAAACATTTTTATTTTCTTTTAAAGTATTTAAAAAATCTTATTTATTAAATTAACTTTTGAGGAAATTTTCAATTGGTTATTTAAAGTTTTTTAACTGTTTGTAAAGGAATGTTTTTTTCCTAAGTTAACAAAAATATTTTAAATTTTAAAAAATTCATAGTTTTCAATTTACTTATCAATTGTTTTTCTAAGTTTTCGTATGTTTAAGATCAGTTCAATTGTTTTTTTTTTCTTGTCAAATATTTAAAAAAAATCGATTGTTTTTTTTTCTGGAGTTATCAGTTGTTTTTTTTTTAAATATATTTCCAATTGCTTTTTACTGTGTTTTAAAGAAAACTTTCAGTTTTAACGAAAACAATTTCAATTTTCAAGTGTTTTTTTTAAGTTTTTTACTGCGTTTTAAAGAAAATTTTCTCTTTTAAGTATAAAAATTTATAAAATTTTATAAAAATCAATTGTTTTTGAAGTATTTAGTGTTTTATAAGATCAGTTTTAATTGTTTTTTTTTCACTTTTGAACTATTTTTAAAGAAAATGTTCAATAAGAAAATTTTTGGTTTGTAAAAACACACATTTTAATTTTCAAGAATATTTTCACTTAAACAGAAATCAATTGTTTATATTTTTTCGAGTTATTAATTATTTGTTCTAGTTTTCAACTGTTTTTTTAAAGATTATTTTCAATTGTTTTTAACTGTGTTTTAAAGAAAACATTCTTTTTGTTTAAACATTTCAAATTTTAAAAAAAGTCTCATGTGAAACTAATTTTTGAAGAAATTTTCAATTTTTTTTTAAATACATAGTTTTTAACTGTATTTTAAAGGATATTATTTTTCTTTTTTATTAAGTTTACAAGAATAGTTTCATATTAAAAAATGCATTGTTTTCAATTAAATTATCAATTTATAAGATTTCAACTTCTTTTAAAAATAAAATTTCTAGTAATATTTCGTTTTGGTGTTGAACTATTAAAAAAAATATAATTGAATTGTTTATCTATTTTTTGAGAAAGTTTTCAATTGGTTTTGAAAAGTTTTCAGCTGTGCGTTAAAGAAAATTTACATTTTTTTCAACTTTTTAATGAAAAAAAAACCTTCAATTGTTTATTTTCTAATTAAGTTATTAACTTTTTGCGAGGGGGTGGTGGTTTGCCATTTGAACTATTTTTAGATGTTCAATGGTTGTTCAACAATTTTTGAGAAAAATGTTTTTTTTTTTAAATTTTTTGAGAACATTTTTTAATGTTTTTTTTTTTAATTTTCAGCCATGTGTTAGATTTTTTCAATTTTTAAGAATATTTTTTTTAGTTTTTAAACTTATAAAAATATTTTCATTTAGTAAAATCAATTGAAATTAAAATTAAATTAAAAAATTAATTGTTTTTAAAAACAATTTCAAGTGTTTTTTGTTTTGAAACATTTTTAAAAAAACATTCTATTCAGTCAAGTATTTTTTCGAGAAAATTGAGTTTTTTTAAATTTTCCAGTTTAAGATTTTTTACATTTTCAATAAAAAAACAATTGTTTTTTTTATTGTCTCATTGAGTTATCAATTGTTTTTGTAGGTTTTTACCTGTTATTTAGTTATGTTTCCAATTGTTTTTAACTTTGTTTTAAAGAACACTTTCTTTTTTAAGTGCTTTATTAACATGTAAAAAAGTTAATTAAATTATAACATTTTGACAACTTTGAGATTAAAAATAAAAAATTAAATAACTAAAATATGTTTCAATGAAACTATAAATTGTATTTTAAATTTTTCAAGTGTTTTTTGAGACAATTTTTAATTGTTTTTTTCAGTTTTAAAGTATTAAAAATTTCTTAATTGTTAAACTAATTATTCAAAAACGTTTCAATTGTTTTTTTTAATAGTTTTTTAACTGTATTTTTTAAGAGATATTCATTTTTATATTCTTAAGAATATTTTCAAATAAAAAATTCGATTGTTTTTTTTAAATAGTTTTTAACTATTATTAGTTTTTTTATTGAGTTTACAAGAATATTTTCATATTAAAAATGCATTGTTTTCAATTAAATTATCAATTATTAAGTTTTCAACTTAACTTTTTTTTTTGGTTTAACTTTTTGAGATAATTTACAAATATTTTTTTAAATATTTTTAACTGTTTTTAAAGAAATGTGTTTTAAGTCAACAAAACTATATTATATTTAAAAAAAAAAAGCAATTGTTTTTAATTAACTTATCTACCAATTGTTTTCTTTAAGTTTTCGTGTGTTTTTTAAGATTAGTTTTAACTTCTTTTCATTTAAACTATTTTAAAAGACAATTTTCAATTGTTCAACAATTTTTTGAGAAAATTTTTGGTTTGTGCATTGAAGAGTTTTTTATTTTATTTCAATTAAACAAGAATCATTTGTTTTTTAGTTATCAGTTGTTTTTTAAATATATTTCCATTTGTTTTTCACTGTTTCGCGAATTTGTAAAACATTTTAAACAAAAACAACTATTTTTAATTAAGTTATCAATTGTATTTTTAAGTTTTCAAGTGTTCTTTAAGAAAATTTTTAATTATTATTATTTTTTTGGTTTTAAAGAATTAAAAAAAAACTTTTTTTAAACTAATCTTTGAGGAAATTTTCAATTGGTTATTAAAAGTTTTTTAACTGTTTTTCAGAAATGTTTAGAAAAAAACAGTTGTTTTTAGTTAACTTATCAATTGTTTTTTTATGTGTGTTTTTTTAAGATCAGTTTTAACTTTTTTCTTTTCAACTATTTTAAAAGAAAATTTTCATTTGTTTAACAATTTTTTGAGATTTTTTTTGGTTGTGCCGAAGATTTTTTTAAATTTACAAGAATAATAAACAAAAGTCAATTGCTTTTTTTCTCTCGAGTTATCCGTTGTTTTTTTAAATAGGTTTCCAATTATTTTTTTGAGATTTAAAGAAAATTCGTTTTTAAGTACTTCATGAATATTTTCAAAATTTAAAACAAAAACAATTTAAAAAACTTAATTAAATCAATTGTATTTTCAAGATTTCAAGTGTTTTTTTAAGAAAATTGTTTTTTATTTTTATTTAATTTTAAAGTGTTAAAATTATAAAAAAATCTTATTTGTTGTTAGATAGTTTTTGAAGGAATTTTCAAATGGATAAAAAAATCAATTGTTTTTAATTAACTTATCAATTGTTTTTTAAAGTTTTTGGTGTATTTTTTTAAGATCAGTTTTAATTTTTTTTCTCTTTTGAACTATTTTTAAAGAAAATTTTCAATTGTTATTTTTTTAGAAAATTTTTGGTTTGTGTGTTGGAGATTTTTTTTAATTTTCAAAGAATATTTTCAATTAAACAGAAATCAATTGTTTTTATTTTTTCGAGTTATTAGTTGGTTGTTCTGGTTTTCAACTGTTTTTTTTTTGTGTATTTACAATTGTTTTTAACTGTGTTTTAAAGAAAATATTCATTTTGTTTAATTTTCAAGAATACTTTAAATATTTAAAACAAAAACCAATTGTTTTTAATTAAATTATCAATTGTGTTTTTAGGTTTTTTTAGTGCTTCTTTAAGATAATTTTTAGTGTTTTTTGTTTGTTTTAAAGTATTTTAATTAAAAAAAGTTCTCAATTGTGAAACTAATTTTTGAAGAAATTTTCAATCGAGTTTTTAAAATAGTTTTTAACTGAATTTTGAAGAATATTATTTTTCTTTTTTATTAAGTTTGCACAGAATATTTTCATATTAAAAAATTCATTATTTTCAATTAAATTATCAATTTTTCAAGTTTTCAACTGCTAAAATTTCTAGTGATATTTCGTTTTGGTGTTGAACTTCTAATAAATAATAATTCAATTGTTTATCTAATTTTTGAGAAAATTTTTAATTAGTTTTTAAACTTTTAACTGTAAGAATTTTTTTAAAAGAAAATGTTTTAATTGTTTTTTTTTTAAATTAGATTAGAAATTGTTTTTTATCTTCAACTGTTTTTTAAGATTTTTAGTTTTAAACTACGTATGTTTAAATAAATTTTTCAATTGTTTTTTTTTGTTTTCAGCTGTGTTTTAAGGAAATTTTCTTTCGTTTGTTTTTAAGTTTAAAAGAAGAACTATTTTTAAAGAAAAATTTCAATTGTTTAACAAATTTTTGTGAAAATTTTTGGTTTGTATGTTGAAGATTTTTTTGTTAGTTCTTTTTTACTGTTTTTTGAAAGTTTTATTTTCAGTTGTTTTTAACAGTGTTTTAAAGAAAACATTCATTTTTTTTTAATTTTCAAGAATACTTTCAATATTTAAAACAAAAACCAATTGTTTTTAATTAAATTATCAATTGTTTTCAAATGCTTCTTTAAGATAATTTTTAGTGTTTTTTGTTTGTTTTAAAGTATTTAAATTAAAAAAGTTCTCAATTGTGAAACTAATTTTAAAAAATTCAATTGTTTTTTTTAATACTTTTTAACTGTATTTTAAAGAAAATAAATTTTCTTTTTTATTTGAAAATATTTTTGTAAACTTAAAATATTGTCAAATAAAAAACTGCATTGTTTTTTTTTGTATATTAAAGTTGTAAATAACTCAGATTCTCAAAAATGTTTACAATTGTTTGGCATTGTTTTTAATTAAATTATGAATTCTTAAGTTTTCAATTGCTATTAAAAACAATTTTCAAGTGATATACTATTTAAAATTAATAATAATTCAATTGTTTATCTAATTTTTGATGAAAAATTTTATTGGTTTTTAACTGTGAGATTTTCTTAAAAGAGAATTCAATTGTTTTTTTTTTATAAAATTAGCAATTGTTCTTTTTCATCTTCAACTGTTTTTTAAGACAATTTTCAGTTGTTTAATTTTTCGTTTTGAACTATTTTTTTAAGTTTTCAACAGCGTTTTAGGAAAGTTTTTTTTATTAGGTTATCAATTGTTTTCTTCTTTGGTTTTGAACTATTTTTAAAGAAAATTTTCAATCGTTTTCTTGTGTATTTACTTATCTATTGTTTTTCTTTTCAATTTTGAACTGCTTTTAAAATAATTTTCAATTATTAAACCAATTTTTAATTTATTTTTTTACTGTTAATTGTTAAACTCTTTTTGAGAAAATTTTCACTTTATTTTTATAGTTTTTAAATGTGTTTTAAAGAGAATTTTCGTTTTTTTTTGGTTTTAAGGAATATTTTGAATTACAATATTCAATTGTTTTATAATGAAGTTATTGATTTTTTTAAGTTTTCATATGTTTTTAAGATTTTCTTTTCAAATTTCAACTGTTTTTAAGATGTATATGAATTAATAATTTTTTTTTTAATTTTCAGTTTAAAAAGTTTACAAAATTATTTTAAATTTAAAAGAATCAATTGATTTTTATTCAGTTTGAACTGTTTCTAATCTTCAACTGTTTTTTGAGATAAATTTCAATTGGTTTGTTTTTGAACTATTTTTTAAAGAAAATTTTCAAATATTCAACTATTCTTACAAGAAATTTTAAATTGGGTTTTTAAAACATTTTCTTTTCAAATTTCAACTGTTTTTATGATGTTTTGAATTATTTAAGAAACATTTTTTTTCAATTTTTAGTTCAAAAAGTTTTTCCAAGTTTACAAAATTATTATAAATTTAAAAAAATCAATTGATTTTTATTCAGTTTAAACTGTTTCTCATCTTCAACTGTTTTTTTGAGATAATTTTCAATTGGTTTTTTTGTGATTTTGAACTATTTTTAAAGAAAATTTTCAAATATTCAACTATTCTTACAAGAAATTTTGAATTGGGTTTTTAAAACATTTTCTTTTCAAATTTCAACTGTTTTTATGTTTTGAATTATTTAAGAAACATTTTTTTTCAATTTTCAGTTCAAAAAGTTTTTCCAAGTTTACAAAATTATTTTAAATTTAAAAGAATCAATTGATTTTGATTCAGTTTAAACTGTTTCTTATCTTCAACTGCTTTTTTGAGATAATTTTCAATTGGTTTTTTTTGTGATTTTGAACTATTTTTAAAGAAAATTTTCTAGTATTCAACTATTCTTACAAGAAATTTTGAATTGGATTTTTAAAGCTTTCAACAGAGTTTTTTTAATTTTAAAAATATTTCCATTTAAAAATAAAAAATAAACAATTGTTTTCAATTAAGAGCTGCAATTGATTATTTTTTGTGGTATTCAACTGTTTTTTTAAGATATTTTTCAATTGTTTTTTTCTTTTAATTAAATATTTTTGGTGTATTTCTGATTAGATTTTCATTAATTCAATTGTTTATCTATATTTTTAGAATATACTAATTGGTTTCTGAAAGTATTCAACTGTTTGCTGAAGTTTTTTTTTTTGTTATTCAGGAAAAATAAATAATAATAAATAATAAGAAAATGTTTAAATTGTTTTTATCAAAGTGGTTATTATCTTCAAGTAACTGAATCAACCCAATTGTTGTTATTAAATTACCAATTCAATTCAAATTTCAAATTATCAACTTTGTTTGAGATAAATTTCAATAGTTTTTTTTAAGTTTTCAACTGTGGTTTTAGGAAATTATCCTTCATTTTTTAAGTTTGAAAGAATATTTTAATATTTAATTTTTGTAATTAGGTTATCAATTGTTTTCTTTTTTGGGTTTCAACCATTTTTTAAAGACAAGTTTCGATTGGTTTTCATTTATTTAGTTTTCAAGATATTTAATTGGTTTTAATTGGTTTTTTATTAAATTAGCAATTGTTCTTTTTCATCGTCAACTGATTTTTAAAGACATTTTTCAATTGTTTTATTTTTGGTTTTGAACTATTTTTTTATATTTTCAACAGCGTTTTAAGAAAGTTTCGTTTTATTAGGTTATCAACCGTTTTATTTTTGGTTTTGAACTATTTTTAAAGAAAATTTTCAATCGTTTTCTTGTGTATTTACTTATCTATTGTTTTTCTTTTAAATTTTGAACTGCTTTAAATAATTTACAATTATTAAACCAATTTTTGAGAGAATTTTTAATTTATTTTTTTTACTGTTAATTGTTCCTTTTTGAGAAAATTTTCACTTATTTAGTTTTCAAGATATTATCATTTTTTAATTCAATTGTTTTTTAATTATGTTATCAATTATTTTTTCAATTATGTTCACAATTATTATTTCAACAGTTTTTTAAAAATAATTCTTATTCTTTTGGGTTTTGAACTGTTTTAACATTATTTTAATTTTGCGATTTTTTAAGAATAATCTCAATTGTTTAACTATTTTTTATTTTTATTTTCAAGTGTTTTTAATAGTTTTTAAATGTATTTTTAAGAGAATTTTCATTTTGATTAAGTTTTCAAGAATATTTTCAATTAAAAAAATCAATTATTTTTAATTAAGTTGTCAAATGAAATTTTTAGATTTCAAATGCTTTTTTAACATAATTTTTAATTGTTTGCAACTGTGTTTAAGATAATTTTCAATTGTTTTTTAATCTATCAACAGTGTGTTCAATAATATCTTCAATCAATAATTAATATATGCAATTATTTATTGTTTTCTATATTTCAGCCGATTTTTGAATCGTTTGTATTTATGACGTGTGTAAATTTATTTGTTTAGCACAAATAAGACTATTATTATTAAAAAAAATCAATCAAAAAAATCGATAATTTTTCAAGAAATTTTTTTATCACTTCCTTTTTAGTTTTTAACTGTTTTTCAAAGATTTTTTAATGTCGAACAATTGTTTCGCCACAGAGTGACAATTGTCAATTGTTTTTCTTGCAAAATTCTGTAAATTTCAACATTCAATTGTTTTACCTTTTTAAACGTTTTCAATTAATTTTTATAGATCGTACTAGTTTTTTTTTAGTTTACCTTATCGTTAAATTATATTGCACAAAGTGTATATCGTTAAATCTTTGTAATATTAAGAAAAGTAAAGTGAGGTTAATAAGCCTATAAAATTGTTTTAGATTTGCAGTGATGTTTAGACAAATTAATCGAATGAAAAGTTTTAAATATTAAGAGATACCTACAAATATTTGTACATAGATATCAACTCACCATGGATTTAATTATCTGAAAATATATACGAATTACAAAAAATTAAACTATTGAACATTTGAAAAAATTTAGATTTGATAAAATTACTTGAAAAAAAAAAAAAATACTAACTTGCTTTCCGGCCTATCAAAGTAATCGTATTCCAATTCCTTCTTAGATATTAGATCAGCCTCTTGAGTATTTGTTAAATCTGCAAATAAAAAAATTGTAATTTTTAATCACTTTGTGATACATCTTGAATAAAACACTTTTTTTGTTGAAATCACACTATATTTTTAAAGTGACTCAAAATTCCTTCAATACACAGGATTGGATTATTAGGTGGTAATGATCGCAACCATTTCCTTCATTCGATCAATAGCTGATATTTTTAAACTTAAAGTTTGAGTAACGAAAAAGTGTTTTATTATTAATAATTGAAAACCATTAAATCAAAATTTGTTTGAATATTTGAGTATGTGAAGAGTAATGATTACTTTATAATGAAAAACACGATCGTTTTGAGTTTTGCTTTATTTTGTAGATACTGCTACAATTGTGTCATCTATCAATCATATCTAGAAAATAAAGCTAAAGTCAAAACGATCGTGTTTTTCATTATAAGTTCATGATGAAGTTTCGCCTTATCAATCCAATAAATAATTACTTTCTTCACTGTGAAGAAAAGGATATTTTTAATTACTAATAAATTAAAATTTATTCCGCACCTGCTAATGGTGGCACCACTGACGTACTTAAATACTCGGTATTTAAGTAAGGAGGTAACTCCATGTCCTCTTCCTCTACTTCGGGTTCTAATTGTTGCGAGTCCACCATTTGCAGCCACTGCGCGTTATGATTACGGAAGCGTTCGATCTTAATCCGTTCGCCCCAGGTGGCGTTGTGCTCGGAAATCATATCCAAGCAAATATTGCACGTTTTCCTTATGGCCTTATTATTATCCTGGAGTAGATCGATTAAGTAAGCCGGCGCTTCGGTGCTGCTGATGACGTAATCAATCGAATCCGTATGCGACAGCGTCACCATGAAGACGTAGATGATCTGGAGTACGATCTCGTCGTCTTCCTGGTGGGTTTTCAGGAGGTCGATGAGACACGCCATTATGTCGGACTTGCAGAGGAGTAGTGCACAGCCCTCGTCGTGTACGGCCGTTCCTAACAAAACAATTACCTGTAAAGGACGAATAAAAATAAATATCTTTAAATCCATAAATTTCGGGATTATATAACTTGTAAGATAATATCCGGTTCGGCGTTGTTCGACTTTAGAATGTTCTTCACCCACGAGACCATCTCAAAGTGCTTGAAAATCTCAGCCCAGTCCAGGTCGGATAAGTGCAGATTAGAAAGGACACCGACGGATTCTAAGACGAAGTTTTCATTCTTCGATTCCGTAGCCGCTTTTGCTAAATCTCCTACAAATTCCTAGATAGAAAAAAAATTAAAAATTTTAATTAAATAACACTATAATGTATTGAAGTCTTTTATGTTGTAGACAATTATCTAATTTTTAGTTTAATAATACTTACTATAAAACTACTTTTTGTTGAATTATGCTCAGAAATGTTATGTATCATTTTCATCAGCAGAAAGTCTTCGTGCGCAATCGCCCTCGTCATCAAACTGTGTAGCCTACTGTTGTCCGCCATTTGCTGGGCACTGCTCGCATTCGTAGCCAAGTTTATACACAACGCCACCATTACTTGATCCACTTGATCATCGGCATTTAACAACAACATATCTGCAATCTGTAAATATTATTTTATGAGTATTGAAAAAAAAGGTTTAAATAAATAATTACTCACTAAAGAAACACAATCTGTGTAAGCAAATTGTGCCTTAACATCATCGTCATAGCTCAAATGGTACAGCAATTTAATCACAATATCTTGATGTCTGTCATCAGCTGCAAAATATAAAAAATTAAATGAATAACATAATGTTTCACCAAGTGATAAATGAAAAACAAATACAAGATAAAGAAATCAATTATTGATTGACTTGTGGCAATCACAATTGCAATCTCAGTAAAGAGGGTTTTACCTTGACCAATAATATTATTATTATTATTAACTTACATAACAATCCAACCAATTTCGGCAGTAATCCCAGTTTAACCATTTTCGAACGTAATTCATCATCAAACGACAAATTAAAAAGCAGCTTGAGTGTTAAATGCACAACATCGACATTATTACTCTGCAACAATCTAGGCAACTGATCCACCACACCAAACTCGGACATGTCGTCTTTATTGATTTGCATGATGGATAACTTTTTCAAAAACGTCAAGACCAACACCAGCAGATCCTCGTGTTCCCTCTCCAAAGCTCTGGCTAGAAGCTCGACGATATTCTTCTTCGTCATCTTCTCCTCAACGTTCTCATCCTCGGCTATGTTCAACAGCAGAAAAAACGCCACCCTCAACAGCTGCTCCTGTTTCTTAATCAGAGTCCTATACCTCTTCGCCTTCTCGGCCTCCGTCAATTGCTTTTTATCATCGATACTTTCCGTCGATTGGCTAAGATCTTCATAGACACTGCCGTCCATCACGGACTTCATGTTTACGTCGGTGAAATTCCCGGATTTAGGCCTTACTTTCTCGGGAATTCGACTCCTCGGAACCTCCGAGATGTTTACGCTATTTGAAGTCGAGGATCTTTTAAGGGAAGTCGTCGATTCTGGAATTTTTCCACCCTCCAGTTCCACCTTCCAATCATCATATCTTTGAATTTCATAACCTATTACGTTCATGCAGAGTGAACCAATCTAAAATTAATCGACGTTAAAAAATATGATCAATTAATTATCGATTTACAAACCTTATAATGAAGAATAACATGATGGAAACATGAGTATGTCGAAAAGCAGAAAAATATGAATACTAAATTTGTGCTCAACACAATGCTCTTTTTCCAATCCTCTCTTAACACCCTTGTAAGAGCACTTAATACAGTTTCTGTAACGATTAAAAAACATATTATTTACTATATTGTTATATTTTTAAGTAAAGATTCAGAAAACCCTCTAAAATGCTTTGTTTTAATACTGTATTTATTGAAAATTGTAACTTTTGTTTCAACCACAAACTCCTACAATGAAAATGACCAGTTTAAAAATCTATAATCTATTAATTGTTTTGCCACTGTATAATTTGAAAATTTTGACTATAGTTTTGATAACAAACTGTTTATTATCAAATTTCTTCTTGATCAACAGTTTGTGGCCAAAACTATAGTCATTATTTTTAAAATATATTGTGGTAAAACAAAGTTAAAAGTAATAATAATTACTCATCATCATTTTAAATTTACGAAATGTTTTCGTATTTTAAAATCATATAATTATTTTATAAATGATTTACCATTTTTAGAAAGAGATTCCAAATTTTCTGATTCCCTCGCCAGCTGCAGGATGAACATCGAAGCCCGGATTTTTTCCGGTATTCCCTCGTACAGTAGCTCAATGTATTCGTTCAGGCTGTTTATGTTCGCATCCAGGTAATCGCCTTCATTGTTCCTCGAACTGTTGTCTAAATCTGCAAATAAATAATCGATTAAAATCCACATGATAAATGCAAATATTACACACCTTTTGATGCATTCTGAAGTTTACGCTTCTTTAAGTAGAATATCGTTTGTTCCAATTCGACTAGCCTTGACGGGTGTATAAGGTCGCACTGGGCAAGGACTTCCTTTGCTAATGAATTGCAATCTGTTCGTGTGTTTAGCATAGGTAGTTCAATAATTTTCTTTAAATTCTGTAAATAAAAATGTTAAATAATTAATTTACACCTTCAATTGTATAAATAATGTAATAATTATGCGAGTATTAAAACATTCATAATGGTCACTTTGTATCCGAAATATATATCTGTGAATCTAAATAAAATTGTTTTAGTACTTATTTTAATTAATAATTATACGATTGAATGAGTAAATTTATTATTATAGCTTTTAACGCAGATTAAAACACTTTTTTACCATAAATAATGTTTATTGTTTTTATTTGTGGTTAAAACATTTTATTCAGTGTTTAATATGGATTACCACTTAGTAACGGTCACAACCATGATATCTAAGCTTTCTAATAAATTGTTGATGTATGAATAAATGAAATAAATTTACACATATATTTTTATAGGAGTTGGAAAACTTCCAAACTATAATCAAAACCTGGCAGTAATATAGCAAAATAAATTTTCTTTTATAATCAATATTATTGTATAATAGAAACTGTGTTATTTAAAATAGAAAAATAATAATTTTGGTGGTATAATTTATTACGATTATTATTATTATTATTGAACAATCACACAGTTTTAACTATTAATTGATTTGAATATAATAATGAATACCATAAATCGTAATAATCACCTGTTTCTCTCCATACAAAACAGCCTCGTTGTGTCCCAATATCTGCACTTCCAGTTCATAATTCAAGACGATGGCACTCTGGCTGGGGTGGACGTCGAGCGTTCCGGGCCTCCGATCCCTAAAAAATAAACGTACAACCACCGCGTTAACGCCGAATAATAAACTGTTGTTCCATTTTTGGGGCGAAAACATGAATCATCCTACTCACGTCCTCATGAATTTCGCATCCTCCGGTTCCATACTGCCGAACAGCTTGTTGCTTAAGTAAATCAAATAACTTATCACTAATATTACACTTATAAGCGTACAGGACACATTAACAATTGTTAATATTAACATGCAATGCAAAATGATGCGAAATTAAATACACGCATCTTCGTTTTGACGTTTCGATGACATTACATATGACATCACACTGTGTTATTATAAATCTAATTGATTCTTCAGTTAATATACAATCCGAGATAATTACACGTTTGTACAATACTTTCGCAGTCTGATTGATACGTATTTTATATTTTAAATAAATTTTTTCTTATTTTTAATTTAAGTACCATCTATGTTTCAATAATAAAAGTGTTAAATAATCAATTCAATTAAATTACAGTAAACTATATCATAATTACAGGTTACAATTGCAGTATCCTATTATTTAATAGTATTAATATTGAACATTAGATGTCACTTATAAAAGATAACTTTATTATCGACGTTGTTTATAGTTAACAATTTAAACACTAGATGTTACTTATAGAAGTAATCTATATTATACATTAATAAATAAAATATAGATGTCGTTTAAAAAAGTAATCTACATTATCGACATTAACAAAATTAAACGTCAGATGACGCTTATAAAATGAACTTTACCCGCATTATCATAAACTTAAATTTGTATGCGTTATTGAATTTATATTAATAAAAAACGGGGTTATTATTAACTTAAATGCTAAAATAAGACACTTTTTAATGTTTTACACCATAATTAAGTATAAAACATTGAATGCTTTTCTTGTCTTTCCATGAAAATTAACTAACACGTAATAGGGATTACCACTGTATCTTTATAAACTAAAAATTAATAAATAATACAAAATTTATTACTTTATATTGTGCTTAATATACAAAAAAATTTACAATCCTAATTCAGACTTAAATAAACATCTAGTTTTGAACATAACCTATTGCACAGGAGAATAAGTATGTTGTTAATCGTAATATTCGGGATTATCATCATCATCATCATTGTATTCATCGCAATACAAGTTCTCCGGCTTCTCCTTGTACCTGGCCTTGAAGCGCGCGTATCTCTCCCCGTACCTGTTCACGTCCGTATCATCGATCTCCTCTTCGAATCCCGCCCCTTCACTGTCGATGCTGTAGACGAAACCCTCCTCACCATCGTCACTGGAAAGATCCTCTTCTGGATCTAACGTCATCTTATTCATAGCCGCCAGCATGTCCTCTTCCGTTATACTAGTCTCATCCTCATCCGGATAATCATTCCTCCAATTGTTTTCATCATTGGAATCATCAGAATCCTCATCAGTATCTGGAGCGTTGTTTTCAAATACTAATTCCTCATTAACTGGATATACTCTAGAAAATAATAAATCAAAAATTAAAACAATAATAATAATAATATAATAAACAGCTTTACAAAAATTAAACACAATAATTACTTTGTTTTGTATAACAGTTATTTATTCACAGTTTAAATAAATAACTGTTATACAAAACAAAGTAATTATTATGTTTAATTTGTGATTAAAATGTATAACGAAGTAGAAGCCTAGTCAATGAATTAAACAGCTTTATTTTTTAGCAATGTCCTATAAATAATAAAAAGATAATTTGAAGTAAAGAAAATAATTTAAAACATTGTATTTCATTTTTTTTAATACACAACAAACAAATAATATTTTTTGGTAAAGGTTATAATTTAATTTCTCTTAAAAATAGATTTTTTTGAAATTAACTATATCATCTAATTATTCACGATATTTACATACCCAATCAGATCTTGTTCATATACTTCGCCCAAATCATCCGAGCTTGTGTAATAAACATCATACACATATTTCGAACTATCTTTGTCGTCCTTCTTCTCTTCATTAGCCTCGATGTCGACAATTGTTATAGGAACTTCTTCGGCGGTTTCCTTGTGCGCATTTTCACTGATCGATCTGTGCAGACTGACCACACGGTATCTATTTTGCTTGGAAGATTCTAAAATTTGTTCGCGGATTTTCTCCTTTATGTCTGTGAGATGGCGTTTATAGTTTTCTTCAATATCCGTCTTCAGTGGTTTATTTATGTGCTTGAAGATATCATCTTCCTAAAATATAATAATCAATCATGTATCATTTTTATTACTTTATTCACTAATAAAAATAATAATGGCGACCGTTACTACACGATAGTTGATTTCAATAAAAGAATAAGGCACCAAAATTTTGGTATAAAAGTGTCATTTTTTCCCATATGTATGTACTCTTGAGTTATGTGAAGATTATTAAATCAGCGAAGAAAGGAATTTAACTGTGTTTTTATTATTTTTTCCCATAGTAGATTCACATATGTGAACCATTATATCTTTTTCTTGCTTATTAAACACATAAAAAGTAGCTATATTTGAATAACTAATTGATTTAATTATACGTTATATGTTTCTTTAATTTTATTGTATAATATATAATAATGAAACATGGAAATTGTAGAAAAACATTATGAAAAAAAGTAATTATTTTTATATAAGAAAATATTGCATAAAATAAAATCTGCATGATATTTAGCATTTATCATTAAAAAATATGCAAGTAGCTTTAAATTCTCATATTTTAATAGAAAAATCTACCTGATTTTGGATGGTTCCTGCGAAGGTTAGTACAGCCGACAGTGATGGTTCGTTTTGAGTTATTTCCTCAGTTTTTCTTCGTTTGCAGTTCAACACAAGTGCGTCTGCAGGTTCTTCATCGCATCGACGTTTAATTCTTATAATAGCAGACATTATTCACAAATAAGCGTTATTAAAATAAGCCTGATTAAACTCTTGATTTTCTAACCTATAAAAACAATGACGGTTGTTACAGTGGTACCCAAAATGTTTATAACACAAACTAAGAATTAATATCAACTTAAATTCTTTAAAATTATTATGCTTATGTAATTGGAATAATTAAATTTATCATATTTGTTTACATTTAAAATTTAATTCGGTGCTAATTAACTGAGTGAGGTAATATTTAGATTATAAATTACGACATATCCGATAATTGACTACTTTGACAATTGGTAAACCTGTAATCAGCTGTCGGCGATGTCTGTGTTGTTGAGTTCACGTTGAGTTACCGAGCCGAATTCCCAAAATAACACGATGCCACCAAGGGCCCTTCGAAAGCCCACGATGTGCTAACGTCGGGCCTGAAGACCACCACCAAATTCCTAGTCTAGTCAGCCACCCAGTCATTACATAACCTCGCCATAATCATTTTCAATTATCTCCTACTAAAATATGGAGCCCTGCCACAGCTGAAACATCAAAATGAACTCTGTGTTTGTGGAAAAGGCCAAAGTCTACATTGATGATTTTAATTGGAGAGAGTTTGCATGCGGGTGGAGCGCAGCCCTTATTAACATCACCCTAACATACCCTGTATATAAAATCATCTTTCGACAGGTAAACAATCCAACAGATTAATTATTTTGAGTTGTCTAATATTTTTTTTAGATGCTAGAAGGAATATCAGCATTAAATGCGATTAAACAATTGCACAATGAAGGGCTATATTTTTTATATCGTGGTATGTTGCCCCCACTTGCTCAAAAGACAGTTTCCCTATCAATCATGTTTGGAGTGTATGAGGAAGTGCGACGACCCTTAATTGCTAATGGTGTGAATCCGTACGTAGCAAAAACAGCTGGAGGAATAGTAGCCGGATCAATTGAAGCAATACTAATGCCATTCGAACGAATACAAACCCTTTTAGCCAGTTCCAATTATCACAATAGCTTCAGAAACACGTACCATGCATTTCGGGTGGTTGGTTTGGAATACGGTTTCAAAGAATATTACAGAGGATTAGTGCCAATACTTTTAAGAAACGGACCATCGAACGTCCTCTTCTTCATAATCCGCGATGAAGTACAAATAAGGCTGCCGAAGCACGAGTCCTGGATGCACAGGAATGTAAACGAATTCGTAACAGGTGCCGTAATAGGTGCTTGTTTATCGAGCATTTTTTACCCACTCAACGTGCTAAAAGTCGCAACACAGAGCCAATTGGGCGGCCCGTTCCCCAGCATCGTCGACATATTCATGCAGGTTTACAAGGAGAGAGGTGGAAAGCTGAGGTACATTTATCGCGGTGTACAGTCCAATTGTTTTAGGGCCTTCCTGAGCTGGGGGGTCTTAAACGCCGCCTACGAAAACATGAAGAAGGTGTTTTATTAAGTGTAAAACTTGTTCCTTATAGTCCACGCGCGCATTTTGTGTATAAATTAGTTTTAATGAGATATTTTATTTTTGTTAATTATTTTAATGTACAAAACAAAAATTATTGGTAAATTCATTACAACAATTCAAGTCTGTATTGTGTGTGGAGTATGTGTGATATTCATTCCCACTCATTTGTTATTATAGTACAATAAATTATCTGTGTTTTATTGGTTTATTTCTTTTATTCAAGTAATTACTATTGATTTATTTATATTTAAAAAAACAATTGTTTTTTAATAAACAAATTAATTATTTAACAATGCATTTGTTTATATTTATAAAAAAAACAATTGAAATAATAAGTCACCTGAATTTATAAAAAAGTTAAGTGTTTTCTTTATTTAATAAGTCACTTGTTTTTAAATAATTTATTTTTTATTATAGAATGCAAGAATAACCTAGTATCAGAGGTAATAAGGATTTGAGTAAATGAAAAACACTGGAAAGGAGTTACTGAATGTAATAAAGAAATAATTTAAAAAAATAGTAATTAGATGTAAACAAAACAAATTTTGTTATGAAGTGTTTTTGTTTTTACAAACTACACTGTTTTGTTTTGAAGTATTTTATAAAAAATAGTTATTGAAGTGAAATAAATTCTTTATCATCATAAGCAGTTCTTATCGGCTATTAAGTAAGTTTTTATCAGTCTTTAAATTACTGGAACATCCTGTAAATAACAATTTTTTTTCTTTTTATCAGTGGTGTCAAAAATCTAACCTAAAATTTATGTAACCCGGCGAAGATGACCTCCGAGTGCATTTTAACCGAAGTGTCTTCAAACAAAGTGTTTGGTGGCACGCAAAAGGTCTACAGTCATGAGTCGAAAGAAGTGGGCTGTAAAATGACCTTTGGAGTCTACTTTCCTCCGCAGGCGAAGGAAGCCAAATGTCCCGTCATTTACTGGTTGTCGGGGCTGACGTGTTCCGAAGCTAATTTTATTCAAAAAGCAGGAGCTCAAAGGTAGTGGACAGAAACGTAGATTTGGAAATATTTAATTTATTTTTAATGATGTATAGATATGCAGCCGAACACGGTGTTATCATAGTAAATCCAGACACTTCACCAAGAGGGTTAAACTTGCCGGGAGATTCGGAATCATGGGATTTCGGTGTGGGAGCAGGATTTTATGTAAACGCCACCGAAGACCCATGGAAGAAAAACTATCGAATGTTTGATTATGTCAATGTCGAGTTGATGGCAATTGTTAATGCTAATTTTAACGTTGCTGAAGGAAAACAAGCAATTATGGGACATAGGTATTCATTTAGTGCATTTACTTGTGTTTTTACCTTAATTTTATTATTAAGGGAGATAATAATAATTTTAAAGTCAGGAAATATTTATTTTATTAATTATAGCATGGGAGGACATGGTGCTTTAATATGTGCATTAAAAAATCCCGGCCTTTATAAATCCGTCTCTGCATTCGCTCCAATTTCAAACCCAATGGAGTGCCCCTGGGGTGTGAAAGCATTAACCGGTTATCTAGGGCCAAAATCGTCTGCTTGGAACGAGTGGGACGCTACAGAGTTGGCCAAGAAGTATAACGGACCACCAATTGTACTTTTCATAGATCAAGTAAGAATAAAATTATTTACTATCTGAATTGTCTAATAAAACAATTTAATGCATTTAATCGAATTCATATAATCTTGATGTTTTTAATCCCTTTTTTTAGGGTAGTGATGATAAATTTTATAAAGAACAACAACTCTTGCCTGAAAACCTTATAAAGGCCTGCACTAATGGAAACGTATCGACGATTCTCAATATGAGGGAAGGATACGATCACAGCTACTTCTACATTTCAACCTATATTGGTGAACACATCGCATACCATGCCAAAATCCTTAAAAATTAATTCCTACACAAATAAAAATATTTTATTTTTATATGCCAAAATAAACCTTGTCTTGATAGACACATAAAAAATATAGATATTAACAATTAAATAATAACATCCTCAATAAATAAACTAATTTTTTTTTTTTTAAATTAAATATTCCAGTTAATAATTTTAATTGATTCAATGAAATTTTCATAAGGACTTTAATATATTTTAAAAATTTACTCCATTAAGTTTAAATTTTAAATATAAGCTTATGTTTATTAAATAATCAATAGTAATAAAATATACATCATCACGAATGTAATAAAACCCTGATATATATTTTCACAATCACAAATGGCTATTTACACAAAATAAATTAAATTCGGTTGTACTATTTGATAGCGCCTCGTAGTTCATGCCAGTACTGTAGAATCGGATCACGTTTTTGCCATATGTATTCGTTACCCCAACATGCCCAAGCACTAAAACAAATACATGTTAAATATATTAACGAAGAACTTAAATAAATAGGATTTACATTCCACAAGCTGCTCCACCTAAATGTGCGGCGTGATCAAACAACTTCCATCCTAATATCACACCAGCTGTGTCTAATCCAACAATAACTTTAATTGCCTAAAAATAATACATATATCTAAAGAGTTAAACTTTTTGGTGCCGAAAACTAAACCAATTTTTGATTGTTTTATGATCAAAACATTAATTTTTAATTTTGTTAAACTTTTTAAATAAAACAAATAGTCCAAGTAAAATTGGTAGTATCATTTTACACAGTAATTAACAAGCTAAATATATAAAAACTGCAGTCATGCAGAATAAAAATAAAATTGTAATACAAACAAAATTACTTGTATTATTTGTTTAATTTATAAATTACTTACAGATCCGGCTGAAAATGTTAGGAACGGTAGTAAAATTATTCCTAACTTAGTATCTGGATATTGAGTACAGACATAACCGAGAATCGCCATGATTGCTCCAGACTGAAACAAAAATGTTAATTAAGTAAAACCGAGTTTATTCCTTACTTTCCTTATAAAGGAATTGATTTGGTAATTGAAAACAATTCAAACAGATTTATAAGTGAAAAAAACTTACAGCTCCAAGGGATAATCCGGGCTGTCTGGTTATTGTTTTATGTAAGTAACTAGTAAAACTCGAGATGACGCCCGCACTCAAATATAAAGCTAAAAATTGTTCCTTTCCTAATGTAGCAACTGCTCCTATAATCAAAAATCAAATTCATACAGATAAATATAGCTTGAATTCAATTAAAACAATCTAATAAATAATAATTTACCTGTACTGAAACTATGCAGCACATACATGTTTGCGAGCAAATGAAATAGAGAATAGTGACTGAAAGTGGACAACAACATGGGCCAGCAGACGCTCGAACTGCCCGGATTCGAACAGAAATATTTCAACATTGTCGGCTGGAATCTGGGGACGCGCCACGCAGCAAAAACCAGAACGTTTAGGAAGCAGATAGGCACAAAAACTTTTTCTCCTGGTGTTAAGCTGTTCCACCACTTATTGATTTCTCTTCTATATTGTCCCTAATAAAAAGAAAATATTTTAATTATTAAGAAAATGATTAACAATAAATTTATTAGTAAATAAATTATGAGGTTAAGAAAATGATTTATTAGTATTAAAAACCTATAATGTTAGTACGAAAAACATACCAATACATGTACCTGTTTCTGCATGAAACCAACTGGTCGTTTTAACATTTCCAAAGCGTGCGATCTCATATTCTCATAATGCCATATCACAGCACCACCAAAACATCCCGTACTGAACTGAAACGTAAACCTACAATTAAAATTAATTTAAAAGTGGTATCCACCACATGTTTATCCATCAAATTGCTTATATTAAACTTGATTAATTAATAACTCGTACTTACTAAAACTGTAAACCCGAATGGTTTCCACAACGAATTCATCGTGATATTATTCGCGTTTACGATAGCGTTTCCGAACGGTTGCATTGAATCCGACGGTTCGGGCTTTGGGGAATTATCCGCCCTCCGCTTGAAGTGCCTAATATTCGACCGGGGTTTATCCAACAGCCTGGGATTACGAAGGAAGACATGACCCTTGTTCGAGCTGCAATGTGTTTCAAGTTACAACAGCTTAACAACTGGTTAACGACTCACCAAAACTCGCCCAATCTGAACATCCTGCTCAAAGCCATGATTTTAATGGTTTAATTTTGGCATTTATATCCTAACCGAATATTCGTCGAGCAATTTCCCCGACATTTTCGAAACTGCACTGAAGTCGGCCGCGGATATGTTTAATTATCAGAATTTCGCCACGTCGAATCGAAATGAAAAATATAAAGGTTGATTCATAGCATTTAATTATGATTGAAATATTTCAATTAACGATTACAGTCTAATTAAAAGTAATAACTAAATCAAGTAAATGTTATATAAAAGACAAAAATTTATTGATAATGGTATTATTCGATTTAACATTTTTGATAATAATTTGTGCAATCGCAAGGTATTTTATCAGTTTTGGCATCGCATAGATCGAATCTATCCCTTGAACATTTATCAAGGTCATCGGCGAATTTGACCTGTTTGATTCTGCATGCACCTTTTGGTAATTCCACCGGTTGCACCATTATAGGCGACCTTTCTTCCACCCTCTCCTCGGGTTCGTTCTGATTGATTCCGATAGGTCTGGGCACCTGACAAGGAGGCTCGATGTTTTGCATGCACACGGCTTTATGTCGGCGCAAGATTTCGTCGTAATGCTTCTGCATCGCCTCTTCGGGGGTGTCGATGTGTTTCGGCGTAAACTCGGAGTAGTCTGGCATGTCTGAACAGTCGGTGGGTTTAACGTCGCCAATTCTTACAGGGTACCGGCATTCGGTGTTAACAGGTTTAATTCCGTACGGTGGTACGTTGCTGGTGTGCTTCATCGATTCTTCATATTCCGCTACGATTTCAGCTTTCTTTCGTTTTTCGTATTCAGGATCGTAATCGTCTCCGCCTATCTTCACAGCTTCTAAACATTTTTCCATTTCTGTTGTTGTCCTTTCCAAATCTCTACCTGAAATATCAACAGAAAAAAATGTTGTTATATAACATATTGCTAAATAAAGATTATTATTATTATATTATTATTACAATAAGTACCTAATGCGATAATTGTGAAGAAAAATATGTGTATAATATTACCAATAGCATCTCTAGTTGCTTTTTTCTCAGCTTCAAGATTTTCATCGACTTGTTCCTGCAGATCATCAGCGAGTAAACCTTGGTTGTACATGTAATTCCTCATATTTTCAATAACTTCGCAAGTGAATTTTTCAGGATTCTCTTGCATATATCTGTAAACGTATAGGTCGGCGCCGGTGATGATGAAACGTTGCTCGAAAACGGAAATAACCGCTCCGATGTAGAAATCCATTGGGGTGTAATAATCTGGATTTAATGGATCACTTCCAGGTTTAACGAGCATTCTGCTGCTAAGATACATTCCACCTATACAAAAGTGTTTTTTGCTTCAAAAGAATCATAATTTTAATCATTTATCTTACCAAGAATTCCTGAATTAGTAATTCGTGGCTCCATAATTTTAACCGTTCCATCACCTAGACTGTAATTCATGACGAATCTTCTAATCGTATCTTCGGGATGCACCGCGTCGAATTTCATCTCGTACCTTAGATATTTATTGGCGTTGGTTATCTGTTTGATGACGTCCTTTCTCGGCGGTGTTGGGATCATACGTAAAGTACTCTGGAGTGAATCTTCAAGGGTGCCGATACCTATATGGGGTGGCATTTGGCGTTTAATCTCAGGTTTAGGTTTTGGTTTGATGTCGATGGCCGGCGGTTGTTCGTAATTCAACATTTTCTTGAAGTAATTCCTGGTGAAATTATCACAATCATAAATCAACATTCTACGGCCTAGAACGAAAATGGTTTCCCCAATACGGAAATCTTTCGGTTGATAATATTCAGTGACTTCAGCGTCGGTTAACTCCAAATATATAGAAGGATAATCGATTGGGCGTTGTGTCCATATCTACAATATTGATTATGATTTATATTATTTATAATCGTTATTATAATACCTTTGGAAGTTTAGTTTTTCTTAACAATAGTGGAAACGGATCTCTTCCTTCATTATCCTGCATAACTTCTTTAACGGCAACGTTATCATTAGCTAGGAAGTAGAGTATTTCGTATGGTCGGATTTCTCCATACTCGCTGTCGCGATCATCCCAAAGGGCATTGAATCTGTAAGGTGTGGTGTTAAACACATTCTTATAACTGATTGGATTATTTACTTTAAAATCTTGCGGTCGTATTCTAAAAATCTTCTGAATGTATCATCAGCGGGTGGGGTTTTATGGACGTGCGTTTTTGAGTTAAAAACACGTTCTTGTGTGCAAGGATCTGGAGGCATTCTTTCGACGCCTCCTAAAACGACACCTTGGCTTTTTAAATATTCCTAAAAAAACTTATAATTACTTTAAAGTTATAATTATTTTGAATTAAGGCTTTACTTTAGTGAACGCATCGCAATCAACGATGTGATAAACAATTCCGTAGATGCATACGTCCATTCCGACGTTAAGATCTTTCCAATGCCAGAAATCACCTCTTGTGTTTTTAGGTATTTTATCACGCCTGACTAGTCTACCCTGGTCGTAACCAGCGTTCTAAAAATTATAACTTTAACGATGAATACTTATAATTATTAAAACCGTACCAATGTTCTAGGTTCGATAATTGTAATAGTATCATCCTCCAGGAAGTAAATTATCTTCACCTGTCGCACCCTGTAATACTCCAGCGGGGATTCAACGACGCTCTGTTTGAAGAAGGCGAAGAACGTGATGCATTTCTTATCGTAAAGGGCGAAATTGGGCACGAACAATGGTGGCGGTTTCGTCCTGCACCTGCCATAAGTCAGCGTGGGGTCGTAATGCAGCGGATCTAGTTTCTTCACGTAACCCACGGAATTCTCGTCCAGTTCCGTGTTGCCCGGACCAGAAAAGTTACGATTCGCATAGTTGTAACCGTTCACGCAGGTAAACGTCTGACTCAGGTGAAAACGTTGTTGCTAAGAGATTATGAAATTATATTAATGCCGTTATTACGCAGATATAATTACTTACGGTAGGATCTTTAAAATTATATCCTGGTAATTTCGGCAGTCCAGCCATAATTGAACGCACGGTAAAAATTGTATTTTATGATTCCTCCCGATTGACATAACATCGTGTGTTGCCGGGCAACACTCGATGTTTGGTCGTTAATTAAAGGAAAATTAGTTTAGGCTAAAAATAATAATTAATATCAAATAAAATGATTAAAACTGAAGTTAGTCTGGCAATCAGGAAATGTTAACTCAGAATTAAAAATGTAAACACAATTGTGAGCCAAGAATTATTCTTTAGGCGTGTAAATGACTCCTTATACTATATAAAAGAACAAATTACATCCTTGAAAAGGAATATATATGTATTTTTTGTTTTGTAGATATTAAGACTAATTTTTACTACAGCTTTCAAATGTAACTTGAAAACAGTTGGCATACGTACAAAAGTTAATCAAAATTCAACACAGAAAATGATTTTTTTTAAATACAATTAAGACGTGTAATTTGAAAATAACTTTAATCGGCCTTAGAAACTATCTTATCCAGTAATAAAAAATGTTTACTATTAATCGAATAAAGTAATACAGATAGTTACATATGAAAAAAAAAAGAGTTTAAATAAACATGTGAAACAATCATATCAGTTATTTATCACTTTCAGAACAAACGAAACTAAATCACTGGTACAAAAATCTATAAGAAAAATTTTACTTCTTGGACTTCTTGGACTTGTGCCTGTCGCTACTGCTGTCGCTGCGACTCCTCTTTTTGTCGTTCGAGCTGGACGACCGGTGCTTGTCCTTGTCCTTGGACTTGGTCGGCGAGTCCTTTTTCGGGCTGCTTTTCGAGTGGTGGTGGCTCTTCGAGGAATGTCTGTCTTTGTCGCGCGAACTGTTGTGTTTGTCGCGGGAACTACTGTGGTGTTTATCACGCGAACTGTTGTGTTTATCTTTACTGCTGCTGTGCTTATCTCTGCCGCTACCGTGTTTATCCCTCGAACTGTTGTGTTTATCTTTGCTGCCGTGCTTGCTCGACGAGTGCTTACTGCTGTGTTTGTCGCGACTGGAAAATTTATCACCTTTCTTACTCCTCTTCGGGTCGATCTCTTCACCCCTGTATTCGCCACGTTCACGGTCCTCCTCAGCCGCCTCACGTTCCAGATCCGACCAATCTTTACCAGACTCTTCATCACTCCCTTAATTACAAACACAAAAAATTTAAATATCAGTTTAGTGCATTAAATTGCTTAATAACTAAAAAAAACGATGGAGGAAATTAATATTATATGTATGTATCAATATATTTAATTACCCAGTGATTCTTCAGATGCGTCGTCACTCTCCGTGTCGCCTTCAGAATACTCCGAGTCCTCTTCACTCTCTTCAGAGAAAGATCCGGCGTCGCTCGGTTCGTAAGCGTCATCCTCATCCTCGGAATCCTCTTCCGCCGCCTTTTCCTCCTCGTCGGACTCGGGATCCAAAAACGTCCAGCCGCCGCTCTCGAAGAAGCCCTCTGGGTCGTCGGTGATGGTTTTCATAATCTTTGCCCAATTCAACGATTGCACACCTTCAGAATATCTAAACGGAATTTTTGTATGATTAAAAATGTAGCCTATTTAAAAAACTATTCATTTACCTTATATCGCATGAGTTCAACCATTCCTTAACATGGTCCAGCATGTTCATCGGAATGGCGTTCACCATCGCCGTTCGCCTCGTGTAATCCTTGAAGACGAAAACCATGTCAAAGTTCTTCAAGTGGAACTGCACCCTCTCGTAGTGCACGAGCTCGACGTCCTCCAGCGTAATGACGAACGGTGGCCATTCTGTCAGGTTCACCAAACAGCCGGAAGTCGGCTGCAGCAGCACTGTCGATCTGAACGGCGCGCCGGGGAATCCCAACTCCCTGAACGGCGTATCGAATTCGATCTCCTGTTTCGTCATTGCTTCAACCTATAATTAAGGAAAACAGCATTTAATAATGCAAATAAAATCTTTTTAATTGTTATAACCAACAAAACAACATATATTTAAATTGGTTAGGAACTTTATCAAATGATAAATAAGCATCCAACATATTAAATTGGTTAATATAATTTTAAAATAGGACTAGTAATAAACAAAGATTATATGACTCACGTATGACAATGAAAAATAGGCAATAACAAAGATTCAATGTATGGAACATTTTTATTTGTTACGGCTTTTTTCCTTTCTCACCTTTTCACAGAAACTTTTGAACGCCGTTTTTAGTTTGTGCCTGAGCTCGCGTTCAGACTGCTCCGCGGCCAGATCGTCTCTGTCGTGCATGTGCTGGTGTTTCCCTAAATCCGTGGTGATTTCACCGACCTCCGTGTAGAACTGCACGTCCACATGCTTCTTCTTTCCGAACATTATGGCGTGCTTGAGGTGGAAGTGCAGCAGGATGATCATCTCACCATCACACGGTTGGAAGAAGGCATTCTTTATGTTGTTGTACAAGATATCAACCTGTAAATTTAAAATGTGAGCACAATTTCAAACATGAAAATATTATAAAAAAAAGTTGAATTTCTGTTTTCCCGTCAATAACATCAATAGTTTTGAACTAATTTGGATCTTATTAGTGTAATATACAAAAAAAATTGATGTTTTTAAAGATTAATTCCCTTAGACCTAGTAATAGTTCAAAATGTTTCATTAAGTATCATGTGAGAAAGTCATTCAAGAAAGATTAGTTTCCTATGATGTTTGTTGTTTAATATTGAATACTTTTTGTTTTCGAATGCTGGCACACAAACAATTTGATTATCTCACCTTATCACCACGCACAGACGTATATCTGAAACCGTTCCCGTGTGCCTCCAGCGATCCAGTCATTCGTTTCGTGACAATGTTCGGCCTGATGTACAAGTCTTTAAGTTTGGGATTACCCTTGTTTTGGGATAGCACAAGCGTATCTTGCTTGACCAGATCCTCCTTTTCACGTTCTTCAGCTTCTCTAGTTTTGAATTTTCTTTGGACCTACAGAATAATCAGATTAGTCAAGTAAAAATATAATGTGTTGAAGGAAATCCATTTTTTAATTGGTTATATAAATAAATTGTATAGGGATTAGGTTGTAAAATAATTGGTAGTACAACCTAATCCCCATACAATTTATTTAATTTAAAAATATAATGTTTTATTGTGAAATAAAAATCGGGTTTACACTGCCATAGTTTCGATCCTTTCAAATCATCACCAATAATGAAGAGTTTAATAAAATAATAATCAATAAATTCTTCTTGTATGCTCTATACAATCTGTAAACATTTAATCTTTATTTAAACTTAATTATGTAAGATATAAGCAAAATAAACATACAATATTAAAAGAAATGTAATTTTAACACCAAAGGTTGGAGTTGATACTTAAAGATGATTTTTTACTTAAATATGAAACCTCTCTTCCACTGATTCATAGTAAATCTTTGATTATATACATTTATTTGCTTATTTTCCCTTTATTTGGCTAAATAATCCAATTTGGTAATTTTGACATTTTTAATAATCAATTGTTATCGTTAAAATTTACCTCTCCATCTAATTTGGTCATTTTGACATATAACTATAATCAATAATATCAATTGTTAAAATTATTAATTACCTCTTTAATTAGACGAAAAGCTGTATTTAAATTCGACGAAGGCGGCGAAATTTCACCAGGCTCCTTAGTATTAGTACTCCTGTAAGTAACTTCCTTAACAAACGTGGCGTCCGGTTGTTGGTAAGTGCCACCTTCGTTCTTCCCCATCGTCGAACCAGGATGGAAAAAGTTAATACGTAAATAAGTGTAGTCGCCCTCGACGCTCTGAGATATATTTTTAATGGTGCTGATGTGGAACGGAACCGGAATACCGTAAATAGGCAGGATGACAGTCTCGTATTTTTGATCCACGTACAATTTGAGCTCCTTCACCTCGGGCACTTGCGGCATCTGGTTGACACTTTTATAAGAAACAGTGTTTTTCCTCACTTTCTCCACATCCTTCGCGCCGCTCTGTTTGGCCAGACGTTCCTTTGCCTTCTCATTCAGAGCAATCGCCAATTCCTTCTGATGCTCTTTTCGTTTTTCTTCTGATGTATGTTCTGACCTTAACTTAGACTCAATCACCGCCGTTCGTTTACCCCTGCCCATTATCTCAGGCTTTGGTGTGTTTTCCTTTTCCTCCTCATTATCCTCCTCTTCAGACTCATCCCTCAAGAAAATCCCAATGTTTTTCAGCTTCTTCTTAGATACAGTCAGGACAACAGCCGGTGAACCATCATTAACCAATACAGTATCACCGATAAACAGTGCATAAACCTTAGCCTCCTTTTCGGAAGCATCTTTATTTTGCAAGTTATTAAATCCCATATTTATATTAAAAACCATACCCTTTTTAGCGACCGCCGAAGTTTTCGGGGCAATTGCAAGTGTGGTTTCTTTAAATTCAATACCCGTTGCAAAACCGAACGTTTTTGTCATATGTTCTAAAAGGTTGGGTTTTTCTTTTTTCACATAAGCATGACCCGCTTCATAAACATCACTGAGTTTTGTGCCGGCCGTTAATTTCTTAAGTATTTCTTCTTCTAAATTCAGTAGGAAGTTATAATTCGCTTGCATAACTTCTGAAGGATTCACGAGTAAAGTCCTGGCGATATTTGAACAATAAGATTTATACCTGGCGCCTAGTGAACATATAATTGCGCCAAAGTGTAGAGTATTTTTATCTGTAATAGCACTAAATTTAAGATTGTAGTTTCCTCCTGATTGTATAATGGCCGGATAGCACATATCAATCTGGCTTATATCTACTCCGCTAACATACTTTTTATCTGTGATTGCGGATTCGACTCCTTCAGATAGTTTACTGTGCTTTACTTTTTTATCAGAGTCAATAATCTCCATTATTTGATCTTTCAAAAACTTGGTAAATACATCTACACTTACCATGCAGGCCTTTTTTATAGTTACTAATTCGGATTCCTCTTTAGGAGCCATAATGTAACCGATTGCAGCACTGACATCCTTTATCTCAAAGTTTTCCTTTTTGAATGTGGCCCTCCAAGAGTCCACAAACTCGCCAGGGTAGTTTTCCTTCGGAAACATGCCAACAGTTTTACCATTTTTACTGCCTTTGATAGCATCGATGAGGGTCTTGAAGTTGGCCTCGTATTTATTAGTACGGTCCCTTACCAGGAGCTTCACCGAGATGCCCGAATCTTCCTTGGTTTCAGCCTGCTTGAGGAAGTCTATTTTCTTTTTACTGGCCAGAAAGTACACTGTGTTTTCGGTGAAGACCATCACCGTGTCGGTGAGTTCGTATCCGAAGAGCCATGTTTGCAGCGAGCCGGACTTGCTGTAGACGATATCCTTGTCGTCACCGACGGCGGTTACAAGACAGTCCATTTTGGATAGGCCATTTTCGCCCTCGGTCTTCTGCCAGGCGGAATAGAGCCGCTTCAGGCGGCGGTGGAACGTCTCTTTGTCCAAGCTTATGTTCGCCATTGCTTCCGGAAAACACGAATAGCGTAAATGTTCAGGGCGATGGCATGGATGCGGCGTTTTTCGACACAGTGGAAAGGCGCGAGAATGTGCGTCTTCTTCCTTTTGCGCAACAACAGGCTGTCAAAATAATGTCAGCGCGCGCGACTGTTTTTACAGTGTTGACGTTATTTCACCTACAGAAAAATTATTATTATTTAAAAAAAAATACATTAAACTCTTATTACGACTTAAAATGTGATAAAAATAATAATTACTTTATATTAATTGAGTTGAAAATATTAAACACTTTTTTTTTTAAATTTATATAATATATAATAATTCATTTCAAATAATTAAATGTTTAATCCGTTACCATCGTATATATTATTAAAGCAATTGTTGAATTATTTGGAACTTTAACATAACCTCAATTTGCTTATCGGTTAACATTTATTTGTATTGATAAGGAATACCATTACAATTGGTTTTTAATATAAGTAGAAACTATTAGTAGCTTATGATGTAGATATTACTTACCGTGTTTACGGAAATAAACACAACAATTATTTTAAAAATTATTTTTTTGGGACAAATAAATTTAAAACAAAATATATTATCATTTTCAATTAGATGAAGTTAGTTACATTACAATGTAAACACAGCAAGGTGGTATTGTTTGTATAGGTTAGACAAATGAATTATTTATGCAATATTTTTTTAATTTTATAACGCTTTATTTATAATATTATATTTAAAATCGTACTTAATTAATTCCAGATTAGAAAATTTATACGTAATTGATGTTTACTGGCTTAAAATGAGTAAATTAAAATTAACTTGTTATGGAACAAGTATTATAATTGTAATTTTTCGCAATAATTCTGGTGTACTACACAAGTAAGTATTGATTATATACGTTTAATGTGCAGAGGAATACTTTCATATATTAAATTTTAAAAGTTATTATGGTTAAGGTATGTATACAATAATAAATTAAATACCACTTAAAATTCGTTATATTGTTAGTATCTGCTGATTATTCATATTAACAATTTATAATTTATGAAAAATATCGAATTTTAAAACTATAAATCATAGATAAATTATTTAAGAGATTACAAGTAGTGACACCTTGTGACAACATTGGTAATTATATTTAGAAACAATTTCTAACGCATAAAATGCCGATAAGGTAAATAATTTAAGCAAATTGTTAATATAAAAATTAATTGGGCCTATTAATTATAAAAAAATTAAATGAATTTACATTTTTAACTCAGCCTGTACTCTTACATTTAACCGAATTTTTCGAGTCAACTTTTCGCATTTCGATACGTCGAAACATCACTGGGTTTTATTTGTCATATGATTTTGACAATTATCTTGTGATTATTTACAAAATGGGCGAGCAAGCAGTTCACCTACAGGAGGATATCGAGAACGGGATGAACGGTGAAGAACACGAAAACTCTGATGAGGATATGAGCGAAAACGAGGATGACATGTCACAGGAAGGTAAATACGAGTGTTTTCGAGGTCTCACTTTGGTGAAATTTTGCTCTATATTTATCTGTACCTTCACAGTGTCAAATACTAATTAATATAATTCAAAAAAATAGTACAAAGGATGTTGTTGGCCTAGATTTATCTGTTCTTGGTATGAAAATGGATTTATTTAATTATTAAGTACTGTGGAGGTAAATATGGTCGAGAAGTCGTTTGTAACAGAAGCGATTTAAGTTAATATAGGTCTATCAATTTGTGGCTTTAAATGTATTTAAATTAAATTTACTATTTATGTGTTCTTCAGTTTTGTGAAGATTATATCAATAAAAAATACGCGGTTAAATTCACAGTGAAGAAATTTAACTCCGTTTTTATTTTTAAATTTACTATTTATTTATATTTACAGAATTTGAAGCACTGAGCAATCAAATGGACGAGCTGAATTCAGCCTTGGACACGATCGAGGAAAGAAACGACAATATATACGCTGAATTGTTAAAGTTGCTGCAAGAGAATAGAGAAATTAGGGAGCAGATGAAGGGCAACGTGCCACCATCTAATAAAGGTCCTGAAGAGAGTGCGACAAAGTCTTAGAAACATTCCCCCTATCTTCACATAGTTTATTAGACTGTTCAATAGTTTTTTGAACTATATCCACCATGAAGTTTATTTATCAATTTGTAATGGTACGGAGAGAGGAATATATTAATTTCCAATGAAATGTTATTTGTAAAGTATTGATTGTGAATAATTAAAGTATTTATTTATGGTTTATATATATTTTTTTAAATAGTAGTAAAAATCTTTGAATTTGTGTATTATTGTGGGATCACTACAAATCGGTTTGAGTTTAGTGGTGTTTACACATTTTTTAAATAGTATTAAAAATCTTTATATTTGTGTATTTTTGTGGGATCGGATTAGTTTAGTGAAGTGTTTCCAATCAATTATAAAATAATTGAAGTATGAAATAAATGTAGGTTTTATTAACTTCTATTCATTTCAGTAATATTATTGAAATTTTTATATTGAAATACAGCAATCTCTTTATTCAAGAATAATTCTTATTAGAATAGATTTAGGCATTGATAATTATTACAAATGTCTATAAATTTTTGAATAAACTCCACCTTATACAGTTCTGAATCGACAGTATTAATTATGTCTGTATTTTTCTTTTCATTGCTGTCATCAATTACAACAAATCCTTTGTTGTTGCACAAATCGACAGATGCTGCATTCACGCTGCTATTTGTAACTACTTCAGGCCGTATGAACATCAAAGCTAGGAAATCGTCACACGTGAAGTACGTTTGCGTTGGATCTCTCTCGTACTCATTTTGGTGCAAGGCTCGTTCGGCCCTATCAATCAATTTAAAGACTGGGTTGTCGATGCTTATGTTAAATCTCCATTGCTTATAAAAAGAAATCGAATTAGTAAATTTGTACACTTAAATTACTTCACTTACTAAATCCATGGTTATATTCCTGCAAGCCTGCAATGATAACATTTTTATCGGAGAGTGTGTTGTGGATAAAACAATACTTGCAGCCTCGGGGTCGTTCATGAAATTATAATCAACTTCCGTGCCTACAATAGATAAAAATTACATCATCATGTTTTATGAGTTGGGATATAATATTTACTATAAATTAAACAGTTTGTGAACAAATACGGAGAGAAAAATTATGAATAATAATATTTACCCCTGTAATTTCCCCCCATTATAAAGATTTCTTTAACTTCTTTGGAGATGTCTTTGTAAATCCTAAACAGCATTCCAATGTTAGTCAGTGGGCCTAAGCAGACGAGAGAAATTTGCTTGGGATTGCGTGTTAAGAGATTTTTCACAGCGACGATGCCTAATTCCTTCCTGGGAGTTGTCTCTACAGACCTGTTATATTGTAAATCGCCAAATCCATCTATTCCATACCAATGATGAGGGTCTGCTTTTGGTAGGATGTTATGGTAAGCGCCGTAATAAACGGGGATCTAATAATTTATGAAATATTTCATTTATAAACAAATATTGATGGAAAATATAATTTAGACATAAACATAAATACTTGAGTGTTGATTATGAATAGCTAAATTGTGTGGAAACTATAGTCACTAAGAATAATAAAGTGTGTGATATCTACAGTTTTAAGTGTATTGATGGAAAGTAATGTTTAAAACTAGTTTGTTTTATATAATCTATATACTTTTTAATTTTAAGTGTATTGATGGAAACTAATGTTTAAAACTGGTTTGTTTTATATAATCTGTATATGCATATAAATTAAGTATATTAAAAGTAATTTACATCTGTTCTCTGGATCGTTTCCAGAAGCCTAAGGATATTGGTCGCCCCATGTTGGATATCGGTATTTCCATTAGAGGTGACTATTGCCTCAATTTTCACCAACCCTTTGTGCTCAGCGTTGAGAAGCATTACCAATGCGTGAAAATCGTCTATGCCAAGATCAACGTCCAGGATTATCCTTTTCGTGTTGGAACTCTTGCACAAACATATCTGAAAATAGTGGAAAATTATTAGTCTTCATATTGTAAGTACCTATTTTTTTATTTATAAACATCTTTAATCTCTCTAGAAGTTTTAATAATTATTAATCAAAGAAAGAAATGAATAATCAATATTTTTTGATAAATAATGAATAACACTTAATTTTATCTGTGATATTAAAAATGTAACATGAAATTAAAGCCTTATTTCAATTAATATAGAAGTAAAACTACGATCAGACTTTTTTTATTTTAACTTTGAATATATTTAACATTTACAAACACTTATCTGATTGTTTCTCTTAAAAAATTTTCTATTTGAAGTATGTACGAAGCGAATATAATCGTTGCAAATAGTTTGCGAGGAATCCCAATTGCGAAGAATACAAACGCATAATTTGAATAATTGTTTTAAATTCATACGTAATGTGAAATTGCGCTTTCAGAATTAAATAATTGCGTAGATAATCCGCAGTTTTGATTTGAATATATAGGCAACCATATATGCACGCTAAATATTGCTGTTGTGTAAAAACTAAATTTAAGAAAGATACTACTAAACATCTTTATTCACAGAATGAAAATAAAATATAATACGTGTAATGTATAAAATAAAATAAATTCTAACATAATTGGTCTTCTGTTTCATGGCTATCGACCAATGGTCTTTCAGCCCGTAAGAAAGATATTTTTACTGATTACTTATTATTAGATTTAAATGGTAATTTATTATTTTAAATCGCGCAATGTGGCAATAATAACTGTCCTTAATATATTTATAATCATCTATATTAGCTTGTAAAAATGGCTTTAATGTTTAGTTTAATATTATATTAGATTTACCTTAACTCAATTATATGTTTATTGTAACAGGGGTTTCCCCTGAATAATATAAATAAATACATTTTAAAAAATGTGCATAAATAACTTTAACGTATTGTATACTAATTAAAAAGAAACAAATAATTACATGTCCGCAGATTATGTTTTTACAATTTATTCATTTGAAAAAAACACTTAAAAAGCATTGTTTATTGTTTACACTGTGTATACAGTAATGAAATAAATCTTTCAACGTGTTTTCTTGAATTCTTACTTAAAAAAGTACTGCAATACAATTTTAACCAAAATAATTTGATGTATAAATATATTTCTTGAGTTACGTAAAGATTATTATAGTAAAATTGTATTGAAACACCAACACTTTCTTCACAAATTGTTTTTACTTTTACTAGATGTACATTTCGAGTACAATGCACTCATTATCAATAGTTAACTATTTTAACTATTGATAATGCGTACATTGTACTCGAAAACAAGTGTTAGTGTTTCAATGCAATTTTATCATCATTTGTTGTTAAAAAGGAAATTACTTACCGAAAAAGTGAGGAATATGAAAGCAGCTAAAAATATCGTCGATTTCGTTTTGCGAGTCATCGGAGCGACGTTCCTCTCTGTACTAACATTTTCGTGTGTTGCGGTGAGTTTATTAATACCCGTAGGATAATTATATAGACAAATATTTAACGACCTTGGACATAGGGTTTTTTAAGAAATTTTGTTAGAACTATAAACAGTTTTTAAAGTTGGTTTTCTAACAATCTAATGTGGATAGTTTATTCATAATACATACCGGGATGCTTTTAAAATCGAATAATGATGTTTTTTTGCAATAATGTTTTTAAACTTTATTTATTTTACACACGCAAACAAATCTTCGAATATTAATTGTAAGAAAATTTCGTTAAAATTTTTCCAGTCAACACTCTCGTATGTTTTACTGATTGAAGGGTGGGTTAGAGGCCACCCACCCACCCTACATATACACTTTAACTTCTACACTGTCAATCCTTTAGTTTCCAAAAAAATCGCAGCAGTGTTAGTGTCGATGTACTAGAATTTACGATTAGTTTTCTAGGTAAAGTTTCAATGCATATGCAGGGTGGGTGGGTGGCCTCTAACCCACCTTCCAAACAATAAAACATACTAGAGGGTTTGCTGAATAAATATTTAATTATAAAAAGTATTGCACTATATTTATTGTTGAATTATGCTAGCCTATACAAATCTAAAAATCTTCTTCATTTCAACTAAAATTTAGTTGTAATTTTCTGAATTTTAACTCAAATATTACGAGATTTTTCATTACTTAATTTGGACATCTTTTGGATAATACATTCTGAGATGCCTCTAACATCAAATTATTACTTTCTTCTTGTTTTCTTTTTTAAATTATGGATGCAAAATATTTATTTATTCTCCACGCGCATATAAAAATTCTCATCACAATTACAGTAAGAAATTTGCATTAAAATTTTACTCAGTTAACTCTCGCTTATGTTTTACTGATTGGAGGTTGGGTCAGAGGCCACCCACCCACCCTACATATACATTTTAACTTCTACACTATTAATCTTTTAGTTTCCAAAAAAAGAACAGCAGTGTGAATGTCGATGTTCAAAAATTTACGGGTAACTTTCTAGATAAAGTTTCAATGCATATGTAGGGTGGGTGGGTGGCCTCTAACCCACCCTCCAACCAATAAAACATACCACAGGGTTTGCTGAATGAATATTTAATTATAACAAGTATTGCACTATATTTATTATTTAATTATGCTAGCCTATACAAATCTGAAAATCTAATTTCAACTTAAAAATAGTTTTAATTTTCTGAATTTTAACTCAAATAATACGAGATTTTTCATTATTTAATTTGGACATCTTTTGGATAATACATTCTGGCTTGTCTCTAATATCAAATTATTACATCCTTCTTGTTTTCTTCTTTTAAATTTTTGATGCAAAGTATTTATGTTTTCTATGCGCATATAAAAATTCTCATCACACTCACAGTAAGAAGTTTGCATTAAAATTTTACTCAGTTAACTCTCGCTTATGTTTTACTGATTGGAGGGTGGGTCAGAGGCCACCCACCCACCCTACATATACATTTTAACTTCTACACCATCAATCTTTTAGTTTCCAAGAAAATCTCAGCAGTGTGAGTGCTGATGTTCAAGAATTTACGAGTAGCCTTCTAGGTAAAGTTTCAATGCATATGTAGGGTGGGTGGGTGGCCTCTAACCCACCCTCCAACCAATAAAACATACCACAGGGTTTGCTGAATAAACATTTAATTATAAAAAGTGTTGCACTTTATTGATTGTTTAATTATGCTAGCCTATACGTTTTTTTCTTAAAAAAACCCTTGATTTTTTAGTGGTGCTTTGAGGGTGCGATAGTAGCTACAAGCTCTAACATATCGTGAACTTTAAAAACTGTTTCCAAATTGAATTACACTTTTCACAAGTTTTTGAAGCTCTGATTGCATTTTTATTCGCAATTTTTAGGTTTAAACGACGTCCATTTTTTTTCTAGCAGGCATATGGCAATTGTTTTTAATTAATATTATAAATCTAATATATTTAAACGTATCTTGAGTTTTAAAAACTATTTTCAAATTGAATTACATTTTACACAAGTTTTTGAAGCTTTTATTGCATTTTTATTCGCTATATTTAGGTTTAAACGACGTCCATTTTGTTTCTAGTAGGCATATGGCAATTGTTTTTAATTGATATTATAAATCTAATATATTTAAAAGTATCTTGAGCTTTAAAAACTATTTTCAAATTGAATTGCATTGTACACAATTTTTTTCGAAACTTTGATTGCATTTTCATCAGCAATTTTTAGGTAGGGACGACGTCAATTTTGTTTCTACTAGGAATATAGCAAATGTTTTTAATTTATATTATATATTTGATATATTTTAACATACCTTGAGCTTTAAAAACTGTTTCCAAATTGAATTACGCTTTCCACATTTTTTCAAACTTTTATAGCATTTTCATTCGCATTTTTTAGATTTGGATGAGGTCCATTTTGTTTCTTTTAGGAATGTAGCAATTGTTTTTCACTGATATTATACATTTTACAACCTGCTATTAAAATTAAAAAATTCTTACAATTTAAAACAGAGATTTATTGAAATTCTTAAATTCTAACAAAAGTTTATTAGAAAAAAACGCTGAAAAATTCTTAAAATACTTAGAAAATTTTAAAATATTATAGGAGAAGTTTAGCAATTGATAAAGAAGGAATTTTAGAAGAAAAATATTTGTAAAATTCTTAAAAATTTCAAGAAATCTCAAAATTGGGATGACAAATTCATGAAAAGTTCTAAAAGTCTAGGAAGAAAAAAAAATTGATGGAGAATTCTACGACTTTTTAAAAATAATATTGCAATTTAGAAAAGAAAATTCTTAAAATCTAGAGGAGAGATTGTTTCAAAATTCTTAAACCCTGCCACAAAATTCTCTTAATTTGAAAAATATAAAATAGTAAGGAATTTCTTATTTACTAGAAGTTACTAGAAAATTTAAGAATTCTTTAAGAAAATTCCTACAATTTAGAAGATAATTTAATAAAAAGTCTTGTAATCTAGAAGAATGTTTTTTTATAAATTCTTAAACTCTATAAAAATTTCTTACGATTTGAATGACCATTTTCAAAAATCTTGAGAAAAAATTTACAACAAAATTTAGAATTCTTTGAGAAAGTAGAGAAATTAATAAAAAATCTAGAAATACAAAACTTAATTATTTGAAAAAATTCTCACAATTTGGAGGTAAAATTTTTAAACAATTCTAAAAGTCTGGATTACTACAAAATGTAACAACCTTTTATAAAAAAATCTTAATTTAGAAGAGAAAATGATGAAAATTCTTAAAATCTGGAAAAAGAAAATTGTTGAATAATTCTTAAACTTAATAAGAAAATATTAAGAATTTAGAAAAAAAATCATGAAATGCTTTTAAAAAAATCTGGAATGGAAGTTACTAGAAAGTTTTACAATATTTAAGAAAATTCTTACAATATAGACAATAAATTAATGGAAATGCATTAATTTTTTTTTAAATTTCATCTTTTAAACGACAAATTTATGGAAAACTATTTAAAATATAACATAATTCTTAGAATTTAGAAAGGAAATAAAAATTTCTAAAACCCTTTAGAAAAATGTTATCAATTGATAGAAAAAATCTAGAAATATAGATGAAAAATAGTTGGAAAATTCAAAAACTCACAATTTGAAAGACTAAATCATGTAAAATTGTAAGTCTCGATAAAAATTACTAGAAGATTTTACTATGTTTTAAAGAAATTCTTGCAATTTAGAAGAGAATTCTTAAAACAGTAGCAAAATTGTTCGAATAAACTTAAACTCCTACAAAAACTTTTAAATTTCAACTAAAAAATTGCTTATAATTTCCTTAATTTCAACACTAATTTTGCTGATGTTTTTAAGAATTAAAACCGCGTTTCTTTCTTAACGGATTCTCAAGGTTTTCTATTAGATTTTTAATAATTTGATTTGAAGAACTTTTGAATGATAGATTCTAGAATGCCTCAAGTATCAAATAATCACTTTCTTCTTGTATTTTTATACGTTTGAAGTTAAATATTTACTTATTCTCCAAACGCATATAAATTACCCATTATCAACAGGAAGAAAATTGCATTAAAAATTTATACAGTTGATTCTAGCTTATGTTTTACTGATTGGAGGGTGGGTCAGAGGCCACCCACCCACCCTACATATACATTTTAACGTCTACACTATCAATCTTTTAGTTTCCAAAAAAATCTCAGCAGTGTGAGTGTTGATGTTGAATTTAAGAGTAGCCTTCTAGGTAAAGTTTCAATGCATATGTAGGGTGGGTGGGTGTCCTCTAACCCACCCTCCAACCAATAAAATATACGACAGGGTTTGCTGAATAAATATTTAATTATAAAAAGTTTTTCACTTTATTAATTATTTAATTATGCTAGTCTATACATTTTCTTCCTAGAAAAACTGTTGATTATGGAGGGTGGGTTAGAGGACATCTAGCCTAATATATGATTTATGCAGTTTAAAAATATAGGGTAGTTGAAATAAAACCTTAAGTGAAAAATATTCCTAGCTAATTGTTTATGAAATTAAATCGTCACACTTTTAATTATTGGTAAACTACAATTAAACATGATGCAAAGACTCTTGTACGTAATTACTAATTATCAAATAGCTATGGAAATGTTAAGATAATGAACGGTTAATTAGGCACATTTAAATAAACTCAAATCATACTTTGAAGGCTGCCAGTTGTAAACAGAAATCTTACGCATAATATTTGCATACTGTTTTGGAAACTTATTTCCTGGAAAATTATTACCAATTAAGCACAGATTTATTTATTTATTCAGTACTTTGGTCTTCTTTCATTAAAAGAATACAAAATTATTTTACAAAAATCATACTTAAAATTTGTTATCAAAGTCATCCAATTAAAGCAGAAAGGACTTTGTTTTAATTAATAAAAAGCATCCCACAAGAGCTACAAGAAGAACAAAATCTTCTATTAATTTAATAGGTGAAAATTAAACCTACTTTACTCCTTTTCTGGACTCGTACAATGTATTAAGTAATTAGAAACAGTTTCAGCATATTTTTTTTAGTTAATTTGTATATATTTCGAAATGAATATAATCGTGCAAGGAATGTATGTTAAATTTAAAAATATGCAGGAATTTCAATAAATACTGTCGAATATTTTCGTCGACAATGGATAGATTAGTAATTTGAATACGTTAACAAATATTTAAAGGCAGTTTTGGTTCATATAATAGTTTTTTGTGGATTTTAATTATGTTAACGCTATTTATATGAAGTGGTAGAATATAATTACATACCAAGATAATTCCGATTATAATTGTAGCGAGTAAAATCAGGGATTTCATGTTGCGTGTCATATAAGCGACGTTACACGCACTACTAAACCCTTTCGGTTGTTAATGCTCATAGGATAATTATATAAATCAATACTTATCGATTCTTAAAATGTGTGTTATGTTGTGATCCAAGCGTACGTGAAATCGTGACAATAATTATACCTATATCATCAGTATGAAAAATTAATCAAAATCTTTAGAAATTCTCATCTGTAAGCAATTCCTTGATAGATACATTTGAATTAAAACACTTGTTAATCAAATGTATCTATTATACTTTTCCATCAAGTGTGTAGCAGAGAAAATGTAAAATCCTTTGATAGTTAATTTTCTGCAATCTCATACTCATAATGATTACTACGTGGTAATTCATAATGAATACTAAATAAATAGTAAGTGTTTTATTTAGTGTGCCCATTTGTAAATTGTCTATTTTTCGAATTTCCAAAATCATCCCTTCCAACTTTACCTTAACAGAACTGCTTTGTTTTTAAAACAATCCTCTTTGCCATGTAATTGGGACTTTTTCCTGTAAATATTTATTTATTCTCATAAAGATGGAATATCTTACACAATATATTAAATATTTTCTTATCTTCATAATAAATTTTAATTTAACGTAAAACGTAATATTTCATGGAATCATTTTTATTTTTGGTTAAAAAAGTAGTCTATTTTAAGCGTGTATTTTTTGCAACACGTTATCATAAAACCTATTTATTTTATTGTTATCTTTATCGTCTGTTCCAGTAAATAATATTTTCAAAATAAATGATAGCTGCGATTCTATGAATACACGAACGCAGATTTAATAACAAACTTCTAATAAAATAATGAAACGTACCGCAGGGCAGTGTATTTGGGACATGGTTTTATTACTCGTATGGTTAAATCATCGGACTTACCACGATGTATACTAATGTTCTTGTTTTGATTTAAATGAAGGTGAACTGATTTACGGTGCTATTGTCAAGGTTGAAAATTAATTGCAATTGTAAATTGTGATTTATGACCCTAAATTTAATCAAGAAACAAATGTATTTATTTTAGGTATTTTAAGTTAGGCAACTTAATTAGCACAATTTAAACGGAAATTTTTGAGTGTCTCTATTTTATACGTTTCGCCGTAATTGATGGGCATAAAAGAAATTTAAAAAAATATATTATACCCTCCAAACTCTAATACATAAAATAGAGTTTCACTTAATTTTTAAATGGATATAAAATGAAAACTTTTAACTAATTTATTGATGTGGTACAATTTAATTTTTTATCTACGATCGTACAGAAAGTAGACGCTTTTTGCATCATTTTTCATTGTAAAAGTGGCTTTTTAAAGCACTAGTGCTTTTTTACGTTTTTATTGCACGCTAATGTCAAACTGTTTTTATTGCACAGAACTGTCAAATCTGACAGATGAATTATAGCACAAATTTTCGACGAAAAACTTAATTTTTTATTAATTGATACAAATAACTAATAAACTATAAATAAAATATATAATACAAACCAAATGGCAGATTTAAGAACTCTGAAGATTCCATTTAATGCAAGTCGAAGCGATTACAATAAAGCGAACATTTTTTCCATAAATAATAATGGCGGCCGACATTTGTGCAACTTGTTTACTGGTTGCTAAGTAACGCTTTCATTAGTGCAGTGCGGGTAAAATATGTTTTCATTAATTGAATTATTGAAATGACATTAAAATATTACTCATAAGAATATATTCTTTGAAATCCTTTACGATCGAAGATAAAATTTTGTAAGGCACACGTATAAAAAGTTTCTTTATTGCACTCCTGGCTTTAAAAAACTCGCTCGTTCCTCGCTCGTGTTTTTAAACGCCAGTTCGTGCAATAAAGCATCACTTTTTACACTTGTACCTTAAATAACTATTAATTACTCTTATATATGTATTTCATAGATTGGAGGGTGGGATGGAGGCCACCCACCCACCCTACATATACATATTTACATCAATCAAACAGCTGCTTGTTGATTTATAAAATTTCAATTTCAAATTTGGTGAATTTTATGTTAATAAAAAAATCGAATATTTATATCACATATTCTAAATATAAGGTGGATGTGATGTATTATTTTTTTTAACAAAAATCTAATATTGTAATAACTGGATGGTGTGATGATATTAACCTCCTATGGCATTATAAACTTGATCATCACTCGTTCTAGCGTACTCTTGACCTACCTCAATAAGCAATGCAGTGACCCATCGTACTCCCGACCCACTCAAATAAATTCTATGTTGAGGTAGGTCAAGAGTACGCTGGTTCAAACGATGATATGAACGCTAGGTTAACGCATGGTTTATTGATGTAGGTCAAGAGTACGCTTGGTTAATATATAATTTATATATTATAATGACATTTTTGTCTATATTTTTGATAATATTCACCTGTTTTTTTAACAATATTTAAGCAATTTCGATAGTCTCACGACACTTTAATAGATTGACACAGCTTTTTGATTTTATATATTAATAAGAAGAGGTAAAAGAAACAATGCATTATTGTACAAGGTGATGAGAGAAATAATGTGAGGAAATTATAAATAAAAAAAGAAAATTACATAATGTTTGAAATTAAAACTAAAACTCTCTTCAGACGTTGGCCTTTTGTAATTTTAGGATGACCGAGAAGAGGTATATAAGGTAGAGAAGAAAGAGAAATTGCAAGATTGCTTAACATTAACAGCAATAAAATACTTCATCAATTTTTAAAAGCTGATTACTGATATCCTTACAGATTCTGTAAAGTATAAACTTTGTTACATGGAGATTAGAGCTAAAAAACAGCAGCAACTCTGCTCAGATATAACGTCCTAAAGACGTATGAATCCAGTTATCCGATAAAGAGAACATCTCCCTCCAGAGGCGTTCCTAGGCGGAATAAGGATTTAGGTCGCCACAAGATGCAAGCCAGGAAAATTTTCAACCTATAGACAGGTACGGTCGGAATATAATGAGTTGAGGAAATCGAAAAGGAGAACATTCTGTGAGTGAGTTACTGATACAACCTCAACGTCCAGACTCCTCCACAAAGTCCTGTCCAAAGACAATTCCAACAGAATCGGGCTAATAAAAAACCTGATGGGAATTATGCAAAGGTGCACAAGGAAAGTCTCAGTGTGCTGTTAAAAATGCACTTCCCAGTCTCAACATCTGTGGACTTTCAAGAAAACAGTGCTCAATTTACAGAAAGAAGTATATTCTCACCTACTAGTGAAAGCAAAAGCACGGCTGGCAAACTTATTACCAAAAAGAATTGAATGGTCAGTTGGTAGCTTTAAACCCTTCAAAGCATGATAGTATACTCCATGCACTACTGCAGCAGGCGCTGGAGAAATAATAGCCCCCCTACCTGCAGGCAGTTTACAAAGGTAGCTTTCCGCCTAAAGTAAGTAAAGAAACGGCGAAAGTAGTGGTATTTCAGATTCAACGGCTGAGCCGCTTCCCACTTATGCTACACCTCTCATGTCTCCTTACAGTGTCCAACTATTTTTTTCAGACCAGTTCCCTTGGCGGTGATTTTGCTAAATAGTGGTACCTGCCTTTTGGCCTCAAGCTCTCTGCTAGTTGTACCCACTATTTTCGCGACTCAGTCTGTCAAGGGAACCCAATCCGTTAAACCTATTTTTTCAGCGAATTTGTTAATTTCCTCCCATATTCTACTGTCTACTTATGTTGTTATTTTCATTTGCCACTCAGCTCCGTACTCCTCCGCTTCGCCATGTCCACCATACATGCTCTGCCGTTTCCAATTCTTCTCCGCATTAGGTCGTTCGTCTCTCTTAACCGGAATCTGCTTCTTTGTTCACTGGTCCAACTTCTATTTAGAGTATAGAAAGAAGCCTACTGTTCTTGCTGCTCTCCCACTGCTGTTGCAATTTTGCATCTCTCTCATTTCTTTACTTTCTCTCGCTATTCCTCTAGCTTTCGATAAATCTGTCTCTGCTTCGGCTACTGCAATCGCCTCTTCCTCTGCTCTGCCTGCCCTTCGATTACCCCCTGAATCTGCGAGTCCTTCTGTCCACAATCCTTCCCTTCCTCCCGCGCCTTCACTATGTTTTTGTAAATTTCTCTTGCCATCCCGTTGCGGGGTTTATACGCTGTGATGACTTCGGTTACTGCCCCTTTTATAGCCAACAGTTCCACCTGTGTGTTGGTTGCATGACCTGCAGCTCTGACCTTTGTTGTTTCGCTCCATTCTTCTCTCTTGTCCTTCACTATCCAGGCGTAGCCTGCTCCATTGTCCCGTACTGCTCCGTCGGTGAATGTCACTCTCTCATTCTCGTAAACTTTATCCCATGTGCATATTTTAGTGCGCCCCGTTTTGTTGGGAGCACCATTCCTCCCGCATTCGCTCTTTCTTCGTACCCTGCTGCCATTTCCCTTATCTCTGTGTATGCATGTTAAGCGGCATGATACCTGCTATCTTCTGTAGCGTCGCTGTGAGAGCAGTTCTGTAGGCTCGTGTTATCGCCAGTAAGAATGGTCTCTGTGCCGCGTTCAGATACCTAATTTTCCTGTAGTCCGGCCTATTTCTCCCCAGGTTTCTGCGCCGTACAGCAGTATTGATACTGTATATGGTGTGAAGCATCCGAGGCGATGTCCCCCACGACTTTCCTGCCACTACAAACAGCCTGTTCGCCGCTTCCGCCGTCTTTTCACTGGCTTGGCGTGGTCGATCCACCGAATTCCTTCATCAATGGTCAGTCCCAGGTACTTGATTTCCCTTTGCATCTTTATCACTGCCTCTATATGTGGTTTTCTCTCTACTTTTCTCCATCCTATAACTATCACCTCGATTTTCTCAGTGCAATATTTTACACCGGCTTCTCTGGCCCATTGGATGCATTGCGTCTTCTATTTAATTCACATGATCCTTGTGGACATTCTCTACTGACTTTTACTCTGCTGTATTTAACCGTTCTTCCTTCAAAAAAGTTCGGGCAGTCCGCTCTTCTGAGCTCTTCGTCGATCTTTCCCTGCCTGATGGCATTGAATGCATTGGCTAAGTCCATCGTGACCACCGGGCAGTGCTTATTTGCCGCTTTATCTTTCTTAATATACTTTATTAGAGCGTCGCACAGTGTGGGATTTTACAAATCTAGCTGGAAAAAATTATAAATTATAATAAAACATCTTTTTGAATTGTATTGGTTTATTTTGAACGTAAAATAAGTTTGTAAAATATAAACCACGCATATTTCTACAGTATTTGTGAAGATATATTCAATACATTCGTGTATACGTGTGTGAAACTTATCTATAGGAGTGCAATTAATTATTGGAAGCCGCACATTAAGGCCAGAATTTCGAATTATTATTATACGGGGTGGGCAAAAAATAACTTTCTGATTTTAAAAAATCATATTTTTCTTGTTTGTGAATATTTCTGGCAATTTTTGCTTTTGTTGCAGACAGAAAACTTGGAAGATTGTAATATGAAATAATACACCATTGCGCAGCGTACAAAAGTACTTTTATTATTTTTAGAACACTGTTCGTTCTATGGTGGTTAAATTTGAGTGATATGGAAACGTTGGAGATATGAGCAGACCTCGTTCTAGATGATCGGTCAAAAATATCGAGCTCGTTAGATCAGTAAGTGTTGCAGAAAACCCTGAAACATCAACACGATGACGTTCAACACAGTTGGCTATATCGCATGGCACGCTTCACCAAATTATGAAAATCATATCACAAAAATCTAGTTGGTTTAACAACTCCACCCTGGTGACCTGACATTGCGTTTGGAATACTACAGAGCTGTTCTTAATCTCGCTGAGAATAATCAAGATTTTTTGGAAAATTTATTGATGACCGACGAGGCGCACTTTCATTCAAGTGGTTTGCAGATTTTGGGGCACACGAGTCCTCAAAATGTTCAGAAAAGTTCATTACACCCACTTCGTGTGACTATTTGGTGTGGCATAACCTCACGCAGGATTTATGGACCATATTTCTTTGAAAAATTAACGCTACCGAACAATGCTTCAAGACTTCCTCTTACCACTTTTGTACGCGGATAACAACGTTGGCACCATTGGTTTAAGTCAGATGGAAAAAGTGATGCAAAATGTAATGAAAAGAGCCGATGTGTGCGTGAGTTGTAAGCGGGGACATTTAAACGACATTATTTTCCACAGTTAATGTAAAAAATTACATGATGTAAACTTCTATTTGCAACTTATTTTCTTATTTTTTATCACTTTGTTTAAAAGTTATTACTGTTTTATATCGGAAAGGTATTTTTGCCCACCCAATTGTAGCTTTCAAAACTGCCACTTTTTACTGATTATGGTTAGCTTAACTTTACCTGGTCATTCAAAGTAACTTACCGACTGGAATGTCATTACAGCACTGAATCCGAGTACACCATTGCATTCTACATCTAATTTTAAGAACTAGTACTCGGTTGGTAAACTTTTTTTTTTCATTTGGCCAGGTTTATCCCCCCTAATACAGTTCCAGCCGCTCCTGTTTTAGAGGTACCCAAGGTACCACCACATGTCGATGATATTAATCTAGGCCAAGAACACGAAATAATGGTTTATTGATGATTTTAACGCGTTTGTTCTTTCCATCATCAGAGAGCTCGACTTTTACAAGCGTTTAGCAATAGCCTTCGTCCTCGGAGATTGCATCGAAACTTGATTGTAGTCTGACGGCAGAGGAAGAACACACAATGATGTCATCTGAAAAGGCTAGGCCGCGGATGGTCACCACCCTTATGCGAAAGCCCCTGTTAAGTTAATAAATGGACTAGAAATTGTGCTGTCCAATCAGGTGAAATATATAGGTTTAACACTGGATAGGAAACTTAATTGGAAGGCGTACCTAGAAAAAACAAATCTGCAAAGATACACCGGCACTACGGATATGCAACCCAAAATGATACATGTCCTTGTTAAGTTCCTCCAACGCACCGTCAATGATCAGGTTGAAGAGGAGTTGCGATAATGGATCCCCTTGCTTTCCGTTCTTGTCCCCGCCAGAATACTTCTCTCTGCACGCACAGATTTGTAATGCCATTAGACTATTGGCGATGGACGTATTCCACGAAGACAGCCGATAACTCCGTTGTCTAGCAAACATTGACGATTATCTTCGAATGAATGAGTAGAGTATGAAAAGGTTTTCCGTTGCGGAAGACTCTTTGTCGCTCACCGATGATTTTAGAGTCCTGTAGGCGTCTGGCCAGAAGTTTGTGAAAATGCCGTATCACCACTGGGCTCACCGATATGGGTCGATAGTCCAGTGGCGAGTGAGGACATTTCTTCTTCGGGATGAAGGCTGTTCTGAGGAGAGAGAGTTCGAGGTGCACATTGCCAAGGAGGAATATGTTAAACAAGACATAATGGAGTGAGGAACTGAGTTCCATAAGCGCGGGGTAATAACGTAGCAACCTCGGTGATAGTGACTGGTGCCTAGACAAAATTCAAGTCCGTGTTCATCGCAGGATGCTTGGCTGTACCACCTTTAAGGGCTTCCTAAAAAATAGCACGCCAATGGCCGACGAACTAGTCTTGATTGAGGAGAGACCGATGTCTGAGGGAAAGCTTCAATGTCAATCCTGGTAAAACTGTAGCAGTAACTTTCACTAGTCGTAGGAAGCTGAATATTAGAAATTCCAAAGTAGAAGAGCAAGAAATACAGAGAATGGCCTGTCTTGGTATCACTTTGGTTAGGCACTCCACCTCCTCTGCAGCAATGGCAGCTTTATTAAACCTACTTCCCCTGCACGAACAAATCAGAAAAGCCTAATGAGTGCGACGAGACTGGACTGGCATGGTAAAAAAGAAATTTTGAACCTGATTGAATAAAAGTTCCTACAAAATCCGTCGGACGTAATGCTGACCAAATTTGATTTTGTATCGCGTATATTTCCCTTTGTTTATCTCTTTTTTTCTACATTTTTGTTACTTATCTGTATGTCTCACCAAGAGATTTTGATTGAACTGGTAATTAAAATAAAGTAAAATTTAAATACTAGGAAAATACTGACCAAATTGTTAATGATTATACATTTAAAAAAGAGGAATCGATTACACTAATTATTTTTCGCTTGTTTTAGCAAAGTATTCATTAAGAAAGGGCCGCAGGGATATATTTTTTTTTTTTGGTTGCGCACAAAATTAATTATTTGTTTTCCACGTTAATAATACGGCTTTATTAATGCACGTCCCATCAGCCGGCATCATTTTTCAGGACGTACCGAGTGAAATCCATTACACCTGTGTCGGTGCCCCCATCGGCGGTTCGGCCCCCCCGGGGGTGGACCGGCAATTAGGGGTCGCAGCGGGACTAACGAGATCCGTCAGGTCGACAACGGCGTGTGATTGTTACCACTTCTGATATCAACGGCCGTATGATAAAAATTTATGCGCCGTACCTGCGTTAATTAATATTCAGTTCGTTCTCCGGTGATTGATTGATTGGCTTTTAAGTTCTTCGACAGGTGGACCGTATATTGTTTCAACAAACATTGATTTATGCTAATGGGCGCTACGGAGCGTCGTCGTCGCCGGCGCATTACCGCCTATTAACAGACTTCGCTTAATTAATTAATTAATACCAAACAATCAATCAACGGCGAAAAACTAATCACCGCCGAGTGAATGACTTGTTTACTTTCGTAACGAAACATAATTTTATAAAAGTCAATCAACTCGACGTTTAAAAAAAAAAACTTTATAATTAAAAAAATATTTGATTTTGTAGGATATTGGTGAAATATAAATGTAATTGATGATTTTAAAAAGCCATCATCATATTTATTCCACCCAGCACCACCCCATTCAACTCATTAACTGTCCAACACCAGAAATACCATCTCTAATAGATGTTAGAATTTTCCAAACTGTAAAAAGGTACAACCCCCTTTCAAAGAAAAAAAAAAAACGAACACGTCGTTTCGTTATTATTTCTCCGGACCTCAGAGCACAGATAGGGCACGTAAAAAGCCACTGACATGTGTCATAAAGTGATTTCAGGTAGTGACCCTCGTACAGGTGGGCGTGAGTGCCGTTTTTCCCTTCTTCCATTTCTTCTGCTATGCACACACACACACTACTACACATACATACAATCCACTCGCTCACTAATCGTAAATCTACGACCCACCTGAGGAATTTCAAAAACTATTAGTCGTAATGTCTGCCATATAAATGAACTTTAATGTCCCTGCGATGTCTGCCTTGCACGAACGATGAAGAAAAAAAAAAAGAACTAATCGATTTCGACTTTGTTAATTTAATTAGGTACAGTAAATTATCCTGACAGTATATTATAAGGATATTTTTTGAGGTTTGCAGGTAGGGCACGTCGTGAATTGTTAAATACTTCATCTGAAACTGTTTATGATTTATATAAAGAAAATTTTCCACCTCAACTCTCTCACCCCCCCTAATTAAACATCGACGCCGAATTTAAATGAGGAACCACCTTTATTATTTACGCCCATACATGACACGGTATAATCGCGCGCCGGGGTTACAAACCCCCGTGATCCCGGCGCGAAGTCTAGCGGGGAACCCCCGTCGCGCTCCACGACTTTTTTCACAACGTATTTGTTGTTCTGATGATGAATTATTTCCTCCTCCCACCACATTCCTTCTTCCACAAAATATACGTTTAATTATATAATTTTAGAAATCAAAAAATTTAACTCCTATATAGTTTACGATATAAACTAGGTTAAGACACTTAACATACGATAAATAATTTATAAGACACGCAGCATTGTGTGTCCATTCAAAAATGATTGTCGATACGATTTTGTTTTTTTGTTTTCGACTCTTCCACCAGTCCGTCCCGGGCCGAAATTTGAATTGCAAACGGCGATTGTTATCTATTGACACTTTTTCGAGTTAAGTAATGACGGCCGGTAATGTTTCAAACGTTTATAAATCGAACTACCGTGCGTTTTTATCAGATTCTTATTGTAATTTGAGAAATAAAAACATAGTTTTTTTCTACACGAATACATAACGATATAATTTAAAACAAAAACAAAGATAACGATTGAATTGAATACATTTTAAGGGTAGAATAGTTAATGTTATTATGGGATATTAAAACAAGAACAGTTTTTTCATAATTTTTAGAAAATTTTACATTTGCATCAATTGTTTTTCACTTTTTTTCAGCCAATTTTATAAATGTTTGCTCGCGATTACAACACGCGAGATTAAGATTGAATTGCATGAAAATTAAGGGTGAAATATTGTATATTATAATGGTATATTAAAACTGAGACAGTTTTTAATAATTTTTAGAAAATTTTACATTTGCATCAATTGTTTTTCACCTTTTTTCAGCCAATTTTATAATTGTTTGCTCGCGATTACAAAACGCGAGATTAAGATTGAATTGCATTAAAGTCAAGGCTGAAATATTGTTTATTATCATGGAATATTAAAACTAAGACAGTTTTTAATAATTATTAGAAAATTTTACATTTGCATCAATTGTTTTTCACATTTTTTTCAGCTATTTTTATAAATGTTTGCTTGCGATTACAAAACGAGAGATTAAGATTGAATTGCATGAAAATTAAGGATGGAATATTGTATATTATCATGGAGTATTAAAACTAAGACAGTTTTTAATAATTTTCAGAAAATTTTACATTTGCATCAATTGTTTTTCACTTTTCTACAGCCAATTTTATAAATATTTGCTTGCGATTACAACTCGCGAGATTAAGATTGAATTGTATGAAAATTAAGGGTCAAATATTGTTTATTATCATGGGATATTAAAACTAAGACAGTTTTTAATAAATTTTAGTAAATTTTACATTTGCATCAATTGTTTTTCACTTTTTTTCAGGCTAATTTATAAATGTTTGTTCGCGATTACAACACGCGAGATTAAGATTCAATTGCATGAAAATTAAGGGTGAAATATTGTTTATTATCATAGAATATTAAAACTAAGACAGTTTTTAAAAATTTTTAGAAAATTTTACATTTACATCAATTGTTTTTCACTTATTTTCAGCCAATTTTATAAATGTTTGCTCGCGATTACAACACGCGAGATTAAGATTTAATTGAATGAAAATTAAGGGTGAAATGTTGTTTATTATAATGGAATATTAAAACTAAGACAGTTTTTAATAATTATTAGAAAATTTTACATTTACATCAATTGTTTTTCACTTTTTTTCAGCCAATTTTATAATTGTTTGTTCGGGATTACAACACGCGAGATTAAGATTGAATTGCATGAAAATTAAGGGTGGAATATTGTTTATTATCATGAAATATTAAAACAAGAACAGTTTTAAATAATTTTTAAAAAATTTTACATTTGCATCAATTGTTTTTCACCTTTTTTCAGCCAATTTTATAAATGTTTGCTCGCGATTACAAAACGCGAGATTAAGTTTGAATTCCAGGAAAATTAAGGGTTGAATATTGTTTATTATTATAGGATATTAAAACTAAAACAGTTTTTAATAAATTTTAGAAAATTTTACGTTCACATCAATTGTTTTTTACTCTTTTTCAGCCAATTTTATAATTGTTCGCTCGTGATTACAAAACGCGAGATTAAGATTGAATTGCATGAAAATTAAGGGTGTACTATTGTATATTATCATGGGATATTAAAACTAAGACAGTTTTTAATAATTTTTAGAAAATTTTACATTTGCATCAATTGTTTTTCACTTTTTTTCAGCCAATTTTATAAATGTTTGCTCGCGATTACAAAACGCGGGATGAAGTTTGAATTGCATGAAAATTAAGGGTGGAATATTGTATATTATCATGGGATATTAAAGCTAAAACAGTTTTTTAATAATTTTTAGAAAATTTTAAATTTCCATCAATTGTTTTTCACTTTTTACAGCCAATTTTATAAATGTTTGCTTGCGATTACAACACGCGAGATTAAGATTGAATTGCATGAAAATTAAGGGTGAAATATTGTAAGTTATCATGGGATATTAAAACTAAGACAGTTTTTAATAATTTTTAGAAAATTTTTTATTTGCATCAATTGTTTTTCACTTCTTTTCAGCCAATTTTATAAATGTTTGCTCGCGATTACTACACGTGAGATTAAGATTGAATTGCATGAAAATTAATGGTGAAATATTGTTTATTATCAAAGAATATTAAAACTAAAACAGTTTTTAATAATTTTTAGAAAATTTTACAATTTGCATCAATTATTTTTCACTTTTTTTCAGCCAATTTTATAAATGTTTGCTTGCGATTACAAGACTCGAGATTAAGATTGAATTGCATGAAAATTAAGGGTGGAATATTGTATATTATCATGGAATATTAAAACTAAGACAGTTTTTAATAATTTTTAGAAAATTTTACATTTGCATCAATTGTTTTTCACTTTTTTTCAGCCGATTTTATAAATGTTTGCTCGCGATTACAACACGCGAGATTAAGATTGAATTGCATGAAAATTAAGGGTGAAATATTGTAAGTTATCATGGGATATTAAAACTAAGACAGTTTTTAATAATTTTTAGAAAATTTTTTATTTGCATCAATTGTTTTTCACTTCTTTTCAGCCAATTTTATAAATGTTTGCTCGCGATTACAACACGCAAGATTAAGTTTGAATTGCATGAAAATTAAGGGTGGAATTTTGTATATTATCATGGAATATTGAAACTAAAACAGTTTTTAATAATTTTTAGAAAAATTTTCATTTGCATCAATTGTTTTTCATTTTTTTTCAGCCAATTTTATAAATGTTTGCTCGCGATTACAACAAGCAAGATTAAGATTGAATTGCATGAAAATTAAGTGTGAAATATTGTATATTATCATGGAATATTAAAACTGACACAGTTTTTAATAAATTTTTAAAAATTTTACATTTGCATCAATTGTTTTTCACTTTTTTCAGCCAATTTTATAAATGTTTGCTCGCGATTACAACACGCGAGATTAAGATTTAATTGCATGAAAATTAAGGGTGAAATATTGTTTATTATCATGGAATATTAAAATTAAAACAGTTTTTAATAATTTTTAGAAAATTTTACATTTGCTTCAATTGTTTTTCACTTTTTTCAACCAATTTTATAAATGTTTGTTCGCGATTACAACACGCGATATTAAGATTGAATTGCATGAAAATTAAGGGTGAAATAGTGTATAGTATCATGGAATATTAAAACTAAGACAGTTTTTAATAATTTTTAGAAAATTTTACATTTGCATCAATTGTTTTTTACTTTTTTTCAGCCAATTTTTTAAATGTTTGCTCGCGATTACAACACGCTAGATTAAGATTGAATTGCATGAAAATTAAGGGTGAAATATTGTTTATTATCATGGAATATTAAAACTAAGACAGTTTTTAATAATTTTAAGAAAATTTTACATTTACATCAATTGTTTTTCACTTTTTTTCAGCCAATTTTATAAATGTTTGCTCGCGATTACTACACGTGAGATTAAGATTGAATTGCATGAAAATTAATGGTGAAATATTGTTTATTATCAAAGAATATTAAAACTAAAACAGTTTTTAATAATTTTTAGAAAATTTTACAATTTGCATCAATTATTTTTCACTTTTTTTCAGCCAATTTTATAAATGTTTGCTTGCGATTACAAGACTCGAGATTAAGATTGAATTGCATGAAAATTAAGGGTGGAATATTGTATATTATCATGGAATATTAAAACTAAAACAGTTTTTAATTATTTTTAGAAAATTTTACATTTGCATCAATTGTTTTTCACTTTTTTTTCAGCCAATTTTATAAATGTTTGCTCGCGATTACAACACGCGAGATTAAGATTGAATTGCATGAAAATTAAGGGTGAAATAGTGTATATTATCATGGGATATTAAAACTAGGACAGTTTTTAATAATTTTTAGAAAATTTTACATTTACATCACCTGTTTTTCACCTTTTTCGGCCAGTTTTATAAATGTTTGCTTGCGATTACAACACGCGAGATTAAGATTGAATTGCATGAAAATTAAGGGTGAAATATTGTTTATTATCATGGAATATTAAAATTAAGACAGTTTTTAATAATTTTTAGAAATTTTACATTTGCATCAATTGTTTTTCACTTAGTTTCAGCCAATTTTATAAATGTTTGCTCGCGATTACAATACGCGAGATTAAGATTGAATTGCGTGAAAATTAAGGGTGAAATATTGTTAATTATCATTGGATATTAAAACTAAGGCAGTTTTTAATAATTTTGGTAAATTTTGCATCAATTGTTTTTCATTTTTTTTCAGCCTATTTTATAAATGTTTGCTCGCGATTACAACACGCGAGATTAAAGTTGAATTGCATGAAAATTAAGGGTGACATATTGTTTATTATCATGGGATATTAAAACTAAGACAGTTTTCAATAATTTTAAAAAATTTTACATTTGCATTAATTGTTTTTCACTTTTTTCAGCCAATTTTATAAATGTTTGCTCGCGATTACAACACGCGGGATTAAGCTTGAATTGCATGAAAATTAAAGAAGGAATATTGTATATTATCATGGAATATTAAAACGAAGACAGTTTTTAATAATTATTAGAAAATTTTTCATTTGCAATAATTGTTTTTCACTTCTTTTCAGCCAATTTTATAAATGTTTGCTTGCAATTACAAAACGCGAGATTAAGATTGAATTGCATGAAAATTAAGGGTGAAATATAGTATATTATCATGGAATTTTAAAAACTAAGACAGTTTTTAATAAATCTTGGAAAATTTTACATTTACATCAATTGTTTTTCACTTTTTTTTCAGACAATTTTATAAATATTTGTTCGCAATTACAACACGTGAGATTATGATTGAATTGCATGAAAATTAATGGTGAAGTATTGTATATTATCATGGAATATTAAATCTAGGACAGTTTTTATTAATTTTTAGAAATTTTACATATGCATCAATTGTTTTTCACTTTTTTCAACCAATTTTATAAATATTTGCTCGCGATTACAACACCCGTGATTAAGATTGAATTGCATGAAAATTAAGGGTGAAATATTGTTTATTATCATGGAATAATAAAACTAAAACAGTTTTTAATAATTTTTAGAAAATTTTTCATTTGCATGAATTGTTTTTCACTTTTTTACAGCCAAATTTATAAATGTTTGCTCGTAATTACAACACGCGAGATTAAGATTGAATTGCATGGAAATTAAGGGTGAAATATTGTATATTATTATGGAATATTAAAACTAAGACAGTTTTTAATAATTTTTAGAAATTTTACATTTGCATCAATTATTTTTCACTTTTTTTCAGCCAATTTTATAAATGTTTGCTCGCGATTACAACACGCGAGATTAAGTTTGAATTGCAGGAAAATTAAGGGTGAAATATTGTATATTGTCATGGGGTATTAAAACTATAACCGTTTTTAATAATTTTTGGAAAATTTTACATTTGCATCAATTGTTTTTCACTTTCCTTCAGCCAATTTTATAAATGTTTGTTCGCGATTACAATACGTGAGATTAAGATTGAATTGCATGAAAATTAACGGTGAAATATTGTTTATTATCATGAAATATTAAAACTAAGACAGTTTTTAGTAAATTTTAGAAAATTTTACATTAGCATCAATTGTTTTTCACTTTTTTTCAGCCAATTTTATAAATATTTGCTTAGGATTACAACACGCGTGATTATGATTGAATTGCATGAAAATTAAGGGTGAAATAGTGTATATTATCATGGGATATTAAACTAAGACAGTTTTTAATAATTTTTAGAAAATTTAACATTTACATCAATTGTTTTTCACTTATTTTCAGCCAATTTTATAAATGTTTGCTTGCGATTACAAAACGCGAAATTAAGATTGAATTGCATAAAAATCAAGGGTGAAATATTGTATATTATCATGGAATATTAAAACTAAGACAGTTTTTAATAATTTTTAGAAATTTTTACATTTGCATCGATTGTTTTTCACTTTTTTTCAGCCAATTTTATAAATGTTTGCTTGCGATTACAAGACTCGAGATTAAGATTGAATTGCATGAAAATTAAGGGTGGAATATTGTATATTATCATGGAATATTAAAACTAAAACAGTTTTTAATTATTTTTAGAAAATTTTACATTTGCATCAATTGTTTTTCACTTTTTTTTTAGCCAATTTTATAAATGTTTGCTCGCGATTACAACACGCGAGATTAAGATTGAATTGCATGAAAATTAAGGGTGAAATAGTGTATATTATCATGGGATATTAAAACTAGGACAGTTTTTAATAATTTTTAGAAAATTTTACATTTACATCACCTGTTTTTCACCTTTTTCGGCCAGTTTTATAAATGTTTGCTTGCGATTACAACACGCGAGATTAAGATTGAATTGCATGAAAATTAAGGGTGAAATATTGTTTATTATCAAGGAATGTTAAAACTAAAACAGTTTTTAATAATTTTTGGAAAATTTTACATTAGCATCAATTGTTTTTCACTCTTTTTTAGCCAATTTTATAAATGTTTGCTCGCGATTACAAAACGCGAGATTAAGATTGAATTGCATTAAAATTAAGGGTGAAATATTGTTCATTATCATGGAATATTAAAACTAAAACAGTTTTTGATAATTTTTAAAATTTTTTACATTTACATCAATTGTTTTTCACTTTTTTTCAGGCAATTTTATAAATGTTGGCTCGCGATTACAACACGCGAAATTAAGATTGAATTGCATGAAAATTAAGGGTGAAATATTATATATTATCATGGCATATTCAAACTCAAACAGTTTTTAATAATTTTTAGAAAATTTGACATTTGCATCAATTGTTTTTCACTTTTTTTCAGCCAATTTTATAATTGTTTGCTCGTGATTACAAAACGCGAGATTAAGATTGAATTGCATGAAAATTAAGGGTGAAATATTGTTTATTATCATGGAATATTAAAACTAAGACAGTTTTTAATAAATTTTAGAAAATTTTACATTTGCACTAATTGTTTTTCACTTTTTTTCAGCCAATTTTATAAACGTTTGCTCGCGATTACAACACGCGAGATTAAGATTGAATTGCATGAATATTAAGGGTGAAATATTGTTTATTTTCAAGGAATAATAAAACTAAAACAGTTTTTAATAATTTTTTGTAAGTTTTACATTTGTATCAATTGTTTTTTACCTTTTTTAAGCCAATTTTATAAATGTTTGTTCGCGATTACAACACGCGAGATTAAGATTGAATTGCATGAAAATTAAGGGTGAAATATTGTATATTATCATGGAATATTAAAACCAAGACAGTTTTTAATAATTTTTTGAAAATTTTACATTTGCATCAATTGTTTTTCACATTTTTTCAGCCAATTTTTAAAATGTTTGCTCGCGATTACAACAAGCGAGATTAAGTTTGAATTGCGTGAAAATTAAGGGTGAAATATTGTTTATTATTATGGTATATTAAAACTAAGACAGTTTTTAATAATTTTTATACAATTTTACATTTGTATCAATTGTTTTTCTAACCTAATTTTTTGTTTCTTTCAATTTGTGAGATTTGTGGATAATTTTTACGATCGGTGGTTTTATCGAGCGTGACTAAATTAATCTGTTAAATTGACGCGGGTGGTAAAAATTAAACGGTTCATTAAGCACGGAAGAGGACAGACCGCAGAGTGCGGAATGAAGTGGACGGGACGCAGTAAAGGGCCGCAGAGGGCAGTTTAACAAGGGAAATGTGATTTGTTAGAGTCTCCAGTTGTAAAGGACATTTCCGATACATTGAGTCGGTGGACCGTGGACGTCTCCAATCAGCTAAGTAGCCGAAGAATTAATGAGGGCCCACCGGGAGGGGTGTAATTGAATTGAAACTGTATTGCAGTTTGTTTTACACTACACTAATTTAAGGGATTAGAAAGATTTTTAATATTACGAATAAATAAACGCTGAGCGTAAAATTTCAATCCACCGAATAAATTAGTTTTGCCTTTTACGAATTAATCTTCACCGAAAAACCTCCCCCTCATCACCAATTGGCACGAATCATTTGTCAGTACGTCGAGCGCTATTTGGTCTATTAACTGTCCAAAATGGAAAAAAAAAACTAAAGGCAACAAAAGGTGGTTAATTCGTGTTAGTCTTTTTTTTTTGTTTGGTTATTTCTTTACGGTTCGTTTCTCGCAGTGAGGAGTGATGATGTGTGTTTAGTGCTGTGCTGGAATGCGCCGCAATTAATCACCGTCTCGTTGGTCAGCCTGGAAACACTGGGGGTTCCCCGAGGCACCCCGGCCGGACCGCGGGGGGTTTGGACCAGAGAAAATCGCCAAGTCTCCGGTCCGTCACAATTAACCGTTCATTAATTTTAGGGGTTATTAGATTCATCAATTTTTTTTTTTAATATTCAAATAAAATTAACGCGCTAAATTAATATTTTACACGGGCGCAGTAAATCATCTTTTCACGGAGTTAATTTGTACCGAACGTCGGAGACTTTTTTTTCCATCGTCATAAAACGAGATATACGACCCTATAAAAATCCAGGAACTAATCGACGACCGAAAAGGAAAAAGTAAAAAGCTAATTCAGAGTGAGAGACATCTTTCCGAACAAAAGTAAACAGATTGTGGGTGGAGCGGGCGATAAATTTCGAAAACCGAAAGGTGGAAAAAAAACGACTTGATTTATTGTCGGTGCCCGGCTTAATTTCTCTTACCTGTTCGACATTAATCAAATATATGTATTTTTTTCCCTCTGGTTTTGAGTTAGGTCGCATTGTGCTGGCAAAGGGCACGTCCACCTTCCTCTCAATCTCCTTGGAAAATTCGCCGGGAGGTACCTGTGTGATAATTCAATCACAAACAAAAAAATATATATATTGGTTTGGTTTTGATTTATTTTGTGAATTTTTATCAAAACTGCAGAAAAAATGGTTTTGCGAAAGTTATGAAAGATTAAATATGGGTGGCCCACTTGAATATTCTTAGCGTAAAATCATCGGTGATTATTAATATTACAATAGATTCATTCAAGTTCTTAAAATTTATTCCAGATTCTTCAGGCTCTCATGAAAGTATTTTAAACTACTTCTTTACATACTTTAAGCAGTAGATATTTTTCTTACAACCCCTTCGTTCTTAATATGGTCACTTCTGGTAGTTTCTAAGTAGTTTCATGCTTCTTAGACAACATCCATGCCTTTATATAATAGGTCTTAACACAGTCATAGCGTTGGAGGTCTAATTTTAATTAAAAGTAATCATAATTTCTTTCTGGCTTACTCTTATCTTATTATCTTGGCGTCTAAGTTAAAATCTGTCCTTATCGAAAACACCAAACAGCATTCCTTGTGGTACACCAGCACGATGTCTTCGAAAAAAAAACAGTATAAAGTATCTTATTGTTTGTTACATTTAGATTTGATCTGTAATTTTCCACGGTCGAGCGACGGACGTCCGCGACGAATCGCGCTTATCGAAGGGGGCGGCGCGGCCAGATTAATATCTGGGGATGTTGCGATTATCTCCGGTGGACGACGCTCTGTAAAAGGAGAGATTTATTCAGAGGCGCGGACCTTAAGAGGCTCTCGCCGTGCTTTTTGATAAATTCATTTATTTATCTTGTCGCGCTACTTGTGGCGGCGGCGGCCGCGCGCGCCAAATGGGGCCCACTCTGTCAGGATCAAGTCCTTTTATTTCCAAAACAAATGAGACGCCCATTAGGCACGGACCTCCTGTGTTAAACACGAGTCCATAAATCGACGGCCATTCACTGCGACAGGCCAAACAAACGGTAATTGGATTATTTAGAATTACTCGCATTCCACGGGTTTAGTGTAATCTTCACATGTTTTTTATTTTTATTTTTATTTTTGCAACTCCAATATTCCGTTTTGCTTATTTTTTGGTAAGTTTGAAATTTCTGAACTGAAAATAAAGCTTCTTATGGGTGATGATAATGTTGATAATATTTTTGTTATCACACAGATTATTTAAGATCGTTCAGGATCATACAAGATCATTCGAGATCGTTCAAGATTATTCAAAATTGTTCAAGATCCTTCAAAATGATTCGAGACCCTTCAATATCATCCAGGATCATCCAAGATCGTTGAAGATCATCTAAAATCATTCGAGATCGTACAATATCATTTAGGATCATTCAAGATCGTTCAAAATCATTCGAGATTACGATTATTCGGGAACGTTCTTTAATATGTAAGATCGTTTAGCATCATTAGAGATCGTTCAAGGTCATTCAAGATCAGTTGAGTTGGTTTCAGATCATTTGAAACGTTCAGGATAATTCAAGAAAATTTTAAATGACCTAAGATCATTTAAGATCGTTCCAAATCATTTGAAACCGTTTAAGACCATTCAAGATTATTCTGAGATCTTTTAAGATCATCAAAAATCATTAGAGACCCTTCAATATCATCCAGGATTATTCAAGATCGTTCAAGATCATTTAAAATCATTCGAGATCGTGCAATATCATTTGGGATCATCAGTCGAGTTCGTTCGAGATCATTAAAACCGTTTAGGATCATTCGAGTAAATTCTAAATCACTCAAGATCATTTACGATCGTTCTAAATCATACAAAACCGTTTAAGATCACTCACAAACATTCAAAATCGCTTAAGATTAATCGAAATCATCGTTCATGATTATTTAAGACCATTCGAGATAGTTCAAGATCATTTTGCGATTGTTAAAAGTTTATTTCTTATTTTAATTAAACAAAAATGACATTTTTTAAATTAAATATAAACTAATGTAAATAAGTAAAAATGAATTTTAGAATGGTTACAATTAACAGAAAGATGAAATTATTTTTGACCATTTAAGATCATTCGAGATCGTTCAAGATTATTCAAAATTTTTCAAGATCATTAAAAATGATTCGAGACTCTTCAATATCATCTAGGATCATTCAAGATCGTTCAAGATCATTTGAAATCATTCGAGGTCGGACAATATCATTCAGGATCATTCAAGATCGTTCAAAATCATTCGAGATTACGATTATTCGGGATCGTTCTCAAATATGTAAGATCGTTTAGGATCATTAGAGATCGTTCAAGCTCATTCAAGATCAGTTGAGTTGGTTTCAGATCATTTGAAATTATTCAAGAAAATTTTAAATGACTCAAGATCATTTAAGATCGTTCCAAATCATTTGAAACCGTTTAAGATCATTCAAGATAATTCTAGATTGTTCAAGATCATTGAAAATCATTCGAGACCCTTTAATATCATCCAGGATCATTGAAGATCATTCAAGATCATTTAAAATCTTTCAAGATCATACAATTTCATTTTCATTCAAGTTTGTTCAAAAATCATTCGAGATCAAGATAATTCAAAATTAATAAAATTGTTCAGGATCATAAAAGGTCATTCGAGATCATTCAAAGTCATTCAAGATCAGTTGAGTTCGTTTAAGATCATTTGAACCGTTCAGGATCATTCAAGAAAATTCGAAATCGCTCAAGATTTTTTAAGGTCGTTCCAAATCATTCGAAACCGTTAAAGACCATTTACAATCATTCAAAATCGCTCAAGGCCATTCAAAATCATCGTTCATGATAATTTAGGACCATTCGAGATCGTTCACGATCATTTTGAGATTGTTAAAAGTTTATTGACTTGATTTTAATAGTTCAAATTTTAATTAAATATTTACTAATAGAAATATCCGTTTAAGATCATTCACAATCGCTCAAAATCGCTCAATGTCAATCAAAATCATCGTTCATGGTAATTTAAGACCATTCGAGTTCGTTCAAGGTCATTTTGAGGTTGTTAAAAGTTTAATTTTTATTTGAATAAACCAATCAAATTGATTTTAACAGTTTTATTAAAAATTAAGAAATAAGTGAAAATGAAAAATGAGACTGAGTTTTATAATAACTGGAATTAATAGAAAGACGAAATCATTTTTGACCATTCAAGATCATTCGAGATCGTTTAAGATTATTCAAAATTGTTCAAGATCATTAAAAATTATTCGAGACTCGTTAATATCATCCAGGATCATTCAAGATCGTTGAAGATCATTTAAAATCATTCGAGATTAAGATTATTCGTTATCATTGAAGATTATATAAGATCGTTCAGGATCATTAGAGATCGTTCAATGTCATTCAAGATCAGTCGAGTTTGTTTAAGATCATTTGAATCGTTCCAAATCATTCGAAACCGTTTAAAATCATTTACAATCGTTCAAAATCGCCCAAAGTCATTCAAAATTATCGATCATGATAATTTAAGAGCTTTAAAGTTCTTTCAAGATCATTTGAGTTTGTTGAAAGATGATTTTTTATTTTAATGAAACAATCAAATTGATTTTAACAATTAAAATTTCTATTAAATATTTACTAATAGAAATAAGTGAATATGCAAAAAAGAAAGGAGGTTTTTAGAATGACTGGAATTTATAGAAAGTTGAAATCATTTTTGGTCATTCAAGATCATTCGAGATGGTTCAAGGTTATTCGAGATTGTTCAAGACCGTTTAAGATCATTCAAAATCATTCGAGACCCTTAAATATCGTCCAGGATTGTTCAAGATCGTTCAAGGTCGTCTAAAATCATTCGAGATCGTACAATATCATTTGGGATCATTCAATATCGTTCAAAATCATTCGAAATCGCGATTATTTAAGATCGTTCCGGATCATACCAGAATATTCTAGATCGTTCGAGGTCAATCGAGATCAGTCGAGTTCGTTCGAGATCATTTGAGCCGTTCAGGATCATTCAAAAAACTTTAAATTGCTCAAGATCATTTAAGATCGTTCCAAGTAATTCGAAACCGTTTAAGATCATTTGCAAACGTTCAAAATCTCTAAAGATCATTCAATCGTTCATGATAATTTACGACTATTCGAGTTGGTTCAAGATCATTTTGAGGTTGTTAAAAGTTATTTATTAATTTTAATAAAACAATCAAATTGAATTTAACAATTGAAATTTTTATTAAATATTTACTAAAAGAAATAAAAGAGAATGAAAAAAAAGATCGAGTTTTAGAATAATTGGAATTAATAGAAATTCGAAATCATTTTTGACTTCATCATCATTCGAGATCGTTCAAGATTATTCGAAATTATTCAAAACCATTAAAGATAATTTAAAATCATTCGAGACACTTTAGTACCATCCAAGATCGTTTAAGATTTTTCAAGATCATTTAAAATCATTCGAGATCATAAAATATCATTTGGGATCATTCAAGATCGTTCAAAATCATTCGAGATTAAGATTATTCGGTATCATTGAAGATTATGTAAGATCGTTCAGGATTATTAGAGATCGTTCAAGGTCATTCGAGATTAGTTGATCATTTGAAACCGTTTAAGATCATTCAATATCATTCAGGATCATTGAAGATCGTTCAAGATCATTTAAAATCATTCCCGGTCGTACAATATCATTTGGGATCATTCAAGATTGTTTGAAAATCATTCGAGATCAAGATTATTCAGAATTATTAAGGTCGTTCAGGATCATAAAAGATCATTCGAGATTGTTCAAAGTCATTCAAGATCAGCCGAGTTCGTTTAAGATCATTTGAACCGTTCAGGATCATTCAAGAAAATTCGAAATTGCTGAAGATTGTTTAAGATGATAATTTAAGACCATTCGAGTTCGCTCAAGATTGTTGAAAGTTTATTTTTTATTTTAATAAAATAATAAAATTGATTTTAACAGTAATTTTTTTTTAATTAAAAATTTACTAATAGAAATAAGTGAAAATGAAAAAAGAGACCGAGTTTTAGAATGACTGGAATTAATAGAAAATCGTAATCATTTATGACCATGCAAGATCATTCGAGATCGTTCAAGATTATTCGAGATTGTTCAAGATCATTCAAAATCAGTCTAGACCCTTCAATATCAACCAGGATCATTCCAGATCCTTGAAGATTAATTAAAATCATTCGAGATTGTACAAAATCATTTGGGATCATTCACGATCCTTCAAAATCATTCGAGATCAAGATTATTCGGGATCGTTCAAGATTATTTAAGATCTCTCTGCTGTAACTCAAAAAGGCTAAATATTTAAAACTTAAAAACACGAACAAGAAATTTCTGGAATCTTAAGAAAATCTGAAATAAAAATTGTTAGAAAACTCTAGAAGAACGAAATTATTGCAGTTTAAAAAACAAACTCCAAGGAATGTAAATTAAATGTTAATATTTCGATTACATTTTTCACATTTTTCTACACCAACCTAGCGTACTCTTGACCTACCCCAATATATTGTATATTGAGCAGCGGAAAAAAACTGCCCTAACTTAATTTATGGTTTATTAAGGTAGGTCAGGGTAACGCTAGGTCATTAAACTGTTTTGTGGTAGGTCAAAAGTACGCTGGATGATTGTGTTATTTATTAATGTATGTGAGGATTAATATAGAATTTGTTGGGTTAGATCAAGTGTACGTTAAATTAGAATTAATTCTAAAAATTTCAACCAAAAGAAAATCTTTGCAACTTGGGAAAAAATAGAAAAGATTAAGCAGAAAATAATGGAAAATTCTTTTAAAAAATCTGGACGAAAAACGATTGTAAAATTTTGTCTTCAAGTAATTGTGGAAGAAAAATTAAACGAAAATTTTAGAAGGAAAAATGTTGTCAGCTTGGTTAAAGATTATAGGATAATTCCGTTAAATATTTTCAAGACGTGAGAGAGAAATTGCTTGAAAGTTTTAGAATTTTAGAAGAAAAATTGTTCTGGGATGTTAAATTTCAAGAAATATGAAAAACATATTTGTAAAAATCTGAAAAAATTAAATCTTTGCAGCTTGGAAAATACATTTCTAAAATAAACTGATAATGATAATGAAATAAACATATCTGTAGAAAACCTTGTTTAAAACCTTATAAGAAGAAAATCATCGTTGTTTGGAAAACAAATTCAAAACTTCACAGTTTAGAACATACATTCCAAAATATCTAAGAAAAAAGTTTGTGAAAAAATTCAAGAGTAAAATCTTTTCACTTTGGAAAAAATAGAAAAGATAGAAAATCATGACGAAAAATTATTAGAAAATTATTGAAATTTGTCTGCAAGAAAACAAAAAATATTGAAAAATTCTAGAAAAGGAGAATAATTTGATGACGATTTAAGGAAAATTCCTTTAGGATAACTATTTTCAAGACATTTTTTACGTCAATTCTTTGAGTGGTGTATTTTTTAGAATTTTTTAAATCACGAGATGAAAATTTCGTTTTCCTTCAATTCAAGTTTGTAACGTTGCTGTTTTGTTTTCACTCACTTCACATCAATTCTTTTGTGGTGGGTCAATAATACGTTAATTTTGATTGTATTTACAAATTTTTACGTCAATTCTTCGAGTGGAGTATTTTTTAGAATTTTTTAAATCACGAGATGAAAATTTCGTTTTCCTCCATTTCAAGTTTGTAACGTTGCTGTTTTGTTTCCAGTCGTTTCACATCAATATTTTTGTGGTGGGTCAATAGTACGTTAATTCTGATTGTATTTACAAATTTTCACGTCAATTCTTAGAGTGGTACATTTTTTAGAATTTTTTAAATCACGAGATGAAAATTTCGTTTTCATCCAATTTAAGTTTGTAACGTTGCTGTTTTGTTTCCACTCACTTTACATCAATTGTTTTGTGGTGGGTTAATAATACGCTAATTCTGATTGTATTTACAATTTTTTACGCTAATTCTTCGATTGGTGTATTTTTTTAGAATTTTTTAAATCACGAGATGAAAATTTCGTTTTCCTCCAATTCAAGTTTGTAACGTTACTGTTTTGTTTCCAGTCAATTCACATCAATTATTTTACGGTGGGTCAATAGTACGTGAATTATGATTGTATTTACAAATTTTTACGCCAATTCTTCGAGTGGTGTATTTATTAGAATTTTTTAAATCACGAGATGAAAATTTCGTTTTCCTCCAATTCAAGTTTGTAACGTTACTGTTTTGTTTCTAGTCACTTCACATCAATTATTTTATGGTGGGTCAATAATACGTCAATTCTGATTGTATTTACAAAGTTTTACGCACATTCATTGAGTGGTGTATTTTTTAGAATTTTTTAAATCGCCAGATGAAAATTCCGTTTTCCTCCATTTCAAGTTTGTAACGTTGCTGTTTTGTTTTCACTCACTTTACATTAATTATTTTGTGGTGGGTCAATAGTACGTCAATTCTGATTGTATTTACAAATTTTTACGCTACTTCTTCAAGTGGTGTATTTTTTAGAATTTTTTAAATCGCGAGATGAAAATTTCGTTTTCCTCCAATTGAAGTTTGTAACGTTGCTGTTTTGTTTCCAGTCACTTCACATCAATTATTTTGTGGTGGGTCAATAGTACATCAATTCTGATTGTATTTACAAAGTTTTACGATAATTCTTCGAGTGGTGTATTTTTAAAAAAATTTTAAATCACGAGATGAAAATTTCGTTTTTCTACAATTTAAGTTTGTAACGTTGCTGTTTTGTTTCCAGTCACTTCTCATCAATTGTTTTGTGGTGGGTCAATAGTACGATAATTCTGATTGTGTTTACAAATTTCTACGCCAATTCTTCGAGTGGAGTATTTTTTAGAATTTTTTAAATCACGAGATGAAAATTTCGTTTTCCTCCATTTCAAGTTTGTAACGTTGCTGTTTTGTTTCCAGTCATTTCACATCAATTGTTTTGTGGTGGGTCAATAGTACGTTAATTCTGATTGTGTTTACAAATTTTTACGCCAATTCCTTGAGTGGTGTATTTTTTAGAATTTTTTAAATTACGAGATGAAAATTTCGTTTTCCTCTATTTCAAGTTTGTAAAGTTGCTGTTTTGTTTCTACTCACTTTACATCAATTATTTTGTGGTGGGTCAATAGTATAGCAATTCTGATTGTATTTACAAATTTTTAAGCCAATTATTCGGGTGGTGTATTTTTTAGAATTTGTTAAATCACGAGATGAAAATTTCGTAATACTCCAATTCAAGTTTGTAATGTTGCTGTTTTGTTTTCAGTCATTTTACATCAATTATTTTATGGTGGGTCAATAGTACGTTAATTCTGATTGTATTTAGAAATTTTTACGTCAATTCTTTGAGTGGAGTATTTTTTAGAATTTTTTAAATCACGAGATGAAAATTTCGTTTTTCTCCATTTCAAGTTTGTAACGTTGCTGTTTTGTTTCCACTCTTTTTACATCAATTCTTTTATGGTGGGTCAATAGTACGTCAATTCTGATTGTATTTACAAAGTTTTACGCCAATTGTTCGAGTGGAGTATTTTTTAGAATTTTTTAAATCACGAGGTGCAAATTTCGTTTTCCTCCATTTCAAGTTTGTAACATTGCTGTTTTGTTTCCAGTCACTTCACATCAATTGTTTTGTGGTGGGTCAATAGTACGTTAATTCTGATTGTGTTTGCAAATTTTTACGTCAATTCTTCGAGTGGAGTATTTTTTATAATTTTTTAAATCACGAGATGAAAATTTCGTTTTTCTCCAATTTAAGTTTGTAACGTTGCCGTTTTGTTTCCAGTTACTTCACATCAATTTTTTTATGGTGGGTCAATAATACGTTAATTCTGATTGTATTTACAAATTTTTACACTAATTCTTCAAGTAGAGTATTTTTCAGAATATTTTAAATCACGAGCTGAAAATTTCGTTTTTCTCCAATTTAAGTTTGTAACGATGCTGTTTTTTTTCCACTCACTTCACATCAATTATTTTGTGGTGGGTCAATAGTACGATAATTCTGATTGTATTTACAAAGTTTTACGCCAATTCTTCAAGTGGTGTATTTTTTAGAATTTTTTAAATCACGAGATGAAAATTTTGTTTTCCTCCAATTTAAGTTTGTAACGTTGCTGTTTTGTTTCCAGTCACTTCACATCAATTATTTTGTGGTGGGTTAATAGTACGTTAATTCTGATTGTATTTACAAATTTTTACGCCAATTCTTCGAGTGGTGTATTTTTTTAGAATTTTTTAAATCACGAGGTGCAAATTTCGTTTTTCTCCAATTCAAGTTTGTAACGTTACTGTTTTGTTTCCAGTCACTTCACATCAATTATTTTGTGGTGGGTCAATAGTACATTAATTCTGATTGTATTTACAAATTTTTACGCCAATTCTTCGAGTGGTGTATTTTTTAGAATTTTTTGATTTACGAGATGGAAATTTCGTTTTCGTTTTTCGTCCAAAAATAATATTTTGAAAGCAATCTATTAATAAATCACTCAATCATTTCTTTGTTTGTGCAATTGCTGCGTTATTAAATAATTCCGTGTTTGCCTGTCTCCCTTCCATTTCGTACGACACACGTCGGTGACACTAAGTGGACGCGATTAAAGGTAATTTCAGCTGCTGCGTTACGCAATCCGGACCCCAATCAAACAGATATTTGCGCAATCAGCGCCGCCGTCCTCTGTTTGTAGTTTTCCGCTCGGGTGGTTACGAAAAGGGCCTTCTCCAACCCTAACCGTGGCGAGAGCATTGTCTTTCAACGAGTAATTGGCGATTGGTTCGTTGAACGAGGGACTTAATTTCGCCTTTCCCAAAGATCCCAACTACTGTTTATCCTATCTATTATTTAAATTGTGCGATTAGAATGTATCTCCTCTATCGTCGGAAGCGCGGTAGCGCATTTGCATTCCTTCGATCGTCGCGATAAATACAAAAAAAAAATTTTTTTTCGGACAGCGTCGATTATTTAAAAGCCTGTTAAACATATGTTATCCGCTGGTTCTTCGCCGAAAAACACAGTGTTGACATTTTTCCGTTCCGAGATGTGTTCAAGATTAGGGCCGGCCGATAATTCAAAAAGGGCGCTCGCTCACCTGACCCTATCTGACAGTAGGTAGGAACGAGGGTCGCGATTTGTCACGGAAATTTCGACATTGTTCTCCGACGCTGATTAACATCATTTCTTCTTCTTCTTTTTTTTTTTTTTTGATGGCCAGCCGTCGTGGTGATTTGCACTTTTCGGAACGGTGGTGATGTTTGGACGATAAAACGTTTGTAAATCTTATTGAACATCAAAATATATGTCCATCAAGTTCTTTTTCCCATGGAGATAATTAATTCTAAAATTTTGATTCGCATAGTTTTGTAGTTAGTTGATAAAATCACCAAATAGATATTTTCGATTACAATGATACATTGGACAGCGTGATCGCGTGGTGTGTATTGTTCGGTCTCAATTGTTTTTCCAAAGTTATACAGTATCATTAATTAGGAAAATTGTACAGGTGATTTTCCTAGTTTTATTTTTTTGATTGCTGCCTCCAGTTCTTCGATTCTTATTTCGTTGATTCCTCCATTTGTTTTACCTTCTACATCTCGAAAATTTTCAATGCCAGTTTTGAGTTATTTTGATGACAACACAGAGTGAAGTGAAAATTAATTTTAAATTTTAATAAGCTTGAAAAAAAATGAAAAACAAAAGCTATCGACTTAAAATTCTACAAATCAAATCAAAATGTATTCAAAATTATGTTAATTTTGTAAATTTGAAAATTTCAGACTCCAATTTGAAGTTATTTTGATGTCAACGTGAAAAAATAAACGTGAAATTGAATTTTAAATTTTAATAAGCCTGAAAACAATTGAAAAACAAAAGCTATCGACTTGGATTTTTCCATATGAAATAAAAACATATCCAAAATTATGTCAATTTGAAAAATTCGAAAATTTTCAATGCCAATTTTGAGTTATTTTGTTGACAACACAGAGTGAAGTGAAAATTAATTTTAAATTTTAATAAGCTTGAAAAAAATAGAAAAACAAAAGCTATCGACTTAAAATTCCACAAATCAAATCAAAATGTATTCAAAATTATGTTAATTTTGTAAATTTAAAAATTTCAGACTCCAATTTGGAGTTATTTTGATGTCAACGTGAAGAAAACGTGAAATTGAATTTAAAATTTTAATAAGCCTAAAACAATTGAAAAACAAAAGCTATCGACTTGGAATTTCTCAAATGGAATGAAAACATATCCAAAATTATGTCAATTTGAAAAATTCAAAAATTTTTTATGACAATTTTGAGTTATTTTGATGGGAACACAGAGTGAAGTGAAAATTAATTTTAAATTTTAATAAGCTTGAAAAAAATAGAAAAGCAAAGGCTATCGACTTAAAATTCCACAAATCAAATAAAAATGTATTAAAAATTATGTTAATTTGGAAAACTTGAAAATGTTTGATTATAATTTTGAGTTATTTTGATGTCAACATAAAAAAAACGTGAACTTGAATTTTAAATTTTAATAACAATTGAAAAACAAAAGCTATCGACTTGGAATTTTTCATATGGAATAAAAACATATCCAAAATTATGTCAATTTGAAAAATTCAAAAATTTTCAATGATAATTTTGAGTTATTTTGATGGGAACACAGAGTGAAGTGAAAATTAATTTTAAATTTTAATAAGCTTGAAAAAAATTGAAAAACACAAGCTATCGACTTAAAATTCCACAAATCAAATCAAAATATATTCAAAATTATGTTAATTTTGTAAATTTGAAAATTTCAGACTCCAATTTGGAGTTATTTTGATGTCAACGTGAAAAAAACGTGAAATTGAATTTTAAATTTTAATAAGCCTAAAACAATTGAAAAACAAAACCTATCGACTTGGAATTTCTCAAATGGAATGAAAACATATCCAAAATTATGTCAATTTGAAAAATTCGATAATTTTCAATGACAATTTTGAGTTATTTTGATGGGAACACAGAGTGAAGTGAAAATTAATTTTAAATTTTAATAAGCTTGAAAAAAAAAATGAAAAACAAAAGCTATCGACTTAAAATTCCACAAATCAAATCAAAATGTATTCAAAATTATGACAATTTTGTAAATTTGAAAATTTCAGACTCCAATTTGTAGTTATTTTGATGTCAACGTGAAAAAAAACGTGAAATTGAATTTTACATTTTAATAAGCCTAAAAACAATTGAAAAACAAAAGCAATCAACTTGAACTTGCACAAGTCGAATTGAAACATATTCAAAATTATGTTAAATTGAAAAATTGGAAAATTTTATACGCTAGTTTTGAGTTATTCTGAAGGCAACACAGATTAATGTGAAAATAAAAACTTTAAATTTTAATAAGCTTGAACAAAATAGAAAAACAAAAGCTATCGACTTAAAATTCCACAAATCAAATCAAAATGTATTCAAAATCATGTTAATTTTGTAAATTTGAAAATTTCAGACTCCAATTTGGAGTTATTTTGATGTCAACGTGAAAAAAACGTGTAATTGAATTTTACATTTTAATAAGCTTGAAAACAATTGAAAAACAAAAGCTATCGACTTGGCATTTCTCAAATAGAATGAAAACATATCCAAAATTATGTCAATTTGAAAAATTCGAAAATTTTCAATGACAATTTTGAGTTATTTTGATGGGAACATAGAGTGAAGTGAAAATTAATTTTAATAAACTTGAAAAAAATTGAAAAACAAAAGCTATCGACTTAAAATTCCACAAATCAAATCAAAATGTATTCAAAATTATGTTAATTTTGTAAATTTGAAAATTTCAGACTCCAATTTGGAGTTATTTTGATGTCAACGTGAAAAAAACGTGAAATTGAATTTTAAATTTTAATAAGCCTGAAACAATTGAAAAACAAAAGCTATCGACTTGGAATTTTTCATATGGAATAAAAACATATCCAAAATTATGTCAATTTGAAAAATTCGAAAATTTTCAATGACAATTTTGAGTTATTTTGATGGGAACACAGAGTGAAGTGAAAATTAATTTTAAATTTTAATAAGCTTGAAAAAAATAAAAAAACAAAAGCTATCGACTTAAAATTCCACAAATCAAATCAAAATGTATTCAAAATTATGTTAATTTTGTAAATTTGAAAATTTCAGACTCCAATCTGGAGTTATTTTGATGTCAACATGAAAAAAAAAACGTGAAATTAAATTTAACATTTTAATAAGCCTAAAAACAATTAAAAAACAAAAGCTATCAACTTGAACTTGCACAAATCGAATTAAAACATATTCAAAATTATGTTAAATTGAAAAATTGGAAAATTTTATACGCTAGTTTTGAGTTATTCTGAAGGCAACACAGATTAATGTGAAAATTAAAAACTTTAAATTTTAATAAGCTTGAAAAAAATAGAAAAACAATAGCTATCGACTTAAAATTCCACAAATCAATTAAACATATATTAAAAATTATGTTAATTTGGAAAACTTGAAAATGTTTGACTATAATTTTGAGTTATTTTGATGTTAACATGAAAAAACCGTGAACTTGAATTTTAAATTTTAATAAGCCTGAAAACAATTGAAAAACAAAAGCTATCGACTTGGAATTTTTCATATGGAATAAAAACATATCCAAAATTATGTCAATTTGAAAAATTCGAAAATTTTCAATGACAATTTTGAGTTATTTTGATGGGAACACAGAGTGAAGTGAAAATTAATTTTAAATTTTAATAAGCTTGAAAAAAATAAAAAAACAAAAGCTATCGACTTAAAATTCCACAAATCAAATCAAAATGTATTCAAAATTATGTTAATTTTGTAAATTTGAAAATTTCAGACTCAAATTTGGAGTTATTTTGATGTCAACGTGAAGAAAACGTGAAATTGAATTTTAAATTTTAATAAGCCTGAAAACAATTGAAAAACAAAAGCTATTCACATGAAATTCCGCACATGTAATAAAAGCATATGCAAGATTATGTCAATTTACGAAATAAGTTTATTTTTGATGTCAACACAGCGTAAAGTGAAAATAAATTTTATATTTTAATAAGCCCGAAAACTTAAATTAAAAACAAAAGCTATCGACTTGAAATTCCATAATTCGAATTAAAACATGTTCAAAATTTTGCCAGTTTGAGAAATTGGAAACGGTTAAACGCCAATTTTGAGTTATTTTGATGTCAACACAGTGTAACGTGGAAATACATTTTTAAATTTTTATATGTCTGAAAACAATTGAAAAACAAAAGCTATCGACTTGGAATTTCTCAAATGGAATGAAAGCATATCCAAAATCATGTCAATTTGAAAAATTCGAAAATTTTAAACCCCAATTTTGAGTTATTTTGATGGCAACACACATTAATGTGAAAATAAATTTTAATTTTTAATGAGCTTGATTGTGATTTTTGTTTTGGATGAGACTTTGGTGCTTCTTTTCTTTTAAATCGTGAAACGGACGAAATGCTTGAGCTTTTTAAGGGATCCTACCGACTGCGCCAATTAAATTAAGTCGTTGCACAAATTAGCAAAACGTAGTGATAAAAGTGCTAAACTCATTTCGACAATTATGTTACACGTACTCAAACAACCCAATTATATTAAACTTATCAAGCTAAGCTAAATGATATCTATCAAATATAAAATTTAATATCTGTTGTAACTGCTGGTTTATTTATGTATTTATATAAAGGTGACGAAGATGATAAACGATGTCCAAGTGTATTAATAGTGCGCGCGTCAGTTTCCAAAATTTCGGATATTTAGGACGGTGCAGGGCGAGGGCGAACAAAGTAAAGCCGGGGCCCCCGTCGCGTCCGAGATGGGGCGCATCGTCGCGGGTGTGTGCCCCCCCTGCGGCGAGAGCCCCATAAACAATGCCGTAAACGCACGGTCGGACCCTCCATTTTTTTACTAATATCACCGTTTGATGGTTGTTTATTTTAGATTTTATGTCTTCGGAGCGACCGTGGGTCCCCCCGGCCTCGGAGGCGGGACGCCCCTTTATTATCTAATGTTCACTCTCCTAGGCCGTACGTCCGAAATTTATGAAGTCCATCCGTGCCCTTTGTACCGGCCGCGACCACCACCGAAAAAATTGTCCAATATGAAATCGGGCACTTTCTATATGCATAAATCTATCAAACCATCAACATACAGTTCGTGTTCGAACGGAGAGCAAAAGAAAAAACCGTTATGACAATATAGATGGCGGATCGTTGCGGAATGCGCTTGAATTGTATAACAACGGGCAGCGATTGTGTTTTTCTCCGAGTTTGTGTTCATGATCCGGCGCTGGTTGTTTTCGTTTTGTTGATGATTGATCGAGTTGTTTTGCGGTGATTTATAATTTCCCTCCGTCTGTCCCCGTGAACTCGTTAAGACATCGGGTTAGACGGTAGCCGGAGCCGAGCGGGGATTTACCAAACGCGCCCCCATTGTCCGACCGAATCCATTACGACTTATTATTTATCACGGGACACGACCGTAACAAATGCGGACAACGGTGTGAAATCGGATTGATTTAATATCGCATTTGTCCATCTCGAGAAACCACGCAGACGCTTCACCTACCGTTCCTCCGACGTGATTTATGGACGCGAATTTTTGTCCTTCGGTTTGTTCTTACTACACGCAAACTAAATAACCAAAGACTTTTAAACCTCACTAGATGAAATCCACAATTGAAAATTTCAATACCTGGATTTCGCTGGAAAATTGACAAAATTTGTTATAAAACAGAAAGAGGAAATAACAAAGTTAAAGTTGAAATGAGTTTCAGTTTGAGAAGAACTTTCCTATTACTATCCCTCCAGCTTGTTCTATTTCTAAGGTTCTCTCCATATCTGCCACATATAGATTGAACAGTAGAGGACTTGTGATTATTTTCTCCACCCCTTTCAATATTTGTTTTCTCTAATTTTTTGTTTATAAACCATTGCCTTTGGAGACCAGCACTCTACTGTCTCTTCCATCTTCTCCTTTCTCCTTTTACGCTAACACCATTTTGCAGATACTTGCATATGTTTAGAGCCCATTCTATATTCCACAATGAATTCCTCTAAATCAACCCTAATTTTGTCTCCCTCAAGTATATAGCCTATGACTGAATTACCTCTTGGTCCCATATAAGTAAACTCTCCATGCCAATCCCTATCTGCGATACCATTTAACAGTTCCAGCCTTCTCGCCCATTCACCAGTGTTGCACCTTGTTTGTTGACTGTTTTATCTTTAGAATTTCTTTCCCTCTTTACTAAGGACTGTCTTGTTTTCTTCTCTCTTTCCTCCTGTGTACTCACACATCATTCAAGAAACCTTCGCCCCCTTTACTAAATGTTCTCCACATTATCCCTTCTTCATCCACGTGTTTAACTTCTTCTATATTCTCTACATGATCTCTTTCCCTTTAATTATCTCTCTGTTTGTTCTGCCCATAATGCTCATTCTTGTCGATCAACACTCTTCCTCCTAAAGCCTTTTGGCAACATCGAAAGCAGCTTTTTCTTCCAAGTTTTGACTTTAAATGTTCGTTTTGTTATAATCGATACTTGTTCTGCTACTCTCTTGATGGAACCAAATTTTCAAATTAGGAGAAGTAAAACTCTTGTTATGTTTTACTTCTCCTAGTTAGTTTTCTTATTTTTGAATTTTTTTTAACAACAATATGGACTTAATAATAATACTACATTATTTCTAAACAATTTCGAAAAATTTCATTTGGGATATAGGGAAAGGGAAAGTATTATGATGGCCACATTACCATTTTTGATGATGTTTTACTGACTATAGGGTGGGACAGAGTTTTTTAGAATCCTTAACAAAAAGTTTGGAAGAATTCTACAACCCTTGAATAATCTAGTAGGAGAATAAAAGCAAGTAAAGCAAGAAACTTTGGAAAATCTAAGAGTCTAAAAGAAAATATTTCTGGAAAAACAATCTCGAAACAATTATGCAATTTGTAGTAAACTAAAAGCCGCTAACATATTCTAAAAATTTAGGAGAAAAAATGCCTGACAATTTTAGAACACTGAACCAAATTTGGTTTCAAACTTATTTAAAATTTAATTTTTCTATTTATTTATCGATTTAAAAAAAAATAACTCTTGAACAATTACGGTGAAATAAGAAATGCTGAAAATGTTAAATGTCTGAAAAAATATTTTTAGAAAGTACCAAAACTTCAAATCTAGAAAAAATAAATTGTGTAAATAAAGAAAGAAAATAATGCAGAAAATTCTAAAACCCTCGATAAAATTTCTAGGAATTTGAACATAAATTCTGGAACCCATTTAGAATTTTACCAATTTCCAGAATTTTTACCCTCAATTTTTTTTCAGGATGAAATAAATAAAGAAGGTCTACATGAAAAATTGATAGGAAACCTTAAACAAATTTTGAAGATATATTCATCCATATTAACTAACTGGAAGTACTTTATTATTTCATCTTAAAGAAATTGCTTGAAACTTTTAAAGTTCTTGTAATTTGAAAATAAATTGAAATAAATATATAACCCTCGAAGAAATATAAAAAAACTTTCAAGAAACTGTTGGGAAATTTTGAAAATCTTAGAATTGTTTAGAGGAAATTACTTGAGACTTCTAATCATCTAGAAACTTTGAAAGGAAATTGTTGGAGACTTTTATTCCTTGAACAAATTGCTTCTAATTAAAAAAAAAAGTATGTAAGCAAAACTAATCTAGTAACCTTGAATCTAAATTGCTGGAGACTTTTAATTCTTGAAGAAAAATCTTATAATTTGAAAGAAACATTATTGGGAAATGTATAGCACTTGAAGAAGTATAGAAAGTCTACAAGTAAAAATGTTGTTGAAAAATTTTGTAAACCTCCGAACCTTTTAGAAACCTTGAAAAAACTTGCTTGAAACTTTTATTAATTGAAAAAAAAATAGAAACAATAATGAAATAAAACTGTAACCCTTAAATAAATATAGAAAATTTTCTAGAAAACCTATTGGGAATATTAGGAAATTTAAAAACACCTCAGAACCTTTCTAAAAGCATAAAAAAATGCTTCCTGAAAATATTATTGAAACCTTTAAAGAAAAAAAATTTTTAAAATTAAAAGAAAAATCTGTGGAAAAATAGAAAGTCTACAAATTGTTGGAAATTTTTGAAAATCTCAGGATCTCTTAGAAACCTTGAAGAAAAAATAGCCTGAAACTTTTATGCCTAAAGAAAATTCTTGTAATTTGCAAAAAATTTGAAATTGACCTTGAAGAAATATAGAAAAAAAAATTCAAGAAAAATCATTGAGAAATGAAATGTTGGACATCTTAGAAGTTTCGAGAAACCTTTTAAGAAAAAAATCTTGCAAATTAAAAAAAAAATCTTTGGAAAAATAGAAAGTCTACAAGAAAAATTATTGGAAATTTTTGAAAATCTGTTAGAAACCTAAAAAATAGTTTGAAGCTTTTATCCTTGAAGAAAATTCTTGTTATTTTGCAAAAAAAAATTGACTTTGAAAAAATATAGAAAACTTTCATGAAAAATCATTAAGAAATAAAATGTTGGAAAGCTTAGTCTAAAGAAAAACTATCTTGCAAATTAAAAACAAAAAAGTTGGAACAATATAAAGTCTACAAGAAAAATTGTTGGACATTTCTGAAAACCTCAGGATCTTTTAGAAACCTTGAAAAAATAGCTTGAAACTTTATCCCTGAAGAAAATTCTTGTAATTAGCAAAAAAAATAAATTGACCTTTGACAGTGAAGCATTATTTTTAAACAATATTAGGGAATTTTAACTTGATAACGTTTGAGATGATTCTTCTACTAAAATTATAAAATTTTTGAAGTAAAATTATTGCAAAATCTATAGCCCTTGAAAATATATAGAAAGATTACAAGCAGAAATCTTGGAAAATTTAAAAAATCTCAAAACCTTTCAAAAACCTTGAATAATATAAAAAATTCTAAAAAATTTATAAATCTATAGCCCTTGAAGAAATATAGAAATCTTACAAGAAATACGATTGGGAAGTTCTTAAATCCTCAGAATCTTTAAGAAACCTTGAGAGGAAATTGCTTGAGATTTAATCCTCGAAGAAAAATCTTATAATTTGAAAGAAAAATTATTGGAAAAATTTATTTATTTTATCTCTCGAAGAAGTGTAGAAAGTCTGCAAGGAAATTTGGAAAACCTTAGAACATTCTAGAAATTTTAAATCGAAATTGCTTGAGACTTTTAATTCTTGAAGAAAATTTTATAATTTGAAATTATTGCAAAATAAAATATAGTCCTTGAAGAAATACAGAAAGTTAACAAGAAACAATGTTGGGAAATTTAAAAAACTTGAAACTTTTACTTCATGAAAATAGTCTTGTAATTTGAAAAAAAATGAAATAAATCTGTAACCTTTGAAGAAATATAGAAAACTTGCAAGAAAAATTATTGAGAAATGAAAATTTGAAAGCCTTAAAACCTTTAAAGAAAAACAATCTTGTAAATTAAAAGAAGAATCTTTGGAAACATAGAAAGTCTATAAGAATCTTTTAGAAACCTTGAAAAAAAAATACCTTAAAACTTTTATCCCTGAAGAAAATTCTTGTAATTTGCAAAAAAAAGAAATTGACTTTGAAGAAAATTATATTGCATTATTTCTAAACAATCTTCGGGAACTTGACAAGGTTTGAGATGATTCTTCTACGAAGTTTGAAACCTTGAATAAAATTGCTTAAAACGTCTAATTTCTAAAAAAAAAGTCTTAAAAATTAAAACCCTGAGAAGATTATATGATTTGAAAGAAATATTACTGGAAAATCTATAGCACTTGAAGGAATAGGGAAAAAAGTTAAAAAACCTCAGAACCTTTCTAAAAACTTCAAAAGAAATTGTTGAAATATTTCCTGAAAATATTCTTGTAATTTTAAAGAAAGTATTTAAAAAATGCATCCACAGTACCTAAAGCTCTACAATCCCCTAAGCAGCTTATTAAAATTAATAATTCTTCGCAAGTTATTTTTATTTTCCAATAATCAAACCAAAATTACAACTAGGTTTTAACTTAATAAATAAAATACACGTAAAAATCTATTAAATGATTTTTCGCCCGTTACTTAACTATGGTAATGTGCTTTTCTTTAACTTCTGCAATCCTACTATCCATAATATCCAAGATAGCGAGCGACCGTGCTTAAGAACATTATTTAAAATGCTCTACACTATCCTTCCAACCAACTGTTATCTCTATCAATAAACGCTTTCTGTACTTAAGTGAAAAATTTACCAAAAATCCCTTCAAATGTACTGCTTACGTAGAAATCCAAACCAAAAACTATAATTATAATGATTAAATAATAAATAAAGTGTAGCACTTTCTATAATTAAGTATTTATCAAGCTAACCTTGTGATATGTTTTATTGATTGGATGGTGGGTTTAAGGCCACCCACCCAACGTACATATACTTTAAAACTTTACCTAGAAGACGACTCGTAATTTCTTAAACATTAAAACTAAAACTGCATAGTTTCTTTTTGAAAACTCAAGAATTGTTAATGAACATGTTTATGTAGGGTGGGTGGGTGTCCTCTAACCTACCTTCCAATCAGTAAAACATAAGCGAAAGTTAACTGTAATGATATGTTTTTACAGTTGGTAATGGAAATTTATATACTTGTGGAGAACAAATAAAAATTTTGCATCAAAGTTTTTAAATCATGAATGCAAGAATATCATTTGATATTAGAATCTATCATGTAAAATATATCATATTTTTTCCTCGTTATTTTGCCATTTAGTTGTTGACTACAACAAAGACTAAAAAATTAAAATGTCAATATTTCTAAACAATTTTGGAAAATGTTTACTTGATCTCATCAAGTTATTTATTTTACTATGCTTTAATGTTTTTTTTGAACGGATTTTTGGTTTAATAAGTTTTAAAGTTCAGGTCACGATTTTGTTTTTGAGTATCGTACACCAATAAAAGTTGTAAACAAATTAAAACCATATTATTTCTAAACAAATTTTGAAAATTTCAAGCTGATCCTATGTAATATTATATTTTTTTAAACTTTGCAAACCACCAGATTCTACTTTCAGAAATCACCAATATATCTGTTGGTATATATAAATACTGCAAAGAAGTGATATCTATAACTTATATTTTTAATCGCCATTTTGTTTTTTAAATGGTACAGTAAAGACTTTGGGAGAGATATTTCTTTGATATTCTAGACATTTTAGAGAAAGATTAATAGCCCTCTTTTTCCCAAAACTCTAGAATTTCGAAGAAATATTTAGAAATTTTAGAAATTTTTATGAATCTTGAAGGAAACATGCTTTGAAATTACAGAAATCTCAGAGATATCGAAAAAAAAAACATTAGAACTCTGTAAGCAAAAAAAATAATATAAATAGTAGAAACCTAAAAGAAAACATTTCAATAATTCTGGTAGAAAATTTTTACGATTTGTAGAAAAATTTCAGGAATCTTCTGGAAATGTTAAAGACAATTCCAATGATATAAAAAGTTGTTCTAATAGCTTCGAAAAGTTTTGGGAATCTAAATTTATAGATTTCTTTAACAAGTTTCCAGAAAAGTATCTTTAAGTCGTGAAACTTTTACATAAAATCTCAATAAAAAATTCTATAAACAACTCGACAAATAAAAAACGAAAATTCTACTGACCTCGAAAAAGTAAAGAAATTACAAATTAAATGCTGAAAAGTTCTACAATAAATTGAATGAAATTTTCGATGAGAAAAAAAAAACAGATGTTATTTAGAAACCTTTAAGAAAAATGAGAAACTAGAACAAATCTGAAATATCTAGAAATCTGGTAGAAAATAATAGAAAGTTTGCAAAAAAAGTTTTTAGGAAATTTTCAATACTTAAGACATTCCAAGAAACCTACAAAGGAATTTCTTGAGACTTTTAACCCTCGAAAAAACTTTTTATAATTTGACAGATTTTTTCTAAAAACAGAAATTTTGATAACCTCAAATAAACCTTAAATATAAATTGCTTAAGACTTTCAATTGTCAATGAAAAATTATTCAATAACTCTTAAAAAACTATAGAAATTCTACAAGTAAAATTATTGGAAAATTTAATTATAACCTTAAAAGAAGATTCTTATAATTTGCAATAGAGATAAAATAAAATAAACCTATAAGAAAATATATTAGAAAATTTTGAAATCCTAAAACGTTAACTTAAAAACCTTAGAAGGAAATTGTTTAAGACTTTTAATCTTCGAATAAAATTCTTAAAATTTGAAATTAAAATATTTAGAAAACTCGAAAGTCTACCAAAAATCTCATAAAAATAATCATGAAACGAAATTGCTTGAAACTTTTAATAATATGTACATATTATCAAAAATTTGAATAATAATATAAGAAAAATCTTATAATTTGAAAGAAACATTTCTGGAAAAATCTATTGTCCTTGAAAAAATATAGAAAATGAGAAAAATTGTTTGTACATCTTGAAAACCTTAGAAGCTTTTAAAAATCTTAAAAGGAAATTGCTTGAGACTTTTAACCATCTAAAATACTTCTTGTTATTTGAAAGAAATCATTTTTGGAAAAATGGTAATTCTGCAAAAAAACTCAGAACTCTGTAGAAACCTTTAAGTACTTCAGACTTTTTATTCTCGATGAAAAATTTAGAGAAAATTGCTTGAGACTTTCTCGAAGAAAAATCTTAGTTGAAAGAAAAATTATTGGAAAAATGTATAACCCTCGAAGAAGGAAAGGAAATTTTGAAAACTTTAGAAAGTTCTAGAAATATTACAGCGAAATTGCTTGAGACTTTTATTTCATAAAAAAAAATTATATTTTGAAAGTAAAATTTCTTGAAGAAACATAGACAAAATTTCGAGGAATTTAAAAAACCTCAGAACCTTTCTAAAAGCTTGAAAAAAATTGCTTGAAACTGAAAACCTTAGAAGATTCGAGGAACCTTTAAAAGAAATTGTTTAAGATTTTTAACTTAAAAAAAGAATCTTGTTAATTAGAAGAAATTTGTTTGGAAAAATGAAGTCTGCCTTAAAACGGCTGCAAAATTTTAAAGATTTCAGAATGTTTTAGAAACCTTAAAAATGCCCAAAACTTTTAATCCCTGAAAAGAATCCTTGTAATTAAAAAGAAATTAATATTTTAAATAAATAAATAAATTGGCCTTGAAGAAATCTTAAAGGAAAATTTCATTAGAAGGTCTACAAAAAAATTGTTGAATAATTTTGAAAACCTTAAAACTTTTAATTCCTGTAATTTAAGAAATAAATGAAATTTTTAAATAGATAAATAAATAAATTGGCCTTAACGAAATATAGAAAGCTTGCAATAAAAATTATTGAGAAATTTTGAAAAACTTTTAAAGGAAATTGTTTAAGATTTTTAACTCCCGAAAAAATTCTTGTCATATTAAAAAAGTTTACAAGGGAATTTGTTTAACATTTTGAAAAGCCCAGAACCTTCTAAAAACCTTGAAAAACTACTTTGAAACTTTAATCTTTGAATTTGAAAGAAAAAATTAAATTGATCTTAAAGAAATATAGAAAGCTTATAAGAAAAATTATTGGGAAATTTTGAAATCATCAGATCTTTCTAGAAACTTTCAGAATAAATTGCTTTAGACCCGAAAAAACTTTTTGTAATTTGAAAGAATTCCTTTTGCAAGAAACCATTAAGAAATTTTGAAAACCTCAGAAGCCTCGAGAGGAAATTACTTCATCTAGAAACTTTGAAAGGAAATTGTTGGAGACTTTTATTCCTTGAACAATTTACTTGTAATTTGAAAAAAAAAGTCTGCAAGCAAAACTATTCTGTAAACCTTGAAACGAAATTGCTTGAGACATTTAATTCTTATAGAAAAATCTTATAATTTCAAAATAAAACTGTTGAAAAATCTAAAGGCCTTGAAGAAATATAGAAAGTCTAGAAGAAAAAATGTTGCGAAATTTTGAAAATCTTAGAGCCTTTAAGAAACCTTGAAAAATAGCTTGAAACTTTTAATTACTAAAGATATTTCTTATAACTTGGAAAAAAAATCTATAAAGCTTAAAGTGATATAGAAAGCTTAAAAGAAATACGATAGAGAAATTTTGGAAACATCAGAGGCTTTTATTAACTTTTATTAACTGAAAAAAAAAATTAAAAAATAAAATAAAAGCTTTCAAGAAAAACTATTGGGAAATTTCGAAAACATCAAAAACTTCTAGAAACCTTTAAAGGAAATTGCTTGAGACTTTTAATCCTCGAAGAAAAATCTTATAATTTGAAAGGAAAATTATTGGAAAAATTTATATCTCTCGGAGAAATGTAGAAAGTCTGCAAGGAAATTTTTAAAACCTTAGAACGTACTAGAAATCTTGAATCGAAATTGTTTGATACTTTTAATTCTTGATGAAAATTTTATAATTTGAATTTGAATTTATAATTTGAAAGTAAAAATCTATAGCCCTTGAAAAAATATAGAAAGAAAAAATGTTGGGAGATTTAAAAAACCTCAGAACCTTTATAAAGCTTCAAACAAATTGCTTAGAACTTTGATTTATTTCCGAAAATTTTCTTGAAATTTGAAAAAAAAATTAAATAAATCTGTAACCTTTAAAGAAACATACAAAACTTGTAAGAAAAATTATTAAGAAATGAAATTTTGAAAACCCTAGAACTTTTGAGAACCTTTAAAGAAAATTTTTTTTGCAAATTAAAAGAAAAATCTTTGGAAAAATAGAAAGTACAAGAAAAATAGTTTGAAATTTTTGAAAATTTCAGGATCTTTTAGAAACCTTGAAAAAATGGCTTGAAACTTTAATTCATGAAGAAAATTCTTGTAATATAGAAAACTTTCAAGAAAAAATATTGAGAAACCCTTAAAGGAAAAAATCTTGCGAATTAAAAAAAAACTATTTGTAGAAAGAGAAAGTTTTCAAGAAAAATGGTTGAAAATTTCATAATCTTTTAGAAACCTTAGAAAAAGTGGCTTGAAACTTTTATTCTTGAAGAAAATTCTTGTAATTTGCAAAAAAAATGACCTTGAAGAAATATAGAAAACTTCCAAGAAAAATTATTGACAAACCTTTAAAGCAAAAAATATTTTGGAAAAACAGAAAGTTCACAGGATAAATTGTTGGAAATTTTTGAAAAACTCAGGATCTTTTAGAAACCTTGAAAAATAAAATAGCTTGAAACTTTTCTTCCTGAAGAAAATTCTTGTAATTTGCAAACAAATTTGAAGAAATATAGAAAAGTTTCAAAGAAAATTATTGAGAAATGAAATTTTGAAAACCTTCAATTAAAAGAAGAATCTTTGGAAAAATAGAAAGTTTACAAGAAAAATTGTTGGAACTTTTTCAAAACCTCAGGATCTTTTAGAAACCTTGATAAAAATTACCTGAAATTTTTTTTTTGTAATTTGCAAAAAAATCACCGTTGACAGTGAAGATTTCATAAAATTTATATTGCATTATTTCTAAACAATCTTGGGGAATTTTAACTTGATAACGTTTGAGACGTTATCAACGAAGTTTGAAGCCATTAAGCGCAATTATCTTCTGCAAATTACTTCTCATGGTTTGAAACTTTGCTTTAAGTTTGATACATTGAAAAAGACTCAAAAGATTTTTTTTAAATGTTGTTCTTGAAGAAAATTTTTATAATTTGAAAGTATAATTATTGCAAAATCTATAGCCCTTGAAGAAATATAAAAAGTTTACAAGCAAAAATGTTTAAAAAATCTCAAAATGTTTTAGAAACCTTGAATAAAATTTCTAAAAAGGTCTTTAAAAAAAATGAAAAAAGCTATAGCCCTTGATGAAATTAAGAAACCATACAAGAATTTTTGAAAATCTCAGGATCTATTAGAAACCTTGAAAATTTTATTCTTGAAGAAAATTCTTGTAATTTGCAAAAAAAAAGAAATTGACCTTGAAGAAATATAGAAGACTTTCAAAAAAATTATTGAGAAACCTTTAAAGAAAAAAAAACCTTGCAAAGTAAAAGAAAAATAGAAAGTGCACAAGAAGAATTGTTGGAAATTTTTGAAAATCTCAGGATCTTTTAGAAACCTTGAGAGGAAATTGCTTGAGACTTTTATTCCTTGAAGAAATATCTTATGATTTGAAAGAAATATTATTGGAAAATCTATAGCACTTGAAGGAATATGGAGAAAAATCATGTTGGAAAATTTTGAAAACCTCAGAACCTTATATTTATGTCATTAGATTCAATTGGCTGATTGTATCAATAAATACTGTATAAGAATATCGATCGCAAATACAATCCAACCCCCTCTCCCTTATTTTTAAATAAACGAAACGAATCCCATGTAATAAAGCCGGCCAGAGGATAAATGACGCAAACATCCTGACGCAATAAGCGCTCCCTTATTATTACCGTTATATTACACATAAAGATATTTTCTTTCTTTATCTTTTTTTTTATTTCGTGACCTCTCCCGACCGAGGGATTATTGATACATCATCGTCGGTTTTTTAGTTCGGCACAATGGCCGACAGGAAGATGACTTTTGGGTAACGACGCCGGAACGGAAGCGCATTGTGGCGTCCGGACGCGGGGGAGCCCTAATGGTTTATATTAACTGGTAATATCTGGGATAAACTATCGGCGGGAGTGTTGCTTTTGTTAACTCTTAAAAATGATGTATGATTTCGGCCTCCCTCGCGTCCTCCTCTTCCACTTTTTTTACGAGGCCTTTATTGCCCGGAATCAATCGAGAGGATCACTGCGGGAGTCTATTACCCATAAAAAAAAATACGGGAGATGATACTTTTATTTTCTCTATATGAAGTACGAGTTACTATAGTAATCGTGAAAAAAATTTTTGTTAATAGTTAGGTTTTTTCACTATTTAAACGATTTTTAGAAAAAAATGTCGGTGTGTAGACCCTGTATCTCAAGAACCATTAAAGATTCAACTGAAAGTTGAAAAGATTTAGGAAAAAATTTGTAAACCTCTTTTTTACTCATGCGAATTAATTTTTAAAACCCGTTTTTCTTTCAAATATTGGGTGTAGTCTTAAGTTATTTCCGTTCCGAAAAATAGATCTCTATACTTGTATTTTAAATCAAATGTCTTCAATCAATCGACCGTTATTACGTGTTAATTCATGATAAATACTAAACTTACTGTGTTTTTTACCACTAACTTTTTTTGTGCTTTAGCTTATATTCAACTTTCTTCAGTCCAATCATATAAACTGAATACCATCTAACAGGAGATATTTCAATTATCATTAAAAAAATTGATTCGATTCAGTAGTCGTCGTAAAGCAGTGATCGATAGATTTTTACTGTTTTACTTCAGAAAAGGGGAAAACGCAGCGAAAGCCCATAAAAACTTACATCCTGTGTACAGTAAATATTGCTTAATAGAACACCTGAATTGGTTTGCCAAATTCCACTCCAGTAATTTCAATGTCAAAGTTACGCCACGTTCAGAAAGTCCTGTTAAAGCTGAAGACGATAAAATAAAGGCATTAATCGTAGCAAACTGCCGTTACAGGACTCGGGAGAAGTTGCTGCAGCCTAGATGGGATTTGATAGACCATCCACCATACTCATAGACCTCATAGTCCGACTGCTATTTGTTCCTATCTTTGGAAAACTTTTTCAATGGTAAACAATTTAATTCAAACAATGGTGTCAAGCATGACTTGCTTCAATTTTTTTTGCTGATAAAGGCTAGACGTTCTTTGAGCGCGGCATCATGATGTTACCCGAAAGTTTCTCATTTGTTTTTTGAAGGATAATTTTAAAATGTTTAAAGTATTTTTTAAACTGTTTTGTTTGTAGAAAAAAAATGCTTATGTTTTTTTATACTTAACATATATTTTTTCTTTCCACTGTTGTTCTTTAAAAAAACTGGTTAAAGCTATGTTTAATGTATTTATTTAAAGTTTTCAACTATATTTGTCGAAAAAATTTCAATTCGATTAAATTCCAATACTTATTAAAGAAACTAGTTTTTTTAACCTTTTTTGTAAACTTTTATTTTTTTATAAACTAGGTGTAAATTAAATTATTACCACACATTCAATTTTTTTACGTTTGTTCTTATGCAAATTTTTCAACTATTCTTTATTGAAACGTCTGCTATTTTTGTTATATTTTTTTAGGTAAATTTCAACAGTTTTTAGGCATATTTTTCGGAAACTTAAAAAAAATTAAAACGATTCTTAGAAAAAAAAAGTCTGTGTGTGTAGACTCTGTATCTTAAGAACCGTTAAAAATTTTGAACTGAAACTATAAACTTAAGATATTCTTTATCGGATGAGCTGAGAAAATTTTGGTATTATTTGGATTTTAAACTATGGCTGTTTTTTGTTTACCCAGATTTATCTTTAATAAAATATTACAAATAAAAGTCAATCGATATGTGGATGACATAATTGCATGTTTCAGTGGCACTGCACGCCAATTAGATCAATTTTTAAACATAATTAATAATATACATCCTAAAATTAAATTCACATTGGAATGCGAACAAAACAACCAAATTAACTTTTTAGACTTGACCTTGATCCACAGTAACAATAGAATTGAATTCAATATATATAGGAAACCTACAAACGTAAATTCTACCATTCCCTTTAACTCTAATCACCCTTTGTCGCACAAATTAGCTGCTTACCATTCAATGATACACCGAACCTTTTCAATTCCATTATCATCTAACAATCAAGCCACAGAACTAAATAACATTTTAGAAATAGCCAAAATTAATGGATTTCCAGTCAATTTAATTCAAAATTTAATTAATAAAAAACGTTATCAGAACACTATGACCTACATTTATCCTAGACTTCCAAATTCAAATAAAGATCCATTCATCACATTAACGTATTATGGTAAAACTTCAGAAGAAATTGCTCACATTCTTCGAAAACAAAATCATCAAATCGCGTTTAGACCCGCTTGCAAACTATCCAATTTATTGTTCAATTCAAAAGATAAAATCAACCCCTTAAAAACATCAGGTGTGTATGAAATTCCATGTTCCGAGTGCAATAGTGTGTATGTAGGACAAACGGGCCGCAGTTTTGAAAAACGATACGCTGAACATTTCCGCGCATTCCGGCTAAATCAAAATTCCAGTTCTTTTTCTAATCACGCGTTAGAATGTAAACATTCATTCCCCGAAATTCATAATCTTAAAATTTTACATAAATGTTCAAAAGGTACAAAGCTTAATCTCCTGGAATCCGCGGAAATTTTCAAACGTAATCGTAATCCCCTCATTAACCTGTTAAACGAGCAAACCGATTTAGTACACACACCGCTTTTCAAAATTTTATAATCTTAATCTTAATCTTTTGCACCTGTTCGCCGTAAATCGTTTTGCTCCCCTCACTCAATTGTCAAAATCTATTTAAATGTAATTTTTTCGTTAATTTGTTCACTTGATAATGACCGTCAAAAGTCGAAACTTAAGTCGTACAAATTGTAATATATTTATATATTATAATAAAAAAAAGTCAAACACTTTTTCCTGAACATTCTCATTTGCTTTATTTTTTTGTTATAATTCTATTTTAAGTAAGTTTTAGGTTTCTTAGTTTCTTCTGTAACATCATTTTTAAATGTTTAAAGTATTTTTTTTAATTCTCTTCGATGTGGAGTTTTCGGCTCTTGTTTCCACAGCATATGTTATAACGGGTCTTACACAGGTCTTATATATGCGGACTTTACTTTGTATGGTGATATGTTTGTTTAGCCATACTACATCTCGCAAGTATCCGTATATTAAGGCTGTTTTGGTCGTCTGAGCCATAACTTCTTCTTGGAGGTCTTTAGTTTTTAGAAAAATGGTTTCGACTGTTAAGTTAAAGATATACAAATCATTTGTGGGCATCCATTCAAACAGTGTTCTAGTGCCACGCTTAGACTGTAATTATTGGTTTCTGACTCTACAGTAAATTTAATTCTTGGATTGAGGTTTTTAATAAAACCTAAGAAATGAGTTAGTTTTCTATCACCATAAAACAAGCAAGATATCATCGATGTAGCGATATCACATTTTGATGTGTTTTTTATTTGCCTAAAATACTGTGGATTATTCTTTATTCTTTATTCATAAATATTTAAGCTACCAATGGACTTGATGGCAATGTTAACGTTTATTTATCAAAAGATTATTAAATTAATTTAATACAATTATGTAGAGGGATATTTGCAAACATGTTATGATACAAGTTTGTAATTGGACTCTAATTTGAAAAATGTTAAATTGTTTGTGAGTTCTATAGAATTTTTAATTGCGTGAATGATTTTGAAACTTGGATGGGCCGAATTGGTTCTTCTTCCTTGTGTCTGTAATTTCGATAATTTGTTTCTGTAATAACAGCAGAGTTAAAACCTAGATCAACGATTAAAAATCTAAAGGTCAATCGAAAATCCGTACCCAATAAATTTTGCAAATCCGGTATCTATAAGTTAACCTGTCAATATTGTCAATTGCTTACGTAGGGCAATCTGGTCGGACTTTCGGAAGAACATCTGCACTCTTTTTTGCCTTAAACAAATAGAAAAATCAACTTTTTCCAAACATCTTATAGACGAGAATCATTATTTTGGTGAGAATGTACTCTTCATAATTACGCCGAGAAGGGGTGAAAAAATTGACCTCTTTGAATCATTAGAAAGTCATAAAGCCAGCGCTAATCCGGGAATTCCCCTAATTAACGACCAGATGGACTTAATGTGCCATCCAATTTTCAGCGCTGTTAAAATTTTTCCAAATATATATATATATATATATATATATATATATATAGCTGTAATTTGCAGTTGAAACTTAATTTAATTGATAATAGCTCGTTAAATTGCCGAAAATATAGTCAAAGTTAAATAGAGTTTTCAGTTCTTCTCTTAGTTCAATTTTAATTCTTTTTTTATTAAAGCAAATATTATTTTGTTTTTTTTAATTTCGAAGTGTTTTTAGTATATTCTTGTTAAAGTTTACAACTGTTACTGTAAAAGCTTTAAATTGCTTTTTACATGATAAAACTCTAACAATTTTTTAAACCCTTACTTTTCGTCTTTTTTATAATAATAATAAAATCAATAATCCGATAATCAATGGAAAACAAGAATAGAAAAAGCATAGTATTTGTATTGTATTGCATTGTCCTATTATCAGATGTAACACTATTTTCCAATAAAGATGGCTATCTCTCTCTCTCATTAGTTTTTACTTTCTAAAAGTGTTTTTTTTAAATTAACCCTTAACATTACTACTGAACACTGTTATGAAAAAAGTTTTAATTGTTTTTTTCTTTGTTTAAAAATTAATCTTCAAATAAATAAATACATTGTAATCATAATGATGGTTGCGACCGTTACTATGTGGTGTGATTATAGTGGTTAAAAACAAGTGTTTTATTCAGTGTTCAAATACATTGTAGTTAATGGGCAAAAATTTTTCTTTACATAATTTTTTGGAAAATTTTAAAAATTGAAACAGAAATTGTTGGAAAGTTTTAGAATAACTGAAGACAAAAGAAATAAGCAAATTGAAAAAATCTGAAGGTAATTCTCTGGCAAATGTTTTCAATTTGGAAAAATAAATACTAGAAAAATTCATTTTTTAACTTTTTTCAACTTCTTTTATCCAAAATAATTTTTTTAGAATGTTTTGAACTAATTTTAGCAATTATTAATAAAATTGTTAATATTTGCCGCCATTTTTGTATAATCAAATTTTTTGTTTCTTTCATTTTTTTTTATTGTATTTAAATGGACTTCCGTTAAATAAATAAATAAATAAAAAAAAAAAAAATTTAATTGATTTTAATTGAAAATTTTGAAATAAACTTTCAAATCTTGACGATGAATTAAATTCTCACTTAATCCGTGGTGAAATATTTTGTATGTTAACAGAGGATTAATTAAAATACTTGGTTTTTAAAAAATGGTGAAATAAAAGTGTTTAATTAATCCTCTAATTTCAAATCTTTTCTACAGCTTCAAAATATTTATCTACGTATTTTTTTTCAGTTGTGTGATTTTAATTGTATATTTGGTATTATTTCTACAGCTACTTAAAAGTTAGATTTTAGATTTTTGGAAATTTTCACGTTTTTTATTAGCTAATTTTTTTAAATAAAATTTTAATTTAATTTTATTTCTAATTTTGTTACAAAGTGCCAATTCTTTTTTCAGCTGTTCTTAAGTATTTATTTTCAACTATTAACAGTTAAAGCTTCAGATATTTTAAACAATTTTTTCTTTTCATAAATTTTTGGAAAATTTTCAAACATAGAAAACAAACAATGCTGAAAAATTTTAGAATCCAAAGAGAAAAAAATAAACAATTTCTAAAAATCGGATGTGAAATCTATCCAAAATATAGAAAAATAAAATCTTTCAAGTTATGAAAATAAATTCTAGGAAAATTCCGTTTCCAATGTTTTTAAACTACTAGCGATGTAGCGGGGCGGGAGAGGTGGTAATAGAGAGAGGGAGATTTGACAGCGTAAGTCAGTGTTTTACATTACTCCCAGCACGTCGTATTATTTCTTATCAGCATAGGGAACATTATTTTTCTCACAAAATCCCCATTTTTTTTTTCAAAAATTTGCCACAAATCCCCACAACCTCAAAATCCTTAACCAGTTGTGTAATCTTCGTAACCCTTTAGTCAACTCAAAACCAAAACATCCACAAATCACCATTCATCAATTCATCTCATCAGTTCATAATGACATTAGCGATCATAACCGTCGAATGACAGAAGACAGTTAGCTTCGTAAGACATTAGTAATTATGACGTTTTTGACAGTTAAAACTAGGCTGAAAGACCGCGGGTCGATAGCCACTGATTAGAAGAAGTCTGTACTTTGTTCACTTCATAAAAACTGTATAAATACTTACTTCTAATAATAAAGATGTTTTCTCTCTCTCCCCATTTTTAAACGATTTTTGGCAATTTTGAATTTTGGCGTCTGTCACGAATACAAAAAAAAAATTCAGATAAAACTTTCTTATTTTTGCTTGGAGTATTCATTTAACTTTTATATTTTTCACCCCCATCCCCCTAGAGGGTTGAGGGTAGTGCGTCGAGTTTCGTATCATTAGATATCAGATGAAGACATAGAAATCCATCTGAAGTTTGGAGATTTATAAATGATGTGAGGAATACGTCTGGTCTATCATCATGAATGCCTTTCAAGGATAAAATCATGGTTGAAGCTGCAATTGCAAATGCAAACGCCTTCGCTGAGTGATTTTCTGCTATCTATGTTACTAGTAAAACATATAATGCTAATTTTAGAAATAAACCCACACAAACTAGTCAGTAAACAATTTGCTTGGTTATCTAAAAGAGCATTAGGAGAGTAACAATATTGATTTATACAAGGAAAATCTGCTATAAAAAATTTGTTGCAATTTGAAGGGTTTTTATTGAATTCCTTTGGCGATCACATGCAGGTAGACACAGTGTATACTTTTTCAAAGACATTCGACAGGGTTTAATACTCAATTCTATTATAATTAAATAAAAATAAAAATAAACAATTTCTAGAAATCTGAAGTAAAATCTGTGGAAAATGTTTGAAATTTAGGAAATAAATTATATGAAAATTCCGATTCCAATTTTAATTTTTTATCTGCTTTTATATACATTATCAGAGAAAATTCCGAGGCAAAAAATGTTTATATAAAAATTACAGCTGTTGGAATTTCTTTTTTTTTTTAATTAAAAAATGAACTGTTTTTTAAGCAGTGTTTTCAATTAATTTTGTAACAAACTCAATTTAATTTTTAACTATTTAGAACATTTACTGGTGTTCTATTAGCTATTTTTTTTGTTTCCGTTCTTTTCATTTATTTTTAAAAATAATAAACTTTGAAAACAAAACTTCAACAAATTTTATTATTTTTTAAATTAATTTGCAATTGGTATTATATTTCCATTGTTTATTTCATAAATTTCTTACGATTCGATTTCGAAAATTTTCAATTGTTTTTTATTTATGATGTTTTGTTCCCATTTAATTTGTTTTATACAATTTAAACTGATTTTAATAATTGTTTCCAATTAACAACATTCACGGACTGGTTTCGATCTATTTTGGATCTCATCAGCGTAGCGTAGTTGGAGAACATTATCAAATTTGAAGGAATTCAACTTTTTGATAGATTTTTTAAAGCGTTTTTGTACAAAAAAACAAATGTTTTTTTTTTTAATAAAATTTCAATAGTAAATAAGTAAACATAAAATTATTTTTGAGTGGTTGTTTTAAATATAAAATTTATAAAATTTATTTATTATATGTAATATGTAATATTTTTCTTGTTGAAATTAACTTTATAAGGTGCAAGTGCACTGTTTTTAAAAAAGATTCAATTATTTTTTGCTTTGTTTGAGAAAAACAGACAATTTCACACACTGCAAACTAGAAATTAAGAAAACTAAAATGCATTTACAATTTCCATATAAAACAATTCCCTAAGTAATTTCTTAGCAAAAAAGTAAAATGTATAGAAAAAGATATATTATACTTGTTCTATCGAGACATTTTCAATTTCCAAAATATTCAAGCCCTAAAAGTCCATAAACGTTGACAAATATCCACGTTAGGATGATGAGATTATTCTATGGGGATCAAACTTTGTGTGCGCGTGTGTGTATGTGCTCGCTTTAACATTGCATATTTCACATCAATTCAATTCAATATTTTAGCGCACTCTGACCTATGCTAATAATTACTCATTATCATAGCATAATTTTGACCTATTCCATTACATTACAAATTGCCCTGGCGTACTTTTGGCCTAGGCTGATACATTGATCATTGTTCTAGCGTATCTTTGACCTATACCAATACATTATTCATTGCCTCAACGTACTCTTGACTTATCTCCTAGCGTACTCTTCATTTTTTCTCAATTATCATAAATCCATGGTCGAATCTAATGTTAAACTGTTAATTCTAAGTTTCAACTGAATCAGTCAATCGTCAAATATCAAATGTCGTCTACTGCACCTTAATCTATAAAATACTGCTTGTGCACTTATTAATGTTTGTGGATAAGAATATATATCAAGTTATCTACAAAATACTGCTTGCGCAGTGGTGTATATTTGTTTATTGAAAATATGCAAAATACTGCTTGTGGCGAATGTTTGTGTGTATCAATTGACAGCAGATGACATTTTACATAAGTAGAAAATATTGCTTGGGTATATCTTACCTACAAACATTCCTCACTGCGCAAGCAGTATTTCGCATATTTTCAATACACAAACATACATCACTGCGCAAGCAGTATTTTGTATAGATTAAGATGATTCCAGTCATCACAGCTAAAAACAAAGTGACACACTTGAATTTAAGGAAACTAAAATGCAGTTACAATTTTCATATAAAAAAATTGCCTTATTAATAATTCCTTAGCAAAAAGGAAATTTTATAGAAAAAATATGTAACACATGTATCATTAATTGTATCGATAATATATCATTGTTAAAACAATTTCCAAACAAAATATATAAGTCCTCAAAGTGCATAAACGTTGACATATATCCACGTTAGGATGATGACAGTATTTTGTGTGCGCGTTTGTGTGTATGTGCTTGCCTTATTGCATATTTGGCTTCAATTCAATTAAATGTCCTAGCGTACTTCTAACCTATGCTAATAATTATTTATTACCCTATCGTATTCTTGGCCTATTTCAATAAATTACAAATTGCCCTGGCGTACTTTTGGTCTAGGCTGATACATTGATCATTGTTATAGCGTATCTTTGACCTATACCAATGCATTATTCATTGCCTCAACGTACTCTCGACTTATCGAAGTGAACAAATCATTTTCCTAGCATACTTTTCATTTTTTCTTCATATATCCATGGTCGAATTTAATGATAAACTGTCAATTTTAAATTTCAACTGAATCAGTCAATCATCAAATATCAATTGTCGTCTACTTCATCTTAATCTATAAAATACTGCTTGCGCAGTTATGAATGTTTATGGATAAGAATATATATCAACTTAAGTTATTTACAAAATACTGCTTGCGCAGTAGTGTATATTTGTTTATTGAATATATGCAAAATACTGCTTGCGCAGTGACGAATGTTTGTATGTATCAATTGACAGCAGTTGATATTCCACACAAGTAGAAAATACTGATTGGGGAGTATATCTTACATACAAACATTCTCCACTGCGCAAGCAGTACTTTGTAGATCAAAAACGAATGATCCGATTGAGATGAAACTTTAAATTTGAGGTCGCAGTGTTATAAAGCTGTCTATAGCCAGACTACCCCACTTTATCTCGTCTAATCTAATGTAATTCACAACATCCTAAAAAATCATTTTGTATAAAAGCAATTGTAAAAAAATTAAAAAAATATATAAATAAAATTTGCTTTTATACAAAAGACTGAATATTGAACTAAGAGAAGAAGGAAAAAATTATATTGTTTAAAACTGTTGAATTTAATGTTTATTTTTTTAATTACAATTTAAAAATTACTTTCTTAAAATAATAATATTTTTCACTTTTAACATTCTTATAAACAGTAAAATTTTATTAATAAGAAAGATCATTAAAATTTTTCTAAAACCCAGTTGACAAATTTCTAGATAAATTAAGTTTTTTTTTTCTAACAAAAATTAATTTATTTTGTAATATTAATAACAAAAACAATGGAAAATTTACCATGAAATATTAGTTACTAATTGAAAGACCTAATAAGTACACAAAAAAGTTAAAGAATTCAAGATATTATTATAAAGCATTGCACTAGATCTTTGTTTGAGTGGAGAACCACCGACAAAATACACACAACCAGGGATCTAGTGCGACGTTTAAATGATAGATGGCTTCTTCATGGTAATAACTTGATTGATCGAAGAGTTAAATATTCCAAAGTAATACTCGTTTGCCTATCAAAGCGCTCGCTGTAATCTTCTACAGCAAATTAGATGACAATACGCTCCATGAAATCAAATTTCCAAAATACGGTGTCACTGCGCTCGGCAAACATCGAAGGCCACGCATGATTCTAATTGGCACCCAATTAGCATCCCATAGCCTAGAGCCATCGTAATCCGACCGGTATCGCTGCTGCTTTCGAGGTAAGCGCCTTAATTTATAGCTTTATAGCTTTTTGCCGCTTGATATCCGACTAGAAAAAAATCTTTAGGTCCAGCGATCGCTGAGGAGAGGTTATAGTCGATAGGAGTCCGACACTACTCTACTATAAGGGTGTCCATGCAGGATTTCTTATCCTCTTATAAAAAAAAAGATTTGCCTGTCCAACTCATAACGATAATTTCTCTAAGGACCAAACTAGTAAAGACCTTTTGGTCCTGGATTAGTCATAAGACGTTACGTCGTAAAGGAGTGGTTTTTGTTGGTAGGAGTCCGACACTACCCCACTACCCTACTATAAGGGTGTTCTCCTCTCATAGAAAATAGTGTGCCTATCCACTTGCGACCCGCCTATACGGAATATGGACTTGCATTCAAAGTCAAAGACGATTCGTAAATGCAAGAACAACTATTTAGAACGTCATCTTGAGTCGATGAATGAACAACCAAATTCTATTTGGAAGTTTTTTCGGACGCTCAAACGCCAACATCATAACAACTAAGCGTTATTAGGTGCGAATGGCCATATTTTCATCGAACCTGACAAAGGTATTCGCGGATGCTCTTGATTGTCAATTCGTTGTCAACCCAAGCGATTACTTCGACTTCAACGACGGAGTTGCGGAAACTGTCGCGAATTACCTTGAAAATTTAACTCTGAAGAGTTAAACTGGCCCATAAAGTAATTCAAAACGCACAATGCGTCTAGGACATTTCCCTTCTGCTTGGAAGCTAGCTGCCGTGATCAGGATCCTTAAGGGAGGAGGTAAATCAACTCTCCTTCAATCGAGTTATCGTCGCATTAGTTTGCCCAGCGCGTTTGGTAAACTAATCGAAAAAAATCTTCATACTTCATCGTATTTCTTCCTTGAAGAAAAAAAAAAACCTGATTCACCAGCCATTCAGGACAAAACTGGAGGTAACTGATGAGATCCAAAATCGTTCTGTAGTTGTTAGCAGATGAGAATTTTTTGAAAAACAAATTCGATGAAGCAATTAATATGGAATTAAGTTGAACATCCCGCATAAAAAAATATGTTTATTACAATTCGAGCGTATGATTCGATTGATACAATGCGGTCACCTAATTACAACTGTAGCATTCGTCGTCCCGCATGAAACACAATATTTTCGGCAATTGTCTTTTTTTTCTTTTCTTTCTTCTCTACCATTGACGTTGCGAGGTCCAATTGTGTGATAAACATCTATGGGAACAGCTTTTCGTACAATGGGGCGCAATAATTTAGTGCTGCGCCCCCGTTATCGTTTAATGTTGCAATGTTTTGATACGCGAAGACTCCTCCTGCAGGGAGCTAATGGTGGATGCGCGTGGCTCATTTGTTAACGCTTCCGTTAAAGCATCCCTTTGACAGTCCGGGCAGATATATAAGTCACGGTTACACCCATTCACGGCAATAAAACACCACGGACGACAGGGTGCAAGGGGGACAAAAAGCGGAGGACAAATAACTGACGCTTGATTATACATAAACTGGTCCGGTGAATGAATTGTGCCGGCGTCGTCCCCCTTCGGAACCTAAGGGGGGATTGTTTTGGCCGTACCAGTATTATTAATAATCCGCTCGGCTTAATTGCGTCCATAAAACGGATGGTTTTATTGAGAAACAATGCGCTGGTAACATGAGAAATACTTCGGCGAGGACGATTACGGTGTTAACGTCTCAATTTTATGCGCTCGATCTATTTAGGACCGCATTAAGGCCAAGAAAATGTGGGACATAATTTTATTACGATTCCGGCGCAGTGGTTTTATGTAAATGAGTTGGATTTATCGGTGTTATTGCGTTTTTCTCACACTCGGAATAGGGGAAGAACCTTCATATAAAATGATTGAAATACAATAACTCTTAATACATTTCCATATACTACAAAATGTTTTACTACGAAAGAAATCCATAATTACACAAATAACACGGTGCAAGGACCATGTAGACGACTGTCAAACATAAAAGCGCTGATTGAAATATTGTATACATGCCTAACCTTATGGTCACATGCGAGAGTCACTAAAAGATGCCGAGAAACAGATGGCTCATGAGTAGTAAGTCTGCGTACTGCAGTTTTCTGTAACTCTGGACAGTTTTCTATAATATTGAATTATACGTATTACAATCAGCGTTGAGAGGATCGTACTCGGGAATTTACAAGCCACGGGTGCCGCATTGTTCTCGGTTCCCGTAAAATTTTAGACGACCGAATTTTGCAATACTGTAGAAAACTGCTAAAAGCTACAGAAAACTGCAGTTTGCTGACTCAATACTTACGCGTCACCTGTTTCTCGGCATCTCGCATGTTCCCATAAGGTTAGGCATCTATAAAATATTTCAATTAACGATAAAAGCTATTAAAAATGTACCTTGTGACTAAAGTTTCAACCTTTAAAAAATTTGCAAATTATTTATTTTAAAAATCTTAAAAATTAATTTAATTTCTTTAATTAATCTAAATCAACACAATATTCTCTTAATGTTATTATTGCGTAATTTCCTTTCTTTTTTTGTATTATTGGATTTCGATCTGGAATCCGATACTCGTAATATATCTTATACGTCGCAGGAAGAAAAAGGTAAAAGTAAAAAAAAATACGTTGGAATGAGTGTGCCGGTGATGGAGAACAATAAAAGGCGAAAGGCTCCTGGTGGGTGCCGCAAAGTTATTGCACGTAAGGACCCTTATCAGAGGAGCGGCGCTTCTTTCGGCACTCCACCGACTCTTTTATATCTGGACATCACAATAAACAATGGCCTTTTTATGTCCCTCTTTATGTGTGCGAGAGGATCTATATGTTTCCACTGTTTCTGTCCATACGTTTGTGCCTTACCATCTTTCCAGGAACGAGTGAATAAAAAAAAATGATTAGATATATAATCTTGCTCCCCATTTTACCCTTGAGTTGTAATCCTTTAATTTTCTTATATAAACTTTTTGCATTCCTATCTATTCTTTGCTATTATTTTAACCTCCGTCCTCTTTTGTATCGTATCATTTGATCATCCTCTTCTACTAATTAGAAAAAACACGAAAATAAATCTATGTAGATTTTACGAAATATTTTCGTGTTTTTTCTAATTATTAGTTAATTTTCTACAACGTAAAGGACTTATATATTTTATTATCCTCTTCTACAACTATTTCTTCGTGTTACTCATGTTTTTCATATTTATTTTACCAGTATGTGTAGGATTAAAGCTTACTTTAGATAAAAGAGATGAACATTGGATATTATATGAAATAAGGTTATAAAAAATGACATGTCCGCGTAAAATCTTCGACAGCAAAGTGTATCTATCTTTAACTCGAATGCAATTGAGGTTATGTCAATCGCATCTTAAAGGCAATCGATTTTAACAATTTAGTCTGAATCTTTTCTAATGAATTTACATAAATGGCACGACGAAAATTCTAAATGTGAGTGAACATAAGCAACATAAACGATTTTAAATGATGCAGCCGATAAGTCAACAGACATTCTTTTAATAAAACCCAACATTTTATATGCACGACCACAAATAGAACAAATGGTGATGTGGCCATCATAGCACTTTCCCTATAACTTTCTCGAAAACTATGAGGTTGAATTTGATGGCAAATTATGATAAACTTAAAAACCTAGAGAAGAACTTACTGAAAAATTTTACTGAAGCTAAAAATCCTTGGAACATTTCTAGAAAATTAAGGTAATCTTGAAAAACTGCTGATAAATTGTAAAAATATGGAAGAACATTATTGAATTTATTTAGTGGTAAAATGCTGCAAAACTCTATACAAAAAAATGGTCTCAAATTCTCAATATTTCCAAAAAAAATTAAAATTATTGTAAAATTTAAAAAGCTCAGAAAGTTCTTAAAAAAATTCTAAAAACCTTTAAAAAATATTCACGCAATTTAGTAGAGGAATTAATGGAAAATTCAGGCAATCTGGAGAAGAAATTGAAAAAGACGATGCCGAAAAATTATAAAAATCTTGAAGAAAATTCTTGCCATTTTGGATGATTTAAAAAACACCTAAGAAAATTCTAAAAATACAAATTATTATTAAACTTGAAAATCCTCATAGAAACTTTGTAAAAGAATTCTTTAAACCTAAAAAATAAATTATAGGAAAATGTATAACTGTATAGGTAGGGTGGGTGGGCGGCCTCTATCCCAACCTCCAACCAATAACATATTCTACTATTTACAATTAAAAATATTCTAAAATATAAATAAAACCTCAAGAAAAATTTTTGGCATTTAGTGAAGAAAATTATACATTTCTCAACTTGAAAACCTCAAGTTAAAAATAAAACTTACTTTGTTAATATCATTTGATAAAGTTCCTGATTCAATATGTATCACAAAGTTATGGCTTCAAGCATCCAACATATGAAAACCTCAAGTAAAATTTTAAAGTTTTAAAGAAAAACTGCGGGAAGATTTAAAATCCCTAAAGACATTTCACAGAGTTAAGAAGAGAAATTAAAGGAAAATTCTAGAAATCTAATTCTAGTTAGAAAAACTGCTGGAAAATTGTAGGATTTTGGAAGAAAATTCTCGAATTTAGAAAAGATGTAAATTTCTAGAAATCTGGAGAAGGAAGTCTAGGGAAATTAAAATTCTTCTGAAAAATTGTAAATAGCTTAAGGAAAATATTTGGCATTTAGAAAAGAAAATAGTGAAAATTAATAGAAATTTTTTAGGAAATTTGGAAACTACTGAACAATTCTAAAAAAAAAGTTTTTTAAAAATTGTATAAATGTTTAGGATAATTCTCGTCATTTGTAGAATACAAATATTTAAGATAATTCTCGTCATTTGTAGAAGAATATACTTGCAAATTCTAAAATAAAATTAAAAGTTGGATTTGGGAAGCTTCAAATTTTTCTAAATTTAAAGATTTAAAGATTTAAATTTAGAAAAAAGCTAGGGAATTTAATGAAAACAATGGAAAACAATATTTTCTCAATTTCGAAGAGGAATGAATGGAAAATTCTATCATCTAGAAGATAAATGCTAGAGGATTGTAGAATTATGGAGAAACACTTTAGAAAATGATGAGATTCTACAAAAATTCTGCAGAAAAAATGTAAAAAAAAATTCGGGATCAATTCTCGCCATTTAGAGTAAAATATGTAGAAATGGCTGAAAGACCGCAGGTCTATAGCCCAGACGGACTAACACCATTTATTTGTTTTCATTTTTATTGTTATTGTTATTATGTATAATGTTTTGTCCAAATAAATATTATTATTATGTAGAAATTAAAAAGGGAAAAAAAATATTAAATTTGGTGACCTCGAAAAAAACGTTTTATAAACTGCAAAATTCTAAAACCCCTGAAGAAAATTCTTGAAAGATTCCCCCAAAATTTAGAATTGTGAGTGCAAAAAAAATATTTTCTAAAATTTTTAAAAAATCTTTAGACCTAAGCTATGGAAAATCAATTAAAAATTGTTAAAAATATTTTTCAAAAAGTTTTGTAATTAATTTTATTGGAAACCGTTGTAAAATGTAATGAAACATAAAAAATTGTGATGTGACCGTAGTATTTTCTCTATATTTTACTCGAAAACTATGAGGTTTACGAAAAAAGGCTACTCTTTATAATTTCTTCACTTTTAAATTCTCTACAATTATATAAGTTTCACGTAACTCGTATCGTTTATTAGTAATTGGCTAAAAACATCAAAATTTTTAATTTTTTGATTTTTCTCAAAAGTTGAGAATTTTATGAAAAATATGTTTTAATAAAACTTGTTCAGTTTCTCATTTCCTTTAACTTTTGTTTGAAAAGTTTTGTAATATTTCCAATATTTAAAAAAATATCGTTAAAAAACAAAAAAAACGGCCTCGAGTAAACATCCACTTTCGGTTTATGAATGTTCACCAAAAGCTTTTCAGTTCCAATTTTTAACGATAAAAACATTGGTTTAAATAAAATAAACTTCAATTCACAAACACAGTTTTTATATTAATGTTCTCAACACCCAAACGACTTTTGTAATTAGAGGTTTTTTTTTTGTATATGTATGGTGGGTGGGTGGTCTTTATTCCACCCTCCAATCAGTAAAACACACGAATAGGTTTTACTCTACAAATTATTTTTTATTTAACACAGTTGAAATGAAATTTTATTCATTTTTAATTTTATTTAATATAAATACGAATTCAGGTTTAAAAAAAAAATATATGTAGTTTTTTGATACTAAAATTAAAACCTATCACACCTTCCAATTTTCAAAACATTCTCAACTATTCTACTAAAAAGAATTTTAGTTTTTTATTAAACGCTTTACATTTTTTTATACCTGAATTTGTATTTTTGTTAAAAAGAGGTAAATAAAATAATCTATCAAATTTCATTTCATTTTTTTAAATTAAATAATAATTCTCATAATAAAATAGTTGGGCGTGTTTTACTGATTGGAGGGTGGAATAGTGGCCACCCACCCACCCTACATATACAATAAAACTTAATTACAAAACTCGGTTTGGTGTTGAAGACATGAATATGAAAAACAGTGTTTGTGATTAAAAGTTTATTTTATATGTAGGGTGGGTGGTTGGCACATATCTCACCCTCCAATTAGTAAAACATTCTCAACTATTCAACTAAAATTGAATTTAGTAACAAAAAATTCTTTATATTTTTTTAAAGCTGAATTCGTATTTTTATTAAAAAGAAGTAAATAAAATAATCAATCAAATTTATTTCAATTTTATTTATTAAAGAATTATCCTCACAATAAAATAGTTGGGCGTGTTTTACTGATTGGAGGGTGGGATAGTGGCCACCCACCCACCCTACATATACCAAAAAACTTAATTACAAAAATCGTTTTGGTGTTGAGGACATTAATATGAAAAACAGTGTTTGTCAATAAAAATTTATTTTATATGTAGGGTGGGTGGGTGGCACCTATCCCACCCTCCAATTAGTAAAACAGACTCAACTATTCTAGTAAAACTAATTTTAGTAACAAAAAACTCCTTACATTTAAAAAAATCTGAATTCGTATTTTTATTAAAAAAAGTGAATAAAATAATTAATCAAATTTCATTTAAATTTTTTTATTAAATAATAATTCTCATAATTAAATTAGTGGGGGGTGTTTTACTGATTGAAGGGTGGGATAGTGGCCACCCACCCACCCTACATATACAAAAAAACTTAATTATAAAAATCGTTTTGGTGTTGAGGACATTAAAATGAAAAACAGTGTTTGTGAATAAAAATTTATTTTTTATGTAGGGTGGGTGGGTGGCACCTATCCCACCCTTCAATTAGTAAAATATTCTCAACTATTCTACTAAAACTAATTTTAGTAATAAAAAACTCCTTACATTTTTTAAAACCTGAATTAGCATTTTTATTAAAAAAAAGTAAATAAAATAATCAATCAAATTTCATTAAATTTTTTTTTTATTAAATAATAATTCTTATAATAAAATAGTTGAGCGTGTTTTACTGGTTGGACAGTGGGATAGTGGCCACCCATTCACCCTACATTTACAAAAAAACTTAATTACAAATATCGTTTTGGTGTTGAGGACATGAATATGAAAACAGTGTTTGTGATTTGTTGGGTGGGTGGGTGGCACCTATCCCACCCTCCAATTAGTAAAACATTCTTAATGATTCTACCTAAACTACTTTTAGTAATAAAAAACTCTTTACATTTTTTAAACCTGATTTTTATTAAAAAGAAGTAAATAAAATAATCAATCAAATTTCATTTCAATTTTTTTATTAAATAATAATTCTCATAAAAAAAATTGGGCGTTTTTTACTGATTGGAGGATGGGGTAGAGGACACACACCCATCCTACACATACACGATAACTTTAATTGCTAATCGTTGATGATTTTGCTGTATTTCCTCCTTTTTTACGTTTATTATTCTTCTCCAATATAATCCATATTTTTTGTTTTAATATTTTTTATCTAAACCTACGAAAAAGAATTCAAACGTAAATCACGACAACTTTATCTATTCCGCATCGCATTTTTGCACTTCTTCTTCCTCTCCTCTGTGGCAATTAAAAATTCAGGTAGGGTAGTTCGGGGGGTAGTTCACGTAGCACGTGCACAAGGGTCCGGCGAGCATAACGAGAATATGAATTCGTAGAAGGTTGGGACAGAAGATAAAAAAAAATTGTCCGTTTATTTTTTGTTTTGACGAAATAATCAAGATAAGTTGACAATATCTAAGAACTGCGGTCAGTAGCAAGTGTAAAGTTACAACTCATAATTAGTCTATCCCTTATCTCGACCACTGATTTATACGCGTGTCCGAGTTGCTAGAATTAGGAGAAGAAAAAAAAACGTTGACAGTTTGTGACGACTGCCCTTTTTTTGTGTGCGTGTGCATGTTTTTGTAATATTTTTTGGCCCTGTTATCTGAAAATCAGATTTGTTTACAGTATAACAGCATCATTCTTAAATTTGTTAGGAATTTTTCATCATTTCATAACCTTTCTTTTAACTACAAGAATTTGCTTCGATTGTTAAAATAGTCTTATAGTCTGTTCGTTGGATCTTTGGTCGTACGTCACAAATTATCGCTTCGAGAAACGACGCAAAAACATTCAGTCTGATAAAGTAAACCAAATGCGTTAGAAAAAGAACGCACTATAAAAATCGTTTTTTGAAGCGATAGTTTGTGACGTACGACCAAAGATCCAACGAACAGACTATAAGTAATTTTATTTTTGATTATTTTTAGAAATATTTTCAAAAGGGGCTGTCATTATTTTCAATTTCAAGAAATTTCTCCAAGAGTTAATTGTAACTTAGTTTCTTAAGTATTTCTCTGTAATTAGGTTAGTGTACCTGTTGAGACATAAATAAATAAATAAATACGAGTTAAAAATTGAAAAAAAAACGGATTTTTTTCAAGATTTATAGAACTTTTTGAGTTTCTTTACAATTTCTCAGCAGGGTTTTGTTTAATAATAAAACTTTATTCGAAAATAGAGAACAGTACATGACATTACAATACAATTTATTTATTTCATAAATTTTCTTTCAAATTACAAGAATATTTTTCGAGTTTTAAAAGTCTCAAATAATTGTTTTAATATTTTTAGTAGCTTATGAGATTTATAAATATTCCTTACAAATTTTTTTGCAGACTTTCCATTTTTATAAAATTTCTTTTTTAAATTACAAGAGTCAATAATCTCAAGTTATTTCCTTTTAAGGTTCCTAGAAATTTCTTAGATTTTCAAAATTTTACCTTGCTCACTTTCTATATTTCTTCAAAGGCTTATTTATAAACCGTTTTGAGGTTTACAAAATTTTTCAACAGTTTTTCTTGCAGACATTCAATATTTCCAATATTTTTCTTTTGAATTACAAAAATTTTCTTCAAGGTTTAAAAGTCTCATCCATTTTTTTCAAGGCTTCTAGAAGAGTTTTTCAAAATTTCTTAACAATTTCCCTTGCAAACTTGCTATATTTCTTCGAGGGTTATAGATTTTTTTAATATATTTTTACAAAGAGTTATTAAAAAAATTCCTAAGCAAATTTTTTTAAGATTTCGCTATTTTACGTTTTTGGGGTTTTCAAAATTTCCAAAAAGTTTGCCTTGCAGATTTTTCTATTTTTACAAAAATGTTTCTTTCAAATTACAACAATTTATTTAGTCGATTAGAAGTATCAAGCAATTTTTTTTGAGCGCTGTAGAAACTTCAGAGGTTTTTAAAGTTTCTCAAAAATGTTTCTTGAAAACTTATTATTATATTTCTTCATAGTCTATAAATTGTTACAATATTTTATTGTTACAAGAATTTTCTTTAAGGGTTAGAAGTTTTAAACACATTTTTTCAAGGTTTCTAGAAGCTTCTGAAGTTATAAATTTTTCTAATGATTTTTATTTCTAATTACGAGAATTTCCTTTGAGTTTAAAAAAATCTTAAGCAATTTATTTTCAAGGTTTCTAGTAGGCTTTGTGGTTTTCACAACTTGCCAACAGTTAAGTTTCATTACAGTTTTTCTTGTAGTTTTTTATTTATCTTTTCAAGTCAATGGATTTTTCCAATTTTTTTTTGAGGATTAAAAGTCTCAAGCAAATTCTTTCAAGGTTTCTAGAACGTTCTGAAGTTTACAAAACACCTCAACAGTTTTTCTTGCAGACTTTCAATATTTCTACAAAGGCTATAGATTTTTCCAATAATTTTTCTCTGAAATTAGAACTTTCTTCAAGGGTTAAAAGTCTCAAGCAATTTATTAAAGGCTTCTAGAACGTTATAAGTTTTCCAAAATTTCTCAACAGTTTTCCTTGCGGACTTTCTATATCTCTTCAAGGGCTATAGATTCATATTTTTTTTCTCTGTCAATTATAAACATTTATTTAAAAAGTCTTAAGCAGATTTTTAAAGGTTTTTAGAACGTTTGTGAGGTTTTCATAATTTCTAAAAAGTTTTTCTTGCAGACTTTATATTTTTACAAAAAAATATTTCTTTCAAACTACAAAAATTATTTTATAGAAATAGAAGTCTCAATTTCTTTTTAAGGTTCAGAGGTTTTTAAAGTTTCTCAAAAATGTTTTTTGCAAACTTTTTCTTAATAGCCTATAAATTGTTTCAATTTTTTTTGTTAAAGAATTTTCTTCAAGGATTTCCAAAAATTTTATTTATAATTACACGAATTTTCTGTTAGATTTAATCAATTTATTTTCAAGGTTTTTAGTAGGCTTTAAGGTTTTCACAACTTGCCAACAGTTATCTTGTAGATTTTCTATTTTTCTTTAAAATCCATAGATTTTTCCAATAATTTTTATTTCTAACTATAAGAAATTTCTTCAAGGGTAAAAAAAGTTTTAATTAATTTCTTTTCAAGGTTTCTAAAAGCTTCTGGAGTTTATAAAATTTCTTACGAGTTTTTCTTGCAGACTTTTTATATTTCCAAAAAATTTTCTTTCGATTTTCTAGAATATTTCTCGAGGGCAAACGTCTCAAGCAGTTTCTTTTTAAGGTTTCTAAGAAGCTTCTGAGGATTTCAAAATTTCCTAACAGTTTTTCTTGCAGGTTTTTTATATTTCATCAATAATAAGTTACAAGTTTCTTTTAAAAGTTTCTAGAACATTCTTAGGTTTACAAAATTTCGCCAGAGTTTTTTTTGCACATTTTCTATTCAAAACTTTCAAGAGCTAAAGATTTTCTCAATAAGTTTCATTTCTATCTATTAAAGTTTCCTTCGAGATTTGAAAAATCTTAAGCAATTTTTTCAAGGTTTGTAAAAGGTTCTGATATTTCCAAAAAAAAAAACATTTTTTGAAGACTTTTCTGAGGTTTGCAAAATTTGCCAAGAGATTTTATGCACTCTTTCTATGTTTTTTTTAAAGCTAAAGATTTTCTCAATAATAATATTCTTCTCTGTCTACAAGAATTTCTTCGAGGGTTATAAAATCTTAAACATTGTTTTTAAGGTTTGTGAAGGTTTTAAGACTTCCAAAAAACATTTATTTGCAGACTTTTCTAAGGTTTACAAAATTCCCCAAGAGTTTTTTTGCACTTACACTTTCTATATTTTTCCAAAAGCTAAAGATCAATAAAATTCATTTCTATATAGAATTTCCTTCGTGGGTTAAAATTTTTTCAAGGTTTGAAGAAGGTTCTTAGATTTCTAAAGAAACATTTTTTGCAGACTTTTCTGAGGCTTACAAAATTCCCCAAAATACTTTTTTACACACTTTCTATATTTTTTCAAAAACTAAATGTAAATAATTAATAATAATAATTCTCCAAGATATTTTTGCGCACTTTCTATATTTTTTCAAAAGCTAAAGATTTTCTCAATAAGATTCATTTGTATCTACAAACATTTTCTTCGAGGGTTAAAAAAATCTTAAGCATTTGTTTCAAGGTTGGTAGAAGGTTCTGACACAATTTTTTTTTATGCAGACTCTCTATTTTTCCAAAATGTTTCTATCAAATTTCTAGATGTTTTTTTTTTTGAGTCACAATGTTTCTATTAGCTTCTGTGATTCTTAAAAATTTCTAAAAATTTCTTGCAAACGTTCTATATTTCTCCAAGGCCTACAGATTATTCTAATAATTCTTCTGTCAAATTACAAGATTTTTCTTCGATGATTAAAAATCTCTTCTTCTAGAAGGTTCTGAGATTTTTAACTTCCTAACAGATTTTGCTCTACTTTTCCAAAAAGAATTTCTCAAATTATAATTTTTTTTTCAATGATCAAAGTCTTTTAAGGTTTCTAGAAGCTTCGGAGGTATTCAAAATCTCCCAATAACTTTTTTTTGCATGTTTTTCAAAATTATAAAATCCTTCCTTAAAGAGAAGTCTAAAGCAATTTCTATTTAAAGTTTACAGAAGGTTCTAAGGTTTCCAAATTTTCTCAATAATTTTTTATTGTAGACTTTTTATATTTTTTCAAGTTTGTTTCAATATATTTCTTTTAAATAAACAGAATTTTCTTCAAGGGTTGAAAGTCTTCAACAATTTATTTTCAAAGTTCCTTGCAAATTTTCTAATTTTGTCAATATCAGAAGGTTCTAGAAACCTTGAAAGGAAATTTCTTGAGACTTTTCATTTCTCTACTCAAATTTTTTTTCTTCAAATTACAAGAATTGATTTCAAGTTTTTAAATTTTCAAGCAAATTCTGTTCAAGGTTTCTAAAAGCTTTAGAGGTTGTTAAAATTTCCCAAAAATCTTTCTTGCAATCTTTCTTTATTCAAGATTTTTCTTTGAGGATTAAAAATTCTCAAGCAATTTCTTTTTAAGGTTTCTAGAAGTGTCTGAGGTTTTGAGGGTTGAAAAAGTCTTAAGCAATTTATTTTTAAGGATTTCTAGAAGTTATTTTCTTGCAAGCTTTCGATATTTCTTCAAAGGATCTATAACCTTTGAAGAAATATCGAAAGCTTGCAAGAAATAATTTTCATATTTAAGAACAAGAATTTTCTTCGAGAGCTAAAAAAGTCTTAAGCAATTAATTTTTAAGGTTTCTATAAAGTTCTGAGGTTTACAAAATGTCCCAACAGTTTCTATATTTCTTTAAAGGCTATAGAGTTTTCTAATATTTTTCTTGTTAATTACAAAATTTTCTGAGGATTAAAAGTCTCATGCAATTTATTTTCTAGGCTTTTAGAACGTTCTGAGCTTTACAACAGTTTTTCTTACAGATTTTCTTTGTTTTCCAAAATTGTTTACGATTGATAAAACAATTCTTTTCAGGGTTGTTTACAGCTTCTAAGGTTTTCAAAATTTCCTAATAATGTTTTAAAGATTTTTCTTACATAATTAATAGTCGCAATTTCTATTCAATGTTTCTAAAACGTACTGCAGTTTTCAAAACAGTTTTCCTTGGAGATTTTTTCTTTTTACAAGATTTTTTTCGAGGGTTAATGTCACAAGAAATTATCTTTCTAGGAGGTTTTCAAAATTTTGCAACAGTTTTCCTTTTTTCTTTTTCTAAAAGTTTTTTTTCAAACTTCTAGATTTTTTTCGAGTGTTAATGTCATAAGAAATTACCTTTGTAGGTTTCTCTTTCTGGAGGTTTTCAAAATTTTGCAACAGCTTTCCTTGGAGATTTTTTCTTTTTCTAAAAGTTTTTTTTCAAACTTCTCGATTTTGTTCGAGGGTTAATGTCACAAGAAATTACCAGAAAAAACTGTTGGGAAATTTTGAAAACCTCCAGAAGGAGAAACCTACAAACTTTCTGGAGGTTTTCAAAATTTCCCAACAGTTTTTCTTGTAGACTTCCTATTTTTCTTCAAGGGCTGCAAACTTCCCTAATCATTTTTCTTGCAGGAATTTTCGAAGAATTAAAAGTCTGAAGCAATTAATTTCCAAGGTTTTTAGAACGTTCTGAGGGTTACCAAATTTCCTAACAGTTTTTCTTACATACTTTCTATTTTTCAAAAGTTTTTTTCAAAATTTACAAATAATTTTTCTTGTTGACTCTATATTTCTTCAAAGATTATAAATGTTTCCAATTTTTTCGAGAATTAAAAATCTTGAGGAATTTCTTTTCATTGTTTCTAGAACGTTCTCCAGTTTTAAAAATTCTGCAACAGTTTTCCCTGGAGACTGTATTTTTCCAAAAGTTATCTTTTAATTTTCAATTTTTTTTTGAGGCCCAAAGTCACAAAAATTTCTTTTTAACGTTTTTATGAGTTTCCGAGGTTTTTAAAATTCCCCCACAATTTTTCTTGCAGACTTTCTATATTTCTTCAAAGGTTACAGATTTTGCCAATAATTTTTATTTCTATCCATAAGAATTTTATTCGAAGGCTAGAAAAGTATTGGGTAATTTATTTTAAACCTTTCTCCAAATCTTCTTGAGGTTTCCAAACATTTTTTTGAAGACATTTTCTTCAAATGCTATATATTTTTCAAATAATTTTTATTTCTAATTAGAAGAATTTTCTACTAAGGCTTAAATAGTCTTGAAGAATTTATTTTTAAGGTTTCTAAAAGTTTCTGAGGTTTTAAAAATTTTCCCAGACTTTTTATATTACCAAAACCTTTTTTTTCCAATTTCAGGAATATTTATCGAGAGTAAGCAATTTACTTTCAAGGTTTCTAGAAGCCTTTGAGGTCTTCTGAGGATTTGACAATTTCACAACAGTTTTTCTTGCCTTTTTAGACTTTATATATTTCCAAAACCTTTTCTTTCAAATTTCAGGATTATTTATCGAGGGTAAGCAATTTACTTTCAATCTTTCTAGAAGCCTTTGAGGTCTTCTGAGGATTTGACAATTGTCCAACAGTTTTTATTACATACTTCCTATATATTTCTTCAAGGGCTATTGATTTTTCTAATAATTTTTCTTGCAAGATTTTTTTAAGGATTAAAAGTCTCTAACAATTTATTTTCAAGGTTTTTGGAACGTTCTGAGGTTTACAAAATTTCTTAACAGTTCATCTCATAGGCTTTCTATTTTTCCAAAAATATTTGAGCCTTTATCTTTATCTTTATTTAATCTTTATCAAACATAGTTACAATATATACAAATAAAATAACGAGATATTCATAATATTGAAGAAATAAAAAACATACATAAAATTTTGACACCATTATTTGTCTTAAACAATTTTCTTGCAAGATTTTTTAGGGGCTTTTAAGGTTTTCAAAATTTCCCAACATTTTTCCTGTTGTCTCTATATTTCTTCAAATATTTTCGAGATTTAAAAATCTCAAGGAATTTATTTTCAATGTTTCTAGAATGTTCGGCAGTTTCTAGAAGGTTCTTAGCTTTTTCTCCCAACTGTTTTTTTTTATACTTTCTACAAATTTATTTTTCCACGATAAAAGCTTTAAGCAATTTTATTTTTAGGTTTTGAGAAACTTCTATGGCTTTTAACATTACCCAACAGTTTTTCTTGCAGACTTTCTATTTTTCCAATAAAATTCTTTCAAATTACAAGAATTTTCTCTAAGGTTTAAAAGACTGAAGCAACTTCTCTTGAAGATTAATAGAAACTTCTAAGGTTTTCATAATTTATTAATAGTTTATCTTGAAGACTTTTCAATTTTCCAGAAATTGAAAATGAGGAATTTATTTTCAATGTTTCTAGAACGTTCGGCAGTTTTCAAAATTCTGCAAGTTTTCTTTGACTCTATTTTTCCAAAAAATTTTCTTTCATATTTCAAGATTTGTTTCGAAGCCTTGAAATATGAAAGAAAATTTTTGGAAAAATAGAGTCTAAGAAAACTTGCAGAATTTTGAAAACTGCCGAACGTTTCGAAGCTCAAAGTCACAAGAAATTTCCTTTCAAGATCTCTAGGTGCTTCTGAAGTTTTTAAAATTTCCCGACAATGTTTCCTGCAGACTTTCTATACTTCTTCAGAGGAAATTTTCACAATAATTTTTATTTCTATCTACAGCAATTTTACTAAAGTCTGAACAAATTTTTATTCAAGGCGTTTGAGTTTTTCAAAATTTTCCCAACAATTTTCCTTGCAGGATTTTTATATTTTTTCAAAGGCTATAGATTTTTTAATATATTTTTTTCCATTTTTTTCAATTACAAGGCTTTTTCCCTGAGAATTAAAAAAATTTTAGGTAGTTTTTAAAGGTTTCTAGAACGTTTATGTGGATTTTAAAATTTCCGAACAGTTTATCTTGCAGACTTTCTTTTACAAAAATTATTCTTCAAAATTACAACAGTTGTTTTTGTAGGTTAAAAGCTTCAAATTCTTTTTAAGGTTTCCAGAAGCTTCAGAGGTATTTAATAATAATAATATATCTTTATTTCAGAATGTATATGTTACAAAAATTAAATTAGCTTCAGTGGTTTTACAACTAATGATTATTGTAATACTTATGTTAGTTACACTTTAAAGTTTTCCAAAAATGTTTCTTGCAAATTTTCTAGATTTCTTCGTTCTTTTAATTACAAGAATTTTCTTCAAGGGTTAGAAGTTTCAAACATACTTTTGTTAAGATATCTTGCAAATGTTATACTTTGATTACTTTGGCGTAGGTCAGAAGTAATCGAGTTCAACTTGCAAATTGATGTTCTCATCCTCTTACTTTACGCATTAGTGAACTGTCACTTTTTTGGGGTTTCTAATAATATATAGTACAGGTGTAGACTTCTTCACGCTTGAATAGTATAAATGTGGTGAAATTTAAAATTTCTTCTCGAGTGGGAAAAACAGGCCACCGACCTCTTTAACAAGCATCGATAAATTATAGATCATCACGGTTAGAAATTGTCGACGACGGGACCACACAGATCCGACAGGTGGTCCCCTTTTTGCGCAACTTGCCGAAAAAAAGGGAGACTGCCCATGAAGAGGCGAAACGCATATATTCACCCCGCGATGAAATTAAAGAAACCTGGAGTGAATTCCCAAGTTGATAAATGAGCAAAAATTTTATATTTTGGTTATCTAGATGTATACTGTACATCTAGGGAACGTTTTGCTTAATTTTGATTCATTTTAAGTAAAGCAAAATTTTGGTTATTTATTCAAGGTGTCCTTGATTTAATGGGTAGATAACTATAGTGGGTATAATATTTACGATGTGAGTACAGATAAAAAGCGGCAGTAAATTTATGCCCGTTCGATACAGATCCGAATCGTAAATGATTTATTAATTAAACTCAGGCCGTTATTTTTTTTTCTACGTTGTTCTCTCGTCGATTTCGAGAGAACACGTCCGCTGAATATTAATCCCATGTCGATCACGGACATTTGCAGCTTAATGCATGAGCTTATAAAGCAAAAATCACGGTTCTATATGGCCCGATCCGGTCCGACTCATACATAATCCCACAGTCCCCCCTTTTTTTGCTCCTCCGTGCGCCTCTGTATATTTTTGAGAATCCGCGATAGCCTTATTGTCCGAATGGAGAGAGGCAAAATAAAAACTAAAAAAAAAAAAACACAATACTGCGAGAGAAGGAGTTGAAACCGAGTCGTCGATATTCCACGGCGTTCGAGGAGCATGCAGCTCGTGAGACGCCAAATATGGGAGAGAAAGAGCGGGGCGCTACCGTTTTGCTACCGTTTTACCTGTCATTGCACATGCCCGTTTGCTATTTACAATCGGGGAAAAACACACCCAGATAGAGACATTCCTGAACCGCATGAATTATCGTTTCGTCCGCGTGCTGGTTTCCTCATTATACAATTTCAATCAGAGATGATGTTGCAAACTGTTCTGCATTGACATGTTGAAAGTAACAAACGTACCGCAAGATCATCTTAAAAATTCTCAACATTGATATTCTTAGATAATAGATAATTGATTTAATTACAATTATTAATGTAATTTTTGACTAGGCCAAAATCTCATACCTAGAAATGGGCTTAAATAGATTAAACCCACACTACAAATAGAAACTTTCTACAACACTGTTAATGGTTTTAAATGAATTTGTAACTTATGTAAAAATATTTATGAAGGGTGTGCAGGAGTTCTCTATTCTACCCTCAAACCTCTAACATATTTAATGAACACCGCCCGTGCTTCTTTTGGCCAAAATTTTATGGATGCTTTTTATTTTTGTTAATTTGTTAATACGTATTATTTTAAAAATGAGTTCGAAGATAAATAAATAATATATAAATTAAAGTTTATAGGGGTTTATAGGATCCTATTGACCTCTGAACAGACTATATCTACATGTGACGTAAAATTGAGTTTGGAATCAAACGTTATACCAAGGTCTTTTATTTCGTAAGTCCTTTCTAGCACTGTGCCATTGATGTAATAGTCGTTGATTAAATAGTTCAGTTTGCGTGTGTAAGACACAATTTTGCACTTACTTTCATTAAGTTTTAGACAATTTAACGAACACCACATCTGAATACGGTCAAGGTTTTGCTTAAGTTTGGCTACATCATTTTGACATTTGATTGTATTGAACATTTTTAGATCATCTGCTTATGCAAGCACATCACAAGTTATTGATTCTAGTAGGTCATTTATGTACATTACAAACAACAATGGGCCTAAATTCGAACCTTGGGGAACCCCCGATGAGACATGAATTATATGAGATTTGAAGCCATTATATGTAACATATTGATACCTGTCAAGCAAGTATGATTGAAATAATGCAATAACATTATTTGAAAGTCCAAAAGCACATAATTTCGCTAAGAGCTCTGTATGATTGATAGAATCAAATGCCTTTGAGAAATCCACAGAGACATCATCTACGTGATTATGGGAATCAATAGCTTCACTAATAAATTGAGTAATATGCACTAGATTTGATACAGTGGATCTTTGGTACATAAATCCATGTTGAATTTCTGAAATATAAGGCCTTATGTTTCTATAGATATTAGAGTAAATAAGCTGCTCGAAGACTTTAGCAAAGTTGTTTAATATTGTAACAGCTCGGTAGTTCTTTACATTTGTTCTATCTGCGCTTTTATGGATAGGACAAACTTTACCTCTTTTCCAAATAGTGGGAAATGACACCGTATTTAAAGACAGATTATATAATATAGTTGAAGGACGTGCAAATACATGTGCACAATCCCTAACAAAATAACTTGGATGTTGATCCTAACCAGCTGTTTTAGAATTTTTCAAATTTTTTAGGCACTCTAATACCTCATTCTCCGCTAGGTCTGATATTTGTATTTGAGGACGGCTCACAAACGTATCATTAAAGTTAAAATTAAAATGTTTTTGGTTCTTATATGTTTCTGAGAAAAAAATAGCAAATTGTGGATCCTATGTAATCCCATTTCCAACTTTAATCGTATCAGGTATCCTGGATGACCCCTTTTTTGAATGTATGTAGTTAAATAATTCTTTTGGATTTGCACGGATTCCTTCCTCCACCTTACTCAAATAAATATTATATGAGTTTTTTGTATCTCCGATGATAATATTGTTTACATTTAATATTTTCAATTATGTTTCGTGTAAACCATGGAAGATATTTATTGGGTACATGTTTGTGAATAATATTAAACAAATATTTGTAAAAATCATCAGTAGCTAAATTCATTTCAGTAAAATTATATAAGAAAGACTAGCCTCTAATAGACAACAAAAAGTGTTGGTAATTTAATAATAATAAAATCGAATGTTTGTATCTCATATACAAAATTTAGGGTGGGTGGATGTCTATTAACTTACTATATAATTATATTTTTCAATTAATTTTAATTAATTGAAAAATATAATTTATCTTTTTTAGCGAATTCTCAACTTTCAATCATTTCTTGTATTGTTTTGTCGAATTTCTAGTAGTAATTTCTAATTTTATAAGATTTTTCCAATTTTTTTTTTAATTTTTTTGAATTATTAAAAATTTTCCTCTAGAGTTAAAATTTAAAAAAAAATAATATTTCAGGGTGCATATAGATAATAATTTTTAGCATTTCTTTAATTATTTTGTTCAATTTTTTTAAACTTAACGTTTTTAGAATTTTTTGGAATCCCTTTTTGATTTTTTTTTTTAATTTTAAGAATTTTTATAGAATTTTTTTTAATTGTTTCGAACTTTTTATAAATTTTTTAGAATTTTCGGGAAAATTTTAGAATTTCTTCTCTCTTTCTTCTTCTCTTTCCCTCCAAGATTCTAAAATTAAAAGTAAATCTCTATATTGTTTAATTTTGTCAAAAAGGATTTTTAACGAAACCCTCCCGAAAGTTTTTCAGATTGAAGGGTATGATAGAGGCCACCCACCCACCCTACATATACATTTAAAACTTTAACTAAACAATCGTTAATGTTCTTTTTTTACACAAACATTTCATTTTGGAATTTTCTGCAAACAAAACACCGATCAGTGATTAAAATTAAAATGTATATGTAAGTTGGGTGGGTGGCCACTATCCCACCCTCCAATCAGTAAAACACATGCGTCGCTTTTCTTAAAAAATATATGCAAGATATACTAGTGTTTGATTAAATTTTTTAAACCATTTTTTCGGTTTATTTATTCAAATTTGAAAATAAAAATTAAACTAAAATAAAAACTGATGAAATTTATATATACATTTTTTTGGTAGTAAACTTTTGAGTTAATATCAGTTAATAAGCCTAAAGATTTAAAAATGTTCGTATTGTGATTCAACATTTTGCACGAAATTTTAGCGAATGTTTTACTGATTGGAGGGTGGTATAGTGGCCACCCACACACCTTACATATACACTTTAAACTTCAATTAAGCAAGTGTTTAAGTTTTCAATTTCAATTATAGTTTTGTTGTGAACACAACGCTGGATAGTGATTAAAATAAAAATATATATGGAGGGTGTGTGGGTGGGTGGCCTCTACCCTACACTCCAGTCAATAAAACATACGTCGGCTTCCTTAAAAAAAACATACGGAACAAACATTTCTTTTGGCTTTTTCAATCCAAATGTAGAATTGACAATAAAGCTAAAATTAAAACTGTAGATATTTGTTTGTGATTAATTTTTTTTTGCAAAACTTTGGCGAACGTCTTGCTGATTGGAGGGTAGTATAGGCCACCCACCCACCCTATATATACGTTTAAAATTTCAATCACACAAGTGTCGAGGTTCGTTTCTTACATCAATATTTTATTTTAGAGTTTTCTGCCAACATAACGTCGATCAGTGATTGAAATTAAAATGTACATGTAGGGTGGGTGGGTGGCCTCTATTCCACCCTCCAATCAGTAAAACATAAGCGCCGATTGTCTTAAAAAATTAAACAAAACATACTACTCTCTGAATTAATATGAGAGAGAAAGAATAATATCTTTATTCGAACACTTACAATTTTGAAAAATATATACAAATAATAATATAACAATAACGGTTAGTCCGTTTGGGCCATCGACCATCGTTCTTTCTGCCTAAATTAATATGATTTTCATATGGTTTTCTTTAGTTTTCTAACTCAAAACAAAAAAAAAATTACAGCTAAAATATGAACGAATAAAATTTTGAGTTAAAATCAATTAATACAAACCACATTTTTTGTTTGTTTAATGATTGAATATTATTAACGAAACCCTCGGGAATGTTTTTCAGATCGAAATGTAGGATAGAGGCCACCCACCCACCCTACATATACACTTAAAACTTCAATTAAGCAAGTGTATAAGTTTTTTTTCTTACGTCAACATTTCATTTTTAATTTTGTTGTGAACATAATGCTGGTCAGTGATTAAAATAAGAATATATTTGTAGGGAGGGTGGGTGTCCTTTAACCCACCCACCAGTCAGACAAATATACGTGGATTTCCTTAAAAAAACCATACAAAACAAAAGTTTCTTTTGGTTTTTTCCATCCAAATGTAGAATTGACAATAAAGCTAAAATTAAAACTATAGATTTTTGTTTTGTGATTGATTTTTTTACATAACTTTGGAGAACGTCTTACTGATTGAAGGGTAGGATAGAGGGCACCCACCCACCATACATATGCATTTGAAACTTTTTAATTACACAAGTGTTAATGTTCTTTTCTTACACCAATATTTAATTTTAGATTTTGCTGTAAACACAACGCCTATCAGTGATTAAAATAAAAATATATATGTGGGGTGGGTGGGTGTCAGCAGTCATTTGTTAAATATGTTAACTTTTAACTGTCAATGTGTGGTAAAATTTATCTATTAGCAGTCAACAACATTTGAAAAATGTCAACTATCATCTGTAAAATACGTTAAATGTTAAGCTACCATTTCACAAATATCAACAGTCATCTGTCAAATATGTTAACTTTTATCTGTCTATTATTGCCTGAAATGTGTCAACTGTCATCTGTCAACAACATTTGTTGATGTCAACTATCATCTGTTAAAAATATTAAATATTATCCGTCAATTATCCATTTGACAAATGTGAACTATTATCTGTCAAATATGTTAATTGTTAACTTGAATTATCATCTGACCTTTAATAAATGTCAACTGTCATCTGTCAAATACGTTAATTGTTAATCTACCGTTTCATAAATATCTATTGTCATCTATCAAATATGCTATTTGGTAACCTTCAATAATCATCTGTCATTTGACAAATTAAATTTGCCATCTGTTAAATATATTATTGTTTACTTCAATTATAATCTGACATTTATTATTATTGTCCATCGTCATTTGTTAAATATGTTAAATATAAACAGTTAATTATCATCTCTCATTTCACAAATGTTAACTGCCATCTGTCAAATGTGTTAACTTTCAACTGTCTACTACAATGTAAAATTCATCAACCTACAAATGTCAACTGTCATCTGTCAACAACATTTGCAAAATGTTAATCAAAAAAATTAAACTGTCATCCCTCAAGAATCATCAATTAACCATCAACTATCAACTTTAATATTCTAACTGTCAACTAGAATTTATTAAATGTCATCTGTCAATTGTCTTTCATCAACTTTCATTTATATTTTTTTGTAGTAAGATAATGCAACTTGATAGATTATCCTTCACAGTTACTATATAATAATTAAATAACAGTTGAAAGTTAATAAGTGTCAAATGACAAATAACAATTGACAGATGACACTATTATTACGTATTACAAACACCGAACTACAAAAATTTCGTCTGGCATATGCCATCAATAAATTTCACCCTGTCAACTGTTTAGTTTCAAGTCTGTCGGTTGTCATTTGTCATCTTTTAATTCCTAACGAATGCGTTGAAAATGAGACTTTATACAGGACATTTGATCGATAACATATGACAAATGACAGTCAACAGGTAGCACTTGTTAATGACAGTTAATTGCGTCGGTTACTTAATAATCTGTGTTTGTTTTTATCAGTAATTTTCAATTATTTATTCTGTGTTTAGTATTTAATTATCGTTTGTACTTGTTCTCTGTAAATGGCTTCCGTTAATAAATGTATTATTATTATTATTATTAATACGTAACAATGATAAATGATAATTTGCAGTTATGTGAAATTTATTATTTAATTAAATAAACAAAGCTATATTTCTTACTTCACTATTTTATTTAATCACTAAATGTACATTTCGAACACTATGAACAGTTAACTATTGATAATGGACACATAGTGTTCGAAATGTACATTTAGTGATTAAATAAAATAGTGAAGTAAGAAATATAACTGTGTTTATTTAATTGCAGTTAAAAGTTGAAAGATATCAAATCACATTTAATAGATGACTTTAAATAATGTCAGATGTTACTTATCATGTACCATTTATTAACTGTCATTCTTCAACTGTTACCAATAAAACACATACACACATCGATCAAGTGTCAAGTGTCAAGTTTCATTTGTCATATGTCAATTTTCAACGTAAATTTGTCATTAATCATTTTTATATGTTTACATTAACATTGAAAAGTAAGAGTTGATAGTAGACACTTAACAGATAACATATAAAAAAAATGACAGTTAGTATTCAACACTTGACAAATTGGAAAAAGAGTTAAATAAGACAAATAATATTTTACATATGACATTAACATAGTTGACAGATTACAATTATAGGACTATAATTGATAATTTGTATTATCTATCTATTTAACTATTATCTGTCAAATGTCATTTGTCAACTTTATTCTACCAATTGTTATACGCCGTTTGTTAACTTATAATTTAAAAAATGAATTGACGAATAACGTGTGACATATGACAATTAACAGGTAACAGTTGACAAATGATAAGTTTATAAAACTTTCATTTTCAACTGTCAAATGTCAAATAGTTGACAAATGATAAGTTTATAAAACTTTCATTTGCCAACTGTCAAATGTCATTTATCAACTTTCCTCAATTTCAAGTGTTAACATAAACGTTTAAAATTCAAAATATCAAATTATCAACTTTAATATTCCATCTGTCAACTAGAATTTATAAAATGTCATCTGTCAATTCTCTTTAATCAACTCTCATTTAAACCGTTTGCCGTAAGAGGTAAAATAAAATTAAAACTTGATAGATGACTCTTGTGACTAATAATAAATGTCAATTGAAAATATGTTAAATATATTATCTGTTAGCAGATAATAGAACATATGCCATTTGACAAATGTCAACTGTCATCTGTCAAATTTGTTAAATGTTAACAGTCAATCATCATCGCTCATTTCACAAATGTCAATTGTTATCTGTCAAATATGTTCACTTTTAATTGCCCATTATCACCTGCAATCATTTGAGTAATGACAATAATCTGTCAATTATATTCACTTTTAATCATAAATTAGCAACTGTCATTTTCAAAATCTCATCTGTCATCTGTCAAATTTGTTAATTATCAACTGTCAATTATCATCTGCTTTTTGACTAATGTCAACTATCATTTGTTAAGTATGTTAATTATTATTCTACCATTTGACATCTGTCATATATGTGAATTTTTAACAGTTTTGTGTATTTAGCAGATAAATGTATTTTTTTGGCCTGTGTAGAACTTTGTTCTCTACACTAATAAACATTAATATAATTTTTATTATTATTATTATTATCTATCATTTTACAATGTCAGTTGGCATCTGTTAAATAAGTTAATTGTTAACTTTAATTGTCATATGATATTTAATAATGCTTTGGTATTGCTTAAAATGTGTCAACCGACAAATGTCAACTGTCATCTGTTAATTATGATCTGTTAAAAGTATTAACTTTCAATTACAATCCGTCATTTGAAAACTGTCAACTGTCATTTGTCAAATATGTTAATTGTTAATTTCAATTATCATCTGACATTTGATAAATGTCAGCTGTCATTTAATATACATGTTAAATGTTAAGAAATGTCAATAGTCATCTGTCAAATATGTTAAATTTTTGCTGTCAATGTGTGGTGAAATTTATCAACCTTCAAATGTCAACTGTTTCCTGTCAACAACATTTGAAAAACTATCATCTGTCAAATACGTTAAATGTCATCTGTCAAATATGTTAACTTTTATCTTACTATCATTGTCTGAAATTTGCCAACCGATATATTTCAACTGTCACCTGTTAACAACATTTGGAAAATGTCAACTATCATCTGTTAAAAAAATTAAATGTTATGTGTCAATTATAATCTGCCATTTGACACATGTCAACTATTATCTGTTAAATTTGTTAATTGTTAACTTGAATTATCATCTGACCTTTAATAAATGTCAACTGTCATCTGTCAAATACGTTAATTGTTAATTTACTGTTTGACAAATGTCTATTGCCATCTGTCAAATATGTTATTTGGTAACTTTCAATAATCATCTGTTATTTAACAAATTAAATTTGTTAAATTGTTAACTGTTCATATTATCCTATGCATTTTGATAAATGTCAACAGTTATCTGTCAAATATATTAACTTCAACTATTATATGTAATTTGAACATTTTCAACTGTCATCTGTCAAATATGTTAATTGTTAATCTACCATTTAAAAAATATGTTAATTGTTTACTTAAATTATTATTTGACAATTGATAAATGTCAACTGTCATTTGTTGTATATGTTAAACGTTAACAAATGTCAGCAGTCATTTGTCAAATATGTTAACTTTTAACTGTCAATATGTGGTCAAATTTATCAACCTACAACTGTCAACTGTCACTTGTCAACAATCTGTAAAATACGTTAAATTTTAAGCTACCATTTGACAAATGTCAACTATCATCTGTCAAATATGTTAACTTTTATCTTTCTATCATTGTCTGAAATTTGCCAACCGATATATTTCAACTGTCACCTGTTAACAAGATTTGGAAAATGTTAACTATCATCTGTTGAAAATATTAAATGTTATGTGTCAATTATAATCTGCCATTTAAAACATGCCAACTATTATCTGTAAAATTTGTTAATTGTTAACTTGAATTATCATCTGACCTTAAATAAATGTCAACTGTCATCTGTCAAATACGATAATTGTTAATCTGCCGTTTGACAAATGTCTATTGTCATTTGTCAAATTAACTTTCAATAATTATCTGTCATTTGACAAATTAAATCTGTCATCTGTTAAATATATTATTGTGTACATCAATTATCATTTAATATTTAATTAATGTCTACCGTCATTTGTTAAATATGTTAAATGTTAACAGTTAATAATCATCTTTAATTTCACAAATGTCAACTGTCATCTGTCAAATATGATAACTTTTATCTTTCCATCATTGTCTGAAATTTGCCAACCGATATATTTCAACTGTCACCTGTTAACAACATTTGGAAAATGTCAAGTATCATCTGTTAAAAAAATTAAATGTTATGTGTCAATTATAATCTGCCATTTGACACATGTCAACTATTATTTGTCAAATTTGTTAATTGCTAACTTAAATTATCATCTGACCTTTAATAAATGTCAACTGTCATCTGTCAAATACGTTAATTGTTAATTTACCGTTTGACAAATGTCTATTGTCATCTGTCAAATTAACTTTCAATAATCATCTGTCATTTGACAAATTAAATCTGTCATCTGTTAAATATATTATTGTGTACGTCAATTATCATTTGATATTTCATAAATGTCTACCGTCATTTGTTAAATATGTTCAATGTTAACAATTAATTATCATCTCTAATTTCACAAATGTCAACTGTCATCTGTCAAATATGTTAACTTTTAACTGTCTACTATTGCGTAAAATTTATCAACTTACAAATGTTTACTGTCATCTTTCAACATTTGAAAAATTATCTGTTAAAAATATTAACAGATAACTTGCAATCATAATTTGTCATTTAAATATCAACTGGCATCTGTCAAATATGTTAATTGTTAATCTATTATTTGACAAATGTCTATTGTCATCTGTTAAGTGTGTTAATTGTCAACTTCAATTATCATCTGACAATTGATAAATATCAACTGTCATTTGTTATATATGTTAAATGCTAACAAATCTAAACAGTCATCTATTAAACATGTTAACTTATAACTGCCAATGTGTGGTAAAATTTATCAACCTACAAATAATAACTGTCATCTGTGAACAACAAATACGTTAATTGTTAATCTACCATTTAACAACTGTCAACTGGCATCTGTCAAATATGTTTTATGTATCTATTATTGCCTGAAATTTGCCAACAGACAAATGTCAATTTTCATCTGTTAACAACATTTGAAAAATGTCAACTATCATCTGTTGAAAATATTAAGTCTTTACTTCAAATTATTATCTATAATTTGAAAAATGTCTATTGTCATCCGTCAAATATGTTATTTGGTAACTTTCAATAATCATTTGTCATTTGACATCTGACATCTGACATCTGATATTTATAAAAATCCACCGTTATTTGTTAATTGTTGACATTTAATTATCGTCTCTAATTTCACAAATGTCAGCAGTCATCTGTTAACTTTTAACTGTCCTCTATGTGCGTAAAATTTATCAACCTACAAATGTTAATTGTCACCTGTCAACAACGTTTATCGACTATTATTTGTCGAAAATATTAACTGTTAACTTTCAATTATAATTTGTCATTTGAAAAATGACAACTGTCATCTGTCAAATATGTTAATTGTTAATCTACCGTTTAACAAATGTCTATTGTTATCTGTAAACAATTATGTTAATTGTTAACTTTCAATAACGATCTGTCATTTGACATATAACATCTGGCATTTATAAATTTCCACAATTATTTGTTATATGTTAACATTTAATTATTGCCTCTAATTTCACAAATGTCAACTGTCATCTGTCATGTCAAATATGTTAACTTTTAACTGTCCACAACTGCGTAAAATGATTCTATCTACAAATGTCAACTGACATCTGTCAACAACATTTCTCAACTATCATGTGTTAAAAATATTAACTGTTAACTTTCAATTTTAATTTGTTATTTGAAAAATGTCATCTGTCATCTGTTAAATATATTTAATTGTTAACTTCAACTATCGTATGATATTTCATAAATGTCCACTGCCATTTGTTTAATGTCTGTTAACATATGTCATAAATGTCAACTGTCATCTGTCAAATATGTTTACTAAAAAAAAACTGTGTATTATTGCTTGCAATTTGCAAATCAAAAAATGTCAACTGTCATCTGTTAACTAAGTTAATTGTTGATCTACCATTTGACAAATGTCAATAGTCATCTGTCAAATATGTTAATTGTTAACATTAATTATCATTTGACATTTGAAAAATATCCACTGTCATTTGTTTAATGTCTTAAATGTTAACATATGTCTAAAATGTCAACTGTCATCTGTAAAATATGTTTACTTAAAAACAATTGTCTATTATTGCGTGCAATTTGCAAATTGAAAAATGTCAACTGTCATCTGTCAAATACGTTAATTGTTAATCTACCATTTGACAAATGTCAACTGTCATCTGTAAACAAATATGTCAATCAACTTTCAATAACCATCTGTCTTTTGAAAAATATTATCTGTCATCTGTCAAATATGTTAATTGTTAACTTCAACTATCGTATGACATTTGATAAATGTCCACTGTCATTTGATTACTGTCTTAAGTGTTAACAAATGTCATAAATGTCAACTGTCAAATATGTTTACTTATAATTGTCTATTATTGTCTGCAATTTGCCAATCGAAAAATGTCAACTGTCTTCTGTCAACTATGTTAACTATTAAACTACCATTTGACATATGCCAACTGTCATCTTGTAACAAATATTTTATTTGTTAACTTTCAATAAGCATCTGTCATTTGAAAAATGTCATCTGTCATCTGTCCAATATGTTAATTGTTAACTTCAACTATCATATGACATTTGATAAATGTCCATTGTCATTTGTTTAATATCTTGAATGTTAAGATATTTCATAAATGTCAACTGTCACCTGTCAAATATGTTATTTGTCTATTATTGCCTGCAATTTGAAAACCGAAAAATGTCAACTGTCATCTATCAAAAACAGTTAAGAAATGCCAACTATAATCTGTTAAAAATGTTAAATGTAATCTGTCAATTATCATATGCCGTTCGACAAAAGGCCAACTATTATCTGTCAAGTATATTGTAATCCACTGTTTGAGAAATGTCAATTTTACAAATGTCTGTTGTCATCTGTCAAATATGTTGCTTGTTAACTTCAATTAATCTCTGACATTTAATAAATGTCAACTGTCATATCCTTTGAATAGATTAAATTTTATCGAGTAATTGACATCTCTCATTTCACAAACGTCAACTGTCATATGTCCAATATATTAACTTTTAATTTTTCGCTCTTGCATATAATTTGCCAACTGTCATTTAAGAAATGTCAACTATTATCTGTTAAAAATAATAACTCTAATTTACAATCCGCCATTGGAAAAATGTCAACTATCATCCGACAAATACGTTAATTGTTAATTTACCATTTGACAAATGTCAACTGTCATCTGTCAAATATGATAATAGTTAACTATTATTTACTATCTGTCATTTTACAAATATCAGCTGTCATCTGTCAAATATGTCAATTGCTAACTTTAATTATCATCTGAAATTTGATAAATGTCAATTGTCATCTGTTAAATATGTTGAATGTTGACAATCTTCTGTCAAATATATAAACTTTTAACTATCAATTATCAACTGTCATTTGACAAATGTCAATTATCATTTCATAAATTTGTTAATTACCAACTATTAATTGTCATTTTACAAATGTCAAGTATTCAAATATGTTGATTGGTAATTTCAATAATCATCTGAAATTTGATAAACTGCCATTTGTTAAATGTTAACAAGTAATTATTATCTCCAATTTTACAAATGTCAACCGTCACCTATTTAATATGTTAACTTAATTTTCCTTTATTACCTAAAGTTTGACAACTGTCATCTGACAACAACGTTTGAAAAATGTCAACTCCCATCTGTTTAAAATGTTAACTTTTAATTATAATTTGTCATTTAACAAATGTCAACTGTCATCTGTCAAATATGTTAATTGTTAATTATCATATGCATTTTGACAAATGTCAACAGTCATCTGTCAAATATATTAACTTTTAATTATCAATTATCAACTGTCATTTGACAATGGTCAACTATCAGCTAACAAATGTGTTAATTGTTAATTATAAATGATTAATTGTCATTTTACAAATATCTATTTCTATGTATATTTGACAAAATTAAAAATTTCAAAAATGTCAATTCCCATCTGTCAAATATGTTAACAGTTAATTATTATCAATCATCAACTGTCATTTGACACATGTCAAATGTCATCTGACAAATTTGTTGATTGTTAACTATAAAATATTATTCGTCATTTGATAAATGTCAACTGTTATCGTTCAAATATGTTAATTGTTAACATAAATTATCATCTGACATTTGATATATGTCAATTGCCATCTGTCAAATATGTTAAATATTAGCAGGTAATTAGCATCTTTCATTTTACAAATATCAACTGCCATCTGTCAAATATGGTAACTTTTAAATTTCCGCTATTGCCTAAAATTGGTCAACTGTCATCTGTCAATAACATTTGAAAATTATCATCTGTTAAAAATATTAACTGTTAATTATCAATTACTATTTGTCATATAAGAAATCTCAACTGTCATCTGTCAAATATTTTAATTGTTAATCTATCATTTGTTAAAAATCTATTATTTTGACAAATGTCAACAGTCATCTGCCAGATATATTCACTTTTAACAATCAATAATCAAGTGTCATTTGACAAATGTCAATTATCATCTGACAAATTTGTTAATTGTTAACTATAAATTATTAATTATTTGTGAAATGTCAAATATGTAAATTGTTCAATTATCATCTGACATTTAATAAATGTCAACTGTCATCTGTTAAATACGTTAATTATTAACTGTCAGTCATCATTTACTATTTGATAAACACTAACTGTCATTTGATAAATAGGTTAAATGTTAACTATGAATTGTCAACTGTCACTTATCATTTAATAGATATCAACTGTCATTTTGTCAAATATAACAATTGTTAACTACTATTTTTAAAATGTCAACTGTCATCTGTCAGAGGTAGTTTCCAAAAAGAAACTTATCGAGAATTAAAGTGAAATATAAATTCGCAAAACAAAATTTATAGGATATAAAATAAAATGCCTTGGAGGAGAAGAATTTCTAAAAAGATACGTAAACGTAAAATGTCTTAAGTCAAAGAAAAATTTAATTGCTAATTGTCAGTTATCCTCTACCATTTGATTAATACCAACTGACATGTGGCAGATATTTTAAATGTTAACTGTCAGTTATAATCTGTCATTTAACAAATGTCTATCAACTATTGCCTGAAGAGACAAATGTCAACTGCCAACAAACAACTAGAAATTAAGATATTACCATAACAGTGCCATCTATTGCCTTAGCGTTTCGCTAGATTCCTCTTTAAGTGGATAACCCCCGACAAATTATAAGGAACTGTCAACAGCGGCAATTATAGTAATAATAATATCACATACCAACTGTCATATGTCAACTTGCAACTTTCACCAGTCATCTGTTAATTGTCATACGTCAACTGGCATCAGGCTATCGTACCATTTGTGTATTATCCATAATTTGAGCGTTTTTGTGCAAGGTTATAGAATTTTTGAAGTATATCTTACTGTAACTATAATTGCTAACCATTTGTGCACAAAAAAATAATTTAAAAAATTTGTTACACAGTATAGGTAAAGACAATTAGCTGATGGTAAATAAATTTGATTCGTTTTATCTCTTAAGTCTTCCTCCTGGAAATTATTGCCATTTTCGCGGTTTTAACTATTGTCACAGCAGTAAAACACACCTAGACCATAAACAGGTTCCGCATTACCGATAAGGGAGCAGCCATCCAGGCCCTGATTGGACACACCACTTTCTGGCTCTAATCTCTCACTCTGAGAGCGCGCAATTACGTAATTTGCGCTGGTCCGTCATTAAACGTCGGTAATAACGTTTTAATGACGTAGTAAAAGTTAATAATATAATACAATTACACGCGTACGTTCGGACTCTTTTCTTTCATTTACTTATTTGGTTTTTTTTTTTACGAATGAGAAGTGTACACACCACGTGCCCGTATCACGACATATGTAATACACGTGTAATTATGTATGTATTCTTTATGTAAATGATCGGGATCAGGTATGATTTATTCATGGGTATATCTCACCTGAGGACAACGGCCCCATTGACATTTGTCAACATCCATTACCGTAATGACCGCTTTTAGTTTCGTTTTATACGTCCCGCGGCGCGATCCTTGGGGAATACCGGAGGAGCGCCGCTGGCGTCGCGACGACCGCCATTCAGGCGGGGTTTAATGAAGCTATCATTCGTAATTATCTATCGAGTAAATAAAATTACCATTAGTGTTATGCGGGAAAAAATATTACCTAATAATTAATGTATGTATTAATTTATCTTTACACTTTATTTATTAGTAAAATACTTGTTTATTATTGGATTGAAGGGTGTGATAGTGGCTACCCTCCCACCTATCCACCCTCCAATAATTTCGTTAAATACAAACGTGACAAACGTTAACGCACGATTATTTTTTATCGAATTCTTTTCGCAAAAGGTCGTGGATAGTGGGAGTAGTCGGAATTTTCGTCCCTTTCATAAACTGTGTGCGGTGCACTCGTCTAGGAAACCGAGCATGAGGAAAGACGACGGCATACGGCATCTGGATGGCCCTCGAGAGTGGGCCTCATCTGACTTGCAGATGAGTGATTCACACTTCTGGCGAGGTCTTCCACCCCATTGAGTCCGCGAGGAGGGGACAGATATTGATGGATGTCTGCTGTCAATACTCGGCCAGAAGGAGAGATGGGGAATATCGCGACCCATCAATATTTTGATGGATACGTCCACACGCGTACTTTTTTGTATAACTTTAAATTCCTACATTTTCGTACGTGTCAAAAGCGTTCCGCTCATTATTAAATCATAACAAATGATGTTTTAAGCGAAGGCGTATCGCTTTAAGCGGGTGCGCAGGGTCAATTCATTTTTTTTGATAAACGTTTTACGACGTGCCGCCGATTAGGGACCATTGGGCGAAATCGCTGGACCGGAAATAATCTCCGTTCGGGAAACACGTGGCGCCATCATTAACAGGCGTGAGAAGAGGCTGGGGGATGGTATATTAGGGGACTTTTGATTTATACAATTTTATCACAGACACACACAAAAAAAGATAAATATATATATACATGCTGCATAATTAAATGCGCGGTTCTGATTAAATCATTTATACATTCCACGTCGGAGTCTTGAGACGGTCGAGTCCATTTTGTGTCCGTCAAAACCGGGAGACACGCGGGCAGTACCGCGCAGAACTCGCAGAATGGCATTCCCCCGGTTTTATGCGAATTCGAACACGTGCGCCCTCGTAAAATATTGCGTACCAAAAAGGCAAAAAAATAAGGAGAGGAGCTAACGGTGGTCTTGGCGGCAGCGCGGTTTTTTCCTTCGCGGGTCCCATAAATACGAGACAATGGTCACAGGATGCGACCGAATGTCTCGACCGAAGAAATTAATAATATTGCCAATTGCGGACCTGATGTACTCGGTTTGAAGACCCAAAGGACGGGAGAAACAAAAAAGGATGATGATATATGATCAGGCGTTTCTTGGAAAACGTCTTCGGGCCTTTGAGGCGCACGCTGCCTGATTTTGGAACAGGTAGGTAGGTGGAGAACACCCTTGCGATGACCCGATAATACGCTTGTTTAGCACAAAAGCTTGAAAAAAAAAATGTTGATGCGCACCTGTATCTGGATTAATGGATCGTTTTTATGCGTGTCACTATTCAACAAGCGTAACGAAATAGGTCTATCCATAACTACACCATGATGTAGTCGAAATGAAAACCCAAAAGTCTACACGTTAATATATTTTGTACAACAATTTAAGAAATGTAAATTACTATTCAAAATCTTCTATCTTCCGATAAAGTTTCTAGAAATACAATTATGTTTGTTGCCTTTGCATGACAACAATGTAATAACACCCCCTCCTCGTGTTGTAGCTATTTCACATGCAATTTGCGCGGCATTTAAATGACTTCCTAGAAGACAGGGCAGACGTTTCGCCATATAAAAATGCCGTACTGCCGTCTTAATGGACGGCGGCACGAACACCCCCGAAAGATTCGTGACTCGGCGACCAGAAAGAGAGCAAAAGTCATTTTTTTTTGCTTTCGTGGATTGAGATTTGCATATAATGGTCGGGCTGCGGAGTAAGTCGGTTAAATCGTGACCTATATTTTGGGCCCTTCCTAATTCGCATCTGCATAATGTCTTTGGGCACGAAAATCGGTTTTAATGATCACCCCAAGAGAGCGGTGTCTGTTATTTATTTAATGACCGCACGCTGCTCGTCTCTTTTTTCGAGGGAAAATTGTTGCTCGCTGCTTGTTCTTCGCTCGGCGCATGCACTTAAGATAAGGGCTCGACATCAAAGTGGCCGGACTCGGACATTAATAATTCATGCTTGGACATCTGATAAAAAAATTTCACCAAACTCAGCTTGGCCAATAAAAAGATATTTTGATCAAAAAATCATTACTTAATAAATTTAGATGTAATCCCAGTAGGAATGTAACTTCTACAAATTTACAATTCTGGTTTTCATCACTTTATTCTCATTTTTTCCAGTTGTAAAATATCACGGTATAATATACTTATATACTTATATATACTTTCTTCACTGCACTCTTGATGAAACGAAATTATAATATTAGGTAATTTCAAATTAAATCACTTATTTAGTTTCATATTGTAATATTCAGTTTCCTGACACGTGTTTCGATCAATGACGACCATTCTCAAAGGAATTACAAAAACAACTAATTAAAAAGAAGATGTTACAATGCATATATATTATGGGGTTAATTGTAGGAAAGTCCAGAGATTAAGAGATTCGAACTTGTTAATAGTTCGTTCTGGTTGTTTAGGAGATTATCATCATTCCTAATTGCTCTCGTAATCTCCAGACCTTCAAGGAGATTTAAATTTCGGCCCTTTTCTGCAAAGCGGATTGATTTGATGTCGGCTAATTGATTTCCTGTTGTGACGCAATGCTCAGATAATCCTGTTCCTGTGGTTTGTTTTTCTATTGCCTTCTTGTGTTCATTGTTCCTGATCTTGATATTTCTTCCTGTCTGTCCTATATATTTTCCGTCACAATTTTCACATTGTACTTGATAAATGCCGGATTTTTCGAGTGGGTCTATTGTCTCCATTTCGTTGTTAACTAAGTGCTTTTTCAAATTTTCCCTGTTGACTTCTATTACTCGAAAATTGTGTTTGGTAAGTTCTTTTGCAATCTTCTGGCTCACATATGGGATGTATGGAATGGCTGCGAAATTGCTATCTTTAAACGACTTTTCTTCTTTTCCGTTTCAGGATCCTGTCTACCTTGTTTTTCTTGTATCCGTTTTTGGTGGCAATTTGGTAAATTGTATGCAGTTCTAGGTTAAAATCTTCTTCGCTTAGTGGGATGTTGATCAGACGATGAATATATGAATTTAATGCGGAAGATTTGATTTATTCAGATTGTAGTGATGTTGATGGGATGAGTGTGTCTGTGGCAGTTGGTTTTCTATATATGGCATATTTTAGTCAATTTCTTTCTATTGAAATACTCAAGTCTAAAAAGTTGAGTATACCGTCGACTTGTTTTTCTATGGTGAATTGAATTTTTCTATTAATTGAATTTAGGGTTGTTAAAAAAGTATGCAACTGTCTATCTGTGCCATTCCATATGCAGAAAATATCATCAACATATCTGCACCAGAATTGTATGTTTCTTGTTGATGTGTTGTTCTTCGAAATCACTGATATATTTCCGAGAAGAGTGGTGAAATAGGCGATCCCATGGGCAGTCCTTCATGCTGGATGTAGAAGGTGTCGTTAAAACGGAAGTAATTTTGGTTGAGGCAAGTATTTATCAAACTCGTAATTGCGGACGTGTTGTAATTTGATGATTGTTCTTGGCACTTTTTATGCAAAATTTCCTTGAGCTCAGGAACTGCAATTGGCGTGTAGAGGCTCACAACATCAAAGGAGACCAGAATTGAGTTGTTGTTGACGGCTAAGTTTTTGGTTTTCTTCACGAAATCGATGGAGTTTTTTATTCCGCATTTGGATGTGCAGGGAATTATTTCTGGAAGTATTTTGTTGACCAGGGAACAAACTTTATATGAGGGAGCATTGATGTAGGAGAAGATTGGTCTCATCGGGATGTTTGGTTTGTGTATTTTGGGCAGGCCGTATAATGTGGATGCCCTCGGATTCATGATTCTATATTTGTAGATTTCATTATCTGGGATTATGGAATTTGCTGTTTTAATCGCTTCAACAATCTGCTTCTGGAACTTCGCAGTAGGGTCTTTTTGGATGTTATGGAAATTATTTTCATCGATAAATGTGTTCACTTTTTCAATATATGTTTCCTTATCCAGAATAGTAAAAGTCTGCTTTGCAAATAATTAAGTTGTTATTCTTGCATTTCGTTTTTATTACTCTTATGACGTTTGCTTCTCATTTCTTGATAATGTTAGTGAGTTGGATTTTATCCAGATCTGATTTTATATTTATCCGGTTGAGTGTTAGTTCAGTTTCAAGCGCTAAAGTTTCCAGGTTTTCTTTTGGGTTCCGTGGGGTTGGAGAATATTTTAGTCCCTTATTAAGGAGATCCATTTCACTGTTGTTGAAGTCGGTCTTATATAAGTTCTTAACTCGTGGGTAGAAACTATGTGCCGAGTATGAAGTTTTTTCCGCTCTTTTGGTGTTCTCCTTCTTCTTGTGTACCATTTCCTGTTTTCTAGCTCGAGCCACGTCATTTTTGCTTTTTTTAAGGTTCTTATTGCTTCTATAGATTTGTTGCTGCATCTGATATTCATGTGGGACGGGGTAAATTTGTACTTTAAACACTGCGTATTAAACCAGATGTGATTGGAACATTTCTTCTTCTTTAACATTGTCTTTTTGTACATTGCAGCTAGTTTCGCGTCACTCGCGTTTTTAATACGGTATATACTTTCTTCACCGCACTCTTGATGAAACGAAGTGTTTTAATTTGAAATGTACTGAAGAGATTGAAATATCGAAACACGTGTCTACAAATGGTTATAAAACTGGGTATTGAATTATTTAATTGCTTTTGCTAATTTATTTTTTAATTACATCAACCTAAATTCATATCTTATTCCAAATTACTATAGTATAGTTACTCACAAATTATTTAACCTGCATTCAATAATTTTTAGTACATTTTACAGAAAGAAATACGTTCAAACTAGTGTTGCTTTGATAGCCTTGCTGTTTTGTAACACGCAAATTACTTTTGTATTATTCAATGTCTGTCGAAGTATTAGCTAGAGAAGTAGTTGTTTCAAAAGTGGTTTGTTCTTGTAGTCTTAATATGACTCATTTATTGTAGATTTTACGAAAATATTTTCGTGTTTTTTTCTATTTATTAATCAACAGAATTGCTGATTTCATTTGAATAGAAAAACAAGCACCTTTTTTGAAGTCGAGAGCAAAATTCTAAAACAGTTTTTATAGATTAAATGTCATTACATATCTAATTTCTATTTTTAAATTATTTTGAGTATTTTTCATAATTTTACACTCTTCTACCCATTTTTAGTCACTAACAACAGTTTGATTGATTATAAATTGAAATATAGACTCTTTTATGTTATATTAATTTTATACGAATACTTTTTTTGCATGTGACTTTCTTGAAAAAGTTGTTATTGGAATTGAAGGATGTATTAGTAGCCACAATTTTTCAGTAACTGAATTTTCAAAAAAAACTGGCAATATGAGATTCATGAGAAAATTTCTATAAAACTCTACGAAAACATTAAAAAAATCTGTGTATCCGGAATCGAAATTTTGGAAAATTCTTAAACAGATTGTTCGCAATTTGTTTTTTTTTAAATACTTAAGATTATTATTATTATTATTACGGATTATTGGAAAATTTTTACAAAAAATAAAGAAACAAGAACTAGTTAAAAATTCTATAATAAAGAGAGAGAAAATAGTTAAGAATTCTTCAAAGGAAATTTGATAAGATAAGACTAGTGATTTTGGAAAATTCTAGAAATCTAAAGGGAAGAAGTTAATTATTCAAAGAATATCCTGGAAAATTCTGAATAATCCTTTCTGAAAAATTGTAATACATTCTTTGGATTAAAAATTTTAGTTCCGATTAATTTATATTAAGCCAATTTCTTTCTGATGTTAAAAAACTTGGGGGGGGTAGGATAAAGTCCAAAAACACAAAAAGACTGATTGTAGCTTAAATTCAAATCTATATGTAGGGTGGGTGGGTGGCTACTATCCCATCCTCCAATTTATTAAATAACAAAACAATCTATAACTAAGGTAATTGAATATAATAAATTATTTAGGAAATTAATTCGTTTCTTGCGAATAAATAAAACATTAAGTAAAACCCTTGTTAATCTTATAAGAATTGGAGGGTGGGATAGAGGCCACCCACCCACCCTACATACGCATTAAAATTCAAACCAAAATCCGTCGTTTTAGTTTTCAAAATTACAATCACAATTGTTTATTGTGGTAAAGAATTTAATACCAGAATACATTTCAAAAACAAAAGAAATGGTATATATAGAGTGTAAGAATGAAAATTTAACCCACCCTCCAAATAATTTAAAATAACCAAATGAATTTCTTGATTATTATTGTGTAAACCGTTGGTTAATTCAATGTTTTGCATGATTAATTTGTGTAGGTTAATTTTTGCAATAAATTAATCTGTAAAAATTAATCATCCATAAAATAATAATCGAGAAATTAAATTGTTAATTTTAAATTATTTGGAGGGTGGTTTAAATTTGCAATAATTAATCATTTGCAACAATTAAATTTATTAAAAGGCAACATAGTGCGTTTGCAATTGCAAAAATACGAAAAGCTGATTGTAACTTAAATTTAAATGTATATGTAGGGTAAGTGGGTGGCCACTATCCCACCCTTTAATTTTTTAAATGACAAAGCAAACTTTAACTAAGATAATTGAATATAATAAATTAATTAGAAAATCATTTTTTGTTTATTAATAAATGAACCTTTAATTAAACCTCTTGCTAATCTTACAAGAATTGGAGGGTGAGATAGTGGACACCCACCCACACTACATATACATTTGAATTTAAACTATAAATAGGGTTTGTATGTCTAGAAAATTCAAACATAAATGTTGATTTTAATGTGTAATTCAATTACAGGATTTAATCCAACAGTTCATAAAAATTATGCATGGTGGGTGGGTGATTACAATAGTAATCTTTATATCGTTTAATATTAACAAAACTTTGATCAATTTATAACGTCTTAAATAAAGAAAAAGTGTTTAATTCTTTGTTTAAAATATTAGTTTAGATTTATTTATTTTAAAGCAATTTTTTGCTGATGATAAAAAAGTTTGGGGGTAGAATAGAGTCCAAATACATAAAATGATTGATTGTAACTTAAATTTAAATGTATATGTAGGGTAGGTGGGTGGCCACTATCCCACCCTCCAATTAATTAAATAAGGAAGCAAACTTTGACTAAGATAAGTGAATATAATAAATTAAAATTTAATTACGAAGAAATAAAATAATAAGTAAAACCTTTGTTAATGTTATAAGGATTGGAGGGTGGGATAGTGGACACCCACCCACCCTACATATATATTTAAATTTAAACTAGAAATAGCGTTTGAATTTATGGAAAATGTAAACATAAATGTTGATTTTGAAGTATAATTCAATTGCAGGATTTAATTCAACAGTTCATGAGAATTATGCATGGTGGGTGGGCGATGTTTATAGTACGCTTTAATATACTCAACATTAACAAAAGTTGTATTAAATTATAACGTATTAGATAAAAAAAGTTTTATCCTTTTTAGTTAAAATATTTGTATAGATTCAATTATTTTAAGACAATTTCTTCTTGATGTTAAAAATGTTGGAGGGTTGGATAGAGGTCAAAAATATAAAAAATATTGTAGCTTAAATTTAAATGTGTATGTAGGGTGGATGGGTGGCCACTATCCCACCCTCCTATTGATTAAATAACAAGGCAAACTTTGACTAAGATAAGTGAATATAATAAATTAATTAGAAAATCAATTTTTTGTTTGTTATTAAATGAACAATTAATTAAACCTCTTGCTAATCTTACAAGAATTGGAGGGTGGGATAGTGGCCACCCACCCACCCTACATATACATTTAAATTTAAATTACAAATAGGGTTAAATATTTCTAGAAAATTTAAACATTTGTGTGTATACAATTCCAAACACTCGAAAATCCTGATTGTAAATTAAATTTAAATGTATATGTAGGGTGGGTGGGTGGCCACTATCCCACCCTCCAATTTATTAAATAACAAAGCAAATTTTAACTAAAGTAAGTGATTATAATACATTAATTAGAAAATAAATTTCTTTTGTTAATACATGAACAATTAATTAAACCTCTCGCTAATCTTACAAAAACTGGAGGGTGGAATAGTGGCCACCCACCCACCCTGCATATACATTTAAATTTAAACTACAAATAGAGTTTGATATTGCTAGAAAATCTAAATCTTGTGTGTGTTTGCAATTCCAAAAACTCGAAAAGCCTTTCTGTAACTTAAATTTAAATGTATATGTAGGGTGGGTGGGTGGCCACTATCCCATCCTCCAATTTATTAAATAATAAATCAAATTTTGACTAAGAGACTAAGTGAGTTTAATAAATTAATTAGGAAATTAATTCGTTTCTTGCGAATAAATAGATAAATAAAAAGCCCTTGTTAAGCTTGTAAGAAATGAAGGGTAGGACAGTGGCCACCCACCCACCCTACATATACATTTAAATTTAAACTACAAATAGGGTTTTATATTTCTAGAAAATTCAAACAATTTTGTGTGTATACAATTCCAAACACTCGAAAAGCCTGGTTGTAGATTAAATTTAAATGTACATGTAGGGTGGGTGGGTGGCCACTATCCCACCCTCCAATTTATTACATAACAGAGCAAATTTTAACTAAGTTAAGTGAATATAATAAATTAATTAGAAAATAAATTTCTTTTGTTAATACATGAACAATTAATTAAACCTCTCGCTAATCTTACAAGAATTGGAGGGTGGGATAGTGGTCACCCACCCACCCTACATATACATTCAAATTTAAACTATAAATAGGGTTTTATATTTCTAGAAAATTCAAACAATTTTGTGTGTATGCAATTCCAAACACTCGAAAAGCCTGATTGTAAATTAAATTTTAATGTATATGTAGGGTGGGTGGGTGGCCACTATCCCACCCTCCAATTTATTACGTAACAGAGCAAAATTTAACTAAGGTAAGTGTATATAATAAATTAATTAGAAAATAAATTTCTTTTGTTAATACATGAACAATTAATTAAACCTCTCGTTAATCTTACAAGAATTAGAGGGTGGGATAGTGGCCACCCACCCACCCTACATATACATTCAAATTTAAACTACAAATAGGGTTTTATATGTCTAGAAAATTAAAACATTTGTGTTTATATGCAGTTGCAAAAACTTGAAAAACTGATTGTAACTTCAATTAAAATATATATGTAAAGTGGGTGGGTGGCTACTATCCCACCCTCCAATTTATTAAATAACAAAGTAAATTTTAACTAAGATAAGTGAATAAAATAAATTAATTAGGAAATGAATTAGCTTCTTGTGAATAAATAAAATATTAAGTAAAACCCTTGCTAATCTTATAAGAATTGGAGGGTGGGATAGTGGCCACCCACCCACCCTACATATACATTTAAATTTAATTCACAAATAGCGTTTGTATTTCTAGAATATTCTAACATAATGTAGATTTTGATGTACAATTGCAAGATTTAACTCAACAGTTTATAAAAAATATATATAGGATGGGTGGGCGATAAATATGGCATACTTAGATTATACGAACATTATTAAATGTTTACAACATGATTAGATCCTGCAATTACAAGAAGAAATCACTTGAATTCAGACTTTGCATGTTTGGGGAAATTATTGATTATCTTATTGTAAGTTAATAACAATAAATAAAAAAACAGTTGCAATTTAAATAGTAAAACAAAAAAACAGTTGCAATTTAATAGTAAAACAAAAAACAGTAGAAACTGTTTTTGTTAGTGTTTTTTTTTCAGTATCGACTGTTTTTTCATAACCTTTTTTAATCATTCTTTTTTTTTGTTGGGTATAAATTAGGAACAATTGAAGGTAAAATCGATCGAGTACGCTTGGGTAAACTATCTTTTGTTTTAATCGAATCGATATTGTTTGTAAACAAATCACGTTTTATCACCTCGTCCTGTGATTTGTACAGAGTGGTCTTCTCTTTCTCTCTCTCTCTCTTTCTGTGTGGATTTTTATTGCGATGCTGTCGTCGCAAAAAGTCGTCGATCGTCCGGCGGTGGCGACTGTCCGCCGTTGGCCGTTGGCCGTCGTCCAGTCGAGGGGACAGCCTCCGGTCCGCGGCCATTAACCATTATCTCGCCGACGACGTCCAATAGCATCCGATACTTTGATCGCGGATCAGGTGGGTGTTGGGCGACATCTCTTATTGGAGGAGAGGCCAGGTGTCGCACCCAACTATTGTATTACAATTACCGGCGCGGAGGTGCGCCGGACTACCTCCTTCCAGATCGCGACCCACGTACCCGGGCACAAGGTACACTCTAGTACACTCTAGACGCGAAATTTTATCGGATGCCCATCGATACGTTACTCGCTTACTTGGTATGAATTATTTATTTACCAACATTCCCTTAATTGTAATTAAGGGTAAACCACCACAATAATTCTCAGACCTTACAGAAAGGTTATTTGATACATCAAACATCTTTATCAACAGATTGGGTTTGCCAGTCTACCCCTGATGATGATGGATGATGTTATGTAACGTATTCAAATGTTGTGAGTGAAGGTATTTTTAATTTTTAATTTTGGCTTCTCTAAAGATTGAAGTTGAAGTTCCAATTAGCTCTAGGCAGCTCGAAACAATTGAAGTACTGAGTAAACAAGAAAATTCTATAGTAGACTTTGTGTTAATAGAGAAATCAAACATAAGAATTAAAAGAGGAGGTAGTAACAATAAGAGGAGCCTACTCATTTTTTCTTCTAATAATTATTGGGGTTGAACAAATAACTCAAAATTATCGTAATTGTATACTAAACCAAAAAACGTGGGAGAGTAAAATTATTACCACCATTAATAGGCAGTAGGATTAAATAATAATGAGAAGAACAGGTCACCTTTATAAACGACGAAGCTGACTGTATACATTTGCATAATATTCATTCAGGACGAACCCAATCTTCTGGGCGTATTGTACCGTTGACTCCTAAATGGAATAAAGGCTATTTTTATTGTATATTCTTTATTGTTACGCTTTCGACTGGATTTAAATTCAAGCGATCAAATTAATTTCGGTACGCGAAATCCGATCGCAAACATACCTACAAAGGGGTAATTTATATTCAATTATCTCGAAATCTGTTTATAATGGGCGATGTTTATGCCGGAATTAAGAGGTGTAAGTATAGCCTCGCGAGACGGCCAATTTTGGTAAGGTGGATATTTTCAATCCGGTGGTGGCGGTGAAACCTCTTATTGTACAGGTGATTTAATCTACCTAAATCTCATGTTTTAATACATTTTTGCATTCATTACTGTTCCTTGTTAACAACAGCTATAGACCGGTTTCGATCCATTTTGGGTCTCATCAGTGTAACACAATTAGAGACAGAGAAATGAATGAAATGAAAATTGCAACTCGCGATTCAAACAATTGTAAATAAATTCCAGTGAGACGGATTGACCTCAAAATACATTCAGAAATAACGTGTTTTTAAAATAACCAAAAAACAATTGATGTATTACAACTAAAAATCAAATTATGACAGATTAAACTTTATTTTGTATGAAACGAAAATTACAATTCGCAATTTAAATAATTGTAAAAAAAAACACTGCCAAACGAATTGACCTCAAAATTTATAGACGTGTCCAGAAATAACGTATTTTTAATATTCTTGAAAACAATTGACGTTATGTAGCTAGAAATAAAATGATGACAGTTAAAATATCATTTTGGATGAATGAAAATTGCAACTCGCGATTAAAAAAGTTGTAAATAGATTATAGTGTGACGGATTAACCTCAAAATTTGAAAATACATTCAGAAATAACGTGTTTTTGAAATTCCCAAAAAACAATTGATCTATTGCAGCTGGAAATGAAATGGCGACAGTCTCAACTTTATTTTGGATGAAACGAAAATTACAATTCGCAATTTAAATAATTGTAAAAAAATCACTGCCCAACGAATTGACCTCAAAATTCGTAGATATATTCAGAAATAACGTATTTTTAATATTCCTAAAAACAATTGAAATTCTGTAGCTATAAATGAAACGGAGACAGTTTTAGTTTTATTTTGGATGAAATAAAAATTGCAACTCGCGATTCAAAAAATTGTAAATAGATAACAGTGCGACGGATTAACCTCAAAATTTGAAAATACATTCAAAAATAACGTGTTTTTAAAATACCCAAATAACAATTGATGTATTACAGCTGGAAATAAAATGGCAACAGTCTAAACTGCATTTTGATTGAAACGAAAATTACAACTCGCAATTTAAATAATTGTAAAAAAATCACTGCCAAACGAATTGACCTCAAAATTTATAGACGTATTCAGAAATAACGTATTTTTAATATTCTTAAAAACAATTGACGTTATGTAGCTAGAAATTAAATTTTGACAGTTAAAATATCATTTTGGATGGAATGAAAATTGCAACTCGCGATTAGAAAAGTTATTGTGCGGCGGATTAACCTCAAAATTTGAAAATACATTCAAAAATAATGTGTTTTTAAAATACCCAAAAAACAATTGATGTATTACAGCTGGAAATAAAATGGCGACAGTCTAAAATTTATTTTGGATGAAACGAAAATTACAACTCGCAATTTAAATAATTGTAAAACAATTACTGCCTCACAAATTGACCTCAAAATTCATAGATATATTTAGAAATAACGTATTTTTAATATTCCTAAAAACAATTGAAATTCTTTAGCTAGAAATAAAATAAAGACAGTTTTAGTTTTATTTTGGATGAAATAAAAATTGCAACTCGCGATTCAAACAATTGTAAATAAATTACAGTGTGACGAATTGACCTCAAATTTTAAAAATACATTCAGAAATAACGTGTTTTTAAAATACTCAAAAAGCAATTGATATATTACAACTAAAAATGAAATGACGACAGTTTAAACATTATTTTGTTTGGAACGAAAATTACAACTCGTAATGTAAAAAATTGTAAAAAAGTTATTGCATAACAAATTGATCTCAAAATTCGTAGATATATTTAGAATAAACGTATTTTTAATATTCTCAAAAATAATTCGTGTTCCTTAGCTATAAATGAAATGTTGATAGTTTAAGTTTAATTTTGGATAGAAAGAAAATTGCAACTCGCGAATCAAACAATTGTAAATAAATTCCAGTACGACGGATTGACCTCTAAATTTCAAAATGCATTCAGAAATAACGTGTTTTTAAAATATCCAAAAACAATTGATGTATTACAGCTGGAAATGAAATGGCGACAGTTTAAAATTTATTTTGGATGAAACGAAAATTACAAGTCGCAATTTAAATAATTGTAAAAAAATAACTGCCTAACAAATTGACCTCAAAATTCGCAAGTATGTTCAGAAATAACGTAATTTTAATATTCTCAAAAATAATTCACGTTCTCTAGCTAGAAATAGAATGGTGACAGTTTAATTTTCATTTTGGCTAGAATAAAAATTGCAATTCGCGATTCAAAAAATTGTAATTAAATTACAGTGTGACGGATTGACCTCAAAAATTCAAAATACATTTAGAAATTACATATTTTTATGTTCTACGTCTGAAAATTAAATGACGACGGTTTAAATTTTATTTTGTATGTAATGAAAATTACAACTCGCAATTTAAATAATTGTAAAAAAATCACTGCTTAACAAATTGATCTCTAAATTCGTAGACGTGTTCAGAAATAACGTATTTTTAATATTCTTAAGAATAATTGATGTTTTTTAGCTAAAAATAAAATTGTGACAGTTTAATTTTCATTTTTGATAAAATGAAAATTGCAACTCGCGATTTAAAAAATTGTAAATAAATTACAGTGTGACGGATTGACCTCAAATTTTGAGAATACATTAAAAAATAACGTGTTTTTAAAATACTCTAAAAACAATTGATGTGTTACAACTAAAAATGATGTGACGAAAGATTAAACTTTATTTTGTATGAAACGAAAATTACAACTCGCAATTTAAAAAATCATAAAAAAATTATCGCCCAATGAATTGATCTCAAAATTCGTAGACATATTCAGAAATAAAGTATGTTTAATATTCTTAAAAACAATTGACGTTTTATAGCTATAAATAAAATGGTGACAGTTTAAGTTTAATTTTTAATGGAATGAAAATTGCACCTTGCGATTCTTACAATTATAAATAAATTACAGTATAATGGATTGACCTCAAATTTTGAAAATATATTCAGATGTAATGTATTTTTAAAATATCCGACACATAGTTGGTTTATTACAACTAAAAATGAAATGACGACAGTTTAAACTTTATTTTGTTTGAAACGAAAATTTCAACTCGCAATTTAAAAAATTGTAAAAAAATCACCACCTAACGTATTAACCTCAAAATTCGTAAATATATTCAAAAATAACGTATCTTTAACATTCCTAAAAACAATTGACGTTCTGCAGCTAGAAATGAAATGGTAACAGTTTAAGTTTCATTTTGGTCGAAATGAAAATTACAATTCGCGATTCAAATAATTGTAACTAAATTATAGCGTGACGGATTGACCTCAAAATTTCAAAATACATTTAGAAATGACGTGTTTTTAAAATACTCAAAAAACAATAGACGTACGGCAGCTTTAAATAAAATGGTAATGATTTATACTTCGTTTTGGTTGGAAGGTAAATTAGAACTCTCGATAAAAACAAAAATATAAAAAATAGGGCTTAATTTCGAGTAATTCTATGTAAGAAATACAAAATTATATTAAGAAATAATAACGTTTTATAATGTATTCAAAAAAGAAAAACAATTGACTTACTATGGCTAAAAATTAAACGTCAACAGTTGAAGCAAAAATAAAATAAAAAATTGTAAAAATACGGTCCTGTGAATTGCTGATTGATTAAAATGTCATGTGTATGTATTAATAGTTAAGGGTGGATTAGAAAATAACGCACCAACCCCATATTTATTTCTTAGCTTTCCATAAATTACACTTTTTAGGTTATATAACTTCAACACTTTCACTGATGTAGTTTTTAAAGTATGTTAAAGAGTAGAGGTGATCGAGATTAATTTTGTATATGTAGGGTGGGTGGGTGGCCTCTATTCCATCCTCCAATCAGTAAAACATAAGCGAGGGTTTACTTAATGAATTATCAAGCATAAAAATTGAATGATAAATTATTAAGAAAAATGCTTCTGATGCTTTGAAAATTTGTAAAAGATAAATCTCATGTGGGATCAAGTTAAAATTTTCCAAAATTGCTTAGAAATAATGCGGGTTTAAATTATTGAAGTATTCGCTGTTGTGCAATACTCGAAAATAAAATGACGACAAATGAAATTTGAAATTCGGAGGAAGGAAAAATTGCATCTAATGATTTCAGGAATTTAAAAATGAAAATCTAACTTGAAATGAATTAAATTTTTTGTCTAATTTATTTAAAATTAATGTAGTTTTGTCTTTTTTAAGTTTTTATTGCTGTATTATACTTAAAAACAAAATGGTGACTGATGAAAGTAAAATTAGGAGAAGGAGAAAATTGCTTTTGGTGGTTTGAAAAATTGTAAAAAATAAATATCATATGAGATCAAGTCAAAATTTTCCAAAATTGTTCTTCAAATAATGTGTTTTTAACATTTTGAAGTTTTTGTTATGGTACTATGGTCACTAAAAACTTAATGGTGACTATTGAAAGTTTAAAATAGAAGAAAAATTCTGATGGTTTGAAAAATTACAGAATAATTTCATATGAGATCAAATTGATTTTTTTAAAAATTTTGTTTAGAAATAATTTAGTTTTAAAATTCTGAAGTTTTCATTGTTGTAAAATATTCAAAATCAAAATGGTGACTGAAGAAATTCGAAACTTGATAGAGAAATTTTTTTCTGATCCTTCGAAAATTCTTAAAAAATTAATCTCATGTGAGATTAATTTAAAATTTTCTAAAATTGTTCTTGAAACAATGTGTCTGACTTTTTGAAGTTTTTATTGTTGTACCATCATCAAAAACTTGATGACTAATGAAAGTTTAAACTAGAAGAAAATGATTTGATTTTGATGGTTATAGACGAATAATCTTACAAGAGATTAAATTGAATTTTTTCTAATTTTGTTCAGAAATAATGTAGTTTTAAAATTTTGAAGTTCGCATTGTTGTATAATACTCAAAAACAAAATGGTTACTAAAGAAAGTCGAAACTTAGTAGAGAACATTTCTTCTGAGGGCTTGACACATTTGTAAAAATTAAACCTGTTATGAGATCAAAATAAAAATTTCAAAATTTGTTCTTCAAATAATATGGTTTTCATTTTTTGAAGTTTTTATTATTGCACTATCACCAAAAACTTAATGGTGACTAATGAAAGTTTAAACTGGAAGAACAAAAATTGATTCTGATGGTTTGAAAAACTACAGAAGATCAAATTGAAACTTTCCAATTTTGTTTGGAAATTATGTAATTTTAATATTTTAAAGTGGTTATTACTGTACAATAATCAAAAGCAAAATAGTGGCTGAAGAAAGTCGAAACTTGATAGCGAAAATTGGCTTTGACGCTTTGAAAATTCTTAAAAAATAAATCTTAGTGATTAAATAAAGAAAACAATTAACTTTTTTATACCACTTATATTTTTATTTCTCGTGACTAGTTTCAATTACAAGGTAATCATTATCAAACAGTTTGATAATGATTACCTTGTAATTGAAACTAGTCACTGAAAATAAAACTTAAAGTGGTATAAAAAAGTTAAGTGTTTTCTTTATTTAATAATCGAAAATGTACCACGAAGTAAACGCCTCCAAAATTCAAGAAATCTTAGAGAGATTAAGTTAAAATTTTCTAAAATTATTCTTGAGACAATGTGTTTTTGACTTTTTGAAATTTTTATTGTTGTACCATCATCAAAAACTTGATGGTGGCTAAAGAAAGTTTAAATAAGAAGAAAAATTTGATTCTAATGGTTTGAGAAATTAGAGAAGAATAATCTCACAAGAGATTAAATTGAAATTTGTCTAATTTTATTCAGAAATAATGTAATTTTAAAATTTCGAAGGTTTCATTGTTGTAAAATAATCAAAAACAAAATGGCGACTGAAGAAAGTCGAAACTTGATAGAAAAAATCGTTTATGATGCTTTCAAAAATTCTTAAAAAATAAATCTCATGTGAGATTAAGTTAATATCTTCTGAAATTGTTCTTCAAATAATATGTCCTTGACTTTTTGAAGTTTTTATTGCTGCACTATCACCAAAAACTTGATGGTGACGAAAGTTTAAACAAGAAAAAAAATGTGATTCTGATTGTTTGAAAAATTGGAGAAGAATAATCTCACAATAGATTAAATTAAAATTGTTTTAATTTTGTTTTGAAGTTTTCATTGTTGTAAAATATCCAAAATCAAAATGGTGACTGAAGAAAGTTGAAATTTGATAGAGAAAATTGTTTCTGATGCTATGAAAATTCTTAATAAATAATTCTCATGTGAGATAGGGTTAAAATGTTCTTAAAATAATGTATTTTTTACTTTTTGAAGTTTTTATCATTGCACCATAAACAAAAACTTAATGGGGACTAAAGAAAATTGAAACTAGAAGAAAATTTTGCTTTTGGTGGTTTGAAAAATTATAGAGAAAATATCTCAAATGAGTTCAAATTATTCAAATGTTTAGAAATAATGTAGGTTTGAAATTTTAAAGCTTTTATTATTATATAATATTCAAAAACAAAATGGTGGCTGAAGAAAGTCGAAACTTGATCGAGAAAATAGCTTTTGCTGCTTTGAAAATTCTTAAAAAAATTAATCTCATATGAGAATAACACAAAATTTTCTAAAATTGTTCTAAAAATAATGAATTTTCAACTTTTTAAAGTTTTTGTTTTTGTGGAATCACCAAACAATTAATAGTGACTAATAAAATTTGAAACTAAACATAAGTTTTCCTTTTGGTTGATTGAAAAATTATAATAAAATAGAGATCAAGTTGAAATTTTTCAATTTTGTTTAGAAATAATATAGTTTTAAAATTTTAAACCTTTTATTACTATTGTATTATTGTAGTACAATATTAAAAAAAATAAAAAATAAAATGGGGACAATTTAAAGTTGAAACTTCATAAAAAAACGAATTTATTAAAAAGTAATGTGGTTTTTACTTTAATAAGTCGGTATTACTGTATCAAACTCAAAAACGAAGTGGCGACTGCTGAAAGTGGAAATTAGAAGGAGGAGAAAATTGCTTTTGATGATTTGAAAAGTTATTAAAAAAATAACCTCATCTGAGGTCAATTTAAATTTTTTCCCAGCCTGACAAACACTTATCTAGTTTTCCATTTATAATATTTTCTCAATTTATTTTAATACTTAAAATACTTAAATGTAAAATGGTGATTAATGAAAGTCAAAATTGATTATGATGGTTAAAAACTTTATAAGAGAATAATCTTAAACGAGATTCAAATTAAAATCTTCCAAAATTGTTTAGAAATAATGCAGTTTTTACTTTTTGAAGACTCTGCGATTGTGCATTACTCAAAAACAAAATGGCGACTAATTAGGAGAAAATCAAAAGGGAAAATCACTTCTGACGATTTTAGAGATTCCAAAAATTATCTTACGTGTAAGCAGATTGAAAATTTTCCAAATTAATTGCGATGAGTATTTATTTACATACAATTAATATCTTAAATTTAATTAATTAATTAAATTTATTTAAAAGTAAATTTTGCAAAAAGCCAAATCCACTTTATTTTTGAGTAAATTTATTATTGTATTGTATTCAAAAAAATGGTGACTAATAAAAGTGGATACGAAGAGGGAATTGCTTCTGATTGTCTGTAAAGTTGTAAAAACATAATCTTACCTAAGATCAAGTTAAAATTTTCAAAATTATTTTCGAAATAATGTAGTTTCAATTTGTTACAGTTTTTATTGATGTACAAAACTCAGAAACAAAACGGTGTTTCATGAGTTTCGAAACTTGGTGGGGAAAAGCTGCTATTGATTTTTTGAATAATCGTAAAACTATAATTTCACATTCAAATTTATAGACAATTAATGTTTTTTAAAATTTTAAAATTGTTTTAATTGTTGTAAATAACTCTATAACAAAATGGTGACTAATCTTGCATGAGATTAACTCAAAATTATCCAAATTTTTAAAATTTTTGGGTCTTCACTACTGTGCAACATTCAAAAACGAAATGAGGACTAATAAAATTCGTAATTAGGGGAAGAAAATTGCTTCTGTTGGTTTTATTAAATATTATAAACAAATGAATTCATGTAAGATTATTTAATAAAAAATTCCAAATTAGCTTAAAAATATAGTCATTTTGTTTTTTTTGTCTTCATTAATGTACCATTCCCAAAAATAAAATGATAATTAATGAAAGTTGAAGAAAAGACGGTTTAAATAATTGTAAAAAAATCAAGAAGAAGAAGAAGAAGTTACTAAAATTATTTAGAAATAATTTAGTTTTCATTTTTTGGTATCATCATACTCAAAATTAAAATGGCGACTATTGAAACTCAATTGTTGGAGGAGCAAATTACTTTTTATGGTTTGAAATATTGTAAAAACAATCATCATAAATGAAATCAAGTTAAAATTTACCAAAATTGATTTAAAATAATGTAGCTTTGACATTTTAAAGTTTTTATAGTTGCGAAATAAGCAAAAACTAACGGTGACCAATCAAAGTAATTTAAAGTAGAAGAAATAAATTGTTTTTGATGATTTGAAAAATAATCTTACACGTGATGAGTTTGAAATTTTCCAAAATGATTAAAAAATAATGTAGTTTTATTGTTTGAATTCTCTGTTATTGTACAATAATCAGAAATCAAAAATGGCGACTAATAAGAATTGAAATTTGGAGGAGTAAAATTGCTTTGGATAATTTGAAAATTTGTAAATAAAATAATCTCATACGAGAGCAAGTAGAAATTTTTAATTAATAAAACAGTTTAACTTTGTTTGTATAACACTGTATTTTTTATTTTATCAACATAATAAAAAATACAGTGTTATACAAGGTTAAAATGTTTTATTAATTATTCAAACATATATAACGAAGTAGAAGCTTCTTACATTAACAATAGAAATTTTTTAAATTGTTTAGAAGTAATTTCGTTTTTAATTTTTATTTAATCTTCAATACTGTGAAATAATTAAAATCAAAATAGCGACTATTAAAAGTCAAAACTTGAATATTGCTTCTGATAGTTGAAGATATTGTAAAAAAGGAATTAAACATGAGATCAAATTAAAATTGTTTAAAAATGATGCCATTTAAATTCTTTGATAGCTTTATTTCTGCAAAATACTCAAAAACAAAATGCCAACTGATAAAAGTTGAAACTAGAAGGAGAAAATTGCTTTCGATAGATTGAAATGTTGTAAGAAATAATTTTACATGAGATCTACTTAAACATTTTTTCACAAATAATGATTTTTTGATATTTTGCAGTCTCTATCGCTACCTCCTATTAAAAATAAAGAAAAATAGCAAAAACATTATTAACAAAAGTATAAACTAAGAGGAGATTGCTTCTGATGGTTTGCAAAGTTGTAAAAACATATTAGATAAGTAAAAATTGTCTAAATTTGTTCAGTAATAACATAGTTTCTATTTGTTACAGTTTTTATTGACGTACAATACTCAAAAACATTTGTTGACAGTTAATGTCTTTTTATTTTTTTCTAGTCTTTATTGTTGTAAATAAATAATAATGAAAATGGTCACTAATCAAAGTTTCTTAGTCTTCACAACTGTGTAGTTAACTGTGCTGTTTAAAAATAATGTAGTTTATTTCTTTCTGTAATACTCAAAAACAAAATAGGGATCTATGAGCGTGGAAGTAAAAATGACAAAATTATTTGTATTTGGTTTGAAAAGTTGTAAAAGTAATCTCATATGAGATCAATTTAAAATTTTCCAAAATAATGCTGTTTTATAGGATTAATTCAAACACTTGGTTTGGTTTTAATTAATCCTCTAATTAACATAAAAATGTTTTACCGCGGGTTAAGTGAGAATTTAATTAATCGCAATGCTGTTTTAATTTTTGTCCTGATTGTAGAATAAATTAGTGATTTCACTGTTTTGTAATATCTAAAAACAAAATTGTTAAAAATTGGTGGAGGAAATTACTTCAGATTGTATTACAGAAAAATGTTAAACGTTTTTTGTTATTAATTTTTAATCAACACGAAGAGAACGCCTCCAAAATTCAAGATTTAGTTCAGATTGTTTCAACAATTGTAAAAATTGAATCTCATATTAAATCAAGCTAAGATCTTCCAAATTTATTCCAAAATAATGTGGCTTTGATTTTCTGAAGTTTTTATTGATGTTGGATGATTGGAGATATGGAGAAAAAATTACTTTCGAAGGTTTGAAAAATTGTAAAAAATTAATGACACATGAGATCAAGTTAAAAATTTTCCAAATCAATTCCTAAACAACGTCGTTATTTGTATTATAAATTATGGAGTTTCTTCGAAAGTTACAGATATTTTCCATTTAAACTTCTTTTAAACTGACTAAGTAATTTCATCATTTTTAATTGACAATTCAATCTTCTCTTCATCTGGTTTTAATGTAACTTCCTTTATTATTTACGTGGAAGTTGTTATATCATCTCATACTTACTTAAGTGTTATATCTAACGCAAATCTGTCATCTTTTTATTTAACTCAACATCAATGCTTGAACTATCTTCAGAAGATGGTATTTGCTTTTGTTTTTTTTCGGTTTTTCCTTTTTATGTTTGATTTCAGATTCGGTAGTTTGTGTTTTTAATTTAGGTATGTTTTCATTCGTCTTTTCTTTACTTGAAGTTACAAATGAGACTTCATCTGAGGTAGATGAATACACAAAATCGAAATAGCGACTATTGATATTTTAGACTTGAGGAAGAAAATTGTTTTCTATGAGTTACAAAATAAAAAAAAAATCTCTAATGCGATTAAGTTAAAATTTTCCATATTCAGGAGTGTTAATTGTTATTTCATGACGGAAAACAAAATGGCGAGAAATCTTACATGAGATCAAGTTGAAATTTCTTCAGAAATAATGTAGGTTTTAAGTTTTCACTGCTGTGTAGTACTCAAAAAATTAAATTCAACTATTGAATTCTTCTCGAAACATGAAGGAAAACAATTTAGTAGTTTGGTGCAATTTACATGGACTTTTTTGTTTTTATATGCGCTGCAATTCCATCGCTCATCTCTTTAAGCGCTTCGAACTCGGTTAAACCTAACCTCCGTTTATTGGAGATATCGTAGCTACTACTTTTAGAGTCGAAATGTCGGAGAGTTCTTCAACGACACCTGTTACTTGTAGCTTGTACTTTGCAGCGGCGACTTACAATGCTTTAACCCATTCACCTACAATCACGTGCGACTCCTGATTAAAAATTTAGGCAAATTACAATGACCACGAGCGTGTCTCGTGGTGCGTCGCAACTAGAACACTTGCTTCGCGAATGGCGCTCGCAATCGGACGAGACAAAGTAGGTCGCAACCCAACTTAATATGCACTGAAACTCTTATCGAGGTACCCAAATTCGCTGGACGAAACCTTAAATAAACCAAACGTAGACTCTCAGAGAGTTTCAAATTTCTTTAAATGGCCACCGTTTTGCATCGAAATTAGACGCAGGTTTGAAAATTTGCAACAAAAAAAACGATAATTTTATAAATGATTAAGTAAAACAATTTTAAAATTGTTTCAAATATAAATATTCTAAATTATTCTATTATTTTTCTAACTTGTTCAGTAGTAATGAAGTTTATTTTTTTTTAAGCTGTTATTGCCTTTTCATACTCAAAATCATAATGGTGAAATTTGGAGGAGAAACTTGCTACTGATGATTTGAAAAATTGTAAAAAAATAATTTCACATGAGATTCAGTAAAGATTTTCCAAAATTGTTTAGAAGTAGCGTGGTTTTAATATTCAGAAGTTTTTATTGTTGTGTGATAATCAAAACCAAATGGTGATTAGTGAAATTTAAAATTTGAATGCGAAAATTGCCTTGGATGGTTTAAAAATTTGAATTCTGTTTTGGAAAAGATCAAATTTACATTTTTAAAATTTAAACTTTAGAAATAATGTTGGTATAATTTGTTGAAGTTGCTGATTTATGTCAACTGAAAATTGTCTTCTATATTCTGTCTTTTGTCTTTTATCTTCTGTTTTCTCCCTTCTGTTTTCTGTATTATGTCTTTCGTCTTCTGTCTCTTATCTGTTATCTGTTATATTATTTATTAAACTGTCGTATTATGCATCGTCACGAAACTATAATCTGTAATCAATAAACAATATCAATTTTAAAGCTGCCACACTACAAGAAAGAAATAATGTTGGTACATTTTTTGAAGCCTTCTGTCATTTGCAATTAGTCTTCTGTCATCTGTCTTCTATAATTTTTTTCTGTCACCTATATTCTTCTTTCTGTTTTCTGTCTTCTGTCTTCTGTCTTCTGTCTTCTGTCTTCTGTCTTCTGTCTTCTGTCTTCTGTCTTCTGTCTTCTGTCTTCTGTCTTCTGTCTTCTGTCTTCTGTCTTCTGTCTTCTGTCTTCTGTCTTCTGTCTTCTGTCTTCTGTCTTCTGTCTTCTGTCTTCTGTCTTCTGTCTTCTGTCTTCTGTCTTCTGTCTTCTGTCTTCTGTCTTCTGTCTTCTGTCTTCTGTCTTCTGTCTTCTGTCTTCTGTCTTCTGTCTTCTGTCTTCTGTCTTCTGTCTTCTGTCTTCTGTCTTCTGTCTTCTGTCTTCTGTCTTCTGTCTTCTGTCTTCTGTCTTCTGTCTTCTGTCTTCTGTCTTCTGTCTTCTGTCTTCTGTCTTCTGTCTTCTGTCTTCTGTCTTCTGTCTTCTGTCTTCTGTCTTCTGTCTTCTGTCTTCTGTCTTCTGTCTTCTGTCTTCTGTCTTCTGTCTTCTGTCTTCTGTCTTCTGTCTTCTGTCTTCTGTCTTCTGTCTTCTGTCTTCTGTCTTCTGTCTTCTGTCTTCTGTCTTCTGTCTTCTGTCTTCTGTCTTCTGTCTTCTGTCTTCTGTCTTCTGTCTTCTGTCTTCTGTCTTCTGTCTTCTGTCTTCTGTCTTCTGTCTTCTGTCTTCTGTCTTCTGTCTTCTGTCTTCTGTCTTCTGTCTTCTGTCTTCTGTCTTCTGTCTTCTGTCTTCTGTCTTCTGTCTTCTGTCTTCTATCTTCTATCTTCTATCTTCTATCTTCTGTCTTCTAAAAAGAAAGTCGAAGTATGGATGCCACATGAGTTAACGCAAAAGAACTGAATTTCCATCTGCGGATCACTGCTGAATCGTAACAAAATCAACCAATTTCTGAAGCGTTTGGTGAGTAGTGATGAAAAGTGGATCATTAGCGACAACGTCAAGCGAAAACGGTCGTGGTCGAATCGCGGTGAGCCGGCGGAAACGGTGGCCAAGACAGGATTGACGGCTAGGAAGGTTCTGCTGTGTGTTTAGTGGGATTTCCAGGGAATTATTTGCTAATCTGCTATGAGCTGCTTCCCTACAGCAACACTCTTAAAACGAGACTATACTGTTAACAATTGGACCGTCTGAAGGAAGCAATCGTCCAGAAGTGGATATTTTTGGCCAATAGGAGAGGAATTGTGTTCTATCAGGACAACGCCAGGCCACACACATCGATAGTGACTTGCCAGGAGCTCCAGGAGCTTGGTTTGGAGGTTCTTATGCGTCCACCTTATAATGCGGACCTGGCACCAAGTGATTATCATCTGTTTCTGTCCATGGCGAATAATTATGCTGATGAAAATTCCGCTTCAAGAAAGGCTTGTGAATCGACTGTTTCTATTTTTTGCCAATATGGACGAGGGCTTCTATGAGAGAGGTATAATGATATTGCCTTCAAAATGACAACAAGTTATCGAACAAAGCGATTTCTGTGCAAGTATCTTTTCTGTCTACCTGTCCAAACGTGATTTGAATTGAAATTTAAGCTTCCATTGTGATTTTAGTGACACGTAGTTGATTGGGATAGTTAGGTATTTTAAATTATAATCAATAAAATGATAAGTACAGAGAATTTGTATGCCACATCGCCACGTTTTTTTCTTATTACATTAATTTAGATTACAATTTCTGGGATAATCACCATCATCTCAAAACCCGCCAAAAGAAGGAGAAAAAAAAAACATTTTCACACATAACATAACGCAGTGGAAAAGGTACGAAATTATATTCGTATTAAATCTTTAAAATCAGCCCCGAGGAACGAGACGATGTCGACGACGACATGTGGCGATCTGTAATCATCCACTTTGTCAGCAACCCTCGCTAATGACGGCTTTTAAAAGATCGTAAACTTTATTAAAAGCTACGGCTCACTCACATAACAAAATAACCTACACACACACACTAACACATACTGACGCCCTTTTCGATAAATGTCCTTTTAATTGCGCGCCCGTCTCCAGAAAAGCGGTGGAAATCCTTCTCTCTCCAAAAAGGGTATACTTAGCGCGGTCTAGACCCGTCCTGTGACGTTAAAGGACGTTAATTTGACGTCTTAAGATGTTAAATGTCGACGCGAGCGAGGTTTAATGGACTACACTGTAATTACCCGGGCCCCGTTTAGGTCCCTTACAAATTACTACTATTACGGCCGACTTTTCTATGTTAGATCCCCAAATTGTACAACAATTTATAATAATATGCTAATGTGTATTCGAAATAAATTTTAAATAGTCATTACTTTAGAGAATAAACTGATGTCAATCTAAATCAACGTTAATATATTCTAGGTGATTTGCAGTCCAACTAGAGACCGAGGTTGACGTTGCTTAAATCTCGTTGGTCCGACGATCCGTATGAATAGAACCAACCACCGCATCTCATAAATTAATTATTAATTAATTAACTAATAAATAATGCAAAATATTTAGATGCAATTTATGTTAATGAGAAATTATCATTTTTACTTACGAATGTATAATGATGGAGATTATAATATTTTTTTGTGTGTGTGTGCTTAATTGAAATTCAACGTTTTAACGAGGAATAAAGGGCGCTTTTGACATCCTTTGTCCGTCCACTATCTGGCCGCATCTTCGATTTGCGAAATACCTCGACGGACTGTCATCGTCATCGGAGGAAGAGATGATAATTGGCGGATGGGTTTCGAGGCGGTGTCGCCTGTACGTATTTGGTAGCGACGGTCCGGTTTTTCCCATGTAATTTAAAGCATAAATGATCGATAAGAAGGTAAAGTGCGGGCGGTAAATATCAGAGAGCGAGTCAGTTTTTAACTTTTTAAGATCTGAGAAAGGCACGTCTCTCCGTCCCACGTCCGGCAGTCACGTTTATCGAGTTTCTTGGCCCTGCCGCCGAGGAATTATGGGTATATGGTCTATTGTTTGCCTCCGTTTATCAATTTCGCCACGCCATGTTCACTTACGCATTTCTATTGCTCCGGTGCTCCGTCTTTATTGGCAATTATATCATCTTTATGGCGGCCGCTTGCTTGCTCCCACTTGCTCTGCCACCGACGTCTCTCCTCCCCATCATGTCGCCAAGTCTCACCCATTCAATCACAATTGCTCCTACCGCTAATACCACAAACCGGCCATAAACCATGAAACGTCCGTATAAAAATCACCGATGTTAAGCAAAAAAATGATCACGACTACATACATCATCCAGTTTTTTTTGCTATACGTGTATTAACACAATTTTTTGTAGATAGGAATTTCGGGTTAGTTCAGAAGGAACTTTATCATTTAGCATTTATTTATCTTTTGATAAAGTTCCTGATTCAATATATATCACAAAGTTATGGCTTCAAGCATCAAACATATTACTTCAGTAGGTTGAAAAAAATACATAAGTACACTAAATCACTTCACGTTCACGACTTCTGGTGTGCTTCCCACTCTACCCAATATATTTTCCAGCTGATGGCTGTGTCTGTAGGTTAGGGAATGGTGAATGAAAGTGAGCATTTTACTTAGGCTTTTGCCTAATTATTTGTAATTTTTCTTCCATATATTTCTAATGGAAGACGCACACGCTAACATCCATGTTTCCGCACGAACAATTCTTTAGATTCCTTCCTTAGAAAAATTGACCATTTGCTTCTGATTCGTACCCAAAGTCCCGGCGTTTGTGAGCAGATACTCTCCCCATTAGACCATCGCTACCCCCAAAACAATCTTTAAAATAGCATTTTTAAGAATCATAACATTAGCGAATGTTTTACTGATTGGAGTGTGGGATAGAGGCCACCCACCCACCCTACATATACAAACAACTTATAACTAGACATCGCCTTTCGATTCTAAAAGAAAACAGGAATATAAAATAGGATCTATAAATAATAATTTATTTTCCAGTAATTTTTCTTCCTAATTTCTTAAAAATTGTCTTTCTAACGCGACAATTTTCTTTTTCTATATTTTTTGTTGATATTTTAGAAAATTTTATTCCAAATGACTAAAATTATCCAGTAATTTATCTTATAACATTTTTACTATACCTTTAGAAATCCTCAAAACTGCAATCATTTCTGTTTTCTTGAATTTTTCCAGAAGATTTTCGCACAATTTTTTTGGAATTTTTCCTCAAAATTGTTAAGGTTTTCTTCTGTTTTTTTATAAATATTTAAAACTTTTAAGTTATTTCCCTTAACTTTTTCAAGAATATTTTATCATTCCTTGCTTTATTTTATCAGATTTCTTAAAATTTGGATTATCAAATTCTCCACCAATTTTTCTATCATTTATTGAATTTTTCTGTAATCATCATCCAGATATTTAATATTTTTCCAGAAATTTCCAATAATTTTTCTTCCACATTTGCTTGCAGGCAAATTTCCAATGACTTTTTAATTTTTTTAGCAATTTCTTTTTTATTTTTCGAGAAATTTCTATTATTTTCTCTTTTTTTTACCAAACTGCGAAGATTCTTGCAAACTTTAAGAATTTTCTTCTTTAGAATTTTTTCAGAAATGTTTCTCTCAGATTTCTTCGAATTTATTTTCCAAACTGTGACGGTTTTTCTTCTATTATTCTAGAATGTGTCTTATATAAAAATTTAAAATTTTTAAGCTATTTCCCTTAAATTTTTTAACAGTTTTTTCATCATTTTTTGCTTTATTTCGTCAAATTTTTTGAAATTTAGGATTTCAAATTTTCCAAAAGGTTTCCTAAAACTTTCATCAATGCTTCTTTCATTTCTTGTATTTTACTGTATTTTTCTAGAATTTTCCATTAATTTTTCTTCCACATTTGCTTGAAAATATTACAATTATTTTTCGTCCAGATTTTTTGAATTTTTTTAGCAATTTCAATTACAAATTCTCTTTTTTTTCTATTTTTGTTACCAAACTGCGAATATTTCGTCTTGAATTTTTTTTAGAAATTTTTCTCTCAGATTTCTTAGAATTTGTCTTCCAAACTGTGAACATTTTTCTTTTGGTGTTTTCAAGCAATTTTCCCAACAGATATTTCTCTTTCAGTTTTTGGAGAATTATCCAAACTGAATCTTTAGAGTTTTTTAGATTTCTTGGAATTTGCAATAATTATTTTTGTCTTGAATTTTTCAGAAATGTTTCTCTGAGATTTTTCGAATTTGTCTTCCAAACTGTGACTTTTCTTCCTTTATTCTAGAATGTGTTTTAGAGAAATTGAAAATTTTTAAGCTATTTCCCTTATAGTAGGTAGTAGTAGTAGTGTTAGGCTACCGACCACGTGGTCCTTCCGCCATGTGTCATTTGTGTATTTGTGTGTGTGTAAATGTTTCCCTTATATTTTTCGTAATTCTGATTTCTTGAAATTTGGATTATCAAGTTTTCTAAAACTTGACAGCAATTTCCTTTTATTTTTTGAAATTTCTTATAATAATCATCAAAACATTTTCTTCTTCTAGAACATTTGCTTGAAGATAAATTCCTAAAAAAATCCAATAATTTATTTAGCAATTTCCTTTTTACTTTTTGAAAATTTTCTTAATTTGTTCTATTTTTTTCCAAACTGCGAATATTTCTTCTTGACTCCTAAAATTCTTTGAAATTTGTCTTCGAAACTGTTAAAATTTTCTTCTTTTGGGATTTTCAAGCAATTTTCCAAACAGATATTTCTCTGTTATTTTTCGAAAATTTTATAAACTGAATTTTTAGTTTTTTTTTTAATATTTCTTTTGAAATTTCCTGTAATATTTATTAAAATATTTTCTTTTTCTAGAATTTTCCATTAATTTTTCTTCCACATTTGCTTGAAGATAAATTCCAAGAATATTACAATTACTTTTCATCCAGATTTTTACAATTTTTTTAGCAATTTCAATTACAAATTATCTTTATCTTTTCTATTTTTGTTACCAAACTGCGAATATTTCGTCTTGAATTTTTTTAGAAATTTTTCTCTCAGATTTTTTAGAATTTGTCTTCCAAACTGTGAAGATTTTTTTCTTTTGGTGTTTTCAAGCAATTTTCCCAACAGATATTTCAGTTTCTTTCAGTTTTTGGAGAATTTTCCAAACTGGATTTTTAGAGTTTTTCAAATTTCTTGGAATTTGCATTCATTATTTTTGTCTTGAATTTTTCAGAAATGTTTCTCTCATATTTTTCGAATTTGTCTTCCAAACTGTAACTTTTCTTCCTCTATTCTAGAATGTGTTTTAGAGAAATTGAAAATTTTTAAGCTATTTCCCTTAAATTTTTCAACAATTTTCCACATTCTGATTTCTTGAAATTTGGATTATCAAGTTTTCTAAAACTTGACAGCAATTTCCTTTTATTTTTTGAAATTTCCTATAATAATCATCAAAACATTTTCTTCTTCTAGAACATTTGCTTGAAGATAAATTCCTAAAAAAATCCAATAATTTATTTAGCAATTTCTTTTTTATTTTTTGAAAATTTTCTTAATTTGTTCTATTTTTTCCAAACTGCGAATATTTCTTCTTGACTCCAAAAAATCTTTAGAATTTGTCTTCGAAACTGTGAAAATTTTCTTCTTTTGGGGTTTTCAAGCAATTTTCCAAACAGATATTTCTCTGTTATTTTTCGAGAATTTTCCAAACTGGATTTTTAGTTTTTTTTAAATATTTCTTTTGAAATTTCCTGTAATATTTATTAAAATATTTTCTTTTTCTAGAATTTTCCATTAATTTTTCTTCCACATTTGCTTGAAGATAAATTCCAAGAATATTCCAATTACTTTTCATCCAGATTTTTACAATTTTTTTAGCAATTTCAATTACAAATTCTCTTTATCTTTTCTATTTTTGTTACCAAACTGCGAATATTTCGTCTTGAATTTTTTTAGAAATTTTTCTCTCAGATTTTTTAGAATTTGTCTTCCAAACTGTGAAGATTTTTTTCTTTTGGTGTTTTCAAGCAATTTTCCCAACAGATATTTCAGTTTCTTTCAGTTTTTGGAGAATTTTCCAAACTGGATTTTTAGAGTTTTTCAAATTTCTTGGAATTTGCAATCATTATTTTTGTCTTGAATTTTTCAGAAATGTTTCTCTTAGATTTTTCGAATTTGTCTTCCAAACTGTGACTTTTCTTCCTCTATTCTAGAATGTGTTTTAGAGAAATTTACAATTTTTAAGCTATTTCTCTTATATTTTTCAACAATTTTTCGTAATTCTGATTTGTTGAAATTTTGATTAACAAGTTTTCTAAAACTTAACAGCAATTTCCTTTTATTTTTTGAAATTTCCTATAATAATCATCAAAACATTTTCTTCTTCTAGAACATTTGATTGAAGATAAATTCCTAAAAAAATCCAATAATTTATTTAGCAATTTCTTTTTATTTTTTTGAAAATTTTCTTAATTTGTTCTATTTTTTTTTCCAAACTGCGAATATTTCTTCTTGACTCCAACAAATCTTTGGAATTTGTCTTCGAAACCGTGAAAATTTTCTTCTTTTGGGATTTTCAAGCAATTTTTCAAACAGATATTTCTCTGTTATTTTTCGAGAATTTTCCAAACTGGATTTTTACAGTTATTTTTAAGGTTTCTTGGAATCCAACAAGTTTTGTTCAACATTTGCTTGAAGATAAATTCCAAGAATATTCCAATTACTTTTCATCCAGATTTTTACATTTTTTTTAGCAATTTCAATTACAAATTCTCTTTATCTTTTCTATTTTTGTTACCAAACTGCGAATATTTCGTCTTGAATTTTTTTAGAAATTTTTCTCTCAGATTTTTTAGAATTTGTCTTCCAAACTGTGAAGATTTTTTTCTTTTGGTGTTTTCAAGCAATTTTCCCAACAGATACTTCTCTTTCAGTTTTTGGAGAATTATCCTAACTGAATTTTTGAGTATTTTAGATTTCTTGGAATTTGCAATCATTATTTTTGTCTTGAATTTTTCAGAAATGTTTCTCTCAGATTTTTCGAATTTATCTTCCAAACTGTGACTTTTCTTCCTCTATTCTAGAATGTGTCTTAGAGAAATTGAAAATTTTTAAGCTATTTCCCTTATATTTTTCAACAATTTTTCGTAATTCTGATTTCTTGAAATTTGGATTATCAAGTTTTCTAAAACTTAACAGCAATTTTTCTTTCATTTTTGAAATTTCCTATAATAATCATTGGGGTTTTTTTTCTTCTATTATTCTAGAATGTTTTTTTTATATATTTAAAACTTTTAAGCTATTTTCCTTAACTTTTTCAAGAATTTTTCATCATTTCTTGCTTTATTTTGTCAGATTTCTTAAAATTCGGATTATCAAATTTTCCTGCAAGTTTTTTTAAAACTTTTCAGCAATTTTTCTTTCATTTCCTGAATTTTTCTGTAATCATCATCCAGATATTGAATATTTTTCTAGAAATTTCCATTAATTTTTCTTTCACATTTGCTTGCAGGCAAATTTCCAACGACTTTTTATTTTTTTTGCAATTTCTTTTTTATTTTTCGAGAAATTTCTGTTATTTTCTCTTTTTTTACCAAACTGCGAAAATTCTTCCAAACTTTAAAAATTTACTTCTTTAGAATTTCTTCAGAAATGTTTCTCTCAGATTTCTTCGAATTTATTTTCCAAACTGTGACGGTTTTTCTTCTATTATTCTAGAATGTGTCTTATATAGAAATTTAACCTTGACAGTTGTAATACATATATTTATGTCATACTACACATCAATAAATAAAAAAATAAAAAAATTTAAGCTATTTCCCTTAAATTTTTTAACAGTTTTTTCAGCATTTTTTGCTCTATTTTATCAGATTTTTTGAAATTTGGGATTTTAAATTTTCCAACAGGTTTTCTAAAACTTCCATCAATGTTTCTTTAATTTCTTGTATTTTCCTGTAATCATAATCAAAATATGTTCTATTTCTAGAATTTTTCATTAATTTTTCTTCCATATTTGATTGAAGATAAATTCCAAGAATATTCCAATTACTTTTCATCCAGATTTTTAAATTTTTTTTTAGCAATTTCAATTACAAATTATCTTTATCTTTTCTATTTTTGTTACCAAACTGCGAATATTTCGTCTTGAATTTTTTTAGAAATTTTTCTCTCAGATTTCTTAGAATTTGTCTTCCAAACTGTGAACATTTTTTTCTTTTGGTGTTTTCAAGCAATTTTCCCAACAGATACTTCTCTTTCAGTTTTTGGAGAATTATCCAAACTGAATCTTTAGAGTTTTTTAGATTTCTTGGAATTTGCAATCATTATTTTTTCTTGAATTTTTCAGAAATATTTCTGTGAGATTTTTCGAATTTATCTTCCAAACTGTGACTTTTCTTTCTCTATTCTAGAATGTGTCTTAGAGAAATTGAAAATTTTTAAGCTATTTCCCTTATATTTTTCAACAATTTTTCGTAATTCTGATTTCTTGAAATTTGGATGATCAAGTTTTCTAAAACTTAACAGCAATTTTTCTTTTATTTTTAGAAATTTCCTATAATAATCATCAAAACATTTTCTTCTTCTAGAACACTTGCTTGAAGATAAATTCCTAAAAAAATCCAATAATTTATTTAGCAATTTCTTTTTTATTTTTTGAAAATTTTCTTAATTTATTCAATTTTTTTCCAAACTGCGAATATTTCTTCTTGACTCCAAAAAATCTTTGGAATTTGCCTTCGAAACTGTGAAAATTTTCTTCTTTTTGGATTTTCAAGCAATTTTCCAAACAGATATTTCTCTGTTATTTTTCGAGAATTTTCCAAACTGGATTTTAATTTTTTTAAATATTTCTTTTGAAATTTCCTGTAATATTTATTAAAATATTTTCTTTTTCTAAAATTTTCCATTAATTTTTCTTCCACATTTGCTCAAAGAGAAATTCCAAGAATTTTCCAATAATTTTTCGTCCAGATTTTTTAAGCAGTTTCTTTTTTATTTTTCGATAATTTTCTTTGCCATTTTTTTCTCCAAATTTCGAAGATTTCTTCTTAACTTTTTCATAGAGAAACATTTTTTGGAATTTGTCTTCTAAACTGTGAAGATTTTTTCATTTTGGGGTTTTCAAGAAATTTTCCAAACAGATATTTCTCTGTTATTTTTCGAGAATTTTCCAAACTGGATTTTTACAGTTATTTTTAAGTTTCTTAGAATCCAACAAGTTTTGTAAAACTTAACAGTAAAATATTTTCTTTTTCTGGAATTTTTCATTAAAATTTTTCGTCCATTTTATTAATTTTAGCAATTTATTTTTCATGAATTTTCTTTTGTTTTCTTTATCTTTTCAATTTTTTTTTACCAAACTGCGAAGATTTCTTCTTGAAATTTTTTAGAAATTCTTTCAGATTTCTTAGAATTTGTCTTCCAAACTAACGATTTTCTTATTTTTGTGTTTTCAAGCAATTTTCCCAACAGATATTTTTCTTTCATTTTTTAAGAATTTTCCAAACTGGATTTTTACAGTTTCTTTTCAGATTTCTTGAAATTTCCAATAATTTTTTCCCTTGAATTTCTTCAGAATTGTTTCTCTCAGATTTCTTCGAATTTGTCTTCCAGACTGTGACTTTTATTTCACTATTATTCTAGAATGTGTCTTATAGAAATTTGAAATATTTCAAGTTATTTTCCTTAAATTTTTCAACAATTTTTCATCATTCCTTGCTTTATTTGGTCAGATTTCTTGAAATTTGGAATTTTCTAAAACTTAACAGAAATTATTCTTTCATTTCTTAAAATTTCCTGCAATAATCATCAAAATATTTTCTTTTCCTAGAATTTTCCATTAATTTTTCTTCCACATTTGCATGAAGATAAATTCCAAGAAATTTCCAATAATTTTTCGTTCAGACTTAATTTTTTTTTGCAATTTCGTTTTTTCGAGAATTTTCTATTATTTTCTATATCTATTATATTTTGTCAAGCTTCGAAAATTACTTCTTGAATTTTTAAGAAATTTCTAGAAATAGATTTCTTGGAATTTATCATTGAAAGTGTGAAGATTATCTTCTTTTGGTGTTTTCAAGCAATTTTACCAACAGATATTTCTCTTCTATATTTCAAGAATTTTCCAAACTGGATTCTTACAGATTATTTTTCAGATTTCTCGGAATTTGGATTCTAGAATTTTACAGCAATGTTCCTTCTAAATTTATAGAGCTTCTCTTCTCTTCTTCTCTTTATTGTCTTGAAATTATTTATCTTAACGGAATTTTTCAGGAATTTAAATCCAAATATTTTCTTTTTCTTGAATTTTCCAATAATTTTTCTTCCATATTTGCTTAAAGAATTTCAACAATTTTCTAATCATTTTTCTAAAATTTTCAGTAATTTATTTTTTGAGAATGTTCTATATTTTTTTGTTGTATCTTTTCTATTTTATTCAAAGTGGAAAGATTTTCTCTTTTATTTTTTTCACGAATTTTTCTCTCAGATTTTTTGGAATTTGTTTTGAAAACTGTGAAGATTTGAATTTTTCTTCCAAACTGCGATGATTTTTTTGCAGAAATTCTTTTTTGCAATTTGGATTCTAGAATTTTGCAACAATTTTTCTTCTAAATTTCAAAAACTTCCAGAAGGTTTCCCTTTCATACCTCTTCTTTTCTTATTCTAGAGTTCTGTAATTTTTCAATAAACTTTATTTCAGATTTTAGAAACAAATTCCAGAAATTTCTCTTTTTTTTGAGACCTTTTAATAATTTCAGGACTTATCTTATCGAATTTCTTTGAGAAATTTTCTTTCTATAGATTTTTCCAGAATTTTCTATTCCAGATTGCTTGGATTTTATCTTCAAAAATATCTTATCAGAATTTACAATCAAAACTACAATTTTATCAAAAATTTTCCAGCAAGTTTTCTTTCTAAAATTAAATTTTCCAGATTTTTTTTTATTATTTTGGTTTATCTTATAAAACAATTTATTTTTCAAACTGTAATGATTTTTCCACAATTATTTCTTTGGATTTCTTTTTAAATTTGTGTTGCGAAAATTGCCCTTTTTTGGGTCTAGAGAAAATCACAATTTTTTCTCTCAGATATGTTAAATTCTCCAACAATTTATCTTTGTTGAAATTATTTTCTGAGAATTTTTCTTTCCTTACCTTATATTATCAAAATTTTTCTTCTCTGGATTTTCTAGTTACGTTTTCCTTCTTCTAATATTCTAGAATTTTGCAACACCCAAACTTCTATATTATGCAAGACCAGCTAAAGATAATAAGATAATGAAGACACAGTAAAGGCAGAAATTGATGTAAATCGACAGATACTACCTCCTAAGATCTTTGTAAAATTTTAAAGGATAGGGAAAGGTAAAAATTAACCAGCAGTTATACAACCCGATATTAATTGATAGATTTTACACCCGAATGGCTAAAGTTGTGAGCGTTTTTTCCCTTAGTGTACGGTTATTTAAGCTTTACGTCGCATATGAGGTACGTTAAGACTAATTAAAGTTTTCCGTTAATTATTCACATGAGCAATTACGCAACCAATAAAGTCTACGTTCGAAACGTTCGGCGTTGAAAGAATTGTTATTTATCGATTGCGTTTAATATTGAAATATCGCTATTTATAGAATTAATTTAAAATTAATTTATATTTCCGCTATGTAAATATATATATATATATATATATATATATATATATATATATATATATATATAAACAAAATTACTATTTGATTTTTTGTCGAATACATAATTCGCTCTTATAATTACTATTGCGCTTAATTAATACGTGGGTGTAAATTTATTATACTGCAATTATAAATTATAATTATGGTAATGAATTATTAATACTTTTTTTAACTTGATGGTTTATGTTAGATTAACACGTTTATAAATGATGAAATTGATATAAATTCGGAAATTTTTGGAGGAATGTATAAAAAAATCCGGGAAATATAATTCAAAACAAGCATCAAAAGGCGCAAGAGAAATTTCTGTAATTTTTTGAAAATTTTAACTGAAAATTATTATTCAACTCTAAAAGAAGAAAATCACTGTAGTGTGGAAGATAAAGTCCAAGAAATCTGTAAGAAACATTTCAAGAAAACAAACAGCAAGAAATTTGAGAGAAAACATAGTGCACAAAATAATATATAAAATTCTTTAAAAAAATAGAGTAAAAAATTGCTGGAAAATTTTAGAAATCTGGACTAGAATTGTTATAAAAACTTTAAAATTTGTGTTCAAGCAAATGTGGAAGAATAATTATTGACAAATTTTAGAAAAATAGAAAAAGAAAATATTTGAATGATTCCAGAAAAATTCTGTTTTTAAAGACATTAAAGAGAAATTGTAAGAAAGTTTTCGAAATTCAGAAGAACAATTGCTGAAAAATTCTACAATCTAAATTCCAAGAAACCTGAAAACAAAGAAAAAAAATAATTGTTCGCAGTTTGGAAAATTCCCGAAGAATGAAAGAGAAATATCTGTTATTAGGGTTCAAAATCCCAAAAGAAGAAAAAAAAATTGAATGCAATCTGAGCGAAAATTTCAAGAAACCAAATACCAAGAAATTTGAGAGAATACTTTGTAAAAATGTTTGAGAAAAAAATCTTTGTATATGGCATAAAATAGTAGAAAATTAAAAATTCTAAAAATTCTAGAAAAAGAAAATATTTAGATGATTCCATAAAAATTCCGTTAAGGTAAATATTTTTAAAGATATAAAAGATAAATTGTCGGAAAGTTTTCGAAATTTAGAAGAAATATTGCTGGAAAATTCTAGAATCCAAAGTCCAAGAAACCTGAAAATAAAAAAAATGGTTAAAATCCAGAAAAATAATATGTTTGCAGGTTCCCGAAAAACGAAAAAGAAATATCTGTTATTAAAATTGGCTGAAAACCATAAATGAAGAAATTCTTAACAGTTTGGTTACAAATTTCAAGAAATCTGAGAGAAATGTTTCTGGAAAAATTCAAGAACATATCTTTGCAGTTTAGAAAAACATTCTTTGAATTTTGAAATCAATAGAAATTTCTAGAAAAAGAAAATATTTAGATATTGATTACAGAAAAATTCAAGAAATGAAAGAAGAAAATTGCTGGAAAGTTTTAGAAATCTAGAAGAAAATTTTTTTGGAAAATCCTGTAATCCAGATTTCAATTCATTGTTACTCTCGGAAGTTACTGCGTTTTTATCGAAAAAGTACTATTTATATGTAAGAGGATCTGATGCCCTTTATCTTACCCTTCAACTATTAAAATTTATTCAATATTTTTTTAATTAAAATAAAATGTAGAGTATTTACATATAAACATTAAATAATGTTGATGATTGTTTGAAACTAAATTTGCAGTTTATGGTTTATAAGTTGGAGGGTAGGATACTGGACGCCCACCCACCTTACATATATATTTAAACTTTAAAGTAAGACAGTGGTTTAAAATTTGTGAATTACATACACACTAATACTGCAGTTGTTTGTATATGTAGGGTTGGTAAGATATTTCCTGGGTAATTGTGGAGGATTTTGTTTCATGATACATTTGAATAATAAAACAAGAAATTTCTTAATTTAGATGTAAATTTTAATTATTACAATGTAACAACTATAACGTATATGTATTATTTATAATCGAAACATTATAAATTATTTGGATATTTTTTAATGTATCAGGAAGTAATGAACAAATCAAGTGTTTTGTTTCATTTCTATTAATTATATAACTATTTTTTCCAACTATAAATTATTATTTTTTCATTACAATTTTAACAGATTTTTTTATTTTTTTTTTATTTTCTCAACTACATTTCTGAATTATTTTATTAACTGTTAATTTTTCGATTACATTTTTCATATTTTTCTGCACCAACCTAGCGTACTCTTGACCTACCACAATATATTGTATATTGACCTGCGGAAAAACTGCCCTAACTTAATTTACGGTTTATTAAGGTAGGTCAGGGTAACGCTAGTTCATTAAACTGTGTTGTGGTAGGTCAAGAGTACGCTGGACGAATGTGTTATTTATTAATGTATGTCAGGATTAATACAGAATTTGTTGGGTTAGGTCATGTGTACGCTAAATAAATTATTTCTAAAAATTTCAACTAAAAGAAAATCTTTGCAACTTGAAAACAAAAAAATTGAAAATTCTTTAAAAAACGATTGGAAAATTCTATCTTTAAGTAATTGTGGAAGATAAATTTATCGAAAATACTAGAAAAAAATGTCAGTTTGGACGAATATGTAATTAGGGATTAATATAAAATTGGTTGGGTTAGGTCAAGTGTACGCTAAAAAAAGAATTAATTCTAAAAATTTCAACCAAATGAAAATCTTTGCAACTTGGAAAAAATAGGAAATATAAAGCAGAAAATCATGCAAGATTTAAAGAAATCTGGACGAAAAACGATTGTAAAATTTTATCTTCAAGTAATTGTAAAAGAAAAATTAATACAAAGTTCTGGAAATAAAAATGTCAGTTTGGATAAAGATTACAGGAAAATTCCGTTAAGTTAAATATTTTCAATACATGAGAGAGAAATTGCTTGAAAGTTTTAGAACTTTAGAAGAAAAATTGTTCTAGATTCCAAATTCCAACAAATATGAAAAATATATTTCAGAAAATTTGAAGAAATAGTTTCTTTGCAGTTTGGAAAATATATTTCTAAAATATTCTAACAAGATAAAGTGATAATGATAATGAAATAAAAATATATGTAACCTTGTTTAAAACACTAAAAGAAGAAAATCATCGCTGTTTTGGAAACAAATTCAAAACATCAAAGTTTAGAACGTAAATTCTAAAATATCTAAGAAAAAAGTTTGCGAAAAAATTCAAGAGAAAAATCTTTTCACTTTCGAAAAAATTATTGCAGAGAATAATAGAAAATTCTCAAAAATTAAATGAGAAATATCAAGACGAAAGATTATTAGAAAATTCTTGAAATTTGTCTGCAAGAAAACAAAAATTATTGAAAAATTAAAAAAAAAAGGAAAATAGTTTGATGACGATTTATAGAATATTCATTTAGGAAAAATTGCTGCATAATTGTAGAATCCAAATTCCAAGAAAAACGTTCTGTAAATGTCAAGAAAAATAAAATCTTTTCAGTTTAGAAAATACATTTCGGAAAGGTTTAAAACGTTAAGAAAATGGAAAAATTGAAAATAAAAATGGAAGAGAAATTTGCAAGCAAATAAAAAGAAAAGAAAAACATAACAGTTTGGAAGACAAATTCAAATCTTCATAGTTTGCAAAACAAATACTAAGAAATCTGAGAAAACATTTAAGAAAAAAATCTTTGCACCCAAAAAAAAAATTATAGATACATCAAATAATAATAAAAAACTGTCAAAAAATTTAAATAAATATTTGAAAAAACTAGGCGAAAAATGGAAATTTGGAAGGAAAATTATTGAAAAGCAAATAACAAGAAAAATAATATTTAACAGACAAATTCAAATCTTCACAGTTTGCAAAACAAATACGAAGAAAGCTTAGAAAAAATTCAAGAAAAAATCTTTGCACTTAAAAAAAATACATTAAAACTAATGAAAAAACTGTCAAAAAAAATATTTGAAAAAACTAGGCAAAAAATGGAAGTTTGGAAGGAAAATTATTGAAATAATTAAAAAAAGTATTTGGACGATGATTCCAAGAAATTCCGATAAGATAAATATTCAATAAATTTTCAAGATACGAAAGTCTTCATGGAGTAACTGAAAAAAAAAGAAAAAGTGGAGCAGAAAATAATAGATAATTGTCAAAAATAAATATTGGGACGGAAAATTCTTAAAATTTGTCTGCAAGGAAATGTAAAGAAAATTATCGAAAAATTCTAGAAAAGGAAAATAATTTAATGATGATTCCAGGAAAATTTCGTTAGGATAAATATTTTTAAGATATTTATTTATAATTATATAAATAATACAAATAAATAAATAAATAAAGAGGATATGAAAGAAAAGTTGCTTAGATGTTTTAAAAGTCTAGAAGAAAAAGTAAATAAATAAATAAATAAAGAGGATATGAAAGAAAAGTTGCTCAGAAGTTTTAAAAATCTAGAAGAAAAAGTGCTGCATAATTCTAGAATCAAAATTCCAAGAAAAAAGTTTTCTAAATAAAATCTTATCAGTTTGGAAAATACTTTACGGAAAAGTTAAACAAAACGGAAAATTTTCAAAAATTGGACGAGAAATATCTGTATGCAAAATTACTTACTAACTGAAAAAGAAAAAAATCATTACAGTTTTAAAGGCAAATTCAAATCTTCACAGTTTAAAAAGCAAATCATTTCTAAGCAAAAATTTGTGGAAAAATTCTAGAGAAATCTTTGCATTTTGGAATAATATAGAAAAGATACATCAAAAATTAATTTAAAAAAATTCTTGGTACATTTTCAATATTTAAAAATAAAGAAAATTTATAACCTTTTTATACCACTTTTTAGTACACTTTTCGTGAATAGTTTCGATTATACGGTAACCATTATCAAACTTAAAAAAGTTATATGATGAATTAGTTTCTCACTTAACTCGTGGTGAAACATTTTTGTAATAATTTGATTTACTCCAAGGAGTAAATTTTAATTCAATCAAATTAAAAATGTTTTGTTTTCTTTATTTTTAATAATAAAAATTATTTGCTGAATATTTTTTTTAAACTGAACGAAAAATTGTTTTCAAGCAAATTTGAAAGGAGAATTATTGAAAAATTTTAGAACAACAAAATATTTAGATGGTGATTCCAGGAAATTTCGTTAAGATAAATATTATACATAATAATAATCTAATCAGAAATTTTGTTCGTATTTGGAAAGGCTTGAATTCACAAAGTATGTTCTCACCCTTTATTCTTCTGGTATCAGTTCCATGAAGACATTCATCAAATTGTTTGCTAAATTCGACTTTTTTGCCCTAAAAATGGAAATTTATTTGACGCTACGTGAAAGAGAAATTGCTGCAAAGTTTTAGGAAATACAAAAAATAATTGCTAGAGAATTCTAGAAGCCAAATTTTAAGAAATATGTTAAAAAAACCTGTAGACATTTGGGAAAATTAAATCTTTAGAGTTGGAAAGTTTTAAAAAAATTAATGAGAAATATTTGTTATTAAAATTGGTTGAAGGCCCTAAAAGAAGAAATTCTTCGCAGTTTGGAAGGCAATATAAAAGAAAATTTCATGGAAATAAATACCAAAAAATTTGAGTGAAAAAATCAAGAAAAGAAATCTTTGCACTTTGGAAAATTAAAAACATACAGCAAAAAATTCTTAAAAAATAGAGAATAATTGCTGGAAAAAGTTGGAAATCTAGACTAAAATTGTTAGAAAATTCTTAAAATTTGTCTTCAAGCAAATGTGGAATAATAATTATTGAAAACTTCTAGAAAAAGAAAATATTTAGAAGATTCCAGTAAAATTGCTTTAAGTTAAATAATTTTAGACATAAAAAAAATTGTAGAAAAGTTTACGAAATGTTAGAATCCAAATTCCAAGAAATCTGAAAAAAACTGTAAACATCTAGAAAAATAAAATCTTTGCTGTTGGGAAATTCCTTAAGAATGAAAGATAAATATCTGCTATTAAAATTGGTTGAAAAACCCCCTAAACGAAGAAAATTTTCACAGTTTGGAAGACAATTTTCGAGAAATCCGAGAGAAAAGTTTCTGGAAAAATTCAAGGAAACAAAGGAAAAAATATAGAGGAAATAAAGGCAATAATGGAGAAAAGTTAATAGCTAGAATCTGTACGACAAATTAATTGCAAAAATCTTTAAATTTATGCAAATGTGAAAGAAAAATTATTAGAATTTTCTTTTCTTTCTTGCTGTTGTGGTATTTTGTATGTTTTTCTATTTGCGCAAAACGATATATGGGTAACTCCTTTATACAAAAAAATATACATAATTTTTTTGTACATACATATAATTTTTGTACCTGTATAGGTATAATATAGTATTTTCTCTTCCTAGATTTTACTTATTTACTTGTAATATCTATACAAGTAAATAAGTAAAATCTAGGAAGAGAAAATACTTATATATTGATTACAGAAAAATTCATGAAGTAAAAGACAAATCGTTTTAGAAATCTAGAAAAACAGTTTTTGGAATACAATTTTGTTAATATTAATAACATTTTTCAACTTTTAATTTTTTAGAAAGTATAGAAATATTTCAATTTTTTAAATATTTGCAATTTATATAGGATGATGATAAAGCACCTGCGTGTCGACCTCATTTTATTCAAAAACAGAGGCCGTACGTTTCAAGAAGAGAAGACGAAAAAAGAAAAAAACAAAACACTCGCCAGCGAAACCATCGTTTGTTCGGCCACTCACGGGATGATACCCTCTGGGCGATGCATACGAGGACCCGAAAGAAACTCCGAAAGATCGCCACTTAATTATGTATCTCCGGGGTAATATATGCCCCATTCCTGGCAGCTATTATTATTACGAGGGCGGCAGGTGACTCTCGGCCCGAAGGCCACGGATCAAAAACATAGTGCACCGCGGCACTTAATAATTATCCTTTTTTCCCCTTTTCGTTGTTATTATTATTTTTTTCTAGTGAAGAGGAAAGCCTCCCCGAAAAGAAGACGGCGGCGGCGTGGGTGGATCGTGTGTGGCGAATAATTATAGGCCAGCGAATGTTTTAATTGCCGTTAAACGCGATCGATGTTGAAATTATGATGAGGAAATTGGTACGTGAATTTGAATTATTACAGCCACGAGCTAGCAGTTGGTGTCTAGGGCATAGACACGCGCACACACCCCCTTATTGAAGGTCTACGTGCCGAATTATGAAGCCCTTAAAGTGTACATTATCATTTATGATAATATTATAATATGCAAAAGTGATAATTATGAGGTGAATATTATAAGATCATACATCTAATTCAGTTAAGTTAAAACATCTATAAAATAAGACAAGAGTTGTTGTAAATTTTTAGAAAAAATAGCTCCATAAGAGAAGATGAAGAAAAAAACTTCTGAAATAAAGCAAGATTTCAAAAAAAATCCTCAAGGAAAATTTCTAAGAAAACAGTGGATAATATCAAAATTTCTGGAAAATTTCCAATATTTTTTCGTCACATCATATTCCTACCTGATCAAAACTAACATCCTTTTAGTAATTTCTAAATATAAATCTGATATTCTTCCCCGACAATCAATCTCTCTTCTACTCACCTCATGCTCTTCCATGCCAATCAATTCGGATTTCGGTCGGGAATGTCTACTACTGAAGCTTTGGTGTCCATAACGGAAACAATAATAAACAGTTACGAAAATAAAGAATTTTGTGTGGGCTCATTTATCGACCTTTCTAAAGCTTTCGACTGTGTGTCACATAAAATACTGCTTTCTAAATTAAAAACTTATGGTTTTGATGACCTCAGTTTAAATTTAATGAAGACTTATTTAAACGAAAGACAACAAATTGTCACGATAAAAGAAAAGAAGTCTGGTGTACGTAATTTAAAGGCAGGTGTTCCTCAAGGATCTGTGCTAGGCCCAGTACTTTTCATTATCTATATAAACGATCTACCAAAATATGTTCAGTCCACAAAAACACTTCTGTTCGCAGATGATACCACTATTCTAAATAGTGAAGCAGCTTTAGAGGTTGCTGAAACTAAAAACACACTATCTTTGAAATACGTGTCATCATGGTGTAAAAAGAATAGACTAGTACTAAATGAATCAAAGACAAAAAAGGTAGTTTTCACACTGAGAGCGCATGAAGCAGAATGCAATAACAATGCAAATTTTCTCGGAGTACATCTTGACTCCAACTTAAAATGGGACAAACACGGCGATACACTGGCAAAATCGCTTTCAAAAAATATATTTTGTCTGAGAGGAATGTCAAAAAGAGTGGGACACACTCAATTACGAACTGCATACCATGCCTTATTTGAATCTAAATTACGGTACGGAGTGATTGTATGGGGACATTCTTACTCCAGACACCGTATATTTAGCCTACAACGCAGAGCACTAAGAATTATAACAGGTTTGTCATATAGATGTGACTGCAAAGAAGTCTTCAAAAAAGAAAATATACTAACTTTCCCTGCCATATACATCCTTGAATGCCTAGTTTATGTACGATCTCATATTAAAGACTATATAAAACGCGAATACAAACACTTTTCAAGAACAAAAAGTGAACTGTCATTAGAATATCTGAGATTGGAAAAGTCGAAAAATGGGCCAAATTACTATGGAGTCAAATTTTTTAATAAGTTAACTGTAAGCACGCAAAATTTAGAAATCCATTTATTTAAAAAGAAAATTAAAGAATATCTCATAAACAAGGTGCCGTATTGCATTAATGAATTCTTACAATACACTGATGTTATATAGTAATTGAGTGGAAATAAATATAACCATTTTTGTAAGTATTGTTTTATATTATTTATTATATTATTAATTCTTAAGATATATTTTTATATTTTTTTATATTATTTAATTTTAATATATTTTATATAGCATTTTATAGTTTTTAAATTGTGTTTTAATTAAACTTTTTATTCATTTTTATTTTCAATTTTAATTTAAAATTTTAACATTTATTTTTATGATAAAAAAAATTTATTACAAATTTTTTCCTTATTCTATCAACTTCTTAATATATCTTTTATATTTATTTATATGTTTTATTTTTAATATATCTTATATAGTATTTTATAGTCATAGTTTTTAATTGTCTTTTATTTATTTTTTATCTTCAATTTTAATTTAAACTCCTAACGTGTTTATTTTTATGATTAAATTTTTATTTATTTCCGATCTATATTTTAACAATACACTCAATAACATATATGTATCCAAACGATTTTTTCGACATTTATTTGTCATCGTATTATTTATAAATTTATTACTTATTTATATAAACTCGCAATTTTAAACATAGTATAGTTTAAGCAATGTCAATAAATCTCATTCTCTAATTAGTTCGATATTATATGTATAAAACGTATCATTAAACAAATTATTTGTAATAACATATTTATAGCTACCTTTGTTCGTTTTTCTTGTGACTTATGTAAAACATTTTGTTCCTTACATCAAATAATAGTATATTACATAACAAGAGTTGTAAGTCATATATTACGTACGAGTGGAAAAAGTTGCGCACGAGCCGTTAGGCGAGTGCAGTAATTCCACGAGTACGTCAGTGACTTACAACTCGAGTTGTGTACTATACTTTTTCTACTCCCATTCATAATAATTTGGAATACTTTGCAATATTGAGGTTATGTTTACTATTAAAACACTTCGCAGCATCGAATATATGGCCCAAAGAGATGAAGGTTTGTATTTCTTACTTATTTCCCCAAAATAGGCTAATAACACATTTTCCGAATAAGACTGAACACTATTCATACGCTAATCCATGAATTTACCGTAAACCACTTCATAGCGCTCTTTGGATTTTTCCGGGATAAGATCCGCTGCGGTATGTTCTGCTAGTTGCCTAATTTCCGGTGGAGCTCCAACAATTTCTTCTGTGGAGTCACTTTCACTCATTTTGACAATGAATAAATGAATTATTAATAATAATTAAACCAAAATAACGTCAATGTCAACAACGATAAATGTCAAATTCATTTGTCTAGGCTACTTGATTTGAGTTTCGTAATAATAAGGGTTACGTAATATATTACGTGCTAGTTACTTTCCCTATATAGTATATATAGGGGAAGTATTGTTTTCGTGCGTAAAAAAGTCTGTGGGTGCTGTATCTCAAAAACGAATAATCCGATTGAGATAAAACTTTAAATTTAAGGTTTTGTCCTTAAAAACTGGAACTGAAAAGCTTTTGGTAAACATTCATAAACCGGAAGTGATTGTTTACTCGAAGTGTTTTTTTTTTTCGTGATATTTTTCTAAATATGAAAAATTAAAAAAAAATGGTTTAAAAAAGTTAAAAGGAATGAAAAACTGAACAAGTTTTATTTAAACATGTTTTTCATAAAGTTCTTAACTTTCAGGGAAAAAAATAAAAACTGAAAATTTTGATATTTTTTGCCAATTGCCAATAAACTATTAGAGTTACATGAAATTTGTATAACAAACAAATGTAGACAATTAAAAAGTTAAGAAATTAGTAAGAATAGCTTTTTTGCGTAAACCTCATAGTTTTCGAGTAAAATATAGGGAAAGTACTGTCATAATTATGACACTTTGAAAATAAAGACACACATTATTACATTATTATTATTACATTAATTAATGTTATAATCAACTGTCAAACTGACACATTTTTAATAACTATAAACGTTGACATTAATGAAATGTCAGAAATAAATTTAATTTTTAGTTTTTTAGGAACTATTAAAATGACATGTCTCAACTGTGAAATATATTAATATGATTTTCAAGCAAGTCTCAAAGTTAATATTTTTGACTACTATTAAAAATAGAATTTGTCAACAGTTGAAAATAAACTTGATTTGTACTCAAGTGTCAATATTAACGTTTTTGATCAAATTCAAATTTAGTAACCATCATAAATACTTCTTATTTTTTTGTCAGGTGTCAACATTGACACTTTTGAAGTATATTAGCTAAATACTTATCAGCTGTCATAAATAATCTTAATTTTTTTAGTCAAGTGTCAAAAATTATACTTTGGACAATTATTAAAAATGTCTAAGTTGACATCTTCGTCATTTATTAAAAATGACATTTGTCAACAGTTAAAACTAAATTTGATTATTAGTCAAGTGTCAATATTGACATTTTTAATCAAATTGAAGTTTCACTTTTATTTTTTTATCGTGTCAAAATTGATGTATTTGAAAAATATTAAAATAAACACTTAACAACTTTCATAAACTTGATTTTTTAGTCATGTGTCAAAAATAATTTTTTTGTAAGAACTATTAAAAATGACATTTGTCAACAACTGTCAAAATTGAACTTGAATTTTAGTTATAACGTCAATATTGACACTTTTGGAAATTATCGAACTTAAAATGTATCAACTTTCTAAAATAAACTTAATTTTTGTCAAATGTCAAAATGAACGGTTTTATCAACTATCAGAATCCAACATTTGTCAACTGTTGTAAATAAACTTATGCCAGCATTGATATTTTTAACAACTGTCAAAGTGGATATTTACCAACCGCCAGAAATAACCTTGATTTTTAGACGAGTGTCAAAATTGACATTTTTTATTTAAAACTATTAAAATCGGCGTTTAGAATTGATATTTTACAACTCTCAGAATTTTTTTGGAAGATCCTCAAAATTTATAGTTTTGATAACTATAAAAATTGACTTTGTTTGTATAATACTGTATTTTTTATTATGTGGACTAGTTTCGGCAACTCCACTTGCCATTATCGAAACATAAGTGAAAGTTGCCGAAACTAGTCAACATAATAAAAAATACAAACAAAGTTGAAGTGTTTTATTAATTATTCATATATGTATAACGAAGTAGAAGCTTCTTACATTAACAATATAAAAATTGACGTTTGCCACCTGTCAGAAATAAACTTAGTTTTTGCTCAAGTGTCGAAGTTGAAATTACTATTATTATTTGGCAACTTTTAGAATGAACATTACATATTGTCATACTATTTAATTGTCTAATTTGAAATTGATTGACATCTGACAAATCTTAGAATTTACGTTATTAACAACGGTCCAAATTGATATATGCATTTCTCAATTGTTAAAGTTTTGTCATGTGTCAAAAAAATTTCCAGAATCGATGTCAACTGTCAAATTTGTTTTTAGTCAACCCTAGAATTGGACATACTATTACAAATAAACTTGATTTTTGGACAGGTGTCAAACTATGTATGTGTGTATCTGTCGGTGGGCGCTGTATCTCAAAAATGAATGCTCTGTTTGTGGTGAAACTTTAAACTTAAGGTTTTATGGTTAAAAACTGGAACTGAAAAGCTTTTGGTGAATATTCGAAAATAGGAATTGAATGTTTACTCGGGGCCGTTTTTTGTTTTTTTTCCTATATTTCTTTTAATATGAAAAATATTACAAAACTATTCAAACAAAAGTTGAAGGAAATAAGAAACTGAACAAGTTTTGTGATAACATATTTTTCATAAAATTCTTAACTTTCGAGAAAAAAAGTAAAAATTAAAAATTTTGACGTTTTTAGCAAATTACTAATAAACGATACTAGTTACTTGAAACCTATATAATAAATAATTTTAAAGAATTCAAAAGTGTACAAATTGTTAAGAATAGCTATTTTGCGTAAACATCACAGTTTTTTAGTAAAATATAAAGAAAGTACTATGATGGCTACATCACTATTTGCTTATTATGGAGATTTTTTAAAGGAATCCTCGTTTATGTTTTAGATTGGAGGGTTGGATAGTAGCCACCCACCCAACATACATATTCATTATAACTTTAAGTCAAAGACAGCTTTTAATTTTTTTAATCATGCGCACATTTTCGTTATTTGTTTTATCAAAATTTATAAGCCAATTAGTGGATGAGATCGCAATGTATATGTAGGGTGGGTGGGTGGCCTCTATTCCTCCATACAATTATGAAACATTCTCAAGGGTTTACTTAAAATATACTATAGTAGTTTTTTTCGAAACAAAATTTACATTGATTTTTTTATGATGTACTTAGTAACAATTCACTAAACCCTCACGTATATTGTACTGTATAGAGGGTGGGATAGAGGCCACCCACCCACCCTACATATATATTAAAATTCTACTCCAAACCCTGCTTAATTTTTTTTGGTTAATAGTAAAATATAAGTAGTTTGTTTTCCCGCAATTTAGAAGCCAATTCCAGAATGAAAAATTATTACATAAGTAGGTAGAAATTTGTTGTTGAGTTACCTGAAGATATGATTAAATCTTGATTAAAACACTAACACTTTCTTCACAATTAATTTTTATTTCGCTAGATGTACATTTCGGGTACTATGCACCCATTATCAAAAATTAATTGTGAAGAAAGTGTTAGTGTTTTAATCAGGTTTTAAGTAGGGTGGGTGTATTCTACAAACCATCTCCCCGCCCTCAACACAGTTAAATATAGATGTATTTCTTAAATATACCTTCTGCATAATAACGTAATTTATTGTATAAGTTTTACATTGATTGATTTTATAAATAATTATTAACTTGATTGCAGGGTGAGATAGAGGCCACCCGCCCACCCTGCATATGCAATAATACTTCATTCTCGGATTGGCTTTTAAATTCTGCTAAAAAGCAACTTATCTGTTACTATAGTTCAAAAAAATTTAAACAGTGTCTGACGAAAAATTTAAAAGTATAAATAGGGTGGGTGGGTGGCCTCTATCCCACCCTCCAATTAGTACAAAAAACGAGGGTTAAATAAATTAATTAATATTTTTTCCATAACAAAATCGATGTAAACTTTTCACAATAAATTACTTAATTTAAAAAAATGCCTGTAATTACGTAATATTTAGTAATAAAGTATCATTATTTGTTTTATTATGAAGTAACTAAACCTTGAAGTATGTTATGCTGCTTGGAGGGTGGAATAGTGGTCACCCTACAAATACAGTTAAATTTTGAATCGAAGACAGCTTATAATTTTGTTGAGCCATACGCACTTATTCATTGTTTGTATTATCAAAATTTATGAACCAATTAGAGGATGAAATATGTATGTATATGTAGGGTGGGTGGGTGGCCACTATCACACTCTCCAAGCAGTAAAACATACGCCAGAATTTACCTAGAAATAAAATATAATAAAGTTATTAATTGTGAAAAATTTACATCGATTTTGATATGGAAAAAAATGGATTAATCTATTTAATCCTCGCTTGTGTTATACTGATTGGAGGGTGGGATATAGGCCACCCACCTATCCTATATATACTTTTAAATTTTTTGTCAAACACTGTTTAAATTTTTTTGGACTAAACTAACAGATAAGTTGTTTTTTACCGTATTTTAAAAGCCAATCTCAGTGTGAAGTATTATTGCATATGTAGGGTGGGTGGGTGACCTCTATCCACCCTCCAATCAGTAAAACATAAACTAGGGTTAAATGGATGAATAATTATTTATAACAAAAATATGTAAAATTTATACGATAAATTACGTTGTTATGTAGAAGATATTTTTAAGAAACCCTCGGGTATGTTTTACTGATTGGAGGGTAGAATAGTGTACAACCATCCACCCTACATATACATTAAATTTGAAGTCGAAAACGGATATAATTTTTTGGACCATACACACATTTACGTCATTTGTTTTATCAAAATTTAAAAACCAATTAGAGGATAATATGTCTTTGTATATGTAGGTTGGGTGGGTGGCCACTATTACACCTCCCAACCAGTAAAACATACGCCAGAGTTTATCTAGAAATAATTATAATTAAGTAATTCATTGAGAAAAGTTTACATCAATATTATTATGTAAAAAAATGGATTTATCTATTTAACCCTCGTTTGTGTTATACTGATTGGAGGGTTGAATAGAGGCCACCCACCCACCCTACACATACTTTTAAATTTTTGTCAAACACTGTTTAAATTTTTTAGACTATATTAGCAGTTCGGTTGTTTTTTTTCCGGAATCTAAGTGTGAAGTGTTAATGCATATAAAAAAGGGCAAATGAAAATAATTTTTAAGTTTTTATACCACTATTTATTGTATAATATACACAAACAAAGTTTACAATATATTATCAATTTTGACACAACTATAGTTTCGACCTTTGCAGGACATTATTAAGTGTAGAATGCGTATGTAGGGTGAGAGGGTGGCCTATATCCATCCTCCAATGAGTAAAACATAAACAAGGATTAAATAAATGAATAATTATTTATAAGAAAAATATGTTAAAAGTTTTATCATTAAAAACTGGAACTGAAAAGCTTTTGGTAAACATTCATACATTTTTGTTTTTTCCGATATTTTTTTTACTATGAAAAATAAATAACTTTTCAAACAAAAGTTAAAGTAAATGAGAAACTGAACATGTTTTATTGAAATATATTTTTCATAAAATTCTTAACTTCTGAGAAAAAAATTGAAATTGTTGACATTTTTTGCTAATAAATTATTGGAGTTACATGGAATTTATATAACAAATAATTGTAGAGAAATCAAAAGTGCACAAATTATGAAGAATACCATTTTTTGCTTGAACCTCATAGTTTATCAGTAAATTATAGGGAAAGTACTATGATGGCCACATCACCATTTTTTTTCTTCATTACGTGCATGTATCATAATGCCATGGTTACTAATCAACAAACTATTGCGTTATTGCCTACTTACTACTATGGGAGTAGAAAAATATTATTATTATTATTATTATTATAAATATGATATGTCAGTTTGACATCAGAATAAAAATAAAATGTGCGCAATTCACAAGCGAAGTAATGCTTTTTAAAGCAAAATAAAGCCAAAACGGCAATTAGTAGTCTGCAAGAAGGATCAAATGCAGCATTGGGCTGGAGTGAAAGAACATTCTGCCGAGTGAACTCCGCTCCAGATCTTTTACGTCAAAATTTTTACATCAAATACAAATACAATGTACAAATTCCTCACCTCGAAGGTAGAGCTTCTGCAGCTTTATTTTTGGGCTCTGGCTTATTGTACAAGTGTTACCTCATAAATATCCATCATCATATCATATTCATTATATTCCTTCCCACTAGATCCTTAGAAGCTAAAATCATTTTTTTTTTCTTTTTTTCTTTTACTTTCTACTAAGTACGCCTCTAAGGCTCTCCTCTTTTACTTCTATTATTTCACATCTTTTGCGTTGATGTCTACAACCGTGATTCTCTCCACTTTAATCCTTTCAAATATTACCTGCAATATGCAGATGATGATATCCTAATTGCACATATTCTACATTACCAAAAGACTTTGAAGTCCTGCAAGTGCTGATTGACTTCCTTCAAAATTGGTTTGCAAAATGGCACATTAAAATCAATCCCGATAAATTACAGCTCCTAATTCCTTATTAAAGCACCAATAATTCTCATCATTAGGTATTAATTTTTCAAACTGTCATTCCTCTTTCAGTTTCCGTTAAATACTCAGCCATAATCATAGATGCAAAAATCAATTTTGAAAAACACACAGCTGAAATCAGAAGTTAAATAACTTAACAAGTTAGTGAGGCTCGCCTCACTTTATACATCAACAAAACAATTTAAAGATCATCTGCATCAAGTTATTCACAGTTCAACAATTTTTCCGACACATCATTAATAATAATATTGATTAAAGAATATAAATGATATTTTTTTGTAACGATTATTATTTATTTCTTTTGTGTGGAAAGATTAATTTTTATTAATGGGAATATTTTTCTTTGTTTTTAAAGCGTATTATTAATTGTATTTACTTATTCATTTTACAATGTTTAGTTTTAGAATTCTATACATTTTTGTTATTTGTCCTTATATGGTATATCTGTTGGACAATAAAGATTATTATTATTATTATTTATATTCATTTTACAATAACAATCAATTTCAACTATAAATAAATACTCATATCAACCGGAATTATTGCTCGAATTTTCTTTAATTTGTATGGTACTTTTCTACTAGACAATTTTTTTTTACAATTTTAGTGTTAAATTCAATAAATTTGCAAGGCCGAAAGTCCTTGGTCAAATAAAAAAAGAATTTTCCAATAAATTCTATATTAGTTATTAGAAAACACGTGTTTTTCTAATTATTAGTTAATTTTCTGCAACGTAAAGGACTTTAATACATTTTTATTATTACATTCTATATTAAATATTTCTGTCTACTTAATAATATATTTTTGTATAAACCCAGCTTACTCTTGACCTACCTCAATTCATTTTGTATTAATCTAGCGTACCCTTGACCTAACCCAACAAATTCTATATTAATCCTGATGTACATTAATAAATAACATATTCGTCTAGCGTACTCTTGACCTACCCCAACACCGTACAATGACCTAGCGTTACCCTGACCTATCTTAATAATCTATATATTAAGTTAGGGCAGTTTTACCGCAGATTAATGTATAATATATTGTGGTAGGTCAAGAGTACGCTAGGTGTGAAAAATGTAATCGTAAAATTAACTACCGAAAACAATCATATAAAAAAGTAATAGCTAACCAAAATGTAAATATCGATAAAAATGTTGATGTAAAAAAAATAATTTATGGATGAATGAAATAATGTAGTTTTTATTAGAAAATGATTAAAAATTAATAAAAATAAAACAAAATACTTGATTGGTTGATACTGAAACAGTTGATACATTAAAAAAATATGTAAGTAATATATATTTATTAAACAAATTACTAAAATAAAACGCATAAGGAAAAGTCGTTTTTTTAGGAAATTGAAACACTCTGAGTAATGAAATTTTGTATACATATGCAGGGTGGGTGGGTGGTCTCTGACATCATTAATTAATACTGATGAGAGAATAATTTAAATGACGAGATGCAAACTTCTTAATTTTCTAATTTTATGTTTGATTCGTCGCCATTTTATTTTGACACAATTTAGAATAAATATTTTTTATTATCTTAAAGACACATTTATTCTTAGTACGTTTAGTACTCTTTGGGTATTTTTAATAAGCAGTACTGATTTAAAAATGATTTAAACGATGAGATGTAAATTCCACGTTTTCCTTATTCTTATGTTTAAGGTGATGCCATTTTATTTTGATATAAATAAGAAGAAAAAATTTTGAGATTGTTAAAGGTACATTTATCGTTAGTACTATTAACAAGTTTTAAGCATTTTTGATACATAGTAATAATTTGATAACTACTAAAATGACAAGATGTAAACTTTTTGTGTTTATTATTCAATGTTTTAATTCGTTATAAATTTATTTTCAGATAAATTATACCATTTATTTTTATGTGTATTAAAGATAAATTTATTTTTAGTATATTTCATATTTTTAAAACAGTTCTGATAAGTAATACTGATGAGAGAATAATTTAAATGACGAGATGCAAATTTCTTAGTTTTCTAATTTTATCTTTGATTCGTCGCCATTTTATTTTGACACAATTTAGAATAAATATTTTTTATTATCTTAAAGACACATTTATTCTTAGTACGTGTAGTACTTTTTGGGTATTTTTAATAAGCAGTACTGATTTAAAAATGATTTAAACGATGAGATGTAAATTTCACGTTTTCCTTATTCTTATGTTTAAGGTGATGCCATTTTATTTTGATATAAATAAGAAGAAAAAGTTTTGAGGTTGTTAAAGGTACATTTATCGTTAGTACTATTAACAAGTTTTAAGCATTTTTGATACATAGTAATAATTTGAGAACTACTAAAATGACAAGATGTAAACTTTGTGCTTTTATTATTCAATGTTTTAATTCGTTATAAATTTATTTTCAGATAAATTATAGCATTTATTTTTATGTGTAATAAAGGTACATTTATTTTTAGTATATTTCATATTTTTAAAACATTTCTGATAAGTAATACTGATGAGAGAATTATTTAAATAACGAGATGCAAATTTCCTAATTTTATGTTTGATTCCTTACCATTTTATTTTGACACAATTTAGAATATATATTTTTTATTATTTAAAAGACACATTTATTCTTAGTACGTCTAGTAATTTTTGGGTATTTTTAATAAGCAGTACTGATTTAAAAATGATTTAAATGATTAGATGTAAATTTCACGTTTTCATTATTCTTATGTTTAAGGTGATGCTATTTAATTTTGATATTAAATAAAACTATCACTTTTGAGTATGTTAAAGGACCACTTATTGTTAGTACTATTACCACTTTTGAAGAATCTTCGATACATATTACCTATTTGAGAACTATTAAAATGACGAGATGTAAATTGTATGATTTTATGGTTCTTTGTTTGACTCGTTTGCATTTTGTTTTCCCATAAAATAAAACGATTGTTTTTAATGTGTGTTAAAGGTATATTTATTTTTAATATATTTTATGGTTTCTAAGCATTTTTGATAAGTAGTACTTATTAGATAATAATTTTAAATGACGAGATGCAAATTTCCTGATTTTATTATTCTATGTTTGATTTGTTGCCATTTTATTTTGGCATAAACCATAACAATTATTTTTGAGTATGGTAAAGACACGTTTATTTTTAGTACGTCCAGTTATTTTTTAAGATATCCCATTAGCAGTACTTATTTGGGAATACTTTAAATAGCGTGATGGAAATTTCCGAATTTTTTAATTTTATGTTTGATTGCCATTTTATTTTGATATAAATCAGAACAATTATTTCTAAGTATGGTAAAGACGTACTTATTTTTAGTACGTCTAGTAATTTTTAAGTATATTTCGTTAGCAGTTCCTGATTTTCTAATTTTATGTTTGTTTTGTCACCATTTTATTTTTTCATAATCTAGAACAATAATTTTTAACCTTGCCAAAGACACATTAATTTTTAGTAAGTATAGTAATTTTTAAGCATTTCCCATTAGCAGTACGATTAGGTTACTAATTTAAATTCTTAGTAGTTTTTAATACAGTGACAGTGACTTATATTTCTTTCTTGAATAATTTTTCCACTTAACTCTTGGTGAAACATTATGGAATAGTAGGTAAATAATAAATTTTAATACATAAAAAAATAGTTTTTATAGATTTCTAATTATTTCGAGAAAAAGATTGAAATAGCTTCCGTCTCAAGTCTTCCCGTTATCCAGACGATTTCTGTTTTTACCAGTAAATCATTTACAGCACTAAATCCACATTCAGCTAAATATGAAGATGGAAACGGTAACAATAGTTTTCTTGCACATTTGGTTGAATTTGGGTATTTGATTTCTGTTTCCTCATAAAGCCATGCCATCGCTCCTTTTATATTAAATAAAGTTTTACCTGACTCATTTTGCATTTCTGTGAGTTATTCTTGATACATATTTGGTATATCAGATAATTCCACTAAGATCGGCTGCATCATCCATGTCGGAAATTCAATTTGTTTTAAATCAGAAAATCTTTCTTTTAAATCAGCCGATAGAATTTACTTCACATTTTTGGAGCCAATGAAACTGTGCACTGTTTTTGTTAATATATTTCTGACATAACTCAATAAAGGTAGTCAAACGGAATATCTTCGCTTTTGCATCGACAAGAGTTTGATTTGTTTCTTGAAGTTGCTTATTTAATATATTTATTTTTTTAAGGATAACTCACAAATGTTTACAATGGGGTTTTCTAATAATTTCGAGAGAAAGATTGCGATAGTTTTCACAAAACTGATTGATGAAAGTTTATGTAAGTATGTAGGGTGGGTGGGTGTCCTCATACCCAATTTCCAATAAGTAAAACATACTATAAAGGTTTTACTAAAAGCATCATTAATTAATAAACAGCTGAAATATGTCCCCTAAAAAGAAAATAAAAGGCAAGTAAAAGCACATATGAAAAAATTCTGAATGTCGAAGATAATATTTGCTCCCTTGGCATCATAGAAGAGGAAGCGTTTGAGTGGAAGAACAAGATTTTTAATTGTGAACTTTGCATTTTTTTAAAAATTTTATTGATTTGTAATATTGGTAATTTTCAAGTCAGGGGATTTCTAGTGGACTCAGGTTTTTTTTTCATCTCAGTTGCTTCCAACATATTCAATCTGTTGTCGGTTGAGGGTTTTAATTATTTTATTACTTGAAATTATTCCTAGTATAAATTTTCCCAAAACCAACCTAAAATTTTCCAAATATTTGATTTTATTGAATATTTTGAACTCTTTTGTATTTACTTTTTTATGTCAGTTTAACTAATATTGAAAATGGACACATCGTGTTCGAATTGTACATTGTAGTATTTTAATAAATGAGTGAAGAAAAGGGTACTTTAAACTTTTAATAATAATTACTCTTCACGTACTCAAACATTCCAACAGAAATTATCTACTGTTTGCAATTAATTATCAGTGAACCTTCGCATTTGTTGTATTGATTAGAGGGTGAGATAGAGGACACCCACCCTACATATAAATCTGTGTTTCCATCACTGTTACAGTTGTGATTTTTTGAGAATAATAGCAATATTAGTGTGGTTATAATTTATAAATTTTAAAGCACTATCCCAGTTTAAGTTTAAATAAGTTAAACTTCCTAACTTAAAACTCTTGAAGATAGCGAATGTTATCACCGTATCGTCGAGATTTATCAAATCTAACAACACGAGAAAATAAACCCGAAAATTTATAAAAAACGAATATATCTGTCATGTTGATATTAACTGCCAGAAGTTTCCTCTAAAAGATTGTATAAATTCACCAATATAAAACAAAATAAAATGGTGATGTGGCCATCATAATACTTTCCCTATATTTTTCACAAAATCCATGAGGTTATTCTTAATAATTTGCTCAATTTTGAATTCTTTACAATTAGCTCATATAGTTTATTAGCAATAATAAGCCAAAACATTTTAAAATTAAGAACTTTACAAAAAAATATTTCAATAAAACTTTTTTAGTTTTTCATTCACTTTAACTTCTGTTTGAAAAGTTGTTTTATTTATCAAAATTTCTTAAATTTCAAAATTTGTTTGAATAAATCTATTAAATTTTGCAATAATGTTATTTTTATTTATGTTTTACAACTTTTAATTAAAACCCTTGCTTATGTTTTACTAATTGGAGGGTGGGTAAGAAGACCCACCCACCCTACATATTACCTTTAATTCCTTATGGTCTTGCGGTTTGCAATAACTTAAATTACAAAATTTGAATAAAAGAAAATTGACAAAGTAACATTTTTGATAAAGACAATTTTTTCGACCGTTACTACCTGGCAATCCATACAATAGAAGGAATTTTAAAAAAATGTCTAGATTTTTAAACGAATCTTTTTTTTAAATTTTAGAGCTTCCAATAAAATCTTCACAATTTAGAAAACGAGTTGAATTAAAAAAATCTTGAAACCTAGAGAAGAAATTAGTGGAAATTTCTTGAATTCTTGAAAAAGTCTAGTTTTTAGAAAAATAGATTCTAAAAAAAACTAGGACCTAAAAAAACTGAAATTACTAAAAATTTCCTGAACCCTCAAGAAAAGATTTCTACAATCAAATTTTCTAAAAAGTTCTAGAGCCTTCAATAAAATCTTAGCAATTTAGAAGATAAGATAACCTTGAAATCTAAAGGAGAAATTTCTGGAAATTTTCTGAGCCCTCGGAAAAAAAGTCTAGATTTCTAAATGAAAATTTTCTAAAAATTCTAGAACCTCCTAGAAATTTAGAAGACCAGTTGAAAAAATAACTTGATCGGGAAGAGAAATTACTGAAAATTCCTTAAACTTTCTCGAAAATAAAAAAACATTCCTAGGGGAAATATTCTAAAAAGTTCTAGAGCCTCCAAGAAAAATTCCGCAATTTAGAACTATCTAAATAATTTTATAGCCTCTAGTTAAAACAAAATGTTGAATTCTAGAGAAGCAATTACTAAAATTTACCTGAATTCTCGAAAAGAAGACGAATTAAAACATTTACAACCGTACTAATAGTCAGAGATTGTAGAATCCTAGATTAATTGTCGGATTTCGTAACTTTTTTAGTAACAATTAAATTTCACTGGTTTTACGTTGGTGTCACGGAACAGCTGACGGTATTGTCAATATATTCCGTGATTGTCAGTAAAGAAAAACGTGCAATGTTTGCAAAGTTAGTTTGTGTGATAAGGGACAAGGAATAAACATTATTTTTATTTAATCAAGATTAAAGTAAGTACAGTCGATAATTATTTTCAATGAAAATGGTAGAATTAGTTTCATTTAATTTGAATTATTAATACAATTAAAAAATTTCCTTGCTAATTTATAAGTTGTAACACTTCTGATATATTTTAGAGAATTGGAGAGGATGCAACACCTGTAAATAGTTATTCCCTCATAGAAAACATGGAAACAGTACTGTTTAAGAGATTACGGAAAGTGAGGACAAATTGCACAAAATTAGGTTGGAAATTGCCCACCTTGAAAAAGAATGATGAATTTCATTATTAAATAAAGTAAAATATGAAGAGAAGAGAGCAAAATTAATATTATAAGATTATGAAAATAAAAATAAATAACAAATAATATTCTGGTTACATGTTTTATTTACCAATACTCATACTAGTGTATTTATATAATTTTATTATACACATAATTAAGGCTTCCTTAAAAATGATCACCCAACATATTGCAAAAAAGATTTTAATAATATTGCTAACACAAACAAACTATGCACAAGCTCCTCAACTGACAATCACAATATATTGACAATACCATCAGCTGTTCCGTGATACCAACATAAAACCAGTGATATTTAAATGTTACTAAAAAATACGACAATCTAGGATTCTACAATCCGAGAATTAATCTCGGTCTATTAGTACGGTTGTTAGAGTCTGAAAGAAAATCTTCGCAACTTATAAGAAAAGTTGAAAAAAAAAATTACTTTGGGGAAGAAGTTGTTTACCTTTAGAACACACTACAATCAATAATTCTGAAATTACAGACAATTTTGATAAACAAAATCTACAAGAGGGTGTTTTTTTAGAAAAAAAAATTCTAGAAAATCCTAATGCATCAAAGAAAATCTTTGCAAATTAAAAGACGACTTCAAAAAAAATCTTGAACTCTGGAGAATAAATTTTTACAAATTTCCTGAACCCTCGAGAAAATAATCTAGATTTCCAGAAGACAATTCTAAAAATTCAAGAGCTTCAAAAAAAGTCTTTGGAAAAAAAATTGAAATGTGGAGAAGAAATGACTTCAAATTTCCTGAACTCTCGAAAATAAGTCTAGATTTTTAAAAACAAATTTTCTATTAATGGCTTAATTTAAATCTTCGCAATTTACTGGAAATGTCCCGAATTCTACAAAAAAATCTACATTTCTAGAAAAAAAATTCTAAAAGCTTCGCAGTTTCAAAGACAGCTTAAAAAAACAATCTTGGTATCTGAAGTAGGAATAACTGAAAAGAGTCTAGATTTTCTAGAAAAATTTATAGCCTCCAAATCTGAATAGAAGTTACTGGAAATTTCTGAACTCTCGAAAAAAAGTGTAAAGTTCTGTAAAAGATTTTTTTTTAATTTTTGAGTACTGAAGGAAATCTTTGCAATTTATAAGACATTATTAAAATCTGGAAGAGAAATTACTGGAAACAGCCTCAAAGAAAATTCTATAAATATTGAAACGAACTAAAAAATCTAGAACTCCCGAATAAGACCTTTGCTGGAAATTCTGGAAATATGAATTCTGGAAATATGAAGAAAAAAGACAAATCTACAAAGAAAACTTGTGAAAAATTTTAGAATCCTCGATCAAAATTCTTTGAGTAGAAAGATGAAAAAACTGAAAATATGGAGGAGGAATTCCTGAAACTTTTAAAAGCCTCTAAATAAGTTCTAGAAATTTTGAAGAAAATATCCTAATAAATTGTAAAGTTAAACAAAATCTTGGGAGAGCTTTCTGAAAAATCTAGAGCTCTCAAAATCTTTGCTAAAAATTCTGGAAATATCTATTTATTTATTAGATAAGAAAAAGAAATTACTATACACTTCTAGAATCCTCAAAAAAAGTTTTATAACACTAAAATGAAATCTTGTGAAAAATTCTAGAAACCTCAATGTAAAAAAAAAACTAAAAGTATGGATCATCTGAGAAAATTATAGAAATTTAGAAGAAAATTTTCTAACAGAAAAAGTTGAACAAAATCTTGTATAGAAACCACGAAGTAATTTCTATATATAAATATAAATAATGATTTTCTGAAAAATTTTGGAACTCTAATAAAATCTTTGCTAAACTTGTAAAAATTTCTAGACTTCTCGAAGAAAATTCTTTGGAAAGGAAGTTGCAATAAAAAATAAAAGTATGGAGGAGAAATTACTGAAATTTAAAGAAAAATCTAAAACATTTTCTGAAAAGTTATTTTTTTTTTATCACAAATTAAGAACTTAACGAAAAACATGTCTAAATAAAACTTGTTCAGTTTCTTGTTCCCTTTAATTTTGTAAAATTTTTACAAAAATATCAGAAAAAAAAAAACAAAAAACGGCCTCTAGTAAACATCCACTTCCGGTTTTTGAATGTTCATCAAAACCTTTTCAGTTACAGTTTTTAACGATAAAACCTTAAGTTTAAAGTTTCATTTCAATCAGTTCATTTGTTTTTGAGGGCGCACAGACATTTTCACGCACGAAAATAATACTTCCCCTATATATACTACTATAGGGTAAGTAACAATTGACTCCGGATGTAGAAGATGATGCCAGCTTTTCACATGACGCTACACAAAGAGTTTGGCTTCTTTCGTCGAAAATTTTATGTATGTTTTTTTTGTAATCTATTTGTTTTTAAATGTATTTTTTAAGAAAGACATACAAAGAATAAAAAATTGTGATGTGGCCATCATAGTACTTTCCCTATATTTTTCTCGAAAACTATGAGGTTTACGCAAAAATGTTATTCTTAATAATTTGTGCACTTTTGAATTCTCTGCAATTATTTGTTATATAAATTTTATGTAACTACAATAGTTTATTAACAATTGATAAAAAGTGGCAAAATTTTCAATTTTTTTTTTCTCGAAAGTTAAGAATTTTATGAAAAACATGTTCGAATAAAACCTATTCAGTTTTTCATTTTCTTTAACTTTTGTTTGAACCGTTTTTTAAAATTTTTCATATTTAGAAAAATATCACGAAAAAACAAAAAAACGCCTTTTACCAAAAGCTTTTCAGATCGAGTTTTTAACGATAAAACCTTAAGTTTAACGTTTCATCCCATTCAGATCATTCGTTTTTGAGATACAGCGCCCACCGACAGACAGCCAGACACACACACACAGACACAATTTTTTTTTCCAGAAATTATTAGTTTTTTGGGCTCAGGGGACCCCAAAACGCATATTTCCGCAAAAAAAATCAAAAAAATAATCACAAAAACAATAGTCCTCCTATATATACTATATAGGGAAACTAATAAATATAAACATAACAGTGATATAGTCATATTTATCAAATAAACCATCTACTATTTACATTTTCTTTTCAGTAAACCCTCGTTTACATTTTACAGATTGGAGGATGGGATAGTAGCCACCCACCCATCCTGCATATATATCTACATTACTATCACTGCTGAAGTTATTTCTTGAAAACCAAAGCAGTATTAGAGAATATAATTTATAAATTTTAAAAAACTGTTTTAGTTTATGTTTTATTGATTGGAGGTTGGGATAGTGGCCACCCACCCACCCTACATATATATTTAAATTTCAGCCATTGTCTGTGTTTTAATTTTTTTGATCATAACAATAATATTACTATTGATTTTGAAGAAATTTTAAACACAGTTTCAGTTAAAGATTAAATGTATATGTAGTGTAGGTGGGTCCCACCCTCAAATTCCTATAATAATAATGAAGAATTTCAGTGGAAAACATATACACAAGAGGTAGTTTTTAGATAAAACTTACGATTGAAATCCTTTCATTGGTTTGTTGCTGGTATAGATAAAAATTTCGATGTAAATCCTATTATAATCAATATTTGTTCAAACCTGTGTGAAAATATATACTTTATTTATTTTTCAAAGTGGTAAAACAAAGAATCATGTCTCCTTCTTCATTAAATTTTTCTTCTGAAATCAGTAATGAGTGTTTTCATCAAAAACGGTGAGGAGGAGTTGGTCCAAAAAGATAGATGTGAACATGAACGAATATAAAGGCAATAAATCCTTATCCATAAATAAACAGGTACTGAGTATCAATCTCTCCCCCTTGCTAAAATGAGTAATTAACGGCAATAAATAAATGGGTGAATGAAGAAGCCAAAAAGTCACGTCCATGAATATTCAACGAGCGCCCTCGTATACTGTTATTTATACGTCGGATTGCCGTCGTCCTCTTCGATTTTCCTTTTTGCTTAGTTCCACTTTGGTCCGTCGTGCCCTCGTCTTGGTTTTGTTCATGCTCCTCTTTTTTTCCCGCCTTCTGTTTGCTCTAACCGAACAGAGCCACTGTCATACGCGGCCGTCGAACATAATTTATCTGTCTGTACTGCCACAATGGGCAGTCCGGCCTTTGAATTCTTAACCCGAAATTCCGATTCAAACATATGTTTAAAAAATATTTTATCCGAATACCGGCTACTCTTTTTTTGCTGCCATCGCCGCAGCTGTGGTCCGGACCGCTCTGATTTCGTTCCTGCGAGAGCGCGTGGACGTGTCTTCCACGGTGTGCCAAAATTAATGGCCAGATGATTGGAGGTATTTACATATTTCTCTGTCCACGCGATGAATCGATCCGATCCCGTCGGGTTGGTTAACATACACGTATTGAAGGATACATCAAATAATTTAAATTAAAGGTGCTGAGAATGAATAGAGTCGATGTTTGGTTTTTTGGGTTTCCTGAAGAGTATATCAATATAAACAACACTGTTGTACTAGCAATAACACAACTAAAATCTAAAGATGGCCAATCATTTCGGATCGTAACGAAAGAAGCAATAGATAATAAAGCGTGAAGAAAGGATACAACAGTGTTATTATTTATAATGAATAGAATGTTTATAATTTGATCCAACAAATCAAAGAAATAAGCTCATTTCTTCATTGAAATCAGGATGAAAACCTGTACACATTAGATTATCCATATTTTAGCTAATAGTCTAAATTATGGAAAAATCTAATGTGTAAAAGTTTTTATCCTGATTTCAATGAAGAAATGAAAAACAAAGAAATATTTTGATTCCTTTAGTATCATCAAACTATGAAGAAATATTGTGAAACAAACCAAGTGTAATTTAATTTAAACCTTCATCAGTAATAGTTCAAAATGTTTCACCAAGTGATAAATGAGAAAGTGATTCAAGAAAAACTATCAAGTTTATTATTAAGGTTATTATTTTTGGTTTTTCTTCTTGCCCTCATCCTCCTTATCAAAATAAGAAATAAACATTTTCTACAATTGGTTTTTCTGTAATTCAAACATTTTTTCGTCCTTTTTTGGCTTTACCGGAAACGGTGCGCAGTTAAGAAGAAGCAACACGCGCTCGAAAGCCTACCAGAAAAAAAAGCAAACAGGGGAGGAAAATGCGAAACGCCGAACGTTATAATTAAAAGGAATAAACCGAAATAACCGTGTTTATCGGATGCTCGTTTACGTCCTCATCATTTACATGCTAATTATTACGGTCGACGGTGTAACGGACTGCAAAAATTGCCGAACGACGGTCGCACATTCGCTCTATTCCGATTAATTGGTATCAAATTCTTCACATGCCGAGCGGTAATTATTTTCCTCCGTCGCTATGTATTAGGGGCATCCAAAAGGTAAAAATAAGGACGTTTATTAGTCCATCGGCCATGGAATACTCGTGTAATTACCCGGAAGAGATTGCCTTCAACAATTGTCTAAAAATTTTTGATTGAAGGGAAATCTACTGCAACGGAAAAATTATTGTTTTAACGGATTGAAAATTGTTTGGATAACTTAACCAGGTAATTAAAATTTGGGCCAAATTAATCAAATCGTCAATTTAATAATTGATCAAAAAATTATCTTCATAAAACAGTTTGCTATTGAAAATAATAAACTTATGACAGTATAACTGGAAGATAGGTTACATGCCAACTACACACCCTATATATTTTTTTAAATTCTCAAGCTTCTTATTAATCTTTATTTCTTAGCACATCTAAAGTTTGCTTTTACTTGGTTATTCTACCTGATTCTCTCCACCTATTACCATTCTATGTGCTGACCATTTCTTCCTAGGCCTTTACTTTGAATTTTTTCATTCATTGAGATTCATGCTTAATTTATTACGTAAATACTTTCTTCTAAATATTGTTTTTTTAAAAACTCTCCCATATGTTTTACAAAATAAGGTGTGGAATAATGACCACCTATCCAATCTATATTTAAAGTTTTAACATGAGGTAGCTAGTATTTATTTAATTATTACTATTGCAACTTAAGTTTTTTTTATTTTTTATTTAACTAATTAACGGGTATCCCCAATTTACAATAATAATAACATAAAACAAAACTTAAATAAACTTAACCTAAGGTAACGTATTTTAATCATAATTCTAATTAATTAAATTTTATTGTATTAGTAGGGAGGATGGATGACCACTGTTCCGCCCTTTAGTTTTAAATTTCGAGCAACGGTTTCTTTATAAAATAAAATATTAAGAAAGAATATATAATGTAATAAATTTAACATAAGTCTCTTTGTGATTAAAGTGATATTTAGTAAATTACTCGCGCATGATTATAGATTGGAAGGTGGGATAGAGGCCACCCAGCCAACTTACTTATATTTTAGTACTTTAATCATTTCTAATGTTTTTTTAAATGTAGGATGAAATAAAACACGATTTTCTATGTTTTTACCACGGTATATTAATGATTTTACATTAATGAATTATGTTCGACTATAGTTTCGACTCTTTCAAGTCATTATCACTTGATCGGTCGAACATAATTCATTAATGTAAAATCATTAATATATCGTGGTAAAAAACATAGAAAATCGTGTTTTATTTCATCCTACATTTGAAAATGAAATACCACATAGTAACGGTCACCACCATCCTGTTTCTTAATGTTTTTTTATTTTATAATCACTGTTGTAACTAAAGTTTTACAGTATTTGTAGGGTGGGTGGTTAGCCACTATCCCACGCTCCAGTTTTAAATTATACCCATCAATTTCCTCATAAAAAAAATACAAAAAGAGACGTTATCATAATAAATTTAGGAAAAAATTGCTTGTAATTAAATTAGTTTTCAGTAGAACACTCGTATATAATCTACAAGATGCAGAGTGGATTAGAGGTTACTCACCCACCCTTCTTATATTTTGGTAATTTCACTACTGTAACAAGTCTTTAAATAATTTCACAAAATTAAATAAAACCCTCGCTTTTGTTTTATTGATTGGATGGTGGGTTAGAGGCCACCCACCCTTCCTACATATTCATTATACTTTTAATCATAGTCATTTGTTAAATTTTCTGAAACAACCACAATATCAAAAATGATATTGTGCAGAAAACTTAATGCAACGTTTTAGCTAAAAATTTTATATATATATAGGATGGGTAGGTGGTCACTAGTCCACCCTCCAATCAGTAAAACATAAGCAATAATTTGTAAATAAATTTATATATTGGATAAAATCGTGTTTAAAAATAAAGCATAAGCTTTCTAATCATTCAACAATATTCAATAAAATATTCCCGAATGTTTTATAGATCGGACCACTATCCCACCCTCCACTTAGTAAAACATAAGCAATTGTTTATGAATAAACTAATATATTAAATAACATCTTGTTTAAAAAGTTAAGCATAAGTCTTTTAATAATTTTAGTAAAACCCTCGCGTACTGATTGGAGGGTGGGTTAGAGGCCACCGCCCACCCTACATATACATTATACTATTAATCATAGTCACTTGTTAAATTTTCTTAAACAATAACAGAAACCGTAATGATGATGTCCGAAAAGTAAACGCAATGTTTTAGCTTAAAGGATTTTTTTATATGTAGGGTGGGTGGGTGGCCACTATTTTACCCACCAATCAGTAAAACATAAAAAAGGTTTGAGAATAAATTTGTATATTAAATAACATTTTATTTAAAAGTTAGTCATAATCTTCTAATAATTTTACAAATTTTAGTAAAACACTCGCGTATGTTGTAATGAGTGGAGGGTGGGTTAGAGGCCACCCGCCCACCCTATATATACATTATGATTGTAATCAAGGTCACTGGTTGGTTTTCTGCAAAAAACAACAGTATCAGAGATGATGATATGTAGAAAACTTAATGCAATGTTTTAGCAAAAAAAAATATGTCTATGCAAGGTGGGTGGGTGTCCACTATCTCACCCTCCAATCAGTAAAGCATAAACGAGGATTTGTAAATAAATTTATATGTTGGATATTATCGTGTTTAAAAATAAAGTATAAGTTTTCTAAGTATTCAACAATATTCAATAAAACCCTCACGAATGTTTTATAGATTGGAGGGTGGGTTAAAGACCATCCACTTAACCTACATATACATTTCATTTAAATCACTATCACCTGTTAAGTTTTCTAAAACAATAACTGTACCAGTGATGATTATGTCCAAAAAGGTAAACGCAATGTTTTAAATAAATAGGCGAAAATTCAATGTTTTAACTTAAGTTTTTATTTATATGTAGGGTGGGTGGGTGTTCACTATCCCACCTTACAATCAGTACAGTATAAGCAAGTGTTTAAATATAACTTTATAAATTAAATAACATTTTGTTTAAAAATAAGGCATACGTCTTCTAATAATTTCATAACATTTACTCAAACAGTTGCATATGTTATATTGATTGTAGGGCGGGTTAAGAGGCCACCCACCTACCCTACATATATATTTCTTTTACATCGCTATTACTTTTTAACTTTTCTAAAACTATAACAGTATCATAAATTTGTTTATTGCTTCACAAGAGTATTACCATGTACATATGAACTTATTCTAACTTAAACTAACCTATATTTACCCTCCCAGGATTTAGGAATACGGTGGTAAGAAAAAAACCCTCGAATTTAAAACTTTATTCCGCCCTCACAACAATTACTCCCCTAATATTATTCCTCTTCGTTTTGAGCAGCTACTAACAGCTACTCGATCCACCGTTAGCTTCTTGAGCTTGCCCTTTCTTCGCTTCTTTTCGCTCTTCTCTCTTCTTGCTTGTGGTAACGGATACGTCACCAGTAGTTACTCAATCCACCACTTGTGTACTCTACATATCCGTTCTTTTCTTCTTCTCCCTTCTTTCTTCTGGTACGCCCATGCATCGGTAACTACTCAGTCCACCCCCAATTTTGCGCATGGTCGATTTGTTTCTTCTTCATTCTTCTTTCTTCCACGTACATGTCGCCGATAGCTACTCAATTCACTACCCGCTGTATCAGTGATTATGATGCCTAAAAAGGTAAACGCAATGCTTTAGCTTAAAGTTTTAAATAGATGTAGGGTGGGTGGGTGGCTACTATCCCACCCTCTAATTAATAAAACAGAAGCAAGAGTTTGAGAATAAATTTATATATTAAATAACATTTAATATATAAACAATATTTTCTATTCAATTCCCTAATTTCTTATTCATTTGTGCTTAACCATCCCGTGGCCCTCCTGTATTGTTTTATTTTATTTCATTGTAATTGACCCTGCAGTGTGAAGCGAGTGTAGCTGTTTATCCTATTTTGCCATTTAAATCTATTAATCTATTAACTCAAATTGATTTTTAAAATAATACAGTAATTTTTGTAGGAGATTTTAACTGCCCAAATTCTGCCTCTAGCTCTAATAACTGTATTAATAAATCATGTGTTACTTCTAATTTTTGTAATTAAAACTATGAGGTTTACGCAAAAGAGTTTTTTCTCCAAAGTTAAGAATTTTATGAAAAACATGTTCGAATTAAAGTTGTTCAGTTTTTTATTCCCTTCACCTCTTGTTGGAATCGTTTTTTTTTAATTTTTCATATTTAGAATGTTTACCAAAAGCTTTTCAGTTCCAGTTTTTAAAGATAAAACCTTAAGTTTAAAGTTTCATCTCAATCGGATCATTCGTTTTTGAGATACAGCACCCACTGACAGACAGACAGACACACACACAAACACAATTTTTTTTGCCAGTGCAATGCATTCAAGAGACCCCAAAACGGATATTTCCGCAAAAAAAAAATTCAAAATAAAATCACGAAAACAATACTCCCCCTATATATACTAGATGGGGAAAGTAAAAACACTTCTGGTAATCTTTTGGATCTAATATATTCTAACTTTATATATCAAATCCAAAGAGAGTCACATGCATTAGTTGTAGAGGATTCATATCACCCTCCACTTACATTTTCATTATCAGGTACTCCTAAATTATCTCTAATAAATACTATTAAATTTAATTACAAGAGAGGATACTATCCAGGACTTTATGAGGATTTAGGCAGTATAAATTTGGAACACTCTCTCTGAGTTCACTGATGTTGATCAGGCTTTTGAGGAGTTTTATAATATCTTAAATAACTTTTAAATTAAAACAAAAAATAAATATCCGCCTTGGTTTAATCACGAAATTATTAAACTTATTAAAGAAAAAAGCTTAACCAGAGAAAAACTTAAACATTCATCGGCTGAGTTAAGAAAATTTAGAAAGTTAAGATCATTAATTTAAAGGCAAAATAAAATAATTTCCCTATTCCGACTGATTTTAAACTTCTTAAAAAGCTTCCATATAACAATTCCGCTGGCGATGATAAATTACTTGCATTTCTTTTAAATGATTGTGCTGTCTTACTTTGTTAACCACTTATTATGTTATTTAACTTGTCAATGAGAATTTGTAAATTTCCATCTATTTGTCCTATACCAAAATCATCCTAACCCTTAGTAAACGTTAACAATTTCCATCCTATTGCAATTCTACCACACATTGCGAAAGTATTTGAGAGGGCTTTGTATGATCAAATCTATAATCACATTAAACCGTTTATATTTCTTAAACAACATGGCTTTGTATCTGGTCGCTCAACAGTGAGTAATTTATTTATATTTACACAAAGTATTGCTGAAACACTTGATTCTGCTGGGCAAGTGGATGTTGTTTACACAGACTTATCAAAAGCATTCGACAAAGTCGATCATAATATTCTTATACAAAAGTTGAGTAATTTTGGTTTTTGCAAATCATCAAAATTACTAATGAATTGAGCGTGAAACCTATGTGACTTTTAACAGCTTTAAATCTAATTCTTACTTCCCAACGTCACGTGTGCCGCAAGTTTCAATATTAGGTCTGGTTATTCAATGATCTATCTGAAAATTTAAACTGTGAACATCTTCTTTACGCAGATGATTTAAAAAATTAATATAATCTGAATAATATGAACAATTGTCAGCATTTACAAAGTAACTTAGATAAAGTTTCTAATTGGTGTCGAGAAAATAGACTGGAACTGAAAGTTGGTAAATGTAAATCTATGTCTTTTACTAGGAAATCCAATCCAATCCAGTTTAATTATTGTATCAATACCACTTCAATACAAAGAATCATACTTTTCAAGGACCTTGGCGTATATTTTGACTACAAGCTATTATTTAATAAGCATGTTGAGGCTATTGTTAATGATGGTTTTAAAACTATTGGCAAACGAAAAAATTTTCAAAACCCAATCATATTTATTTTGCGTATGTATGTTCCAAGTTGGAGTATGCGGGATTCATATGGTCTCCCCAAAATCAGCAACAGTCCCAACTTCTAGAGAGTATCCAATGAATTACTTAAATTGTTTAATTTTAATTCGCTTGAGTACCGACGACAAAAGACATGTATTAGTTTTCTCTATGTGGCAATAGTGTTATTGAAGTAACAGTAGGCAAGAGTGGAAGATCATATTATTATGAACTCAAGCCATTCCATGTGCGATCAAAATTTTTGTAAGAAATGTTTGTAAAATATATTTGAATTTTATTATGTAAGTACAATGGATAAAATAAATACTATCTATCTACTATAAGCTGTTGCGTGGTTTGTTGACTCATCCGACATATTAGGCAAAGTTCGACTGCATGTATCTTTCAGCAGCAGACAGAAGCCAACTTTTAAAATCGTGTGCCATCGAACAAATTATTATTCACTTAAATGTTCTCATTGTGATAAAATTTATATAGGACAAACCCAAAGAAATTTATTAACTCGTTTTAAAGAACATACATATCCCACAAAAAATCAAAATATTGAAAAATCAGCAGTAGCATATCACTCTTTCTCTACGGGCCACAAGTTTTCATTAGAAAACACTAAATTATTAAAACATTCCACCGATAATAAATTAGGTATGTTGGAAGCAATTGAAATGAAAAAACATAAAAATTATTTATTGAATTTTGATCTTAGTCCGTTAGATAACCCTTTACTTGAAATTATACCAATTTTAAATTTTCCCAAAACGTAACTTTAAACCCACCACGATTTTTTCAAATATTTTTATTTTTTCTATTTAATTAAACATTATAATTAAGTCGCCCAATTTATTTTGACTTTTATATTTATTTTGTTATGTCTATTGAAAATGAACCCTTAGGGTTCGAAATGTACATATAGATAATTAAAAACTGTTGAAGAAAGGAAATACTTTTAACCACTAATTATTTGTGATAATTTTAATCATATAGCATATAACATTGTGTCATTTTTTGTGAGGCTTCAAGTTCAATAATTGCATGTCTTGACCGTACACAGTAATTTATATTTTATTAATCTTTACCTTTTTTGTATTATGGATATTTGTTTATCTTGTATATTTATATGATTTGTCTTGTAATTGGGATTCGTTTCCTGTATGGGCAATAAATATATTATTATGATAATTTCACAAATTTTAGAAAACCTAGCGTATGTTGTACTGATTGGAGGGTTGGTTAGAGGCCACCCGACTACCCCTACATTAATACTTTTAATCATAATCACTTGTTGAATTTTATAAAAACAAACAACAGTATCAGAGATGATGATGTACAAAAAACTTAACGCAATGTTTTAGCTAAAAAATTTATGTATATGTAGGTAGGTAGTCAACATAAGCAAGGATTTGTCAATAAATTTATATGTAGGATAATTACGTGTTTAAAAATAAAACATAAGTTTTTAAGTTATTCAACAATATTCAATAAAACTCTCGTGAATGTTTTGTAGATTGGAGGGTGGGTTAGAGGCCACCCACCCACCCTACATATACATTTTTTTTAAATCACTATTGCTTGTTAAATTTTCTAAAACAATAACAGTATCAGTGATGATGATGTGCAAAAAGATAAACGCAATACTTTAGGTTAATTTTTTATGTATATGTAGGGTGGGTGGGTGGCCACTATACCACCCTCCAATCAGTAAATCATAAGCAAGAGTTTGAAAATAAATTTATATAATAAACAATATCTTGTTTAGAAAATAAGGCATACATCTTCTGATAATTTCATAACTTTTAATAAAACTCTCGCGTATGTTGTACTGATTATTATACATTATGCTTTCAATCATAGTTACTAGTTAAGTTTTTAATGATGTTGATGAACAGAAAACTAAACGCAATCTTTTATTTTAAAGTTTTATGTATATGTAGGGTGGGTGGGTGGTCTCTAACACACCCTCCAATCAGTACAACATTCTCGAGAGTTTGATAGAAAGTTTATTACATTATTGAAAGTTACATGATTAATTTATTAATTTAATTTATTAATTATATACTGTAAATTTTCCCTGTAATAAGATCATTTTTAATCTGCTGGGCAATAAAATTTATTATAATTAATATTATTATTATTTGCGCTTGAAGTTGAAAAGTATAAGTGTAGTGAATTTGTAATAATTTAAATTGTAGTGTATTTGTGTTCTAATCTACAAAAAAATCAAAAACTTTTTCGCTTACTTATTCATAATTCTGGAAAATGTTTCAGAAATTACAGTTATGAACACTAATTGTAAGTACTATAATTTAGTTTTAAAAAAAAATCATAAGATAATGTGCGCATTTAATAAACAAAACCGTATAATTTGTGAATATTTTTTTTCTAGAGTACAGCCCCAGCATTTTAGATAATGACAGTGATATTTGTGCGCGTATAAGCGTCTTTTAATGTCCGCTTTTTTCATGGGAATCAGTAAATTCACCCTTTTCGGAATGTGTGTCTGGAGGAGGAGGGCTAGATGGCACCCGACGGTCGCCCGCATTTTATTTGATATAATTTGGGGGGGCAATTTCGTCAGGTGCACCACGAAAAAGTTCTCACAATTACCGAAATAGTCGGTGTCGTGATTAATAAATGACATAATCATATTTTTTTGAGGAAATTTTTGAAATTCCTTATATTTACGTATTAGGTGATTTAATCCAAAGAGAAAGAGAGTGAAAATAAAAATGTCTGAGCGGCAATTTTGTAGACACGGTCAATTTCTGCCGAGAGACCCATTAGGTGGTGCGCATGTAAGTGTCCGGCTCGGAAATTTTTCAACGGAAACAATTTCCGCACGAAATTGCACCAGATTGGACCCCTTGTCCGTAGTAAATGCAAAATAAGTTAATACCTTTTAATGATAGTAATAAAGCGTCGGACTGAACAACTTGTAAATGAGCCTTTTATACTAAAGCGAAAAGCTACTGTTGTTCCACCAAATTGCCCTAAGTGCTCCCGTATAATGTTAAAATTATTAAGGATTTTTTTTTAAGGTTTTGATTTTATTTCTAACGGTAAGTAATCGATAACCACAGACGCATATTCTTAGTTTAAAATTAAAGGAGAATAAAACTATAGCATTAGACATAATATATTGTGTAATTGAATTAGATCTGATTCCTACTTTTCGGCGTCTGGTATACCATAGGGTTCCATATTAGGACCTTTATTATTTAAGATTTTTATTAATTATTCACCATCGTCATGTAGATTGAAATTTATTCATTAATCTTCAACAATAAGTTTTTGTAAGGCAAATTTGATTTGCTTAAAACTAGTTAAGTTTTTGATAGGTGCATTAATTATTAAACACTATTTAGTTATATAAGTCGGTAACAATGGTGTACTTTTTTCACGTAAATTATATTAAAAGGTGCGGTGACTTTTCAGACAAATCACAAACATATTAAACGTAATGGTATTGTACACCGAGAAGATTATATACATTTAGTGTAACATTTCGTCGTTGCTGGCCCATAAAAACCCAATTTACCATACAATACACCCATTTTATACGTGGCAATTGTGTTTTTTTTTTAAAATTTAATTTTCGACTTCATTCATTGTCGTGGACATTAAAAGAAACGACAATTTAATGTCACATTAGCGGTGATGGAGTGAGAGATATTTTTTTAGTGGGTGTGTTTGGTTGTGTGTGTGCGTGCGCTCGATCTGAATGAAAGTGAACAATGGTGGGTGAACCGTGAATTAAACAAACATGTTATATGGGCCTAGGTGTCGCGTGGGCAGCGTGTCCCATCCCCATAATGACACGGTGCGGATGCATGGGTGTCGGGCTCGGCTCATTGTAGTCTGGATCCTTGGGTCACCCTTCCTTCTGCAAGTCACGGGGCCATTGTGAGCGCGTGGGCCGCCCTGTCATTCACCAAATCGATGATCCCGGTGATTAATGGAATCACTGTTTTGTGTAGCGTCACGTACCCCCTCCGATAAATGATTGCTTGTAGAGAAGAGCCCTCTCCGGATATAGATATATACGCGAGATTTTTGTAAGTTAAGTACGATTTTAAAGGAAAGCACGCAGTCATCATCCGCCATCCCGACAACAATAAAAGATTACTTAACGATGCCCTCGGCCCCCACATCAATCTCCTCCTTTCGGGGGGATGGAAATCCTCGCCCGAAAGAGGCCGGAGGCACTGGATTCCTCTTTAATATCGAATCAGGCACGTGCTACACCCGTGCTAACGTTTACAAAACATTTTTATACACCACAATTAATTATTCATGTCCTCTCATAACTTTATGTTAATGCGCCACTTCTTGAATATATTTGCCTTTTTTTATGCTCACACCATTAAGTGATTAAATATTTGATTCCTGCTTGCTTTCATTTATATCTACACCTGAAAATAAATATAATAATATATTTCATGTATAGGGTGGGTGGAAGCTTTCTTAGAATTTCATTTATTCGCCTGATTGATTTTCTCAATTTCTCCAACTTCATTTCGAAGCGTTGCCGTTTTGTTTTTCGTCAGCTTACGTCAATTATTTTGTAGTATTTTAAGCATACATTATTTCTTAACATGCCTAAGAAATTTTGAAATAATTGCTTTAATAATAATTAATTTAGAACCTCTTTTATTCGCCTAATGATTTTCTCAATTTCTCCAACTTCATTTCGAAGCGTTGCCGTTTTGATTTTCGTCAGCATGCCTCTATTGTTTTGTAGTATTTTGAGAATATATTATTTCTTAACATGTCTAAGAAGTTTTGAGGTAATTGCTTTAGTAATAATTAATTTAGAATTACTTTTATTCGCCTGATGATTTTCTCAATTTTTCCAACTTCATTTCGAAGCATTGCTGTTTTGTTTTTTGTCCGTGTGCGTCAATTATTATGTAGTATTTTGAACCTACATTATCTCTTGATATGCCTAAGAAGTTTAGAGATAATTGCTTTAGTAATAATTAATTTAGAATTTCTTTTATTCACCTGATGATTTTCTCAATTTTTCCAACTTCATTTCTAAGCGTTGCCGTTTTGTTTTTCGTTAGCGTGCGACAAATATTTTGTAGTATTTTGAGCATAAATTATTATTTAACCTGCCTAAGAAGTTTTGAGGTTATCCCTTTAGTAATAATTAATTTAGAATTTCTTTTATTCGCCTCATTATTTTCTCAATTTTTCCAACTTCATTTCGAAGCGTTGCCGTTTTGTTTTTCGTCAGCGTACGTCAATTATTTAGTAGTATTTCGGGCTTACATTATTTCTTAATATCCCTAAGAAGTTTTGAGATAATTGCTTTAATAATAATTAATTTAGAACTTCTTTTATTCGCCTGATGATTTTCTCAATTTTTCCAACTTCATTTCTAAGCGTTGCCGTTTTGTTTTTCATCAGCGTGCGTCAATTATTTTGTAGTATTTTAAGCATAAATTATTTCTTAACCTGCCTAAGAAGTTTTGAGGTTATCCTTTAAGTAATAATTAATTTAGAATTTCTTTTATTCGCCTAATTATTTTTTCAATTTTTCCAACTTCAGTTCTAACCGCTGCCGTTTTGTTTATCGTCATCGTACGTCGATTATTTTGTGATATTTTAAGCATACATTATTTCTCAACATGCCTAAGAAATTTTAAGATAATTGCTTCAGTAATAATTAATTTAGAATTTCTTTTATTCACCTGATGAATTTTTCGTTTTTTCCAACTTCACTTCTAAGAGTTGCCGTTTTGTTTTTTGTCACCTTACGTCGATTATTTTTTAGTATTTTGAAGATACATTATTTCTTAACATGTCTAAAAAATTTTAAGCTATTTGATTCAGTAATAAATCATTTAGAATTGCTTTTATTCGCCTGATGATTTTTTCAAATTTTCCAACTTCACTTCTAAGCGCTGCCATTTTGGTTTTCGATAGCGTGCGTCGATTGTTTTATAATATTTTGCAGATACGCTCTCTCTTTAAGAACATGAGAATTTTCAAATTAATTTCTATGGTGATGTTTTGTTTAAAAATTTTGATTTTCCCTGAAGTATTTTTCACTTTTCCCAATTCCTGTTTGAGACGTTGCAGTTTTGCTTTTCGACAGCGTGTGTCAATTGTTTTTTAGTATTTTGAAGATACATCCTTTCTGAACATGTCCAAGAAGTTTTAAGCTATATTCACTCCAGATAATTGTTTTAGAATTTCTTTTGATCGCCTGATGACTTTTCCAATTTTTCCAATTCTAGTTTCAAGCGTTGCCGTTTTGTTTTCCGTCAGCGTGCGTCAATTGTTTTGTAGTATTTTAAGCATAAATTATTTCTTAACCTGCCTAAGAAGTTTTAAGGTTATCCCTTAAGTAATAATTAATTTAAAAAAATTTTTATTCCCCTGATGATTTTCTCAATTTTTTCTAACTTCATTTTGAAGCGTTGCCGTTTTGTTTTTCGTCAGTGTGCGTCAATTATTATTTAGTATTTTGAGCATACATTATCTCTTATTATGCCTAAGAAGTTTAGAGATAATAGCTTTAGTAATAATTAATTTAGAATTTCTTTTATTCGCCTCATGATTTTCTCAATTTTTCCAACTTCATTTCTAAGCGTTGCCGTTTTGTTTTACGTCACCAGGCGTTGATTATTTTGTAGTATTTCGAGCATACATTATTTCTCAACATGCCTAAGAAGCTTCAAGATAATTGCTTTAGTAATAATTAATTTAGAATTTCTTTTATTCGCCTGATGAACTTTTCGTTTTTTCCAACTTCACTTCTAAGCTTTGCCGTTTTGTTTTTCGTCACCTTACGATGATTATTTTTTAGTATATTGAGGATACATTATTTTTTAACATGTCTAAGAAATTTTGAGGAAATTTCTTTAGTAATAATTAATTTAGAATTTCTTTTATTCGCCTGATGACTTTCTCAATTTTTTCAACTTTATTTCGAAGCGTTACCGTTTTGTTGTTGGTCAGCGTACGTCAATTGTTTTATAGTATTTTGAGCATAAATTATCTCTTAATCTGTCTTAGAAGTTTTGAAGTTATTCCTTTAGTAATAATTAATTTAGAATTTCTTTTATTCACCTGATGACATTTTCAATTTCTCCAACTTCATTTTGAAGCGTTGCCGTTTTGTTTTACGTCTCCAGGCGTCGATTATTTTATAGTATTTTGAGCATACATTATTTTTTAACAAGTCTAAGAAGTTTTGAAGTAATTGCTTTAGTAATAATTAATTTAGAATTTATTTTATACGCCTGATGATTTTTTCAATTTTTCCAACTCTACTTCTAAGCGTTACCGTTTTATTTTTCGTCATCGTACATCGATTGTTTTGTAGTATTTTGAGGATAGATAATACCTTAATATGCCTAAGAAGTTTTGAGGTAATTGCTGTTGTAATAATTAATGTAGAATTTCTTTTATTCGCCTGATGAATTTTTTAATTTTTCCAACTTCAGTTCTAACCGCTGCCGTTTTGTTTATCGTCATCGTACGTCGAATATTTTGTAGTATTTTGAGCATACATTATTTCTCAACATGCCTAAGAAGCTTTAAGATAATTGCTCTAGTAGTAATTAATTTAGAATTTCTTTTATTCGCCTGATGAACTTTTCGTTTTTTCCAACTTCACTTCTAAGCGTTGCCGTTTTGTTTTTCGTCACCTTACGTCAATTATTTTTTAGTATATAGAGGATACATTATTTCTTTATATGTCTAAGAAATTTTGAGGTAATTGCTTTAGTAATAATTAATTTAGAATTTCTTTTATTCGGCTCATGATTTTCTCAATTTTTTCAACTTTATTTCGAAGCGTTACCGTTTTGTTATTGGTCAGCGTACGTCAATTGTTTTGTAGTATTTTGAGCATAAATTATCTCTTAATCTGTCTTAGAAGTTTTAAAGTTATTCCTTGAGTAATAATTAATTTAGAATTTCTTTTATTTGCCTGATGATATTTTCAATTTCTCCAACTTCATTTTGAAGCGTTGCCGTTTTGTTTTACGTCTCCAGGCGTCGATTATTTTATAGTATTTTGAGCATACATTATTTTTTAACAAGTCTAAGAAGTTTTGAAGTAATTGCTTTAGTAATAATTAATTTAGAATTTATTTTATTCGCCGCATGATTTTCTCAATTTTTCCAACTCCACTTCTAAGCGTTACCGTTTTATTTTTCGTCAGCGTACATCGATTGTTTTGTAGTATTTTGAGGATAGATAATACCTTAATATGCCTAAGAAGTTTTGAGATAATTGCTGTTGTAATAATTAATGTAGAATTTCTTTTATTCGCCTGATGAATTTTTTAATTTTTCCAACTTCAGTTCTAACCGCTGCCGTTTTGTTTGTCGTCATCGTACGTCGAATATTTTGTAGTATTTTGAGCATACATTATTTCTCAACATGCCTAAGAAGCTTTAAGATAATTGCTCTAGAAATAATTAATTTAGAATTTCTTTTATTCGCCTGATGAACTTTTCGTTTTTTCCAACTTCACTTCTAAGCGTTGCCGTTTTGTTTTTTGTCACCTTACGTCGATTATTTTTTAGTATATAGAGGATACATTATTTCTTTATATGTCTAAGAAATTTTGAGGAAATTTCTTTAGTAATAATTAATTTAGAATTTCTTTTATTCGCCTCATGATTTTCTCAATTTTTTCAACTTTATTTCGAAGCGTTACCGTTTTGTTGTTGGTCAGCGTACGTCAATTGTTTTGTAGTATTTTGAACATAAATTATCTCTTAATCTGCCTTAGAAGTTTTAAAGTTATTCCTTGAGTAATAATTAATTTAGAATTTCTTTTATTCGCCTGATGATATTTTCAATTTCTCCAACTTCATTTTGAAGCGTTGCCGTTTTGTTTTACGTCACCAGGCGTCGATTATTTTGTAGTATTTTGAGCATACATTATTTCTTAATATACCTAAGAAGTTTTGAGATAATTGCTTTAGTAATAATTAATTTCGAATTTCTTTTATACGCCTGATGATTTTTTCATTCTTTCCAACTACCATTCTAAGCCTTACCGTTTTATTTTTCATCAGCGTACATCGATTGTTTTTTAGTATTTTTGGATAGATAACATCTTAACATGCCTAAGAAGTTTTGAGGTAATTGCTTTAGTAATAAATAATTTAGAATTTCTTTTATTCGCCTGATGATTTTTTCAATTTTTCCAACTTCAGTTCTAATCGCTGCCGTTTTGTTTATCGTCATCGTACGTCGAATATTTTGTAGTATTTTGAGCATACATTATTTCTCAACATGCCTAAGAAGCTTTAAGATAATTGCTCTAGTAATAATTAATTTAGAATTTCTTTTATTCGCCTGATGAACTTTTCGTTTTTTCCAACTTCACTTCTAAGCGTTGCCGTTTTGTTTTTCGTCACCTTACGTTGACTATTTTTAGTATATAGAGGATACAATATTTCTTTAGATGTCTAAGAAATTTTGAGGTAATTGCTTTAGTAATAATTAATTTAGAATTTCTTTTATTCGGCTCATGACTTTCTCAATTTTTTCAACTTTATTTCGAAGCGTTACCGTTTTGTTGTTGGTCAGCGTACGTCAATTGTTTTGTAGTATTTTGAGCATAAATTATCTCTTAATCTGCCTTAGAAGTTTTAAAGTTATTCCTTAAGTAATAATGAATTTAGAATTTCTTTTATTTGCCTGATGACATTTTCAATTTCTCCAACTTCATTTTGAAGCGTTGCCGATTTGTTTTACGTCTCCAGGCGTCGATTATTTTGTAGTATTTTGAGTATACATTATTTCTTAACAAGTCTAAGAAGTTTTGAAGTAATTGCTTTAGTAATAATTAATTTAGAATTTCTTTTATTCGCCGCATGATTTTCTCAATTTTTCCAACTCCACTTCTAAGCGTTATCGTTTTATTTTTCGTCAGCGTACATCGATTGTTTTGTAGTATTTTGAGGATAGATAATATCTTAATATGCCTAAGAAGTTTTGAGGTAATTGCTTTAGTATTAATTAATTTAGAATTTTCTTTTATTCGCCTGATGAATTTTTCAATTTTTCCAACTTCAGTTCTAACCGCTGCCGTTTTGTTTATCGTCATCGTACGTCGATTATTTTGTAGTATTTCGAGCATACATTATTTTTCAACATGCGTAAGATGTTTTAAGATAATTGCTTCAGTAATTATTAATTTAGAATTACTTTTATTCACCTGATGAATTTTTCGTTTTTTCCAACTTCACTTCTAAGAGTTGCCGTTTTGTTTTTCGTCACCTTACGTCGATTATTTTCTAGTATTTTGAAGATACATTATTTCTTAACATGTCTAAGAAATTTTAAGCTATTTAATTAAGTAATATATAATTTAGAATTGCTTTTATTCGCCTGATGATTTTTTCAAATTTTCCAACTTCACTTCTAAGCGCTGTCATTTTGGTTTTCGATACCGTGCGTCGATTGTTTTGTAGTATTTTGCAAATGCACTCTTTCTTTAAGAACGTAAGAAATTTCAAGTTAATTTCTACGGTGATATTTTGTTTAAAAATTTTGATTATCCCTAAAGTATTTTTCATTTTTTCCAATTCCTGTTTGAGACGTTGCCATTTTTCGACAGCGTGTGTCAATTGTTTTGTAGTATTTTAAAGTTACACTCTTTCTGGACATGCCCAAGAAGTTTTAAGTTAATTCCACTCGAGATAACTGTTTGAGAATTTCTTTTAATCGCCTGGTGACTTTTTCAATTTTTTGTAGTATTTTAAATAAATATTCTTCCTCTGGGTTTATAGGTACTTCTAAGTTAATTCCTACGTTGATATTTTGTTTTAGAAATTGATTTTAATCAACTGAAGTATTTTCCACTTTATACAATTCCAGTTTAAGTCGTTGCTGTTTTGTTTTTCATTGACGTGTATCAATCGTTTTGTAGTATTTTGAAGCTGCGTTCTTTCTGGACATACCTTAACAGTTTTAAGGTATATTTTTTATTAGAATTTCTTTCTGTCTTATGATATTTTCAATTTTTCCAATTTCAGTTTTAAGAGTTTCCATTTTGTTTTACACTTCTAGGCGCTGCCGTTTTGTTTTTTGGTGGCGTGCATCAAATGTTTTATAGTATTTTGAGGACACATTATTTATTAACACGCCTAAGAAGTTTTGTGGCAATTAGTTTAGTAATAATTAATTTAGAACTTCTTTTATTCGCCTGATGATTTTCTCAATTTTTCCAACTTCATTTCGAAGCGTTGCCGTTTTGTTTTACGTCACCAGGCGTCAATTATTTTGTAGCATTTTGAGCATACATTATTTCTTAATATACATAAGAAGTTTTGAGATACTTGCTTCAGTAATAATTAATTTAGAACTTCTTTTATTTGCCTGATGATTTTCTCAATTTTTTCTATCTTCATTTCTAAGCGTTGCCGGTTTGCTTTTCGTCAGGGTGCGTCAATTGTTTTGTAGTATTTTAAGCATAAATTATTTCTTAACCTGCCTAAGAAGTTTTAAGGTTATCCCTTCAGTAATAATTAATTTAGAATTTCTTTTATTCGCCTAATTATTTTTTCAATTTTTCCAACTTCAGTTCTAACCGCTGCCGTTTTGTATATCGTCATCGTACGTCGATTATTTTGTAATATTTTAAGCATACATTATTTCTCAACATGCCTAAGAAGTTTTAACATAATTGCTTTAGTAATTATTAATTTAGAATTTCATTTATTCACCTGATGAATTTTTCGTTTTTTCCAACTTCACTTCTAAGAGTTGCCATTTTGTTTTTTGTCACCTTAAGTCGATTATTTTTTAGTATTTTGAAGATACATTATTTCTTAACATGTCTAAGAAATTTTAAGGTATTTAATTAAGTAATAAATCATTTAGAATTGCTTTTATTCGCCTGATGATTTTTTCAAATTTTCCAACTTCACTTCTAAGCGCTGCCGTTTTGGTTTTCGATAGCGTGCGTCGATTGTTTTATAATATTTTGCAGATACGCTCTCTCTTTAAGAACGTGAGAAATTTCAAGTTAATTTCTACGGTGATGTTTTGTTAAAAAAATTTGATTTTCCCTGAAGTATTTTTCACTTTTTCCAATAACTGTTTGAGACATTGCCGTTTTGTTTTCCGTCAGTGTGCGTCAATTATTATGTAGTATTTTGAGCATACATTATTTCTTAATATGCTTAAGAAGTTTAGAGATAATTGCTTTAGTAATAATTAATTAAGATTTTCTTTTATTCGCCTCATGATTTTCTCAATTTTGTCAACTTCATTTCGAAGCGTTGTCGTTTTGTTTTTCGTCAGCGTACGTCAATTGTTTTGTAGTATTTTAAGGATAAATTTTTTCTTAACCTGCCTAAGAAGTTTTGAGGTTATCCCTTAAGTAATAATTAATTTAGAATTTCTTTTATTCGCCTGATGATATTTTCAATTTCTCCAACTTCATTTTGAAGCGTTGCCGTTTTGTTTTACGTCACCAGGCGTCGATTATTTTGTAGTATTTTGAGCATACATTATTTCTTAATATACCTAAGAAGTTTTGAGATAATTGGTTTAGTAATAATTAATTTAGAACTTCTTTTATTTGCCTGATGATTTTTTCAATTTTTCCAATTTCCCTTCTAAGCCTTACCGTTTTATTTTTCATCAGCGTACATCGATTGTTATTTTAGTATTTTGAGGATAGATAACATCTTAACATGCCTAAGAAGTTTTGAGGTAATTGCTTTAGTAATAATTAATTTAGAATTTCTTTTATTCGCCTCATGACTTTCTCAATTTTTTCAACTTTATTTCGAAGCGTTACCGTTTTGTTGTTGGTCAGCGTACGTCAATTGTTTTGTAGTATTTTGAGCATAAATTATCTCTTAATCTGTCTTAGAAGTTTTGAAGTTATTCCTTTAGTAATAATTTATTTAGAATTTCTTTTATTCGCCTGATGACATTTTCAATTTCTCCAACTTCATTTTGAAGCGTTGCCGTTTTGTTTTACGTCACCAGGCGTCGATTATTTTGTAGTATTTTGAGCATACATTATTTCTTAACAAATCTAAGAAGTTTTAAAGTAATTGGTTTAGTAATAATTAATTTAGAATTTCTTTTATACGCCTGATGATTTTTTCAATTTTCCCAACTCCCCTTCTAAGCCTTTCCGTTTTATTTTTCGTCAGCGTACATCAATTGTTTTTTTAGTATTTTGAGGGTAAATAATATCTTAACATGCCTAAGAAGCTTTGAGGTAATTGCTTTAGTAATAAATAATTTAGAATTTCTTTTATTCGCCTGATGAATTTTTCAATTTTTCCAACTTCAGTTCTAACCGCTGCCGTTTTGTATATCGTCATCGTACGTCGATTATTTTGTGATATTTTAAGCATACATTATTTCTCAACATGCCTAAGAAGTTTTAACATAATTGCTTCAGTAATAATTAATTTAGAATTTCTTTTATTCACCTGATGAATTTTTCGTTTTTTTCCAACTTCACTTCTAAGAGTTGCCGTTTTGTTTTTCGTCACCTTACGTCGATTATTTTCTAGTATTTTGAAGATACATTATTTCTTAACATGTCTAAGAAATTTTAAGCTATTTAATTAAGTAATAAATCATTTAGAATTGCTTTTATTCGCCCGATGATTTTTTTCAAATTTTCCAACTTCACTTCTAAGCGCTGCCATTTTGGTTTTCGATAGCGTGCGTCGATTGTTTTATAATATTTTGCAGATACGCTCTCTCTTTAAGAACATGAGAAATTTCAAATTAATTTCTATGGTGATGTTTTGTTTAAAAATTTTGATTTTCCCTGAAGTATTTTTCACTTTTTCCAATAACTGTTTGAGACATTGCCGTTTTGTTTTCCGTCAGTGTGTGTTATTATGTAGTATTTTGAGCATACATTATCTCTTAATGTGTTTAAGAAGTTTAGAGATAATTGCTTTAGTAATAATTAATTTAAAATTACTTTTATTCGCCTGATGATTTCCTCAATTTTCCAACTTTATTTCTAAGCGTTTTCGTTTTGTTTTTCGTCAGCGTACGTCAATTGTTTTGTAGTATTTTAAGCATAATTCTTTTCTTAATCTGCCTTAGAAGTTTTGAAGTTATTCCTTTAGTAATAATTAATTTAGAATTTCTTTTATTCGCCTGATGAATTTTTCGTTTTTTCCAACTTCACTTCTAAGCGTTGCCGTTTTGTTTTTCGTCACCTTACGTCGATTATTTTCTAGTATTTTGAAGATACATTATTTCTTAATATGTCTAAGAAATTTTAAGGTATTTAATTAAGTAATAAATCATTTAGAGTTGCTTTTATTCGCCTGATGCATTTTTCAAATTTTCCAACTTCACTTCTAAGCGCTGCCGTTTCGCTTTTCGACAGCGTGTGTCAATTGTTTTTTAGTATTTTGAAGATACATCCTTTCTGAACATGCCCAAGAAGTTTTAAGCTATTTTCCCTCCAGATAATTGTTTTAGAATTTCTTTTAATCGCCTGATGACTTTTCCAATTTTTCCAATTCCAGTTTCAAGCGTTGCCGTTTTGTTTTCCGTCAGTTTGCGTCGATTATTTTGTAGTATTTTTAAGAGACGTTATTTCTCTAAGTACTTAAGAAAATTTTAATTAATTTCTACGGTGATATTTTGTTGAAGAACAATATTAATCGCCTGAAGTATTTTTCATGCTTTTCTAATTTCAGTTTTAAGCGCTGTAATTTTGTTTTTCCGCCAGCGTGCATCGATTGTCTTGTAGTAATTTAGAGATACGTTCTTACTAAACATGCCCAACAAGTTTCAAAATGTTTCCTCTGGTAATATTGTTTCTACAATTTCTCTTTTCCAATCTTTACAATTCCAGTTTTAAACGTTGCCATTTTGTTCGTTCTTTAAGTTATTTTCTGTGGAGATATTTTGTTTCAGAACTTTTCAAATCGACTGAAGCATTCGTCACTTTTTACAATTTTAGTTTTAAGTGCTCCTGTGGCAATTGTTTTGCGTTATTTTAAAGATATGTTCTTTGTGAATATGCCTAAGACGTTTAAAGGTGATTTCTCTAGTGATAAATTTGTTGGAATTCCTTTTAATTTTTCACTCTTTCTAATTTTAGTTTTAAGCGCTGTCATTTTGTTTTTCTTTAGCGTGCGTTGATTGTTTTATAGTATTTTAAAGAAACATGCCTTAAAAGTTTTAAGGTAATTCCTCTGAACTTTTTAAAAATTGGTTTTAATCACCTGATGATTTGTTCAATGTTTCCAATTCCAATTTTCAGCGTTGCCGACTTGTTTTCCGTCAACTTACGCCGTTTGTTGAGTAGAATTTTGAAGATACGTTGTTTCTATAAGTATATAGAAATTTAAAGTTAATTCCCACAATAATATTTCGTTTTAGAATTTGATTTTAGTCACTTGAAGTATTTTTCACTATATCCAACTTCACTTCTAAGCGCTGATGTTTTGGTTTTCGATACCGTGCGTCGATTGTTTTGTAGTATTTTGCAAATGTACTCTTTCTTTAAGAACGTAAGAAATTTCAAGTTAATTTCAACGGTGATATTTTGTTTGAAAATTTTGATTATCCCTAAAGTATTTTTCATTTTTTCCAATTCCTGTTTGAGACGTTGCCGTTTTTCGATAGCGTTTGTCAATTGTTTTGTAGTATTTTGAAGTTACAGTTTTTCTGGACATGTCCAAAAAGTTTTAAGTTAATTTCACTCGAGATAACTGTTTGAGAATTTTTTTTTATTGCCTGGTGACTTTTTCAATTTTTCCAATTTAAATTTTAAGCGCTGCCGCTTTGTTTTCCATCAGTGTGCTTCAATATTTTTGTAGTATTTTAAATAAATGTTCTTCCTCTGTGTTTATAGGTACTTCTAAGTTAATTCCTACGTTGATATTTTGTTTTAGAAATTGATTTTAATCAACTGAAGTATTTTCCACTTTATACAATTCCAGTTTAAGTCGTTGCTGTTTTGTTTTTCATTGACGTGTATCAATCGTTTTGTAGTATTTTGAAGCTGCGTTCTTTCTGAGCATACCTTAACAGTTTTAAGGTATATTTTATTTTAGAATTTCTTTGTGTCTTATGATATTTTCAATTTTTCCAATTTCAGTTTTAAGAGTTGCCATTTTGTTTTACACTTCTAGGCGCTACCGTTTTGTTTTTTGGCAGCATGCATCAATTGTTTTATAGTATTTTGAGGATACATTATTTTTGAACATGCCTAAAAAGTTTTGAGGTATTTGCTTTAGTAATAATTGATTTAGAATTTCTTTCTGTCGTCTGATGATTTTTCATTTTTTCCAAATTAACTTCTAAGCGCTGCCGTTTTTTTTTATGGGCGTGTGTCAATTGTTTTATAAAATTTTGAGGATTAATTATTTTTTAACATGGCTAAGAAGTTTTGAAGCAATTACTTTAGTAATAAATTCATTAGAATTTCTTTTATTTGCCTGATGATTTTTTCAATATTCCCATCTTCGGTTCTAACCGCTGCCGTTTGGTTTATCGTCATCGTACGTCGATTATTTTGTAGTATTTTAAGCATACATGATTTCTCAATATACCTAAGAAGTTTCAAGATGATTGTTTTAGTAATAGTTAATTTAGAAATTCTTTTATTCGCCTGATGAATTTTTCGTTTTTTCCAACTTCACTTCTAAGAGTTGCCGTTTTGTTTTTTGTCACCTCACGTCGATTATTTTTTAGTATTTTGAAGATACATTATTTCTTAACATATCCAAGAAATTTTAAGCTATTTAATTAGGTAATAAATCATTTAGAATTGCTTTTATTCGCCTGATGATTTTTTCAAATTTTCTAACTTCACTTCTAAGCGCTGCCATTTTGGTTTTCGATAGCGTACGTCGATTGTTTTATAATATTTTGCAGGTACGCTCTCTCTTTAAGAACGTGAGAAATTTCAAGTTAATTTCTACGGTGATAAATTGTTTAAAAATTTTGATTTTCCCTGTAGTATTTTTCACTTTATCCAATTCCTGTTTGAGACGTTGCCGTTTCGCTTTTCGACAGCGTGTGTCAATTGTTTTTTAGTATTTTGAAGATACAACCTTTTTGAACATGCCCAAGAAGTTTTAAGCTATTTTCTCTTTAACAACATGAGAAATTTCAAATTAATTTCTATGGTGATGTTTTGTTTAAAAATTTTGATTTTCCCTAAAGTATTTTTCACTTTTTCCAATTCCTGTTTGAGACGTTGTCGTTTCGTTTTTCGACAGCGTGTGTCAATTGTTTTGTAGCAATTTGAAGATACATCATTTTTTTACATGTCCAAGACGTTTTAAGGTAAGTTCACTCAAGATAACTGTTTTCAAATTTCTTTTAATCGCCTAATGACTTTTCCAATTCCAGTTTCAAGCGTTGCCGTTTTGTTTTCCGTCAGCTTGCGTCGATTGTTTTGTAGTATTTTGAAAAAACGTTATTTCTCTCAGTAGTTAAGAAAATTTTAATTAATTTCTACGGTGGTATTTTATTGAAAAACCATATTAATCGCCTGAAGTATTTTTCATGCTCTTCTAGTACCAGTTTTAAGCGCTGTAATTTTGTTTTTACGCCAGCGTGCATCGATTGTCTTGTAGTAATTTAGAGATACGTTCTTACTAAACATGCCCAACAAGTTTCAAAATGTTTCCTCTGGTAATATTGTTTCTACAATTTCTCGTTTCCAATCTTTCCAATTCCAGTTTTAAACGTTGCCATTTTGTTCGTTCTTTAAGTTATTTTCTGTGGAGATATTTTGTTTCAGAACTTTTCAAATCGACTGAAGCTTTCGTCACTTTTTACAATTTCAGTTCTAAGTGCTGCCGTTTGGTGTTCTGCGGCAATTGTTTTGCGTTATTTTGAAGATACGTTCTTTGTGAATATGCCTAAGACGTTTAAAGGTGATTTCTATAGTGATAAATTTGTTAGAATTCCTTTAAATTGTCTCAATCATTTTTCACTCTTTCTAATTTTAGTTTTTAAGCGCTGTCATTTTGTTTTTCTTTGGCGTGTGTCGATTGGTTTGTAGTATTTTAAAGAAACATTCATTCTGAACATGCCTTAGAAGTTTAAAGGTAATTTCTTTAAAAATAACTTTTTAAAAATTGGTTTTAATCACCTGATGATTTGTTCAATGTTTCCAATTCCAATTTTCAGCGTTGCCGTCTTGTTTTCCGTCAACTTACGCCGTATGTTTTGTAGAATTTTGAAGATACGTTGTTTCTATAAGTATATAAAAAATTTAAAGTTAATTCCCATAATAATATTTTGTTTTAGAATTTGATTTGAATCCCCTGAAGTATTTTTCACTTTATCCAATTCCAGTTTGAGACGTTGCTGTTTTGTTATTCATTAACGTGTGTCGACCGTTTTATAGTATTTTGAAGCTACGTTCTTTCTGAACATGTCTGAACAGTTTTAAGGTAATAGTTTGGGTAAATTTTATTTTGGAATTTCTTTGTGTCTTATGATATTTTCAATTTTTCCAATTTTAGTTTTAAGAGTTGCCATTTTGTTTTACTGCCGTTTTGTTTTATAGTATTTTGAGGATACATTATTTATTAACACGCCTAAGAAGTTTTGAGAAAAATTGCTTAAGTAATAATTGATTTAGAATTTCTTTTATTCGCCAGATGATTTTTTCAAATTTTCAAACTTCACTTCTAAGCGCTGCCGTTTTGCTTTTCGATACCGTGCCGCGATTGTTTTGTAGTATTTTGCAGATGCACTCTTTCTTTAAGAACGTAAGAAATTTCAAGTTAATTTCAACGGTGATATTTTGTTTAAAAATTTTGATTATCCCTAAAGTATTTTTCATTTTTTCCAATTCCTGTTTGAGACGTAGCCGTTTTTCGACAGCGCTTGTCAATTGTTTTGTAGTATTTCGAATTTACACTCTTTCTGGACATGTCCAAGAAGCTTTAAGTTAATTCCACTCGAGATAACTGTTTAAAAATTTTTTTAATCGCCTAATGACTTTTTCAATTTTTCCAATTTAAATTTTAAGCGCTGCCGCTTTCTTTTCCATCAGTGTGCTTCAATATTTTTGTAGTATTTTAAATAAATGTTCTTCCTCTGTGTTTATAGGTACTTCTAAGTTAATTCCTACGTTGATATTTTGTTTTAGAAATTGATTTTAATCAACTGAAGTATTTTCCACTTTATACAATTTCAGTTTAAGTCGTTGCTGTTTTGTTTTTCATTGACGTGTATCAATCGTTTTGTAGTATTTTGAAGCTGCGTTCTTTCTGAACATACCTTAACAGTTTTAAGGTATATTTTATTTTAGAATTTGTTTGTGTCTTATGATATTTTCAATTTTTCCAATTTCAGTTTTAAGAGTTTCCATTTTGTTTTAGACTTCTAGGCGCTGCCGTTTTGTTTTTTGGCGGCGTGCATCAATTGTTTTATAGTATTTTGAGGATACATTATTTTTGAACATGCCTAAAAAGTTTTGAGGTATTTGCTTTAGTAATAATTGATTTAGAATTTCTTTCTGTCGTCTGATGATTTTTCATTTTTTCCAAATTAACTTCTAAGCGCTGCCGTTTTTTTTTTATGGGCGTGTGTCAATTGTTTTATAAAATTTTGAGGATTAATTATTTTTTAACATGGCTAAGAAGTTTTGAAGCAATTACTTTAGTAATAAATTCATTAGAATTTCTTTTATTTGCCTGATGATTTTTTCAATATTCCCATCTTCGATTCTAACCGCTGCCGTTTTGTTTATAGTCATCGTACGTCGATTATTTTGTAGTATTTTAAGCATACTTTATTTCTCAACATGCCTAAGAAGTTTTAAGATAATTGCTTCAGTAATTATTAATTTAGAATTTCTTTTATTCACCTGATGAATTTTTCGTTTTTTCCAACTTCACTTCTAAGAGTTGCCGTTTTGTTTTTCGTCACCTTACGTCGATTATTTTCTAGTATTTTGAAGATACATTATTTCTTAACATGTCTAAGAAATTTTAAGCTATTTAATTAAGTAATTAATCATTTAGAATTGCTTTTATTCGCCCGATGATTTTTTCAAATTTTCCAACTTCACTTCTAAGCGCTGCCATTTTGGTTTTCGATAGCGTGCGTCGATTGTTTTATAATATTTTGCAGATACGCTCTCTCTTTAAGAACATGAGAAATTTCAAATTAATTTCTATGGTGATGTTTTGTTTAAAAATTTTGATTTTCCCTAAAGTATTTTTCACTTTTTTCAATTCCTGTTTGAGACGTTGCCGTTTCGTTTTTCGACAGCGTGTATCAATTGTTTTTTAGTATTTTAAAGATACATCCTTTCTGAACATGCCCAAGAAGTTTTAAGCTAATTTCACTCGAAATAACTGTTTTATAACTTCTTTTAATCGCCTAATGACTTTTCCAATTCCAGTTTCAAGCGTTGCCGTTTTGTTTTCCGTCAGCTTGCGCCGATTGTTTTGTAGTATTTTGAAGAGACGTTATTTCTCTAAGTACTTAAGAAAATTTTAATTAATTTCTACTGTGGTAATTTGTTGAAAAACAATATTAATCGCCTGAAGTATGTTTCATGCTTTTCTAGTTCCAGTTTCAAGCGCTGTAATTTTGTTTTTCCGTTAGCTTGCGTCGTTTGTTTAATAAAATTTTGAAGATACATCCTTTCTCTAAGTATATAAGAAATTTAATGTAAATTCCTATAGTGATATTTTGTTTTAGAATTTTATTTTTCACTTTTTCCAATTCCAGTTGTAAGCGCTGCCATTTTGTTTTTTTGTCAGCTTGCGTCGATTGTTTTATAGTATTTTGAAGATACGTTCTTTCTCTAAGTACGTGAGAAACTTTAAGTTTATATCCTATGGTGGAATTTTGTTTTAGAAATTTTAATCGCCTGAAGTAATTTCAGTTTTTTTTATTCAAATTTGAGACGTTGCCGTTTTGTTTCTTGTTGGCGTGTATCGATTGTTTTGCAGTATTATGAAACTACGTTCTTTCTGAAAATGCCTAAAAAGTTTTAAGGCAATAATTATTAGAAATTTCTTAATTCATTCTTTTCAATTTCAATTTTAAGCGTTGCCGTTTGGTATTCTGTTAGCGTGCGTCGATTGTTTTGTAGAATTTTGAAGATACATTTTTTCTTTAAGTACATGAAAAACTTCAAGTTGATTCCTATAGTGATGTTTTGTTTTAAAGCCTGTTTTTATTCACCTGAAGTATTTTTCACTTTTTTGAAATCCAGTTTCAAGCGCTGTAATTTTGTTTTTCCGTCAGCGTGCGTCGATTGTTTTGTAGTATTTTATACATTTGTTCTTAATAAATATGATCAACAAGTTTCAAAATGTTTTCAATGGTAATATTGTCTCTACAATTACTTTTAATCCCCTAATGATTTTTCCAATTTTTCCAATTCCACTTTTAAGCGTTGCCGTTTTGTTTTCTGTCAATGTGCGTCGATTATTTTGTAGTATTTTGAAGAAGCGTTCTTTCTCTAACTACATAAGAAAATTTCAATAAATTTCTACGATAATTTTATGTTGAAAAAAAATTAATCGCCTGAAGTATTGTTCATGCTTTTCTAGTTCCAGTTTCAAGCGCTGTAATTTTGTTTTTCAGTCAGCATGCGTCGATTGTTTTGTAGTATTTTAGAGATATGTTCTTACTAAACATGTCCAATAAGTTTCAAAATATTTTCACTGGTAATATTGTCTCTACAATTACTTTTAACGCCTAATGATTTTTCCAATTTTTCTAATTCCACTTTTAAGCGTTGCCGTTTTGTTTTCTGTCAATGTGCGGCGATTATTTTGTAGTATTTTGAAGAGGCGTTCTTTCTCTAACTACATAAGAAAATTTTAATTAATTTCTACGGTTCTATTTTGTTGAAAAAAAAAAATAATCGCCTGAAGTATTTTTCATGCTTTTCTAGTTCCAGTTTCAAGCGCTGTAATTTTGTTTTTCGTCAGCATGCGTCAATTGTTTTGCAGTATTTTAGAGATATGTTCTTAGTAAACATGCCCAACAAGTTTCAAAATGCTTTCAATGGTAATATTGTTTCTACAATTTCTTTTAATCGCCTAATGTTTTTTCCAATTTTTCCTTTTCCACTTTGAAGCGTTCCCGTTTTATTTTCTGTCAGCGTGCGTCGTTTGTTTCGTAGTATTTTGAAGGGACGTTCTTTCTCTAAGTACTTAAGAAAATTTTCATTTATTTCTATAGAGCTATTTTGTTAAAAATTAATCGCCCGAAGTGTTTTTTCATTTTTATGCTAGTTCCAATTTTAGGCGCTGTCATTTTGTTTTACGTCGGATTGTGTCAATTGTTTTATATGATTTTAAAGATATGTTCCTTCCGAGCAAGTCCAAGAAGTTATAAGGAAATTCCATTCAAGATAACTTCTATAGAATTACTTTTAATCATTCGATGATTTTTCAATTTTTCCAATTTCAGTTTTAAGCGTTGTTGTTTTGTTTCTTCTGTCAGCGTGCGTCGATTGTTTTATAGTATTTTGAAGATACGTTTTTTCTTTAACTATGTAAGAAATATCAAGTTAATTTCAACAGTGTAATTTTGTTTTAGAATTTTTATAATAGCCTGAATTATATTTCACCTTTTCCAATTCTAGTTTTAAATGTTGGCGTTTTGTTTTTCATCAGCGCGCGTCGATTGTTTTGTAATATTTTGAAGATATATTCTTTCTTAACATGCCTTAGAAGTTTTGAGGTAATTGCTTTAGTAATAATTTTATTAGAATTTCGTTTAATCGTCTGGAGACTTTTGCAATTTTTCCAATTTCAATTTTAAGCCTTGCGATTTTGTTTTCCGTCAGCGTGCGTCAAAATTTTGTAGTATTTTGAAAATACGTTCTTCTTCTAAGTATGCAAGAAATTTTAAATTAAATTTCATGCAGATATTTTGGGTCAGATTTTTTTTAATCGCCTGAAGCATTTTATTACTTTTATCAATTCCTATTTTAAGTGCTGCCGCTTCATTTCTTGCCAGCGTACGTCAATTGTCTTTTAGTATTTTCACAACAAGTTCTTTTTAAACATGTTTAGAGAGTTTTAAGGTAACTCCTCTATAGATATTTTTTTAGAATTTCTTTTAATCGTCTGAAGATTTTTTCCAATTTTAATTTTAGGCGTTGGCGTTTCATTTTCCGTCAGCGTGCGTCTTTTGTTATGCAGAATTTTGAAGATACGTCCTTTCTCTAAGTACGTAAAAATTCAAGGTAATTTCTACGGTGTAATTTTGTTTTTGAATTTTTTAATCGCTTGAAGTATATTTCATATTTTCCAATTTCAGTTTCAAGTTCTGTCGTTTCGTTTTTTGTCAGCGTGAGTCAATTGTTTTCTAATATTTTGAAGATACATTATTTCTTAATATGTCTTAGAAGTTTTGAGGTAATTGCTTTGGTAATTATTTTCTTAGAATTTCTTTTAATCGCCTGATGATATTTTTATTTTATTCAATTTCATTTCGAAGCATTGCTGTTTTGTTTTCTGCCAGCGTGCGTCAATTGTTTTATAGTATTTAAAAGATACGCTCTTCTTCTAAGTATGTACGAAATTTTAAGATAAATTTTATGCAAATATTTTGTGACAGATTTTTTTTAATCGCCTGAAGCATTTGTCAATTGTACCAATTCCAGGTTTAAATGCTGCCGTTTTGTTTTTCATCAGCGTGCTTCGATTGTTTTGTAATATTTTGAAGATACATTCTTTCTTAACATGCCTATGAAGTTTTAAGGTAATTACTTTGGTAATAATTGTTTTAGAATTTTTTTTTAATCGCCCGAGATTTTTTCAATTCTTCGAATTTCAATTTTAAGCCTTGCTCTTATGTTTTCCGTCAGCATGCTTCAATTGTTTTGTGCTATTTTAAAGATACGTACTTAGTAACCATGCCATCAAATTTTATGGAAATTCATCTGCTAACAGTTTTTACAATTTGTTTTAATCCCTGATGATTTTTTCAATTTTTCCAATTACAATTTTAAGTGCTGCCGATTTGTTTTCCTTCAGCGTTTGTCGTTTGTTTTATAGTATTTTGAAGATACGTTCTTTCTATAGGTAGATATAAACAATTTCAAGTTAATTTCTGCAGTGATATTCTGTTTCACAACTTTTAATCGCCTGAAGCATTTTTCAAGTTTCTGAATTCCAGTTTGAGACGATGTGGTTTTGTTTTCCGTTAGCGTATGTCACTTGTTTTGTAGTATTATTAAGCTACGTTCTTTCTAAACATTAGGACAGTGACATTTTTTTAAATATTTTTATTAATCGTCTGACGATTCTTTAAATTTTTCCAATTTCAGTTTCAAGCCTTTCCGTTTTGTTTTCCATCAGCGATGGTCGATTGTTTTATAGAATTTTGATGATATATTATTTCTCTAAGTACGTGTAAAACTTCAAGTTAATTCCTACGATGTAATTTTGTTTTAGAATTTGTTTTCAATCACCCGAATTATTTTTCACTTTTTCCAAAACCAATTTCAAGCGTTGTGACTGTGCTTTTGGTTAGCGTCGATTGTTTCGTAGTATTTTAAAGATAAGTTTTCTTCTGAACATGTCTAAGAAGTTTTAAGGTAATTCTTCTAGTTATATTTGGTTTAAAAGTTCTTTTAATCATTTTTTCACTTTTTCCAAATCCAGTTTCAAGCGCCGTCATTTTGTTTATGGTCAGCTTGCGTCAATTGTTTTATAGTATAGTAAAGATACGTTTTCTTCTAAATATGTCTAAGAAGTTTTAAGGCAAGTCTTCTAGCGATAATATTTTTTTTAATGTTATTTTAATAGCCTAATTATTTTTTTAATTTTTGCAATTACAGTTTCAAGCGTTGCCATTTTGTTCTCTGTCAGCGTTCGTCGATTGTTTTGTTGTATTTTGAAGAAACGTTCATTCTCTAATTACGTGAGAGACTTTGATTTAATTCCTACTACGATATTTTGTTTTAAATATGTTTTTAATCACTTGAAGTATTTTTAACTTTTTCCAAATTCAGTTTCAAGCGCTGTCATTTTGTTTATGGTCAGCTTGCGTCAATTGTTTTGTAGTATAATAAAGATACGTTTTCTTCTGAATATGTCTAAGAAGTTTTAAGGCAATTCCTCTAGCGGTATATTTTTTAATGTTATTTTAATCGCCTAATATTTTTTTTAATTTTTCCAATTCCAGTTTCAAGCGTTGCCATTTTGTTTTCTGTCAGCGTGTGTCGATTGTTTTGTAGTATTTTGAAGAGACGTTCATTCTCTAATTACGTGAGAGACTTCGAGTTAATTCCTAATATGATATTTTGTTTTCAAATGTGTTTTAAATCACTTGAAGTATTTTTCACTTTTTCCAAATCCAGTTTCAAGCGCTGTCATTTTGTTTATAGTCAGTTTGCGTCAATTGTTTTATAGTGTAGTAAAGATACGTTTTCTTCTGAATATGTGTAAGAAGTTTTAAGGCAAGTCTTCTAGCGATAATATTTTTTTAATGTTCTTTTAATCACTTGTTTAGTCTAATGATTTTTTCAATTTTTCCAATTCCAGTTTTAAGTGTTTTATTTTCCAAAAACGTGCGTCGTTTGTTTTATAATATTTTGAAGAAATGTTCTTTCTCTGAGTATATAAAAAATTTCAAGTTTATTTCGGCGGTGATATTTTATTTTAGAATTTTTAAACGCTTGAAGTATTTTTCACTTTTTCCAATTACAGTTTGAGACGTTGCCGTTTTGTTTTCCGTTAGCGTGTATCGATTGTTTTGTAGTATTTTGAAGCTCTTTTCTGAACATGCCCAAGAAGTTCTAGGGTAATTGCTTTTATAGTATTTCTTTTTTGGAATTACTTTAGGACTTTTTCAATTTTTTCAATTCGAGTTTTAAGAGTTGCCATTTTGTTTTCCGTCAATGTGAGTCGATTGTTTTGTAGAATTTTGAAGATATATTCTTTCTCTATTTACGTGAGAAACTTTAAGTTAATTCCTACGATGATATTTTGAATTAAAATTTGTTTTTAATCATCTCAAGTATTTTTCACTTTTTCTAAATCCAGTTTTAAGCGCTGTCATTTTGTTTATGGTCAGCGTGCGTCGATTGTTTTGTAGAATTTTCAAGGTACGTTATTTACATAAAAAAATTTAAAGTTAATTCCTATGGTGATATTTTGATTTAGAATTTTTAATCGTTTGATGTATTTTTCACTCTTTCCAATTCCAGTTTGTGACATTGCCGTTTTATTTCCTGTTAGCGTGTGTCGATTGTTTTGTAGTATTTTAAAGCTACATTCTTTCTGATTATGCCTAAAAGTGTTTTAAGATAATTGCCTTGGTAATATATATTTTTTTGAATGTCTTAATATGGCCTGATTATTTTTTCAACTTTTCCTTTTTCAGTTTCAAGCGTTGCCGTTTTGTTTTCCGTCAGCGTGAGTCGATTGTTTTGTAGAATTTTAAAGATACGTTCCCTTTCTAAGTACTAAGTGAATTCCTAAAATACCTGAAGTATTTTGCACTTTTTCCAAATCAGGTTTCAAGTGTTGTCACTTTGTAATTCGTCAGCGTACGCCGATTGTTTTGTAGTATTTTAAAGATACGTTCTTTACGAATACGCCCAAAAATTCTAAGGTAATACCTTTTAAGATAACATTTATAGAATTTCTTTTAATTGCCTGATGATTTTTCTTCATTTTAACAAGTTCAGTTTTAAGCGTTGCGGTTTGTTTCCTGTAAGCGTTCGTTGATTGTTTTGTAGTATTTTGAAGATACATTCTTTCTCTAAATAATTAAGAAATTTCAAGTTAATTTGCATCCTAATACTTTATTCTAGATTTAATTTTAATTACCTCAATTATTTTTCACATTTGCCAATTCCATTTTTAGGAGCTGCTGTTTTGTTTTTCATCAGCGTGCGTCAATTGTTTTGTAGTATTTTGAAGATACAGTCTTACCCAAGAAGTTTTAAGGTAATTACACTCGAGATAACTTCTTTAAGCTGCCTCGTCACTTTTTTAATTTTTTCAATTTTAATTTTAAGCGTTGCTGTTTTGTCTTCCGTCAGCGGGCTTCGATTGTTTTGTAGTATCCTAAATACATGTTCTTCCTCTAAGTTTATAAATAATTTTAATTCCTACGGTGCTTATGGTATTTTTCAAGTTGTTTTTAACCACCTGAAATATTTTTCATGTTTTCCTCAATCCAGTTTTAAACGCTGTCACTTTGTTTTCCGTCAGCTTGCATCGATTGTTTTGTAGTATTTTAAAGATACGTTATTTCTAAACATGCCCAAGAAGTTTTGATGTAAATCTTCTGGAGATTACTTTTTTAGAATTATTTTAATCGACTGATGATTTGTTCAAATTTTCCAATTCCTGTTTTGAGCGTTGTTAAAAATTGAAAATTACCTAATATGAAGAAATTTCATCTAACCCACATTATAATAAACAATTTCACAAGTGTCTAGATAGGATCGAGGATTTTCCGCGAAGGCACAATAGAGCAACAGTCGCCCCTTTTATCCTCGCTGCATTGTTAAATTGATACGTATAAATATATAAAAGGACAGACAAGGCGAACACACACGTAAGTAATTATAGGGAACTGCGAGCATTTCACCTGTTGACCCGCCCCCATCACATTGTGTACAGATCGCTCTGCTGTAATTGAAAGCGCCCACGCAGGATCACCTCGTGTGTACCCTGCGCGGTACCCTCTTGGCACTTGCGAATGAAAAAAATGTTGAACGAAACGTGAAAAATGATTAACAGCCAATATGCAAATCTTAATCATCCCCTGAAGACCAAACATTTCTTTATTATTAGATTTGCATATAGCTGTTCATGATAGGTTTCTATTAACAATAACGCACGCACATTAATTCAAACGTTTATATTGCTTATGTTAATCTTTAATTAAATTACTTTGCATAATTTCTTTCTTATTTTCATCATGCCTTATATAATTTTCTTATAATCTTGATTTATCTCTAAATAGTACACATTCAATATAGTGGAAGCATGGATTACCACGTTGAAACCATTATATTAATTGTGATGATGATTTGATAATTACGATAATTGAATCATTTGTAAGAATTTTGTAAAAAAGTTTGATTTGGTGATGAATGATGAGTTTGGTTGTTTTTAATAGTAGATCATTGAAGGTAGTAGAAGATTTGTAAGTAGCGTTAAGCCTTGATCCAAATGATTTCGAAAATATCTATCACCTTAATCTACCATAAACTCAATAGGCTGGAGCGAGGAATGAGAATACCTAGTGCCAACTTGTTACGAAGAAGTAATTCGTATCTGTAGAATTAACTTTACCAATTTAAAAATAACAGATTACTAAAAGCATTTCGTTGCTTTCGCTGAGCTTAACACCGTAATGGAATCGTCTGGATATGAAGTAAAAAAAGAGGACGTAATTTTTAAGTGATTGCAGATAGTGCAAACATGTTAAAACCGAGTTGAGCCGTTTTTCGTAACCGTCCCCGAGTAAAGTAACTTATCGGGATAGTTGAGACACCGTAATTAAAATGCCGGGATAATAAATAACAATCATCCTTTATCAAAAGCATGGGTACAATATTACGATGTCCGGCTACCGTAGATCGGGACGATGAGCATCCCAGTAATTATCCGACCATTATACGAGATGGACGGTAAATTATATTACAGGCCCACGCATGTAACTCGTACGGCTGGAGGGCCGGCAGGGCGCACGGGGCGGGAGGGGGAATAGATTACTTCTTGGTGCTCTCGGTACGGAGGGAATTCAAGAAAGGTGTACTCGTCCTGCCGTGCACGGGAGCACCCGGTGACGCCCCGACACGGGCCCCGGGGCCACCCTGACGTCTTTCGCATTCCTAAACGTTGTACCGACAAAAAAATTAATTATTACTAAGTAAAAAAAAAAATTTAATTAGTGTTTCTTACGCCACTCAAAATTTACTTTAAAAATAATGGTTTCACAACAACCAATAAAATGTATATTCCAGAATTATAACAATTGTTTTATCAAACATAAAATTCATAGTGACTCGAGAGCCTTAATGCTAAATCTATTTGGTCACTAAGGTCACTGCACTCGCGAAAATTAGGAAATATAATAAGAGCGTTTATGCACTGGTTTTTAGGGGAATCACTATATAGTTTTTGGGCAAACACGGAAATGTCGTCCAATTTAAGTCTTTCCAGCTGAACAGAGATGAGGATGGGGCTTCCAAAAGTTTCCTCGATTTTCGGTGCTATGTAATTTCGAAAGGTCAGGTCACATTTGTCGGGTTGGATTAGGAAAATCCCTTGAAGGTTCCGTGATTCCTCTCAGTCAGGACAGGTGATCTTAATTCTTTCAGTTCAAAGTCTAATATATTTTCATTCTTCAAATAAATCTTGAGGCCTTATTATATCTGGATTTAGAACCTTTAATTTACAGAAGGTTAATGAATTCAAAATTCTTTGAAAGACATTTCTGATTTTGCCGAAAAGTAACGCGAGTTGATTGTACAGGTCTTTCACAAACAGAACGTGCTGATGGTCAATGGTTTCTTTAGAAATTGAATGTAATTGCAATCGTAACACATTCTGGTTGTGAGCAACATTTTGGAGTGTTTTATTGAAATTTTGAATAATTTTGTTTTGATTATTTGCCAAATGAATTTAACCAAAAAAACTGAGGAGATATTCAAGATTTTTTAAAAACTGAGGTTTGGAAAATTTCAATGAATTTTATGCTTTATTTAAATGTGACCAAAGCAAAAAATTTAAGAAACTAATATTTTTTTTCGGCTTTATATAAATGTGAATACTGAACCAAAATAGAAAAAATAAATAATCGTTTGGAGATTGTTTTAACATACTATCTTTTTTGTTAAAAACTAAAACTTGAACTAAAGTAAAAACTTAAGATAATTATAAAAATAATTAAATTAAAGTATACAATATTCAACTGATTTTCCAGAACCTGAACGAAAGCTGAAACACTTTAGAAAATGTTTTACCTAACCACTTAGGAGATATTTTTGAAGACTGAAGTTTCAACATATTTTGCCTATTTTAAGAGAATAAGAGCAGAAAAACTAAAGAGACATTTCAGAAAATTAAGAATTCAATAAATTTTCTGCTTTATTTAAATGTAAATACTAAAACAAAATAAAAAAATTAAAGAAACATTTCGGAAAACTGGAGTTTGTAAAACTTTCTTTTTTGTTAAAGAGTAAAACTTTAGAGCGGTTACAGAAAATTAAAAGTATAAAATATTCAACTTATTTTTCTGAACCTGAACCAAAGCTAAAAAAGACATTTAAGAAAGTGTTCTACCTAACTAACTAAGAGATATTTTGCAAGACTAAGGGCGTAAAATATTTTGTCTATCTGAAGAAAACAAGAGCAGAAAAACTAGAGACATTTCAGAAAATTAAGGATTCAATAAATTTTCTGCTTTATTTAAATGTGAATACTGAACAAAAGCCAACCCAACTTTGAGTTTTAAGCGTCGCCATGTTGTTTCCAATTAATCTACAGTAAATATGTTACTGTATTTTAAAAATTTATCATCTATAAGTAGATTTTAAAAATTTCAAGCAAATTCTACAGTTGATTAATTTTTTTACAATTTTTTGAAATTTTTTGAACGTAATTTTCAATCACCCAACTTTGAGTTTTAAGCGTCGCCATTTTGTTTCCAATTAATCTACAGTAATTATCTTACAGTATTTTAAGAATATATCATCTATAAGTAGATTTTAAAAATTTCAAGCAAATTCTACTGTTGATTAATTTTTTTACAATTATTTGAAATTTTCTGAACGTAATTTTCAATCACCCAACTCTGAGTTTTAGGCGTCGTCATTTTGTTTCCAATTAATCTACAGCAATTATTTTATAGTATTCTCAAAATAGGTTATTTCTAAATATATTTTGAAAATTTAAAGCAATTTCTAATGTGGGTTAAAATTTTACAATTTTTTTTAAATCTCTACACCTGATTTTCAATAACTCCAATAAAAAAAAAAACATTTCAGAAAACTGTAGTTCGAATGATTACATACTTTCTTTTTGTTAGAGAGTAAACCTTGAACTAAAGTAAAGAGTTTAAAGAGTTTAGAAAAAATTAAATTATAAAATATTCAACTGATTTTCCTGAACCTGAACCAAAGCTAAAAAAAGACACTAGAGAAAATACTATACCTAACTACCTAAAAGATATTTTGGAAAACTAGTTATAACATATTTTATCAATTAAGAGAAAAAAAGCAGAAAAACTAAAGAGACATTTCAGAAAGTTAAAGTTTCTGCTTTATTTAAATGTGAATAATGTGAATACTGAATCAAAACAAAACAAATTTAAAAAAAACATTTCGAAAAACTGTAGTTCGGATTATTTTAACATACTTTCTTTTTTGTTAAAAAGTAAAACTTGAATTAAAGTAAAAACTTAGAATACTAAAGTTTTAACATATTTTGTCTATCTTAAAAGAACAAGGGCAGAAAAACTGTAGAGACATTTAAGAAATTTAAAGTTTGAAACATTGTAACACAATTCCTGCTCGATCTAAAAATATCATCTAAACTAAAACGAAAAAAGTTAAAGATTCATTTCAGAAAACTAGAATTTTTATAATTTAAACATTCAATAAAGATTTTTCCAGCATTTCCGGCTCAAATTATCAAACTTTTATTAAAAAATTTAAGTTTTTTCCACTATTTCTTGTTTCTGGAAGATTCGAATAAAATAAATCCAGAAATAGAGAATTTTAAAGCAACTTGGAAAATGTAAAAAGTTTCATTTAAAATTTATAAAAAAAAACTATGTTAAAATGAATAATAAAATGTATTAAATATATAAATCCTTTAGTTTGTTATAAAAAATTAACTAATATTTTCGTATTTTTAAATTTAAAAAAACTAAAAAAATTGGAAAAAATCGCTATTTGGAAGAGAAACTGCTGTGAAATTTCGATTTAATAAAGCAAATAATGTGGAAAATTATTGAAAATACAAAAATTATTGAACAGAAATTTTTAGAAAACTTCCATATGAAAAGTTGAAGATGCTGGAACAATATAGCAAGCTTAAAAATAGTTTTATAAATTTAGTATAGGATAGAGAGTAAAGTTCTAAAAAGTTTTACTTAAAATTGTAGAAAACTACGAAAATTTCGTGATGAATGTTTAGCTATTTATTGATTTATTTCATTGGAATCTTCCAAAAACTTTTTTTAGCAAATTTTTAACAACCTTTTCTCTATTTTTATAGATTTTCTTCTAAAACAACTTTTATGCTCATTTTTTAAATTATATCCTTTCTAAACGTACTTAAAGATTTTCAAGATAATTCCATCTCGAATTATTTTAATATATCGAAATGCAAACTTCACAAACTTCAATTAAAATTTGAATCGATGTTATTTTGTTTCGTTTCTTTTTGTTTTTACAATATTTCAAAGATTGAAATGCAATTTTAAGTAATTAATTAATTTATTTATTTATTTATTAATCTTTGGTCTCCTTTCTTAAAAATTACAAATCATTAAAATAAAAAACAAAAACATATCAAATTTAACAAAAACATCTCAAATAAAGAAACAAAGCATAATTCATGTATGCTACAAATTTCAAGAAAATAATAAGAAATAAAAGATAAAATAAAAAAAATATACTTAAAAGTAATTAAAAGTTCTAGAACACTAGAAATTAAAATTATTAGAAAGTTCTATAACCATTGCAAAAAAAAACTAGTATCAACCATCAAAGAAAATATTTGCACATTGAAGAAAAATCAAAAAATAAAACTGCAGAAAAGTTTTAGACAAAAATGTTTGTTAATTCTAGAATTCCCGACAAAATTTCCATTAATGTAGATTAAAACTTACTAGAAAATCTTAGAACATTCAAAAAATCCGATAAGAAATAGCAAGTAAAGTAAGAAACTCTAGAAAATCTAAGAGTCTAAACGATTTCTGAAAAAACAACCTTGAAATCTTCAAATAATCTGGACTTATTTGAAGATGGTATTACATCTGATAATAAGACAAATTGTATGTTTCTTCTTTTCTTCACTTCATTGCTTGATATGCTTTCTTCTATTGGAAGTTCAGCCGATTGATTATATTTCTTTAAATTTTCTTTATCTATATTTAAATCTTCTTTATCTTCCTTTAAATTTACTGTATCTTCCTTTAAATCTTCTGTATCTACCTCCAGGACATGTTTTATAGTCTCTGCCTCTTTGACAGGATCAGACATCATTTGGGAATCTTTTATTTCTACACCTTCTTCTTTGATAGCGTCAGAATTTTGAAGATGTTTCTTAATATCTTCATCAGACGTTTGGAGTTCTTTATTAATATCTTTTTTCTCTTCACCATTAACTAGTTTCAAAGTATTTTCCTCTTGAATATTATGATGCTTCGATAAATCTTCTTTTTCTACATCCTCTACATTTTTTAAGGCATTTTCTTCTTTGATAGGACTAGATGATTCAGGACATTTTACTAAATAAGCTATTTCTACTTCTTCAACTTGTTTTAACTGAGCATCAGGTTGAAATACTTCCTTTTTTGAAATATCTTCTTTGATGTCTTAACTTCTTTCTCTTTTGTATCCGTATTTTCTTCACCTCCAACAGATTTTACCTTATCTTTTCCTTTAATAAGGTCATCTGTCTTTGACCTTCACAGATTTTGATGTATCTTCCCCTTGTGTTTGCAGACATTCCTTTTTATCTCCTTCATCCTATGTGTCTTCTTTTCCTATACCTCAAACAGATTTTGACGTATCTTCCCCTTTAATAAGATCTGATGTTTGAAAATCTTCATATTTATCTCCTTCATCCTTTATGTCTTCTCCTTCAACACCTTTAACAGATTTTGACGTATCTTCTCTTTTGATAACATCTTGTGGTTTAAAGACCTTCCTTTTTATCTTCTTCATCCTTTGTGTCTTCTCCTTTTACACCTTTAAAAGATTTTGACGTATATTTCTCTTTGATAACATCTTGTGTTTGAAGATCTTCGTTTTTATCTGCTTCATCCTTTGTGTCTTCTCTTTCTACACCTTTAACAGATTTTGCCGTATCTTTCTCTTTATCAAGATCTGTTGTTTGAAGACCTTCCTTTGTGTCTTCTTTGCCTACAACACCATCGTGTTTCAAACTATCCTTATCTTTAAGAAGATCACCCATTTCAAAATCCTCTTTATATCTTCCTTTTTATATCTTCAAGAGGTTTGATCGTATCTTCCTCTTTGATAACATCCGAGGATTCTGGATGATCTAAACACTCAACAGGTTTTAAAGTACCTTCTTCTTTGTTAGAATCAGATGATTGAAGAGCCCTGATTTTCAAAACCTTTAACATCTTTGGCTTCTTCTTTGTTGGAAACAGATGATTGAAGATCTTTACCTTCTTCTTTATTTAAACCAGTTTCATCATCAGATTTTTTGTTTCTTCGTTGTTTTTATCAAGACCTTTCGAACTCTTTGAGTCAGTTGTCGTTGTATCTTCTTCTTTCATTAAAGCAAGATCTTTAGGTGAAGAACCATTTGCTTCACTAGAGTCGATTTTAGCTTTTTTTTCTTCTTTAGTTGAAGATAAATGGATATTAGTATAGGCATTGGTTTTATTTTCTTCATAATCATCTTTAGCTGGTAACTTTTCATCAACTTCAGTTTTTATTATATTATTATCTTCTTTGTACCTTCTGGCGAGGTTTCGGTGATCTTTTAGCCTATGGACTTATTTTAGTTAAAAATTGTGAAACTTAAACTTTTAAAGAAAAACCTTTCAAAACCTAATGAAAATTTCTGAATGAAAAATTCTAGAAATTTATAAAATAAAATTTCTTCACAATTTCACAACCTACGAAAAAATTTCTTGGTATCTAGACATGAAATTCCTGGATATTTCTAGAAACTTTGAAGGGAAATATTAAAAGTTAAAGTAATAAATGCTTGATAAGAGAAATTCATGAATTCATTCTCAAAGAAAATTCTTACAATTTGGAGGGTAAATCCTGAAACAAAAATTGTAAACGTTCTTGGAGTCTAGAAATAAAATTGCAAAAAAATTCTAAAAATTTTGACATATATCTTTAAAATTTTACAAATCAATCGACGCACACTGACGGAATACAAAACGGCAACGCTTGAAACTCGAATTGGAAAAATTGAAAAAATGATCAGGCGATTAAAAGAACTTAAAAAAAATATCGCTAGAGGAATTGCCTTAAAACATCGTAGGCATGTTCAGTAGAAAACGTATCTTTAAAATAATACAAAAGAAATGACGCACGCTGATGAAAAACTTGAAAACTGGATTTGGAAAAAGTGAAAAATATTTCAGGTGATTGAAAACAAATTCTTAAAGAAAATTACATGGTAGAAATTAACTTGAAGTTTTACACATACTTAGAGGAACAATATATCTTCAAAATTCTACAAAACAATCTACAATCACTGACAGAAAATCAAATGAAAAGGCTAAAAAGTGAAATTGGAAAAATTGAAAGAATCTAAAATGTAAAAAAATCTAATAAAACATTATCATCAAGTAATAAATTTCAATCGATCGTTGTTTCTAGATGAAGCACAGCCATTATTTTATAGTATTATTAAAATACACTCTTTCTAAACGTATTTAAGGATTTTCAAACTAATTCCAACTCTGATAATTTTTTTACAATTTTCCAAACATCCAAATGCAATTTGCACCAACTTCAGTTCAAATTTCAATTGATGCTATTTTGATTCTAGACGAAGCCCAACAATTGTTTTATAGCATCACTAAAATTCACCCTTTCTAAATGTATTTAAGGATTTTCAAGCCAATTCTATAAACGGTGGTAATTTTTACAGAGATTTACAACAAAAATTTGATCTACGAATTTGCTCTATTACATCTGACCTTAAACATATTTTACTAGGTAAATAGGAGCATTTGGTAACGTTACATGTAAAAACGTACCACCAATAATTTTTGTTTCTACTGCTAGAAAACAATCCATCCTTTCAATTTTTGGAAAAGTTCTTCAACTCATCAAGAGGAATCCAAAAATGATACCATGGTGTTTTTACAATTCGCAAATATGTATAGATATTCTTATAATATCTTTTACATTTTGATTGAACGCAGGTTATAATAACAGACACCGTTGGCGATAAATCGATCTTTGTCGGCAAATTGTGGCTGATGGTCCGCGGCCACTCAATAAACATATCTCTTCTTACGTGTTGCGTTATTTCCATTCCTCGTTACATACACACACACCAACCGTACACGGCTACCTGTTTTGCCGTAATCAATTATTGCTGGCCAGTGGTCATTTGCATACGTAAAAAAAGAGCGCGAGAGTGGCCGCACTTGATCACAGCGGTACTCTCCTGCTGCTGCCTCTTCTTCTTCACCCGCCGTCCATGTGCGCAATGAAATCGTCCCGTTTCATGCAATGAATAAATCCAATTATTAACGTTTCCCGCCGCGGGCGTGATTTATCGCTTTATTATTCGCGACTCTGCCGCCCTAATGTGCCATTTTTATTAGCCATCGGTGTAAAAAATTTTTTTACAATTATTTAATTTATATCGTTTGTTTAATGTCTTCAAGTACTAAATGTAATCCTTCTAATACCTTACGAAGAAAAATAAACAATTAAATTATTGATGGCTAATTGAACTTCAGATGAGTTAGTGTTTTGTTGCAGTTTGGTAATTGTTTTGAAATTTAAATGTCGAGAAGAAATGTGGTCGTCTTTTAATGATAATAGTATTATTGGTTGTATTTGTATCCTTTACAGAAATTATTGATGCATATCAACAGACTAATTTGGTGATTACCAAAGTTGAGAAGAAAATCAGTCTTCGTCACAAAAAATCTAAAAACCGACGGTGCAGCAAAATCAACTACATACAGAAATGGAATCTTCTGGTATAATATCAATTTTACAAAGAATAAAAAATATTTTTGGATGACAGTCAAGGGAGGTCCGATGCTACTCGGGAAACAAACCGTTTTCATTGTAACAAACAAATGTATGATTCAAAAACGTGACAGGTCAATTATGAATCTATTGTTAACCTTAGAAACTTTATAGACAGGATGGTGGATAGTTTTAGTAAGTTCAAATTTATTTTTTCATTTCGGTTGTTCTGATAATATTTAATTTTAATTAACTCCTTCAGCAACTGATCTGTGAGAATTTAATTTACCTTTCGCTATGGAAAGGCAGTTCCCACGAGCAATAAAAGTTGTGCCGTCAGAATAAAGAACAAGAGTTGTAAATTGGTTGATTTAGTTACGCGAAGATCAAATTAATTTGACGAATAAAGCTCTAGTAACCTTTCGTCACAATTTTATTTGAATTAACGAATTCCATTTCGGACAATAAGTGAACATTTCAGTCTTCTATTTTCTGTCTTCTTCTTCTGTTTATTTATCTTCTGTCTTTTGCTTTTGTCTTTTGTCATCTGTGTTCTGTTGTCTGTCTTCCGTCTTCTGCCTTCTATCATCAATTATATATTAGCTGTCATTTTCATATATCATATCTCATCTAACATCTGGCATTTGTCATCTTTCATGAGTAGGTTAAACAATTAGAGAATTTAAGATCAAATCAAAGGCAGCAGAAGTTTATAACAACCTTTAGTAACTCTTGATAGTGAAATTTTATAGGTTTTTTTATTTATAGTTTTTTTGAGGGGTTTTGTATTGTATGGTATATATTCGAAGAATAATTGGAATTCTTCCAAAATGATTTTTACCGTTACTTTTAATTTCTATTTCAGCCATGAGGCGCTCGTCATCTGTCATTAGAAGATAAGAGTGAAATTTTATGAATGGTTTTTAATGAATAGTTATTTTTGGCGTTTTTACTTTATATATTTGTATTTTAATTCGCAGTGTTTGAGAATTACTTAAAGTATTTCTGTAATCTGCAATGAAATATGTCATCTGTCATTTATCATTTCTCATTTGTTATTTATCGTATCGTATTGTATTGTATTTAACCTCTTTCTAACATGCATACATAAATAAATATATAATTGTACACAATCAGTAAGAATAAAATATATACAAATAATTTTGACTGCATATAGAAGGGTGGAGTTCACTTTTACGAATGATCTTCCACTCGAACCCGCTGATCCTCTTCCTCATTTGTCATTTGTTATTTATCATTTGTCATTTACCATTTATCTTTTGTCATTTGTCATTTAGCATTTGTGCTTCATAATTTGTCATTTTTAATTTATTATTTAACATTTATCACTTGTCATTTGTTATTTATCTTTGACATTTGTAATTTGTTATTGGTCAATTGTCATTTGTCATTTGTCATTTGTCATTTTTCATTTATCATTTATTATTTGTCACGTTTCATTTGTCTATTGTCCTTTGTCATTTGTCTATTGACATTTGTCATTTAGAATTTGTGCTTTAATATTGTTAATTTGTTGTCTAGCAACTATAAATTTCATTAAAAAGTATCATTTAGCACTTGTGTTTTATCATTTATCATTTGTTATCTAGTAACTGTAAATTTCATTAAAAATTCATTTGTCATTTGTCATTTGCCAATTGTCATTTATCACTTTTCATTTGTCATTGGTTATTTGTCATCAGTCTAATATCGTTTGTCATTTGTCTGTTGACATTTGCTTTTTAACATTTGTGCATTAATATTGGTCATTTGTTATATAGCAACTGTAAATTCCATTAAAAAATTATTTTTCATTTATCATTTGTCCTTTGTGATTTATAATTTGTTATTTGTCATCGTTGACTTTTGTCATTTGTTATTTGTCATTTGTCATTTGTCATTTATCATTTGTCACTTGCCATTTGTCTATTGTTTATTAATATTTCCTTTCTGTCATTTAGTATTTGTGCTTTAACATTTATCAGTGGATTAGTATTATTTGAGATGCTGTTGCATTTGTTATTTATCTTTGGCATTTGTCATTTGTTATTTACCATTTGTCATTTGTCATTTGTCATTTGTCATTTGTCATTTGTCATTTGTCATTTGTCATTTGTCATTTGTCATTTGTCATTTGTCATTTGTAATTTGTCATTTGTCATTTGCCATTTATCATTTGTCACTTGCCATTTGTCTATTGTCCTTTGTCATTTGTCTATTGACATTTGTCATTTAGCATTAATATTTGTCATTTGTTAGCTACCAACTGTAAATCCATTAAAAATTATCATTTAGCATTTGTTTCATCATTTGTTGTATAGCAACTGTAAATAAAATTAAAAAGGCATTTGTAATTTATCATTTGTCATTTGTTATTTATCGTTGACTTTTGTAATTTGTTATATGTTATTTGTAATTTGTCATTGGCCAATTGTCTATTGTCTATTGGCATTTGTCTTTTGTCATTTAGAATTTATGTTTTATCATTTGTCATTTGTCCTTTGCCATTTGTCATTAATCACTTTTCATTTGTCATTGGTTATTTATCGTTGACTTTTGTCACTTTTTATTTGACATTTGTGATTTGTCTATTGGCATTTGTCATTAAGCATTTGTCCTTTAAAATAAGTTTTTTTTGTTATCTAACAACTATAAATTCCATTTATTATTTGTCATTTCTTATTTAGCAACTATAAATTCTGTTAAAAAGTTATTTGTTATTTATCATTTGTTACTCTTTTCATTTGTTATTTAACATTTGATATTTGTCTATTGTCTTTTGTCTATTGGCATGTGTCCTTTGTCATTTAGCATCTGTGCTTTAACATTTGGTTTTTGTTATCTAGCAACTATAAATGGTATCATTTAGCACTTAAGTTTTATCACTTGTCATTTGACAATTGTCTATTGGCATTTATCATTCGTCATTTAGCATTTGTGCTTTAACATTTGTCATTTGTTGTCTAGCAACTATAAATTTCATTAAAAAATATCATTTAGCACTTGCGTTTTATCATTTGTCATTTGTCATTTGTTACCTAGCAACTGTAAATTTCATTAAAAATTCATTTGTCATTTGTCATTTATCACTTTTCATTTGTCATTTGTAATTTGTCACTTGTCTATTATCTTTTGTTATGTGTCTGTTGTCATTTGTTATTTATCATTTGTTATTTGCCATTTGTCTTTTTTATTGGTCTTTTAGCATTTGTGCTTCATCATTTGTCATTTGATATTTTTAATTTATTATTTATTATTTATCACTTGTTATTTATCTTTGACATTTGTCATTTGTCAGTTGTCATTTGTCAGTTGTCATTTGTCATTTGTCATTTGTCATTTGTCATTTGTCATTTGTCATTTGTCATTTGTCATTTGTCATTTGTTATTTGTTCACTTGTCTATTGTCCTTTTTCATTTGTCTATTGATATTTGTCATTTAGCGTTTGTGCATTAATATTTGTCATTTATTAGCTACCTACTGTAAATCCATTAAAAATTATCATTTAGCATTTGTTTTATCATTTGTTATATAGCAACTGTAAATGCCATTAAAAAGGCATTTGTAATTTATCATTTGTTATTTATCGTTGACTTTTGTAATTTGTTATATGTTATTTGACATTTGATACTTGTCATTTGTCACTTGCCATTTGTCTATTGTCTATTGGCATTTGTCCTTTGCCATTTTACATTTGTGTTTTATCATTTGTCATTTGTCCTTTGCCATTTGTCATTAATCACTTTACATTTGACATTGGTTATTTATCGTTGACTTTTGTCATTTGAAATTTGTCATTTGTCTATTGGCATTTATCTTTTGTCATTAATCATTTGTCCTTTAAAATATGTTTTTTTTTGTTATCTAACAACTATAAATTCCATTTATCATTTGTCATTTGTTATTTGGCAACTTTAAATTCTGTTAAAAAGTTATTTGTCATTTGTTATTTATCACTTGTCATTTATCATGTGTTACTTATTGTTAACTTTTGTCATTTGTTATTTAACATTTGGCATTTGATATTTGTCTATTGTCTTTTGTCTATTGGCATGCTACTATAAATGGTATCATTTAGCACTTAAGTTTTATCACTTGTCATTTGACTTTGTCTACTGGCATCTATCATTTGTCATTTAGCATTTGTGCTTTAACATTTGTCATTTGTTGTCTAGCAACTATAAATTTCATTAAAAATTATCATTTAGCACTTGCGTTTTATCATTTGTCATTTGTCATTTGTTACCTAGCAACTGTAAATTTCATTAAAAATTCATTTGTCATTTAACACTTTTCATTTGTCATTTGTCATTTGTCATTTGTCACTTGTCTATTATCTTTTGTTATTTGTCTGTTGGCATTTGTTATTTAACTTTGAATTTTCTCTTTTGTCATTTGTTATTTATCATTTGTTATTTGCCATTTGTCTTTTTTCATTGGTCTTTTAGAATTTGTGCTTCATAATTTGTCATTTGTTATTTTTAATTTATTATTTATCATTTATCACTTGTTATTTGTTATTTATCTTTGACATTTGTCATTTGTCAGTTGTCATTTGTCATTTGTCATTTGACATTTGTAATTTGTTATTTGTCATTTGTCACGTTTCACTTGTCTATTGTCCTTTTTCATTTGTCTATTGACATTTGTCATTTAGCGTTTGTGCATTAATATTTGTCATTTGTTAGCTACCAACTGTAAATCCATTAAAACTTATCATTTAGCATTTGTTTCATCATTTGTTATATAGCAACTGTAAATATCATTAAAAGGCATTTGTAATTTATCATTTGTTATTTATCGTTGACTTTTGTAATTCGTTATATGTTATTTGTCATTTGATATTTGTCATTTGTCACTTGCCATTTGTCTATTGTCTATTGGCATTTGTCTTTTGTCATTTTGCATTTGTGTTTTATCATTTGACATTTGTCCTTTGTCATTTGTCATTAATCACTTTACATTTGACATTGGTTATTTATCGTTAACTTTTGTCATTTGAAATTTGTCATTTGTCTATTGGCATTTATCTTTTGTCATTAAGCATTTGTCCTTTAAAATATGTTTTTTTTTGGTTATCTAACAATTATAAATTCCATTTATCATTTGTCATTTGTTATCTAGTAACTTTAAATTCTGTTAAAAAATTATTTGTTTTTTATCACTTGTCATTTATCATTTGTTACTTATCATTAACTTTTGTCATTTGTTATTTATATGTTATATGTGCTTTAACATTTATTTTTTGAAATCTAGCAACTATAAATGGTATCATTTAGCACTTAAATTTTGTCATTTGTCATTTGTCTATTGGCATTTGTCTTTTGTCATTTAGTATTTGTGCTTTAACATTTGTCATTTGTTGTTCAGCAACTATAAATTTCATTAAAAAGTATCATTTAGCACTTGTGTTTTATCATTTGTCATTTGTCATTTGTTGCCTAGCAACTGTAAATTTCATTAAAAATTCATTTGTCATTTGCCATTTGTCATTTATCACTTTTCATTTGACATTTGTTATTTGTTATTTGTTATTTATCGTTGACTTTTGTAATTTGTTATGTTATTTGTCATTTGTCATTTGCCAATTGTCTATTGTCTATTGGCATTTGTCTTTTGTCACTTAGAATTTGTGTTTTATCATTTGTCATTTGTCCTTTGCCATTTGTCATTAATCACTTTTCATTTGTCATCGTTTATTTATCGTTGACTATTGTCATTTTTAATTTGCCATTTGTCATTTGTGATTTGTCTATTGGCATTTGTCTTTTGTCATTAAGCGTTTGTCCTTTAAAATATGTTTTTTTTTGTTATCTAACAACTATAAATTTCATTTGTTATTTCTTATCAAGCAATTTTAAATTCTGTTAAAATGTTATTTGTTATTTGTTATTTATCACTTGTCATTTATCATTTGTTACTTATCGTCAACTTTTGTAATTTGTTATTTAACATTTGACTTTTGATATTTGTCTAATGATTTTTGTCTATTGGCATGTGTCCTTTGTCATTTAGCATCTGTGCTTTAACATTTGTTTTTTGTTATCTAGCAACTATAAATGGTATCATTTAGCACTTAAGTTTTATCATTTGTCTTTTGTCATTTAGCATTTGTCATTTGTTGTCTAGCAACTATAAATTTCATTAAAAAATATCATTTAGCACTTGTGTTTTATCGTTTATCATTTGTTACCTAGCAACTGGAAATTCCATTAAAAATTTATTTGTCATTTGCCATTTGTCATTTATCACTTTTTATTTGTCATTTGTCATTTGTTACTTGTCATTTTTCTATTAACTTTTGTCATTTGTCTGTTGACATTTGTCTTTTAGCATTTGTGCATTAATATTTGTCATTTGTTATCTAGCAACTGTAAATCCTTTAAAAAATATTATTTAGCATTTGTGCTTTATCATTTGTCATTTGTTTAGCAACTGTAAATTCCATTAAAAATTCATTTTTCATATATCATTTGTCATTTGTGATTTAAAATTTGTCATTTGTCATTTATCGTTGACTTTTATCATTTGTTATTTTACAGTTTGGATGAATTTTTTTCTAAATGTTGATAACTATGTATTTTATATTTTTTATGACGTTTTTTTTCTTGTACAACCATCAAAAAAATATATAACAAATAAAAAATTCTAACCATCTAAAATTAAAATATTAGAAGCCCTCAAAGAAAATTGTCACAATTTTGAAAAATTCCAATAAAATTAAAAAAAGGATATATTTTCCACAATTCCTATTTTCGAAAGAGATGAAAATAACAAACAAGAAATAGATATTTTTGGAAAATCAGAACAGAAAAATTAAGGCAATTGCAGAAACTCTTGAAGTTTCTAAAAGAAAAAAATTTCAGAAAATTCTTTAAAAATATCTAAAAGATTATTTTTGAACGAAATTAAATGAAAAAATAAATTAAATTTGGAATTTTTCGAAATAATTCAAAAGATATTGTTTAGATATTTCTAGAATTATAATAAAATTTTCACAAATTTGAGAGAAACTCTGAATATATAGAAATAAAAAAAAATGGAACAGAAAATACAATATTTAGAAAATTTTCACTTATTCAATAAATAATAGATTTCTAAGAAAAATTGAAAAATAAATAAAAGAAAAAGTAACATGCAGAAAACTCTCAAAAGAAGAGTTAATAAACTATCTGTTAGAAAATCCGATGAAATAAAGCAAAGCACGCTGAAAAATTCTAGAAATCTAAAATAAAACTTACTGAAAAATTTCGCAAAATTAAGAGAAAACTTCGATGAAATGATGACAAATTCTCGCAAATTTGAAGAGAAAAGCTAAATTTTCTAGAAAAAAGTAAATATTACTTAAAAGACATTATTAGAAAATTCCAATAAAACCTTTTCTGTACTAGATAAAGGTGTGTTATAAAATTTTCTATAAGAAAAAATAGAATTTTTGAAAAAAAAAAAAAACGGAACAGAAGTTGTTAGGAATTCTCAGAATTATTTAAGAAAATTCTCACATATTTCGGGGTCAAAATCTAATCCCTTCTGGGGTTAGGACGATAAATTAAGGGTACATTCACAACTAACCTATCTTCAATATCCGGACAAAACAATTGCTATATTTCGCTTGAAAACAAAATGGCGAATCAACAAATTCGAACAAAGAATTAAAAATTGTATTCGACTGTTAAAAAAGTTGTAAAAAATTAATTCCTTCTGGCATTAGGATGAAAAATTAAGGTTAGATACACAACTAATCTATCTTTAAAATCCTAACAAAACAATTGCTATATTTCGCCTGAAAACAAAATGTTGAGTCGACAAAATTGAACAAGGAATTAAAAATTGCATTCGACGGTTACAAAAATTGTAAAAAATGAATCCCAGTTGGGATTAAGCTGAAAACTCAAGTGTACGTTCATAACTAACCTATCTTTGAAATTCCATCAAAACAATTGCTATATTTCCCCTGAAAACAAAATGTTGAGTCGACAAAATCGAACGAAGAATTAAATATTGCATTTGACGGTTAGGAAAATTGTAAAAAATTAATATCTTGTGGGATTAGGATGAAAAATTAAGGGCACATTAACAATTAACCTAATCTTTAAAATACCATCAAAACAATTGCTATGTTTTGCCCGAAAATAAAATGTCGAGTCAACCAAATCGAATGAAGAATTAAAAATTGCATTCAACGGTTAGAAAAGTTGTAAAAAATTAATCCCTTGTGGGATTAGGATAAAAAATTAAAGGCACATTTACAACTAACCAATCTTTAAAATAAAATTAAAACAATTGCTATATTTTGACTGTAAACAAATTGATAAGTCAACAAAATCGAATGTAGAATTAAAAATTGCATTCGATGGTTAGAAAAGTTGTACAAAAATTAATCTTTTCTGGGATTAGGATGAAAAATTAAGGGCACATTCACAACTAACCTATCTTTAAAATCCCATCAAAACAATTGCTATATTTCGTCTGAAAACAAAATCGAATGAAGAATTAAAAGATTGCATTCGACATACAGAAAAAAAAATGAATAAAATTAAACAATTGATAAAATGTTGAAATTTTTCCAAGAAAACCAAACTTTAAAAGTAAATAAAAACCAAAATAAACAAGTAAAATTTGTTGAAGAAACAATTATACTTTCTAAAAGAAGAAGTAAATGAATTAGAATTTAGTTAGAGATAAAAAATGAATAGAAAAGCTTCTAAAAAAATAAGAATTTATGAACTTCTTTTTATTTCTCTATTTTCGATTGGAGTTTACGTCAAGTGTTTTGAAGATGAACAAAAAAAATAACACAGAGTTTATTCTTCTCTTGATTTGTTTTCTACTTTACAAAAAAAGTATTTAAAGGCAAAATTAGATTTTTTAAAAATTGATTAATAATTACTTAGATCTCGTCCTTTCAAAGTGTATAGGTTTTTGAAAATCCAACAATTGCAACGCGAGTTACGAGTTTTTGATAATTTAAAGTTTCAAGAGTTGAACGTCGGGATTTTTTCTGCAAGCAATTTACAGATCTACAAAAATTGGATATGAATACGCCAGAAATGGCAAAAATATTGCCTCAATGGCCACACTCGCCAGATCATCACTGCGAAATGTAATGCTTTGAGTGGAAGATCACAAGAGATCTTTAACGTCAAGATCTACGTTCCAAATATTAAAGTGATTTAGTGTTTATGTATTTTTAATAGATCCTGTAAAGTAAATAAATAATAATATTAATAAAACTGAATTAGATTAATTAGTGTAATTAATAGAAGTATTTTTATTATGAAAATTGTTTATGTATGTTAGTGATACTATTTTTTTTTTTTTTTGTAAACCGACCAAGTTCACATTTCAAGCAACCACCAACATCGATACAAAAGAAAAAGAAGAGCCGAACATTTATACTAAACCGACAGTAAGCAAGAACAATTGTTCTCGAGATGCTACTGTTCCGGACAGGATTTATGGCGGCCCATTGGTCTTTCCATGTGACCTGCTGGCGCTTGGACGTGAAGAGCCCCGCGGACCATTGTTCTGGGGCGTCGCGGCTCCGTGGTCCGCTGTACCCGCTGACCGACGACTTAGATCTATAGGCGAAACCGTGCACTTGGCATTGTTACCTCTTCTTATTTATTGATGGCCAATAGCTACCGTGCTTTGTGTTCAGCTTTACGGCGTGTAGAAATTTCTGAAACACACCAAACATATATTTTCAATATTTGTATACGTGTACCAGTGCAACATCGGCGATCTCAATTTATCGCCACGACCGCGATCGGACACGACCTAAAGGGTGTATTGGTATACCAAAGTAACCAACCTATCCCCCACCCTTCTAGCCCCACCGATGCACGCAGGCGACACCGCTTCGTGCGATCGCGCAATTTGTCCAACAATTAAGACACTTACGCACACGGAAACACGCAAATTCGCTATTGCGGCGGCGCAATTACAACGTTTCTCTGGGGCACGTTCAAACGGAACGCAAGAGGAAAGTAAAAGAAACGAGCCAAATTAAAACAATTCGCATTCCACGCACCAACGGATCCCTTCAAGGTACTGTTAAATGAAACGGAAATTAACTCCTTGGGCGCGTGTATTGACAAACTGTCTAATTATTACTTTACCTTAACAGTTATATATATTTTTTAAATTGATTATAATAATCATTAACAAAAGAACTATATGTGATCATCATAGTACTTGTTTTTTTTTTAAATATAATTAAATGCAAAAATATTGTACAGAATAAATCTACGATAACCAATTTGCTGGACTACAGACAGTTTCTTTCAAATGTCTTAGAGAATAACAGATTGCTGTAATAATATACAGCAAACTGTCTTTACTTAAACTAGAATTCTGCTTATAAATCTTCAACAGATTAAACACAATGTTGTTTTTAATATCGGAAAATAATAGGTGAAGTAAATATATATATATATATATATATATATATATATATATATATATATATAGACGTGTAAACCACCTTCTTCTACTCCCACAGTAGTAAGTAGGCAATAACGCAATCGTTTGTTGATTAGTAACCATGGCATTATGATACATGCACGTAATGAAGAAAAAACTAGCACGTAATATATTACGTAACCATTATTATTACGAAACTCAAATTAAGTAGCCTAGACAAATGAATTTGACATTTATCGTTGTTGAATACATATTACATTGACGTTATTTTGGTTTAATTATTATTAATTATTCATTGTTAAAATGAGTGAAAGTGACTCCACAGAAGAAATTGTTGGAATTCCACCAGAAATTAGGCAAATAGCAGAATATACCGCAGCGGATCTGCTCCCGGACAAATCCAAAGAGCGTTATGAAGTGGTTTACGGTAAATTCATGGATTGGCGTAAGAATAGTGTTCAGTCTTTTTCGTAAAATGTGTTATTAGCCTATTTTGGGGAAATACGTAAGAAATACAAACTTTAATCTCTTTGGGCCATATATTCGATGCTGCGAAGTGTTTTAATAGTAAACATAACCTCAATATTGCAAAGTATTCCAATTTATAATGAATGGGAGTAGAAAAAGTATAGTACACAACTCGAGTTGTAAGTCACTTACGTACTCGTGGAATTACTGCACTCGCCTAACGGCTCGTGCGCAACTTTTTCCACTCGTACGTAATATATGACTTACAACTCTCGTTATGTAATATACTATTATCAAGCCCAAAACAGTATATGTCCCGGATGATGCGAAGCCCACGGAAGTTTTACGAAGCCCGATTCGGGCTTCGTAAAAATAAGCGTGTATATAAGCTTTAATATGATAAGTATTGCCACCTGGCAAGACTTTTAGAAAATTTCGTAGGGCTTCAATTCACCCGTATTCTAGCCCAACTTATACACACATACTTCATCAGAATGACTGTAGGGGGCGCCCCAGTTATATATATATATATATAATATATATGTTCTGCGTATATTTCACGGTTGTTACGAGCCAAGTATGTTTCATGCGATATACGAGTCCCGCAAATGTTGCAACAATGTAATACAGGATTTATTCTCTTTTTCGTACAAACTGTGCTGGAATGAAATAATACAAGTCAAATTCGGTGAAAAAATATTTATTAAAAAAAAAATTATTACGAATTCTCATTTATATCGAAATAACCAAAAATTAAATTTAAATTATAAAAATTTTATTGACAAATAACAATAATTCAAGATTCTTATAAAAAAGGCATTTATTTGCTTCTAAAAGTATTGTATACAAGGGTTTTAACCTTTACCCAGTCTTTATTTGTCAACATTTTTCCATGTTGTTTGAGAAATTCGTCACATTCATGTTTTTTGGGAGTGATTTTATTTTTTAAGTGCAGTTGGAAATAGTCTAATACATTTTTTTTTTCCTTTGCCGACCACCTAATGCGCCCAGACATTTGTTTGCTACCAGACAGTTGCTTAGGTAATTCGTTTTCTTTTTCCTCTTCGGGCACTTTCTCTTCGCTCAACCCTTCTTCTGTCAGTTCTTTTTCTCCTTCTTCTAATCTTACTTCCAACCCTTCAGGACTTTCTTCTGTCCGCTCTTTTTCTCCTTCTTCGATTCCTACTTCCAACCCATTCGGTCTTTCTTCCGGGGCGTATGTTCTATTATTACCAACACTTTTATTTCGCAGAATTACATTTGAAACAAGTCTAGTAGGAATCGCATTTGTAGTTTGACTCAAAATTTTTTCTGGAAGTTTGTCATCGTCTCGGCCTTCATCTTCGCTGGCTTCTGAACTATAATAAATGTCTTTGTCAAGTTCAATTTCATTCAAACTTTTGCCATGAAATTCCTTTCCCTTTCTCGAGCAAAAGTAGCACTTTGGCAACTTTTGCTGTTTGGTAGATATCTTGAGGTAATCTGAAAACAAACATTAGAAATGTTCTGCCTAATTTGGTAAATTAATTTACTTATAAAATTCAGCATGGGTTTTCTTCGTGTGTCCCATAAATGTAGCTACTTGTTCCATTTCATCAGGCTGCATACTCATTAATTGCAGAGTTGTTGCTATATGCTTCCTGAATCTTGTGGATGTTAAGAGTGTTGGTTGTTTGGCTCCGCAATTTTTGGCCAAATTTCTAATAACGTTTACTCCAGCCATCCATTTATTTTCAGAACCAGGATTTGCAAACATATATGGATTGGATTTAGGAACAATATTGGTAGTATCTCTAATTTGGAGTAAACAAGTTATATATTTTTGAATGCGCCTGGGAAAAAGAATCGGAACAGGTTTGGAGCCATTTCCGCCTGTCACAACCATTTTGAATTTTTGGCTTATTATTTTTTCTACGGCAGTCAGAGATTGCATAAAGGCCTCTTGGTCGGTTCCACAAGTGTCTTTATTATAGGTTTCTATTTTTAGATACTGGACATCTCCCACTCGTTTTCTGTTGAACATGACAGTTTGTGCCAAAACGCATTGAGTCAAAACTCTAAAGTTTGTACAAATGTCAATGTTATCTGTCAGCTTTTCATATGCACTCTGGGAAAGGTCGTTAACATATGTTTGAAATGCGAGTATGTCGCTTGTTAATGGCAATTGAACTGGCTTTTCCCACTGCCTCTCTTTAAGCGTTTTTAAAGCTAAGCTCGATATTTCGTTGCACCAATGTCCTTCGATTAACTTCGTTAAATCCTTTATTTCGCGTTTCTTTTCAACAATGTTATCCCAGCTTATATTTGGAAGGGTCCTTTTTTCAATGACAATTTTGAAAGCAACATTACACGCAATTTTTAAATTCGTTTCCATGTGTAAAGCTAACGAAGGAGCTTTGAAACTCTTCTTATTTTCGTCATACCCAGATATAATTTTCACTGCTGAAATTATTGTCCGGAACATTTCCGGCTTAAGAGCATCGAATAATCCAAGGATATCATTATTCAATGATTTTAAGACCATTAACAATCTTGCCATTTCTCGAATCCGATTTGATACTACAGTGGCAATTTGCTGCCTTTTGTGTTTACTTAAAAGTGTTTCACCATATAGACAAATTAATGTATCGTTCTTAGCCACCGCACTTACATCGTCCGCTCGCATTATATCAAACACCTCTTTTTTTATGCTCAAATATTCCTGGTTCTTTGACAACATCGATGTCATAAAAGTTTGGGATTTTGTTAAACAATTTCTGCCAGGATTAACGACCTCGGCCGGTTTATTTTTGCATTCTTTAACATGCTTATATAACAATTTCTTAGTATAATGTCCCAAGCAATATTCGCAAACAAAGTACTTAGTTTTGGGATCCTTTGAAGTTCGAACTGGATTTAAAATATTTTTTTCAGTATTTAAGTAAAAATATCCCTGCTTTCGAAGTGCGGCAACTAGATTCAAACGTTCTTGCCTTTTTGGTTTCAAACTTTTTATTTTTTGCACATCTCTATTTTTGGGATGGTGTCTAAAGAGATGTCTCGTAAAATGCGTTATTACATCTTTGTAGCAAATTGGACATATTGTTGGTCTCTCTCTGGCAGCCGGTTTCTTGATATATGTTTGATCCTAAATAAAATAAATCAGTACTCTACCTATTGAACTATTTGAGTTTAAAATAAATATATATAAATGAAACCATTTCCTTAGTTTAAGTTGAAAAACAATTAGGTATGTAATTAATTTCCAAATCACCAAAGAACAAACTTACTACAGTCGCAGATTTCATATTGAAAGTTTCGTCTATGATTGATCCTTTAGAAATTTTCGTATTAGAAGTATCATTTTCGGAATCCAATTTTCCAGCTATTTTAAATTCAAGTATATTCTACAACAACAACAAAAAAAAAAGTATTATTGTTCTGTGCCTTCTTCAGAATTTAAACAATATCAAAGCAATTCATTGTTTTAGTACTGAAGAAGCCAAAACACGTATGCAAATATTTTATATTAATAATTATTACCAAATTTGATAAAGGGATATCTTCACCACTATTTTGGGATTTACTTATTTCTTTAGATGTTTCCAAAGAATTCTAAAAATAATTTGATTCAAATATGAGAAATTCTACCTATTCTTATTAAACTTTACCTTGCTGTATGTATTCAGAGGAAAAAAAAGTGAGATAACAGAGTGATTCGAATCGCTGTCCGGAACATAACTTGAATCTGAATCTTGAAACGGTTCCGTTTCGGAATCTGATGTTTCTTTGTAGGCACACATTCCTCCTTTTGACACATTCGAATCCTGAACAAGGTTAAATAAATTTATCAGATCAGTTATTTGTAAACTACATAATTTGTATGTTAGAACTTACCAAATTAAATAACGTGTTCGTTGTATCTGACTCTAAGCACATAGAATTGGACTGCATACTATCACATTTAGAAACATTTGATCTTTCGAAATGAAATAATGTGTTTGTTATATCTAACTCTGCGGACATAGAATTGGGCTGCACATTATCAGATTCAGAAGCAATTGATCCACTGTCGGTTTTACGATATGTTGAATCCATTTTTGTAATTTGTATTCCTTCATTCACATGAGCTTAAATACATTTTAAAGTAATAAATAATAATAATAGTAATTATTATTGTATAATAATTACTTATATTAAGCATTTTACACCGTAGTTTTACATAATTACAATATAAAAACTACAAGAACAAACTAACAGTTAAAACAACAACTTCTCGTACTAAAACACCCCCAGGTATTGAATTACATAGCTGTTAGTTGATGAACAATGAATAAAACGCTTACTATGTTTTTAACCACTATAATTTATTATAATATATATTATAATAAATTATAGTGGTTAAAAACATAGTAAGCGTTTTATTCATTGTTCATTATGAATTACCACATAGTAACGGTCGCAACCATCATTACTGTTAGTTGATGTTACATGTCTGACATTACATTCAGCACTATGTAACAATTTCTGGGCACTAAGACATTATGGCCTCTGCGGCATAATATAAAGATGTTTTTTAGTTGTGTACGGATCATTAAGAAAACAAGCCACCAAATTTACGATCGAGAGTGATTCGTATCAAGTTACCGTTTCATGTAATAGATTCGCACGGGGAATTATTTTGTGAGAAATGTGATATAAACAATAATATTTATTTATATTGGATTAAAAATACTAATTGTATTATATCTACCAGAATGTTTAAATTGTCACCTTAATAAATTAAAAATTATAGAAATTAAATATAATTAAAATTATATTTCTTACTTTTTCTTCCTTGTTTTAATTAACAATATTATTAAAAAAATGTAGTGCAAATAAATGAACTTAATATCTTTAGTTTGTATACATTAATTTAACGTTGAATTTTGGTTATGTTTCATAGAATATATTAAATATATGTGATAATAATTATAATAACAATAATAATATCTTTATTTTAAGGCTGCGTTAGGTCAGGTTGGGTTAGGTTAGGTTTATGTTAAATTAGATTAGAAAAGGTCAGCAAGATCAATTTATGGTTAGGTCAGGTCAGGTTAGGTTAGGTTTAGGTTAGGTTATGTTAGATTAGATCAGCATATGTGAATATTATTAAGAATATCTTTATCTTATGGTTAGGTCAGGTTAGGTTAGGTTTAGGTTACGTTAGATTAGATAATGTCAGAATATGTGAGTAATAACAATAATAATAATAATAAATATATTTAATATTTATTTATATTTTAAGGTTAATTAATATTTTTAGATGAACTCGCAACAGACTGACTTAATTAAAATGGATAAAAAATAATTTACATTTATATAATTCTCTCGAGAATTTGGACCGTAAGAAAGAATGTTTGAAATAGAAAAAAAATATTAGTCTCTCCCATGGTCTGAATATTCTTAACCGATTTTAAAAAAATTTAAATAAAATAATTATTTTTTAATATTGTATCATGAAATTTTATTTTCCATGTTAATCAATTGGTGGTTAAAATTTAACTCATTTTTCCGTTGCACACGTATGTCAGGAAGATTTGATTTTTCCGTTAACGCTTCCTCCTTAATAAAACATTTAAACGTATGTTAGGAAAAAATTATTTTCCGTTAACGCTTCCTCCTTAAAAATTATTTATTTGCACACGTATGCTGAAATGATTTCATTCATGTTCCTACGATGATGAGTTTCGTCATATCCTGCACGCGTGCACAATTAAGCAGTGTTTATAGACGCCGATAAAAGACGATCATTAATTTCGCGGCACCCCATTAACAACGATTTATTAATGTTAAAATAACTTCTTTATATTATGCCGAAGAGGACAGGGTGTCCATGTCGCCAATTTATATGGTGTCACCGTTTCTTAACCATGTCATGGAATTGATATGACTATCTTTGATGTTCGATTTTTAAGGCGGGTTCAAAAATGATATCATCACAGATGAAAAGCCCGCTCTTGGCATTTAAAAGTGTTAATTAAATATTGATGTAAATCAATATTTAATTTACACTAATAAATAATAGTTTGCAAATGTTAAACGTAGTAGTCCAGTAATTTTAAGATTCTGTCTGGAAAGTTTTGGGGAAGATTTGTTTCTCTTTCTTTCTTTAAATTTTGGAAAATATCGAATTTATTCAAGAATTTTGTGACATGCTGTACTTGAATGTATTAACCGAAAACACCGAAACCCCCGTTTTTTTACTTTTCCAATTAGTATATATAGGGGAAGTATTGTTTTCGTGAAATATCCGTTTTGAGGTCCTCTGAGTCCATTTCACTAATTTCTGGAAAAAAATTGTTTGTGTCGGTTTGTGTATGTGCGTCCGTCTCAAAAACGAATGATCATATTGAGATGAAACTTTAAACTTAATGTTTTATCGTTAAAAACTGTAACTAAAAAGCTTTTGGTGAACATTCATAAACCGAAAGTGGATGTTTACTTGAGGCGTTTTTTGTTTTTTCTCGATATTTTTTTTAATTTTAAAAATATTACAAAACTTTCCAAACAAAAGTTAAAGGTAATGAAAAACTTAATAAGTTTTATTTAAACACTTTTTTCATAAAATTCTTAACTTTGGAGAAAAAATGAAAATTATGATATTTTTTGCCTTTAATTAAAAATTCAAAATGATTAACGTTAAACACAGCAAGTTATTGTGCTATTAATTGCTAAAAAATGTACCAATTTGCTTGTCGAGCATTTTACGTTTAACATTTGTATAGGTTTATCGTGCGTTCCAACATGTTTATTCCATATTAAATAATATTCAATAAATATATTAAAAATATTGAATAAACCAAAGCGTTATTAAGTTATATTATGGTATTTACAATAATAATACTTACCAAGTTTATTTTGGGCGGCCAAATTTATCATAAACCGCGTGCGATCCATTTCCACTTGCACACACTAAAGTTCTAATATTCAACACGCGTAATAAAATAAAAAGCTAACCCCGATCGGCAACATTGCATGGACTCGTGTAATACGCAGAGCCATAGTCTTTTATGCAGATGGGTTTCGCATTATATGTAAGATATCATTGGTTTCCTAATACGTTAAAATATCTCCTTTTTGTATATGTTGTAACTCTTCCCCTCAACCCGGGCTTCCATACATCTGTAGTACGTAGCGGGCTTCCTAACATCCGCAATACACGTATATATATATATATATATATATATATATATATATATATATATATATATATATGTAGAGTAGGTTGGCGGCCTCTATCCCACCCATCAATCAGTAGGACCTAACCAGGCTTTCTTTTAGACCAACTTTGTCTATTTTTTTTCCTTCTATTCAAAGCATAATATTTATTCCTACTATTAATTACTTACATAAAATGCAAATCATGAAACCAGACCACCATTAGGAGCAGGACCAAAACGATGCCGAAAAAAAGCCAAAAACAATGACATTCTGAAACGGAATAATACGTTCTCTCCGCCGTTCGCATTAACATAACCACAATGACCGATGTTAATTTTAAATTCAATATGTTCCAGTTCGAGTCGATCGGACGCTTTTTTCCCAACTTTGACGTCTCGTGTCAGAGATAGCATTGTGTCTAGAGAAGGTGCGTACTCCACATTAGCTACCCACGCACCACTCAACAAAGTAATCGACACGGTGGCGTTTTTATTAACAGGCATTAGAATGATCGAATCATTGGAACGGCGTGTTTACTTTCAAATGAAATTCTTAGGATAACTATATGATTAGATAATATTACACAAATAATTCTTCTAGTTTTCTTTGACACCTTGTAATCTTTCTAGTACAGGAAGAAATTAAGTTGTTTCGAATGAAGAATCAGTAAGTTTCAATACAATCCAGTGGTAATAATCTTAAAAAAATAATTGGGTTTAGTTTATATTATCTTCACTAATTCCAAAAATTTTAGTAGGTTTATCATAAAGAGGAGGAGTGATCTAAAATCTGATCTAGTGATGATGATAGATTATTTGTTTATAAAACGAAATCCAAACATTTCCGGCGTTTAAGTCGACAGTTTACACAGCAATCAATTAGTTTTCCATTATTATTAGCCGCTCGTGAATCACCTTTTATTGGCTCTAATTACGCCGGGGATAATTAACCTTCTGGTTAATCGTCCGTTTCGACTCGAGGAAAAATCAGCATCCGCGATAATTTATTCACGATAATTGTCGATCGCTTATACACCGTTTAACATGCTGATTCGTATTTCGTGACCGAAGCGGCTTATTGAAATCGCACGTTATTACAATAATAGCGATAATTGCTTATTTGTCGGGGCGTACAATAACATTGCAATTAATTATTAATAATTGGAAAAGTAAGAAAAAAAAAATGTGTACAAATTCCATGATGATAATAAGAAAAGGCATTTGTTTATTAGTATAAATATTGCACGAGGTGCGATCAACAATTACTTTGATAGTGGCCACCCAGCCATCCTACATATACTTATTTATTTCAACCAAAACTCCACTTTTACTTATAATCTAATATAATTTTCAAAAATTCATAACTCTCCTTTCAAAAGTTGGATTTTCAAAACCAAAAAATTCTCTTAAAGAACGTCATTTTCAGAACTAGAAGCTATTTATTTTCAAAGTCTGTTTACGCGGTTACTATATATTTTTTTTGCTTATAATCCGAGCATTCACTTTGGAAATTCAAAATTTTCAAAAATTCATAACTCTCGTTTCAATAGTTGGATTTTCAAAAACTCAAAATGCTCTTAAAGTACGCCATCTTGAAAATTAAGAGCTGTTTAATTTCAAAATATGTTTACACGTTTACTATATTTTTTTGCTTATAGTCCGAGCGTTCAACTTTGGAAATTTAAAACTTTCAAAAATTCATAACTCTCGTTTTAATAGTTGAATTTTCAAAATCACAAGATGCTCTTAAAGTACGCCATTTTGGCAATTAAAAGCTTTTAATTTTCAAAATCTGTTTACACGTTTACTATATTTTTTTTGCTTATAATTTGAGCGTTCAACTTTTGAATATTTAAAATTTTCAAAAATTCATAACTCTCGTTTTAATAGTTGAATTTTCAAAACCGCAAGATGCTCTTAAAGTACGTAATTTTGACAATTAATAGCTATTCAGTTTTAAAATCTATTTACGCGTTTACTACATTTTATTGCTTATAATCTGAGCGTTCAACTTCAACGGAAATTTAAAATTTTCAAAAATTCATAACTTTCGTTTCAATAGTTGGATTTTCAAAAACTCAAGATGCTCTTGAAGTACGTCATTTTGGCAATTTAAATCTATTTATTTTTAAAATCTATTTACGCGTTTACTATATTTTTTTGCTTATAATCCGAGCCTTAAACTTTGGAAATTTAAAATTTTCAAAAATTCATATTTCTCGTTTCAATAGTTGGATTTTCAAAAACACAAGATGCTATTAAATTACGCCTTTTTGGCAATTAAAAGCAATTTATATTCAAAATTTGTTTATACGTTTACTATATTTTTTTGCTTATAATCCAAGCGTTCAACTTTGGAAATTAAAAATTTTAAAAATTCATAACTCTCGTTTTAATAGTTGAATTTTCAAAAACTCAAAATGCTCTTAAAGTACGCCATTTTGGCAATTAAAAGCTATTTATTTTTAAAATGTGTTTACGCGTTTATTATATTTTTTTGCTTTTAATCCGAGCGTTCAACTTTGGAATTTTAAAATTTTCAAAAATTCTTAACTCTTGTTTCAATAGTTGGATTTTCAAAAACTTAATATGTTCTTATAGTACGCCATTTTGGAAATTAAAAGCTATCTATTTTCAAAATCTGTCTACGCGTTTACTATATTTTTTTGCTTATAATCCGAGCCTTCAACTTTAGAAATTTAAAATTTTCAAAAATTCATAACTCTCGTTTTAATAGTTGAATTTGCAAAATCACAAGATGCTCTTAAAGTACGCCATTTTGGCAATTAAAAGCTTTTTATTTTTAAAATCTGTTTGCACGTTTACTATATTTTTTTGCTTATAATCTGAGCGTTCAAATTAGGAAATTTAAAATTTTCAAAAATTCATAACTCTCGTTTTGATCGTTGGATTTTCAAAAACTCAAAATGCTCTTAAAGTACGTCATTTTGACAATTAAAAACTGTTTATCTTCAAAATCTATTTACACGTTTACTATATTTTTTGTTTGTTTATAATCCGAGTGTTCACATTAAAAATTTAAAATTTTCAAAAAATCATATTTCTCGTTTTAATAGTTGGATTTTCAAAAACTTAATATGTTCTTATAGTACGCCATTTTGGAAATTAAATACTATTTACTTTCAAAATCTGTTTACGCGTTTGCTATATTTTTTTGCTTATAATCCGAGCGTTCAACTTTGGAAATTTAAAATTTTAAAAAAATTCATAACTCTCGTTTTAATAGTTGAATTTTCAAAAACTCAAAATGCTCTTAAAATACGCCATTTTGGTAATCAAAAGCTATTTATTTACAAAATTTGTTTACACGTTTACTATATTTTTTTGCCTATAATCCGAGCGTTCAACTTTGGAAATTTAAAATTTTCAAAAATTCATATTTCTCGTTTCAATAGTTGGATTTTCAAAATCACAAGATGCTCTTAAAGTACGCCATTTTGGCAATTAAAAGCTATTTATTTTTAAAATTTGTTTACGAGTTTTCTAAATTTTCTTTGCTTATATTCCGAGCGTTGAACTTTGGAAATTTAAAATTTTCAAAAATTCATAACTCTCGTTTCAATAGTTGGATTTTTAAAAACTCAAAATGCTCTTGAAATAAGCCATTTTGGCAACTAAAAGCTATTTATTTTTAAAATTTGTTTATACGTTTATTATATTTTTTTGCTTATAATCCGAGCGTTCAACTTTGGAAATTTAAAATTTTCAAAAATCCATAACTCTCGTTTAAATAGTTGGATTTTTTAAAACTCAAAATGCTCTTAAAGTACGCCGTTTTGGAAATTAAGAGCTGTTTAATTTCAAAATCTGTTTACAGGTTTACTATATTTTTTGCTTATAATTTGAGCGTTCAACTTTGGAAGTTTAAAAATTTTATATGTGCTAAAGTAGACAAAAGCAAGGAGTACGAGATGATAATATCAAGATGGTCCAAATATCTTTATATAAAAACCTTTGCAAAATAGGGATGGGTATTATTTGGTGGTAAGTAGGTCGTCCAAATGCTGAAGAAGCCAAAAATTTGAAGGTATTGGTAAGAATTTTCAACTAAAGTTAGTGAAAATTGCATTTCTATGTTTGAAGATTAGTAAAAATATAATTCTAGGTGGAATTGACTTGAAAATTACTGGGTACGTTTAGAAAGGGTGTATTTTAGTAATACTATATTTTAATAACATTGTAATTCATTTAGAAATAAAAATAGCGTCGATTGAAATTTCAACTGAAGTTTGTGAAAATTGCATTTTTATGTTTGGAAAGTTGTAAAAAAATAATTCGAGGTGGAATTGATTTGAACTTTACTAGGTACGTTTAGAAAAGATGTATTTTAGTAATACTAAATTATAATGGCGTTATGCTTTATTTAGAAATAAAAATAGCGTCGATTGAAATTTCAACTGAAGTAAGTGAAAATTGCATTTCTATGTTTGAAGAGTTGTAAAAATATAATTCGAGGTGGAATTGACTTAAAAATCACTAGGTACGTTAAGAAAGGGTGTATTTTAGTAATACTATAATATAAGTGCAGTAACTCATCTAGAAATACAAATGGCGTCGATTGAAATTTAAACTAATGTTAGTGAAAATTGCATTTCTATGTTTGGAAAGCTGTAAAAAAATTATACGAGTTGGAATTGACTTGAGAATCACTAGATATGTTTTAAAAGAGTGCATTCTAGTAATTCTATATCATAATGGTGTTGTACTTTATTTAGAAATAAAAATAGCGTCGATTGAAATTTAAACTGCGAAGTTAGCGAAAATTGCATCTCGATGTTTGGTAAGCTGTAAAAAAATAATCCGAGGAGGACCTGACTCGAAAATTACTAGGTACGTTTAGAAAGGGTATATTTTAGTAATACTATATTATAATCGCGCTGTACTTGATTTAGAAATAAAAATAGCGTCGTTTAAAATTTCAACTGAAGTTTGTGAAAATTGCATTTCTATGTTTGGAAAGTTGTAAAAATATAAGTCGAGGTGAAATTGACTTGAAAATCACTAGGTACGTTTAGAAAGAGTGTGTTTTAGTAATACTATTTTAAAATGGCATTGTACTTCATTTAGAAATAAAAATAGCGTCGATTGAAATTTCAATTGAAGTTAGTGAAAATTGCATTTATATATTTGGAAAGCTGTAAAAAAATATTCCAAGGTGGAATTGACTTGAAAATTACTAGGTACGTTAAGAAAGGGTGTATTTTATTAACACTATATTATAATAGCGTTGTTCTTTATTTAGAAATAAGAATAGCGTCGATTGAAATTTCAACTGAAGTTAGTGAAAATTGCATCTCTATGTTTGGAAAGTTGTAAAAAAATAATTCGAGGTGGAATTGACTTAAAAATCAATAGGTACGTTTAGAAAGGGTGTATTTTAGTAATAGTATACCATAATGGCGTTATACTTCATTTAGAAATAAAAATAGCGTCGATTGAAATTTCAACTGAAATAAGTAAAAATTGCATTTCTATGTTTGGAAAATTGTAAAAAAATAATCCGAGACGGAATTGCCTTAAAAATCACTAGGTACGTTGAGAAAGGGTGTATTTTAGTAATACTATTATAATGATGCTGTAACTCATCTAGAAATACAAATGGCGTCGATTGAAATTTCAACTAAAATTAGTGAAAATTGCATTTCTATGTTTGGAAAGCTGTAAAAAAATTATCCGATGTGGAATTGACTTATAAGTCATTAGGTACGTTAAGAAAGGGTGTATTTTAGTAATACTATTATATTGTCGCTGTACCTTATCTAGAAACACAAATGGCGCTGATTGAAATTTTAACGGATGTTTGTGAAAATTGCATATCTATGTACGGAAAGCAGTAAAAAAATAATCCGAGGTGGAATTGACTTAAAAATCACTAGGTACGTTGAGAAAGGGTGTATTTTAGTAATACTAGTATATTGTCCCTGTAACTCATCTAGAAACACAAATGGCGTGGATTGAAATTTCAACTAAAGTTAGTTAAAATTGCATTTCTATGTTTGAAGAGTTGTTTGAATTGTCTTGAAAATAGCTAGGTACATTTAGAAAGAGTGTATTTTACTAATACTATATTATAGTAGAATTGTACTTTATTTAGAAATAAAAATAGCATCGATTGAAATTTCAACTGAAGTAAGTGAAAATTGCATTTCTATGTTTGGAAAGTTGTAAAAAAATAATTCGAGGAGGAATTGACTTGAAAATCATTAGGTACGTTTACAAAGGGGGTATTTTAGTAATGCTATATTATAATGGCGTTATACTTTATTTAGAATCAACTGAAGTTAATGAAAATTGCATTTATATGTTTGGTAAGCTGTAAAAAAATAATCGGATGTGGAATTGGTTTAAAAATCGCTAGATACGTTTAAAAAGGGTGTATTTTAGTAATACTATAATATAATCGCTGTAACTCATCTAGAAAACACAAATGGCGTCGATTGAAATTTCAACTAAAGTTAGTGAAAATTGCATTTCTATGTTTGGAAAGCTCTAAAAAAAACCGAGGTGGAATTGACATAAAAATCACTAGGTACGTTCAGAAAGGGTGTACTTTAGTAATACTATTCTATTGTCGCTGTAAATCATCTAGAAATACAAATGGCGTGGATTGAAATTTTAACAGATGTTAGTGAAAATTGCATTTCTTTGTTTGAATAGCTGCAAAAAGATAATCCGATGTGGAATTTACTTAAAAATCACTAGATACGTTTAGAAAGGGTGTATATTAGTAATACTATAACATAATCGTTGTGCTTAATCTAGAAATAAAAAAAATAATCCGAGGTGGAATTGACTCAAAAATCACAAGGTACTTCTAGAAAGGGTGTATTTTAGTATCACTACAATATAATAGCTGTAATTTACCTAAAAATAAAAATGGCGCCGATTGAAATTTTAACTGATGTTAGTGAAAATTGCATTTCTATGTTTGGAAAGTTGTAAAAATTTAATTCGGGACGGAATTGACTTGAAAATCACTGGATACATGTAGGAAGGGTGTATATTAGTAATACTATAATATAATCGCTGTGCGTAATCTAGAAATAAAAATGGCGTCGATTGAACTTTCAACTGAAGTTAGTAAAAATTGCATTTCTATGTTTGGAAAGTTGTAAAAAAATAATCCGAGGTGGAATTGACTTGAAAATCACTAGGTACGTTAAGAAATGGTGTATTTTGGTAATACTATATTAAAATGGTGTTGTATTTCATTTAGAAATAAAAATAGCGTCGATTGAAATTTCAACTGAAGTTCGTGAAAATTGCATTTCTATGTTTGAAAACTTGTAAAAAAATAATCTGAGGTGGAATCTACTTAAAAATCACTAAGTATCTTTAGAAAATTCTTTGTATCCAGTTTCCTCTTCTGCTACGTTACTGGTCATTCTAGTCTATATAAAACTATTGGAAAATATCGAAAGATACATCAAATTAGTCCTTGCTATGTTGTGGTGGGAGAAGGAGGAAAAGATTTGCTGAAAGTGAAGTGAACATCGTTGTTTATTGAGTGCCCAAATTCGAGACGGTACGTGTAGTGTTTGCTCGGCATTAAATAAGATAATAAAAAGTAATGTTGTCGGAATGAATGGGTACTGACAATTCCCATTCACGTGGCGTGTACATCGGAGAAGTCGAGTTAAACTCGAACGTATCATTAAATTCGGTTGTTAAAGACGAGCTACGTACATTTCAGGTAATGACGGTTTATGATCGCGGCCGATAGTAAAGGGGCACCGCTGCCTTCTTCGACTTCTTCGACTTTGGCTTCGGCGGGCAACAACGGCAGCAAATCAATCAATAGGCCGCGCGGCCGATTACTTTATCCGGCGGTCGGTGGATCGTATCCCGCGGCGGAGTCCGTCTGCGCGGTTCATAATAATAAGCATGTGCGCTGTCCAGACGGGCCGATGCGATGTGCCCGTGTGCCCGCGGGCCGTGCGCGTCCTCCGCGCCCCCTTATCGCCGCCATCGCCGCCGATTTTCGATGCGAGAACAACGCCGGGGCTACCTGTTTTCCCTCCACGATCATCTCCTCCAGATCTCTTATCGCCGCCATCTACTCTACGCCGTCTTAAAGTCCTTTTCACGATTTTCAACGCGCAATTAAACGATCTCTTAGGGAACGGGTGGGAAGGCGGGAACGGGAGGGGAAGCCCCCCATGAAAAAATCGATAATGGACAACTCTCGTCGCCGTCGATCCGGTCGCGGTCATTTTATTGGCAGAAGTCTTCTTCACATCTCGAGATGTGGCCCTCCGGGTCGGCCGCGATTCAACGACCCGCACGTTGTCGGCCCAAAGTGTAACACGAGTTCTGGACATGAAATCATAATCTGCACCTTCTCATACAACATGAAATTACAATATGTTACAATGTACCCCAATCAATCTCACCCGAATAACTTATGTAGCAAGAGATGTTGATTCACGTAAAACAGTGTTTTTGATCAAGGTATATATGACATAAATATAGAAATAGATAATATAAGCAGTGGAAAGAGTCTAAAATAAATCTACTCCCATGGAAAATTTCATCCGAATATGCTGCCTAAAATGTGGAGATGCTCCGTCTTGTTAAAACCAAATTCTGAAGTGAGCAGCTTCGTCCGGATACAACATTACCAATATTAGCATAAGATCAAATCTTAGAAAATTTCATTTCCGTCTAGAAAGGAAGATTACATTGGAGAGCCAGTTTTTATGTAAGGAAGATGTAAAATCTTAGTTTTGCTAAGTTTAGAATTGAAGCTTTGACCTGACCAAGATGTGATATGAATACTCTTATGTTGTTTTTTCGAGCAGAACCTTTCTTATAACTACCAATTTGATCATATGATTTTACTCACCAACATTACGAATTCTAATTTCAAATTTTCAAAATCTATCCTCAGCTAATATATTTTTGATATTAATCTTTAAAAATTGGGCTATTGTAACTATAAACAAAATGGCGACTCTCAAAACTCAAATCGTGGAAAATAAAATTGCATTCGGTGATTAGAAAAATTGTAAAAAATCCACCTTCACTAGGATTAGTTTCAAAATTTCAAAATCCATCCTCAATTGATATATTTTTGATATTGATCTTAAAAAAATGTGCTATTGTAACCATAAACAAAATGGCGACGCTCAAAACTCCTATCGTGGAAAATAAAATTGCATTCGGTGATTAGAAAAATTGTAAAAAATCCACCTTCACTAGGATTAGTTTTAAAATTTCAAAATCCATCCTCAATTAATATATTTTTGATATTTAACTTTAAAAATTGGGCTATTGTAACTAGAAACAAAATGGCGACGCTCAAAACTCATATCGTGGAAAATAAAATTGCATTCGGTGATTAGAAAAATTGTAAAAAATCCACCTTCACTAGGATTTGTTTTAAAATATCAAAATCCATCCTCAATTAATATATTTTTGATATTTATCTTTAAAAATTGGGCTATTCTAACTAGAAACAAAATGGCGACACTCAAAACACATATCGTGGAAAATAAAATTGCAATCGATGATTAGAAAAATTGTAAAAAATCCACCTTCACTAGGATTAGTTTCAAAAATTCAAAATCCATCCTCAATTAATATATTTTTGGTATTGATCTTTAAAAATTAGGTTATTGTAACTAGAAACAAAATGGCGACGCTCAAAACTCATATCGTGGAAAATAAAATTGCATTCGGTGATTAGAAAAATTGTAAAAAATCCACCTTCACTAGGATTAGTTTCAAAATTTCAAAATCTATCCTCAATTAATATATTTTTGATATTTATCTTTAAAAATTGTGCTATTGTAACTAGAAACAAAATGGCGACGCTCAAAATTCATATCGTGGAAAATAAAATTGCATTCGGTGATTAGAAAAATTGTAAAAAATCCACCTTCACTAGGATTAGTTTTAAAATTTCAAAATCCATCCTCAATTAATATATTTTTCATATTTGTCTTTAAAAATTGTGCTATTGTAACTAGAAACAAAATGGCGACGCTCAAAATTCATATCGTGGAAAATAAAATTGCATTCGGTGATTAGAAAAATTGTAAAAAATTCACCTTCACTAGGATTAGTTTTAAAATTTCAAAATCCATCCTCAATTAATATATTTTTCATATTTGTCTTTAAAAATTGTGCTATTCTAACTAGAAACAAAATGGCGACGCTCAAAATTCATATCGTGGAAAATAAAATTGCATTCGGTGATTAGAAAAATTGTAAAAAATCCACCTTCACTAGGATTAGTTTTAAAATGTCAAAATCCATCCTCAATTAATATATTTTTCATATTTGTCTTTAAAAATTGTGCTATTGTACCTAGAAACAAAATGGCGACGCTCAAAATTTATATCGTGGAAAATAAAATTGCATTCGGTGATTAGAAAAATTGTAAAAAATCCACCTTCACTAGGATTAGTTTCAAAATTTCAAAATCCATCCTCAGTTAATGTATTTTTGATAGTGACCTTTAAAAATTGGGCTATTGTAACTAGAAACAAAATGGCGACGCTCAAAACACATATCGTGGAAAATAAAATTGCAATTGGTGATTAGAAACATTGTAAAAAATCCACCTTCACTAGGATTAGTTTCAAAATTTCAAAATCCATCCTCAATTAATATATTTTTGATACTGATCTTTAAAAATTGGGTTATTATAACTAGAAACAAAATGGCGACGCTCAAAACTCATATCGTGGAAAATAAATTTGCATTCGGTGATTAGAAAAATTGTAAAAAATCCACCTTCACTAGGATTAGTTTTAAAATTTCAAAATCCATCCTCAATTAATATATTTTTAATATTTGTCTTTAAAAATTGTGCTATTGTGACTAGAAACAAAATGGCGACGCTCAAAACTCATATCGTGGAAAATAAAATTGCATTCGGTGATTAGAAAATTTGTAAAAAATCCACCTTCACTAGGATTAGTTTCAAAATTTCAAAATCCATTCTCAGTTAATATATTTTTGATATTGAACTTTAAAAATTGGGCTATTGTAGCCAGAAACAAAATGGTGACGCTCAAAACTCATATAGTGGAAAATAAAATTGCAACGGTGATTAGAAAAATTGTAAAAAATCCACCTTCACTAGGATTAGTTTCAAAATTTCAAAATCCATCCTCAATTAATATATTTTTGATATTTGTCTTTAAAAATTGTGCTATTGTAACTAGAAACAAAATGGCGACGCTCAAAACACATATCGTGGAAAATAAAATTGCATTCGGTGATTAGAAAAATTGTAAAAAAACCCACCTTCTCTAGGATTAGTTTCAAAATTTCAAAATCCATCCTCAGGTAATATATTTTTCATATTGATCTTAAAAAATTGGGCTATTGTAACCAGAAACAAAATGGCGACGCTCAAAACTCATATCGTGGAAAATAAAATTGCATTCGGTGATTAGAAAAATTGTAAAAAATCCACCTTCACTAGGATTAGTTTCAAAATTTCAAAATCCATCCTCAGTTAATATATTTTTCATATTGATCTTAAAAAATTGGGCTATTGTAACCAGAAACAAAATGGCGACGCTCAAAACTCATATCGTGGAAAATAAAATTGCATTCGGTGATTAGAAAAATTGTAAAAAATCCACCTTCACTAGGATTACTTTCAAAATTTTAAAATCCATCCTCAATTAACATATTTTTGATACTGACTTTTAAAAATTGGGCTATTGTAACCAGAAACGAAATGGCGACGCTCTAAACTCATATCGTGGAAAATAAAATTGCATTCGGTGATTAGAAAAATTGTAAAAAATCCACCTTTACTGGGATTAGTTTCAAAATTTCAAAATTCATCCTTAATTAATATATTTTTGATATTGATCTTTAAAAATTGGGCTATTGTAACTAGAAACAAAATGGCGACGATCAAAACTCATATCGTGGAAAATAAAATTGCATTCGGTGATTAGAAAAATTGTAAAAAATCCACCTTCACTAGAATTAGTTTCAAAATTTCAAAATCCATCCTCAATTAATATATTTTTGATACTGACTTTTAAAAATTTGGCTATTGTAACTAGAAACAAAATGGCGACGCTCAAAACTCATATCGTGGAAAATAAAATTGCATTCGGTGATTAGAAAAATTGTAAATAACCCACCTTTACTAGGATTAGTTTCAAAATTTCCAAATACATCCTCAATTAACATATTTTTGATACTGACCTTTAAAAATTGGGCTATTGTAACCAAAAACAAAATGGCGACCCTCAAAACTCCTATCGTGGAAAATAAAATTGCATTCGGTGATTAGAAAAATTGTAAAAAATCCACCTTCACTAGGATTAGTTTCAAAATTTCAAAATCCATCCTCAGTTAATATATTATTGATATTGATCTTTGAAAATTGGGCTATTGTAACCAGAAACAAAATGGCGACGCTCTAAACTCATATCGTGGAAAATAAAATTGCATTCGGTGATTAGAAAAATTGTAAAAAATCCACCTTCACTAGGATTAGTTTCAAAATTTCAAAATCCATCCTCAATTAACATATTTTTGATATTTAACTTTAAAAATTGGGCTATTGTAACTAGAAACAAAATGGTGACGCTCAAAACACATATCGTTGAAAATAAAATTGCATTCGGTGATTAGAAAAATTGTAAAAAATCCACCTTCACTAGGATTAGTTTCAAAATTTTAAAATCCATCCTCAGTTAATATATTTTTGAAATTGATCTTTGAAAATTGGGCTATTGTAACTAGAAACAAAAAGGCGACGCTCAAAACTCATATCGTGGAAAATAAAATTGCATTCGGTGATTAGAAAAATTGTAAAAAATCTACCTTCACTAGGATTAGTTTCAAAATTTCAAAATCCATTGTCAGTTAATATATTTTTGATATTAATCTTTAAAAATTGGGCTATTGTAACTAGAAACAAAATGGCGACGCTCAAAACTCATATCGTGGAAAATAAAATTGCATTCGGGGATTAGAAAAATTGTAAAAAATCCACCTTCACTAGGATTAGTTTCAAAATTTCAAAATCCATTCTCAGTTATTATATTTTTGATACTAATCGTTAAAAATTGGGCTATTGTAACCAGAAACAAAATGGCGATGCCCAAAACTCATATCGTGGAAAATAAAATTGCATTCGGTGATTAGAAAAATTGTAAAAAATCTACCTTCACTAGGATTAGTTTCAAAATTTCAAAATCCATTGTCAGTTAATATATTTTTGATATTAATCTTTAAAAATTGGGCTATTGTAACTAGAAACAAAATGGCGACGCTCAAAACTCATATCGTGGAAAATAAAATTGCATTCGGTGATTAGAAAAATTGTAAAAAATCCACCATCACTAGGATTAGTTTCAAAATTTCAAAATCCATCCTCAATTAATATATTTTTGATAGTGACCTTTAAAAACTAGGCTATTGTAGCTAGAAACAAAATGGCGACGCTCAAAGCTCATATCGTGGAAAATAATATTGCATTCGGAGATTAGAAAAATTGTAAAAAATCCACCTTCACTAGGATTAGTTTCAAAATTTTAAAATCCATCCTGAATTAACATATTTTTGATTTTGAACTTTAAAAATTGGGCTATTGTAACTAGAAACAAAATGGCGACGCTCAAAGCTGATATCGTGGAAAATAAAATTGCATTCGGTGATTAGAAAAATTGTAAAAAATCCACCTTCATTAGGATTAGTTTCAAAATTTTAAAATCCATCCTCAATTAATATATTTTTGATATTGATCTTTAAAAATTGGGTTATTGTAACTAGAAACAAAATGGTGAAGCTCAAAACTCATATCGTGGAAAATAAAATTGCATTCGGTGATTAGAAAAATTGTAAAAAATCCACCTTCACTAGGATTAGTTTCAAAATTTTAAAATCCATCCTCAATTAATATATTTTTGGTATTGAGCTTTAAAAATTGGGTTATTGTAACTAAAAACAAAATGGCGACGCTCAAAACTCATATTGTGAAAAAAAATTGCATTTGGTGATTAGAAAAATTGTAAAAAATCCACCTTCACTAGGATTAGTTTCAAAATTTCAAAATCCATTCTCAATTAATATATTTCTGATATTGATCTTTGAAAATTGGGCTATTGTAACTAGAAACAAAATGGTGACGCTCAAAACTCATATCGTGGAAAATAAAATTGCATTCGGTGATTAGAAAAATTGTAAAAAATCCACCTTCACTAGGATTAGTTTCAAAATTTCAAAATCCATCCTCAATTAATATATTTTTGATATTTATCTTTAAAAATTGTACTATTGTAACTAGAAGCAAAATGGCGACGCTCAAAACTCATATCGTGGAAAATAAAATTGCATTCGTGGATTAGAAAAATTGTAAAAAATCCAACTTCACTAGGATTAGTTTCAAAATTTTAAAATCCATCCTCAATTAATATATTTTTGATATTTATCTTTAAAAATTGTGCTATTGTAACTAGAAACAAAATGGCGACGCTCAAAACTCATATCGTGGAAAATAAAATTGCATTCGGTGATTAGAAAAATTGTAAAAAATCCACCTTCACTAGGATTAGTTTCAAAATTTCAAAATGCATCTTCAATTAATATATTTTTGATATTTGTCTTTAAAAATTGTGCTATTGTAACTAGAAACAAAATGGCGACGCTCAAAACTCATATCGTGGAAAATAAAATTGCATTCGGTGATTAGAAAAATTGTAAAAAATCCACCTTCACTAGGATTAGTTTCAAAATTTTAAAATCCATCCTCAGTTAATATATTATTGATATTGATCTTTGAAAATTGGGCTATTGTGACCAGAAACAAAATGGCGACGCTTAAAACTCATATCGTGGAAAATAAAATTGCATTCGGTGATTAGAAAAATTGTAAAAAATCCACCTTCACTAGGATTAGTTTCAAAATTTTAAATTCATCCTCAAATTATATATTTTTGATAGTGAGCTTTAAAAATTGGGCTATTGTAACTAGAAACAAAATGGCGACGCTCAAAACTCATATCGTAGAAAATAAAATTGCATTCGGTGATTAGAAAAATTGTAAAAAATCCACCTTCACTAGGATTAGTTTATTTTTAATAAATCAACAAGCAGAGGTTCAGGTGAAGTTACCAAATTTATGTAGGGTGGGTGTGTGGCCTCTATCCCACCCTCCAATTATTTTATCACTAACAAATAATTTCAGTGAGAAAGTTTGCCACAGAATGAAATAGATTGAAATATTTAATTTTATTAGTTTGTAAGTAAGTATTAGTAATTCTCGCACGTGTAATTAAATTAATGGATTGTAGATTGGATAACACCTAACCATTTTATATTTGTATAAGCGATTAAAAATTATTGCCTTATACATACATATAATTTTGCAGTAGCAGGTGTAATCATTTCGTAACCAAATATTTACATAGACGGCCGTTTATTAAACGAACGCCACTGCTGGCTTTAATTAAAATTTAATAAAAAACCCCATTACGACGAGGAAATTGATTATTTATGTGTAATTAGCGACGGTCATTAATAGGCTAAGTAGGAATCCGTAATTTATTCGATGGCCCGCGGGGATGATTTTAATTCGTGTAATGTTCCATATATCAGTCGTTACACTTACGGAACGATTTTTTTTTCTTGTTCGAAATTGGATTGAATCGCCGCCGGGCGATCAGTAATTAACGGACAGCACTTTCTACGCATCTTCATGAATGGTCAGTTTGAGTATTATTCTTGGTGTGTTTGATAATAGTATGAATCTTTTCTACCGGAATTATATGTGGCGATGACAAAGTGCGCTTTAAATATTAAAACGGAATTAGCAATTCATGCGGTACTGATGGATTATATGTGTATCATTATAAATACCGTGTGTCAGTTTCTGGGCAGACGTGCATCTCGGCCGCTTTGCATTTCAGATACGGGGCCCCTCATTATTCACTTGCACTTATTTAATATTTAAATGTCGGGGACAAATTTCGTATCAGATTGCGGGAGAGTGCCCTTTTGTCCCCGCTGCGTGTTTAGGAGCCGAAAGATGTTGGTAGCACGCGAACCTCTTTGGTCGCCGCCGTAATGATATGCAAGGAACGGACATCAATTTTTATTGCGGGCCACTAACGTCTTCAATGGACTGAATGGACACTGGTTGTCCGAGCGGTCGCTTATTCTGCTTCCTTTTACGATCGCGACTGGGGAATTATTCTATTCACCCCTAAAATGGAGGTATTTATCATCCGGTACTTACAGTTAATATATTATTTTTTGTGATCAACGCAGATGCAAATTAGCAAGGAGAATAATATTTATAATTCAATTTAATGCCCACTCAGACATCTAAGGATAACAACTCGTCACCCTGATAAACATACGCAGGTCTACTTGTATAATATAATCATCCCCAATTACACAATTGCGATAGTTTACAGTGCGAATTAGTGTGCAGCTATCACAACACTTGAGGTGACAACAAACGGCCGCTATTGTCACAACCCTCGGGACCGTAGAGCCCTGGGGCACCCCCTTCTCTAATCGTATTCAAATAGGGTAATTACGATTCAATGAGGGAATGATTATATGGGTGATTAATTATTAACCGAATTTTCTCCGTTTTGTGTTATTATAATTCCAAACCCATACACCAGTTTACCCTCAATTGTCCGTATCTCTTCATTTGTTGACCCAAACCGCCATACCCCGGCGCATCTCTTTATGCCGACCAAGATCCACACGCAGATACCGTGGATGCATCACGGCGATAACCATTTCAGACATGTGTGATGGTTTTCTACCAAGATGCCGCCGACGACGACGTTTAATCTTTAATCCACCTCCTTTTTTTTTCCTCTCGTCCTTCTCTCAACTTCACCACAGATCAAAACCATTATGTACAAAACGGCGGTTGAGATCTCGTGATTCCGTGCGATGCCGGAATTCGGAGGGGCCGTTCTTCTCGTGTTTAGATCGCTCGATTAAAGTATACCGCGTGCAACTTTCTTGGGGCATAATCATCCGAAATTGGTAAATCACGGTCTAGTCTTACTCTTGTTTTACTCCACAATAGTTTGATTGACGGGTTGTTGCAGACGAAATTAGTATTCTTGTAAAATTGGTCGATTTCGAGCGAAATTTATTTAAAATAAATATAAACCAAAACTCATATCTATATAACATATATAACTGGTTCGGGCGAAGGTAATTCCAACCCAAATTAAAAACCAGAACCACCTTTCGGTTTATCTTGCGTCCACATCTCTATTCCGAGTTTGTAATTTTAATATTGGGTGACCGTGGCGAGAGGAATTCAGGCAATTACCGGAGGCACGTGTGGTGGTCGCAAGCCTCGTTCCCTATATGTGTGTGTGTATGTGTGTGTGTACCCCCTATTTATATTTATGGCCAGCAAGAATCCGTACAAAAAACATAATACTAATTTAGTCGACACCAACGCGAACGATTCTTACGGCCGGACGAGGGGCGATAATAAAAAGGGAATCACCGTAATCGTCGATGATCAATTGCCGATTCGGACCTAATCAACATTCCCTTACGAAATTAACCGGTAGCAATTGATACACTTTGGCTACATAACTAAATTAATCATTTGCTTCTGTTATATTAAAGATTAAAAGTTTTTATACAATTAATAGAAATCAATTTTTTTTCTGGATCTAACGTTTCTTCTAGAATTTTGGGATAGTCATCCAGGAACTAGAGATCTGCTCGAATTGCAGTTCTGTTTGTTTTCAACTTCCTCATTCAAATAAATGTGACTCTGTAGTAATGGCCAATACTTTGCCTAAATGGCATAAATACTTTGCTGAAAATGAATTCCATCATCTGAAGCAGAACAAGGGTCCAGAGTGGAAGAATACACGATGAACTCCGTCCGCAAGTCCTGTGACCTAAATTTTTGTAATTTTTAATGTATTTATCTTAATTTGGTTTACCTTATTTCAATAGGATCTTGTAAAGCAAATATGAAATAAATATGAAATATAAATAATATTATTATTAAATTCTTTTACTTGTGAGTTACTGTTTTGGTCGGAGAAAATTGGTTTCAGACTTGATCCCCAACGATTATTTCGTTGATTCATAGCGCATTTTTCTAAATTTATTATATCGCGAGACGAGAGCTTGAGAAATTGTCTTGGTGAAACATTTTTTTCTCTTTGCAAAATTTGGCCGTTTGACTTTGACCTCGTGGTTCAATCCATCCAGTAATGCATATTAATATTTTTTATTAATAGTATTGCCACGTTAACCATCATCAATGAATATTATCTCGCACGTATCTCAAAAAATCTGGCCAAAACTCTGTAGGCTCTGTTGTGTCTTCAGGCATTTATAACCAGGCAATAAACAATCCAATTGGACGCAAAAACTATTTCTTATTGTGGTTTAACAGAGTGAAAAGGATTCTAAAAGTCGAGCACGTTCTGGCTTTTGGTCAAGCAAAGCTATTTCATGTGCAAGATTTAACACAAATAAAAAAACTTTTTACCTTGGTTTTTATAACACTGACTTTATTAAGTGACTATAGTTTCGACAATTTTAGCTTGTCATTATCATTATAGAAGTTCTAGTTTGATAATGACAAGCTAAAATTGTCGAAACTATAGTCACTTAATAAAGTCAGTGTTATACAAACAAAGTTAAAAAGTTTTTTATTTGGGAAGAATAATGTATATGGAAGGTGAAGCCTCCGGCGTTAACAACTTAAGATTTAAGCTAATTCATCCATTTTAATTTTGCATGATTTTTCTAATATTCCGCATGTTTTCTGGAGTAACTACCTCATTTGTTATTCAGAATATAAGAGGTTTCTGTAGTTTTTTTAGTGCTGGATTGTTTCTTTAAACTTAAAAAAAAAATTTACTCGAAAAATATTACAAAGTTCAGATAATTATTCGAAAGATTTTAATATACAAAATGGGTTGAGTAAAACACTTGTTTTGTTCCATGATTTTATTAACAGTTTCTGACACGTGTCAGGAAACTGTTAATATATATGGTTCCATCAAGAAAGTAGCAGAAGAAGTATTGAATAGATTTTAATATAACTTGAATTGAAAATTCTATTAAAAAAATAAGAAATTTATTAAGGAAACTTTAAAGTAAATTTTCTATAAGATTCAAATAAGAAGGTTTATTGAGTAAACCTTTCCAGGAACATTTTAAAACTAGAATGATTTTTTTATAATCTAAGAATTTAGTAATTGAAAGCTCTCTGAAAAAACACATCTTAGAATTTTTAAAAATTTCCTTTTCTTCAGAGAGTTTGAAAAACTACAAAATTTTTGAAGAAAACCTTTCCAGAAAGTTCCATAAACATTGATAAAATAAAAACCGATTCTATACAATTTAAATAAAACCAGAAATAAAGAAGTTAGTATACAAAATTATTCTACAATGAAAATCGTCTGAAAAATTTCTAAAAATATCTAAAAACCACGAGGAAAACTACTTTAAAGGATATAAGGAAATGGAAGGTCTTTGAAGAAAACCTTCTTAGAATTTTTATAAACCATAAATTGAAATTTACAGAAAGTTTGGAAAATTTGATTTCTAGAAATTTTTATGCGTTTTGAAGAAATTAAAAAAAATAACTAGAAGATTTCTGAAGAAAATCTTGTTTGATACAAATTTATGTTTAATTTTAAAAAAAGAAATTACGAATATTGAGATTCTCAAACAAAATGTTTTTGAAAATTCTGGAAAACTCAAAGAAAATTATTTAAAAAAATTAAAGAATATAAGGATTGAAAAGGTCTATAAAAACTTTCCTAGAATATTAATTTTTATAATTCATAAAGAAAGATTTTATAGAAATGTTAGGAATAATAAAAGTGAACAGATTATTGCAGAAACATTTCTAGAAACTTCTATAAAAACTGAAGAAACTTTTTTTCAATATTTTTATAAAAATTGAAAAGAAAAAGGAATAACGAGATTTCTGAAAAACAAACCGTTTAAGAAAGTAAGAAATTAAAGAAATGTATAATGAGAATTATACATTTTTATAAATCATAAATCGAAATTTTCAAGAAAATTCAAAAACATATGAGAAATGAATTCTAAAAAGTTAGATAAATAATAATGTAATTAAAATAAATTGTATGCAATTATAAATCGATATTCTCTAGAAAATTTAAAATCTATAAGGAATGAGTAGATTTCTGAAGAAAACCTTTTTAGAAAGATCTGAGAGAATTAAAAATTTTAAAAAATTTAAGAAAAATTGTCAAAAAATTGTAGAGAAAACCAGTTAGCTTTGATAATGGGTATATAGTGCCCGAAATGTACATATAGCTGTGAAAAATAAAAAGTGAAGAAAGGAATATAACTGTGTTTTTAATTAAGAGAAAACCTTCCTGGAAATTTTTATACTTAGATTTTTATAATGAGAAAGTTTCTGCAGTTTTTCAAAAATAAACTTTCTACAAACTTCTAAAGTAATGAAATTAGACCCATTTTGAGGTTTTTAAGAAAAATCTTTATAAAACGTTCTCGAAATCTTGACTATATATTAAATAAAGATTCTTATATAGGAAACCTTTCTAAAATATATTATAAACCTTAAAGTATATTTTCTAGAAAATTCAGAGAATATCTTTTTACAACGTTCTATAAACCCTGATTTTTTTTAAAGAATATAAGAAAATTAAGAAACTAAATTTTTAGAAAAAATTAATTCATTTTTTTTCCAAATTCAGAAACTATGAGGAATGAGATTTCTGGAAAAACCTTTTAATATATTTTCCACTATAATTCGCGGCGATTATTATAAGAATTGGAGGGTGGAATAGTGGACACCCATCCACCCTACATAAACAATTAAACTTTTAATATAGCAGTGTTTAAAAATTCCTTAAAATCAACAATAACATTGTTGCTAAGTTCATAAAATTAAATAATTGACAGTGATTGGAATTTGAATGTATATGTAGGGTGGGTGGGTATCCACTATCCCACCCTCCAACCAGTAAAACAGAAGCGTAATCTGTACTAAACGAATATTAATTATTAAAAGATTTTAATCGTAAGTTTTAAGTGAAAACTACAACTTTTTTATATTTTTTTCTGCTGCAATTCACGGCGATTATTATAAGAATTGAAAGGTGGGATACTGGCCACCCACCCACCCTACATAAGCAATTAAACTTCTAATACAACAGTGTTTAAAAATAGTGGGTGGCCACTATCTCACGCCCCAACAAGTAAAACATAAGCATAATTTATTACTAACGAATATTGATTATTAGATGATTTTAATAATAATTTTTATGTTGAAACTATCTTCTTTGTAAATATTTTCCAATTAGAGGGTGGATAGAGACCAGCCACCCACCTTATATATAAAATAAAACTTTAAATGTAATAGTTTATAAATATTCTTCATAAACAGCAGTAATATTGTTGTTAGGTTCATTAAATTAAAACACTGACTGTGATTGTAATTTCAATGTATATGTAGGGTGGGTGGGTGGCCACTATCCCACCCTGCAACCAGCTAAACATAAGCGTGATTTTTACCAAACGAAAATTGATTAATAACCCTTTGGGTATATGGTACTTGACGAGTGAGATTCTCCATCGATATGTACAGCGAACGTTGCAAATGACGAGTCTGACTCATCAGTTAAACTTAACATATTTTGCGTGGTGTTTTTCTTGCAGTAATGTGTGTACGCATGCGTTGTGCTCACTCTAATACGACGTAAAAATTGACGCGTGGAAATAAATTTATGTCAGCATGTTTACATTTTAATTTTTATTTCTTGAATACTATCTTAAAATGATGGAAACAAAAAAATGTGTTTGTGATAGTCATCTTGAGGAATCAGATGTGGAATTTATTAGTGATTATAATGAATTGAAAATTGAATATGGTAGTGATAGTGGCAGTGGCATATTACCAATACGTCGTAAATGTGTAAAATCCAGCAGTGATGATGAATCTTCTCATAAAAAATAAAAAAATCCAATAAGGCTGGATTTGGTAGAGAAAAAGAAAATATACCTAAAATAAAACAGTTTTTGGAAGTAAGTAGAATCAATCCTTTTTGTCTACGGAAATTAAACGACAATTCTACAATCTTGCTGAAGAATTTTGGAGTATTAAAATAAAAGCATGTATTACATTGTGCATTGTAGAGTCACAAGTCAAAAAATCTTAACTACACTGGAGCTCAAAAATAATGCAACACCTATAAAGAAAAATGTTTTAAATGTTTTTGTATTAAATTTATGATCAGTTTTTGTGTCAGAAGAAATGATTACAATTTGGTGCAGGTTGAACAAAAAATAGTGACAAAAGTTCAATCATGTGTTGGCCAACCGCGATTGTTGTAGCACTCTCTAGCTTGGCGAGGCGTAGACCGAATCAAGTGGAGTAATGTCTGAACTGTTGATTCTATTCTTGATTATGCGCAAAATGTGCTCAACATTAAGGATTATAAATGCTTTCATCATTGGTGGAAAGTCTGCTGGATGCAACATTGTGGCCTGTCGCCTTCGCTATCAAATAATTTTTTCCCGGCATGGATTTAAACCATCTGCAACTGGAAATTTTCCAAAAATAATACATTCAAACCCACATAATTGAACGATATTACAGTATATTACCAAAATGTTAGAGGGCTAAAAATTAATTACGGGAATTTGATTGCTCGTTTTTGTCAGAAGATTATCCAATTATAATACTTATAGAAACCAGGCTTGAGCCTGGAATAATTAACTCCGAATTATTTGATGAAAGATATACTGTATATCGTATTGATCGATCTACAGCTAGTTCTTCAAAACTGCGACTGCAATCATTGCTACAAATAGTAGTACAGATGAAATATGGGCTAAAGTAATAATCAAAAATCAGATTATATATTTGATGGCGTATACTTTCCACCAAAATCTGGAATGGGAGTTTATTAATCCCATTTAAAATCATTGTCTAATATACATGCTCAAACTCCTGAATCAAGATGCATCATAATGGGGAATTACAACTTACAGGATCTTCGTTGGACTGAAATTGACGACTACGTGGGTAGAGCGTTATATAGTTTTATAGCATGAAATCTAGTACTAATCTGATTTGATTTGCATTTCGAGTTTTATAATTATTTTCATCGTAATTAACTTGATATGCATCTCTATTACTATGTATGTAGATAAGGCATTCCATTATGTAGATACATTGTAGTGTTATTTATTTTAATAAAATATTGTGTACATTCTTCAGTATAACTCAAAATTATTAATAATTCTGATAGCTTTTCTCTGTGCAGACAATATGTGTATAGCTTCAGAGGAATGACCCCATAAGATAGTTTCATAGCGAATGTAGGATTCAAATAGTGATGTATATGCTGATTTTAGTGCATCGGATAAAATTACTTTTGAAAGTTGCCTAAGAAGAAATACAGTGTGTTTTCCAGGTAAGTTTATTATCTATGTAAATGCCTATACTCCTTCTATAGAGTAATGATTCTGAATATGTTTCGCATTTATACTACTTGAGGTTAGGAGCCTCCATACGGTAGCTGTCTGGTGAAAATTGAAGCTAAGTTATAATTTTTGAAAACAAAAACATCCTTATCTACATCAGTGAGCCAGTGTTCCGTTAAACACAGCGCCGTAATTGGAGTTTCACTTGTACTTAACAGTGTTTGTAGTTCTGACTGATTGAATGTTTAGATAATCAAGCAAATGATGGCATAGCTAATGCATTTGGAATTTATTTTTCATCTGTATTTAATGACTAACGTTCGTTTCAATTTGATGTAGAATTTGAGTCAAATTTTAAGCTTTATGAAATAAACATTTTCTCATCTGAGGTTCAGTCAGCATTACAAAATATTGATGTTAAGGGTGCGATTGGTCCTGACCTAATACCGCCACTGCTGCTTAATTTATGTCATTCAACGCTCTATATACATTTATATACACTATTTTCCATGTCATTAGCACACGGTGATTTTCCTGTCCTGTGGAAGTCGTCTTTCGTACAGTCCATTTTTAAGTCGGGCCAGAAAAGCGATATTAAAAATTACCATATCTATACTATCAACGATTCCCAAACTTTTTGAATCACTTATTGTTAAATATTTATAAAGTCCTTTCAAAATTATTATAATATCTCAACAACATGGGTTCATGAGTGGACGCTCAGCTGATATGAATCTTTTCTTTTACAGCAATTTCATTTTAAAATCAGTTGATGTTGGTTCTGAAGTTCATGCTATTTATATAGACTTTAGTAAGGCCTTTGATAAAGTTAACATAAATCTGCTGATAGCTAAGCTGGCGAAGCATGGAATTTGTGGACACATTCTTAAGTGAATCGCTTCATATTTAACAAATCGAACTCAACAAGTCCGTATAAACAATTTTATATCTGATATTTTTGATGCCACATCTGGAGCTCCCCAGGGTCCTCTCTTATTTAATATATTCATTAATTATATTACTAATCTAAAATAAGAGATTTACATACCTCTTAGACAGTGTGTGTCTTAAATATGAAGAGATTGTTAGGGACCTGTGAGTTTATTGTGATAAGAAACTATAATTTTCATATCATATTGAAACTGTTATTGCCAAGGCAAATAAGTTGCTTGGATTTATTAAAAGAAAGACCAGAGATTTTACAAATGTCCATAGTTTAACAACTATTTTTGTCACTCTTATTAGGTCAGTATTAGGATATTGTAATATTATTTGGTCACCACATTTTCGACAGACTAGAATATGTACAAACTAAATTTTTAAAGTATTTGAAATATAAATTGTATTCACAAAATATAATTCTGAATATAAACCAGATTAGATCTTATGTCAATTTAGTGCGCTTATCAAACAGATGAGAATTGTACGACGTTTGTTTTATCTTTAAAATAATCAATAATCTGATTAATTCGTCTGAATGTTTGGAATGCTTTGCATTCAATGTTCCAAATTATACAACACGACAATTTAACTTGTTACATTTTGTCGTACATCTTACATTATGTATAGTCCACGTATAAGAATATCCAATACGGTAAATAAATATTGTGCTCAGTGTTTGCATACATTACGCCACGTATTTCAAGAATTTTACATTTTGCTGACAATGAAAACTTAAGTAAAGATGATAGATCTAGGAAAATTATAAATATACAGGAGTATAATTCATGCGGTTTTCTAAGAGAGGGCGAGTATTATTTCGCGTCGTGTTCATCCGTGACTATATTCATTTGAAAGCTACTGCCATTGCGCGTCGTTTTCAGTATATGTAATTTCATTGAAGCGTAAACAACATTTTTTTCTATTCATTTGAACATGTCGAACTTTATGCCAGAAAAAGTGTTTTTGCGGGGAGTTCTTCATTACTTTAACATGAAGAAAATACATACAATAAATAGTGGTATAAAAACTTAAAAATTATTTTCATTTAACCTTTTTTATGAAGAAAACTGTTACCGAAAGTTATCTTACTTTAGTAAAGGTTTATGGTGACCATGCCTTTGCTGAAAGAACGTGCCAGAAGTGGTTTGCGAGGTTTAAAAGTGGCGATTCAACTTAGAAGACGATGAACGACCCAGACAGCCAATAAGGTTTGAAGATGAAGAATTGGAGGCATTGCTTGATGAAGATGCGTGTGGAAATTGGGTCAGACGATCAAAGGAGACCTCTACCGAAAACAATTAATTCGTTTGAAGGGAGCGATTGTGGAAAAACGACTAGACACGAATCCATAATTTTCCATCATGACAACGCTCAGCCACATGTTTCAAGACCGGTTCAAAACTATTTGGAAAACAGTGGGTGGGGAGTTCTACCTCACCCGCCTTATAGCCCAGACATAGCCCCTTCTGATTACTACTTGTTCAGTTCAATGCAGAATGCCCTCACCGGAATACGCTTCACTTCAGAACAGGGTATCAAAAATTGGCTCGATTCATTCTTCACCACCAAGCCGGAGAAGTTCTTTTGGGATGTAATCCACAAACTGCCAGAAAGATGGGCAAATGTCGTAGCTTCAGATGGACAATACTTTGACCATTGAGTGTATAACCATTTTTTCACAATAAAGCCTTAATTTTCGAAAAAAAGACAACGCATGAATTAATGCATACTCCTGATATAAATAATCTACTAATATTTCGACTACAAATTTAGTTAGAGTAATCAATTGATGAATCTTTGATGAAGTTCAAGGGACAATTGAATTACGTTCAGTTCAGCGCAATTTGTTATAAAGTTCTACAAACTCTGTGATTATCTTCAGGTTATTTCATTAGTTTCAAAATTTATGTTGGCAAGGATAAAGTGCAAGGAACTGACAGGTGTTTCGAAAACTGTCATCATGGAAGTGGTGAGTTGCCACTATCCCACCCTTCAACCAATAAAACACAAGCGTAATTTTTACTGAACGAATATTAATTATTAAAGCATTTTCATTGTAATTTTTATGTTATTTCTATCTCCTTTGCATATTTTTTATAGCAATTCGCTATAATTGTTTAAGGATGTGAGGTTGGAATAGTAACCCCCCACTCACTCAACATGTTAAATGAAATTTTCAATGTAATTGTGTTTAAATTTTTTTAACAACAATAGTAATATTGTTATGTTTAAGAGATTAAAACACTGACGGTGATTGAAATTTAAATATTTATGTAGGGTGGGTGGCTGGCCACTATCCCTCCCTTCAACCAATAAAACATAATTTATTTACTGAATAAATATCAACATAATAGCACAAATTCGTTTTCATGTCAAAGCTATATTAAGAAGGAAATGATATATTCGAATTATCATTAATAAATAAATTGGATATAATACAAACTTCTTTACGCATAGTTATGGTGTGTTAAAATAACATACGTTCGATATGTGTGTGAAATTCGCATAAAAACCAGCGACAACACTATAACCACTAAATAACGAGAGTAATGCATTTTTTTTTTCGTATGTGTGTGTGTGTCTCCGCAGCTCGGCAGCAATTAGCGTCAATTAAATGAACCGATTTGCGTCCCCCCTCGTGCAGATTTATCGCCGCGGCCGGACTTTTCAAATAAATTATAATTACGACCAATGGAAGGCCGAGAGCTCGTAAATAATTTTCGCCGTTTTAATTGGCCCCGCAGTAAATCAACGTATGCGCGCGCGACTTTTTCCCGCCGTGGAGGATTACCACTACCGGTCGTAAACCATCTTCGGCGGTTGCCGTTACCACGACGAGAAATTCATACATGGAAAATTGCATCGAAATTAAAGTACCAAATCGATCTACAATTTGTTCATAAAAATATAACTTGTAATTACTTTCTTCATAGCTTATATGTTTATATCAAAGACTGTTATTTCTATAGGAATTTGTTCTTGAGTTACGTGAAGATTTATTTTATACACTTGGAAAATAAAAACACTAACAATTATTTCTCATTTGTCAATTGTCTGTCTACAATCAGTTGGTACATCATTTTTGTTATAGAGACAAAACAGTGCTCCTTTCTGATAGCAAGAATTCTTAGTGAAGATTGAAGATCTAAACATCTAAATACTTTAAAAATGAGGAAGATCAATCAAGAGAAAAGTGTAAAAAAGGAATACGGCCAAGACTTTATGGTGTGGTTAAATGTACCAAGTAGGAAATGAAATTATTCGTAAGCGATAGTTCAAGAAGCCGAAGTCGATTTGAATAATTAGGCAAATGGGTATCGGGCCGATGGAAATTAGGGGTTCCTCGGGCCCGTAGTTGATTACCCTCTCGTCGGTGGCGGGCGCGAGAAGTTCGGTCCGCAACCGCATCTTCACCGCGAGACCGCGCGACCCCCGAGTGCATCTGCAACGCAAATCAGCTGCTACATTAAACATCAGTAGCCGTGGCCGTGCTACGCGGATATATTTATATTTACATATTTATCCAGATATCATTAGTCCTTGTCGGAATTACCATTCGTCCGGCCGCGATTTTTACCAAATCAAATTTGAATCGGCCGACACCGGCGGGCACTTAATTAATTAACAAACAACGCTAAGTTATGCGCCCCCGGATGCACACGATATGCATTTCGACGTCTTTTTTTTTCTCACTCACTCTCTCTCTTTCAACGGTGACCATTTGTTTGGATCTTCGTCGATGAGGGTTCGCATCGTCGTGAAACACACGTCGACCGGTCGTCGTCGTCGTCATTCCTGTTTTTCCGATTTTTTTCTCCGCCGTTGCCGCTCTTTTCGTTTTTGTTGGTAACTAGCTGTCATGTCTCCGAAGACAGACACGAATGGCAATTTAAAAATCACCTAACAGGATTCCACTTATTTATACTTCTGCTGGCGATGCCGAGATGTATAAATCGGAAACGCCATCGCCGTAGCTTTTTTCAGTGTGCCGACGTTTGCGCGGGACCTTTTTTGCGCGAAATTATTTTATTTATTGCTCATTGATTTCGAAGCAGTTTTCCTTTTACATCCACTCCACTCTTTGCTCTTTGCTTCAAATGCAATATGTCACTCTCGGGGCGAATAAACAAGAAACACCACGGTAACCAACAGTTTTCAGTACAAAAAAAAATGATGACCATCATAGTGCATTCCATCTATCTTTCCCAAAAGAAAAAAAAACAAAGAATCTATCCTATAAGACTATTCCACATTTTCTTATCCATTAAAATTATTAATACATTATTAATTGTGGGTTAGTGATGGTGAATAAGCTTCTCACAAATGTTATCTGGTATACCCCAAGGATCTTATTTAAAAAAAATCGTGAATGATGTCGTTACATTTTGTTAATACTATATAGTTGAAAACGCGAAGGGCTTCGACAACTTTACGGTTTTCGTTTTCGGTTTTGTGTCGTATATATACAAAATAAGATTGAAAATGTACAGACTTGGAAGTGATAACAATTTCAATTCTCGGAATAACGGTCTACATGGCGTATGTATAGGTTTATTACACATCGCTCTTATTATTTTCTTTTGAATTGTAAAAACCTCCGCGTATGATGGTCCCCAGAATAATATTCCGTAATTCAGTGTTGACTGGACTAAGGAGAAATATATAGCTTTTAAGATTTGAGGAGCCGCCAGATGTCTGATATTTTTTATGAGATATAGCTTACTGCTACATCTCGTTAGCACATAATTGGTGTGATTTCGCCAGGTCAGCTTGTTGTCGATGTGGAGGCCTAAAAACTTGGTATTATTAGTATGTGTTATCAGAGGTGAGGAGATAAAAAGTTTTATTTTTGGGACAAAATTGCATAAAAACTGTTTTATCCTTGTTTATAGCCAGCTTGTTTTCTGAAGCCCAGGAAGTTATTATGTTAAGGGATTTTTGGGTTTTATTTATTGCTTCGTATTCGGTTTCAGCGGTGATTATAGCACTAACATCGTCTGCATACAATACTGGTACAGCAATACTGGCCATTTTGTCCCCAGATCGTTAATATATATGTTAAAAATGATAGGCGACAGAGATGAGCCCTGTGGAGTACCTAAGCCTATCTTCCTCTTTTTGGAGCGGTATCCGTCTACCTCCACCTGTTGGTTGTTCGAGATGAGATTTGAGAAACGATTGGCTACCCCTCGAATACCCATATTGTTCATTTTTTTCGAGTAGTAGTTGATGGTCGATGGCGTCGAATGCTTTGCTGAAATTGACGAATAGCCTGAGTATAACGTTTTTATTCGTAATGGCCCGTATGGATCTTTTCCATTGCAGTGAGTATAGCTTTGTCGATTGATTTATTAGACCGAAAACCAAACTGGTATTGTGCAAGTAGATTGTTGTTTTCAAGAAAATGGTTAAGTCTAGTATTGTAGCCAAATTCTATTATTTTGGAAAAGTGGTTTTGAAGAGCTACAGGTCTATAGTTAATTATGTTGTCCTTACTACCTTTGTTTTTGAAAACGGGAACTACTTTTGACACCTTTAAACTGCTAGGATATGTGCCTTCTTGAAAACAATCATTTACGAGATCAGCTAGTATTGGGGTAATAGATGCTTTTACACTTGTGATGATTGAGCCTGGGATATTGTCTTCTCCGGATGAATTCTTTTTACATGTGATGGTAATTATTTTCTCGATTTCGAATTTATCAGTAGGCTTCAAGAATAGCGATGCATTTGTCCTCGAGTTCGAGTTTGGCTTTTCGGTATTAAAACAATTTGCGTTGAGAGCTATTACGGAATGTATAAAAGTATCGTTAAATTTTGTAGCTATTTTTTCCTTATCGGTAATAATCTCAGAGTTTTCAACAATACGTTTTTTCGTTTTTGGTTTTCTGTTAAAATTATCGTTTATTATGGTTTATGTTTCTTTATTTATGTTTTCAGAGTTTAATAATCTTTTATTATACTGTGTTTTTTTGTATTGATGATCATTTGTTCGTATAGTGATTTCAAATGTTTGTATTGTTGGTGGTAGAACTCTCTGTTGTTAGTTTTCCTTAGTAAGTTCATTTCATTTACCATGTTTGACATATTCATTATTTCCTGGGTCATCCACTTGTTTTTTAAGATTCGTTGTCGATTTATTTCCTGCATGGGAAAACAGTTTAAAAATGCCGTGTTAAATATAATAAAAAACGTGTCGTATTTGGTGTTAGATGTAGTTTCTTGTTCCAGTCTATATTTGAAATCGTTTCGGTAAATGTTTTAAAATTATTGCCATTAAAAATACGTTTATAGGTTTTCTTGGGTGTTGGTTGCCTTTTTGTTGATATTTGAACTGTTTGAAATGTATGGTCTGATAATGGGGTGTCTCTAACTTTAGTATTAAATGTAGTCGTATCGGAGAAAATGTTGTCTATACATGTATTTGTTGTGGACGTTAAACGTGTGCATTGTTCTATGCATAAATTCATATTGAATTATTTGAAAAGATTTATTATACTTTTTGAATAGTTAGTATTTGTTAAAAAGTCGATGTTAAAATCCCCACAAACTATATGTTTAATCTTTGGATTATATATGTTGTTAAGCATTTCGTTTAGTTTATGTAGATATTCTTGAAAGTTTGCTCCGGGAGACCTATAGATTTTTCCAAGTATTAGTGTATATTTTTATATTTTTCCGAAAAAGTACATTTCACTACAGCCATTTCAAACATTTTTTCTTCGCTATTATTAAAGTTTATAGTTTTATGTTATTATTACATAAAAATGGTGATGTGGCCATTATAGTACTTTCCCTATATTTTTCTCGAAAACCATGAGATTATTCTTAATAATTTGCTTAATTTTGAATTCTTCACAATTACTTGTAATATAAATTTCAGTTAGCTCCTATAGTTCATTAGCAATAAGCAAAAAATTGTAAAAAAATTTAAATTAAGAACTTTACAAAAAAATGTTTCAATGTAACTTTTTCAGTTTTTCATTCTCTTTAACTTTTGTTTGAAAAGTTATGTCTTTTTTTTCAAAATTTATTAATTTTCAAAATTTGTTTGAATAAATCTATTAAATTTTCCAAAAATGTTAAGTTTATTTACGTTTTACCCACCCACCCTACATATACCTATTAACTTTAATTACTAATCGCCTCGCGGTTTGCAATAACTTTAATTACAAAATTTGATTAAAAGAAAATTGTCAGAAGTAAAATTTTTGATAAAGAAAATGGTTACGACCGTTACTACGTGGTAATCCAAACAAATTATTAAAATTTTAGAGCTTCCAATAAAATCTTCACAATTTAGAAAGTGGGTTGAATTAAAAAATCGTGAAATCTAGAGAAGAAATTAGTGAAAATTTCTTGAATTCTTGAAAAAGTAAGTCTAGATTTTAGAAAAAAGAATTCTAAAAAATCTAGGGCCTCAAGAAAAATCTAGATTTCTACAGACATTTTTTTTAATAAGTTCTAGATTTTTAATAAGATAAGAAGAAATTTCTGGAAATTTTCTAAAAAATTCTAGAGCCTCCTAGAAATTTAGAAGACCAGTTGAAAAATATCTTGAAATCGGGAAGAGAAATTACGGAAAATTCCTTAAAATTTCTCGAAAATAAGAAAAGATTTGTAGGGGAAAATTTTCTAAGAAATTCTAGACCCTCCAAGAAAAATTCCGCAATTTAGAACTTTCTAAATAATTTTATAGTCTCTAGTTGAAACAAAATGTTGAATTCTAGAGAAGCAATTACTGAAATTCACCTGAATTCTCGAAAAGAAGAGGAATTAAAAAAACATTTAGAGGCTGAAAGAAAATCTTTGCAATTTATAAGAAAAGTTGAAAATTGGCCATTTTCTAAACTCTAAACTTTAAAAAAAAATCTAGAATGCCTCAAGGAAAATCTTGAACTCCGGAGAATAGATTGCTAGAAATTTCCTGAACCCTCGAGAAAATAATCTAGATTTCTAGAAGTAAATTCTAAAAATTCTAGAGCCTCAAAGAAAATCTTTGCGATTTAGAAGACAAGTTGAAAAAATCTTGAAATGTGGAGAAGAAATTACTAGAAATTTCCTGAGTCTAGATTTTTAAAAACACATTTTCTAAAAAGTCTTCATTTAAATCTTCGCAATTTACTAGAAATTTCCTAAATTTTACACATCATATTCAAATTGATACAATAAAAATCAAAAATTCGTTATTAATTTTTTTTACTATTTTAGTTATAATTCTTTAAATAATAATGAAATTACGAAAATTCTTTCGCTAATAAATTACCAGCAAAGGAGGGAAGTAAAAATGCTAAAAATTAGAAATTCGATTTTCAATTGTTTTTCAGTATTTTTACAATAACTTTTCATAACAAGGACGGTTTAAAATTCTTTTACGAAATGATTCCTAACATCAAATACAAGTTGATGAACTAAAAATCTTGAAATTTTTTTTTTCGCTATTTAGATAAGAAATTCCTAAAATTTCGATATAACGATACAAGAAATTTTCAAAATTTTCAGAAATATTGCAAATTGCTCAAAAATACTAGAATTTACAGACCTTTTTGAAAAAAAACAACAAAATAAGGAAATAAATCAAAATAATTAACGGAAGATACTAAAATTTTTGAAACATATTTATAGCAGATTCTAAAATCATTAATGAAATGCCACAAGCTAAATATACAACAAATAATAACATTTAAATTTAAATGGAGAAACTTCTAGAACTCTACAAAAGAAATTGTTGGAAATCTAGAAACCTTTAAAAAATCTACATATATAGAAAAAAAAATTCTTGAAAATTCTAAAAACTTCGCAATTTAAAAGATAGCTTGAAAAAACAATCTTGATATCTGGAGGGCAAATGACTGAAAAGAGTCTAGATTTCTGGAACAGATTTTCTAGAAAAATCTATAGTCTCCAAATCTGAATATGAGTTATTGGAAATTTCTGAACTCTCGAAAAAAAAGTGTAAAATTCTGGAAAAGTTTTTTTTTAAATTTTTGAGCCCTGAAGATAATTTTTGCAATTTATAAGACAATATTAAAATCTGGAAGATAAATTACTGAAAACAGCCTCAAAAAAATTCTAAAAATATTGAAACGAACTTTCTAAAAAATCTAGAAATCCCGCATAAGACCTTTGCTAAAAATTCTGGAAATATGAAGAAGAAATTACTGTTAACTTCTAGAATCCTCCAAATAAGTTCTAGAAATCTACAAGGAAAACTAGAATTCTTGATCAAAATTCTTTGGAAAGGAAGATGCAAAAAAGAAAATCCTGAAACTTTAAGAAGCCTCTAAGTAAGTTCTAGAAAATTAGAAGAAAATTTCTTAATAAATTGTAAAGCTAAACAAAATTTTTAGAATTCTCGATGAAAATTCTTTGGAAAGGAAGTTGCAATAAAAACTAAAAGTATGGAGGAGCAATTGGTTAAATTTCAAGAATCTTTAAAGAAATATATAAAAAATTTTCTGAAATATTCTAAAGATATTTCTCTCATAAATTAAGAATTTTACAAAAACCAGGTCTTTATAAAACTTGTTCAGTTTCTCATTCCCTTTAACTTTTGTTTGAAAAGTTAGGTAATATTTTTTAAATTTAGATTTTAAATATTGAGAAAAAACAAAAAAACGCCTCGAGTAAACATCCACTTCCGGTTTATGAATGTTCATCAAAAGCTTTTCAGTTCCAGTTTTTAATGATAAAACATTAAGTTTAAAGTTTCATCTCAAACAGATCATTGGTTTTTGAGATACAGAGTCCACAGACATTTTAATGTTTTCGAGTAAAAGGACTTCTAGTTTTTCTTTCTTCTTTGTTAGGCTTTGTATATTAAAATGCATTAATGTGATGTTGTGGTTATGGCATATTTTATTTTTGATGCTTTTATTATTACTATTATTACTTGATTGGCGTATTATTCCCTCATACTCTGACAGACTACTGACATCGGGATTTATTAGTTTTTTGGCAAGGCTCTGAGGGATTAATTCTGTGTATGTCGCATTCACTTTGTATGTTTTTTAATAGGTGTTGCACCAGTAAATATTTTGATTTATATTCTATGCGAAAGTTATTATATGAAGTGCAATTGTTCGTTATAAACACACCGCTCAAGTCAACTGATAATTGAAGCAATTGCTTATTTACCGAAGTTATGAACTTATTTAAAACAGTTCTGTGTTTCCACATAGGATTTTCTATAAAGTAAACGTTGGTTTTGTCTTTTATTCGCATCATCTGCCTTTTTAATAAATCGATGTTCAAACGGTTTCCCTTAAGGGCATCAAGTGTACCAGCCAATATGAATACGTGGTCGTTAGGAGTGTAGTCGTTTGTTAGATTTTGTATATCCTCGATGACTCCGTTGAAAGTTGCGTTCGGTTTAAAGATCGACGTAATTTTTGGCCTTTTTCGAGAGTAAAAGTCACAAGCAATTTACCTTAGAGGTTTCTGAGGTTCTTAAAAATTTTATATTTCTTCAGGGTCTATGGATTGCTACAATGTATTCTTTTTAAATAACAATAATTTTCTTGAAGAGTTGAAAGTCTTCAACAATTTCTGTTTAATGTCTCTAGAAGCTTTTGAGGATTTCAAAATTTCCTAATAATTTTTGTTGTAGACTTGTTTTCGATATTTAAAATTCTTAAGGTTTCTCCTTTAAGGTTTATAAAAGCTTCTAAGGTTTTTAAAATTTCCCAAAATTCTGTTCAAATAATCTTATGATTAAAAAATACTCATAAGATTATTTGAACAGAATTTTTATATCAATAGGTTTTCTTAATCAATTATTTTTAACAATATCTGGCCTGTTGTAAAGTAAGTTTAAGGTGAGATTGTCGTTTGTATTAAAATAATTGAATCGTGGGACAGTGGCGACCCTACAAATTCATTGAAACTTAAACTAGAACAGCGTTTTTAGTTCCTATGCAAATTCAACACAAATATATGCTTTTAGTTCTGAAAATCTAAGGTAATTACAGTTGAAACAAAATAAAGGAATCTTTCCAAAAAATTTGTTAAATATTTCAATCAAAGTTTCTGCTCCATATAACCTGTAGAAATATTTTCCATTGGTTTGAAATTTATTAAAGCCACTTATAAAATATTGTAAAATAATTGTGTAACAATGTGACATCATATTATTTTATGATAATTTACTAGAAATTAAATTATTAAGATTTTTAATCCAATTTTTAGCTCGATAAAACATAAAAATAATTTCCATCGATTAGAAATTTATTAAAACCATCAAATATTTTAGATTGATAGTGTGAAAATTAATTAATGTGACATCACAATATTTAGTCTGAGGTTAATGACCCTTGCAGCCGATGCCGACCAAAAAAAAAATACTAATTTTGTGTTAATTTCATTTAAACGGGAATTAAATTTCGATGAATTAAATTTTCAGTTAAATGTTAATCAAATTTTCATAGAGAAACAATTGCCATCTATTAAAAATATTAAGGAATAATTATGTAAAAAATTGTTATGATATCAGAATGTTTTATGATAATTTAATATTAAAGAGAATTAAATTCTGTTAAAAACAAGTTTTTTTTTAATTTTGTAACAAAAAACAATTTTAAGCTATTAACAAAACTTTAATGAGAATGATTTTACAATCATTATTGCCAAGATCCAAATTTGCTATTTTCCTTTTTTAGAAACTCCTAAAACTGATGGAAATTAACAAATAAATAAAAAATCTTATAATGGCAAGTTAACTAAAAACAGTTGAAAACATATTAAAATAGAAAAAAATCTAATAAAATTCACCAAAAATGGTTGAAAACTTTAAGAAAACTAAGTCTAAAATTTTCTTGAAAATATTTGAAATCAACAATTTTAATATAAGGATAACAAGAAAAAACCATGATAAAACAATAATTGTAACAGAAAACAATTTTAAGTTATTAACAAAACTCGAATGAACATGGTTTTTACAAATATTTTTGCCAAGACACAAGAAAATGAAAATTTTCTATTTTCATTTTTAAAGAAAAAAGAAGTTGAAGTTTTTCTCGAAAATTCTAAACACTAAGTGAAATTAAAATAAAAAATAAATAAAAATTCTTATAAAGACAGTTAACTAAAACAGTTGAAAACAGATTAAAAAAAGACAACATTTTCCCAATCAAAAAAACAACAATTTCAAAATTGTTAAAAAACAACTAAACATTTCTAGAAAATTATTTAGTTAAAATAAAAATAAAACTTTGCCAAAAAAATTAAAATTTACTTTAAAAAGTAGCTAAAAATTTTAAGAAAAAAAATTAAAACTTGTTCATGAAAAACTATGTCTTTGTTCCACCACTTTATTTTAGTAATAAAACAAAGTCATCGTGTCTCGTTTTTCTTTATATTCAAGATGTATCACAAAGCAAACGCCTCCACAATTAAACATTAAAATTCTGTTAGAAAAACGGTTTTTAAATCTTCTTCCAAGCGTTGATAATTGTAACAAAAAACCAATTTAAATTTATTATAAAAACCATAATGAACATAACTATGCCAAAAAATCCAAATTTGCTTGTTGGAATTTTTCAACAAAAAAAAAATTAATTAATAAGTTTTCTTAAAAATGCTTAAAACTAAAAATTAAAATAGAAAACCAATTGAAAATTCTATAAATTAAAGTTGCTTAAAATAAATTAAAATTCGATTAGGATAAAAATACAAACAATTCAAACTTACTAAGAAAAACTTCAAACAAAAATGATTTCTTTGAAAATTTTGAGCTTGTAGAAACAAGTTATCCCAAAAATGCTTAAAATTAAAAATTAAACAAGAAAAATAATTACGAATTCCTTTGAATTAAAGTTGCTTAAAATCAGCTGAAATTCAATTCAGATAAAAACGCAAACAATTCAAATTTACGTATAAAACCTAAGAAAGATAATATTCTTGAAAATTCTGAGATTACAGAAACAACAATTTAATAACAAAGAACAATACTTTCCCAAATCAGAAAGAAAGATAAAACAACAGTTTAAAATGTGTAGAAAACCATTTATTTTCTAATAAATAAAATTATTTAAAAAAACTTTATTAAATACGCATTTTGCAAAATCATTGCCAAATAAACAAATTATAAAAAATTAATTTTAAGTTAGGTTTAGTTAGTGTCAATAATATATTTAAAAACAGTTTTACTGTTTAAGGCAAAAGAGAGAAAGGTAGGGCAACGTAGAGCAAGGGAGAACGAAGAGAGCAAGGGAGAATGGAAACCTTATCTAAGCTGAAAGTTCTATTTGGCAGTTGTTATTTAAATATGTGTTAGTCTAATCTAACCTTTTTTTGTTGGGAGTCCCCGAAACAGGTCAACGTCCTTCACCCAGTCTGTATGTATTTGTGTGTATGTGTGTATGTGTGTATGTGTGTATGTGTGTATGTGTGTATGTGTGTATGTGTGTATGTGTGTATGTGTGTATGTGTGTATGTGTGTATGTGTGTATGTGTGTATGTGTGTATGTGTGTATGTGTGTATGTGTGTATGTGTGTATGTGTGTATGTGTGTTTGTGTGTATGTGTGTTTGTGTGTATGTGTGTATGTGTGTATGTGTGTATGTGTGTATGTGTGTATGTGTGTGTATGTGTGTGTTTGTGTGAATGTTCATTTGAACAAATGTGCGTGTGTGTGTGCAGTGTACGGCTCCGGTACGTGGGGTCGCTACTCCCTAATGGCTATGCAAAAAACTCTAACCTAACCTAACCTAACCTATATTTCAAGACGACATCTAGGTATATGGGCGACCGTGCTGAAGGCTACGGATTGGCTATCTGAGTGAAGATGATTTTACCTCAACCACTTCGGACCGCCTAACCTAACCTAACCTTTTTTTGTAGATGGGAGGTGGAAAATATTTTATAGACGGAGTGTGGGACTCCCCAGAACTGGTATACCTTCTAAAAACAACCTCCCCAAGTCGTCCTGCCCCCCGCGGATCCGCCGTCTGGCATTACTTCACGGGGTGTAGGGTGTCGGTCTGCGTCGTTGATGTTCGTGTGTGTGTGATGAGTGGGTGTGTGTGTATGTGTGTGTGTGTGAGATGTGCGTGTGTGTGCAGTGAACGGCTCGGGTGCGTGGGGTCGCTACTCACAAATGGCTGTGCACGTCAACCACCCCTGCGGGAAAGATAACCTAACCTAAGATAACCTAACCTAACTTATAAAATATCTTTCAGAATAGACATTCACACTAACCTAACCTAAAAAAATATTTTCCACTTGATTTTAATATTTACCGTTTTAACACTAACCTAAATATACACCTAACCCAACTTAACCTAATTTAACATAACAATAATATTTAACTCGCGACGTTCAATTGTTTTTCCGTATAAATCTAAAATAAGAATATTATTTGACAGTGGATATTAACAATAACCTAACCTGAAAATAGCAGCCGACAGCTTGCATTTAAACAAATCGTTTATTTTCACTCTATCACAATATAATCTAAAAATAGTACCTGACAGTTGATATTTAAATCAATTTAGTGATTTTACGTTAACATTTACCTAACCTAACATAACCTAATAGAACCTAAACATTGTATTTGATAGTTGACATAAAATATTTTTGTACACTAACCTAATCTAGCATAAAAACCTAAAATTAGTATTAGTATTTAACGTATATTTATATTATTTACTTATAATTATATTATTTTTGTCGACGTATAATTATATTATTTACGTCCCATACTAACCTAGCCTAACCTAAAAATATTATTTGACAGTTAATATTGAAATGGTTTTGGACACTTACCTAACCTAATCTTAAAACAGTATTTGATAGTAGACATTTAAATATTTTGTTTTTTTTACACTAACTAAACCTAACCCACAATTATACATTTAAAAAATCAAATTTACAATTACACGCAAAATAATAAATAGATGTTTTCTCAAAAAATGCGTAAAACTAATTGAACTTAGAAATAGAGTAATTAATATTTCTTATAAAGAAAAAAAGTGTAATTATTTGATTGATAAAATTTAACTAATCAAAAAATTTAGGTGATTTCTCAATTTTTAAAACTGAAAGAGTAAAAATTAAAAAAAAAGAATTATTATAATTTACTTTAAAGTGAGACAGTTCAAAATTATAGGAAACATAAAATTTAAAGTTGGAAAACCAGGGCTGAAAGATCAACGGTCGATAGCCAATGGAAAAACAAGAAGAGATGTATAGTAATTGTCGTATTATCAAATGTAACACTATTTTTCAATAAAGATCTCCCTCTCTCTCTCTCTAGGAAAACCATTTTTAAATTTACTAAGAAATAATTGAAATTGCAAAAAGAAACAAATATAATCTCAAAAATTTGTAATCGTTAAAAATTACAAAAATTTAGGTCACAGGATTTGCGAGCAGAGTTCGCAATGTGTTCTTCCACTCAGGACCCTTCTTCTGCTTCAGATGGTGGAATTTATATTCAGCAAAGTATTTTTTACCATTGTATTGGCCATTATTGACATATTTATGTCTCAATTTTACATGGAGCAATTTTAATTACAGATTTGTTTGAATATTTAGAATAATAATAAAAATGAAGGCAATGTATCCAGGAGGCCAGGGCCCGAGTTGTGGTGCCTTCGATAAAGAAGAAGAATAAAAAGAATAATTGAAATTTTAAAAAAAGTGTGTTTGAAAAAAACACTGTTAAAAACTAAAAAAAACATTGGCAAAAAATTTCAGAAAATTTAAATTTGATTAAAAACAAAAAAGAATGTGAGACAATGTTTTATCTTTCTTTTTATTCATTTGAGAATTATATTCTTTTCGCAATTTTCAATTTAACTGAATAGTTGAAGCTGATAGCAAAATAAACATTTGTTCAATTCAATTTTATTTTTAAAATTTCAACTACTTAAAAGTAATTTTTAAATCATTCTGAAATTTACGTGAATTAATTTTATGAACAGAAATTAAAATTGAAATCTGTAATCAAAAAATAGTTAAAAATTTAAAAATACGAAAACATTTAGTAAATATACAACAATGAGTCTTACTAAGACTACACAACAAAATATTTATTAAAACAATTACTTCTTTGACTAATACCTTGACAGATATTAATATTCAATTATTGTTGATTTTAGAGGCCTCTACTTCATTATACATGTCGAAAATATATGAAAAGTTTTTTAACTTCAACTTGCCATTATCAAAACTAAATGTAAAACAATTAACTTTGTTTGTACCACTTCTTTATTTTATTATTATTCTTAAAGAAGTGATTTTGAATTATCAGAATGTATCACGAAGTGAAAGCCTCCACAATTACTTATTTAAAACTAAACGTAATTTCAACTTCAAATTACAGGTATAGAAATTTTAACTTTGAAGTTTTAAGACTATTAATAATAATTACTGACAATTTGTTATATAAAGTTTTTGCAAGATAATTGATGGGATTTTCAGTTTTCAGTCTCGCCATTTGGTTTCTAGCAAACAATATGGCAATTGTTTTCAAGAAGTATTATAAATATATTATTCGTGAACGTATTTTAATAATTCCAAGGACATTCCCATGTTGGATAATTTTTTATGGATTTTTTAAACCATCGAATGCATTTTTAATTCCTATAACACAAGTTTTCAGCCTCGCCATTTGTTTCTAGCTAAAATATGGCAAATGTTTTCAAGAAATATTATAAAAATATTATTCATGAACATATTCTAAAAATTTCAGGGACATTCCAATGTTGGATAATTTTTTATGATTTTTTTTAAACTATCGAATGCATTTTTAATTCCTACAACACAAGTTTTTAGCCTCGCCATTTTGTTTCTAGCTACAATATGGCAATTGTTTTCAAGAGATATTATAAATATATTATCTTTGAACGTATTCTAAAAATTTCAAGGACATTCCCATGTTGGATAATTTTTTATGGATTTTTTAAACCATCGAATGCATTTTTAATTCCTATAACACAAGTTTTCAGCCTCGCCATTTTGTTTCTAGCTAAAATATGGCAATTGTTTTCAAGAAATATTATACATATATTATTCATGAACATATTCTAAAAATTTCAAGGACATTCCCATGTTGGATAATTTTTTATGATTTTTTTAAACCATCGAATGCTTTTTTAATTCCTATAACACAAGTTTTCAGCCTCGCCATTTTGTTTCTAGCTAAAATATGGCAATTGTTTTAAGGAAATATTATAAATATATTATTCATGAACATATTCTAAAAATTTCAAGGACCTTTCAATGTTGGATAATTTTTTATGATTTTTTTAAACCATCGAATGCATTTTTAATTTCTACAACACAAGTTTTTAGCCTCGCCAATTTGTTTCTCCCTAAAATATGGCAATTGCTTAAAGGTAATATTATAAATATATTATTCGTGAACATAAACTATCGAATGCATTTGTAATGTCTTCAATTGGGCCAAAAATTTAATGATGATGCATTGCCCAACAGACGTGCTTAGATGTGGTGCTACTAAATATTAGTGAACTAAAACTCCTCCTCCTCCCTTCCCCTTGACACTCACCTCCAACACATTCAGCGCTATCGCGCATAACGCTTAGCGAGCGATAAATAAAAAATTCCGGTTTCTATTTGATCCACCCTCGTATCTTCGATGGCGATTATTCTGTCAACTAGTGCAACGCTCAGATAATAGATGGCACCTTTATGGTAACATGTTCATTTCTATTTCATTTCCTAGGCTCTTTTCAAATTTTATTTTCAATTTACACCGTTATAAAAAAAAGTTTATATTTTTGATTTATGCCAAAATTTATGTAGTAGTTCTTCTTAAACAAATAATCCTCAGAGCAATCTCTAATATTTCCCCCTTTTCTTACTCGTTGTTTTAGTCTCATTTTTTTTTATAAAACATTAAACATTTTAAGATATTCACCTGCGGTTCCTCCCTTAAAGTTGGCCAAGTCCGCACCCGAAATTACCATCAACCAATTAGCCTAATTATTCAAATCGAGTTCTTGGGCTCGTGCCCGCTCCGACTAGTTAGTTACAAATCAAACAGCTACTCGTCAATTACCTGCACATTTGCATTTCACTTGTTTATTCATCTTCGACGTGTGCGTTTTGCATCGACGGCAAGAATTGTTACATCTCGTACTCTTGTGATGTTCTCTAATAACTGTGTATTGCAATGTGCGTGTTTGTTAAGTGATAAACAGTGATTAAACTTTTAATTCTGTTAATTCTATAATAAAATCATCAATTTTTTTAAAATAAATTACTTCAGTTTAAACTATGAAAATGATCGAAAACGATGTCAAAACGTGACAGTCAACTACTAATAAACCTATGAAACATAAGTGTCTTACTTTATAAATTTTACTTCAAGAAGCTTTTTAAATAGAAATTATTAACGATTAGTTGAAAAATCCATATTATATCGAATTAATTTATTATCAAATTTTTAATTAATTCACTAAAATTGTTTCGTCACACTGTAGCTTCTTGATGTAGAGAATATATTTTAAATAGATCTTCGAAAACCGACTAAAATCTTAAGTTTAAAGATTATGGACAAAATTCAACTGAATTTATTATTGATGAAATTACAGGAATTTATTTATACACTTCAGGCAATAGATTGTTTATACAATAATAACATTCTGAAATATAATCGGAGATGAATAGAAGTCGTTAAGTTCGATACCGGTGAATCAGCAAATGAATAAATGCACAATTTCTCGAAACCGGTATGTAAATTGAACGCTTCTGAATTACCCAGCGAATGAATAAATTCGAAATTACTTCTAAGAGCCGTATTTATTGCCCAGTTAGCATTAAGCACTGCAAATAGTTATTACTCGGACGTATTTATTAATCATCACGGTACGTGTGGTTGGTGTTTGGTTTGGATTTATCTCGCATGCTAATAACTGCATTGACACAGAAAATTATACGGGCTGCGGTATTAATTTAGTAATTATAAAAGTGCGCTCGTTAATATTTATTATTTAATTTACTTACTAATAAGATGTTCTCTACATGATTGTAGATAAATTGCACTGATGAAAAGTTTAAATGTTTATAGAGTAAATTAATTTTTTAAGGTGTTACTATATTTGAAAGTAAAATTACTTAAAGTAAACGAGGCTAAATTAAGAGAAGGAATTTTGATATGAATAAAATTAGGCTGATTAATGTATGATAATTTTTTATAGGGTTATGATTGGTAGTGAAAGCTATTACTTAATCCTATTCGGATTTAAACTCATTTGAAGCAACTTTAATTTATAGGAATTTTAAATTGGTTTTCTCTTTTAATTTTTAGTTTTAAGTATTTTTGAGAAAACTTATTAATTTATTATTCTTTTTTTGTTGAAAAATACTAACAATTTTGATTTTTTGGCATTATTTTTTTAATATTTATATTCATTAAAGTTTTTATAATCAATTTAAATTGGTGTTTTGTTACAATTATCAACGCTAGGAAGAAGATTTAAAAACCATTATTCTAACAAAATTTCATTTTTAATTGTGGAGGCGTTTACATTATGATTAGTTTGTTTTATTAGTAAAATAAAGTGATAAAACAAAGTCATTGTGTCTCTCTCTTCATTAACAATTTTTATTTTAATTTTTTTTTAAATCCAATTTAAGAAATTTAACTCTTTTTTTTCTAAAAAAAGTTTTAATCATCTGTTTTTTACAAATTTTGAATTGTTGTTTTATCTTTTTTTTTTCTTGTTTGGAAAAATGACCTTTTTATTAAATTGTTGATATTTATATTTATAAGCTCAACAATTTTCAAGAAAATTTTAAAGTTCAACTTTTTTATTAGTAAATTTTAATTGTTTTTTTCTACTTTAATATGTTTTCAACTGTTTTTAGTTAACTTGTCTTTATAAGATTTTTTATTTGTTTGTTATTGTAATTTCCATTAGTTTTAAGAGTTTTTGAAAAAAACTTCAATTCAATTCTTTGAAATAGAAATTAGCAAATTTTGTTTTATTTTTCGTGTATTGACAATAATATTTGCAAAATCCATGCTCATTAAAGTTTTGTTAATAACTTAAAAATGTTTTTTTTGTTACAATTACCAACTCCTTAAAGAAAATTTAAAAATTGCTTTCTCGTTTTTAATCAAATTTAATTAATTGATATTATTTTACATAATTATTCCACAATATTTCTAGAGAAGCTTTAATAAATTTGTAATTAATGGAAATTAAATAAATCGAAATTTTCTAAAAATTCTAGAGCCTCCTAGAAATTTAGAAGACCAGTTGAAAAAATATCTTGAAATCGGGAAGAGAAATTACTGAAAATTCTTTTAAACTTTCTCGAAAATAAGAAAACATTTCTAGGGGTAAATTTTCTAAAAAAATCTAGACCCTCTATGAAAAATTAAGCAACTTAGAACTTTCTAAATAAGTTTATAGCCTCTAGTTGAAACAAAATGTTAAATTTTGAGCAATTACCTGATTCTCGAAAATAAGACGAATTAAAAAACATTTAGAGCCTGAAAAAATTCTTCACAATTTATAAGAAAAGTTGAAAAAAAATTAATTATTGGCCATTTTCTAAACTCTTAAACTATTAGAAAAAAAATTCTAGAAAATCCTAAAATCTTTGCAATTTAAAAGACGACTTCAAAAAAACTCTTGAACTCTAGAGAATGAATTGCTAGAAATTTCCTGAACCCTCGAAAAAAAATCTAAATTTCTAGAAGAAAATTCTAAAAATTCTAGAGCCTCAAAGAAAATCTTTGCGATTTAGAAGAAAAAATCTAGAAATATGGAGAATAAATTACTAGAAATTTCCTGAACTCTCGAAAAAAGTGTAGATTTTAAAAAACACATTTTCTAAAAAAGCCTTAATTTAAATATTCACTAATTATTGGAAATTTTCTGAATTCTGCAAAAAAATATGCATTTCATTTCAGGGTGTCAAATAAAATTTAGAAAAGAAAAATACTTCTTTAAATTTTTTTAAGATTGTGTAAGAAATATTAGAATATTCGCGACAAATGTAAGAGAATAATTTTCAAAAAATGAGAAATTAGAAAATTTGGAAAGAAAATAACTAGTAGAACTTGACGAAAAGTCAATCAAATCAAATATCTAGCAATTTGAAAGAGATCTTCCTAAAAAATTTAGAAAACTGGAAAATTATTGAAAGAAAAACTAAGAAAAAATTCCAAAAATTCTCAAAAAAGAGAAATTACTGAAAAAAATCCAGATTCTTAAAAAATAGAAATCTAACAACACCTACATCCACCCCTCAAACGGACGGACTAACCCTTATTTTAAATTAAAATGTATTTGTTCTAAATGTATTTTTGTTTGTCCAAATATAGATGTTGTTCTTTCTCTCTTTATATACCTTGAACAAAAAAAGATATTTTTATGAAATTCCAGAAATTTTGAAGAAGTATTAAAAAATATCTAGAATGATCTGGAATAATGTCCAAATTTCTAAAACTGAATTTTTGAATTTTAAATTTTTTTTACAAATCTACAAGAATTCTAAGAAATTATGGAAAATGGAAAATTTTTAAAACCTTAGATAAAATTCTTTGAAAGAGATTTTTTTCTATGAGATTCTAGAAATTTTTAGGAATCCTGAAGGAAGCATGCTTTGAAATTCTAGAAATCTTAGAAAAGAAGTACTGAAAGAAACAGAACACTATGAATCTGAAAAATTATTTTTTTGTAAAGCTGTAAGAAAAATTAAATAAAAAGTTAAAAATTAAATTCAATAGTTTTAGAAATTCTATAAATGTGGCAGAAAATTTTGACAAATTGATGGTTCCTAGAGCTTCTAGAAAGATCAAAGAAGAATTAATACAAATTTCATCTACCTCGTGAAATGAAAACAGAAAAATTTGAAAAATTCTACTTACCTCGAAAAAGTTTAAACTTTAAAAAATAAAATGCTGTAAAGTTCTATAACAAATTGGATGAAATTTTCGATAAGAAAAATGTAACAGGCTTTTAAGAAACATTTAAGAAAATTTTTGGAAAGCTAGAAAAAATCCTGAACATCTAAAAATGTGGTAATTTTTTTTCAATTTGAAAAAGAAGTTTTAGAAAAAAATTAATTTCAATAAGATATCTTACGTAATCGTAGAAAATTCTCGACAAATTTAAGAGAAACTGTTGTAAAATTTAAAAACAAAAAAAATTCTTTTAAAAGTTTTGAAATTTGGAAAATTAACCTCAAAAATTGAGAAATTATCAGGAAAAAAAAAACTACTTCAAAAATAATATACATTGAAAAAACAATCTAACCTTTCGAGCAATTCAAAGAATAAATTATTTTTTTACAAATCTGAAGGAAAAATTATTAAGAAATTAGAGAAAATTCTTTAAAAAATTTCTTTGAAGTAGTAAATTTTGCTAAATTCTAGAAATTTTAGAGGAAGAATGTTGTTAAATTCTAAAAATGTTTAGAAATCAAAAATACTCAAAAATTTCATTGCAAAAAATCGGAAAATAGAAAAAAATCTTTAAAATTGCTGGAAATTAAAAAAAATTTAAATGATTAAAACCACGGAAACCCATTAAGAAATAGTAAACAAATTTGGACAAATGTATTAATAATAAATTGTAGGCTGCTATAAAATTTAATAAAATTAAAATAACAATCTGGGAACCTATAAATCCTGGAAAATTTGAAATATAAAAAATATAATGTCTTAAACTTCTGAGTAATTGTGGTACAAAGATCTTCAAAAAAGGAATTTATGGGAAAAATTTTAAACTTTCTCAAAAAACTTAAGAAACCTAAAAATATTCAGGAAAATCTAACTGAAAAGTTCTGTAATTTACGAACAAAATTCTTGCCATTTAAAAGTAACAAAAAAAAAAAAACAGAAAACGTAAAGAAAAATTATTAAGAAATTGTAGAAAATTCTTTTAGAAATTTCTAATAAAATACTTTTTTTTTCTTTCTCTGAAATTCTATAAATTTTAAAAATAGAGTTTTAGAAATTTTTATAAATCCTAAAGTAATCGATCTAAATTTCCAAAAATCTGTGAAAACAATACTTAATAAATTCAGTATATAAAACCAAAACTGCAATAAAAACTTAAAAATTGAAGAGAAAATGCTATAAAAATCGAAATACTGAAAGAAAAAAGTTTGAAAATTATATGAATCCTGAAAAAAATCTAAGAATCCAAAAAAAATTTATTTTATAAAACTGAAAAGTAAAAAGTCAGATTTAAAAAAAAAACAAAGAAAATGTAAAATTAGGAAAAAAAGTATTCAAAAGTTTTCAGAAAAGAGAAATTACTAAAAAAATCCAGATTCCTCAAAAAATTGAAAAACAAGAAAAAACAATTTCTAATTCTGGAAAGAAACTTTAAAGTAAATATTCTAATTTTAAATGCTATTTTAAACTCTTGTAGAAAAATTACAGAAAACCGAAAATTAAAATTTTGGTAAGCTAAGGAAATATTGATTGAAAATTCTGTATACTACGAAGGAACTTCTCGCAATTTAAACGAAAAAATAAAAATAAAAATAAGAAAAAATATTGAAAAATAGATTTTTTTAGATAGAAAAACTAGAAAACTAGAAACTACAAAAGTTTTAATGCTCTGATAGAAAATGTTTACGTTCTAAAGGTAAGATCTATAGATCTCTAGGAAATTATAACAAAAATTACTGAAAATTAAAATTAAAAAACATAAACTAAGAAATAGAAAAATTCTTTAAAAAAAATCGAAATACACCTGGTAAATATTGCTGAAAATTGTATCAGTAATATTTTGAAATTAAAATTCCTAAAAAATAGATATCAAACGTTACTGAAAAACAGATTTATTCTTTAGATACCTGGAAGAACTAAAATTTTATAAAACTAGAAGACAAAACTATTCAAATATTCTAAAAATTTCTGAAACTTTCGTAGAAAATTTATTTTTACAATCTGAAGATAAATTTCTAGAAATGCTAAAGGAAAATTTATGAAATTCGGAAGAGAAATTTCAGTATAATATTTCTTTAAATTTTAATAAGATAAAGTAAGAAATAGTAGAACTTCTCCAGAAATGCTAGGGAAAATGCTAAAAACTTAAATATCTAATTTTTGTTTTAGGAATCCTAAATAATTTTGGAAATGGATAAAGTGTATAAACCACAAATGATATTCTTTAAATTTGAAATTTTAATTCTTAATAAAACTAGAAAACTAAAAGAAAAATTGTCAATCAAGATATTGCCTTAAAGGTGCCATCTATTTTATAAGAGTTGTACTAGATCCCTGTTGGCAGTGAATAATAATTAAAAAATAATTACTAAAACAGAGATTTTTTAGAAATTTGAAAGGAAAACCTAGAAGAAAAGATTTTTTAAAATTTTAGAAATTCCAGAACTCTAGATCTTTAGAAAATTTTCATAATTTGAAGATATATTTCTAGAAACTTCTTAAAATGAAAAAGAAGAAAACTTCTGGAAAAAAATCATATGATAAAGCTAAAAGTACAAAGAGAATTTTCTAAATTTGAATAGAAATTGCTGGACATTCTATAATACTTAAGAAATCTAGAAATCTGCAACAAAAAACTGGGAAATTACTAAAAGAGATTTCTTATAAACCTGGAAGAATAACTGAAAAGAACAAATTGCAAATATAAAAACTTCTTAAAAATTCTCGTGAAAAATGTTTACAAATGGAAATCGTGAATTGTAATCTTTGCAAAAAATATTTCTATGATATTCTAGAAATTTTAAAGAAAGAGGGTTGTCAAATTTTAGATTTTTTTATAAACCTAGAAGTATAACTGTAAAGAAAAAGAAATAGAAGCTTACAAGAAAAATATCAAGAACTTTTGTAAACAATGTTTACATATTAAAAAGAAAAATTCCAAAACTTCCAGAAAACAAATTGGACATCCTTGAAAGATAATATTATTGAAAAACTTGATAAAAAATTCGGCCACAAAAAAATTTGAAACAGTTTGAACGTGAAATTCTTAATAAAAAATTGAAAACTGCATAATTATGAAAAACATTTTTTATACACTTGGAAGAAGAACTAAAAAAAATCGAGTAAAAGTGGATAAGAACTTGTAGAAAAATTATATAACCAAGAAAAAACCTCTAGCACTTTAATATCGAAATACTTATAAAAAAATGAAAACTGCAAGTAAAGTTATTAAAATTGGATTAATTTTAGAAACCTAAAAAGAAGAATTAATCAAAAAATTTAGAAATTCTAGAATTTTTATAGAAAATTTCCAGAAGCTTCTAGAAGTGTTGAATAAAAAAGTGAAATATGATTTTTTGAAAATAAAAAGTAATTGTTGAAAATAGAATTCTTTTTGGAAACCTAGCAGAAAATCTCTAAAGTGTTCTAAAAATGGATGAAAGATAAAACAACTATTATGGAAAATTATCAGTGACAAACAATTCTAGAACCCATTTTTTTTGGAAACGTGGAAGAAAAGCTATAAATTTTGAATTCCTCCAAAAAAATACATAAAATATTTCCATAAGATGTAGCAAGAAATGAGAACTAAAATATATTTGCTACATTCTTAAAAATTTATAGTAAACCGTCAACACATGGTGAGAAATGGAAATTTTTTGAAGACTCAAATAAATTTCACTGGAAGAGTTGTTTATGAAAATTAAAAAAAAATATTAGACACCTTAAAGAATCCAAAAATCTAGGACGAAGAATACTAAGAAATTTCATTAGATAAAGCTGAAAGTGTAATGAAAATGCTCTAATTTATAATTTGAAAATAAAAAAAAACGTTAAGAAATTTAAAAAATTCTATGGAAGAAAACTTTCTGAAAAAATCTATGAGCCAGAGACAAATTTTCCGCCATTTAATTAAAAGTAAAACTTGGAAAAGAAAGAATATTCTCGAAAATTGGAAAGTTTTAGAAGCCTCGAATAAGATAAGTAATTCTGTGAAGTTCTAAACATTTTTAAGAGGCAAAGATACTAAAAAAAATCATTAGATGAAGCTATAACTTGAACACATTCTGTAAAATTTAAAAGAAGTTGCTGCAAAAAAATAATGCAAAGAAAAACCTTGAAAATCGTAGAAACCTTACAAAAAGTTTTAATAATCTGGAAGAAAAAAATTGTAGAAAACTGGAAAAAAATATTTTTTATGAATCTGGTCGAGAAACTAATAAAAAAAATTAAAAAGGTGAAAGCAAAATTATTTTAAAATTCTCAAAAAAATTACTGGAATTTTTTTGTTGTTGTCTTTTGACTTTCAACAATTTCATATTCTTCTTCCTAGAAAAAAACTTAAAAATGGAAATTCTTAAATCATTTAGAAAACCGAAAGAAAAAATATTGAAAATATAAATTTGGAAAACTTGAAAAGAAAAATTCTAATGAAATCTACATTAAAAATTCCATAAACTACGAATGAATTTCTCAAAATTTAAAAAATGTAAACTGGAAGAAAAATTATTGAAATATAATACCAACACATTTTTTGAAGACTCAAATAAATTTCATTGGAAGAGAAGATTTTGAAAAAAGAAAAAGATTATGATGAAACGAAAATAAAATTTCTTACTTCACTTATAATTTTTATTAATACCAGATGTACATTTCGAGTACTTAAAAATTATAAGTGAAGTAAGGAATTTTATTTTCGTTTCATCATAATATATAACTTCACATTACTCAACCCGAAATTTAGTAAAAAAAAGGTTGTTAAATTATTAGACATCTTAAAGAATCCAAAAATCTGGGACGAAGAATACTAAGAAATTTCATTAGATAAAGCTAAAAGTGTAATGAAAATACTCTAATTTATAATTTGAAAATAAAAAAACGTTAAGAAAAAAACTAGAAAGAAAAACCTTGAACACCGTAGAAACCTTAAATAAAGTTCTAATAATCTGGAAGAAAAAAATTATAGAAGCCTGGAAAAAATATTGTTTTTATAAATCTGGTCGAGAAACTAATATAAAAATTAAAAATCTAGAAGCAAAATGTATTTAAAATTCTCAAAAAAAATTACTAGAACTTTTTTTGTTACGAATGGTTGACAATTCGAGATTCTTCTTCCAAAAAAAAATACTTGGAAAATGGAAATTCTAAAATCATTTAGAAAACCGAAAGAAAATTTATTGAAAATATAAATTTAGAAAACTTGAAAAGAAAAATTCTAATGAAAACTTCATTAAATATTTCATAAACTGCGAATGAATTTCTCACAATTTGAAGAAGAAATTAAAAAAAATTTAAACTGGAAGAAACATTATTGAAATGTAGATATTTTTAGGAAGCTGAAAGAAAAACATAGAAGAAAAAAATTATAACTATCGTAGAAAATATTCCCATTTGAATAAGTTTCTAAAAATTGTTAGTAAAAATTAAAAGTAAAATCATCAAATATTAGAAAACCACGACAAAAAACTTACTTTTTCATAAGGCCTAGAAGAAATAATATTAGAAAATTATTAAAAATTTTCACAATTTGAAGATAAATGTATAAATACTAGTAATGTTAAAGAAAAATTGCTGGAAATTCCAATGAAATGAAGTAAAATTATTTAAAAAATTGACAAATAAAACAGCCTCGAAAAGATGAAAGATTTTTTTTGTTCCATAATTAATTTATTAGTTTTCTGACATTAGTTTCAACAATTACTTGTCATTTTCAGTAATCACAGTACACCTTTGAAAATGACAAGTAATTGTCAGGAAATTGATAAATTAATTATGGAACAAAACAAGTCTATCATTTACAAATCTACCCGAAAATAAAATATATTAATTTTTAACTTTTAAGTGGTTGTAGAAAATTTACATAATACCATGTGTTTTAATCAACAATCTAATTAATACAAAAAGGTTTTACCGTATGTTAAGTGAGAAATTAATTCATAAATTTATTGTTGTATTTTATTATAGAATCCTCATATAATGAATTTGCAATTTATTTTGGTCAAATATAATATTGCATTAGGTAATTATATAAAAAACAGATTTAATCAAATCTAAAGTTGATTAGCGACGTGTTTAATGAAATTTATTCAAATTCAGCGTGTCCGCGTTACGCGCCAACAAACCGGATGTGCGGAAACGGAAACTGCAAAGGCCGGAATGTGTCGGAATGCGTAGCAAAATGGAAAAAATCATAGAGAAATCGACGCCTAGAACGAAACGCCGGCGTTCGGCCATTCGCCGTCGGATGGCGCCTCAGGTACGTTCAGCGCTTATTTCGTTGCCTTTCGCAAATGCGTACACTAAGAATTATTAACTGATTGCATTTAATCATACCGTATTTATTAATTAAAATAAACATATTGAATAAGTTTGCAATTAAGTAAATATGACAATTAATAATGAAGGCTTCATGCATATTTAATAAGAAAATGAAACACTTTATAATAAATAATTTTATTTACGGAAAACTCTATTACATTTGATGTAAAAAAAAAATAATGAACACATTTTATACAAAATATTTGTACTATATCAATTATTCCATTGAATATTTTATTTATATTAAATTTAAAACTTGTCACAAAGAACAGGGCATAGTGTTCAAGGTGTTTGCATACGACATAAAACGATTAACAGGATTATTTGTGGAATCAATTCAGTAGTCAAACTAAAAAAGTGACAGAAAGATGAAAGATCAAACTGAGGAGAACTCAAATAAATTCTTTTAGGATAAATTCCTGCCACAAACTCTTGAAACACAATGAAATTGTCTCTCAAACGTATTTCCACAATGTCAAACAGCACTTGTTTCAATTTTGTTGTTGTGAAGTTCTTTGAGTATGGCATCATGATGTTCAATATATAACTTATTTCTTTCTATAAAAATCGCTTTTCATTATTATAAATAAAGACCCCAAATGACTAGAAACTTAATTCAAAAAAAAACTATTAGACCACAATGGGATCCTTGAGGGACACCTGCTTAGTAGATTTTATTTTAATTTATTGTATTAAAAAGCAAATACATATTTCTATAAATAATTACAATTTTGTTTTCTTTATGAAAATAAATAAGTAAAACTAAAGGTATACGATTATAAAATTTTTACGACGTTTATGAGCTTCACGTGGCAATAAGGAGCACCGTTGGCACTTATCTAATCTACAATTCGGCCCGTTACGAAGCATCATCACCACTAACACTGATAATTATTCAAATTTCTTACGTTTCGACGTGCGACGCCCGCCCAATAATAACACCTGTTGTTCGGAAACATAAAATAAACGTTATGGCTTGAAAATAAATTTACTACTTTCGGAAAAATAAATTTTAAAAAGGAGAATACTCAAAATCGTAAAATTTATTAACAATTTTAATAAACAAAAAAATTATTCGCGTGATTTAAAGTAAACTGTCCTCATTGAATATTTTTATTTGGTTTAAAAATTGTTTTCTTTGTAGTCTGTTAAAATTATTTTGACCATTTTCCCGAAGGTTAATTTTTAATTAACATCGACAGCAACTTTAATTCCTTAATTAATGGTTCGAGCGTTATCATTTTGTTTCTGCATACGATACACCAACTTTGCAATTTTGAAATTAATTTCATGAGTAATTATTTTTTTACAATTTCAAAACTTTGAAAGTAATTTAATTTCCTCCAATTCTAGTTTCTAAAGGTGTCATCTTGTTTTTAGATGTGATACGTCAATTGTTTTGATAGGATTTTAATAATACGTTAATTATAAACTAAATTTGGGATTTTGAAGTTATTCCCATGAGCAATTAATTTTTTACAATTTTTCAAAACGCTGAAAGCAATTTAATTTCCTTCAATTCAAGTTTCTAAAGGTGTCATCTTGTTTGTAGGTGTGATACGTCAATTGTTTTGATAGTATTTTAAAAATATGTTAATTATAAACAAAAATTGCGATTTTGAAATGAATTCCATAAGCAATTAATTTTTTATAATTTTTCAAAACGTTGAAAGCAATTTAGTTTCCTTCAATTTAAGTTTCGAAAAGTGCCATCTTGTTTGTAGGTGTGATACGTCAATTGTTTTGCTGGTATTTTAAAAATACGTTAATTGTCAATAAAATTTGCGATTCTGAAGTTAATTCCATTAGCAATTAATTTTTTACAATTTTTCAAAACTCTGAAAGCAATTTGATTTCCTCCAATTCAAGTTTCTAAAGGTGCCATCTTGTTTCTAGGTGTGATAGGTGAATTGTTTTGACGGTATTATAAAAATAAGTTAATCATAAACAGAATTTAGTCTTTTGAAGTTATTTCCATGAGGAATTAATTTTTTACAATTTTTCAAAACGCCGAAAGCAATTTTATTTCCTTCGATTCAACTTTCTAAAGGTGCCATCTTGTTTGTATGTGTGATATGTCAATTATTTCGATATGATTTTAAAAATACATTCATTGTAGACAGAATTGGCGATTTAGAAGTTAATTTCATGAGCAATTATTTTTTTACAATTTTTCAAAACGTTGAAAGATTTTAGTTTCCTTCAATTCAAGTTTCGAAAGGTGTCATTTTGTTTTTAGGTATGATACATCAATTGTTTTGACGGTATTTATAAAATACGTTCATTATAACTAGATTTTTGGATTTCAAAGTTAATTCCATGAGCAATTAATTTTTTACAGATTTTTAAAACCCTGAAAGCAATTTAATTTCCTTCAATTCAAGTTTCTAAAGATGCCATTCTGTTTCTAGGTGGGATACGTCAATTGTTTTGATGGTATTTAAAAAATACGTTAATTATAAATAGATTTCGGGATTTCGAAGTTAATTCCATGAGCAATTAATTTTTTTACAAATTTTCAAAACGCTAAAAGCAATTTAATTTCTTTCAATTAAAGTTTCTAAAGGTGCCATCTTGTTTGTAGGTGTGATACATCAATTGTTTTGATAGAATTTTAAAAATTAGTTAATTATAAATACATTTTGGGATTTTGAAGTTAATCTCATGAGCAATTACTTTTTTACAGTTTTTTAAAACGCTGAAAAATTGCTTTCATTTCCTTCAATTCAAGTTTCTAAAGGTGCCATCTCGTTTGTAGGTGTGATACGTCAATTATTTTAGAAGGATTTTAAAAATACGTTAATTATAAACAAAAAAAAAGGTGCCATCTCGTTTGTAGGTGTGATACGTCAATTATTTTAGAAGGATTTTAAAAATACGTTAATTATAAACAAAATTTGGGATTTTGAAGTTATTCCCATGAGCAATTAATTTTTTTACAATTTAATAAACCGATGAAAACAATTTAATTTCGTTTAATTCAAATTTCTTAACCGGAGATTTTGTTTGTAGGTACGATACATCAAATGTTTTAATGGTATTTCAAAAATAAGTTAATAATAGTCAGAATTTGCTATTTTGAAGTTAATCCCACGAGCAATTAATTTTTTACAATTTAATAAACCGCTAAAAGCAAATTAATTTCGTTTATTTCAAATTTCTTAACGTGTGATCTTGTTTGTAGGTGTGATACTTCAAATATTTTGATGGTATTTCAAAAATACGTTAGTAATAAACAGAATTTGGGATTTTTAAATGTCATGGGATTAATTTTTTACAATTTTACAAAACTCTGAAAGCAATTTAATTCAAATTTCTAGAGGTGCCATTTTGTTTTCAGGAAACTAAATCAGTCACAGTCATTAAAATACAATTGTATATGTAGGGTGGGTGGGTGGCCTCTATCCCACCCTTCCAATCAGTAAAATATATGCGCTGACTTTTGTAATAAAACCAAAAATTTCAATAAGTGTTTCCCTTAAATACTTATTCACCAAATAAAACCGTTTTTTTTCAACTAATTTTTTTTTTTAATACTATATTATATATTTCAGTAAAACTAGGTTGATTTATTTACTGATTGGATGGTGGAATAGTGGCCACCCACCCACCCTACATATATTTATATATTTCAACCACAATGTTTGATCTCCAAATAAATTAAAATCAGTGTTACTATCAATTCTGTGAAAAATCAAATACAAAAACGTCGTATCTCAGTGTGAATTTAATTTTATTTGTAGGGTGGGTGGGTGTCCACTATCCTACCCTCTAATTTTTAGAGCACAAACAAAAGTTTTCCATTGAAAAATCATAGAAAGAAATATTTGAATAATTGATTTTTTTCAATGCAGTATTATTCCAGCAAAATTTGGTTAATTGTGTAGTGATTGGAGGGTGGGATGGTTGAAGAATATATGCAATAAAATTTTAACTGATACAGTTATTATAAATATATAAACAGCAAACTAAATACTACCTTTTAGTTGATTTATTTGGAGATTAAACGAGTGTGTATGGTTGAAATTTTTAAAAATATGTAGGCTGGGTGGGTGGCTTTTATTCTACCCTCGAATTACTATAACGTAAACATAACTTTCTATTAAAAATTTATACAAAATAATCATTGAAGTAAATAATTAATTACATTTTTTAAATACAGTATAATTACAGTAAAACCAGGTTGATTGTTTTACTGATTGGAGGGTGTGAATAGTGGCCACCCACCCACCCTACATATATTTATATATTTGAACCACAATCACATGTTTAATCTCCAAATAAATCAAAATTAGTGTTACTACTGATGTAAAGAATCAAACACAAAAATATCGAATCTCGGCGTAAATTTAAATTTTTATGTAGGGTGGGTGGGTGTCCACTATCCCACTCTCCATCTTTTGTACCATTAATAAAAGCTTTCTATTAAACAATCACAGAAAGAAATATTTGGCCACTCTCCTAGCCTCCAATTTTTAGAGCAAAAACAAAAGTTTTCCATTGATAAATCATAGAAAGAAATATTTGAATAATAGATGACTTAAATTTTTCTCAATGCAGTATTCTTCCAGCAAAATTTAGTTAATTGTTAACTGGCTGGAGAGTGGAATAGTGGTCTACCACCCACCCTATACATTCAATAAAACTTTAACTGAAACAGTTATTATAAATATACCATCAGCAATTATAATTACGTTGTAAAATGCAGAAAAAGAAACCAGTAACCATGAAAAAAGTGTAAATGTATATATGTATAGGGTGGGTGGGTGATCCCTAACCCACCCTTTAATCATTAGAATAAACAAGAGTGTTTTAATAAATAAGTATTTAATTCATCAAAAACATTTGTACTTAATTTATTTCATAAATTAAAGCTAGTATATATTAATTTTCATGAGAATTCGGTTTTATATTATGATAATTAGAGGGTAGGATAGTAGCCACCCGCCCACCCTACTATTGCAATGAAACTAAAAGGTAAAACAGTTTTTAGAAATATCTAAACATCAATAGTAACTACGTTATCGTTTTTAGGAAACTAAACCAGTGAAAGTGATTAAAGTACAATTGTATATGTAGGGTGGGTGGGTGGCCTCTATTTCACCCTTAAATCTTTAAAACATAAGAGAGTGTCGTATTAAAAATTGCATTTAATTATAGAAAGAAATGTGTAATTAATTAATTTAATAAAATGAAGCTAGTGTACATTTATTTTCTTGAGAATTCGCGTTTTATATTATAATAATTGGAGGGTGGGATAGTGACCACCCACCCACCTTACATATACAACAAAACTAGATGCTAAAAGAGTTGTTATAAATATCTAAACAATAATTATAATTGCGTTGTATTATGCAGAAAACTAAATCAGTGTGAAGAGTGACAAAGTTTAAATAAATATGTAGGGTGGGTGGGTGTTCCCTATTTATGTATGGTGGGTGGGTGTTCCCTATTCCATCCTCCAATCTTTAGAACATGCGAGAGTGTCTAATGAAATATGTATTTAATTCTAGAAACATGAGCGATTAATTAATTTACTAAATTAAAGCTAGTTTATATGTATTTAAAAAAATCGGCTCTTATATTATAATAATTAAAAAGGTGGGATAGTAGCCACAAACCCACTCTACATATACAAAAAAAACTAGCAGCTAAAACACTTGTTATAAATATTTAAACAACAATAATGACTACGTTATCGTTTTTTGGAAATTAAACCAGAGACAGTGAATAAAATCAATTGTATATGTAGGGTGGGTGGGTGGCATATAAACATATGTGCTGATTTTTACAATAAAATAAAAAATTCAAAGTGTTTTCCCTTTTAAATATTTATTCACCAAATAAAACTATTTTCTTTCAACTGATTTATTTTTTTTAATTCTCGTTGGTATTTTAATCATTAAAAACTTGTTTCAAAAAAGTATTGTAATTTAATTAGGTAACATCAATAGAAACAATGGTTGGTAATAGAAAGATGGATTAGAGGGCACCCACCTTACATATAGGATTTAATTCTAATCACTATCACATGTTTACAATCCAAACAATTTCATCAATGTATCTATTGATTCCTTCAATAAATTTCTCAACTATTTCTTGGTGAAATATTATGAAATAGTAGGTAAAAAAATTGTTAAGCACTTAAATTGTTTTATTTGTATATTTAGTCAACTGGTTTCGCTAGTTACAGCATTATGAAGAGTGATTATAATCATTCATCTAATCAGTAATCTCATAAAAGAAAAGTTAGCAAAATTATTCAAGAAATGACTAAACACTGTGGTGGCTGGGTGTGTTCTAACTCACCCTTCAACTACCAAAATCTTAAGAAGGTTTTCTAAAGTAAAAATTGTACAAAAAATATATTTTTCTGGTACGATTTTATTAAAAATTGTACAAAAAGCAAATATTTTTGTTTAAATATTTTAAAAACCTACGATTTGCATTGTAAAAATTTATCACAAAAATATTTGCTTTTTGTACAATTTTTAATACAGCAAATCTCGTTAATATCTTTGTGGTTGAAAGGTGGGTTAGAGGCTACCCACCCTACATATACAGGGTGTCCCGTTAATGTGGGGAAATGGTTGGACCTGGGGTCAAAATATATTGATTTAACACAACTCATCTATATCCAAAATTATACGGTTAAGCCGGAATTTATCTTCAAAGTTGTTTCAAAATGTATCATATTATAGTAGTTATTAATAATAAATTTCATTCAAATCGTATAAAGCGTTCAATTGTTATAAACATAAGAAATAAAATTATTTGGATCTTTGAAGACAAAATTTTTTGGATATAGATAAGTTATGTTAAGTCGTCATATTTTGACCCCAGGAATATATGTTCCAGCCATTTCCCCACATTGACAGGACACCCTGTACATAAAAAAACACAGCTGCAACACTGTGGTGTAATTTTTGCACATCAACAATTACACTGCTGTTTTTCGAAATTAAAGTATTGACAATAGATAAGAGTCAATTGTATATGTAGGGTGGGTGGGCGGCCTATATCACACCCTCCAATCTGTAAAACATAAGCGAGGGTTTTACTGAATTAATTTTTACATACATCAATGTAGTGTAAAAATTTATTTAAAAACAGAGAACTAATTCTGTTTAAAGGATATTTTTTATTAAAGCTGATGACGAAAAAGTCTTATCGATTAGTAACTTTATAGAAAAAAAACGAACTTATTGAAGTAACCTATGACAATTATTAAGTTTCAAATTCCGCACTTATATCCGCTCCAGATAATTTCCTGTAAGACTCGGCGCAATTATTATTATTTTCACCGCCCCTATATCCTCGGTGTGTGAGAAGAGCATTTACCTTCCATCCGATGTGTCGCCGTGCACAATACTACGCACCCCTTTGACCCTTTACCCCCTTATCTCTGGTGGACCTCTTCACGGGACGGACTGAATAGACAGATAACCTTTCTTCTGAACTGATTTGTCTCTTTCAATGGGATCTCCTCGCATTGTTCTCTTGCAGCACACACACATACACATATATACAGAGCCACACATGCTGCATGTTGCTTTCCGTATCGGAAAGGAGGAAAAAAGAAGAGGAGAAAACGTAGGTATTGTGGTGTAATCCGGAGAAACTGGAGATGCATCGAGGTCGGAACAGGTAATTCTCCTCGTTTCGACGGGGTGTCACAGGAAATATTCGCGTTGTTTATTATTTTTGTGAAATTTGAATACGAGAAAACCGGATGGAGATTTATGATGGGTCAGGTTAATAGTCGTTAAACTGAATTTTTACAATAAAAACGTTATAAATTATAAATTCCATTTAAATACTTTAAGTTTTATATATAATTTTTGTGGTGTGTGCTGATGATGGTTGAATGAAGCCGAAATTAGTTCAGAAATACAATACTTACATCAATAATCTTTGGATGTACATTATATTTATATATTCCCAAATAGAAAACCAATTATCATGGATTACCTAAACAATCGTTTAGAATTAAATTTTTCTTCTCAATAATGATTACCTTTTTTTCTTATCTTATTATTATTTTAAAGGTCCTTTAAACTGATTGATACTATCCATCTTAAACCTTGATAGATTGAAAAGTTTGAAGGATTGTATAAAAAAATGGTAATCATTATTTCGAAGAAGAATTTTGTTTTCTTGAGATATATGTTTAAGATTTTTTGTGCGCATTTAATTTGTTAAGGAGATTATAAGATTTAAAAATAACACAATTTTAAAACGTCTCTAATGACCTTTTTTTTCTGACGTTTTTCCAAATGACCCATTGATAATTGGGTAACGAGAAAGCCATCGACACTGATTCAATGTGGTAATTACTAGAGATTAAAAAGTGCATTTCGCAAAATCCCCAAGCGGACGGACCCGCTAATCGGATTTGTATTTTCTCCAAAGTTATTTACGGCCCGTTAAAGTAATTAGTTTTCGAAAAAAAAATGAAGATAATCCCCGTTATGGTTATTACGAATTAGATTATAAAATATATTGCTGTAGGAAAATTTACTCATTATTTTACGTACTATATTAATTTTCGTACCATCACAATTATTTTTCCAACTTTTACCTAAAACCTTAGCGCGGTATACCGTTCCCATCCGTAGGCGGTGACGGGCGCACCTCCGAAACAACTGAAGTCCATCTGGCCGTGCATTCGTTGCACGTGGACGGCCGGGAATCCCGCGCAATTACCGATTCCCAATTGAAATGTATTATTCCACCTACCGCTAAAATATTCAGGTGTTTCGTGTGTAATTAGATTTTATTAATCGACTTAAGTAACCATTAAATGATTTGTTTAATGTTTATGCGGAATCGACGCCCACTGACAAACAACGAAACCGCATTTCAATTACTTTAATAAATTCCTGAACTCGAAACGCCGCATTCGTTCTCCGTACTGGATTTATACGTACAACGTACTCCGTAATCACGTCAACGTAATTGTTCTGTTTTGTTATTTAGAAGTTATTAGACGTAAACAGAAGATTAAACTTATTATAAGCGCAAACTAATTATTAATTCATTATTTTATTTAAAAAATAATTATTTGTTAATGTTAAAAAAATGAATGAAGGATTAGTGGCTACTTACTTAATTTACCACCCACCCTACACATTTTTTACAACTTAAATTACTGATAGTGTTGTCTTTGTTTGTAGATATAAAATACTCCTAAACATTTGAATGTTATGTTGGATTCTTACATCAAATTGTTGTTAATGTTGATAAGATTTTAAGTCACAATAGTGACCCACCCTACATATTACTTGGAACTTAAATTAGTGATAGTGTTTTTTGTTTTTGGAAATAAAACAGAAAATTCGAATGTAATTTTCAATTCATAAGTCAAATTATTGTTAATGCTGAAAGAATTTTAGGTTACAATATTTGTCACCCACCCACCCTACATATTTCTTACAGCTTAAGCTATTGATGGTTTTTCTTTCGGATTATGAAAACAAAATAAAAATTTAAATAGTGTATTTGATGCATAAAAAAAAATGTTGTTAATAATGGAAGGATTTTAGGTTACTATAGTAGACACCCACCCACCTTACTTATTGCTTGGAACTTCAATTACTTATAGTGTTTTTTTGTTTCTGAAAATAAAACAGAAAATTTAAATGTCATTTTTGATTCATAAGTTTACAACTTAAGTTACTGATACCCTTCTTTTGTTTCTGAAAATATCAATAATAAAAATTTGATTGTTATGTTTAATTCATAAGGGAAATTGTTGTTAATGCTGAAAAAACTTTAAGTTACAATAGTGGACACCCACCCACCCTATATATTTCTGGCAACTTAAATTAGTGATAGTGTTTTTTTTTCTGGAACTAAAACAGAAACTTTGAATGTCATTTTTGATTAATCAGTCAAATTCTTGTTAATGTTGAATGAACCTTAGGTTACAATAGTGGACACCCACCTACCCTACATATTTTCTACAATCTGAATTACTGATAGCCTTTTTTTGTTTCTGGAACTAATAATAATAAATATTTTATTGTCATCTTTGATTCATAAGTCAAATTGTTGTTAATGTTGTAAAGATTTTAGGTTAGATTAGTGGACACCCATCCTACACAATATTTTAGACCTAAAAGTGTTCAATTTACTTTTTTTACGGACATTAGTTACCCGTCAAAAAAATAAAGTTCGCACTCTAAGGACGTTTAACCATGGATCATACCTAAGCACAGTTAAAATTGCAGATGACAGCTGACATGTAACAAGTGACAGCTAATAACCAACAGTTGACTCTACAGGCTTGAGGTATAAAAACAAAAGCTAAACGATATCTCATAAGAATAGTTGTGACTGTTACTGGGTGACAATTCACAATAAACAATACTATAATACATACCAAAATAGTAATCTCCAAACAACAGGATAATAGACCAAAACAATGCATACAAATGCCAAATGACAACTGACATATGTCATAATGTCATTATTATATAATAAATGTCAAATATTAACTGCTATAACAAATTTTAATTGTAAGGTCATCTGCCAACTGACATTATGCCATGTGTTAACAAATACTTGCAATATATCCTCTTCTTCCGCAAATGTCAACTTTCATCTATTAAAAAAACGGCAGATAACAGACAAAAAATAGCATACAGATGATAACTGACATATAAGCTTTAATTGTAAGGTCACCCGTCAACTGCCACCTGTCATCTATCAATTGACACAAAACGTGTGTTAACAGATACTTGTAATATATCCTCCGCAAATGACATCTATCATCTATTAATAAACGACAGATAACAGACCAAAAAATAGCATAAATAACAACTGACTTATAAATTTTAATTGTACGGTCATCTGTCAACCAGCCATCTATCAATTGACATATAAAATGTGTTTAGAGCCACTTGAAATAAATCCTCTGCAATGGTCATCTATCATCTATTAACTGACACTATAAATTAGCAATTATAATCTATCCTCTATCAACTATCGAGTGCCTTCAGTCAATTGACATTTTGAATTTTTCATCCGTTATACGTCAACTGTCAATTGCATGTATTAAATTTAAATTGGAAATGCTTAACCTGCCATCAGTCATCTATTAACTATCATCACATCAACTAGCAGTTATAAATTATTTTCTGCCTTGCTGTCAACTATTAACTATAACACCCATCGATTGATAATTAACAGTTGACAGCAAGACAAAAAACAAATTACAACTGCTAGTTAATGATCTATTCTCTGACTTCTGTCAACTGTCGTTTATCAATTAACATTTGTAATCTGTAATCTTTTATCTCTGAACTGTCAACTGTTATAGCATCTATTAATTGTCATCCGCCAACTGACACGTGTAATCAGTGAACTGATAATTGCCATATGTCAGTTGTCATTTGTTATCTGTACGCTATCTATGGTCTGTTTTCTCTTCTACGTCTGTCAGTAAGTCAACTGATACTTATGTACCAACCGTCGTTTATCATTTGTCATATTTTATATTGTATATGACAAATTGTAAGCACATAAAATTTGTTAATTGTCATCTGTCATTTTTTTAGCTGTCAACTGCCAACTTAGGTATAAAATTTCTATTGTATGAACACGCTATCTATTAACTGTAATACGTTATCTGTTAACTGACAACTGTCAAATTTTATATGACAATTGATAATTTTCATAATCACCATCACTAATCAATTTTCCTGTGTCGTCTGTCAATTGAAATTGCTAATTTGTCAATCGATGTTTACTTCGTCAGCCCTTTGAAACGAATAGTCTATCAAATTAATCGAAATTGATATTTGAGTGATGACAGATGATAATTCACAGTCCAAAAATGAAAAGCTATTTCAAACAATAAATTTCAAAATATATTGATGTCTGAATTTATACTGATTCGGCAGTTGATACGATAAATAACATCTGAATGACAAAAGACGGAGCATGATAGATTACAACTATCAGTTGATATATAACAACTGAGAGCTAAAAAATGGCAGATGGTAGAGTAAATGTGCTTACAAATTTGTCATAACAGTTGGCAGTTGACAAATAACAGGCAATAGCTGACAGATTACTAGTTTCAGTTGATAGGTGATAGATGACATATAACAATAAGTGGCAATTGATGAATTAGTGACAGATGGTAGATAATAGATAAAAGATTTTGATCAATTGACAGTTGATAGATACAAGATGATAGATTACAAATGTCAATTGATAAATGACAGTCGACAGAGATCAGACCGTTACATCCGTTTATAATTGACAATTGACACAAAAAAGAAAACATATTACAACTGCTAGTTAATATAATGACAGATGACAAGTAACATATGCTATATTTATTGCATTTTCTATTCAAATTTAATATACGCGCTATTGACAGCCGCCAAATAACAGAAGAAACATTAAATATGTCAATTGACAGTTGATAGGGAAGAGATGATAATTGTTAATACATTTTCAATTGACAGATGATGAATGGCAGTTGCTTAGGATATATAAGAACTATCTATAACAGTTGGCAGTTGTGTATTAGTGTCGGTTGAGAGTTGCAAATGTCAATTGACAAACTACAAACTTCAGTTAGCAGCTGATAACAAAATGTGATTAAAAAAATTATTAATTGACATATGAAAGTCTACAGTTGTCAGTTAACAGATGACATATTACACTGAAGAAATACTGTACTTAGAATCCAAATTTGATATAGCAGTTGACAGTTGACAGCTAAAAGATAAAAGACGACAGATAATAGTTAGTAAATGTTAGATTACAGTGTCAGTTCATAGATGATAGATGACACGTGTGGAGAAGATAATACAAGTATCCATTAACAAGTGACATGTGTCAGTTAATAGATGACAGGTAGTAGTTGTCATGTAATTAGATCTGTTGTTAGAAAACATATCTCAGTTGACAGATGGCCTTACAATTAAATTTAGATTTGATATAGCAGTTGACAAATCATAGATGATACTTAACAACAACTAATTACAATTACAACTAATTACACATATCAATTGATAGACGAAAATCGACAGTCAATATAAATATCAGTTGACAGATTAAATTTTGATAGAATATTAGTGTTGATACTTAATAGAGGACAGATGATGCAAATGTCAGTAGTTAATAGATAACCAGATCTGGTATTAGATGACAGATGACAGTTCATAATTGACAGATGACAGTCCACAAGTATCAATTGACTTATTACAAATTCATGACAAATAAGAGACCATAAATACCACACAAAGGACAACTCACATATAACAGTTCAGTTCACAAATTACACGTGTCAGTTGACAGATGACATATGACGTATGATAATTAATAAATGTCAAATGACAGATAATAGTTGATAGTTGATAGGATACACTACAAAGAATTATTTGACAGTTTTTATGTACCTAAGTATACTATCCAAATTGACATGATAGTCGATAGTTGACAAAGCTATTTCAAACAATTTGTGTCAAAACATATTTTTCAGAGTTTGACAGCTCGCTAACAAATTTCAAGTGGCAGTTGACAGATGACATAAAACGGCCTATAGATGACAAACAGCAATTAACAAAAGAAATATGATAGAGTTAATGTACTTACAATCCAAATTTGGTATGGCAGTTGACAGTTGACAAATAAAAGATAATAGCTGACAGATGACAAATGCTACTTGATAGATTACAATTTTAGATGATAGGTGATAGACGATAAATGACTATAAATTCCAATTAATAGGTTACAAGAGCCTATTGGCTATTTACAGTAGTAGATAATAGAATAAAGATATTGGTGTAATTATCATTCTTGTTTGATATAACAATTGACAGTTGATAGATAAGAGATGACAAATAGAAAATGTTAATTCGTAATCGACAGTTTGCAGAGGTCAGAGAATAGATTGCACATATTAATAGATAATTGACAGAATTAAACTGCTAATTGAATCAATTACAGTGGATAGATGATAAGTAACAGATACTAAATTTAGTGCATTTGTAATTTGCATTGAAAAATTACTGTCAATTGACAGTTGATAAAGGAGAGATTATAAATATTAGTTTACATTGTTAGTTGACAGATGATAGATGGCAGTTTTGCAGGATATAGTTCAAGTGTCTACTCACAGATGACGTATGTCAGTTAATAGATGGCAGGTGGCAGATGGCAGATGGCCTTACAAATAAGATTTTCTATAGCTAATGATAGGTGACAGATAGAACTGATAATTAATTTCACATACAAATTGACAGATGACAGATGACAGTTGACAGTCATTATAAAAGTCAGTTGACATGTGTTTTGATAGATGATTAGTGTCGTTTGATAGTTTAGAAAAAGCAGATGATGCATATGTCAATTGACAAATAACAAATTTTAATTGTGAGATGATATTGGGCAGTTTATAATATATAATTGTTACAAAAATTATTAATTGACATGTGAAAGTCGACAGTTGTCAGTTAGAAGATGACATATTACTATTAAATAGATAGTGTATCCAAATTGGATACAGCAGTTGGCTGTTGGCAGCTAACAAATAGAAGATGACAGATGACAATTAACTTATTTGGCGTACTTACAATTGACATTATAAATATTATATGACAGATGATAGTCGACAGTTGACAGTTCACAATTATCAGTTGACTTTTTAAAAATGCACCGCAAGCATAAATAGCATATAAATGACAAATAACAAATGACATATAAATGTCAGTTCACTGATTATACTGTCAGCTGACAGATGATATATGATGATGACCGTTGATAGATGACAAGTAACAGGTACAATATTTAATGCATCTGCAATTCAAATTGAATATGCACACTTGACAGTTGATAAACAACAGGTGAAAAATTTAAGTGTCTATTGACAGTTGATAAAGAAGAGATTATAAATAGTTTATATTGTCAGATGACAAATGATAGATGGCAGTTGCGGAGAATATATAAAAAGTATTTTATATTATAACATTTTGATATAGCAGATGATAAGTCATAGATGATACTTGAGAGATAGCCGATTACTGATCACACATATAAATTGACAGACGACAGTCGACAGTCATAATAAATTTCAGTTGAGAGATAACACATATCTTTTGCTTGATGATTAGTGTGATACTTAACAAAAAATAAATGATGTAAATGCCACTTGACAAATTAAAAATTTCAGTTGGTTACAAGAATTATTAATTGACAGATTATAGCTAACACTTGACAGTAGAAGTTCATAAGTATCAGTTGACTATTAACAAATGTACGATAAATAAGAGATCATACAAATGTAAAATGACAACTGACATATAATAAATGCGAGTTAACAGATTACACATCAGTTGACAGATGACATATGATGATGACAGTTGATAGATGACAAGTAACATATACCATATTTATTGCATTTGCAATTCAAATTAAATATATACTATTGATTGTTGATAAATTACAGATGAAAAATTAAAAGTGTCAATTGACAGTTAATAGAGAAGAGAATATAAATATTAATTTACATTGTCAGAAGATAGATGATAACTGATTACAGATGCAAATTTACAGACGAAAGTCATTTTAAATGTCAGTTGACAGATTGATGTCGGTTGATAGATGAATGATAATGACAGTTGATAGATGACAGATGAAAATTAACACGTAGCATATTCAATGCATTTGCAATTTAAATTGAATATATGCAATTGACAGTTGAAAACAGATGAAATATTAAAGTGTCAATTGACACTTGTTAGAGAAGAGATTATAAATGTCAGTTTACATTGTCAGTTGACAGATGATAGATGATGACTGATTACAGATATAAATTTACAGACGACAGTCATTATAAATGTCAGTTGACAGATTACACATATCTTTTGGTAGATGATTAGTGTCGGTTGACAGTTAACAAAAAATAAATGATGTAAATGTCACTTGAAAAATTAAAAATTTCGGTTAGTTACAAAAATAATTAATTGACAGATTATAGTCAACAGTTGACAGTAGACAATTTATAAGTATCAGTTGATTTATAATAAATGTACGAAACTTTAAATAGCATATAAATGACAAATGACAACTGACATATAACAGTTGATAAATGATGAATGACAAGTATCAGGTACCACATTTAATGCATTTGAAATTCATATTTAATATATGCGATTTACAGTTGACAGAGAAGAGAATATAAATGTTAATTTACGTTGTCAGTTGACAGATGATGGATGTTAACTGATTACACATGTAAATTAACAGACGAAAATCTACAGTCATTATTAATGTCAGTTGACAGATTACACAACTTTTGATAGATGATTATTGTCGGTTAACAGACGATACATGATGATGACAATTGATAGATGACAGATGACAGATGACAAGTAACAGGTACCATATTTAATGCATTTATAATTCAAATTAATTATATGCAATTGACAGTTGATAAACAACAGATGAAAAATTAAAAGTGTCAATTGACACTTGATAGAGGAGATATTATAAAAGTTTACATTGTCAGTTGATAGATAATAGATGGCAGCTGCGGAGGATATATTACAAGTATCTGCTTATAAATGAAATATGTCAGTTGATAGATGCCAGATTAAAATTTGATATAGCAGATAATAAATCATAGATGATACTTGAGAGGTAACAGATAACTGATTACACATTAAATTTACAGACGACAGTCGACAGTCATTATAAATGTCAGTTGGCAGATTAGTATCGGTTGACAGATAATATATGATGATGACAGTTAATAGATGACAGGTGACAAATAACAGGTACCATATTGAATGCCTATGTAATTCAAATTGAATATATGCAATTGACTGTTGATAATTAACAAATAAAAAATTCAAAGTGTCAATTTACAGTTGAAAGAGGAGGAAATGTCGGTACACATTGTCAGTTGCGGATGATACATTGCTAGTATCTGTTCACAGATGATATATGTCTAGTGATAGATGACGGATGGTAGATGGCAGATTAAAATTTGATACAGCAGATGTTAAGTCATAGATGATACTTGAGAAAGTCATAGATGATAATTGAGAGATAACTGATAATCAACAAGTGATACAAGACAGACAGTCTATTATCTGTTCGCAGATGACATATATCAGTTGGTAGATAAGAGGTGGCCTTAAAATTAAAATTTTATATTGATGATGATAGGTCATACACATTATACAAATTTTTTTATTGATGATTAGTGTCGGTTAATAGTTAACAAAAAAAGAAACGATGTAAATGTCACTTGACAAATTACAATTGTCAGTTGGTTACAAATTATTTTAATTGGTACATTGTAGTCAACAGTTGACAGTAGACAGTTCATCATCATCAGTTAACTTATTACAAATGTACGACAGATGACAGACCATAAATAGCACGCAACTGACATATAACAAATGCCAGTTCACAGCTAATTACACGTATATCAGTTTACATGTTATATTCAACAATTAATAGATGTCAGATGACAGATAATAGTTAATAATTGACAGATGAGATAATTCAAAGTATAAACAAGAGATGACATGACAGTTGATAGAAAACACATGGGAAGGGACAGGGTTAGTGTACTTACGTCAAAATAGACATTTGACAGAGTTGACAGATTTCAAATATTAATTGACAGTCGACAGTTGAAAAGAAGTTTATGACAAGACATATTTATATTTGAACACATTTGATAAGTAAAAGCTTACTGAGAAAATACGACGTATATAAAAGATCACAAGTGTCAGTTGATAGATAACAAATAACAGCTAATACCAGTTAACGAATGCAAATAATAGATTTAATGTATTTATCATTCAACTTTATTTTAACAGTTGACAAATAACAGAGAATATCTGACAGATTACAAATTTTACTTGACATATGGCACTTAATGACAGATAACAGTTTATAAACGGCAGTTAACAGTTAAGATAGAACTTATGATATATTGAAACTGTCAATAAACAGATAAGAAGAAATGACAGTTATTAGAAGTTAGATGACAAATGACTATCAAGAAATTACTTTCGGTTAACAAATGACACAAGCTAGCTGGTTTATAGCAGATTATAGATGATTGATGAGAATGTCAAATTTAGTATACTTAAAATTCCAATTTCATATATGAATTGATAGTTGACAGACAACAAATGACAAATTATAAATATTATATGATGGCTACGAGTTTCTACAGTTGACAAAAACAAATTACAAATGCCAATTGATAGATTAAATAAATGTCAGTTGATAGATGACATTTGACAGTATTTTAGCGTAGGTTTTTATGTATAATATATAAGACATTTACGTGGTTTCTAAATCACCCTCCAGCTTGTAAAACATGTTTGAATTAATATATTAATCATTTAGTGCTTTGAAAAATTGAGTTAATCATTTGATTATGTTCAAATAATTCTAAAGGTGAGCCGATCCAACATAAATATTTTTAATTTATTCGACAGGCAATATTTTTGATCTTCACAATATTTAACACAAGTTTGAATATAATTGTCATTTTTATATCACGATGAATTCAAATTTTCTAAAATAATAATTCATCTTCTAGCGTATTACTGACTTATCACAACACATTCTTAATTATCGTAGCGTACTTTTGGCCTTCCCCAATAAACTTACTATTATCTAGATTAACCCCAATAACTTATTTTAAAGATGATTAAGGATGTTTTTTTTACAAGATTCTTCATTGGCCCCTCATTCTTTTCTACCCTAAATTTGTAGTAGTTTTTTTTTAAATGGGTGGGTTACCTTTGATTCAGGAAATTTATAGTGATATATTTTAGACCTATATTTAAATAAGTTCAACAAGTAAACACTTATTGTTGAAATAAAAATATTAGATTTACTTTATCTGTAGAAACCCATAATTTCTTTGCTATATCTCCAAAACCATCAAAGATTTTAAACTAAAACTTTTTTATTCTTTGCTTAGAGAGCTGAAAAGTTTTTGTTAAATATTGTTTGAAAATTTTATATCTATATAAAAATTAAACGCTTAAAAACTTGAGAATCTATTCAAAATAAATCTATCTTTACACTGAATTGAAAAATTCACTATGTTTTATTCACAAATTATTTGTAAGTATCTATACCACGTAGTAACGGTCGCAACCATTCTCTTTATTAAATCCATCTTTGATATTTCCTTGAAACAAATTGAAACGTATTGTATGCGAAATGTTAACGGTCAAATTAAATTCGCATTAGGTCGGTTTAAAACAAATTTCAATTCGATGTCAACTCGTGACACAATATTCCATTATCTACTCACCTGCCAAACAACCTAGGACCCCACTTACTTACCGCGCCGATAACGAAGGGCAAAAAAAAATTCACCCCAGCAATATCTATCACTTGCCCCCGTTGTTTCCTAGGGGCGGAATGTCGAAATCCATCATCTCTATCGGCGCGCGGGATCAATTTTGAAAAGAACAATAAAGAAGTGTGAAATTCGGACCTTTCCCCAAAAAAAGTAACGTCTGTTATTTTTGAGGAATTCACCCACCCTCACACCTACCTGTAAAAACGCCGTCGCTTCTGATATGTTTATTTTTGCGGACGTCTACTGTTGCGGATTTATGTAAATATTTGCCCTCTAACGAAGTATTGACGGATTGCTGCCCTTGTACAAGGGACGTTCGGAGGGTGGATGGATGAAATCGGGCCATTGTTTGCCGGGACAAACATAAACCGCAGAAAGATGGATGGATGGATGACGCTTGCTTTTTACCGCCGCTGTCGAAAATATGAAATTAATGAAGATGAAATCATTTTTTTCCCTAACATCGATAATGTTTGTTTATTACGAGTATACAAGAAAAATATGTGTTTGATACATTCATTACATGAAAATTAACATTCTTAGTAATAAGGAAATTTACTTGAACATTAATCAATAACTAAACGGGATATTAAATAAACAGTTTTCCACGTTAATTATTCATTCAGGACGTAATTCAGTTTTGATGAATAATAATAAAAAATAATAATAATAAAGGAGCAAATATTAACATTGGCACAAAATGAATAAGACGTGTATATTTCTTAATAAATTATCACACCCATTACGGTCGTAATAAGCGCTAATTTGATTTATGGAATCGGACTCAGTTATTTCTCAATTAGCATACCTGCGCGTTCTTGAATAAATTTCCGATTAATTACGAATGTTTTTAAAAGCGAATAAAAGTCCTTAATTTTAACAAAGCGTCACTAATCGGTGGATGGCACTCAATCGGGTTGGATTTTCCCTAATCCCCATTCTCGGTAAATAACATTACGCGGACCGGACACCGTCGGGGATTATCCAGGTAACCGAGCTTGGTCCTCTTTAAATGGGATTAAGTCGCACCGCGGGTTTCCCGGATCGCCGACGACCGTCGCAGAAACTTTCCAGAACAGTATCGTAATTGTATTATTGCGACCAACCCCCGCAATAAAATTTTAGCCGCTGGGGGTCGTCGCCGCCCATCTGGTCGGCACATGTTGCAACTGGACATTTTCCCCCATCGTTCTAAAGAGGTTGTAAATCATAATTGTTCACACAATAATAATACTAATAGCTGACGTGACTGTTTTGCATAAAAGTTACAAGACGTCATGTTTTAATTTTAACGTCCATAGGATGAAATATTTATTTGTAATACATAATTCTTATTACATCAAGAAGGACAATATTTATTTTATCATAAAATACTTTTCATCTTACAAACAAATAATTACACCAGTCGAGAACGTCTTTTAATTAACATTCAAAGTCCTCCTGTAATCAGCAGTGAGGTAAACAAGGCTGGATTTTTTTTGGTTTAAATTGGATCCAATCATACGACTATAAATCACATTTACTTAAAAACTTGCTGCTCGTGTAGGCTTTTTTCCGCAGGGATAATTTGTTGTGAGTGTAATTTATTTATTGCCACAGTTCGATTTTTTTTTGAGTTTTCCATTTTATATAAAAAATAATGCGTATATTTATAGAAAAATAGAAAAAGTTGGATTGGAGCCCTTATACAACATTACTTATTTATTTTAAATTGTTTTCTTTTTTAATAAATTCCTTAAGAACTTATTTTTATATTTTTTTCTAACCTACGAGAGTAAATTTAATTTCTTAATTAATAATTAATAAAGTTTTGAGCGTTATCATTTTGTTTCTACATACAATGCATCAATTATTTTAAAGGTTGGTTAATTTTGAATGTATTCTAAAATTTTTAAGAAAATTCTTAAAGCAATTAACTTTTTAAATCGATTTCAATCGTTGAAAGCAAATTTAATTTCGTAATTAATCTTTTGAGTGTTATCATTTTGTTTCTACATACGATACATCAATTGTTTCAAATAAATATCAAAGATAGGTTAATTTTGAATGTATTTTAAAAGTTTTAAGCAAATTCCTAAAGCGATTAATTTTTTAAATCGCTGTCAATCGTCGAAAGCAAATTTAATTTCGTAATTAAAGTTTTGAGTATTATAATTTTGTTTCTACATATGATACATCAATTATTTCAAAGGAATATGAAAGGTAGGTTAATTTTGAATGTATTTTAAAAGTTTTAAGCAAATTCCTAAGGTGATTAATTTTTTAAATCATTTTCAATCATCGAAAGCGAATTTAATCTCTTAATTATAGTTTTGACCGTTATCATTTTGTTTCTGCATACGATACATCAATTGTTTCAAATAAATATCAAAGGTATGTTAATTTTGAATATATTTTGAAATTTGTAAGCCAATTTCTAAAGTGATTAATTTTTTAAATCGTTTTCAACCATCGAAAGCACGTATAATTTCTTAATTAAAATTTTGAACGTTGTCATTTTGTTTCTGCATACTATACATCAATTGTTTTATAGAAATATCAAAGGTAGGTTAATTTTGAATGCATTCTGAAATTTTTAAGCAAATTCCTAAAGCGATGAATTTTTTAAATCGTTTTCAATCATCGAAAGCACGTATAATTTCTTAATTAAAATTTTGAACGTTATCATTTTGTTTCTGTATACGATACATCAATTGTTTCAAATAAATATCAAAGGTAGGTTAATTTTGAATATATTTTGAAATTTTTAAGCCAATTTCTAAAGCGATTAATTTTTTAAATCGTTTTCAATTATCGAAAGCACGTATAATTTCTTAATTAAAATTTTATCATTCTTTGTTTTTGCATACTATACATCAATTGTTTTATAGAAATGTCAAAGGTAGGTTAATTTTGAATGCATTCTAAAATTTTTAAGCAAATTCCTAAAGCGATTAATTTTATAAAAGTTTTCGTCGAAAGCAAATTTAAATTCGTAATTAAAGTTTTGCAAGTTATCATTTTGTTTCTACATACGATACATCAATTGTTCTAAAGAAATGTCAGAGGTAGATAAATTGATTTTTGAAAAATTTTGATTGTTATTTTAGAAATATTAATTTAATATTTTTTTCTTTAAATTTATTTTTTTATACAGGGTGACTGACGAAAAACCTTTAGTGCTGTATCTCGCTTATTTTTTATCCGATTTTAATAAATAAAACATCAAATTAAACCATTTTTAAAAGACTTTAATAGGATCTGAACTGTTATTTTTTCTCGCACCCAGTTTTTGACAAAATACGATCAACATTTTTTTTTTTAATTGCACTGTATATATATTTTTATTGATTCGCAAGGAGATTTTTTTTTCTGAATATAAAATTGTAGACAAATTTATCCACACATCAAACTTAAGTCGAGAAATTGAGGATTAAAAAAATAAATAAAAAGTCAAGTATCCATTGTAAACAATATACAGACCCTATTTTAAATGTCAAAAGTGACAGTGACAGCCATTGATACAATACTGCAACGATTTTTAATTATTTCATAATTAAAATGTTGCAATATTTCAAACACTGTACTAGAATTTTGTGCTTCTACAGAAAACGTTTTTCAGTTTTTGAAATCTTGCAACATTTTTATTATGAAATTATTAAAAATCATTGCAGTATTGTACCAATGACTGACACTGTCACTTTTGACATTTGGAATAGGCTCTGTATATTGCTTACTATGGGTATTTGATTTTTAATTTTTTTTTAATCCTCAATTTCTCGACTTTGGTTTGATGAATGGATAAAATCTTTTACAAATTTAGATTCAGAAAAAAATCTCCTTGCGGATCAGTACAAAATATATATACAGTGCAATTTGAAAAAAAAGTTGATCGTCTTTTGTCAAAAACTGGATGCAAGAAAAAATATCAGTACAGTTCATATTAAAGTCTTTTAAAAATCATTTAATTTGATGTTTTATTTATTCAAATCGGATCAAAAATAAGCGAGATACAGCACCAAAGGTTTTTCGTCAGTCACCCTGTATAATAAATATATAATTTTTTTTTTAAATAAAAACTGATTATTTTTTTTAAATTTGTTTAGAGATTCTAATTTTGTTTAGTAATTTTAATTTTGATTTTTTAAGTTATCAAAAAGTTATCAATTCATTTTAAAATAGTTATAATTCATTTATTTTCAAATGTTTCAATTTCAACAAATACTAATTGTTCTTGAGAAGATTTAATTATTTTGAAAAATTTCAGTCATTTTTATTAGAAAATTCAATTGTTTTCTCTTTGAGATATTTCAGGTCAATCTGCTAGCAAATGATTTTTGTGAAAATTATTGTTCAAAAAATATCAATTTTCATTTAATATTAAAAATAATAAATATTTTCCTTATTTCAATTGTTCCTTAACAAATTTTAATTCTTAGTTGAGATATATCAATTCATCAATATTTTTTTATTGACAGTTTTAAATTTTAAAGTCGAGTTTTTAAATGTCAATTGTTTGAATTTATAAAAAATAACATTTTTTATGAAACTTAATTTTTTTTGGATCTTGACGGAGTTCACTTCGTGGTATATTTTAATATTAAGAATAAAGAAAACACTTTTTATACCACTTTAAACTTTAAGGGTTTTTAGTGTTTAATTGATTAATTATTCTATTAGGAAGTTTTTTTCCTATTAATTTCAATTTCATATTTTTGATTTGTTGTTAGTTGATTTACTATTATTAGTTCTTTGAGAAATTTCAATTCTTATTTCAAGTTTTATTTTTAGTTCAATGGTTAAGTTTTAATTGTATTTGTTTCATTAGCATCATGTTTTACTTTTTAGATATTTCAATTCTTCATGAGACTAAAATACTAGCAATAATACAGCTACAGTAACTCATTTCTGTCTTAACAAAATATAAATTATATATTAATCGAGCGTACTCTTGACCTACACCAATAAATTATGGGTTTACCTAGCGGCTATTCTCCCCCTTAAAGTCCAGCGTACTCTTGACCTACCACAACGTATAATTCATTCGGGCGGGTTAGGAGTACGAAAGGTCATTGCATTGCTTATTGAGGTAGGTCAAGAGTACGCTAGAACGAGTAGTGATCAAGTTTATAAGGTTATACGAGGTTGATATGCCATATAAAACTAAATTCTTTGTAAATCCATTCATGGAACAAAGAGATGCGCTAATACAAAACGCGGTTATACCAGCCAAAACAATTTGTGAAGAGTTGGAGAAAACGACTGCAACTCGAGTTAGAAGGAGAAAAAATATCAGTGGGGAAAATTCACGAGACGTGGGGCCATCATTAGAACAAGAAGTACGAACAGATATGTTTTTATCTATGGATAGGATTATAAAGGAAATAAAAGAACGCTTTGATCAGTTGCATGTCCTTGCAAGAAAATATTCGTAAATGAAGAATTTGAATCTCAAATAAATGAGTTTATTGATATTGAAAGGTTCTCTTGATCTACTCAAATTTATTCAACACAATAGATTGGAAAATTCTGTACCCTATATAGAAATTTTGCCAAGAATTTTTTAACAATTGCTATTAGCGTCGCTAGTTGTCTCCAAATTAAAGTTGATAAAAAATTATCTTTGTTCCAAAATGACTGCAACATCTTTAAAGTAAAGTAAAGTAAAGTAATGTATATTTACGGATATCCTTTTTACAAAATTAATAAAACACAGTTTTTCCAAAAACTTAAACCTACGTTATAAATCAATTAATAATAATACACATAAATGATGATATTGAGTATCAACTATTGGTGTCTCCGTTTACCTTTTGTTTTTATTTTATTAAATATTTAATAAGTAAAGTTGTTAATAAATCTGTTTATTTAAAAAGATTACGCTTTGTACATTTCCGTCCTCGGTTTATTATTCGACGCGCATCGAATTTTACCCGACGGATTGCAGCTTGGAACTACCACCAATAGATGTCGCTAGGAGTTTCAAACGTACGATTAAAAAAACAATTTTCAAGTTTTCCTGTCTGTACGATTTATATGTATGCAATTATATTACTAATGATATTAATAGAATAAATATAAATAATTAATAATATTAACATAATAAATCGATATTAATACAATAATTAAAAATAATAAATAATAATATATAATGAATTTATTAAAAAAAGCACTAAAAACCTTTCTTCACAATTTTATTTAAATTCACAGATATATATTTCGTACACAAAGTGACCATTATCAATGTTTTAGTACTAAAAGTAATTAAATAAAATTGCCAAGAAAGGTTTTTAGTGCTTTTTTTTTAATTAATCAAATTTATCTTTACGTAACTCACAAAAATCAAACTAATAAGATATAATAAATCATTGAATGAAAGAAACGTATATTTAGCGTTTTAAATAAAACAGTGAAGATAACAGGATTACTAATTGTTTCATTTAATTGAAGAATGTTTTTATTGATGTCTAAAACTATAAATTTCGAGTGAAAACATATTTCTAGCAAGAAATTAGAGTAGAAGAATATTCTTATTTGCTATTAATTGCTAATTAACATTTTTAGATGGGATTTAGAAAACTGCATTTTTTAAACCTAAAACATTCGTGGATTTTTTTGTATTATAATCCAAAGCTTTGACATTTTGGTTCTGTATTATCAGTTTTATATTATTTATTTGAGTTATGAGTAACACTGTGAGATAAACAATATTTTATTTCTTTATTAAACCATTTGGAGCTAGACACTTAGATTTGACTAATTTTATTGTTTATTTTTGCTCTTTCTCGAAATATTATGCAATATTATTATTGCTGAAAAAGGAGATTCCTTTTACAACAATCAAACTAGAAGTTTGATAATGACAATGTTAAAATTGTCGAAACTATAGTCACTAAATAAAGTCAGTGTTATACAAACAAAGTTAAAACATTTTTTATTTGTCTAATATACTATTATTTGGTACATTTTGGTACATTACAAGTTTGTGTTGTCTCCTGTTTATATCTCTACGAAAATTCCTGAAATAACAAGAAAATTCATGAACTATCAAAAAATTTAATAATAGTTACTGAAAATTTTTATAAATTTATAAAAGAAGTTGAGGGAAATTCTTGAAAGATGGAATGAAAGTAACTGAAAAGTTCTAGAAATCAACAAAGATTATCAAGAATAATTCTTCAAACATGTGATGAAAGTGACCGAAAAATTCTAGAAATCTACAAAAAAAACTAAAGAGTTTTAAACTCTAAGAAAATTCTTGCATTCTAGAAATCTACAAGAAATATTGAGAAATATTCAAGGACACCCTAGAAAAATTCTTTAAAAATGTGTTGAAGCTTTCTTGAATGTTTTAGAAATCTACAAAAAGAATGAAGAAAAATGTAGAGGCTCATAAGAAAATTCTTAAAAATGGAATGAAAATTACTGGAAAGTTCTAGAAATCTATAAAAAAAACAAACTTATGAAAACTCTAGAACACAAGGAAATTTCTTTCTTTCTAAAAAAATACAGAAATCTACAAAATTCAAGAACTTTTAGAAAGGTTCTTCAAAAATGTGATGAAAGTCAAAGTTCTTGAAATCTACAAAAAAATATTGAGGAAAATTCTTGAAAATTGGAATGAAAAAAATTAAATGAACAAAATTCTAGAAGTCTCTAAGAAAATTCCTGAAAAACTGAATTAAACTTTCTGGAAAATCTAGAAATCTACAAAAAAAAAAACAGGAAAATTCTTGAACTGATAAAATTTAATAAAAGTTACTAAAAATATCTAAAAACATCAAAAAAAATGAGGAAAATTCTAGAGGCACATAAGGAAATTAAAAAAAAAATGGAATGAAAGATAAGAAATTTTTCTTGAATTAGTTTTTCATGTAGCTCGTGGTGAAACATTTTCTAAATTGAGTTATTTCCATAAAACTAAAGGAAATACTAGAACTCTGAGAAAATATCTGAAATATTGAATTAAACTTTCTAAAAATCCTAGAAATCTACAAAATTTGAACGCTTTAAAAAATGTCTTCAAAAATGTAATGAAAGTTGCTGAGAAGTTTTATAAATTTACAAAAATATTGATTAAAATTCTAGAGGATCATAAGAAAATTCTTAAAAAATGGAATTAAAAAAAGTTCTACAAACCTACAAAAAAACTTGAAGAAACTTCTAAAAGTCTCTAAGAAAATTCTTGAAAATCTAAATGAAACTTCTATTCTAGAAATCTACAAAAATAATTGGGAAAATTCTTGAACTCATAAAATGTAATAAAAAGTTACCAAAACGATGTAAAAATTTACAAAAATAGTTAAGGAAAATTGTAGAGGCAAACAAACTATGGAATGAAAATTACTGGAAACTTCTAGATACCTATAAAAAATTGAAGAAAATTCTAGAACTTTCTAGGAATATTCCTGAAAATCTGATTGACTCTTTCTAAAAAAAATCTAGATCTATAAAATGTTATGAAACATGGAATGAAGAAAAGTTTTACAAACCTACAAAAAAACTTGAAAATTCCTGAATATCTGAATGAAACTTCTTTTCTAGAAATCTACAAAAACAATTAGGAAAATTCTTGAACTCATAAAATGTAATAAAAAGTTACCAAAACGACCTAAAAATTTACAATAATTTGAAAATCATAGAGGCAAATAAGGAAATTCTTAAAATATGAAATAAAAGTTCATAAGTCTTGAAATCTACAAAAAATATTGAGGAAAATCTAGAGGCCCATAGGAAAATTCTTGAAAAATGGAATGAAAAAATGGTTCTACAAACCAACAAAAATAACTGAAGAAAATTCCTGAAAAATTGAATTAAACTTTCTGGAAACTTCTAGAAATCTATTAAAAAAAAAACTGAAGAAAATTCTAGAAGTCTAGGAAAATTCCTGAAAAACTGGTTGATACTTTCTAAAAAAAAATCTAGATATCTACAAATTTAGAAAAATTCTTCAAAAATGCAATGAAACATGGAATGAAGAAAAGTTTTACAAACTTACAAAAAAAACTGAATAAAATTCTAGAAGCCTCTAAGAAAATTCCTGAAAAACTTAATGAAACGTTCTGAGAAATTCTAGAAATCTAGGAGTTTGAAGTTTGAGTCCAAAAAATCTAAAAAGTTTTATAAATTCTTGAAGGATGGAATCGTGCATTCCAGAAATCTACAAAAAATATTGAGAAATATTCAAGGACACCCTAGAAACATTCTTCAAGAATGTGTTGAAGGTATCAAGGATGTTCTAGAAATCTACAAAAAAAATAAGAAAACTGTAGAGGCTCATAAGAAAATTCTTAAAAATGGAACGAAAATTACTGAGAAGTTCTAGAAATCTATAAAAAAAAACAAACAGAAGAAAATTCTAGAACACCAGGAAAATTCTTGATAAACTGAAGAAACTTTCTAAAAATTTCTAGAAGATTTACAAAATTCAAGAACCTTTTAGAAAAGTTCTTAAAAAATGTGATAAAAGTTGGTGAGAAGTTCTTGAAATCTACAAAAAAATACTGTGGAAAATTCTTGAAAATTGGAATAAAAAAAGATTTTAATCAACAAAAATAACTGAAGAAAAAAAAGTCTAAGAAAATTCCTGAAAAACTGAATTAAACTAAATTCTAGAAACCTACAAAATAAAAATAGGAAAATTCTTGAACAGATAAAATTTAATAAAAGTTACTAAAAATATCTAAAATGTACAAAAGAAAAATTGAGGAAAATTCTAGAGGCACATAAGGAAATTTTTAAAAAGTGGAATGAAAGATACTCGAATGATTTACAAAATAAACTGAAGACATTTTTCTTGAATTAGTTTCTCATGTAGCTCGTGGTGAAACATTTTGTAGATTGTGTTATTTCTATAAAACTGAAGATAATTCTAGAACTCTAAGAAAATATCTGAAATATTGAAATAAACTTTCTAGAAATTCTAGAAATCTACAAAATTCAAGAACGCTTTAGAAAATATCTTAAAAAATGCAATGAAAGTTGCTGAGAAGTTCTAGAAAATTACAAAAATATTGATTAAAATTCTAGAGGCTCATAAGAAAATTCTTAAAAAATGGAATTAAAAAAAGTTCTATAAACCTACAAAAAAACTTGAAGAAACTTCTAAAAGTCTCTAAGAAAATTCTTGAAAATCTAAATGAAACTTCTATTCTAGAAATCTACAAAAATAATTGGGAAAATTCTTGAACTCATAAAATGTAATAAAAAGTTACCAAAACGATGTAAAAATTTACAAAAATAGTTAAGGAAAATTGTAGAGGCAAACAAACTATGGAATGAAAATTACTGGAAACTTCTAGATACCTATAAAAAATTGAAGAAAATTCTAGAACTTTCTAGGAATATTCCTGAAAATCTGATTGACACTTTCTAAAAAAAATCTAGATCTATAAAATTTAGAAAAATTCTTCAAAAATGTTATGAAACATGGAATGAAGAAAAGTTTTACAAACCTACAAAAAAACTGAAGAAAATTCTAGAAGTCTAAGAAAATTCTGAAAAAATCTAGAAATCTAGGAGCAACTTTTCTGGATTTAAAGCAAAATTTCGGCTCATAGAGGGTTAAGATTACCTGAATCTTCTAAGTAGGAGGAAGAAATGATAACATGACCAAGAAACACCAAATTCACATTTCGTAGATTTAGTTTTGATCCCAAATTGGTTTTTAAACTAAAATAAATAGTCTCTATACCGATGTGTCATTGTTAAATATTATTATGTCCGTTAATCTTTAGAAAGTTTCTGAAACCTAAAGGATATACGTAAATATTTATAAATTTTCTCAAAATTTTTTAACCTACGTGTTGAAGTTTGAGTTAAAAAAAATATGAAGAGTTTTATAACTCTAAGAAAATTCTTGAAGGATGGAATCTTGCATTCTAGAAAGTTCTAGAAATCTACAAAAAAATGTTGAGAAACATTCTAGGACACCCTAGAAAAATTCTTTAAAAATTGTGTTAAAGGTTTCTATGATGTTCTAGAAATCTACAAAAAAAATAAAGAAAAGTGTAGAGGCTCATAAGAAAATTGTTAAAAATGGAATGAAAATTACTTTAGAGTTCTAGAAATCTATAAAAAAAACAAACTGAAGAAAATTCTAGAACACTAGGAAAAATCTTGATAAACTAAAGAAACTTTTTAAAAAGTTCTACAAACCTACAAAAAAACTTGAAAGGTCTCTAAGAAAATTCTTGAAAATCTGAATGAAACTTCTATTCTAGAAATCTACAAAAACAATTAGGAAAATTCTAGAACTCATAAAATGTTATAAAAAGTTACCAAAACGATCTAAAAATTTACAAAAAAAATTAAGGAAAATTGTAGAGGCAAATAAGGAAATTCTTAAAATATGAAATGAAAGTCCTGAAATCTACAAAAAATATTAAGGAAAATTCTAGAGGCACATAAGAAAATTCTTGAAAATTGGAATGAAAAAATATAACTGAAGAAAATTCTAGAAGTCTCTAAGAAAATTCCTGAAAAATGAATTAAACTTTCTGGAAACTTCTAGAAATCTATAAAAAAAACTGAAGAAAATTCTAAAACTCTAGGAAAATTCCTAAAAAGCTAATTGACACTTTCTAAAAAAAAAAATCTAGATATCTAATAATTTAGAAAAATTCTTTAACAATGTGATCAAACATGGAATGAAGAAAAGTTTTCCAAACCCACAAAAGAAACTGAAGAAAATTCTAGAAGTCTCTAAGGGTAATTCCTGGAAAACTTAATGAAACTTTCTGAAAAATTCTAGAAATCTAGGAGCAACTTTTTTGGATTTAAAACAAAATTTCGGCTCATAGAGGGTTTAGGTTACCTGAATCTTCTAAGTAGCAGTTGTAATAACGGAAGAAATGATGACATGACCAAGAAACAACAAATTCACATTTCGTAGATTTAATTTTGATCCCAAAATGGTTTTTAAATTAAAATAAATGGTCTATATTCTAGAAAGTTACTGGAAACTTCTAGAAATCTATAAAAAAAACCTGAAGAAAATTCTACAACTCTCTAGGAAAATGCATGAAAAACTGATTGACACTTTGTAAAAAAAAATCTAGAAATCTACAAAATTTAGAAAAATTCTTCAAAAATGTGATCAAACATAGAATGAAGAAAAGTTTTACAAAACTACAAAAAAAACTGATGAAAATTCTAGAAGTCTCTAAGAAAATTCCTGAAAAAACTTAATGAAACGTTCTGAGAAATTCTAGAAATCTAGGAGCAACTTTTTTGGATATAAAACAAAAATTCGGTTCATAGAGGGTTAAGGTTACCTGAATCTTCTAAGTAGGAGGTGTAATAACGGAAGAAATGATAACATGACCAAGAAACACCAAATTCACATTTCGTAGATTTAATTTTGATCCTAAAATGGTTTTTAAAGTAAAGTAAATGGTCTATATTTCGATGTGTCTTTTTAAAATATTAAGTTATAGTCTAAATAGATGAAGCAAAAGTGAAAACAACGCATCACTCCATCCATTAACCTTCGGAAAGTTTCTGCAACCTAAAGGATATACGTAAATATTTATAAATATTCTCAAAATTTTAATAATAAGATAGACCTTTCACTCAATCGATCTTTATGTCGGATCATGACCAGCGAAATTCAATTAACACAAAAAATATAACAAATAAAAATTATTTACATCAAGCACCTGTATGATGAAGACTACGTGAAACCCGATAAATACTTCAAAACCTTTTTAAACCCAACATTGACGTTAATTAATTTAATTTAACGAAATCATAATTATCATAACGTTACCCATTCGCAATTTGGCGATTATACGCGTGGAGAATTAATAGGAAATACCGACTTTTCAGAGCAGAAAAATCCGCGCACACACGTCGGTTCATATAAATCCATCTATTTTTTTTCCTTCTTCGCCGCCTCTCTATCTTTCGGACCTTCCGCCACGCCACCATTTTCGACGTCGCCGTTAATTACCTTGCACGGTGCGTCTAGTTTTTGTTTAATTGCCATAAAAAAAAACCGCCAAGAAAACGGCGGTAATTAGACCTGTCCGTAGAACGGGTTTCTATTTCGGTAATTAAATAAATACACTTAGAGCCGAAAACGGACGGGGCAAATGAAATCATTAGTTTGTGGCCGAGTATGGTACGTGTAATTAATTAGTGCGGCCCAAACAAAGAATGCGCGATTAATTTGGAAGTTTATTATTTTTTTCTACCTGTGTGTGTGTGTGTGGAAAAAAAGTTGGTCATTAGAGAATATTAGGAATTGATAATGAAGTCGTGTATAGGTTAGTTATATAGAATGGTACATTCATTTAAACTTTAAAAAAAATTTTGAAACACAAATTCGGAGTAAATCTTCGAATTTTGAAGATCTGATGGTTTTGAAAAGAACCTTAATTTTTGTAACGTTTTGATCAAATCGCATTGGTGTGGTTCAAGCGAAGAAGATCAGTGAAGATACTATATTAATCAATAAAGGGAGAGTTGTGTGAGTTACGTGGAGATAAACTTGATTGATCAATGAAGCACTAAAAACCTTCCTTTTTTTCTTCTAAATTTGTGAAGAAAGGTTTTTAGTGCTTTATTAATCAATCAAGTTTATCTCCACGTAACTCACAAAAACCAAATGTAATTAATTGCTCACTTAACAATTGTTGAAACATTTTTGAACTATTACTCCTTAATAATAGACATACTGTCAAAACTAGTCGGAATTTTCTGGGAAAGAAACCAAGTGCTTTCTTAGTTCTAATCAAGATGGATCAATATTATTTGGTCGAATTGTAACCATGAACTAAAATAATTTTCGCAAAACTTTCCGTACATATATATATATATATATATATATATATAAATAATTTATGCAAGAACTCTTTCATTGCGTGCGTTAATTACAACATTCAACATGGCTTGATTGCTCCTAGATAGTAATGATGCAGATTTCGCGATACGACTCAATGTTACTTTACGAGTTAATTATTATTTTTTTTTATAATACATATATATTTTAATACGTATATAAAATATATTTCTCGAGTGAAACTATTATTTACATATACTCATTATATTATTATAATATGATTATATTATAATGCAGTTCGAAATATATTCAGATGTTAATAAGGTCGTAAACACTTGGCGGAATCGAGTTACGCACGCACGCACGATGCAGGAACGGTACAGGATACCTGGGATTCAGGAATTTATTCACACATCACTCTTGAAAAAATGCTTTTCGAATTTGTAAAGAACCAATCAAGACAAACGAAAAGAGCACCGTGTTGTTGACAGGTGACACATGACAGTTGACAGTTGACAGATGACAGATGGCAGATGACAGATGACAGATGACAGATGACAGATGAGAGATGGCAGATGACAGATGACAGATGGCAGATGACAGATGACAGATGACACATGACACATGACAGTTGACAGATGACAGTTGACATATGGCAGATGACAAATAACAGATGAAAGATCCAAATTTGTTTGGAAATATCATATCTTTATATAATTATATAATCTTGACTGTTATCATCTTATCAAAATGTTATCTTATCAACAGTCATCGATCAATTGATTCTTTTTTGTTATCTGTTTTGTAAATTTCGCGGCTCGAGGCTCTTCTCGTTTGTTGGCATTAGAATTGTTTTACTATTTACAAATCTTTAGTGTTGGGTTGCGTGTCATCTGTCATCTATCATATCATGATATTATCTTTTCGTTCGTCCGTCATCTGTTATTTGTGACCTGACAATTGTTATCTATCAATTGATTTTTGTCAACTGTTTTGTAAATTCCGTTACACAAAGCTCCTTTCATTTGTCATGTGTTATCTGTCATCTGTCATCTGTCATCTGTCAACTGTCAATCTATTAATTGATTTGTGTCATTTGTTCTGTAAATATTGTGATATGCTCTTTTTGTTTCTCCGTCATCAGTCATCTGTCACCAGTTAACTGTCAACTATCAATTAATTATTGTCATCTGTCTTGTAAATTTTGTTACACGATGCTACTTTCGTTTGTTTGTCATCTATCATCTGTCATCTGTCATATGCCACCTGTCATCTGTCATCTATCATCTGTCATTTGTCATCTGTCATCTGTCATCTGTTATCTTTTATCTGTTATCTGTCATCTGTCATCGTAGTGACGAAATTTAAAAAAATAAATCGTGACAATTGAGCTACAATTTTAAAAGTTAATGTAAGGTGGGTGGGTGGCCACTATCCCTACCCTACAACATACGCGACAGTTATTTAAAAAAAATACTTGCATAGAAGAGGGTTTACATAATTAATTGATTGGAGGGGGGGGATAGTGGCCATCCACTCTCTTTGTTTTCAAAAGAAATCAATCGTTTAATTGTTGACGAAATTGAAATTTGTTATCTAAGCATAAGTTTATCGAAAATATGTAGGGTGGGTGGGTGTCTACTATCCCACCCTCCAATTTAAATAACATAAGCGATGATTTTTTAACACTAGAAAAGGAACGTATTAGTGCAATTACTTCAACATTGAATTTTTCTGATTGGATAAAAATATTACTTAAACCTTTCATGTTATAATGATTAGAGGGTGTGTTAGTGGCTGCCCACCCACCCTACATATACATCGTACTTTAATCACTGACACTATTTCTGTTTTCAAAAAAACCTCAGAGTTAATTAATAGTGACGATATTTTATAATTTATTAATCGTGACAATTGAGCTAAAAATTTAAAATTTTTGTAGGGTGGTTGAAGAGTTTTCCAACCCTACATCATAAGCGACGATTATTTAAAAGCTATTTTTACATGATTGATTCATTTTAATATTTTATATAATTCAGTAAATTTTAAATTGAATCGACGTGTATGTTTTAATGATTGGAGGGTGGCATAGTAGCTTCCCACCCACCCTACATATATATTATACTTTAATCACTGACACTGTTGCAATTTTTATCATCTGTTAGCTCAGTTTAGCTCTTTCGAGACACGATGCTCTCTTCGTTGTTTGTCATTTGTAATCAGTTATCCGTTATTTGTCATTTGCCATTTGTCAACTGATGACTCATTATAGATGACAGATGACAGATAAGCGATCCCTAATGACTGAACAGTGAAGATTTTGTAAGAGCTGAACTGAGCTAACAGATGATAAAAATAGTATTCTCACTGATGATAGAAGACAGATGACAAAAATCTATTAATAGATTACGGATGACAGATGACAGATGATGAATGGCAAATGACTAATAACAGATGAAAGATATTAGATTACAGATGACAGGTGACAAATAACGGATAACTGATTACAAATGACAAACAACGAAGAGGGCATCATGTCCCGTATATTACAAAACAGATGGCAAAAGACAATTGATTAATGATAAAAAGATGTCTGATGACTGATAATTGATGACAGATGACACAACAATTAAGATTTCGAAAGAGCTATACTGAGTTAACAGATGATAAAAAAGGTATTCCAATTGGTAAAGAAGAGAAAGAAGATAGATGACAAAAATATATTCATAGATGACAGATGACAGATGATGAATAACAAATGACAAATAACAGATGACATATGGCAAGTGAACGATGACAGATGACTGATTACAGATGACAGATGACGAACGAAGCTAACGAACAGAGCAACGTTTCTCGAATATTACAAAACAGATGACAAAAGCAATTGATTGATGAAAAATGACATATGACATATGACATATGGCAGATGACTGATGACGGATGACAGATGAGAGAAGACAGACGACAGATGACAAACTGACAACAGATGAAATATAATAGATAACTTAAAATATAACTATTAAATTTATTTATTGTCTACTTTATTATTTTTTTTATTAATTTCGCTTATTTTTCAAACCAACAAAAGCAAATAATTGTTTTTTTTTTAGTTTAAAGTTTTATTAGTCACTATTAAGTTTTTATTATTATGGCACAACAATAAAAAACTTCAAAAAGTCAAAACTACGTTTTCGAAGAAAAAATTTGGAAAATTTTAATGATACCAGTTGACAATGTTTCTTTTACAATTTTTTACAAGCCTTCCAAAGCAATTGGCTTCTTCTAATTTTAAATTTAAAAAAAAAAACGAAAAGAGCATCGTATCACGAAATATGCAAAACAGATGACAAAAATCTATCTATAGATGACAGATGACAGTTGTTGAATGACAAATGACTAATAACAGACGACAAATGGCAGATTACAGATGGCAAATGACAGATGACAGATATTTGATGACAGATGATAGATGACAGATGACAGATGACAAACTGACGACAGATGAAAAATAACAGATGACTTAAAATACAACTATTGATTTATTTATTGTGCATTTTATTATTATTATTTTAATTATTTTCTCTTAAATTCAAACCAACAAAAGATATTTTTTCTAAAGATAGTTTTTAGTTATGGCGCAACAATAAAAACTTCAAAAGGTTAAAACTACATTTTTTTGAGAACAATTTTGGAACATTTTAACATGATACCAGTTGTCAATGGTAACAGATGACAGTTGATGAATGACAAATAACTAGCAACACATGAAAGATGTCAGATGGCAGATCAATGACAGATAACAGATAACAGATGACAAATGACATATAACTGTTGATTAATGACAGATGACAGAACAGTGAAGATTTCGAACGAGCTAAACTGAGCTAACAGATGATAAAAAACGGTATTCCAACTGATGATAAAAGAGATAGAAGACAGATGACAAAAATTTATTTATCGATACAGATGGCAGATGAATGACAAAAGATGAATAACAGATTACAGATGATAGATGACAGATGACTGGTGACTGATGACTGATGACTGATGACTAAAAGCAAATGACAGATGATTACAGATGACAGCGTTTTTGAAGAAGGCATATCCTCAAAGCTCTGGCAAAATAAGAAAAATAAATTTTTGAACCATTAAAGAAGATTCATGTATTTTGAAATGAAATTTTTGAAAAATTTTGGAAGAAATAAAGCAAAATCTAGCATCAAATTCTCAAAAAATGGAGGAAGAAACGTTGAAATCTCGAGATTTCTACATAAAAAATATTCGCGATTTGGAAGAAACATTTCTGTAAAATTCTAAATCTAAAACCATGAAAGAGAAATTGCTAAAATACCAGAACTTTTGTAGGGTAAGTTTCCTAAAAGCTCTAAGAAAATAGGAAATTTCAAGAAAAATCTAGAAGTTGCTAGAAAATTTTATAACCCTGAAAGAAAACCGTTGTAATTTAAAATAAAATGCTGGAAAATTTTAGAACCCTCAATTTAATCCTAAAAATCTAAAAGAGGGATTTCTTAAAAGGTCCAGAATTTTTTGAACAAAGTGAAAAAAAAATCGAGAAAAATTATCCAAAAATTCCAGAAAAATCCTCACAATTTAGAAAGAAATTCCCGGAGAATTCAATTAACCCCTTAAATAAATATAAAAATCTGTAAAAAAAAAATAGGTGATTGACACGATCTGAATTTTTGACATTTCCGAGAAGTTCAGACAAAAATACAAATTTTGAGAAACTTAAAAAAGTTTGGTGAATAATATTATTAACTTATACATACTAAAAGAAGAGAAGAACACATGAAATGAAAATGAAACACACTAATAACTTTGTAACAAACAAAGTTATTAGTGTGTTTCATTACTATAAAAAAATCTTGCATTTTTCAAAGAAATTTCTGAAAATATCCGATAAAATAAAGCAAAATTTAATGGCAAAGACAAATAACAGATGACAGATGACATATAATAGTTAACTATCACTTTGACAGGTGATACATAACATGGGACTTAAAATATAACTAATGATTTATTTATTCTTTATTTTAAGCAATTTTTCTTCGTCTAATTTCGCTGTTTTGGTTTTGATTAATGTACAATCATAAAGTCTTTAAGATAATAAAACTAAATTATTTCTAAATAACTTGAGATTATTTTTCAATAATTTTTCAAACCGACAAAAAAATTTTTCGTCTTCTAGTTTAAATTTTCATTAGTAATTGTTAAGTTTTGGTTATGTTGCACCAATAAAAACTTTAAAAAGTCAAAACTATATTTGTTTAAGAATATTTTAACGTGTCAATTTTTTTTTTCATTTTTTCTAACCATCGAAAGCAATTTTTCTAATTCCAGCTTTCAAGGCAAACGAAAAGAGCACGAAAAGTCGCGGAATTTATAAAGTAGATGATTAAATTCTATTAATAGATAACAGATGACAGATGACTGATTACAGATGACAAACAACGAAAAAAGTATCGTGATTCGAATATTACAAAACAGATGGCAAAAGACAATTGATTGATGACAGATGAGAGATGATTACAGATTGCAGATAATAAATAACTGATAACAGATGACAGAACAGTGAAGATTTCAAAAGAGCTAAACCAAGCTAACAGATAATAAAAAAGTATTCCAACTGATTATAGAAGAGTTAGAAGACAGATGACAAAATCTATTAATAGATGACAGATCTATTAATAAATGTCAGATGAATGACAAATTACAAATAACAGATGTCAGATGACAGATGGCAGATGATAGATGACAGAACAGTGAAGATTTCGAAAGAGCTAAACCAAGCTAACATGATAAAAAAAGTATTCCAGCTGATGATATAATAGAAGAGATAGAAGACTGGTAATAATTGATGGGATATATCAATGACAAATTGGAAAATGGAGCAGATGATAACAAAATATTCCAAATGATGATAGATGAGATAGAAGGAAGTTGGTAACCATCCTCCAACCATTACAACCATGATTTCAATACTAAATTAACTATTTTATATTCCTATCACAACAACATTTACCATAGTTGTCCTTATTAAGCTCTATTTTATTTTTAATTGAGTAAATAAATTAATAATAACTTAATAATAAGAAATAAACGGACACCATATAAAAACAAATCGGCGGGCAATTTGCATAAAGAGCATTCAATCTAATAAATAAGAGGCTGAAAAAGAGCCGCACTAATTAAATTTACATACTAATTTAAATGTTTATAGTTTGCAGCGGTCCGCATTTCTTTCATATTAAACGGCCCATTAAACAATTATAAATTTCCTTATGAAATTACGAAATTATTCCGATGGGCAAGATTAGATGTATTTAAAGAGAAATAATCATTTCAATAAGTGCACCGAGCCGATGCGTTGTTGACACTTTTTCGCTTTAAATTATTCCGAAGATAAGGGAAATTAAGACGCGAATATTTCTGTTGTTTATTGTTATGCGGAATATATGCAATGGAAAATATTTGAATATGCTAAATTGAATGAGGTGGACGCGTTTTAAATGCAAACAAGTTGATGGCCAACAAATTTTCTGATAATTATTTTTCTCTGCGATCGCGATCAATTAATTAATTTTATAAAAATATATTTAAATATTATTAGTATAAGTAATAATAATTTCAATAGTTAAATAATTACAGTATTTTTATATATAATTTTATGCATAAGTTGTTACATTAGGATAAGTTTTACAAGTCTCTTATGTCTGACGAGTGTAAAAACTGAATGTTTGTAACACAATAAAGAATATATCTATCTAAAACTATTCCTCGTATTAAAAATTAAAATCATTTATTCTTGTAATATAAATTAATATCTATAACCAACTGACATAACTTTTACAGAAATTGTTGTTGACTTAAGTCACAGAAATAAATAAATTTCGTGTTATACAGACAAAGTTATTAGTGTGTTTCATTTCTATTCAACATTTCAATTATTAACATTGTTGTAAATTGTTATAAACGATAATAATTAATTATAAAAATATGGAATATGCAATTTAAATCGGCTTTCATAAAATTAATTAACTGGTGTGTGATAATATCAAGACGTAAATTATTAATAATTTCAATAATAAATCAAAATACGTTTATTACATTAAACGCGCTTTCTAGATTTTTCGAATTTTATCATTGAATATATTAATAATTATTTTCGTTGTTAACTATTCATGATGCGTGTTGATGATAATATTAATATAATGATATAATATTTTGCATCGCATAAAAATAACAATCGTATTAATTATTATAACTTCTACCATCTATTGATTATCATCTGCCTTCTATTTTAAAACAAGACATATTTAATTTAAAGTTAAACGTTAAAGTTTTTGTAAATATTAATAAAAAAGATTATTAAATTTCTTAAGAAAACGATTAAAAACTGTTAAAAAAGAATTTAAAAGTGTTCATTTGTTGAAGTTGATGATTACTTTATAAACAAAACAACAAAAAAAAGTTTTGAATTTTTTTATGCAAGTGTTCTTTTGTAAAGTTAATTATTCTTTTTATTTTAAAGAAACATTTGGATTTTACAAACAAAAATTATTATATACGTAAAAAAAGACGAAACCTAATTAAATATTTTAAAATCCATCAGCTATCACCTGTTTTCTATTTCTTCTTCTGTCATTATTTGGAATATTTTTTATCTATTTTATTTTATTATTTGCAATTGGTACTTCCTACCATCTATCAATTATTATGTCTTCTATCTCTTCTATCATCATTCAGAATATTTTTTAACATCTGTTATATATCCTAATTTATCATTGCTACCACTTGACATCTATCAACTGCAATCCTCATTCTATCTCTTCTGTAATCATCTAGATTTTTTTGATATATGACAGATGACAGATTACTAATAATAGACGATAGGTAGCAGATGGCAGATGACAAACAACGAACAGAAAATCGTGTCTTGAATATTACAAAACGGATGGCAAAAGACAATTGATTGATGACTGATGACAGATGTCTGATGTCTGATGACTGATGACAGATGACAGATGGCAGGTGACAGGTGACAGATAATTGATGACAGATGACAGAACAGTGAAGATTTCGAAAGAGCTAAACTAAGCTAACAGATGATAAAATAAGTATTCCAACTGATGACAGAAGAGGTAGAAGACAGATGACAAACATCTATTAATAAATAACAGGTGACATTTTTTTTCAGTCTTGTGTTCCATCTCATAATTTATCATTTGTTGAAATATATCAACAATAAATTGTCTTCTATATCTTCTGTTATTATTTTGGGCAATAATCAAAAATAAAATGGCGATTGTTGGCCGTCGTAACTTGGAGGAGAAAAATTGTTTTCAAAAATTTGAAAAATCGTAAAAGGAATAGTCTCATATAAGTACAAAGCGATTTGAAAATATTGTCGTTATAATTATTTCAAGCTTTGGCTGCTGTGCAATAGTTGAAACCAAAATGGCGACTGTTGAAAGTTAAAATTTTGCGAAGAAAATTGCTTTTGATATATGAAAATCGTAAACAATATTCTTACATGACGTTAAGTTTAAATTTAATGTTTGGAAATAAAACAGTTTAGCTCTTTAGACATCTTCACTGTTGTGTCATTTGCCATCTGTCATCTGTTGTTTGTCATCTGTCATCTGTCATCTGTCATCTGTCATCTGTCATCTGTCATCTGTCATCTGTCATCTGTCATCTGTCATCTGTCATCTGTCATCTGTCATCTGTCATCTGTCATCTATCATCTGTATCTGTCATCTGTCATCTGTCATTTGTCATCTGCCACCTATCAATTGTTGTTTTAAAATTTGGAAAACGAAAATATCTTATTATCTTATCAGTTATCATTTTGTTTGTCTTAAATATTGAAATTAAGGGGAGAAAATTGCTTTCGACGATCGATGAAATTTGTATCATGTTAAAAATTCCAAAAACTGTTGTTAAACAAATGTAGTTTTTACTAGTTATTATTGTTGCACTGTAACTAAAAACTTATTAATGACTGATGAAATTTTAAACTAGAAGAAAAAATATTTCCTTTTGTAGCTTTCTAAAAAAATAATAAATAAATAAAGTTATTTAGAAATAATGTACTCTCTATGATTGTACATTAATAAAAAAAAAACAAAATGACGAAATTGGAAAAAGTCAAATTACTTGAAATAGAGAATATATAAATAAACCAAAAGTCTGAAGAGAATTGAAGATTGAAAGTTTTGATAATGGCACGCTAAGATGCCGAAACTATAGTCAGCAGTAAATAAATTGTGTTATACAAACAAAGTTACAAAGTGTTTATTATTTATACCCAACATGTATAAAGAAGTAGAAGCCGCAAAAATCAATAATAAAATCAAAAGTCAACTTTTATGTCATCTGTCATGAGTCGGTTAACTATTATCTATATATAAACAAAAGGTTTACTTAATAAATCACCAATCTACTCATAAATCAGTGATAAATCTTAAAAATCCTTGCTACCCATCCAGCCTACAAGTTTTACGTTTTTTTTATTAACACTGACACCTCTTTTATATTCCTTATAACTACAGCATTGTTATTATAAATGTTGTTTTAGAATAAATAAGTAGTATTTTGTTTAAGGTTTATGTGTCTATGTAGGGTGGGTGGGTGGCCTCTATTTTACCCTCCAATCTGCAAAACCCTGGCGTATGTTTTACTGATTAGAGAGTGGGATAGTGGCCACCCACCCACCCTACATATATATTTAAAAGTAAACTACTGAATACTCTTTTAAGTTTCAGCTCAAACACATAATATTACGTCTAGAGTGTAATAAAAATAAATATATAAATAGTACTTAACTTGTGATTAAAAATCATACGTATTGTGGATGGGTGACCACTATTGCTCCATACAATCAGTCAAACATATGCAAGGGTTTTGTTTATATAAAAAATCTTGTACTTAATAAGTCAAAAATATTCTCATAAATCAGTTATTAATCATAAAAATTTTGCTTATGTTTTACAAATTGAAGGGTAGGATATAAGCCACCTATCCACCCTACATTTTTAGGTTACTTTTAACAGTGACACTTTTGATATTTCTTATATTTATTATAAATTTTGTTATAGAATAAACAAGCAGTATTTTATTCTAAATTTAATGTGTACCATATATGGAGGGTGGGTGGGTCGCTTCTATCCTACCCTCCAAATTATTCAAGTCCCTTCTGATGTGCCCCAGGGATCACATTGTGGACCATTGTTATTTCTTTTATTTATCAATGATATAGGTGCTGTTATTCAACATTCAAACTTTTTACTCTTCGCAGACGATTTCAAACTATTTAAAGAAATAAAATATGTTAATTCAGTTTTCGTTTGGTGTTGGGAAAATCAATTATTTTTTAATACAGAAAAATGCAAGTCAATTACATTTACGCGCAAAAGAACAGATGTTAACTGGAATTATAATATTGATAACACTAATTTATATAAATTATGTGAAATAAAAGATCTTGGTGTAATATTCGATGTAAAGCTTACATTCGTCGATCATATAAATTATGTCTGCAATAAAGCAACTAAAAACGTTAAAAGAATGTGACATAAACTTAACCCCGTATCCTTTAAGATTGTCTATGTTGCCTTTGCACGTTCCCATGTAGAATATGCCACATGTATTTGGTCACCACATCAATTAATATTCAAGAATAAAATTGAAAATATACAGAAAAGATTTTTAAAATCCCAATCTTTTAAAATGGGGAATAATGAAAATATAGATACTGTTAGGAATAGTTTTGGTCTTGATAATTTATGTTGCAGAAGATTTTATTTTGATGTAATGTTTTTTCATAAAATAATCAATAGTTTTACAATGTGCCCTGATATTCTGGCAAAAGTTGATTTTTATAGTAAGGCAGATGATAAGTTAACTCGCCATCAACCATTATTTCGCATCCCATTCCATAGAACGAATTATGGTGTTAACACCAGCTTAACCCGTTTTATGCGTTATTCAAATTTTCTTTATTCGAATTATAATTTAGACTTATTCGCAATGTCGTATAGTAAAATATATTTTAAAAAAAAACATGTTGATTGTCAGCAATTAAATATTGATTGATTAATAATTATTGTATTTATTTTTCTAGTTTAGTTAATTGATTTTTATTATTATTATTTTCTTTAGTTTTTAGTATTAGTAGTATTATTGGATTATTTAAATTTTTCTAATGTGTGAATCCGTAAATAAACTTTATTTATTTATTTATAATGTAATGTGTTTGAGCTGCAACTTAAAAGAGGGTCAGTGGCTTAAGTTAATACATAAAACATACTTGAAAGATTTTAGTAAAGATAATTGAATTTAAGAAAATATTTAGTTAGTAAAAAATTAGATAAGTGTTTTTATTATTTAGTGGATTTCAGTTGAACCCTCGCTTATGTTGTGCGGATTGGAGGGTGGAAACAGCGTGCGTCGATTGTTTTGTAGTATTTTGAAGATACGTTCTTTCTTTAAGTATGTAAGAAATTTCAAGGTGATTTCGTTTTAGAATTTTTATAATAGTATACTTCACCTTTTCCAATTCCAGTTTTAAATGCTGCCGTTTTGTTTTTCTTCAGCGTGCGTCGATTGTTTTTTAATATTTTAAGATACATTATTTCTTAACATGCCTAAGAAGTGTTAAGGTAATCTTTTTTTTTAAATTTTTTCACTTCATTTTTTTTCAATTTCAATTCGAAGCGTTGTCGTTTTGTTTTCTGTAAGCGTGCGTTAATTGTTTTGTAGTATTTTAAAGATACGTTCTTACTGAACATGTATAAGAAATTTTAAGGTAATTCCTTTGCTAATATTTATGTTTTTACAATTTGTTTTCAACGCCTGATGATTTTTCCAATTTTTCTAATTCCAATTTTTAGCGCTGCCGTTTTGTTTTCTGTCAGCGTGTGTCGTTTGTTTTGTAGTACTTTGAAGATACGCTCTTTCTCTAAGTATATACAAAATTTTTAGTTAATTTTTGCGTTGCTGTTTTGTTTTGGAACTTTTAATAGCCTGAAGCATTTTTCACTTTTTCCAATTCTAGTTTGAGACGATGCCTTGTTGTTTTCCGTTAGCGTATGTCGTTTCATTTGTAGTATTATGAAGCTTCTTTCTTTTTAAACATGATTATGCATTTTTAAGATAATTCCTCAAATAATATTTTTTTTTGTATTTTTTTTTGAAGATTAAATTTTCTAATTTCACTTTTCAGCCTTTCCCTTTTGGTTTTCCGTCAGCGATTGTCGATTGTTTTGTAGAATTTTGAAGACATCTTTCTCCAAGTATCACCCGAAGTATTTTTCACTTTTTTTTAATTCCAGTTTCAAGGGCTGTTACTTTGTTCTTCATCAGCGTACGTCAATTGTTTTGTAGTATTTTTAACTCAATAAACAAATATTTTAGTTTAAAGTTTATTTAGTTAAACATTCCATAGTTAATATTATGTATTAAGCTGCAACTTAAAAGAGGGTCAGTAGATTAAGATTATATATATGTATAGTGTGGGTGGGTGTCCGCTATCCCACCCTCCAATCAGTAAAACATACGCTAAGGTTTTTAATAAAGAAAATTGAAAATGAGAAAATACTTAATTAGTAGAAATAGAGTTTTAATTATTCAATGAATTTCAGTAGAACCCTCACTTGTGTTTTACGGTTTGGAGGGTGGGATAGAGGCCACCCACCCACCCTACATATACAAATAAACTTTAAACTAAAACACTTTTTTATTCCATAACAACATTTATAATACCGCTGGTATAGTTTTAAAGAATATAAAAAAGTTTCAGTGTTAAAAGTAACGAAATAAATGTAGGGTGAGTGGGTGGCTAATATTCTACTCTTCAATCTATAAAACATACGCAAGATATTTATATTTTATTACTGATTAATGAGAAGATCAGTGATTTATTAAGTAGAAGTTTTTTTATATAAACAAAAACCTTTCGCGTGCGTTTGACTAATTGCACGGAGAGATATTGGTAACCCACCCACCCTAAGTAAACTTTTTTTTTAACAGAAGTTAAAATTTAGAAATTTGTTTTTGAGTTACATGAAGATATGATTAAAACTTGATTAAAACACTTACACTTTTGATAATGAGCGCATAGTATACAAAATGTACATCTGGTGAAATAAAAATTACTTGTGAAGAAAGTGTTGGTGTTTTAATCAAGAAATTAAAATACTCTTTATATAATTTTATTAAACACTCTACAGTTAATATTATGTATTTAAGCTGCAACTTAAAAGAGGGTCAGTAGATTAGGTTTATATGTATATGTAGGGTGGGTGGGTGGCCACTATCCCACCCTCCAATCAGTAAAACATACGCGAGGGTTTTTATTAAAGAAAATTGAATATAAGTAAATATTTACTTGTTAAAAACTACATCAATATTTTAATAATCCAGTGAATATCAGTAAAACCCTCGCGTATGATTTATAAATTGAAGGGTGTGATAGGGGACACCCACCCACCCTACATATACATATAAACTTTTAACTAAAATAGTTGTTTATTTTAGATCAACATTTATAGTAACACTGCAGTAGTTTTAAGAAATATAAATAATGTCAGTGTTAATAGTAACGTAGAAATTAGAAGGTGAATGGGTGGCTTAAATTCTTCCCTTCAGTCTGTAAAACATACACAAGATTTTTTTAAATGATTTATTACTTACTTATGAGTAGATTGGCAATTTATTAGATAAACTTTTTTTAATATAAACAAAACTCGTATATTTGACTGATTGTTTGGAGCGATAATGGCCACCCACTCACCTTATGTATGATTTTCAGCACAAGCTAAAATACTGTTTATATATTTTTACTAAACAAGCTAAAACTAATGTAATGTGTTTGACCCTTCAATCAGTAAAACATACGCGAGGGTGCATTTTTATTTCTTAAAACTACAGCAGTGTTACTACAAATGTTGTTGAAAAAATTCACTTGGTTTGTTTCACTAAATTGTTTATTTTGTATTCGAAACAAACCAAGTGAATTTTTTCAACAACCTATTATTATCACAATGTTTCACCAAGTGAAAAATGAGAATCAAATACAAGATATACAAATGTTGTTTTTGAATAAACAAATATTTTAGTTTAAAGTTTATATGTTTATGTAGGGTGGGTGTCCACCATCCCACCCTCCAATCAGTAAAATATACGCAAGGGTTTTTATCAAAGAAAATTAAATATAGGAAAATATTTAGTTAGTAAAAATAGATTAATTATTCAATGAATTTCAGTAGAACCGTCGCTTGTGTTTTATTGGTTAGAGGGTGGGATAAAGGCCACCCACCCACCCTACATATACAAATAAACTTTAAACTAAAATATTTGTTTATTGAATTAAAAATACTACAAAACAATTGACGTAAGCTGATGAAGAACAAAGTAACAGCCCTTGAAACTGGAATTAAAAAAGTGATTAAAAACAAATTCTAAAACAAAATTAGATTGTAGGAAGTAAGTTGAAGTTTTAAACGTACTTAGAGAAAGAAGATATCTTCAAAATTCTACAAAACAATCGCTGACGGAAAACCAAATGAAAAGGCTGAAAAGTGAAATTAGAAAATTTGAAAAGATCTTCAAGCGATAAGTAAAAACTAAAAAAAAATACAATTTGAGGAATTATCTTAAAAATTCATAATCATGTTTAAAAAGAAAGTAGCTTCATAGTACTACAAACGAAACGACATACGTTAACGGAAAACAACAAGGCATCGTCTCAAAAAACTGAAATTGGAAAAAGTGAAAAATACTTCAGTCTATTAAAAGTTCTAAAACAAAACATCAACGCAGAAATTAACTAAAAATTTTTGTATATACTTAGAGAACGAGCGTATCTTCAAAGTAGTACAAAACAAACGACACACGCTGACTGAAAACAAAACGGCAGCGCTTAACATTGGATTAATATATATTTTATGCTTAAAATTGGAATTACAAAAATTGGAAAAATCATCAGGCGTTTAAAACAAATTGTAAAATCATATATATTAGCAGAGGAATTACCTTAAAATTTCTAATGCATGTTCAGTAAGAACGTATCTTTAAAATACTTACAAAACAATTGACGCACGCTTACAGAAACCAAAACAACAACGCTTCGAATTGAAATTGAAAAAAAAAAATGGAAAAATATGAGGCGATTAAAAAAATTGTTTCATTTACTTTATAACATTTTTTAATATCATATCTAAGTCAGTGTTTTATGTTTGTCTGTAACTCAAACGGCGATCAGCAGTTTAAGTTAAGTGAATTATTTCTGTGGGTGTGTTTTTGGATTTTCAAATTCAAAAAAGACTCACCATTAAAATGACATGAACATTCATTATATAATTTTTAGATATTTTGTTGTAAAATTAGGTATTAGTATTTGCAATTAGTCAAACTTAATGGTTTTTTATGTGTTAAATTTCAACTGTTTTTGACGAGTTTTAATATTATTTTAATGTTTTTAATTTTCAATTTTTTTTTAATTTTCTTTTAATAACTATTTTATATTTTTTAATTTTCAGTTGTTCAATTGTTTGAAAATTTTTCATGACACACTTTTCAAATAGTTTTCAATTGTTTTTTTATTTAAGTTAATTCTGGTAATTTGCAAATTTTCAGTTGTTTTTTTTTTAATTTAACCGATTATTCAGATTTTTTTAAACATTTCTCTTTTGTTTCTTCTTTTTTTTTACTTGTAAAATTTGTCTCTATTGTTTGCAACTAATACTTTTTTCTGTAAATATGCTTTAATAGAAAAAACAAATCAATATACCGAAAATATGAAATATTGGTAATAACTGATGAAAAGGACATAATAAAATTTATTAACAACTAATCCTTATTGAGAATTTGATAAAAAAAAAGAAACAAACAAATAAAGTAAACGTTTAGTGAAAATATGTTTTTAGTTTTTGAAAAAATAAAATTGTTTTTTGGCAAATAAAATTTTACTATAAACACAATTTCAAAAAGGATGATTTAAAATTAATTTATTATCACCATACAATTGCCTTTATTTATTTCACTTTTCGTTTAGATTATACAAAAGAGGGTGTGGCACCCACCATACATATTTTAAACTTAAAACTAAAATAATGATTATAAATTCGAAAACCATATCAACAGTATCAGTGCTGTAATTTTTGGGAAATCAAAACAGTGTCAGTGTTGAAAGTAGCAAAATATATGTAGGGTGGGTGGGTGGCTACTATCCTACCCTCCAGTCTGTAAAACATTCACAAGGGTTTTAATAAATTTTTACTGAATTATTATCAAATTCATACATTATTAATTAAATAAATTTCAAAATACATTAAAAAAAACGTGTTTTTGAAATATCTGAAAAACAATTGATGTACTATAACTAAAAACGAAGTTACGACAGTCTAAACTTTATTTTCTATGAAATAATAATTGTAACTTGCAATTTGAAAAATTGTATAAAAATCAGTGCCCAACAAATTGACCTCAAAATTGGTGAATATTTTCAAAAATAGTGTATTTTTAATATTCCTAAAAACAATTGACGTTTTGTGGCTAGAAATAAAATGGTGACAGTTTAACTTTAATTTTGGGTGGAATGAAAATTGCAACTCGCGATTCAAACAATTGTAAATAAATTACAATGTGACGGATTGACCTCAAATTTTAAAAGTAAATTCAGAAATAATGAATCTTTAAAATACTCCAAAAATAATTGATGTACTACAACTGAAAATGCAGTGACGACAGTCTAAACTTTATTTTAGATGAAACGAAAATTACAACTCGCAATTTAAATAATTATAAAAAAATCACTGTCTAATAAATTGACCTCAAATTTCATATATACATTAAGAAAGAACGTGTGTTTAATATTCTTATAAACAATTGACTTTCAGTGGCTAGAAATAAAATAGTAACAGTTTAAGTTTCATTTCGGATGAAATGAAAATTGCAACTCGCGATTTAAATAATTGGTAATAAATTACAGCGATACGGATTGACCTCCAAATTTCAAAATACATTCAAAATTAACGTGTTTTTGAAATTTCTAAAAAACAATTGACGTTTTATAACTAAAAATGAAGTTACGACAGTCTAATCTTTATTTTGTATGAAATAAAAATTGTAACTCGCAATTTAAATAATTGTAAAACAATTACTGCCTTACAAATTGACCTCAAAATTCATAGATATATTCAAAAATAACGTATTTTTAATATTTCTAAAAACAATTGAAATTCTTTAGCTAGAAATGAAATGGAGACAGTTTTAGTTTTATTTTGGATGAAATAAAAATTGCAACTCGCGATTCAAAAAAATGTAAATAGATTACAGTGCGACGGATTGACCTCAATATTTGAAAATATATTCAGAAGTAACGTGTTTTTAAAATACCCAAAAAACAATTAATGTATTACAGCTGGAAATGAAATGGCGACAGTCTAAACTTTATTTTGTATAAAACGTAAATTACAATTTGCAATTCAAATAATTGTAAAAACATCACTGTCCAACGAATTGACCTCAAAATTCGTAGATATATTCAGAAATGACGTAGATTTAATATTCTTTAAAAACAATTAATGTTCTATAGCTAGAAATAAAATGGTGATAATTTAAGTTTCATTTTGGTTAGAATGAAAATTGCAACTTGCGATTCAAACAATTGTAAATAGATTACAGTGCGACGGATTGACCTCAAAATTTCAAAGTACATTCAGAAATGACATGTTTTTAAAATATCCGAAAAACAATTGATGTATTACAGCTGGAAATAAAATGGCGACAGTTTAAAATTTATTTTCGATTAAATGAAAATTACAACTCGCATTATTAATTAAATAACTATTATTCAATATACATTGTTTTCTTTACAAACTCCCCATGTTTTACTGATTGGATAGTGGATAGAGGCCACCCACCCACCCTACATATATTTTTGAAACTTATACTACAACCCTGTTTTCGGTTTTTTTTAATTCAAAATCCACACTTTTTCAATTATTATTTTATATAATATAACTGGAGGGGATTTTAAGAAAAAGCGCTTCAAATGTAGAGTGAGTTGATGGCATCTATCCATAATTAAAACAGTTGAGCATACACAAGGGTTTTACCAACAGATTATAAAAAAAAATGATTATCAAAGTAATTACCTTAAAACTTCTTAGGCATGTTAAGAAATAATGTGTCTTAAAATATTACACTGAAGAAAAACAAAACGGCAGCATTTAAAACTGGAATTGGAAAATGTGAAGTATACTATTATAAAAATTCTAAAACGAAATCACCTTGAAATTTCTTACATACTTAAAGAAAGAACGCATCTTTAAAATACTACAAAAAAAATCGACGCACGCTCTAAGAAAACAAAACGGTAACGCTTAAAACTGAAATTGGAAGAATTGAAAAAATCATCAAACGATTAAAAGTAATTCTATAGAAGTTATCTTGATAGGAATCACCGTAGAACTTCTATAAGTTCGTATCTATAAAATACTATAAAACAATCGACGTTTTACTGCATTAATAATCAATTACAGTGACAATAAATGTATAATTAAATTTTAACTTTTGGTAAACGTAATTAGTTTCGCACAGAGTTTTTGATGACACACTAAGATAATTTAAATTTAATAGTTATAAACAAAAAGAAATGATATGCAATTACTTTTTCTATTTTTCGTAAATATAACATTTAAATATAATTACTTAATTAACTTTTGTTTTTGCCACTATTAGCAGTAATGACAATTGTAAATAACCTAAAGATATTTGTTTCAATGGAAGCGCTAAAGAATATTGATCCAAATTAATTAATACTGATTCAAATTAATAATTAATTAATTAATATCTTAATGTTTCTCAATTTTTTTAAATACACCAAAACACGACGGAAGAATTACGTGGTCGATAACCAAACATAAAATTACACAGAATACATTTTTTTCTAAAGAAATTTCTGCTAAATGAAATAAATAAACCAGCGGTGTATTTATTTCGTTTTATACACATATTTAAATAATACGAATAACAAACCTGCAATAAAACACTAATACTTAAGACACGAGTTTATTACTATTATTCATTCTTCACGTAACTCAAAAAATAATATTTGAAAATGTATTATAAGCAAGAAGAACGAAGTTATAAAGAATAAGAATAAGAATAATCAATTTACACTCAAAAAAATAAGTTTTTCTTAAGCGACGTACAAACATTAACGAAATGTTTTCGTCTCTTTTTCTTTGTTCAAATGTCTGGATTAGTATATTTAACCAGAGAACAAAAAATCTAAAGAATATATTGATCAGCATTCATAGATAGAGTTATCTAAGAAACTAATTCAAGAAAAGTAAAAAAAAAACCTTTATCTACGATCGTACAGAAAGTAGACGCTTTTTGCATCATTTTTCATTGTAAAAGTGGCTTTTTAAAGCACTAGTGCTTTTTTACGTTTTTATTGCACGGTAATGTCAAACTGTTTTTATTGCACAGAATTGTCAAATTTGACAGATGAATATATTTCGACAAAAAACTTAATTTTTTATTAACTGATACAAATAACTAATAAACTATAAATAAAATATATAATACAAACCAAATGGCAGATTTAAGAACTCTGAAGATTTCATTTAATGCAAGTCGAAGCGATTACAATAAAGCGAACATTTTTTCCATAAATAATAATGGCGGCCGACATTTGTGCAACTTGTTTACTGGTTGCTAAGTAACGCTTTCATTAGTGCACTGCGGGTAAAGTATGTTTTCATTAATTGAATTATTGAAATGACATTAAAATATTACTCATAAGAATATATTCTTTTAAATCCTTTACGATCGAAGATAAAATTTTGTAAGGCACACGTGTAAAAAGTTTCTTTATTGCACTCCAGTTCGTGCAATAAAGCATCACTTTTTACACTTGTACCTTAAATAACTATTATCTACGATCGTACAGAAAGTAGACGCTTTTTGCATCATTTTTCATTGTAAAAGTGGCTTTTTAAAGCACTAGTGCTTTTTTACGTTTTTATTGCACGGTAATGTCAAACTGTTTTTATTGCAGAGAATTGTCAAATTTGACAGATGAATATATTTCGACGAAAAACTTAATTTTTTATTAATTGATACAAATGATTAATAAACTATAAATAAAATATATAATACAAACCAAATGGCAGATTTAAGAACTCTGAAGATTTCATTTAATGCAAGTCGATGCGATTACAATAAAGCGAACATTTTTTCCAAAAATAATAATAGCGGCCGACATTTGTGCAACTTATTTACTGGTTGCTAAGTAACGCTTACATTAGTGCACTGCGGGTAAAATATGTTTTTTCATTAATTGAATTATAATTCAATATTGAGATTAAAATATTACTCATAAGAATATATTCTTTGAAATCCTTTACGATCGAAGATAAAATTTTGTAAGGCACACGTGTAAAAAGTTTCTTTATTGTACTCCTGACTTTAAAAAAACTCGCTCGTTCCTCGCTCGTGTTTTTAAACGCCAGTTCGTGCAATAAAGCATCACTTTTTACACTTGTACCTTAAATAACTATAAGGAGATCGAATAAATTATTTTATGAAAAAACAGTCCGTTTGGAAAATAAAGTGGTAATCTGAAATCTCAGTTAATTAATTCCGAAAATCTGCGTGCGAACAAGGACAGGAAACATATAGTGCGGCTGTAAACGTAAAGCCTGTTAAATTCGAAAATGAACACTCCAAAACAGCAACTGTATTGACTCGCGCGCAACGACAGAAGAGCGATTCCGGCAGCGGCGGTAAAATATCTCAATCCGAAAATCCAATTATTAAAAATTCAGAACAAACTTATCCCCAGATAAGTTTGTCACAGACTGGAGATGATAATATAATAGATGTAACAGATAATAACATTTTGCCGAATGAAGAGTACAAAACAGTGATAAATAAAAGGAATAAAATTCGTTCACTTGAACGAAATGTATCAAGACCAGCCCCTCTAAATGAGGCAAGTGACCAGTCTTCAACTTTGAAAATTGCACTATCATACAGTTGGCTTTTGTGTCTGGATTTACCCCTGATACGGAACCAGAAGAAATAAAAAATTATTTGAAGTCATGCGGTTTTGGAGAAAAATTTTTATGCGATAAAATGAAAACCAAACGGAATAAACAGAAGAATTCACTCAATTTGGCAGTGCCTAGTGAATATAAGGAAACATCAATGAATGGTGAAAATTGGCCAAAAAGAATCATTGTCAATCGTTTTTAAACTTTAGGAGAAGAATCAAAGATCCAGTGTAAAAAAACAAGACAATATTAGTGACAGTGTTGAAACTGTTCAGTGCAAAGGTAAACTGGATTTGTTTTTATTAAGCATCCAATCGCTTAGGGATTCTATCCTTGAACTAGAAGCGTGTATACATGATTTTAATTATGATGTATTATGTATCACTGAGCACTGGCTCAACAAGATAGAAATTGATGCAATATCCATTGAAAATTATAATATAGTAACAAATTTTTGTAGACAACAGCATATCCATGGGGGTGTTAAGATTGCATTAGAAAGGAATAATTTATGTATATGTATATGTTATAGATGTTATGAATTGTGGGCTGTCCATGTATTGGATTTTGTTTTATATCATTACGACATATTGATTTAACCAACATCGTTGAATTAGTTTAATCCTAATTTATTATTATTGGTAATGCATTTTTAAATGTTTTTGTTAATGTGTTAATTTATTTCATACAGTTTTATCATTTTATTTGTTTCTTGTTTTTTATTATCTTTTTATTTGTCTTCTGTGATATGTTGCTTTTGCACTCACTTCATATATGATAGAACATTTGTGAAAGAGCGTGTTACATACATTTTATTTATACTATTAATTTTAACTATCTTATTTATATTATTTTATTTATTTATTTTAACAATTTTATTTATAATATATACACATATATATATGAATCGTTTTATAATTTTATTCTTATCTTAACTGTTTTATTTATACAATGTTTGTTATTTATTACATTTTTATTTATTAGTTTATCAGTTTTATATTGTTTGTGTAATAGTAACACTATGAGATAATGAATATTTCTCTTCTTGTTAAACCATTTGGGGCTAGACACGTAGACTTAACTAACTTTATGCGCTTTCTGTTGTTTTTTTTTTTCAAATTTCTTGTAATATTATGCAAATATTATTGTTGTAAAAGGAGATTCCGTTGAATAAATTATTATTATTATTATTATTATTAGTATATATAGAAGCCCCTTGGGTAATCTTAATGTATTTTTAGATATAATGTATAAGATATTAGAGCAAATTAAAAACTGCAACAAAACCATTTTATTATGTGGCGATTTCAATGTTAATTTTATTGGTGATAATGAACTGTGAAGTTTCCGACAAGAGTATCTACATGTATAGATAATATTTTTATCAATGCACATAATAATTATAGTGTTAAACGGGTATTAGTTCCATTTTCAGATCATGATGCGATTAATTTTTTGTTACAATCACAAATTAAAAACAATCCAATTGACAATAAAATTATACGCCCTATTACTAAATATGGCAAATTTATGTACGCGCTAATTTCTTCAGTCAACTGGAAAATTATAAATAATTTGGAAGTAAATAAACAGTGGAATATGTTTTTTTTGAATATTATAACACAAAATTTTGAGGAAGCTTTTCCTAAAAGAATTAAAAGAATCTGTAGTTATGTAAGTGACATTAAATGCTTTACTAGTGAAATTCAACAAATGCGAGATAACTTACAATTTATATACGAACTTAGTAAATTACATAATGTTGAGGAGTTAAATACACTTAAAAAAGACATGACAAAAAAACTATAAGTAAACCATATCTCAAGCTAAAAAAAAATGCGAATGATAATTATATTAGACCAACTGATAATTCTACCAAAGCTATGTGGAATGTTATTAAGAATAAAACTTGGTCGGCTCCAAAGATCCGAAGTAATATAACTGCTGGCCAAATTTCTCAATACTTCTCGACCGTGGCAACTAAAATTTTGGATAATACTCCAAATAGTGGGGTTGATCCAATACAAGCTTGTGTCAATATTGGAGACAGTATTCCATTGTTTTAATTTAAACCTGTATCTTTGGTTGAAGTCAGGGATGTTATAAAGGGTATAAAAAACAGAAAGTGTTCTGACATTTATGGTTTGTCGCTCGAGGTAATACTAACAATAAAATACTTAATTATTGAGTCCTTAACCAAATTAATTAATAATATTATACTATCTAGTACTTATCCAGATGCATTTAAGCTTGCTAAAGTAATTCCAATACATAAAAAAAGCGATTAAAATGAACTAGGAAACTTTAAGTTAATTTCACTCTTACCACTCTTTTAAAAAATAATTGAAAAATTGCTATTTAATCAAATAATTTATAATTTTGAAAGAAATAATTTATTTTCATCAGCACAACATGGTTTTAGAAAAGGCAAATCGACAATAACAGCTGTTAAATTAATTACAGAGATTGTGGACTCTTTAGAGGATGGAAACTTTACATTTGCAACTTAACAAAGGGTTGATTGTGTTTCGCATGTAATTTTACTTCGTAAATTATATATGTACAATTTTGATCCAAGTAGTTGTGTTCTTCTCCTGTCATTTCTATCCAATAGAAAACAAATTGTTGAATACAATAATAAAAAATCTGATAGCTTGGTCATAGAACATGGTGTTTTAGGATCGCTTTTGTTTTTGATTTTTATTGATGACCTTCCTAATTTTGTCAGCCTTGATTCTATTTTATTATTTGCTGATGACACCACATTAATAGCAAAACATGAAAATATAAACAAGATATTGTTATTGAAAGATATAGGTGCAACAAACTCTGCTTAAATGAGGAAAAGACAGTATCTATGCTATTTACATTAAGAGAGCATGTTTTAGTAAGTTACAATAATTATGTCAAATATTTAGGTCTTCATAATGATCACAAATTAGTCTGGGGATCTAATGGCAATTTTATTTCCATTAGATCCCTAGACTAATTTCAGCGAAACTGAATAAATCAGTTTACTTATTAAGACACATATACAATACAACCTCTCTTAAAATAGTACGATCTGCTTATTTTTCCTTATTCAATAGCTATATCTCCTCAGGGATATTAATATGGGGCCATTCAGCTTTACTCCATTGATTATTTTGAATACAGCACAGGGCTGGCCTACAATATAGACAGGACTGTAAACATGCGTTTGCAGATTTAAACATACTGACACTTCCTTGTTTATATATGTTAGAGTGTTAGATTATGAAAATCATGAATCTAGGCATAGTCATAATACTAGAAGTAAAGGCGATTTATGTCCTAGACCGTTACTGCTTACAAAATCAAGATTATTATGGCATACGTTTATATAATAAATTGCCTAAAAACATAAGACTGATGTCTGGCAAAGAATTTAAAGTTAAACAAAAACGTTTACTTTGTTAATATCACACATAAAGTGTGATATTAAACGTTTTTGTTTAATTTTCCAAAATGTATCACGAAGTTAACGCCTCAACCATTAATCAATTAATTTAAAGTTACTTTAAAAAATATTTTTGTAAAACATGCATTCTATACTTGGGAAGAATAGTTTCATTTTAAGTTTTAGGTTCTATTATACATTATGTGACGTATGTAAACCTTTCGGTATTGGCATTAATAAAGCATTATTATTATATGTATATGTAGGGTGGGTGGGTGGTCTCTAACCCGCAAAACATAAGCGAGGGTTCTACTGAAATTAATTGAATAATTAAAACTATATTTTTACCAAGTTAATATTTTCCTATATTTAATTTCTTTTATTAAAAACCGCCGCGTATGTTTTACTGATTGGAGAGTAAGACAGTGGCCACTCTCTTTCAAAATTGCAACTAAAACACTAATATAAACTGTAGTGTTCATAAGAAATATATAAAAAGTATTTAACTTGTATTATACTTATGACACTTTTTATATTTCTTAAAAGTACAGCAGTGCTGATATAAATGTTGTTCTGGAATAAAAAAGTATTTCAGTTTAAAGTTTATATGTTTATGTCGGGTGGGTGGGTGACCTCTATCCCATCCTCCAATTTCTAAAACAAACGCGAGGGTTTTACTGATATTCACTGAATTATTAAAAGATTGACGTAGTTTTTTCCAAGTACATATTTTCTTATAATCAATTTTCTTTATTAAATATTTTACAGATTGAAGGGTGGGATAGTGGCCACCCATCCTCCCTACATATATATTTAAACTTAAGCCACTGACCCTCTTTTAAGTTACAACTCAAACACATAAACATAAAAACAGTAAAACATAAAAACAACTTGTGATGAAAAAAAAGAACAATCAGTCAAATCTACCCAAGGGTTTTGTTCATAAAACAAAAATGTCATAATATCATAAATATTATTCTTATAAATCAGTGGTGAATCATAAATATTATGCGTTTGTTTTACAGATTGGAAGTAAGATATATGCCACCCATTCATTCTACATTTTTTACGTTACTTATAACACTGAAACTTTTTTAATATTTCTTAAAACTACAACAGAATTATTATAAATGTTGTATTGAATAAACAAGTATTTTAGTTTAAAGTTCATATGTATATGTAGGGTGGGTGGCCTCTATCCCACCCTCCAATCAGTAAACATAAGCCACTTACTCTCTTTTAAGTTGCAACTAAAACATATAATATTACCTGTAGAGTATTCGTAAGAAATATATAAAAATTATTTAACTTGTGTTATATTAAAATGATGGTAGCGACCGTTACTATGTGATAGTTCATTATAAACGGTAGATGAAACTAAATTTTAAGTATTATTGTATAATATACACAAACAAAGTTTACAAAAAATAAGAAGTGTTTAAATTAAATATGTTCTTTTGATTTTCAATTTTCTTATTAAACTTCCTTCACTTGAAGAAGCCTCAGTATGGCGATTGTAGTGAGTTAAATAAAATACTTTTTGTTTTTTAAACATTACATTTATTATTATTTTTCCCATAATAACACTTTTCGTTGTTACCGATTGTTTGCGTTAGTGTTTTGTTTTTTCTTTTTTTTTTGCGCGGTTTCCGTGTACCTGAACGAAGGGACGCACGCACCGTCAACAACAACACAAAAAAAAACGCAAGGGGGTTGTTAATGCGTGCGTAAACGCCGACTCGACCTGGCCGCATTATAAATCTACCCCCGATGGAATGTTTAGGACTGCATACATATGTATTAGTCTGCAAGTGCTAATGCCCCATTGTATTGCAAATTCCATGTTAATTTCGTGGCACTAGCCGTATGATTTGTTCAGAGCGCTTGCCGCCGCAACAGGTGACTGCGGATTTAAATTATGTGTACTTTGCGTAGTGTGTGTGTTTTGTTTTTTTTTGTGAGCGTTTACTTTTTTTTCGTTGCTGCGCCGATGAGAGGTTTTTATCTTAATGTCTCGGTGTTGTGTTTTTTTTTTTGTGGTTGTAAATATCGAGGTTTTGTTGTTTTTGTTTTATTTTCTAGGTATTGTTTTTTGTGTCAGTCTTTTTTTTTGCTTGTTATTTCGGTGTGAATCCGTTCGGTCCGTCGGTTGGTATGTGAGCCGGGCACGCTCTGTTGCTTGGCTACCGTGTTCTGCCGAGTGTAAACACTTCCCCGCTGTTTGGTGGGGATGATGGGCAGAGGCGTTTTTGGTGCTGTGGCAACCAATCGCGTGGCGGGAGCGTGTGACGTCACGGTTAGTCGGCGAGTGGTGTGCGGCCAATGGCGCGCGCAGCCACTGGTGGGGGGTTCGTGGTGGGGTTCTGGATCGTAGTCGGCTGGGTACGAACAGCGGTCGCATCGTGCTGGTAGTATATTCAGAGTCGTCGTGCGTGCTAGTGATATGCATAACGCATGAGAACGTGCTAGGACAATAATAAGTGTTGGTTGTGACAAGGTTGAGTTTTATAGTTGAAGTAGTACGTTTGTTTTGTGCGTCGAGGGTGTCAGTACGACAAATAGTTGCCCTCATTGAGGGCTTATGGCGGCGACCACGTATTTACCGGCGAGTAGTGCGGTAACGGCATCCGATTTAGACGGCGGTGTTGGAGTTATGAATATCGTCGGAGGATACCACGCCAGCGCCTCTCCGAGGTCCGCTGCCGATGCTAGTGAAATGAAGTACCTGCCTCAGCACCACCACCACCATCATCACCAGATGGCAAGTTCACCCTCGCCCAGCGGACATGCGGCCGTATCCCTATCGGCGGCGAACCCCTGGGTCAGCCTGCAACCCGGTGCAGACCCGTGGGCAGCGTCCATGGCGGGAATGCACCACGCTCACCACCACCACCCCCATCAAGACGTTAAACCCTTAACCCAGCAAGCGGATATGATGCACCACCGGCAACAGCAGCAGCAGAGTATGGGGTCACCGCATGCATGGCACGCGCCCGTCTCCTCAGCACATTATAACCCCGGCGGCGCGGGTTCACCCCTACAACAATACCACGCAGCGATGAATGGTATGTTAGCACACCACCAAGCGGCGCCTCAACTTCACCACCCTCTCCACCGGGACATGCAGAGTCCGCACCATCCACAACACTCCGACCGAGACGTGGTGAGCGGCGGTGAAGACGAAACGCCCACGAGCGACGATTTAGAGGCGTTCGCGAAACAGTTCAAGCAGAGGCGCATAAAACTGGGTTTCACGCAAGCGGACGTCGGCCTCGCCCTCGGCACCCTCTACGGCAACGTGTTCTCACAGACGACGATCTGCAGGTTCGAAGCGCTGCAGCTGAGTTTTAAAAATATGTGCAAGTTAAAACCCCTGTTACAAAAGTGGCTCGAGGAGGCCGACTCGACGACGGGCTCACCCACATCGATCGATAAGATCGCGGCACAAGGGAGGAAAAGGAAAAAGCGCACGAGCATAGAGGTGTCGGTGAAGGGTGCCCTCGAACAGCACTTCCACAAACAACCCAAACCGTCGGCGCAGGAAATCACCTCCTTAGCGGACAGTCTGCAGCTGGAAAAAGAAGTCGTGCGAGTGTGGTTCTGCAACAGGCGGCAAAAGGAGAAGAGGATGACGCCGCCGAACACGCTAGGAGGCGATATGATGGAGGGCATGCCACCAGGAGGACACATGCACCCCGGATACGGACACCACCCCGACATGCACGGATCACCCATGGGCCAGCACTCGCACTCCCACAGTCCCCCCATGCTGTCTCCACAGGGCATGGGCCACCAGCTTACGGCCCACTAGCATCCAGCCCACTGGGCCTCCTTACTTCATCACAGCGATAACGGCTAGCCAAATTAAAAACAAAAACACTGAAACTAGCATCCAACGAATCCTTTAAGTGACTCACCACGGACCGTCGGTACGACCCCTAAAAAACACTACCTCACTACAAGGATGACGGACTAAACGATGACCCTGAGGGGGCCCAAGTGACTGTATAAAAAAAAGTGTGTACCTTAAAAAAAACCCAAAACTGTACATTTGTAAATAAGCAGAGTGATATTGACCTGGCGCCGACGCGCCGAAAGTGTATATTAATGAAAAAAACAAAAGAACTAGAGCTACACCCTTAAAAAAAACCGTTGTAAATATTAAAAAATATATATATATATATATAATGTTGCAGTAGCAATGTCGTGATTTATACTAAAAACTAAACCTAAAAATATACACCGGGACGGTTCCGAAGAGAAGAAACATACACAAAATAAAAAAAATAAAAGAGAGAATACAAAGTAAGTTTATAATGTATAGAACTGTATGTTTGCTGAAGAGAAGAATCGAAGAAGTTGCGTTGTTAATTACCTTTGTTTTTTTTTTAATATATATTGAGAAAGAAAGAGAAAAAAATCGTGTCGTGCAGTTGGACTGTGACTTGACCTCTTTTTTAGTTTTCTTTTTGGATAATCCGTACTGTTTCCTGGTTCTCACGTTCATTCAACGTTTTTGGTCATAGATTGATATGTGTATATATTTATTATTATATTAATATTAATTATATATCGTTGTACGGTGTGACAAAAAATTAAATCGAAAATGTTTTTAAAATAACCAAAAGTCTTATTATTTAATCAACCCCTTTTTTTTACACACACAAAAAATCATAACCATCGAAAAATAATAATTTAATAAAGAAATGGGACGGTGATGATGATGATGATGATGATTAGTTCAGTGTCTTTATAACGTGTTTGAAGAAGAAGAAAGAATCTCGCTAAGAGGACGGAACGGAATTTACCGGATTTTTAGAGGTGAGTTTTATTTTTTTCTTATTAGAAAAGTTATTAGTTTTAATGGTTAGGAAATAATAAAATAGTAAAACTAAAAGTAATGTTGGTGAAATATTTTTTGCAATGGTGTTGTGAACAATGTTAATCACTGAAATCAAAAAGTTTGTGAATAACAGAAAAACGTTTTTATACTACTTTTTATTTTTATACAACACTTTGTGACTAGTTTCGAATTACACAGTAATCATTATCAAACTTAGTTTAGTGATTACTGTGTAATTCGAAACTAGTCACAAAGTGTTGTATAAAAATAAAAAGTAGTATAAACGTTTTTCTGTTATTCATTAAAAATGTACTACGAAGTGAACGCCTCCAAAATTCAAGATACAAAAAGTTTGTAGATATACGATGAAGTAAAATTCTTTGGAGAAATATTAAAAGAGTTGTAAGTTTGTAATTTTTTGTTAAATTTTGAGAAATATAAAAATTGTGGAACAATTAATTAATCTCTAAATAAGTTTGTAGCTTCTTGTTAAATATTTTTCATAAATTTGGAGAAATATAAAAATTGTGAAACAATCAATTAATCTCTAAATAAGTTTGTAGCTTCTTGTTAAATATTTTTGGTAAGTTAGGATTTTTTTTTGCTGCCAATTTATAGAAAAAATAATTAACGTTTTGATTACTTCATTATTTTTGGAACTTAACTGGAATCAAAGACAAAAAAAGTTTAATGCACTGGCTTTAATAATTTTTCTTACTCTTACTAATAAAATTATTGAAAATGTTAAAATTATAACATTATTAAATTTGGAATTAAATATTTTGGTGATGAAATAAAAGCAGAGAAAAAAAATTATAAGTGTTTAAAGTTCAGGTTCTGATTTTAAGTTGCTGTTAATAATAAAATCACTTTAAAAAAATGTGAAAATGAAGTCGTAATCAATGTTTTCTTACTCTTAGTAATAAAATAAATTGAAAAATGTTAAAATCTTACAAATGGCTTAAATTAATAAGTTAAATAGTTAAATATTTTGGCGATGAAATAAGAACAAAGAAAAAAGTGTTTAAAGCTCAGGTTTTGATTTTAATTGCCGTTAATAATAAAATTACTTTAAAAAAATGTGAAAATCGTAATCAATTTTTTTCTTACTCTTAGTAATAAAATACATTGAAATATGTTGAAATCAAACAAATGACTTAAATTAATAAGTTTTGAGTTAAATATTTTGGTGATCAGAAAAAAGCAAACAACAAATTTATGTGTTTAAAACTCAGGTTTTGATTTTAATTGCCGTTAATTATAAAATCACTTTAAAAAATATGAAAATCGTAATCAATTTTTTTCTTACTCTTAGCAAAAAAATAAATTGAAATATGTTGAAATCAAACAAATGGCTTAAATTAATTTTTGAGTTAAATATTTTGGTGATCAAAAAAAAAGCAAACAACAAATTTATGTGTTTAAAGCTCAGGTTTTGATTTTAATTGCCGTTAATAATATAACTTTAAAAAAATGTGAAAATCGCAATCAATTTTTTTTTACTCTTAGTAATAAAATAAATTGAAATATGTTGAAATCAAACAAATGGCTTAAATTAATAAGTTTTGAGTTAAATATTTTTGGTGATGAAATAAAAGCTAAGAAAAAAAATTGTCAAGTGTTTAAAACTCAGGTTTTGATTTTTAATTGCTGTTAATAATAAAATAACTTTAAAAATTGTGAAAATAAAGACGTAATCAATTAAATACAATTGGTTTTTATGTTTTAAATTAATAAGTTTTGAGTTAAATATTTTCTGTGATGAAATAAAAGCAAAGAGAAATATTTATAAGTTTTTAAAACTCAGGATTTGATTTTGAGTTGCTGTTAATAATAAAATCACATTAAAAATTGTGAAAATAAAAACGTAATCAATAAAATACAATTGGTTTTTATGTTTTAAATAATTTTGGCGATGAATTAAAAGCTGAAGGCTTTAAAAAAATTGGACAAAAATGTTTAATGCTTTATTTTTGTTACTCTAAAATGAATGATTTTAAAAAATATATATTTAAGTAAAGTGAGTATAGCTATAATACGTATACATATTTTTAGATATCAATTTAATTGAGAAGACTCAATAAAAGTTTTAAAGTCCAAGACTTGATGATTTTGATAATAAAATTTTTGCCTGAGGAAAATTAAAAGCTGAAGCCTCAATAAATTTGGAACGAATTGTTTTATGTCTAGGCTTTGATATTTTAATAAAAATAAATATTTTTAGAGAATAATTGGACTGAGAAGACTCAATAAATGCGGCACAAAATGTTTTAAAGTCCAAGACTTGATGATTTTGATAATAAAATTTTTGGCTGAGGAAAATTAAAAGCTGAGGCTTCAATAAATTTGGAACGAACTGTTTAATCTCTAGGCTTTGATATTTTAATAAATATAAATATTTTTAAAGAATAATTGGATTGAGAAGACTCAATAAATTTGGCACAAAATATTTTAAAGTCTAAGACTTGATGATTTTGATAATTCAATTTTTGGCTGAGGAAAATTAAAAGCTGAAGCCTCAATAAACTTTGAACGAATTGTTTTATGTCTAGGCTTTGATATTTTAATAAATATAAATATTTTTAGAGAATAATTGAAATGAGAAGACTTAATAAATGTGGCACAAACTATTTTAAACTCTAAGACTTGATGATTTTGATAATTATATTTTTGGCTGAGGAAAATTAAAAGCTGAGGCTTCAATAAATTTGGAACGAATTGTTTAATCTCTAGGATGTTTTTTATAACTATTATTCATAAAGTAATTAAAAAGTGTTAAAATAAAGCCATTATTAATGAAATCAAAAAATCGTACGTTTCTATTAAATATTTTTGGTGATGAATTTGATGCTGAGACTTCCACAAATTTCAAACAAAATGTTCAAAGTGTTTCTTTGGTAATTTTCTGACTATTAATAATGAAACATATTGAAAATAAATGATTATAAATCTATAATTGATAAAATCAAAATGTTGATTAATTGAAAGTATTTTGGCGATGAATTATAATGAAATATATTAAAAATAATAAATTATGAAGCTATAATTAAGGAAATCAAAAAGTTGATAAGTAAATGATTGTAATACCATTTTTTTAAAGTTGATAAGAATTTTGGCGATGAATTAAAAGCCTCAATAAATTTGAAACACAATTTGTATTCTCTAGACTTTGACGATTATTTGTTACTATTATCAATAAAGTGACTTAAAAATGTTTAAATAAAACCATCACCAATGAAATCAGAAAATTTGCTAATAAATATTTTTGGCGATGAATTTTTGCTGCACCTAAAATACAATTTAAACATAAGTTTTCATGTATTTTGTTGCCTCTCGCTAATAAATATTGTTTCAATGAAGGGAATAAAGCCATAACTAATAAAATGTATTAAAATCCTTTAGTTCGTGGTAGAAAATTAAATAATAAATTAAAAAATACGAAAAATGTGTAAATAGTTTAAGACTGAATATTTTTTTAGATTAGTTAGAAGCTGAAGTCTGGATTAATTGAATCAGTTCTAAGGAATTTTATTTGATACTGTTGAATATTATTACTAATAAAATGATTAGAAAAAACTAAAGTGAAATTTTAATAGTTATAAACCGCGAAATAAAAAAAAATAGAAATGAAATTTTCGACTACAATCTATAAACAGAAATATTAAATTTTTGATCAAACATGTCGAAACATGTTACAAAATCTTTAACACCTGTCGGTGATTTAGACGAATAATAAAATTGAAAGACTTAATCCACCACCATTATTATTGTAAATGTTTGCAAACAATAAATTTTAGAATCTCAAAATAAAATTTTAAATGTAACAGATATAAAAAATGTATCTCAAATCAAAAAAATATTATTAAAACTTATATAATGTAAGAAGTTAAACCAATTTTTTTTTACAGCGACGGTTCTAAGTGCTGGAGATAAGTGTTATTCTAACTGTTAATTCTTAGCTTTATCAAAATACAAAACAATTGTAGAAAATCAACGCTTTGAAAAAAAAATTACATTCAGTGTTTAAAAACGTTGTAAAAAACTACTCACCCAAGGAATTAACTTAATATTTTTAAAATTCATTATAAATCAACGAATTAATAATATTTCCACAAAACAATTGCCACATCGCAGCTAAAAACAAAAAGGCAACGTTTTAAACTTGTAAGAAGGAAAATAAAATTGCTTTTAGTGATTTAAAACATTCTAAAAATTAATCGACTGGATGAATCAGCTTAAAATCTTTAAAATTTACTTTTAATTAATTAAGTAATAATATTTCTACAAAACAATTGCTAAATTTCAGCCAGAAACAAAAATGCTAGGTTTTAAATTTCAGAGAAAGAAAATAAAATTGCATTCAGTGTTTTAAAACGTTGTAAAAAACTATTCTCACAATGAATTAGCTTACAATTTTTAAAATTTATTTTAAATTAACGAATTAATAATATTTCGACAAAACAATTGCTACATCGCAGCTAGAAACAAAAGGGGAACGCTTTAAACTCGAGATGAGGAAAATAAAATTGCTTTCAGTGATTTAAAACATTGCAAAAATTAATCCACTTGATGAATCAGCTTAAAATCTTCATAATTTACTCTTAATTAATTAAACAATAATATTCACAGAAAACAATTGCTACATCGCAGCCAGAAACAAAAATGCTAGCTTTTAAATTTCAGAGGAAGCAAATAATTTGCAGTCAGTGTTTTAAAACGTTGTAAAAAACTACTCACCAAAGGAATTAACTAACAATTATTAAAACTTATTATAAATTAACGAATTAATAATATTTCCACAAAACAATTGCCACTACGCAGCTAGAAACAAAAGGGCAACGCTTTAAACTTGAGAGGAGGAAAATAAAATTGCTTTTAGTGATTTAAAACATTGCAAAAATTAATCCACCCGATGAATAAACTTGAAATCTTCAAAATTTACTTTTAATTAATTAAGTAATAATTTTTCTACAAAACAATTGCTAAATTTTAGCCAGAAACAAAAATGTGAGGTTTTGAACTTAAGAGGAAGAAAATAAATTTGCAGTCAGTGTTTTAAAACGTTGTAAAAAACTACTCACCCAAAGAATTAACTTAAAATTTTTTAAAACTTATTCAAAATTAACGAATTGATAATATTTCTACAAAACAATTGCCACTACGCAGCTAGAAACAAAATGGCAATACTTTAAACTCGAGATGAGAAAAATAAAATAGCTTTCAGTGATTTAAAACATTGCAAAGGTTAATCCACTTGATAAATCAGCTTAAAACCTTCAAAATTGTCTTTTTATTAATTAAGTAATAATTTTTCTACAAAACAATTGCTAAATTCCAACCAGAAACAAAAATGCTAGGTTTTAAATATCAGAGGAAGAAAATAAAATTGCATTCAGTGTTTTAAAACGATGTAAAAAACTACTCACCAAAGGAATTAACTTACAATTCTTAAAATTTATTCCAAATTAACGAATTAATAATATTTCCACAAAACAATTGCCACATTGCAGCTAGAAACAAAAGTACAACGCTTTAAACCCAAAATGAGGAAAATAAAATTGCTTTCAGTGATTTAAAACATTGTAAAAGTTAATCCACTTGATGAATCAGCTTAAAATCTTCAAAATTTACTCTTAATTAATTAGGTAATAATATTACCACAAAACAATTGCTAAATTTTAGCCAGAAACAAAAATTCTAGGTTTTGAACTTGAGAGGAAGAAAGAAATTAAATTAAATTCAGTGTTTTAAAACGTTGCAGAAAAATATTTACACAATGAATTAGCTTAGAATTTTTTAAATATTATTGTCAACCAACTAATCAATGATGTTTACACAACATAATTGCTATATCGCAGCTAAAAACAAAAAGGTAGCGCTTCGAAACTTGAAAGAAAGAAAAACAAATTTTGCATTCAGCGTTTTAAAATATTGTAAGAATATATCCACTTAAGCAATTGGCTTAAAATTTTCAGCATTTATTTTAAAGTAATCTATTAATGATATTTATACAAAACTATTCTTACACAGTAGCCAGCAACAAAAGGGCAACGATTTGAACTTAATAAAAATTTAAATAAAACTGCAATCACTGTTTTAAAACATTGTAAAACATTATCCACCCGAATTAATGGCTTAAAATATTAAAAATGTATTCTAAACTAAGTAGTTAATAATATTTCTGCAAAACAAATGCTACATCGCAGCTAGAAACAAAAAGGAAACGCTTTAAATTTAAGAGAAAGAAAATAAAATTACATTCTATGTTTTAAAATATTGTAAAAAAATATTATCCGAAGTAATCGTCTTAAAACTGACCAAATTTATTCTTAACTATTCAAGGAATAATATTTCTTCCAAAAAAGTGCTATATCGTAGCCAGAAACAAAAAAGCAACGATTTGAAATTGCGAGGAAGGAAATAAAATTGCATTCAGTGTTATAAAACATTGTAAAAAAATATTCACCCAAGGAATCGGCTTTAAATTTTCCAAATTTATTCTTAACTAACTAATTAATAATATTTACGCGAAACAATTCCTTCATCACCGTTAGAACTTGAGAGGAAGGAAATAATATTACATTTAGTGGCTAAAACATTCTAAAAAGATATTTTCTTAGGAATTGAGTTTAAAAAATTATTAAAATTTATTCTCATTTAACTAATTGATAATATTCTTATAAAACAATTGCTACTTCTCAGGTAGAAACAAAACGGCAACGCCTTATACTTGAGGGGAAGAAAATAAAACTGCGATCAGTGTTAAAAGTATTGTAAAAATGTATCTACTCAAGGAATTAGCTTAAAATTTTCAAAATTTATTGTCAAGTTACTTATTAATAATATTTCTACAAAACAATTACTAGAAACAAAAATTCACGCTTTGAAATTGGAGGTAGAAAATACAATTGCAGTCATTGTTTTAAAACATTGTAAAAAGATATCTACATAAGGAATTAGTTTCAAATTTTCCAAATTGATTGTAAACTAACTACTTAATGATATTTTTGCAAAATAATTGTCACATCGCAGCTATAAACAAAAATGCAACGCTTTAAACTTGAGAGGAAGAAAATAAAATTACTTTCAGTGTTTTAAAACATTGCAAAAATTAATCCACTTGATGAATTAGCTTAAAATTTTTAAAATTTACTATACACTAACTAATTAATAACATTTCTGCAAAAAAATTGCCACATCGTAAGTAAAAACAAAAATGCAACGCTTTGAAGTTGAGAGGCAGAAAATAATATTGCATTCAGTGTTTTAAAACTACAATGTATTTACCCAAGGAATCAGTTTCAAATTTTCCAAATTGATTACTAACTTACTAATTCTTAACATTTCTGCAAAACAATTGTCACATCGCAGCTATAAACAAAAATGCAACGCTTTAAACTTGAAAGGAAGAAAATAAAATTACTTTCAGTGTTTTAAAACATTGTAAAAATTAATCCACTTGATGAATTAGCTTAAAATTTATAAAATTTATTATACATTAACTAATTAATAACATTTCTGCAAAACAATTGCAACATCGCAGCTATAAACAAAAATGCAACGCTTTAAACTTGAAAGGAAGAAAATAAAATTACTTTCAGTGTTTTAAAACATTGCAAAAATTAATACACTTGATGAATTAGCTTAAAATTTAAAAAATTTATTAGACATTAACTAATTAATAATATTTCTGAAAAACAATTGCCACATCGTAACTAAAAACAAAAATGCAACGCTTTGAAGTTGAGAGGAAAAAAATAATATTGCGTTCAGTACTTAAAACACTGTTAAAAAAATATTCAACGACGGAATAGGCTAATTTGTTTCGTAATTAATTGTAAACTAACAGATTAATAACATTTCTATAAAACAATTGCCACATCGCAACTGGAAACAAAAATGCAACGTTTTGAATTTGAGAGGTAGAAAATAAAATTGCATTAATTATTTTAAAACATTGTAAATAGATATTTACCCAAAGAATTCGCTTAAAATTTTTGAAATTTATTCTAAACTAATTAATCAATAATATTTCTACAAAACAATTGGTATATCGCAGCTATAAACATATTGGTAAGGCTTTGAACTTGAAAGAAAGGAATAATAAAATAAAATTGCGTTCAGTGTTTATTAAAGTTATTAAAAAGTAGGAAGGAACACAATGGATTAAACATTACGATTTGATCACTTTTTTCTTACGACTTCTTATAAATAAATTTTAAAATTGTAAAAATCAAACAAAAAATATATAGCCATTAGTTTGGTATTAAAATATTTTTGGTCCTTCGAAGCAATAACCATAATAAATTTTGAACAGAATTTCAATACCTAATGTTAATGTTGAAATTAAATGAATGTAGGCATAAAAAATGAAATCAATAAGTTAGAACTGTTATAATTTTTCCTCTTTTTCTTTGAACATCAATTTTCTCATAATCAATTGTATTTTGTGGAACTAAATGTTTGGATTCTTTAAGTAGAATTTTCTAATTTATAAAATTTATAGAGAAAAAAGACAACGTATTGAATTACGTAGAGAAATTTAAATGTCGATTTCAAAATGTTTATGTTTCTTCCTTTGAATCTTGTGAAATATGTTAAGGAAGTTGAAGATTTTAATTAAAATCAATACAAAATTGATTATTGGCTAAAACTAAAATGTTTTCTTTATATTGAATCATTAGTTCTTCATCTGATCAATGCATTTATTAATTTATTTATTGAATCTATCTAATTTCCTGTTAGTACTATACAAATAGCTATAAAGTATACAAATCATAAACATTTTGCTCAAAGGATTTGCAGGCATAGTTCACGTTTCACAGATATGTGTTCTTTCACTTAGACCCAATAACTTTAAAATTGATGCATGTTGCTCTTCTTCTTCACTCTTGATGTAAACAGATATTAATATTATCATATTTTGTTCCATAATGTTTTTGTTTTCATTGTTGTTTTGATTTTCATTGAAGTGTTTATCTTCATATCTAACAATAACTGTAGATAAAGTAAATTCATCCAATGTGCATTTTTGACATTAAGACATTTATTTCCGAACTATTTAGAGCAGTTACATCTAAAGTGAAAATTGACATAATGATACAGCACCCTAAGAAGAAGACATTTCATTGCCAAATGTGATAAATCAACGGAATCTAAAGGAAGGAAATTATTTAAAGGGTAAAGTCCAAATTATCGAAATGGTTTTGTATTGATCATTTTTGGCGATCAAATAAAAGCTGAGATCTGAAGAAATTTGGAACAAATTGTTTAATGCACTAGATTTGATGATTTTTTACTGTTATTACTAATAAAATAATTGCAAATTGTTCAAATAATTATGAAGATGAATTGGAAAATAGGAAAAATAGAGTCTATCATACAGATTTTCAGATTTTCAAAAGACAATTGAAAAAATCTGAATAATTTAATAGAACAATTCCTTAAAACTAATTAACAAAACACTTTAACTTTGTTTGTATAACACTGTGTTTTTTACTATGTATAACAAGGTAGAAGCTTCTTACATTAACAATATCCTTAAAACTAGTTTTTTCTTCTTATGAACACAAAAACTTTATAATTTAGAGAAGAAAACAGAGACTAAAATATAAAGTTATAAAATAAAAATTCCAGTGTGTTGTGTACTTCTCGTTATCTATTTATTTAATATTCTTTAAAACTATTAAATAATTAGATAAGGAAGAGTACACTACACACACTTAAATTTTCATGTTTAAAACAACCACTCGTTATAAAAATGGACACAATTAATATATTTAAAACATAAAGGTTGTCAACAATGTGTTGATGTTTTATACAACAATTTTCTAAGACTGAAAATGCCCTTAATGTTTTTAATTGTTTTTTTTATTTTTCTAGCTTAATATGATGAAAATTATAGAATATGTTTTGCACCAAGAATATCAAAATGTCCAACCGTATTTCTTATTTAATGTATTAATAGATAAATAAACCACCAGTCGATAGCCAATGAAGAAAACAAGAAGAGAAGAAACATACTAATTGCCTTATTATAAGATGTAATATTATCTTCAAATAGAGATGTTTTATATATAGATAAATAATTGATTATTTCATAATTTTTCACCAAGAGATAAGTGAGAAAAATATTCAAGAAATATTCATTCAGTTTATTTTTAAGGTTGTCTCTTATTTATTTGTCAAATTTAGTTTAAACATAAAGTAAGATGCTTACGATGAATTAAATTCTCACTTAACCTGTGGTGAAATATTTTTATGTTAATTAACCTTCTAATTAAAATGCTTACTATATTTTTATACGAGTGTTTGTTTTAACTGCTAGTTATTATTTCATCAGTTAAAACTGATAAAATCTGTTGAGTAATTTGTTCCAACTGTTAAGCATTATCTCTGGACATTGTATCAGTTACATCTGATGAAATTTGTTAAGTAAAGTAAGGATTTTAGGTGATGATGTTATATAAATCCAGGACAAGGTTGATTGTTAGATAAAACTAAAAGCTTTCTTTACTACATTATGAGTCTTCACCGAATTTTTCGAGTCTTATCTTTTTATTTATCGAATGTAGTTTAATTTTATAATAATCTTCCAATTCATTGATTCTAAAGAAATAAAGTATTTTTGCTTGAATAAGTCACAGACAAAACTAAGAGCACATTTCTTTTTTTAAATTGGCATTTTCGTTATAAAACCTAACAAATTTACAAAATGAAACTTACATCAATTAAAAGCCAATATAATCAAAATATAGAAATAAAACTGTTTCAATTTTCAAGGTTAATAGTTATGGATTCTTAAGCAGATTCTTGATCAGCTAAGATATGAAAACATTTGTAGGATAGATTGGTGTCCTCTAACACACCCTTCATGATTTTCCACCAAATAAAATATTAATTAAGCCAAAAATTTGTTGCTTCTTTTGTACTGTTACTCTAATGTATGTATGTATGTATTTTATTTATTCAATGTGCTTACAAAATATATTCAAATATAAGTGGCCTCCAACCCACCCACCAATCAATAAAACACGTCAAGATTGATTTAATAACATTTTTATTTGGGGGAAAAGTTTTGCTTTATTTATTACCTTAATATTCTTTCGTGGACAATTTATTTTAAAACTTGTGTTTGCTATTATAGAAATTGGAGGGTGTGATAGTGGCCACCCACCCACCCTACATATACTTTTAAACTTCACCTAAAACACTGAATTAAATGACTTAATTTGCACCAGTTTTTAGGAGAAATTATTTTAAAGAAAAAATTAAATATTTAACAGTAAATAAAAGAGAAAATGGAAAAATAGGCAACACAAAATATAAATAGATAATTATAGAATGTGTGGGTGGCTTGTAACCCACCCTGCAATCATTAAAACCTATGCTATAATCTTTTTAAAATAAATATTTAATTCCACGAAAGATTTTTTAAATATATTTCATAAATAATTTTGCAGAAGTTTTAAAATACTCTTTTTATATTATCATGATTGTAGGGTGGGTTAGAGGCTACCCAACCACCGTACATATGTATTTTAATTTGAATTTAAAACAGAGTTTCAATTACTAATTTTTACCAAAAATGTTCCTGCCTATTTTTAAAACAAGAAAACAAACGTAGTAACAGCAAATTAGGTATAAAAATATATGTAGGGTGGGTGGGTGGCCTCTAACCCACCCTCCAATCAATATAACACGCTCGAGATTTATTGAATAAAATTTTTATTTGGCGAAAAGTTTTTATTTATTTTATTACCTTAATATTGTCACGTGAACAATAATTTATTATAAAACTTGTGATTTATATTATAGAAATTGAAGGGTGTGATAGTGGCCACCCACCCACCCTACATATACATTTAAACTTAAGCTAAAACACTGAGTTTAATGTCTTGAACTTCAACAGTATTTATGACAGTTTTTTTTTAAGAAAAATTAAACCTATAAGAGTAAATAAAGCAGAAAATAGATAGAAAAGTAATAGAGAATAGAAATAGATAAATTTAGAATGTGTGGGTGGTTTGTAACCCACCCTGCAATCATTAAAATCTAGGCTTTAATTCATTTGAAATAAATATTTAATTACACGAAAGGTTTTATTTAATTTCTTTCAAAAATAATATTGTGTAAGCATTAAAATACTCGTTTTATATTATCATGATTGAAGGGTGGGTTAGAGGCTACCCAACCACCGTACATATATGTTTTAATTTGAATTAAAAACCGAATTTCAATTAATAAATTTTACCATAAAAGTTGCTGTCTATTTCTAGAAAAGAAAACAAACGTAGTAACTGAAAATTAGATATAAAAATATATGTAGGGTGGGTGGGTGGCCTCTAACCCATCCTCCAATCAATTAAACACGCTCGAGATTTATTGAATAAAATTTTTATTTGGCGAAAAGTTTTGAATTATTTTATTACATTAATATTCTCACGTGAACAATAATTTATTATAAAACTTGTGATTTATATTATAGAAATTGTAGGGTGTGATAGTGGCCACCCATCCACCCTACATATATATTAAAACTTAAGCTAAAACACTGAGTGTAATGTCTTGAACTTCATCAGTATTTATGATAAATTATTTAAAAAAAAAATTAAACATTTAACAATAAATAATGTAGAAAATAATTTATAAACTTGTCATTTGTTTTATAGAAATTAGAGGGTGTGATATTAGCCATCCACCCACCCTACATATACATGAATAATGACAATGTGTTCATGATTTCATCAATCATTCGATCGACGTTTTTGTTAAAATGATTGATGAAATCATGAACACAAATGATTGATAACATGGGCAAATATAAATGACCCTTAAAATAGTTAAAAATTTCCAAAAATACCTCTTCAATTTAATAATTACTGAGATGATAAATAAGGCATAACTTTATTCTACTAAATTAACCCAAACAATAATAAAAATTGTTAAGAAAATATAATAATATTACTACATGTAAGTAATACTTCAACATTTTCCAACCTTAATAAATCGTAAGATTAAACTAGCATACTTTGAATTGAGGCCAACGCGTAGATGATTAAGGTAGGTCAGGAGTACGATATACCACTGAATTGAAGATTGTGGTAGGCCAAGAGTACGCTAATAAGAGATGTTTATAATATTAGGGGTTGTTCACAATGAGGCACTTGGTTGGTTCCACAACTTTTTTACAATTTGTATATAACCCCCAATATTAAAAAAGCTTGACTCATTGACAAAATACTATATACAAAACAAAGTGATTATTGTGTTTAATTTGTGAGTAAAAATGTTTCACCACGTGATAAACGAAAACCAAATTCAATAAATGTTTATAATATTATGCTAAATCAATAATAAATCAAATTAACTGAATTGTAAAAAGCCCTAAAACACATAAATATGACTAGAAATACATATTAAAAACATTAGACATTTGTATACAAGGTTTTTTCAATAATTATTTTTATTGTTTCGTTCCATAATTGCTTTATCAATAAAAATAATTATACAATTATGTTCGATCAAGAATGCAGCAACGATAGTATTAATTTTATTTTAGGTTTATTCAAGTTTATAATTTAAAAATCTAAATCATAAATTATTAATAATAGTCTATAAATTTCGTTTCTTATTATTAAATATTGCAGATAACTTCCTTTTTACAACTAGTACCAAATGTTTATGCATAGATAATATTTCAACACGTTTTTTTCTAGATGATTTTATTTATGGAATAATTATTATTTGGCAACAGGTTTGGTTATATTTTTTTTGATGTTTTGTACGCGCATGGTTATTATACGGTCATTAAAACTGATTTATTTATTGTACAGGTTGTTAATTTCCTGAACGCCTTTTTTCAATTAAGTTTTATCGTTATGAAATGATATTTTTAAAGACAATAAAAGGCAATAACAATCTTGTAACATTTCATTCGAATTTAAGCGTTTTCGTTTTGTTTCTAGCTCAGATGAGGCAATTGTTTTATCATAATATTTCAAATATGTTCCTTTTAAATCAATTTTGCAATTTTTAACCTTGTATTTCAAGTGGTTTTTTTTCTAGCAATTCTTAAATTATTTGATTGCAATTTTATTTCCTTCCATTCGAATTTCAGCGTTGTATTTTTGTTTCCAGCTCAGATGTGGTAATTGTTTTATCATAATATTACAAATATGTTCCTTTCGAAGAGATTTTGCAATTTTGAAGCTTGTATTTCAAGTGGTTATACTTTTAAAAATTCTTAAATGATTTGATTGCAATTTTAATTCCTTCCATTCGAATTTCAGCGATGTCGTTTTGTTTCTAGCTCAGATGAGGCAATTGTTTTATCATCATATTAAAATATGTTCCTTTCGAATAGATTTTGCAATTTTTAAGCTTGTATTTCAAGTGGTTATATTTTTAACAATTCTTAAATTATTTGATTGCAATTTTAATTTCTTCCATTCGAATTTCAGCGATGTCGTTTTGTTTCTAGCTCAGATGTAGCAATTGTTTCATCATTATATTACAAATATGTTCTTAATGAATAGATTTTGCAATTTTTAAGCTTGTATTTCAAGTGGTTATATTTTTAACAATTCTTAAACTATTTGATTGCAATTTTAATTCCTTCCATTCGAATTTCAGCGTTGTCGTTTTGTTTCTAGCTTGTATCATTATATTACAAATATGTTTTTAATGAAAAGATTTTGCAATTTTTAAGCTTGTATTTCAAGTGGTTATATTTTTAACAATTCTTAAATTATTTGATTGCAATTTTAATTCCTTCCAATCGAATTTCAGCGTTGTCGTTTTGTTTCTAGCTCAGATGAGGCAATTGTTTTATCATAATATTACAAATATGTTCCTTTCGAATAGATTTTGCAATTTTTAAGCTTGTATTTCAAGTGGTTATATTTTTAACAATTCTTAAATTATTTGATTGCAATTTTAATTTCTTCCATTCGAATTTCAACGTTGTCGTTTTGTTTCTAGCTCAGAAGTGGCAATTGTTTTATCATTATATTACAAATATGTTCCTTTTGAATAGTTTTTGCAATTTTTAAGCTTGTAATTCAACTGGTTATTTTTTAACAATTCTTAAATTATTTGATTGCAATTTTAATTCCTTCCATTCGAATTTCAGCGTTGTCGTTTTGTTTCCAGCTCAGATGTAGCAATTGTTTTATCATTATATTACAAATATGTTCTTAATGAATAGATTTTGCAATTTTTAAGTTTGTATTTCAAGTGGTTATATTTTTAACAATTCTTAAATTATTTGATTGCAATTTTAATTCCTTCCATTCGAATTTCAGCGTTGTCGTTTTGTTTCTAGCTCAGATGTAGCAATTGTTTTATCATTATATTACAAATATGTTCTTAATGAATAGATTTTGCAATTTTTAAGCTTTTATTTCAAGTGGTTATATTTTTAACAATTCTTAAATTATTTGATTGCAATTTTAATTCCTTCCAATCGAATTTCTGCGTTGTCGTTTTGTTTCTAGCTCAGATGTGGCAATTGTTTTATCATTATATTACAAATATATTCTTAATGAATAGATTTTGCAATTTTTAAGCTTGTATTTCAAGTGGTTATTTTTTAACAATTCTTAAATTACTTGATTGCAATTTTAATTCCTTCCATTCGAATTTCAGCGTTGTCGTTTTGTTTCTAGCTCAGATGTAGCAATTGTTTTATCATTATATTACAAATATGTTCTTAATGAATAGATTTTGCAATTTTTAAGCTTGTATTTTAAGTGGTTATTTTTTAACAATTCTTAAATTATTTGATTGCAATTTTAATTCCTTCCATTCGAATTTCAGTGATGTCGTTTTGTTTCTAGCTCAGATAAGGCAATTGTTTTATCATCATATTAAAAATATGTTCTTTTCGAATAGATTTTGCAATTTTTAAGCTTATATTTCAAGTGGTTATATTTTTAACAATTCTTAAATTATTTGATTGCAATTTTAATTCCTTCCAATCGAATTTCTGCGTTGTCGTTTTGTTTCTAGCTCAGATGTGGCAATTGTTTTATCATTATATTACAAATATATTCTTAATGAATAGATTTTGCAATTTTTAAGCTTGTATTTCAAGTGGTTATTTTTTAACAATTCTTAAATTACTTGATTGCAATTTTAATTCCTTCCATTCGAATTTCAGCGTTGTCGTTTTGTTTCTAGCTCAGATGTAGCAATTGTTTTATCATCATATTAAAAATATGTTCTTTTCGAATAGATTTTGCAATTTTTAAGCTTATATTTCAAGTGGTTATATTTTTAACAATTCTTAAATTATTTGATTGCAATTTTAATTCCTTCCATTCGAATTTCAGCGTTGTCGTTTTATTTCTAACTCAGATGTGGCAATTGTTTTATGATTATATTATAAATATATTCCTTTTGAATAGATTTTGCAATTTTTAAGCTTATATTTCAAGTGGTTATATTTTTAAAAATTCTTAAATTGTTTGATTGCAATTTTAATTTCTTCCATTCGAATTTCAGCGTTGTCATTTTGTTTCTAGCTCAGATGTGGCAATTGTTTTATCATTATATTACAAATATGTTCTTGATGAATAGATTTTGCAATTTTTAAGCTTATATTTCAAGTGGTTATATTTTTAACAATTCTTAAATAATTTGATTGCAATTTTAATTCCTTCCATTCGAATTTCAGCGTTGTCGTTTTGTTTCTAGCTCAGATGTAGCAATTGTTTTATCATAATATTACAAATATGTTCTTAATTAATAGATTTTGCAATTTTTAAGCTTGTATTTCAAGTGGTTATATTTTTAACAATTATTAAATTATTTGTTTGCAATTTTAATTCCTTCCATTCGAATTTCAGCGTTGTCGTTTTGTTTCTAACTCAGATGTGGCAATTGTTTTATCATTATATTACAAATATGTTCTTAATGAATAGATTTTGCAATTTTTAAGCTTGTATTTCAAGTGGTTATATTTTTAACAATTCTTAAATTATTTGATTGCAATTTTAATTCCTTCCATTTGAATTTCAGCGTTGTCGTTTTGTTTCTAGCTCATAAGTGGCAATTGTTTTATCATAATATTACAAATATGTTTGCTTTGAATAGATTTTGTAAGTTTTTATTGACAACAAACCACTAAATCGACAACTACTTGTATAATCATACAGACGTCATTTATATGGAAAGAAATAAACAATTTCGGTAAAAAAATATTTTAGCGACGGTAATAATCGTTTTATGTAGTGCGTTCGCGTATTTCACAAAATGATAAAATGTCATTACAATGTGTTTAAACGTATTCCACCGATAAATACATTTTTGTTGTTAAATTATTCACTCGAATGTTGCAAACCAAATTTCTTAAAGTATTCGTTCTAAAATCATCCATCAAATAAATTATTTCGTTAGATTATCTCAAGTTCCAACTATTAACGTAATTATTTGCATCGCTATTAATTCATTTTGATTGATAAACTCCGATGATAATTACCGTCCCGTTTTGCACGGTATTGAATTGGAAATGATTGTAAATTAAAACAATATTGCTTTCTGCATCTTAAATCATTGTCTGATTTATTGGCACCTGCAGCATAAATTTTATTAGAAATTGTCGTATCATTAAATTCAATTAAATCATACACTATTGACACATTATTACGAAATCGACGCAACAGTGGTATAAATCAAGCACGCATATTAAAACAAAACGTTTGGAATTATATGAACAATAATTTTACACTAATTGTTTAAAGATGTTTGATTTATTATGTAGAGTAGCTACAATTATTTCAATACTGCAATAATTTATCTTGTATTTGCTTCTCACTTAATAATTTTATAATAAATGTTTCAACTCTATATAAATTGTTAAAAGAGCGAAACCATTAGAACGTAAACATGAAAATTGCTAATTATTATAAAATAACGGCCGTTCGAAAAAGATAATATTAATTTTAACCGTAATGTGTGTAATTCTATAGCTCACGATTCCCGCGCTTGGATTGGCAAATTTAATTGCATATTATTCTAGGTGCTGTATTAGTTACGTTAATTCGACTGATTATTCACCGTGCAATCAATAATACAATCCGGATTTATGGTGGAACGCTGATAGGAATTGTACTATCAAAGGTGAATGATGATTATTAAGTTTATAAAGCAGATAAAAACAAAAGAAATTCATTATCTTTCTTTTATCCTTGAAGTTCAATTAAATTTTTTAATAATTATATTCACATTACGCTGTTATAATGTGGAGATAACTCAAAATTTACTTATAAAATTCTCAATTTTCTTAAATTATCATCATTTTGGAGTATTTTGAGGAATTTCAAGTTGATAGCTTTTGTTTTTACATTTTTTAAAGCTTATTAAAATTTAGAAAGAATCTCTATTTTACGTTGTGTATAAACTGAAATAACTCAACATTGGCGTTAAAAGTTTTTGATTTTCTTAAATTTTTATCATCTTGAACGTATTTAGACATTTGTATGACATAATTTTTAAGCCATTTTAATGATTGGTTAAGGTTTTACAATTTTTCAAACTAAGAGTTGCAATTTTCGATTTTTATAATCTTGAGTTTACAGTGTTGGCATTATGCCTATAGCAAAGATACGTACAATATTTTTGCATTTTATTAAAAGTGCTTTAATTGTGAGTGCATTCAGCATTTTGAAGCTATTTCCTTAATTCGTTTGGTTTTTAGAATGTTTCAAACTCTGAATTGCAATTTTCACTTCTTGTAACTTTAAGTTTAACAATTAATTACTTGTTATGAGCAAACATTTTATAAAGAAACCCGTGCTGATGTTTTAGAGATTGAAAAATGGAATAGAGGACACCCACCCACCCTACATGATTATTTCAGTTACTCTTCGTCGTTAAGTTTCCAGCAAAACTAATCCTTAAGTTAATGATGTATTTACCCAAAATCATCGGTTACATCTTTTATTTCAAAATATATCAAAAACACATGTATTCTAAGCACTTCTAGTGATTTAGAAGTATATTCTTCGTCCAGAATCAGTTTTGGAATTTTTCAAATTACGAAATGTAATTTTAATTAAAATGTAATTAAAGTTTAAAATGTCGCCATTTTGTTTTTGTTTGAGTTACAACATTTATTTCATAATATGTTAAAAAGACATATATTCTAGGCACTTTTACTGATTTTGAAGTAAATTCTTTGTCCAGAATCAGTTTTAGAATTTTTCAAATTGCGAATTGCCATTTTTGTTAAAATGTAATTTGAAGTTTAAAATGTAGCCATTTTGTTTTCGCTTGAGTTACCTCTTTTATTTGAAAATATATCAAAAACACATGTATTTTAGGCAGTTCTAGTGATTTAGAAGTATATTCTTCGTCCAGAATCAGTTTTGGAATTTTTCAAATTACACAATGTAATTTTAATTAAAATGTAATTAAAGTTTAAAATGTCGCCATTTTGTTTTTGTTTGAGTTACATCATTTATTTCATAATATGTTAAAAAGACATATATTCTAGGTACTTTTACTGATTTTGAAGTAAATTCTTGGTCCAGAATCATTTCTAGAATTTTTCAAATTGCGAATTGCGATTTTTGTTAAAATGTAATTTTAAGTTTAAAATGTAGCCATTTTGTTTTCGCTCGAGTTACATCTTTTATTTTAAAATATATCAAAAACACATGTATTTCAGGCAGTTCTAGTGATTTAGAAGTATATTCTTCGTCCAGAATCAGTTTTGGAATTTTTCAAATTACACAATGTAATTTTAATTAAAATGTAATTAAAGTTTAAAATGTCGCCATTTTGTTTTTGTTTGAGTTACATCATTTATTTCCTAATATGTTAAAAAGACATATATTCTAGGCACTTTTACTGATTTGGAAGTAAATTCTTTGTCCAGAATCAGCTCTAGAATTTTTCAAATTGTGAATTGCCATTTTAGTTAAAATGTAATTTTTAAGTTTAAAATGTAGCCATTTTGTTTTCGCTTGAGTTACATCTTTTATTTCAAAATATATCAAAAACACATGTATTTTAGGCAGTTCTACTAATTAAGAAGTATATTCTTCGTCCAGAATCAGTTTTGGAATTTATCAAATTACGAAATGTAATTTTAGTTGAAATGTAATTAAAGTTTAAAATGTCGCCATTTTGTTTTAGTTTAAGTTACAACATTTATTTCATAATATGTTAAAAAGATATATATTCTAGGTACTTTTACTGATTTTGAAGTAAATTCTTTGCCCAGAATCAGTTTTAGAATTTTTCAAATTACGAATTGCGATTTTTGTTAAAATGTAATTTGAAGTTTAAAATGTAGCCATTTTGTTTTCGCTCAAGTTACATGTTTCATTTCAAAATATATCAAAAACACATATTTTTTAGGCACTTCTAGTGATTTACTAAAAACACGTATTTGTATTAAATTGCTTTAGGAACTTAAACCACTGTTCTAGTTTAAGTTTCAATATATATGTAGGGTGGGTGGGTGGCCACTATCCTAACCTTCAGGGTATAGAGGCCACCCACCCACCCTACATATATTAATTAATTTTAATTGCTGTTAGTGTTTTCGTTTCCAGTACTAAAAGCATATTTTTGTGCTAAATTTTTATAAGAACATAAAACACTATTCTAGCTTGAGTTTCAGTGCATATGTAGGGTGGGTGGGTGGCCGCTATCCTACCCTTCAATTTTTTTAATACAAACCACTATCCCAGCTTAAAATTTTATCAATACAAGCAAGAGTTTTCTAAAAATAATTGATTAAGGAAACCTACTGAAGTAATAAATTCTGTTTTAATAATCTTGTCATTTAAAAACACGTTTAAGTGAAATCTGTGCAAGGTTTGTTGAATTGGACGATGGGATAGAGGCCACCCACCCACCCTACATATATTCATTAATATTAATTGCTGTCAGTGTTTTCGTTTCCAGAATTGAAAGCAAATTTTTGTGTTGAATTTGAATAGGAGCTTAAAACACTGTTCTGGTTGAAGCTTCAATGTATTTTTAGGGTTTGTGGGTGGCCACTATCCCACCCTTCAATTATTTTAATACCAACCACTACCCCACGTTAAAATTACTTGATTACAAGCGAGGGTTTGCTAAAAATTATTGATTAAGAAGACATATTACTGTAATAAATTCTGTTCAAATAATCTTATTTATTAAAAAAGTCGTTTAAGTAAAATCTAAACAAGTTTTTTTTTTAAGTGAAAGATGGGATAGAGGCCACCCACCCACCCTTCATATATTCATTACTTTCAATTGCTTTCAGTGATTTTGTTTCTAGAACTAAAAGCATATTATTGTGTTGAATTTGTACATAAACTTAAAACACTGTTCTAATTTAAATTTCAATGTATATGTAGGGTGGGTGGGTGGCCACTATCCCACCTTTCAATTATTTTTATACAAGCCACGATATTATCTTTAAATTACTTTAATATGTACAAGCAAAAAATTGCCAAACATTATTGATTAAGAAGATCTATTGATGTAATAAATTTAGTTTAAATAATCTGATGATTAAAAAATACCTTTTAAGTAAAATCTACGCAACTTGTTTTTGATTTCGAGGGAGGGTTAGAGGCCACCCACCCACCCTACATATATTCATTACTTTCAATTGCTTTCAGTGTTTTAGTTTTCTGAACTAAAAGCATATTTTTTTGTTGAATTTGTATATAAACTTAAAACACTGTTCTAGTTTAAATTTCAATGTATATGTAGGGTGGGTGGGTGGCTACTATCCTACCCTTCAATTATTTAAATACAAGCCACTAACCCAGCTTAAAATTACTTTAATACAAGCAGTGGTTTGCTCAAAATAATTGATTAAAAAAAGTTATTGATGTAATAAAATTTGTTCAATTAATCTTGTGATTAAAACTAATAAATTAAAGAAAAACCTACGGAAGTTTTTCTGAATTGGAGGGTGGGATACCCACTATCCTACAATTCAATTATTTTAATACAAGCGAGAGTTTCCTAAAATAATTGATTAAGAAAACCGATTGATGTAATAAATTCTGTTCAAATAATCTCGCGGTAATAAAATTCGTTTAAGCAAAATCTACGCAAGTTTTTATGAATTTTAGGGTGGGATAGTGGCCACCCACCCACCCTACATATATTCATTAATTTCAATTGCTGTCAGTGTTTTCGTTTCCAGAACTAGAAGCATACTTTTGTGTTGAATTTATATAGAAACTTAAAACACTGTTCTGCTTTAAGTTTCAATATATATGTAGGGCGGGTGGGTGGCCACTATCCTACCCTTCAATTATTTTTACACATACAACTATTCCACCTTAATTTACTTAAATACAAGCGAGAGTTTTCTAAAAATAAATGATTAAGAAAATTCAAATCTGTTCAAATAATCTTGTGATTTAAAAAGCACATTTAAGTACAATCTATGCAAGTATTTTTGAATTGGAGGGTGGGATAGTGGCCACCCATCCACCCTACATGTATTCATTAAATTCAATTGCTGTCAGTGTTTTCGTTTCCAGAACTAAAAGCATATTTTTGGGTTAAATTTGTATAGGAACTTACACCACTGTTCTAGTTTAAGTTTCAATGTATTTGTAGGGTGGGTGGGTGGCCACTATCCCGCCCTTTAATTAGTTTTATACAAGCCACTATCTTATCTTTAAATTACTTCAATACAAGCAAAAAATTGCTAAAAATTATTGATTAAGAAAATCTATTGACGTAATAAATTCAGTTCAAATAATCTGATGATTAAAAAATAATTTTTAAGTAAAATCTACACAAGTTGTTTTTGATTTAGAGGGTGGGATAGAGGACACCCACCCACCCTACATATATTTAATAATTTCAATTGATATCGGTATTTTCGTTTCCAGAATGTGTTAAATTAATTAATGAACTTAAACCACTGTTCCAGTTTAAGTTTCAATATATTTGTAGGGTGGGTGGGTGGCCACTATTCTACCTTATAATTATTTTAATATAAGCCACCATATTATCTTAAAATTGCTTTAATATAGGCGAGAGTTTGCTGAAAATAATTAAATAAGAAAACCTATTGATGTAAAAATTCTGTTCAAATAAACTTGCGATAATAAAACTCGTTTAAACAAACTCTACGTAAGTTTTTATGAATTTTAGGGTGAGATAGTGGCCAACCACCCACCCTACATATATTCATTAATTTCAATTGCTGTCTTGTTTTCGTTTCCAGAACTAGAAGCATACTTTTGTGTTGAATTTATATAGAAACTTAAAACACTGTTCTGCTTTAAGTTTCAATATATATGTAGGGTGGGTGCGTGGCCACTATCCTACCCTACAATTATTTTTATACATACGACAATTCCACCCTAAAATTATTTTAATACAAGCGAGAGTTTGCTGAAAATAATTGCTTAAGAAAACTTATTGATGTAATAAATTCTATTCAAATAATCTTATGATTTAAAAAACAGTTTATGTAAAATCTACGCAAGTTTTTTTTAATTAAAGGGTGGGATAGAGGCCACCCACCCACCCTACATATATTTATTACTTTCAATTGCTTTCAGTGTTTTCGTTTTTAGAACTAAAAGCATATTTTTATGTTGAATTTGTATATTAACTTAAAACACTGTTCTAGTTTAAAATTCAATGTATATGTAGGGTGGGCAGGTGGCCACTATCGTACCCTTCAATTATCACTATATTATCTTTAAATTGCTTTAATACAAACAAAAAATTGCTAAAAATTATTGATTAAGAAGATCTATTGATGTAATAAATTCAGTTCAAATAATCTGATGATTAAAAAATAACTTTTAAGTAAAATCTACGCAAGTTGTTTTTGATTTCGAGGGTGGGATAGAGGCCACCCACCCACCCTACATATATTAATTAATTTCAATTGCTATCAGTATTTTTATTTCCAGAACTAAAAGCATATTTTTGTGTTGAATTTATTAAAGAACTTAAACCACTGTTTCATTTTAAGTTTCAATGTATTTGTAGGGTAGGTGGGTGTCCACTGTCCTACCTTATGATTATTTTAATACAAGCCAGTATATCATCTTAAAATTTCTTTAATATAGGCGAGAGTTTGCTGAAAATAATTAAATAAGAAAACCTATTGATGTAAAAATTCTGTTCAAATAAACTTGCGATAATAAAACTCGTTTAAACAAACTCTATGTGAGTTTTTATGAATTTGAGGGTGGGATAGTGGCCACCCACCCACCCTACATATATTCATTAATTTCAATTGCTATCAGTGTTTTCGTTTCCAGAACTAGAAGCATACATTTGTGTTGAATTTATATAGAAACTTAAAACACTGTTTTGGTTTAAGTTCCAATGTATATGTAGGGTGGGTGGGTGGCCACTATCCCACCCTTCAATTATTTTAACACATACAACTATTCCACCTTAATTTACTTTAATACAAGCGAGAGTTTCCTAAAAATAAATGATTAAGAAAATTCAATTCTGTTCAAATAATCTTGTGATTTAAAAAACACATTTAAGTACAATCAATGCAAGTATTTTTGAATTGGAGGGTGGGATAGTGGCCACCCTCCCACCCTACATGTATTCATTAAATTCAATTGCTGTCACCGCTTTCGTTTCCAGAACTAAAAGCATATTTTTGGGTTAAATTTGTATAGGAACTTACACCACTGTTCTAGTTTAAGTTTCAATGTATTTGTAGGGTGGGTGGTTGGCCACTATCTAACCCTTGAATTACTAAAATACAATCCACTATTCCACGAGAAAATTAATTTATTACAAGCGAGAGCTGGCTAAAAATAATTGATTAAGAAGACCTATTGATGTAATAAATTCTGTTCAAATAATCTGATGATTAAAAAAAACTTTTAAGTAAAATCTACCTAAGTTTTTTTGAATTGGAGGGTGGGATAGAGGACACCCACCCACCCTACATTTATTCATTAATTTCAGTTAGTGATAGTATTTTCGTTTCCAGTACTAAAAGCATATTTTTGTGTTAAAATTGTATAAGAACTTAAAACACTATTCTAGTTTGAGTTTCAATGCTTATGTAGGGTGGGTGGGTGGCCACTATCCTACTCTTCAATTATTATTATACGAGCCACTCTCTTACCCTCTAGTTAATTTAATACAAGTAAAAGTTAACCAAAAGTATAATTGATTACGAAAATAAATTAATGTAATAAATTATGTTTCAATCATCGCTTAACTTAAAACAATTTGCAGCAAAAAATACTCATCACAAATAAAAAAAAAACGTTTTAACTTTGTATAACACTGATTTTATTAGGTGACTATAGTTTCGACAATTTTAACTTGTCATTATCAAACTAGAAGTAATTTTATTTGTGAAGAATAATGAATAACGAAGTAGAAGCCTTCACTGTTTACAGTTTAAAAAATACTCAATTTTTTTTTAGTTTATAGGTTGATAGAGAAGACACTATCTCACCCAGAGAGTACACCCACCCATCCTTCAGCTTATTATACATATATAAATTTATTTTAATTGTGTTTTAGATTTCAAAACTAAAGAACTTTTTTCGGCTGAATATTTTTAGGAACTTAAAACAGTGTCATAGTTTAAAGAACGATATATATGTAGGGTGGGTGGGTGGCCACTATCCCACCCTTCGATTATTTTCATACGAGCCACTCTTCAATTCTTTAATTACTTTAATACAAGCAAAAGTTTTCTAAAAATATAATTGATTAGGAAAACTTTTCAACGTAATAAATTCTGATTAAATCATCGTTTACCTTAAAGTAATTTTTAGTAAAAAATACACTTTCATCTTAATTGAAGAAAAGCAGAATGGACACTCACTTATCCATACTTAAAAATAGTTCACCCACTACTGTTAGAAATAAAATGGCGAGAGTCTAAACTTAATTTTGAAATAACTGAAAATTACAACTCGTATTTTAAAACATTGTATAAGAATTTCTATTCACGGAATTTACCTTAAATCTTGTAATTATATTCAGAAATAAAGTATTTTTAATATACTCAAAAATAATTCTTGTAATACTACTAGAAAAAAATGGTGATGGTTTAAACTTAATTTTAGGTGAAATGAAAAATACAACTCGCGATTTAAAAATTTGTTAAAAAATTACCGTCCACGAAATTGACCTCAAAATTCGCAATTATATTCAGAAATAATGTATTTTTGACATACTCAAAAAGAATTGAGGTAGCACTTCTAGAAATAAAATAGCAAAAGTTTGAATTTAATTTTGAATAAAACTAAAATTACAACTCTCGATTAAAATATTTGGCGCTCATGGAATTGATCTAAAAATCAGTAGGTATGTTTAGAAATAACATATGTTTAATATTTTCGAAGATAATTGACGTGCTGTACCTTAAAATAAAATAGCAATAACCCAAACTTGATTTTTGATGATATGAACATTACAACACAGGATTTAAACAATTATAAAAAAATTAATACCCATTTCATTGACCTCAAAATTGGTAAGTGTATTTAAAAATAACGTGGTTTAAATATACTCAAAAACAATTGATGTGCTATGTCTAAAAATAAAATAGCAACAGCCAAAAGTTAATTTTTGATGGAACGAAAATTACAATTCGTGATTTAAAAATTTGCAGAAAACTTATTGTTCACACAATTGGCCTCAAAATTGGTATATACATTCAGAAATAATGCAGTTTTAACACACTGCACAATAATTAATCTATTAGTGTTAAAAATAAAATGGCGACAGTTTAAAGTCAATTTTTGATGGAAAGAAAATTACAATTCGTGATTTAAACATTTGTAGACAGATTATTGTTCACACAATTGGCCTCACAATTGGTACGTATATTCAGAAATAGTGTAGTTTTCATATACTGCAGAATAATTAATCTACTATAGCTTAAAATGAAATGGCGACAGTTAAAACTTAATTTTTGATGGAACGAAAATTACAACACAGGATTTAAACAATTATAAAAAAATTAATACCCATTTAATTGACCTCAAAATTGGTAAGTGTATTTAAAAATAACGTGGTTTTAATATACTCAAAAACAATTGATGTGCTATGTCTAAAAATAAAATAGCAACAGCCAAAAGTTTATTTTTGATGGAACGAAAATTACAATTCGTGATTTAAAAATTTGCAGAAAACTTATTGTTCACACAATTGGCCTCAAAATTGGTATATACATTCAGAAATAATGCAGTTTTAACACACTGCACAATAATTAATCTATTAGTGTTAAAAATAAAATGGCGATAGTTTAAAGTCAATTTTTGATGGAAAGAAAATTACAATTCGTGATTTAAACATTTGTAGAAAGATTATTGTTAACACAATTGGCCTCACAATTGGTACGTATATTCAGAAATAGTGTAGTTTTCATATACTGCAGAATAATTAATCTACTACTGCTTAAAATGAAATGGCGACAGTTAAAACTTAATTTTTGATGGAACGAAAAATACAATTCGTGATTTAAAAATTTACAAAAAGAGTATTGTTCACACAATTGGCCTCAATACTGGTATATACATTCAGTAATAGTGTAATTTTAATAAACTGCCCGATATCCACCCGTTTTCAACCCATCCTACTTATAAAAAATTACATTAATTGCTGTTGGTGTTTTGGTTTCCAAAACTGAGGAAATCTTTTCTGTTGAATGTTTGTAGGAACTTAAAATAGTGTTATATATAATATATAATAATAATATAGTTTAAATTTCGATGCACATGTAGGGCGGGTGTGTGGCCACTATTCCACCCTTCAATTATTTTCATACGAGTCACTTTGTCACTTTTCCTTTCTTTAATTGCTTTAATACAAACAAGTTTGCCAAAAATGTAATTGATTAGGAAAAGTTATTAATGTAATAAATTCTGTTTAAATTATCGTTTAACTTTAAACAACTTTCAGTAAAAAATACTCGTTTTTCTTAAGCGAAGAAAGGCAGAATGGACTCACTAACCCAGGGGGTACATCTACTCGTTCTTCAACCCATCCTACTTATAAATATTTGCTTTAATTGCTGTTAGTGTTTTAGTTTCCAAAATTGAAGAACTTCTTTTCCGTTGAATGTTTTTAGAAATTTTAAACAGGGTTGTAGTATAAATTTCTATGTATATGTAGGGTGGGTGGGTGGCCACTATCCAACCCTTCAATTACTTTCATACGATCCACTCTTTCACCCTTCAATTATTTTAATATAAGCGAAAGTTTGTCAAAAATAAAACTGATTTGAAAAATTTAGTAATGTAAAATAAAATCCAGTATAAAAGTACTTTTTTTTAAATTGAAGGGTGGCAGAGGAGGAGACACTCGCTCACCTAGGAGATACATGTATCAATTCTTCAATTTATCATAATGAAACACATTTATTTTAATTGTTGTTATTGTTTTGATTTCCAAAATTTAAGTGCTTTTACCGTTGAGTAGTTTTATAGACTTAAAACAGAGTTGTAGGTTAATTTTTAATATATATGTAGGGTGGGTGGGTGTCCACTATCCCACCCTTCAATTATTATTCCTTTCATTTTTTAATTACTTTAATGCAAGAAAAAGTTTTCCAAAAATATAATTGATTAGAAAAACACTTTAATGTAATAAATACTGTTTAAAACTATTTTCAGTGAAAATACTTGTTGTTCTTAATTGAGTAGAGGAAGAATGGGCAGTCACTCATCCAGTGGGTACATCCAACTGTTCTTCAACCTATCCTACTTATAAATATTTACCTTAATTGCTGTTAGTGTTTTAGTTTACAAAATTGAGGAACTTCTTTTCCGTTGAATGTTTTTAGAAACTTTAAACAGGGTTGTAGTATAAATTTCTATGTATATGTAGGGTGGGTGGGTGGCCACTATCCCACCCTTCAATTATTTTCATACGTTCCACTCTTCCATCCTTTAACTATTGTAATATAAGCGAAAGTTTCTCAGAAATAAAACTGATTTGAAAAATTTAGTAATGTAAAATAAAATTCAGTAAAAAAGTACTTTATTTTAAATTGAAGGGTGGCAGAGGAGGACACACTCGCTCATCTAGGAGATACATGTATCAATTTTTCAATTCATCTTAATTAAACACATTTATTTTAATTCATGTTATTGTTTTGATTTCCAAAACTAAATTGCTTTTTTTTGTTGATTAGTTTTATAGACTTAAAATAGAATTATGGTTTAAATTTTATTATATATGTAGGGTGGATGGGTGGCTACTATCCCACCCTTTAATTATTATCCCTTTCATTTTTTAATTACTTTAATGCAAGCAAAAGTTTTCCAAAAATATAATTGATTAGAAATATATTTTAATGTAATAAATGCTGTTTAAAACTATTTTCAGTAAAAATACTTGTTGTTCTTAATTGAATAGAAGAAGAATGGACACTCACCTATCCAGAGGGTACATCCACCCGTTCTTCAACCTATCCTACTTAAAAATATTTACTTTAATTGCTGTTAGTGTTTTAGTTTCCAAAATTGAGGAACTTCTTTTTCCTTGAATGTTTTACAGGTCTACAGGGTTGTAGTATAAATTTTTATGTATATGTAGGGTGGGTGGGTGGCCACTATCCTACCCTTCAATTACTTTCATACGATCCACTATCCTATCCTTTAATTATTGTAATTCAAGCGAAAGTTTGTCAAAAATAAAACTGATTTGAAAAATTTAGTAATGTAAAGTAAAATTCAGTAAAAAAAGTACTTTTTTAAAACTGAAGGGTGGCAGAGGAGGACACACTCACTCACCTAGGAGGTACATGTATCAATTCTTCAACCCACCATATTTAAACACATTTATTTGACTTGTTGTTATTGTTTTGATTTCAAAAATTAAACTGCTTTTTCGGTTGAACAATTTTATAGACTTAAAATTTAAATTTTATTATATATGTAGGGTGGATGGGTGGCCACTATCCCACCCTTTAATTATTATCCCTTTCATTTTTTAATTACTTTAATACAAGCAAAAGTTTTCCAAAAATATAATTAATTAGAAAAACATTTTAATGTAATAAATGCTGTTTAAAACTATTTTCAGTAAAAATGCTTGTTGTTCTTAATTGAATAGAGGAAGAATTGACAGTCACTCATCCAGTGGGTACATCCACCCGTTCTTCAACCTATCCTACTTATAAATATTTACCTTAATTGCTGTTAGTGTTTTGGTTTCCAAAATTGAGAAACTTCTTTCCGTTGAATGTTTTTGGAAATTTTAAACAGGGTTGTGGTATAAATTTCTATGTATATGTGGGGTGGGTGGGCGTCCTCCATCGTTAACTAATAATAAATAATAATAATAATAAGGGCTGAAAGACCATTGGTCGATGGGCTATGGAGAAGAAGAAGAAGAAGAAGAGATAAAAATTATTATTATTATTGTAATAATATCTTCAATAATGATTAAATTGTTAATCATTAAAACTCACTTAATTTGTGAATCAAACGAATAGAATTTTTTAATAATAAACCTTTTTATTAACATTCTCTACATTTTCTTTTGCTTATACTTTTTCTTTCTCTTTACACGGTGATAAGATATCGAATGAAATTTCTTTCCGGTGTTCATCCGTCGCCAAAACCAGTTTTAATCCGAGTCTTACTCATTTTTCGAGCGTGTGTATAAATTATCGCCGGTTAATTAGTAAGAAATATCCACCTGCTCGATGGTACCTGGCCAGATTTATCACTCTCGGAGGAAAAGAAGAAAATTAAACGATTATCACCGTCATTCGCGCTGTTGAGTATAACTGCGTCTTCTTCGTGGACGGTTTTTTTTCTTCCTTCCTTGTGTACGGTTTATAAATCCCAATGTTTATTTGATGGCCGCTTAAATTCACAATTGATTTGACACTTTTACGACACACACACACACACAGAAGATGGACGAAAAAAAAAGAAGGTGGGTATAAATAAGGTCTTTTGTGGAATGTGGAACGTAGGAAAATTTTGTTTTATTATTAATAATAATAATAAAATACAAGGAATTACAATTAAATATTTATTGAAATGAGTAGATTTTTAATTTACAACACTAAATACTAGATTAATGAGGCTGTTGATACTCGATATCACGTAATAAAATACTGATACAGTATTTTAATGTGAATTGATTGAATGTTAATACTGATACAGTATTTTATTAAGAGAAATCGTCATTACTTTTTGTTTGATTTGTTTCAAACTTTAAGTACGTTAATTCGTGTGTAATCAATATATTTCAATAAACAACAACAAGGTAAAGCATTCGCATTGTATTATAAACTCTCTTATCGAAACGAAAAAAAAAGGAAACCATTCATTACGCGATAATGCCATAGCTCCGCAAATATTCCACGCTCTAAGCTCAACTCGAAACATTTTTAGTACAAATAGCAAAAATTCCGCAATGCATAAAATCCAATGCATTATCTGCAATTGCCCGTAATTGACTTATTTGCTAATTTATTCACCGTATAATAAACTACATACCAATTAATATAAACCATTCAAATACATGCAAATAATATGGTAATTTTATTAAACGCATTTATTTAGTCGCCGAAGTAACACCTTGTAATTATTTCAATCAACACATTTTGAGAATTGCACAGGTTGAAATAAATTGTGAATAACTTAAAATTCCTGTTAACAGTTTAATATAAATAAGCAATCAAATTTGATTAAATCTAATTAATAGGATATTTTGAATGTTAATAGTACTTAATCTTCAATTAATAATAATTTCAATGTTAGCACTTTATTTCTTATACATATACAGGGTGAGTTTTTTTTAGATGTTCTCTATGGGGATCTCGGAAACTATGAGAGATTTAGAAACGGTTAAATGGGGAAAGAAGTTTAGATTCACGAGACGAATAAAATTCCACTTTCAAAATTTTCAAAAAAGTCAAGGGTAACTAGATATTTTGAAAAAAAGTAAAACGTGTCAAATTAATATATCTCGATTATTATACCAGATAGAAAAAAACTGTAAAAACAAAGTTTTAGATAATTTTATGCAAATTAATAAAAAGTAATCAGAAATTTTTTATCGCCATTATTTTCCGAGATATGACGCAAAATTACATTTTTCAAATGGAAACCATAGTTGGCTATGGCCTCATTCGATAGATTATTTTTTTCTCTTTAATCCAATACATGACACAGTTATTTCTAAAAATAAGTGAGTTATAGTCATTTTAAGTTTTATTATAAATAAATGAAAAAGGTAATACAGAAGACAAATTGTTGGAGAACTCTATAAAAAATTATTACACTCTATAAAATTTATAAATAATTCTAAAAGGCGGAAGAAAAATTACTATATATTCTAGAAGCTTCTATAAAAATGCTTGTAATTTAAACTCTTTAAACACATTCTCATAAGTTTCAATTCAAATTTATGGAGAATTGTAAAAGTCTGAAAGGAAGAAAATTCTACAACCTTTTATGAAAATTCTTGCAGTTTAAATTCAGGAAAATTCTTAAAATCCTTACTTCTAGATTGAGTAACTGAAAGGAAACATTATTGGAAAATTCAAAATTTTATGAAAATGGTTGCAATTTAAAGAAGAATTTCTTAAAATTTAGAAGTAAAATTGTTCGAAAAAGTCTGTAAGAAAATTCTCACAGTAATTTTAAAAATCTACACAGGAAATTATCTAAGAAATTCAAGAAAATTCTTAAAATCCTTACTTCTAGATTGAGTAACTGAGAGGAAACATTATTGGAAAATTCTAAATTTTATGAAAATTGTTGCAATTTAAAGAAGAATTTCCTAAAATCTAGAAGTAAAATTGTTCGAAAAAGTCTGTAAGAAAATTCTCACAGTAATTTTAAAAATCTACACAGGAAATTATCTAAGAAAGATCTCGATAATTGATTGATAATGAGATTCTTGAAAAATATTGAAATACAAAAGAAAAATTCTTAAACCCTCTGAAAAAAAAATTACAATTTATAAGTCAATTTTATAAGCCTTAGAAGAAAAATTCTTGCATTTATAAGAAGTAAGAAAATTCTTAATATCTTAAAATTATCAAACCCAGTAAGAAGAAATCTGAAAAGAAACATTTCTAAAGAATTTTAAAATTTTTGTTTTGAGAAATTCATGAAAAAGTGTAGAAACTAGAAAAAATAGGAAGAATAGCATGTTTCAACTTTCTAAGAAAATTCTCAAAATTTGAAAGACAAAATCAAAAAAAATCTAAAATTATGGAAAGTAAATTCTTGGAAAATTCTACAACATTCAGTTGACATAAATTTTTTAAAATTTAGAAGAAACATTTATGGATATTTGTAAAAAAAAACTAGAAAAAATTTACTGAAGTTTTAAAATTTTTAAGAAAATTCTTACAATTTAGACTTCTTGTAAATTAGAAAAAGTTTTTGATGAAAAATTCCAAACTCTCTTAAAAAAAATATTACAGCTTGAAATATTATGATAAATTCTAAAAGTCAGGGAAGAAAAATTATTAAAAAATTCTAGAATGCTCAAAAACAATTCTGACGAGAAATGAATGGCAATTTTTGTAATCTACGTTCGTTTGCTTCTATAAAAATGCTTGTAATTTAAACTCTTTAAACACATTCTCACAATTTTGAACTCAAATTTATGGAGAAGTTAAAGTCTGAGAGGAAAATTTATTGGAAAATTCTACAACCATTTATGAAAATTCTTGCAGTTTAGAAGAGAAATTCAGGAAAATTCTTAAAATCTAGAAGTAAAAGACTGAGAGGAAACATTATTGGAAAATTCTAAATTTTATGAACATTTTTGCAATTTAGAGGAGAAATTCACGAAAATTCCTAAAATCTAGAAGTAAAATAGTTCGAAAATTCTTTAAGTCTGTAAGAAAATTCTCACAGTAATTTTAAAAATCTAGGCAGGAAACAATCTAAGAAAGATCTCGCAATTGATAATGAGATTCTTGAAAAATATTGAAATACAAAAGAAAAATTCTTGAGAAATTCGTAAACCCTCTGAAAAAATAAAATTACAATTTGTAAGTCAATTTTATAAGCCTTAGAAGAAAAATTCTTGCATTTATAAGAAGTAAGAAAATTCTTAATATCTTAAAATTATCAAACCCAGTAAGAAGAAATCTGAAAAGAAACATTTCTAAAGAATTTTAGAATTTTTTTTTTGAGAAATTGATGAAAAAGTCCAGAAACTAAAAAAAAAAAAATAGGAAGAATAGCATGTTTCAACTTTCTAAGAAAATTCTCAAAATTTGAAATACAATATCAAGAAAAATTCTAAAATTATGGAAAGTAAATTCTTGGAAAACTCTACAACATTCGGTTGACATAAATTTTTCAAAATTAAGAAGAAACATTTATGAATATTTGTAAAAAAACTAGAAAAAAGTTACTGAAGTTTTAGAATTTTTAAGAAAATTCTTACAATTTAGACATCTTGTAAATTAGAAAAAAGTTTGTTGAAAAATTCTCAAACTCTCTTAAAAAATATTACAGCTTGAAATATTATGATAAATTCTAAAAGTCAGGGAAGAAAAATTATTAGAAAATTCTAGAATGCTCAAAAACAATTCTGACGAGAAATGAATGGCAATTTTTGTAATCTACGTTCGTTTGCTTCTATAAAAATGCTTGTAATTTAAACTCTTTAAACACATTCTCACAATTTTGAACTCAAATTTATGGAGAAGTTAAAGTCTGAGATGAAAATTTATTGGAACATTCTACAACCATTTATGAAAATTCTTGCAGTTTAGAAGAGAAATTCAGGCAAATTCTTAAAATCTAGAAGTAAAAGACTGAGAGGAAACATTATTAGAAAATTCTAAATTTTATGAAAATTTTTGCAATTTAGAGGAGAAATTCACGAAAATTCCTAAAATCTAGAAGAAAAATAATTTGAAAATTCTTTAAGTCTGTAAGAAATTTCTCACAGTAATTTTAAAAATCTAGATAGGAAATTATCTAAGAAAGATCTCGCAATTCATATTGAGATTCTTGAAAAATATTGAAATACAAAAGAAAAATTCTTGAGAAATTCGTAAACCCTTCGAAAAAATAAAATTACAATTTGTAAGTCAATTTTATAAGCCTTAGAAGAAAAATTCTTGCATTTATAAGAAGTAAGAAAATTCTTAATATTTTAAAATTATCAAACCCAGTAAGAAGAAATCTGAAAAGAAACATTTCTAAAGAATTTTAGAATCTTTTTTTTGAGAAATTCATGAAAAAGTCCAGAAACTAAAAAAAATAATAGGAAGAATAGCATGTTTTAACTTTCTAAGAAAATCTTCAAAATTTGAAATACAATATCAAGAAAAATTTTAAAATTATGGAAAGTAAATTCTTGGAAAATTCTACAACATTCGGTTGACATAAATTTTTCAAAATTTAGAAGAAACATTTATGGATATTTGTAAAAAAAAACTAGAAAAAAGTTACTGAAGTTTTAGAATTTGTAAGAAAATTCTTACAATTTAGACTTCTTGTAAATTAGAAAAAAGTTTGTTGAAAAATTCTCAAACTCTCTTAAAAAAAATATTACAGCTTGAAATATTATGGTAAATTCTAAAAGTCAGGGAAGAAAAATTACTAGAAAATTCTAGAATGCTCAAAAACAATTCTGACGAGAAATGAATGGCAATTTTTGTAATCTACGTTCGTTTGCTTCTATAAAAATGCTTGTAATTTAAACTCTTTAAACACATTCTCACAATTTTGAACTCAAATTTATGTAGAAGTAAAAGTCTGAGATGAAAATTTATTGGAAAATTCTACAACCATTTATGAAAATTCTTGCAGTTTAGAAGAGAAATTCAGGCAAATTCTTAAAATCCAGAAGTAAAAGACTGAGAGGAGACATTATTGGAAAATTCTAAATTTTATGAAAATTTTTGCAATTTAGAGGAGAAATTCACGAAAATTCCTAAAATCTAGAAGTAAAATAGTTCGAAAATTCTGTAAGAAAATTCTCACAGTCATTTTAAAAATCTAGACAGGAAATTATCTAAGAAAGATCTCGCAATTGATATTGAGATTCTTGAAAAATATTGAAATACAAAAGAAAAATTCTTGAGAAATTTGTAAACCCTCTGAAAAAATAAAATTACAATTTGTAAGTCAATTTTATAAGCCTTAGAAGAAAAATTCTTGCATTTATAAGAAGTAAGAAAATTCTTAATATATTAAAATTATCAAACCCAGTAAGAAGAACTCTGAAAAGAAACATTTCTAAAGAATTTTAGAATTTTTTTTTTTGAGAAATTCATGAAAAAGTTTAGAAACTAGAAAAAAAATAGGAAGAATAGCATGTTTCAACTTTCTAAGAAAATTCTCAAAAATTGAAAGACAAAATCAAGAAAAATTCTAAAATTATGGAAAGTAAATTCTTGGAAAATTCGACAACATTCTATAAAATTTTATGTAATTTAGAAGAGACAATTATTAACATTTTTAAAATCTAGTTGACTTAAATTTTTCAAAATTTAGCAGAAAAATTTATGGATATTTGTAAAAAAACTAGAAAAAAGTTACTGAAGTTTTAGAATTTTTAAGAAAATTCTTACAATTTAGACTTCTTGTAAATTAGAAAAAAGTTTGTTGAAAAATTTTCTCAAAAAAGTATTACAGCTTGAAATATTATGGTAAATTCTAAAAGTCAGGGAAGAAAAATTACTAGAAAATTCTAGAATGCCCAGAAACAATTCTGACGAGAAATGAATGGCAATTTTTGTAATCTACGTCCGTTTGCTTTTGAGAAATTCATGAAAACGTCCAGAAACTAAAAAAAAAAATAGGAAGAATAGCATGTTTCAACTTTCTAAGAAAATCTTCAAAATTTGAAATACAATATCAAGAAAAATTCTAAAATTATGGAAAGTAAATTCTTGGAAAATTCTACAACATTCGGTTGACATAAATTTTTCAAAATTAAGAAGAAACATTTATGGATATTTGTAAAAAAACTAGAAAAAAGTTACTGAAGTTTTAGAATTTTTAAGAAAATTCTTACAATTTAGACTTCTTGTAAATTAGAAAAAAGTTTGTTGAAAAATTCTCAAACTCTCTTAAAAAAATATTACAGCTTGAAATATTATGATAAATTCTAAAAGTCAGGGAAGAAAAATTATTAGAAAATTCTAGAATGCTCAGAAACAATTCTGACGAGAAATGAATGGCAATTTTTGTAATCTACGTTCGTTTGCTACTATAAAAATGCTTGTAATTTAAACTCTTTAAACACATTCTTACAATTCTCAACTCAAATTTATGGAGAATTGTAAAAGTCTGAGAGGAAAATTTATTGGAAAATTCTACAACCTATTATAAAAATTCTTGCAGCTTAGAAGAGAAATTCAGGCAAATTCTTAAAATCTAGAAGTAAAAGACTGAGAGGAAACATTATTGGAAAATTCTAAATTTTATGAAAATTTTTGCAATTTAGAGAAGAAATTGACGAAAATTCCTAAAATATAGAAGTAAAATAGTTCGAAAACTTTTTAAGTCTGTAAGAAAATTTTCACAGTAATTTTAAAAATCTAGACAGGAAATTATCGAGAAAGATCTCGCAATTGATAATAAGATTCTTGAAAACTATTGAAATACAAAAGAAAAATTCTTGAGAAATTCGTAAACCTTCTGAAAAAATAAAATTACAATTTGTAAGTCAATTTTATAAGCCTGAGAAGAAAAATTATTGCTTTTGTAAGATGTAAGAAAATTATTAATATGTTAAAATTATTAAACCCATTAAGAAGAAATCTGGAAAGAAACATTTCTAAAGAATTTTAAAATTTTTTTTTGAGAAATTCATGAAAAAGTCCAGAAACTAAAAAAAAAAAATAGGAAGAATAGCATGTTTCAACTTTCTAAGAAAATCCTCAAAATTTGAAAGACAAAATTAAGAAAAATCTAAAATTATGGAAAGTAAATTCTTGGAAAATTCTACAACATTCAGTTGACATAAATTTTTCAAAATTTAGAAGAAACATTTATGGATATTTGTAAAAAAAAACTAGAAAAAAGTTACTGAAGTTTTAGAATTTTTAAGAAAATTCTTACAATTTAGACTACTTGTAAATTAGAAAAAAGTTTGTTGAAAAATTCTCAAACTCTCTTAAAAAAATTATTACAGCTTGAAATATTATGATAAATTCTAAAAGTCAGGGAAGAAAAATTACTAGAAAATTCTAGAATGCTCAAAAACCATTCTGACGAGAAATGAATGGCAATTTCTGTAATCTACGTTCGTTTGCTTCTATAAAAATGCTTGTAATTTAAACTCTTTAAACACATTCTCACAATTTTGAACTCAAATTTATGGAGAAGTTAAAGTCTGAGATGAAAATTTATTGGAAAATTCTACAACCATTTATGAAAATTCTTGCAGTTTAGAAGAGAAATTCAGGAAAATTCTTAAAATCTAGAAGTAAAAGACTGAGAGGAAACATTATTGGAAAATTCTAAATTTTATGAACATTTTTGCAATTTAGAGGAGAAATTCACGAAAATTCCTAAAATCTAGAAGTAAAATAGTTCGAAAATTCTTTAAGTCTGTAAGAAAATTCTCACAGTAATTTTAAAAATCTAGGCAGGAAATTATCTAAGAAAGATCTCGCAATTGATATTGAGATTCTTGAAAACTATTGAAATACAAAAGAAAAATTGTTGAAAAATTCGTAAACCCTCTGAAAAAATAAATTACAATTTATAAGTCTTAGAAGAAAAATTATAGTATTTGTAAGAAGTAAAAAAATTCTTAAAATCTAAAAATTATCAAACCCGGCAAGAAAAAATCTGTAAAGAAATATTTCTGAAGAATTTTAGAATTTTTGTTTTGAGAAATTCATGAAAAAGTCTAGAAACTAGAAAAAATAGGAAGAATAGCATGTTTCAACTTTCTAAGAAAACAATAAAATGTATTAAAATCCTTTAGTTCGTTGCAGAAAATTACAATCTACAAGATTCACGAAATGTTTTCGTATTTTTAAATTTATTTTTTAAGAAAATTCTCAAAATTTGAAAGACAAAATCAAGAAAAATTCTAAAATTATGGAAAGTAAATTCTTGAGAAAATTCGACAAAATTCTATAAAATTTCATGTAATTTAGAAGAGAAAATCATTAACATTTTTAAAATCTAGTTGACATAAATTTTTCAAAATTTAGCAGAAAAATTTATGGATATTTATTTATTTATTTATTTATATTTACTTTAAAAGATCCTATTATAATGTAAACAAAATTAAGATAAATACATTAAAAATTACAAAAATTTGTAAATAAACTAGAAAAAAAGTTACTGAATAGTTTTAGAATTTTTAAGAAAATTCTTATAATTTAGAAAAGAACTTAGTGTAACTTCTTGTAAACTAGAAAAAAAGTTTGTTGAAAAATTCTCAAACACTCTCAAAAAAAATATTACAGCTTGAAAGACAAATTTATGGTAAATTCTAAAAGTCAGGGAACAAAAATGACTAGAAAATTCTAGAATGCTCAAAAACAATTCTGACGAGAAATGAATGGCAATTTTTGTAATCTACGTTCGTTTGAAAAATACAAGTATGTTCATATATTATTAGACTACGAATTAAAGAAAAATTTTGAAGTTTGAAGAAACTATTGGAAAATTTTAAATCCTCTAAGGAAATTCTCGCAATTGATAAATTGAATGCATGAAAAAATCTAGAAATATAAAAGAAATTGAAAGAATATTGCAAAAATTTTTCCACTCACCAGGAAAATTCTCAAAATTTAGAAGACAAAATTAGGAAAAAATAAAAAAATAGCTGAAAATAACAACGAGAAAATTTTATAACCTTCTAAGAAAATGCTTATGAATTTTTGCTTTTTTATGTATTGTGTGTGTACTACTTTATGATTTGTTCTGTAATTGGACATTAGTATGTTGGGCAATGAATTATTATTAGTATTATTATTATTATAATTCATTAATAGTTGAGGCGTTCACTTCGTGATACATCTTGAATATTTAAATAAAGTAAAACTCACTCAACTCACACAAAATAGTGTGATATTAACAAAGTGAGTTTTACTTTATTTAAATATTATTATTATTATTATTCAGAAGAAGAATTTATGAAAATTCTTGGAATCTAGAAGATTTTTTTGAAATTCTTAACCTCAAAAAATATTCTCAAAATTTAGAAGCCTAATTCATAAAAAAATCTAGAAGTAAGGAAAGAAAAATCGGTAAAAAACTCTAGAATTTGGACTAATTTTATAAGACGTTAATGACAAATATTTATATATTGTAAAAATTTCAAACTCTATTAAATTCTCACAATTTGAAAGACGAATTCATAGAAAATTTTAAAAGTCTGGAAACAAAAAAAATGCTCTACAACCTTTTAACAAAATTCTCGTAAGTTGGTTGAGAAACTTACGAAAATTTCTAGAAATTTAGAATAAGAGTTGTTGAAAAATTTTGAGACTGTAAAAAATTCTGACAATTTGGAAGACAAATTTATATGTTAGAGAACTCTGGGAACAGAAATATACTGAAAAATTCTACAACCTTTTTAGAAAAGTAGAGAAACTCATACAAATTTTAAGAATGATTTTGACTCTTTGACTCCAATTTAGAAGAGAATTTTATGAAAAATTCTAGATATTTAGAAAAAATATAGTTGAAAAATTCTTGAATTCTTTAAGAATAATTCTTAATTTGGAAGACAATTCTAAAAGTCTGAAAAGAAAAATGGCTAGTTCTCTGTGAATGGATTCTCTTGAGTTTATCTATGTTCATTGTAGCGATTAAAAATACCACAATTAGTGATTCACGATTCACCTTTTCATAAAATTATTGTAAGAAAAGTATTATCCTCTTTGCAAATGTGTTTATACCACATACAAAAGGCAATTTGATTATTACAGAATTATTATTCTTTATCCTCATTTTCTCATTTTAGTTTAACTTTGTAAAACTAATAATTACAATATTGCTATTATTATGAACAACTGCAATTGTTTAACTTTAATTTTTTTCATGGCTACCAATTTTTTATTTATAATAAAACTTAAAATGACTATAACTTACTTATTTTTAGAAATAACTATGTCATATGTATATTAAATTAAAGAGAATAAAATTATCTTTTGAATGAGGCCATAGCCAACTATGGTTTCCATTTAAAAAAATGTAAGTTTGTACCATATCTCGGAAAATAATGGCGATAAAAATTTTCTGATTATTTTTTATTAATCTGCATTAAATTATCTAAAACATTGTCTTTTATAGTTTTTTTCTATCTGGAATAATAACCGAAATATATTTTTTTTAAATTGTCACTTTTTACTTTTTTCAAAATATCTAGTTACCCTTGACTTTTTTGAAAATTTTGAAAGTGGAATTTTATATGTTTCGTAAATCTACACTTCTTTCCCCATTTAACTGTTTCTCTATCTCTTATAGTTTCCGAGATCCCCATAGAAAATATCTACAAAAACTCACCCTGTGAAAAAATATTAAATGGATCAAAACTAACAGGAAAAAATAAATACAAGAAATCTCCTAGGATAAAAATATGATGATTTAACAAAATTTATCTATATCCAAAAATTTATGGTTAAGCTGTAATTAATTTTCAAAGTTACAAAAATATTATTTAATTTATTTATAAGAATTCCGACTTAACCGTAAACTTTTGGATGCAGATAATCATAATTATGTTTAAGGTATTTCTTCACATTAATTAAATTATTTAAACATTTTAACTTGAATATTTATTATCTTTGTTTTGTGCAGGTGGCGTATTTCCAAGAATTCTGGAAGTATTTCAAGGATCCAACACTTTAAGAAAATTATTGATATAACGTCGATTATTGAAGTGTTATTACTGTCGAATTAATAAAGCAATTGTGTTTGTTTAATAAATTTATTCTGATAAAAACCTTCCAACCCATCCAATTGATTGCAAAATTAAATATTAATTAGTTTCTTAAGAATCGAAGAAGTGGGGTACTTCAATCACCAAAAAGGTAAGTAAATAATCAACATTAAGAAAACCATTGATAATGAGTACATTATACTCGAAATGTACATTGTGAAGATAAAATCAAATTTATTTTTAAAAAAATATGACAAAAGTTGTACAATTTTTTAAATACTAAATCTATTTTCTTTGATTAAAACCGTTTTACCATTTTATTAATCTATTATTTTAACAGATAAAAAATATTACTTATATAACTAGTATTTTTTTACATTGGACATATCAAAACTCAAATGTTTTCTTATTAATTAATGTTTTTCAATATGATGATTTTTTTTTGTTAATTGAAAATTGTTTCAATTACTAACTGATGTCCTAATGCGCTAAAACGTTTCGTGAAATCGGCATATATTTTTGTGTCGTTTATGGGCGCGACCATATTCGTTTTCCAATTGCGTGATTGAATTTTTCTTGTGCAGCAGGCTTACGTAACCATCAGATGGTCGGCTAGTTGTCCAAACGTATCCTCGGCAATATTTATTGCTTGTTAAGTAATGCGGATTATAATTTTTTTGAGGCTACTGAAACCAATTCAATTCGTATTTAAATATCTATTTTGGCTAGGCTATTGTATGAACTCGATTGAATTTTTGGGGTATGGAAATGTCAAAATTAATCTACGAGGGTCGTTCATATATAACTTTTCAATTAGTGGAACATTCACGTCGTTTTTGCTTAAAGTTTTATTAATTCGAAATATGTTTGTCGTGAATTTATTAAGTAAAAATACTCTTTATGTGTACTCTATATTTTCAATATAAATAGTGGCTTATGTTATTAAAATTGGAGGGTGGGATAGTGGCCACCCACCCACCCTACATATTTAATGAATTTTAAATTAAAACACTGAGTGAGAATTTTTGAAAAACATATTAGTTTTATTACTCCCATCATTTTTGGAAACTAAAACAGTGTCAGTGATTAAGTTTAATAACTTATTTAGAGTGGGTGGGTGTTCTCTAATCCACCCTTCAATTAGTAAAACGTACACATCGATTTTGCTGAAAGTTAAATTAATTGAGAAAATGTTTGAATTGAATTTATTCCATAAATACTCTTTTCGTGTACATTTTGTTTTCACTAAAATTAGTGGTTTATGTTATAAAAATTAGGGGGTGGGATAGTGGCCATCGACCCACCCTACATATTTAATGAAATTTAAATTAAAACACCGAGTGAGAATTTTTGAAAAAAAAATAATTTTAATACTCTATCATTTTTGGTAACTAAAACAGTGTCAGTGATTAGGTTTAAAAATGTATTTAGAGTGGGTGGGTGTCATCTAATCCACCCTTCAATTAGTAAAAGGTGCACCACGATTTTACTAAAGGTTAAATTAATCTGAAAAATGATTGAATTAATTTTATTCCATAAATACAATTTTTGTGTACATTTTGTTTTCATTTGGCTTATGTTATGAAAATTGGAGGGTGGGATAGTGGCCACCCACCCACCCTACATATTTAATGAAATTTAAACTGAAACACTGAATTTTTTGAAAATTATCAATTTTAATGCTTTTATTGTTCTTGGAAATAAAAAGAATGTTTATTATATTATATTTATATTATTAGTGGTGAAGGTTTAAAAAAATATATCTAGAGTTAACCCACCCTCCAATTAGTGGAACATAGACCTCGATTTTTAAACAAGTTTAATTAATTATAATAAGTATTATATTTGTAGTAAATTATTTTGTGTACATTTTGTTTTCATTAAAAATTATGGCTTATATTATTTCAGAAAATTTCAACCAAAACACTGAGTGTGAATTTTTGAAAAAGTATCAGTTTTCATATCTCTATCAATTTTGGAAATGTAAACAGTGTTAGTAGTGACAGTTTTAGAAAATATGTATGGTGGGTGGGTGGCCTCTATCCCACCCTCCAATCAGAGGAACATACACGTCGATTTTGCTAAGAGTTCAATTAATTAGAGAAATGCTTGTAGTAAATTTATCCCATAAATACTCCTCTTATGTACAATTTTTTTTGTCGAAAATAGTGGCTTATATTATTAAAATTGGAGGGTGAGATAGTGAACACCCACTCACCCTACAATTTTAATAAACTCTCAATTAAAACACTGATGATGAATTATTGGAAATATATTACGTAATATTAATACTTTAATTGTTCTTGGAAACAAAAACAGTTTTAGTGATGATAGTTTTTGAAAATATGTAGGGTGGGTGGGTGGCCTCTAACCCATCCTTCAGCCAGTGGAACATAAACGTCGATTTTGCAACAAGTTTATTTAATTAGAAAAATGTTTGTAATGAATTTATTAAGTAAATCATCTTTTTGTGTACATTTTGTTTTCTTTAAAGATAGTGGCTTATACAGTTAAAAATAGATGGTGGCATAGTAGCCACCCAACCACCCTACATATTTAATAGAATTTTAACTAAAATACTGAGGATGGATTTATAAAAAACAAATCAGTTTTATAAACTCTTATAATTTTTGGAGACAAAACCAGTGTGAATGATGAAAGTTTTAAGAAATATGTAGGGTGGGTGGGGGGTCTCTAACCCACCCCCAATCACACGTAGATTTTACTATATGTTTAATTAATTAGAAAAATGTTTGAAGTGAATTAATTCTATAAATACTCTCTTTGTGTACATTTTGTTTTCATTAAAAATAGTGTTTTATGTTATAAAAATTGTAGGGTAGGATAGTGGCCACCCACCCACCCTACATATAAAATGAAATTGAAACTAAAACACTGAGTGTTATTTTTCTTTAATATTAATATTAGTATTTTTATAATTTTTGGACACAAAAACAGCGTTATTGTGAAAAGTGTTAGAAAATATGTAGGCTGGGTGGGTGCCATATATCTGTAATCTAAAAACTTTCAGGTGAGATTCACTGACAGTCCAATTAATTATAAGAAGGTTGGTTTATTTTAAGTTTAGCTATTATCTAGAGATTAAAGAGTGGGATAATGGTCACCCACCCATCATAAATATACATTTAAACTCTATTTACAAAACAGCTTTATAAATCCTTATCAATACTAACGTTAAAATAATTTTGTGGGTTTGTGGATAGTAAACAAATAATTGTGTCTGAAACAACTATATTTATGTAAGGTGGGTGGGTTTACGTATAAGTATGTGAAGATAGAAATGTAGGGTGGGTGGTTGCTAAATAGCCTACTTTTTATCTAAAAACATCCACTTTATTTACTTGAAGTAATAATTTATAAGAATGTTCCTTTATTTTAAGTTTACTGAAAATCCAATTAAACCCACCCAACATATATATACTTTTTGACTGAATATTTAAAACAGCTTTATAAATCCCCAGCAACACTAACGTTAAAGCAGTTCTGTTGCTTTGTGGATAGATATAAAACCAATAATTTGTGACTGAAATAAACCCACCCTCTGGTCTAAGAACATAAGCAAGAAATTTTCTGAGAATTCATTTAATTTTAAGCATTTCGCATTTTAATCCATTTCGCCCCCATCATTATTCTTGAACAAAAAATTGTCTTGTAATCAAATAATATTACATACAAATTATATATAAATTTAGTCTTAATCTAAAAGTGTTATTTTTTAATAACTATGAAAGTCTACAAATAAATAACGATTTAAATCAAATTACATTTTTTTAATCTCTTCTATAATACTACTATTAAAACTTTATTGTTAAGCTCGTACTTACTTGTACATAATGATGGGAAATGTGTGTGTATGCTTATATCGTGATAAAATCCATGTTTCTTTGCAAATTGTACCGTGCTTGACGTTTTCATCTAGAGCACTTAACAAAGCAATTTATTTGAAGAAGAATCCTAGCATCTCCTGTATCATCTCTCTTAGTCAGTAGTAATAGAACATTCTGCTGTTTTAATGACTCTTCCTACGCACTTAAAAAGTACGTTTTCGAAATCTGCATCTTAATCCTAAAGACCTTTTATCGTATTTTTGTATTTATTACCTAGGTTAGCTCATTTTAAAGAAAACGGCCAAAATAGGGTGTACTTCTAGTCAATCTGTAGTTGAGAGTATTTGTTCAAGCCCATATTAACTCTTCCTCAACTTTGCACACATAATCTCTGCCATTACCGAATCTTCGCTGTTGCTGATTGTAAATTCATTGCATTCAAGAACACCAACTACGCATCCAACTGTTAGAATTGAAGATTCTACACTGTAAAAATAATGTCAATTTGGTCCACTCGAACAAAGGCCTTAGTATTTTCCACATCCTCACATTTATTGTAGCTACGAACAAAGTGGTGATATTTTTATGTGCAATTCTTCTTTCAGTATTTTGTTTAATTCATTGGAGTTTATTATATCGATAAAAAAAATCAAGAAATATTCAACTAACCTAAATTAGACACACATTGATCTGGCGTACTTCCAATCTACCATAACGAATTTTATCTTTATTTATCAAGCCTGGAGATGTTCTTTACCTATCTCAATAGCAATACATTGACCTAGTGTACTCCTGACCTGACCCAATGAACATCAGACCTTCAAAATTACAGGTAAAGAGTTGATAAACACTTGGTTTGTTTCACTGACAGCAAACCAAGTGTTCATCAATTCTTTACCTGTTATTTCATAATGTTTCACCAAGAGGTAAGTGAGAAAATTATTCAAGAAATATTCAAAACTCAATTTTAGGCAATTTTTCAATTATTACAGTACAACTTTATCGAAATATATTCATCACATCGAAAGATAATTAATTGTATAATTTACATTTACCATTAATGTTTGTAGTGGACCATTCAATAAATTATCAAACGTGTTCAACGCTATCATTAACGACCATATAAACACATAATGGTCGATCTGTATATTTTGGCATGGAATTCACCATAACCAGCTCATTAGGCGAATCGGTAATTGATACAGGCTTCCGTTCGGCGTTCGAAGTCCAATTAATTATCGGTGGAAAGGAGAGAAATTGGCGCGTGGATTTTTTCTGTCCGGTCCGTAGGAAGGCACTTTTTTCTTGCCGCGGTTGTTGTTGTTTGCAGGAAGGACGCGGACACACGTACCGCCGCCTGGTTTCTAATTATTTCCTTCGGCTAATTAATGAAATATCGAGCCGACGCGGAAATTTCCACGAGCGTAAAAGTGAAAATCCGCGAAATCCGAAAATAATTAGCGACGGATGGAATCGATGAAACGCAATCGCAAACTTTTCTCGATTCAACGCCTTTGTTTCTCACTTTGTTCAATCGAATAAATTTCACGCACGCAATGATACTGGTGATGATAATGACGATGATGGTGATTGCCTTGAAAGATTTATAATGCTTATACTTAATATTTGATTTTGGCGGGAAAATTGTTTTATTTGAATAATAAATGTGTCACGTCTATAAGTATCTCAGGAATTAATTGCATTTTGCAATTTTTGAACTGAATTATTCATAGTTGTTGCTGGTGCTGCTGTTGCTACCACTTTTTTTTTGTTAACGTGTTCATCGATTAATCGAAACGAACGGACGCCTCTCTTGGGCTGGTCTCGCCTAGGCGACCATTTTCGAATTCCAATTAATCATTAGAATGGTAATTAAAGGAATGCGATCGGGCGTACTTTGCATAAATATAAATAAATTTACGGCGATAGTGTCGTCGTCACGATCTCCGCCCTCGGAGACAATGTCAACCGGGACGAATTATTTGCATCTTACTTAGTTGCCACTAATCGGAAATGAAAAAAAAATCATGTTCAAGGTTAAGGTTTAAGCATTAAACAAGTTATTAAACTAAATTCTAAAAAATATACAGAATAACTAAGATTAAGGCTTCAGAAAATGGCTTACAAGTTGAAATAAGTGCTTAACAGAAACAGTAAATCTTTGGTGTGCTTTATACATGTTCCAAAACAGTGTAGACATGGAACAAGAAGGATTTTAGGGTTTCAGGTTTTAGAAGAACTGATTCTGGATGAGTCTTACTAAGGACATCATTCAAATACCAAAAAACATAAAAATTATTTTCATCTGGTGTGAAGTCCAAGGATTACAGATTTAATAAGAGCTGAAATTTTACGATGTACTGTTAAACATTTGAAAATAATTATTTCAAAAGCGCTAAATGAAGAAGTTTGTAGGACACCATAAGAAAAAAGGATTTGGAACCGTATAACACTCAATTCTAATCGAAACTCTAATTTCGGAGATAAATGATGAACTGATGAAATGCATTGATTGCCCCAAGTTTAGGGAGTCGCTATTTTGTTTCCAATTAATCTACAGTAATTATTTTACAGTATTTTAAAACTATATCATTTCTAAATAGATTTTAAAAGTTTCAAGCAAATTCTGCGGTTGGTTAATTTTTTACAATTTTTTGAAATTTTCTAAACGTAATTTTCAATCATTTCACTTTGAGTTTCAAGCGGCGCCATTTTGTTTCCAATCAATCTACAGAAATTATTTTATAGTATTTTCAAAATATGTTATTTCTAAATAGATTTTAAAAATTTAAAGCAAATTCTACTGTTGGTTAACATTTTACAATTTTTTGAAAATCTCTAAACTTAATTTTCAATCACTCCACTCTAAGTTTCAAGCGTCGCCATTTTGTTTCAAATTAATCTACAGCAATTATTTTATGGTATTTCCAAAATATGATATTTTTAAATAGATTTCGAAAATTTCAAGCAAATTCTATTGTTGGTTAACATTTTACAATTTTTTGAAAATCCCTAAACGTAATTTTCAATCACCCCACTTTGAGTTTTAAGCGTCGCCATTTTCTTTTCAATTAATCTACAGCAATTATTTTATAATATCTTTAAGAAATATAATTTCTAAATGGATTTTAGAATTTAAGGCAAATTCTGCCGGTGGTTAACATTTTACAATTTTTTGAATATCTTTAAACGTAATTTTCAATCAATCCACTCTGAGTTTCAAGGGTCACCATTTTGTTTTCAATTAATCTACAGTAATTATTTGACAGTATTTTAAAAATACATTATTTCTAAATAGATTTTAAAAGTTTCAAGCAAATTCTGCGGTTGGTTAATTTTTTACAATTTTTTGAAATTTTCTGAACGTAATTTTCAATCACTCTACTCTGAGTTTTAAGCCTCGCAATTTTGTTTCCAATTAATCTACAGCAATTATTTTATGGTATTTCCAAAAAATGGTATTTCTAAATAGATTTTGAAAATTTAAAGCAAATTCCACTGTTAATTAATTTTTTAAAATTTTTTGAAAATCTCTAAACGTAATTTTCAATCAATCCACTCTGAGTTTCAAGCATCGCCATTTTGTTTCCAATTAATCTACAGCAATTATTTTAAAGTATTTCCAAAATATGACATTTCTAAATAGATTTTGAAAATTTAAAGCAAATTCTACTGTTGGTTAACATTTTACAATTTTTTGAAAATCTCTAAACGTAATTTTCAATCACTCCACTCTAAGTTTCAAGCGCCACCATTTTGTTTCCAATTAATCTACAGCAATTATTTTATAGTATTTCCAAAATATGACATTTCTAAATAGATTTTGAAAATTTCAAGCATATTCTACCGTTGGTTAACATTTTAATTTTTTGAAAATCTCTAAACGTAATTTTCAATCAATCCACTCTGAGTTTCAAGCGTCGCCATTTTGTTTCCAATTAATCTACAGTAATTATTTTATGGTATTTCCAAAATATGACATTTCTAAATAGATTTTGAAAATTTCAAGCAAATTCTGCCGCTGGTTAACATTTTACAATTTTTTGAAAATCTCTAAACGTAATTTTCAATCACTCCATTCTGATTTTCAAACGTCGCCATTTTGTTTCCAATTAATCTACGGCAATTATTTTATACTATTTTAAAAATATGTTATTTCTTAATATATTTTGAAAATTTAAAGCAAATCCTACTCTTGGTTAATATTTTACAATTTTTTGAAAATCTTTAAGAGTAATTTTCAATCACTCCACTCTGAGTTTCAAGCGTCGCCATTTTCTTTCCCATTAATCTACATCAATTATTTTGTAGTATATCCAAAATATATTATTTCTTAATATATTTTGAAAATTTAAAGCAAGTTCTACTGTTGGTTACCATTTTATAATTTTTTGAAAATCTCAAAACGTAATTTTTAATCACTCCACTCTGAGTTTCAAGCGTCGCCATTTTCTTTCCAATTAATCTACAGCAATTATTTTGTAGTGTTTCCAAAATATATTATTTCTAAATATATTTTGAAAATTTAAAGCAAATTCTACTGTTGGTTACCCTTTTTTTAATTTTTTGAAAATCTCACAACGTAATTTTCAATCACTCCACTCTTAGTTTCAAGCGTTGCCATTTTATTTACAATTAATCTACAGCAATTATTTTACAGTATTTTCATAATATGATATTTTGAAATAGATTTTAAAAATTTAAAGCAAATTCCACTCTTAATTAACATTTTACAATGTTTTGAAAATCTCTAAACGTAATCTTCAATCACTCCACTCTGAGTTTCAATCGACGCCATTTTGTTTCCAATTAATTTACAACAATTATTTTACAGTATTCTAAAACTTTATTATTTTTAAATAGATTTTAAAAATTTCAACCAAATTCTACTGCTGGTTAATTTTTTACAATTTTTTGAAATTTACTGAACGCAAATTTTAATCACTCTACTCTGAGTTTTAAGCGGCGCCATTTTATTTCCAATTACTTTACAGTAATCATTTGACAGTATTTTAGAAATATATCATTTCTAAACAAATTTTAAAAATTTCAAGCAAATTCTACAATTGGTTATTTTTTTAAAAAATTTTTGAATATTTCTGAACGTAATTTTCAATCACTCCACTCTGAGTTTCAAGCGTCGCCATTTTTTTTCCAATTAATCTAGAGCAATTATTTTATAGTATTTTGAAAACATATTATTTCTAAATATAGATTTTGAAAATTTGAAGCAAATTCTACACCTGGTTAATTTTTTACAATTTTTCTAATCTCTGGTTGAAAGTTTCGTTTTCCTCACAAATTGAAGTGTAGCCATTTTGTTTTCAGCTGGGTTACGTCAATTGTTTTTTAGTATATCAAAAATATATTACTTGTGATTGTTTAAGAAAAGTTTAACACTTATTTTACGGATGAATAATTTGTTACAATTTTTCTAATCACGAGTTGAAAATTTTGTTTTCTTCTGAACAAAATTTGAAGTGTAGCCATATTGTTTCCAGCTGGGCTACCTCAATTGTTTTCTACTATATCAAAAACACATTATTTGTGATTGTTTTAACAAAATTTGATACTAATTTTACGGATGAATAATCTTTTACAATCTTTCTAATCACGAGTTGAAAATTTCGTTTTCTTCTAAATAAAATTTTAAGTGTCACCATTTTGTTACCAGCTGGGTTACGTCAATTGTTTTCTAGTATATCATAAATATATTATTTTTGATTGTTTAAGAAAAGTTTGACCCTTATTTTACAGATGAATAATTTTTTACAATTTTTCTAATCACGAGTTGAAAATTTCGTTTTCCTCTGAATACAATTTGAAGTGTAGCCATTTTGTTTTCAGCTGAGTTACGTCAATTGTTTTGTTAGTGTATCAAAACTAAATTATTTGTGATTGTTTAAGAAAAGTTTGAGACTTATTTTACTAATGAATAATTTTTTACAAAGTTTTTAATCACGAGTTGCAAAATTTCGTTTTCCTCTGTATATAATTTGAAGTGTAGCCATTTTGTTTCCAGCTGGGTTACGTCAATTGTTTTTAGTATATTAAAGACATATTATTTGTGATTGTTTAAGAAAAGTTTGACACTTATTTTACAGATGACTATTTTTTACAATTTTTCTAATCACGAGTTGAAAATTTCGTTTTCTTCTGAATAAAATTTTAAGTGTCACTATTTTGTTACCAGCTGGGTTACGTCAATTGTTTTCTAGTATATCATAAATATATTATTTTTGATTGTTTAAGAAAAGTTTGACACTTATTTTACAGATGAATAACTTTTTACAACTTTTCTAATCACGACTTGAAAATTTCGTTTTCCTCTGAATCCTCTTTGAAGTGCAACCATTTTGTTTCCAGCTGGGTTACGTCGATTGTTTTTTTTATTATATCAAAAACATATTATTTATAATTGATTAAGAAAAGTTTGACACATATTTTAAGGATGAATAATTTTTTACAATTTTTCTAATCACGAGTTGAAAATTTCGTTTTCCTCTGAATACAATTTGAAGTGTAGCCATTTTGTTTTCATCTGAGTTACGTCAATTGTTTTGTTAATGTATCAAAACTAAATTATTTGTGATTGTTTAAGAAAAGTTTGAGACTTATTTTACTAATGAATAATTTTTTACAAAGTTTTTAATCACGAGTTGCAAAATTTCGTTTTCCTCTATATATAATTTGAAGTGTAGCCATTTTGTTTCCAGCTGGGTTACGTCAATTGTTTTTAGTATATTAAAGACATATTATTTGTGATTGTTTAAGAAAAGATTGACACTTATTTTGAGGATAAATAATTTTTTATAATTTTTCTAATCAAGAGTTGAAATTTTCGTTTTCCTCTGAATACAATTTGAAGTGTAGCCATTTTGTTTCCAGCTGGATAACGTCAATTGTTTTTATAGAATATCAGAAACATATTATTTGTGATTGTTTAAGAAATGTTTGACGCTTATTTTACTAGTGAATACTTTTTTACAAAGTTTTTAATCACGAGTTGAAAATTTCGTTTTCCTCTGTATATAATTTGAAGTGTAGCCATTTTGTTTCCAGCTGGATTACGTCAATCGTTTTTTTAGTATATCAAAAACATATTATTTGTGATTGTTTAAGAAATGTTTAACATTTATTTTACAGATGAATAATTTTTTACAATTTTTCTAATCACTAGTTGAAAATTTCGTTTTCCTCTGAAAACAATTTGAAGGCTATCCATTTTGTTTCCACCTGGATAACGTCAATTGTTTTTATAGAATATCAGAAACATATTATTTGTGATTGTTTAAGAAATGTTTGACGCTTATTTTACTAGTGAATACTTTTTTACAAAGTTTTTAATCACGAGTTGAAAATTTCGTTTTCCTCTGTATATAATTTGAAGTGTAGCCATTTTGTTTCCAGCTGGATTACGTCAATTTTTTTCTAGTATATCAAAAATATATTATTTGTGATTGTTTAAGAAGAGTTTAAGCAATTTTTACCCTTGGTTAATTTTTTACAATTTTTTGAAAATTTCTAAACGTTATTTTCATCACTCCACTCTGAGTTTCAAGCTTCACCATTTTGTTTCCAATTAATCTACAGCAATTACTTTATACTAGGTCCAAAATATGCTACTTCTAAGTAAATTAAAAAAAAATAAGTAAATCACCTCTGTATAATCTATATTATAAGTTTAGTATTATTTTGTAAGAAAGGAGTACAAAGATATTAATAAATAAATAAATAAATAAATAAATAAATAATTTCTGGATGCAGTCATAAATAATAATTTTGCGTTAAAAATTAATTGAAAAACCTACGCACTTAAATTTAATAAAAAGCAATTAATAACAAAGTGGTTATTAATTAATCCGTTTGAAAATTTATACTCGTATCAATAGCGTATGACATAATTTCTGCATCGGAGTTTCCTAAATAATAAATCACTTAACATCGAATCGAGGCGTGCTCGAGCAGCAAAAAAAAACCCAATAATCACCGGTATGAATTATTTATACAGAAGCCGTTCAGTTAGTGACTTTTTGACAAACGTGCAGCCTTGACATAAAGGAAGCCACGAGGAAAATATTTTTAATTAGCGGGAAATGCTAATTAAGAGGAGATAAGTGATTTACAAAAAAGTGGTTACTAAGGTGGCCTTGAAATTGATTAAGTGTTGATGCATTAATTATTTTTTACACTATATAAATAATTATAATATATATTGCTAATATTTTAGAACCCTTGAAGAAATTTCTAGTAATTTAAATGTAAATAAATATACTGGAACATTTTAGAAATTTTGAAAAAAGAAATTGTTGAAATCTTGAAATACAAAAATTAATTACTGTAAAGATAGAATTTCTTTAGAAGAGTAATCCCTAGAAAATTCTAGGATGTCTCAAAAGAATAATTAAGAAATTTCTTTTCTAAATAGTTCTAAATTTTTTCATCAAATATTTTATTGGAAATTTGCAAAAACTATCTAAATTATTACGAGTATCAGAATTTCTCAGAAAAATCATTTACCTTCTAAAAAAAATAAAAGGAAAATTATTGCAAACTTGTAGAATCTTAGAAAAAATTTAAGGAATCTGAAACAAACAAATTCTAAACATTCTAGAACTTTTGGAGAAAGTTATAGGAATGAAGATGACACATAGTTTATTCCTTAATTCACTTACGTCACAAGAATTAGAAATAGTTCTAAAATTTTTTCAATCAAACATTTTATTGGAAATTTGTAAAAACTATCTAAATTATAAAGGGTTTCTGAATTTTTCAGAAAAATCCTCTGTCTTGGAAAAAAATAAAAGGGAAATTATTGCAAACTTGTAGAATCTTAGAAAAAGTTCAAGGAATCTAAAACAAACAAATTGTAAACATTTTATAACTTTTGAAAAAAGATAGAGGAATGAGAATAACACACAGTTTATTTCTTACTTCACTTACCTCATAAGTGAAGTAAGGAATAAAGTGTGAAATTATTTTTATTCCTGTAACTTTGTTCAAAAGTTCTAGAATGTTTAGAATTTTTTGGTTGCCGATCCCTTGAACTTTTTCAAAGGTTCTACAAGTTTTACAAGTTCACAGGTGATGTAAGTAATAAACGGTGTGTTATTTCCATTGACAAAATACTTCACGTAAACTCAAACCAACAAAAAAAAAATTACAAAAAATACCTTAAATTGAAGAAATTTTGAAAGAAAAAGAAATGTTGGAACCTAGAAGAAAACAGCTTGAATTTCTTTTTATTTAGAAGAAATTACTTGAAAACTCCAATATTAAGATTTAAACAAATTAAAATCAAGCATAAATTCTTAAAGAATTGTAGAATATTTTAAAAATGAGTTAACTTTTTAAAGGCAAACATGTTAGAATCTAGAAAAAAAGTCTGGAATTTACTCAAGTAATTTAAAAATTTATTGAGAACTCTAATAAGATTAAAACAATAAAATGGAAGAGAATTTCCTAAAGAATTGTAGAATATATTTTAAAACTTACTTTTCCAAATCGAACAAATTATTGAAAGTTTGGTATATCTTTGCTTTTTGTCTTTTCAGAAAAAATTTAAAATTATTAAGGGATGTAGAATTTCTCAGAAAAATCATCTGTTTTCAAAAATAAAAAAGTCTTTCAAATAAAAACTGCTAACTTGTAGAACCTTAGAAAAAGTTCAAGGAATCTGAAACAAAAAAATATTAGAAAATTGTAGGAATTAACAAAAAAAAAACTGGATAGTATAGAAATTTGTAAAGAAAAAATATTGAAATTTGGAAGAAAAAAGCTGGAATTTCTTTATATCTAAAAGAAATTACTTAAAAACTCTAATAATAAGATTTAAAAAAATATATGATAGAAGAGAAATTCCCAAATAATTGTAGAATATTTTAAAATTGTCTTTTCGAAATTCTAAGAATTTCGTTAAAAACATTCTAAAAATTTTCAAATCGAACAAAATTTTAATTGTTTAGTGCAACTTTTCATTTTGTTTTCAGAAAAATTTCTAAGTTATTAAGGGTTGCAGAATTTCTCAGAAAAACCATCTGTTTTTTAAAATTACAAAAAATCTTTAAAATAAAAACTGCAAACTTGTAGAACCTTCCAAAAAGTTCATGGAATCTGAAACAAAAAATTGCTAGAAATCTTGAAGAAAATTGTAAGAATTATTAAACAAAAATAATGAATATTGTAAAAAAATTTTAAAGAAAAAAATGTTGGAATTGGGAAGTTCTTTATTACTAAAAGAGATTACGTTAAAGCTCTAAACATAAGATTAAAAAAAAATTAGAATAGAAGAGAAATTCCTAAAGAATTTTAGAATATCTTTTCCAAATTCTAAGAATTTTTTTCTGAAATTTTTCAAATCAAACAACAAATTATTGAAAGTTTGGTGCAACGTTTCTTTTTGTTTTTTAAAAAAAAATCTAAATTCTTAAAAGTTGCAGAACTTTTCAGAAAATTATATTTCAAAATTCAAATGAAAAGTTGTAAAAATTTTAAGAATCGAGAAGAAAAATATGCTAAGTATTCTGGAACATACCTTAAGAAAAATTCTAGTAATTTTAAAGGAACAATATTGAAATCTTTAGAAGATTTTTTTTAGAAAAAATAGATCTTTAAATCTAAGAAACAAGTAATGGAAAGTTTTTTTAGTGAAAGTGAAATTCCTACAAACTTCTAGAATCTCCTAAAAGATATTCCAGTGATAAATTTTCCGAATTACGAGAATTTCGTTAAAGAGTTCTAAATATTTTCAATTCATACATTTTATTAGATATTTGCAGCAACTTTTCTTCGTCCTTTTCTAAAAACCTGTAGAAATTTCTAAATAATTAAGGGTTTTAGAATTTTTCAGAAAATTATCATTCAAATTTCTAGAATTAAAAACTTAAAAAAATATATTCTTAAATTATAGAAGTTATAAAAAAACATTGTTGAAATCTAGAAGAAAAATTAGGCTAACATTCCTTTAACCTAAAAAAAATTACTAGACAATTCTAAGTAGATAAAAATTCTTCAAAATAGAAGAGAGAGAAATATTCCAGAAATTTTTATTTTATTTGCCGAGAATTACGTTTAAATTTTCTAAAACTTGACAAATCATAAATTTCTGTCAAATTTCTAATCGAAAGGAACACTTTAAAGTGAAGAGAAATTAATGGATAGTTGTAACGCCTTCAAAAAAGTTTTAAGATTCTGGAAGATAAAAATGCTGAACATTTTAGAACCCTTGAAGAAAATTCTAAAATTTAAAAGATAAAATACCGGAAATTACTAAATATTAAAAAAAATGGTTGCAATCTAGAAGAACAGAAACATAAGTAGGAATTTATCTTAATCTGGAAGAAATTACTGGAATTCCTAAAAAAAATTAGAATCTTTCAAAATAATTTTCCAGAAATTTCTATTTCAAATTCTGAGAATTTCGTTAAAATTTTATAATACGTTTTATTGATTAAATTGGAGAAATTATCAAGGGTTTCTCATTTATAGCTAAATAGTAATTACTGGAGAATTCTAATTAGATAAAAATTCTTCAAAATGAAAGAGAAGTTCCCAGAAAAAATTAAAATCTTCCAAAGAATTTTCCAAAATCTGGAAAATAAAAGTTTTGAACATTTTAGAACTCTTGAAGACAATACTAATAATTTAGAAGATAATGTACTGAAAATTTCTAAATGTTTTGAAAAAAATTCTTGCAATCTAGGAGGGAAGAAAAATAAGCTGGAATTTCTCTTCTTTCTCAAAAATTTCTATTCCAAATTCCAAGAATTGTGTTAAAAGCGTTCTAAAATTTTTCAAATCAAAAAAATGACGACTTTTCTTCGTCCGTTTTTCGGAAAATTTAATTTCAAAATTCTAGAATTTAACACGAAAGATAAATTACTGGAAAGTTGTGGAACGTTTGAAAAAGTTGTAAGAATCTGGAAGAAAATAAAAAGGTAAATATTCTATAGCTCAAAGAAAAAATATAGTTAAATTCTAGATGTTTTGAAGAAAATTGTTGGAATCTAGAAGAAAAAAAAACCTGGACCTTTTTAACCAACAAAAAAAAAATACTAAAGAATAAAAAAACCTGGACCTTTTTAACCAACAAAAAAATACTAAAGAATAAAAATTCTTCAAAATAGAAGAGAGAGAAATTTTCTACAAATTTTTATTTTAAATTCCGAGAATTTCGTTAAAATTTTCTAAAATTTGATAAATCATATATTTGGTTGCAAGAAAAGTAAAAAAGATAATTTCAGTAATTTAAATGGTAATACACTGGAAATTTCTAAATATTTTGAAGAAAATTGTTGGAATCTAGCATTGAAGAAAAATAAGCTGGAATTTGTCTTAACCTAAAAAAGAAATTATTGGAGAATTCTAATTAGATAAAAATTCTTCAAAATGGAAGAGAAATTCCTAGAAAATTTCAGAATCTTCCAAAAGAAGTTTCCAGATTTTTCCATTTCAAATTTAGAGAATTTCTCTAAAATTTTAAAAAACTTGATAAATAGTTTGGAAAAAATTCTGTCAAATTTTTAGAATTAAAAAATTGCTTAAAGTGGAAGAGAAATTAATGGAAAGTTGTAGCACCTTCAAATAAGTCTTCAGAATCTGGAAAATATAAATGCTGAACATTTTAGAACCCTTGAAGACAATTCTAATAATTTAGAAGATAATATACTGGATATTTCTAAATATTTTGAAGATAATTGTTGCAATCTAGAAGATGAAAAGCTGGACTTTTTTAAATACTAAAAATACATTACAGGGCAATTCTAATAAGGTAAAAAATTTTTTAAATGGAAGAAAAATTTCTAGAAAATTCTAGAATCGCCGAAACGAATATTTCAGACATTTCTTTTCTAAATTCTGAGAATTTTGTTAAAAGCGTTCAAAAATGTTTCAAACCAAAAATATTACTGGACTTATTTTTAATTTCAAAATTCTAGAATTTAAAATGGAAGATTCATTACTGAAAATTTGTAGAACGTTTGAAAAAGTTCTAAAAATCTGAAAGAAAAGAAAAAGGTAAATATTCTATAACTCAAAGAAAAAATATTATTAAATTCTAGACGTTTCGAAGAACAATTATCTTTGGATCTTTTTTATTTTAATTTTTTTTAGAGAATACTAAGTAAATAAAAATTCTTCAAAATGGGAGAGAAATTCCTAGAAAATTCTAGAATTTTCCGAGATTTTCGTTAAAATTTTCTAAAAAAAGACAAGATGCTCTTAAAGTACGCCATTTTGGCAATTAAATGCTATTTATTTTCAAAATCTTTTTACACGTTTACTATATTTTTTTGATTATAATCAGAGCGTTAAATAACTCTTGTTTCAATTATTTGATTTTCAAAACACATGATGCTCTTAAAGTACGCCATTTTGACAATTAAATGCTGTTAAATTTTAAAATCTGTTTAAACGTTTACTATTTTTTTTTTTTTGCTTGTAATCTGAGAGTTCAATTTTTGAAAGTTAAAATTTTCAAAAATTCATAACTCTTGATTTAATTGTTGGATTTAAAAAAAAAACAATATGCTCTTGAAGTACGCCATTTTGTCAATTAAATGGTGTTTATTTTTAAAATCTGTTTACTACTTACTCTAGTTTTTTGCTTATAATCCGAGCGTACAACTTTGGAAATTTAAAATTTTCAAAAATTCATAACTCTTGTTTCAGTTGTTGGATTTTCAAAAACACAAGATCCTCTTAAAATACGCCATTTTGTCAATTAAAAGCTGTTTATTTTTAAAATCTGTTTAGACGTTTACTATTTTTTCTTTGCTTATAATCCGAGCGTTCAATTTTGAAAATTTAAAATTTTCAAAAATTCATAACTTTTGTTCCAATTATTGGATTTTCAGAAACATAAGATTTTCTTAAAGAACGCCATTTTGGCAATAAAATGCTGTTTACTTTCAAAATCTGTTTAGACGTTTACTATTTTTCTTTTCGCTTATAATTCGAGCGTTCAATTTTGGAAATTTATAATTTTCAAAAATTCATAACTCTTGTTTTAATTGTTGGATTTTTAAAAACACAAGATGCTCTTAAAGTACGCCATTTTTTCAATTAAATGCTCTTTATTTTTAAAATCTGTGTACACGTTTACTAATTTTTTTTTTGCTTATAATCCGAGCGTTCAATTTTGGAAATTCGAAATATTCAAAAATTCATAACTCTTGTTTCAATTGTTGGATTTTCAAAACCACAAGAAGCTCTGAAAGTACGTCATTTTGGAAATTAAATGGTGTTTATTTTTCAAATCTGTTTAGACGTTTACTATTTTTTTTTGCTTATAATCCGAGCGTTCAATTGTGGAAATTTTAAATTTTTAAAAATTCCTAACTCTTGTTTCTATTGTTGTATTTTCAAAAACACGAGATTCTCTTAAAGTACGCCATTTTGTCAATTAAATGCGGTTTACTTTTAAAATCTGTTTAGACGTTTACTATTTTTCTTTTCGCTTATAATCTGAGCGTTGAATTTTGGAATTTAAAATTTTCAAAAATTCATAACTGTCGTTTCAATTGTTGGATTTTTAAAAACACAATCATATATTTTAGTTGGAAAGAAAAGCAGGAAATTCTAAATTATCATGGATTTCTGAATTTTTCAGAAAGAAATCTATCAAATTTCTAGAATTATAAGAACAGAAATTAATTGAAAGTTGTAGCACCTTCAGAAAAGTTCAAAGAAATTGGAAGATAGAAGTGTTTAACATTTTAGAACCCTTATAGGAAATTCTAGAAATTTCTACAATCTACAAGAAGAAATAAATTTAAAAATACGAAAACATTTCGTCATTTTAAATTTATTATTTAATTTCTACAACGAACTAAAGAATTTTAATACATTTTAGAAGAAGAAAAGCTGTATTTTCTTTGAATCTAGAAATAAATTACTGGAAACTTCTAATAAGGTAGAAATTCTTCAAAATGGCAAAAATATGTAGAAAATTTTTGAACCAATATTTTAAAAATTTCTTTACCAAATTCCAAGAATTGTGTTCTAAAATTTTTACAATCAAAAACATTATTACTTTATACTTTATTCAGAAAATATAATTACAAAATTCTAGAATTTAAAACTTAAAATGAAAGATAAACTACTGGATAGTTGTAGAACGTTCGTATAATTATTAGAATCTAGAAGATGGACCTCTTTTTACCATACAAAAATTTACTAGCGAATTCTAAGTAGATACAAATTCTTCAAAATGAAAGAGAAAACCTAAAAAAATCTAGAATTTTCTAAAACAAAGAAATAATATATTTTGTAGGAAAAATGTATAAAATTCTAAATTATCAGAATTTTTTCGGAAAGAACTCTCTTAAATTTATAGAACTAAAAGTAAAAAATGGAAAGTTATAGCACCTTTAAAGAAGAATTTGGAAAATAAAAGTGTTTTAACATTTTAGAAGATAAAAATTCTTCAAAATGAAAGAGGAAACCTAAAAAGTTCTAGAATTTTCCAGAAATGTTTACTTCAAATTCCGTCAAAATTTTCTAAAACAAAGAAATCATAAATTTTGTAGGAAAAAATGTGTAAAATTCTAAATTATCAAAGATTTCAAATTTTTTTAGAAATAATTCTTTCAAATTTTTAGAATTAAAAGAAGAAAATGGAAAAGAGATGAATGCAAAGTTATAGTACCTTTAGGAAAGTCTTAGGAATTTGGAAAATAAAAGTGTTTTAACATTTTAGAAGATAAAAATTCTTCAAAATGAAAGAGGAAACCTAAAAAATTCTAGCATTTTCCAGAAATTTTTACTTTAAATTCCGTCAAAATTTTCTAAAACAAAGAAATCATATATTTTGTAGAAAAAAAATGTATAAAATTCTAAATTATCAAAGATTTCACAATTTTTTGGAAATAATTCTTTCAAATTTTTGGAATTAAAAGAAGAAAATGGAGAAGAAATTAATAAAAAGTTACAGCACCTTTAAGAAAGTCTTAGGAATTTGGAAAATAAAAGTGTTTTTACATTTTAGAAGATAAAAAATTTCCAAAATGAAAGAGAAAATAAAAGAACCTTTGAAGAAAATTCTATTAATTCCAGAAACTTTGAAGAAAATTGCTGCAATCTAGAAGAAAATAAGCTGCAATTACTGAAAAAATACTAGTAACGTAAAAAGTGTAAGTAGCATTTTAAAGTAGTTGTAATTCTTTAATTGAAATGGTTACTTAATTAATATTTTAGAGGTTTTTACAAACTTTTCTTTCGTATTTTAAAATTCTGGCGTTGTTTGTTTTAATAATTCAACGATCGCGAACGCGGTTATAATTTACGGCCGATTTATATTATAATTTATTAAAATCAGAACTATCCGACTTCCTTTGGTTTTATTTATGCCCATATTCACACACACACACATACACACACAAAAGAGGCGACGATGCCGACAGACGGCGATAAGACTGCCGAAAAATAAAGAATGAAAATTTGCATTTACGATCAGTAATATTTTTAATACGTGCATAAATAATTTTTATAAATATTGAATCATATTTACCTAACGCGTAACTCGGTTATTATAAATCGAGTACGTTTGCGCTGGTAATTAATTAGTGCGCTGTTTGTGTGTGTATGTGTGTGTGTATGTGAAAGATGGAAGTGCAGCCGGTCGCGTGCATATTAATTGATTCCGGGCTTGAAAATTTACAGAGCTGTCGGTCGACTTTTACGGCCGCCGCAAACCGCCAATAAATTCCGCATAAACATCAAATATTAAATATGTGCATAAAACCCCTGTCGGTGGCCACGTTTATGTGTCGCTTAACTGTCGATTTCCAGCTGTCGCTATTGAGACGTCCGAGTGTGTTACATGTGGCCAATTTTCCATCAACACGAAATTTTTATTTATTAAACTAATCAAAACAGCACTTAAAAGTATTAGAGAAATTCTAAACGCATATTGATATAAATGATTATTATCTCTATGTCTCCATTTATTTATCTCTCCATCTCTCCTTCTCTTCATCTTCATCTGTTCATCTCTGAGTCTCTTCATCTGTTTACCTTTCCACCTCTTCATCTATTCATCTTACAATCTGTTCCTTTTTTCAACTCTCTATCTCTTCATCTCTCCATCTATACATATGTTCATCTCTCCATTCTCCATCTGTTTATCTCTCCATCTGATTATCTGTTCATCTCTTCATCTATTCATCTCACAATTTGTTCCTTTTTTCAACTCTTTATCTCTCCATCTCTCCATCTCTTCATCTTTCCATCTGTACATATATTAATCTCTCCATTGGAAAACCTCTCTATCTGTCCTCTGTCCATCTCTCCATCTCTCCATCTGTTCATCTCTCCATCTCTTAATGTAAACATCGTTCAATCTGTTCATTTTTCCATTTCTTGATCTCTCCATCTGTTTATTTCTTCATCTCTTCATCTCATCTCTTCATCTTTTCTTCTCTTCATATCTTCCTCTCTTCATCTCATCTCTTCATCTATCCATCTCTCCATCTCTCCATCTGTTCATCTTTCCATTTCTCCATCTATTCATCTCTTCACCACTCAACCTCTCAATTTCTCCATCTCTCTACGTCTCTACAAATTTTGATAAATTAACATAAAATAACACAATGAAGAATTCAAAGTTTACTCCAAAAAATGCAGACACAATCAATTACAAAACCCACAATTATTAAAATTAATTCCTTCGATGAAATACAAACATTATCTATCTAATCATCTCATAATCCAGCTTGTCAGTGAGTTGTCAATATTCGCAATCGGCGATTCCTTCGCCGGTGATCGTTTCATTCGGCCGCCGCGCATTTCCTCCACGGTTTAACGGAGCGGCGATTAATTAAGAGTGCGCCAATTAATTTCCCTACCGAAAAAAAATATATATGTGGCAATTAACGCCGCCGCGCCAGTCTCCCCGCCGTGGTTCACACGGGCGCAATCTTCTCATCTAGAGAAGGACGGAGACAGTGAGCGCGCCGCATAAATGAACGTTTCGGAAAATCGGAAACAAAAGGCCCGATTTGAATGGTTTAATTGGCAACACACAAAATATTACAAGGGAAGAGAGGTTCCGTATTTAGTTCCCAAAAATTTAGCGTTTTTACTTTTACCGGCATTTTAATTCTTGTACGAATTCAATTTTAGAGCTTTAGCTTTTTGTAATAACGATCTACAAACATTTAAAGCGCTTTTGAAAGTTTCGGATCATCACTGACAGACTGGTGAACATCATCTACGTTCTCTATCGTTCTTGATGATTTTGATTGAGCTTCTCAATGTTGTAGGTTTTTGAAATAACGATTTAAAGCACTTGCATTCAAAGTTTCGGATCATCACGAACACACTGGTTAACATCATCTACATTCTTTACTGTTCTTGATGATTTTGATCGACCTTCCCAAAGTTGTACTGGTGTCTTCAAACTTCTTCGCCCTTTTTAGAATGAGAGGTACATTTGTCGTCTCATTTAAGTGGAGAAAACCTTTGCTGCAAAGGCCAAATCACATTTATTGTAAAACTCTCGCACGCACAACGCGCGATCCGCTGCAGAGAAACGCTCAATAGCGAATAAATTCTTAAAAGCCAAAGTACAAATTTACACACCCCCGTACCCCTTGGATTCGTTGTATTAACGCAGAAAGCTAAAGAATTATAAACTTTCTCTTAGATCACTCTGAATTTAAATGATTTTTCGTGACTGTAATGACCAGCAAAATCGTCTCTAAGATATAGTCATTTAATGTCTTTCAGAATAGATCGTTAAGACGAGTTTTTAAGTTAATCTTTAATTACAAAATATGATAAAATTACATGCGAAAGAAGTTTCTTGAATTTTTGGAGGCAAATTAAACAAGTTTTATGATTGCTGTTTCCATTTCACCTTAATTATTCGTACATTATGTTAATGTTTTTAGGGTTTTGCATATGCACGTTAAATATTTGTAAACTATCGTGTAACAGTCGTAATAATTTACATAACAATTCGGAAACTATTTTGCTCCTTATTTACAATACATCGGTATTTCGTGATGGCATTTTTCTATATCAATTATATGAATAACAACATGTGTTAATGTAATTGATAATTACCATCTTGCATCAGTTATTAGTCAAATTTTACTTTTTTTCATAGTATTTTTAATTATGATCATTTAATTGAAATCTCTTCACGTGAGTAAAAACAATAAACCAACAGAAACAATTAATTTGTTAACCATTAACATCTATGAACTATCAGCTATCATCTATCATCTGGTAGTAGGCAATTATCATCTACTAATATGTTGGATGCTTGAAGAGATAACTTTGTGATACATCTTGAATCAGGATCTTTATTAAATGATAAAAAAACTTACTTTGTTAATATCACACACTAATTAGAAGCTGTCATTTATCATTTATCATCTGCCATTACTTCCGTTCCCTTATTTAATTTCGAGAAACTGCTAATTATAATCTTACCCCTTGTATCTGTCAACATTTATCAATCTGTCAACTATTGGATGTTAAAGGACAATTTAATTTTTTTTTTCTTATCAGTCATCTGTCACAATATTTGTAATCAAAAACATTTATCTATAATCTAAACTTTTAGTTGTCATTAATCATTTAATTGTCAAGTGATAATTGTCAACCATCAGTTTTAATATATCATCTATCATCTATCATCTATCATCTATCATCTATCATCTATCATCTATCATCTATCATCTATCATCTATCATCTATCATCTATCATCTATCATCTATCATCTATCATCTATCATCTATCATCTATCATCTATCATCTATCATCTATCATCTATCATCTATCATCTATCATCTATCATCTATCATCTATCATCTATCATCTATCATCTATCATCTATCATCTATCATCTATCATCTATCATCTATCATCTATCATCTATCATCTATCATCTATCATCTATCATCTATCATCTATCATCTATCATCTATCATCTATCATCTATCATCTATCATCTATCATCTATCATCTATCATCTATCATCTATCATCTATCATCTATCATCTATCATCTATCATCTATCATCTATCATCTATCATCTATCATCTATCATCTATCATCTATCATCTATCATCTATCATCTATCATCTATCATCTATCATCTATCATCTATCATCTATCATCTATCATCTATCATCTATCATCTATCATCTATCATCTATCATCTATCATCTATCATCTATCATCTGATGGTAATTGTCATTTGACAGATGATTTATAATAGATGACATCTGAGAGTTGTTATCATCACAATTATAAAGTGTTCTTCCACTCAAACCCTTCATTTTCCATGATGCCGAGGGAGTATATATCCTCTTGCACTTCCGTTTTCTTTTATTAATGCTTCTATTTACTGTATTTTGATATATGACGTTTGACATAATCATTGATAGATTCTATGATATTTTACAGTTAACAGATGACCATTGACATAGTATATTTGATAGATGACAGTTAACAAATAACAATTGACGTATAATAGCAAAATTTTGACAATTAATATCTGACAGTTGGCAAAAGATAGTCGACTTATGACATTTGACAATTGAGATATAATATATGTCAGATGAGTGCTAACATAATATGACTTAAATGGTATTTAACACATGATTTTTTAACAGATGTAGACACAACTATTGACAAATGTCAATTAACATATGATATTTAGAATATAACTGTTGACATATATTATTTGATTGATTGAAAAAAGACAGTTGACAGATTTTATTTTACTAATGCTAATGATAAATAAGGGATTAGAGGAAATTTGACATATAGCAATTCATATAATATTTGACAGATGACAGTTGATATATGACGATCCAATTAATCAAAGATACGCAAAATTTCTTACAGATTTTTAAAATACATTTTAAACAAACCTTCCAATTATTTTTCTAAACAAAGTTTGAATATTTCATAAATAACAGATGACAGATGACAAAATATTTTGAATACAACAGTTGTCATACGATATTTCTTAAATGGTAATTGACATAATATTTGACACCTTACAATTTTCAAATAATTTTTGGCAATTGATATATAACATATGATAGATGATAATTGTCATATGATTTTTGACAGTTAACAAATAAAAATTGATACATAATTATTCACAAATGACATAATATTAAACAGTTCACAGGTGATACTTGGTATATACCAGATTACAGGTTACAATTTTCATTCGATTTTTGACAGTTTACATTTGAAATTTATAGATGAGAGTTGACATGAAACATAACATTTGACAGATAACAGTTGAAATATTGTATAAGTAAGTAAATAGATGACAGTTGACATAATATTTGACAGACGTCAGTTGACAGTAGATATATAATATTTAGCAGATGTAATTTAACATTATTTTTGAAACATGATAATAACACATAATATTTGACACATGATGACATAATTATTCACAAATATCAGTTGACATTTGACATTTTTTTATATATATATAATAGATAGATGCTACTCAAAATATTATAGTTTGTCAGTTAACATAGCACATTTAACACATGACAGTCAACAAATAAGTCATTCGATTTTTGACAGTTAACATCTGACACTTGACATATAATTTGATAGTTGACTTATGACATTTATTAGTTGGGAGTTGATATATGATATGTTGATATAACTATTGATAAATGTCAGTTGACATATAATATTTGAATAGTTGTATATGTATAATTTTTGAAGATACGAGATTATAGAAAATTTGGCATATGTCAAATGACATAATATTTGACAGATGACAGTTATTTTTTTAATGTATTGTTTTGAAATTATCAATTGTTTCAATTTTTTAAAACAAAGTTTGAACATTTGATAAATAACAGTTGACAGATGACACTTGACATAATATTTCACATAGTTGTCATACGATATTTCTTAATGATAATTTGCGAGTTTACGATTCCCATATAATTACCATTTAATAGATGCCTTATGATATTTGACAGTTAACAAATAAAAATTGACAAATGACAGCTGTCATAATATTAAAAAGTTGACAGATGACACTGTAATACTAACACTAGATTACAGATTACAATTTTCATTCGATTTACCATTGGCAGTTTACTTAAGATTTGACATTTGATATTTGACAGATGAGAATTGACATAATATTTGATAAATAATATTTGATAGATATTAGTAAACATACATTGCTTTTTATCATCTGTTGATTGATAATTATTGTCATCTGCTATTTTAGCATTTTATTAATAAATGATTATCTACAAACTATTATCTTTAAATATCCAACATATCATTTGTAATTAATCTTTTACCAACATCTACCAGCTCTCAGATGTGTCATCAGTCAGATGACCAACTAACATCTATCATATGTCATTTGTATCATTTGTTATCTAACAGTTGTTATCTATTATTTTTCACTTTTTAATTAACTTTTTATATATATATATATATATATATACATATATATATATATATATATATATATATATATATATATATATATATATATTGTATCAGCTGTCAAAAATAATCTGTCATCAAACATCTGTAAACTCTCAGATATCATCTATTATAAATTATCTATCAAATGACAATTACCATCAGTCATCAACATCTGTTACTTGTCTATATTGCTGTTAATCACCTGTTGATTATTGTCATCTGTCATTTTATTATAATAATTAATTGTTATTTTACTTTTTATTATTTTTTATTATTATTTTTTTACTGTCAGATGTCATCTATTATCTGTAATTTGTAAAATGACAATTGGCATTTATCACAAGTTATTTGTCATGTACTAATTATAAACTGTAATCTTTCCGTTTTTTTACCAACTGCAGTCTGTCTACTATTAGCCGTCATTGCCATTTGTCTTCAAACATTTGTCATTTTTTCATATGTCATTTTATGTGTTATATATTAACTACATATTCAGTCACTTGACAAGTTTCGTTTTTTTTTTTAAATTCTGATTTCTAGTAACCAGTCAATTGTCATTTGTTACATCTACCAACTGTTAGACGTTAAATTTTACCTGTCATCTGTCAAATTAAAGTTGACATCTAAGACAAGTTGTTTGTCATATTTGTTAACCTTTCACCTTTTAATTAACAATTTTATCTGTCAACGACTATTTTTTAATTATGTAATTAATTTATTTACTTAATCAACGAAACGGGTCCAATTAGAGAACAACAAATTAAAATACAATATAATACATGTACAAAGAGAAATAAATCCATAACTAAAATGAAAATTTAATGACAAAAAAACAGCAATTATCTGCCATTGTCATCTGTTATCAAACATTTGTCATTTTGTGTATTGTGTGCCAAGTGTACATATTCTGTCATCTGTCACTTGTCATCTAACATCAGTAATTGGTCATTTCCTTCATTTTCTTGACTTCTGCCAATTGGTTATTAATCATAATGATGGTTGCGACCGTTGGTAATTCATAATGAACACTTAATAAAACACTTACTATGTTTTTAACCACTATAATAGTTAAAAACATAGTGTTTTATTCAGTGTTCAATTGGTTATTGTCAATATTTGCCTATTAGCTGTCATATTTATCAATCATCTGTCATTTGGTAATTGACAATTGTCATATTATTATCTTGTTTGTTATTGGCTAATTGATATTTATAATTTATTAATTGACAAATACAAATTGTCACCTGTTATTTGTCATTTTTTATTATCACTCATTTGTCGTCATATTTTTACTATAACTTTTATATATTATATCTCATTGGTCAATTGACGATTGTCATCTGTCAATATCTATTAACATCAGTTGTCACATATGGTTGTGATAAATCATGTATTGTCTGTCAGCTGTCATGTTGACAGACAATACATGATTTTAGGTTTTAGGTTATTGTCTTCACCAGTTTGCTACCTTCAATTTGTTTTCATCTGTCACTTGTTATCGGCATATAGCCATTTATTTTTTATATAAATATATGCACCTGTCATTTGATATATGCGTTTGTCATTCAACTGACATTGTCATTTGTTATTCATCTTTATCTTTATTTAAGCTTTATCAAAACATGGTTACAATATAAATATTTAGAAAATTGATGGAAAAAAACATACAAATAATTTTAACACCATGCTGACGGGCGGAGTGCACGCTTGTAGGTGTTCTTCCACTCAAACCCAAATCCTCTCTTCCGCTGTTCATACAACACCAGCTTCAGATACATATATTCAGTATTTACATACTTATTTTCACCTTATTGTGTGATATAATAAAATTTTGTCATTTTGACATTGACAGAAAAAAAAAATACGTTTAGTAATTTGTCATATGATATCAATTCTTTGTTATTTATCCTATATATCATTTGCGATCTGTTATTTCTCATCTTTCGTTTATTATTTGATTTATATCACATCTGTCATCTATTATCTTCTATTTGTCATTTGTCATACATTATTTGTCAAACATTTATTATTTTTTATCTGTCGTTTAAAGTGATATCTACCAATTGTTATTTATATTCTATAACTTGTCAATTGAAAATTGTAATTTGTTATTTGTATGTTTTTGTCATCTGTCATTACGTGTCACTTGATGATTGTCATCTGGCTTCTATGGACTGTTATCTGTTAACAGTCTTCTGTCATTATATTTGTTAATTATAACTGTTACCAATAATTTAGATTTAAAATCTACCCACCCATCACGAATAAAATTTTTATTAATTTACTCACTCAAAAATTTAACCTTTTGATTTTTTTTATTCAAAAAGTTTTGTACAATTAATTTTATTGAAAACCACGAGACGATAAGGAATTAAAGTTTATATGTATATGTAGGGTGGGTGGGTGGCCTCTATCCCACCCTCCAATCAGTAAAACATCATCAAACATTTTTTGAAAATTTGTAGGAATAGATCACTAAAAATTGCAATTATTTTGTGTTTATCTTACCTCAAAACATTGAATAAAATAACTGCCACAAACACGTTTCTCCAAAATGTGTGTTTCAACGGGTTCTGCTTTAAGATTTTATAGTAATCCACACAATGAACATGTTTAAATTTTTGGAAAATCTACAGAAAAATTAAGAGGTGGTTTTAATTACAATTTTTGTTTCGCGTTTCAAAAAATTGGAAAAACAATTGCCACAAACACGATTTTTTCAATACCTAATTGCCATCCCCTAATTATCGTTTGTTACATTTGTAATTTGTTATCTATCATATTTCAATATTTAACGAAAATCCCTAATTTTCTTTCAATACCCAACCATCATTTATTAACTGTTAATTGTTATTTGCTTTCTAACATTTGTCAATTTGTTATTTGTTATTATTGATACTTCACGTAAACTCAGTGTTTTGAAAATGAAATTAACACTCAGTTTAATTCATACGTGTAAAGTAAGAAATAAACTGAGTGTTATATTTTCATTGTTATCTGTCAAATCTCACCTTTTATGTATACGCTGGTTTAAGACAATTTTTCTATTGTTTTTATATAGGGAATTTATTAATATTGCAATGGCAAAACCAATAATTTTTTATCTCTCTCTCTCTCTCACTGTATCTTTTTTCTTGATTACATAATGTTCGCACAGACTAATAAACCGATCCACAATCGGGGCCCATTAGTGTAAATAGTCGCGTTCCAAAATCAATCCTCGGAATCGAGATGAAGAATCCTCGGCATTCCCGGCCTCCTTCACCGAAATGACGTAACCGCCGCGGATTTTCGTCATCGTTACTGCGGCGATTATTCAACTGTGGCCGTCCATAAATCTTGGGGCCCGGGGAGATCTAATTAATTCCTTCCTCAAATTCCGAAGAATCGCCGCAATCGATAATCTCCTTCCCCCGTTCGGTAACTATCAATTATTTTCCGACCGAATACGATTGAATATATATAAATAAAAAAATCTTTATTGCAGACAATTTTACATAGTAACAAGATTAAAACGTAACAATTGAAAAGGAAGAAAATTTCTGCTAAATGGCTATCGACCTGTTGTCTTTCAGCCTTACGATTTAATATTTACCTATCTTTAAATATTCAAATTTAACAAGTTAATCCCAGATATTTGGTCCTGATGATATTTTTCTGCTCGAAATTACAAGATACGTTTTTGATGGGCTAATAAACTGTCATTGGAAACAAACCAAGTGTTTTTAGTTCTGGTCAAAATTGTTCAAAAATGTTTCACCACGGTTTAAGTGAGCAATTCATTAAAGATATAGTTCTTTTTTGTTTTCATCAGTAATAAGTGATCGAATAAGAAATGCTTCCTTCAATTTCGCACTACTGTCTGGATTTTGAAAACAATTACTCATTTACACACACATAACATCGATAAATAGACTTTATTTATTTGTGTTTTAATTCTGTGACAAAAAAACTAATACATACAAAAATAATATAAATATTTACACACACACAAATCATACGGCGGAAAGACCACGTGGTCGATAGCCAAACACTACTACTACTAGTAATATAAATGATATTCATCTACAATTTAGACTGCACGAGAATTGGCTTCATCCTACTGTATATACCATGAACTAGAAGTAAATAAACAGTTTATTTAAAAGAAAGTCATACATATAATATATAATATATAGTAGGCTTTACACATTTAAAATAGGGAATTTCCCTAATAGTTTTATTAAATAAATAAACGTGTCTTTTTTTACTAGGGGATTATATTTTAGAAAAATCTGTTTAGGGTTTTTAACGTCCGTTAGATGGCGCCATGTGTACGGCGCCGCCGTCGGGACGCCGCCTCTTCCGCCGTCGGCCCTACGCCGCCATTCGTGCGCCGTCTCCGGGGCGGCACGGACCCTCGGCGGCGAATGGCGGCGGCGGTCCGCGCGCGCGTTTTCTCTCCACTCGCCCCCAAAAATTCTGCCACCGAAAACAAAAACGGCACACGCTCGCGTCTTCCCACTGTCCGTTTGTTCTTCTCAGTTCATGGGAAGTCTCGATGGTTCCGTTCCGTTCCATTATTATTACACTCTGTTCTTTTTTTTTCCTTCATTCGGACGTTGTTGCGTTCCATTGTTTGTACGCGATCGAAAACAACCGTGTGAGAATATCGGGGCAATCCAGTGACATACACCTTTGTGGGAGTTTACTAAAACAAAAAAGAAACAAATAGAAAAATAAATTTAAAAAAGAGATTGAGGTTAATCAATTGTTTGTGTTCGTTTGTTTTTTTTTTCAATTCGATCTTTCAGTAAGTAATTATTTAGTTTTGCAAAAAATACCTTTAGGCGAGTGCATTCAAGGTCACGTATTTCAAAAATCCCTACAATAATTCAAATAGGATTCTGTAGGTAATTCCCAGTGCAGTGCAGTGAGTGTGTTCTAATGTTTACATTTTGAGGTTATGTAGGGCATTTGATTATATAACAAAAACAGAAGAAGTTAATTGTTTAAAATGTAAAATGTTTTATTAAGAAAAAATAAAACAAAAGGTCGTTAGTTTTTTATTTGACAAAAGTATAAAAAACAAAACTAAATTTGAATTTTCCATCCCTTCTTACGTTATTTTATTGGAATTGTCCACCAATCACTATTTTAGATCTCTAAATTTTTTAAGTAACTTTTTTACATTTTTAGAACATAATTTCATGTTATATTGGGTAAATAGTAACTCTTGTTTTGTTCCATATTGTTTTTATTTTCATTTATCTGACACGTGTTTCGGTCTTCGCAGACCATTATCAAAGTTAAACTTTGATAATGGTCTGCGAAGACCGAAACACGTGTCAGATAAATGAAAATAAAAACAATATGGAACAAAACAAGAGTTACTATTTACCCAATATTAATATATGTTTCCATCAAGAGTGCAGCGCATCAAGTATTAACTTTATTTCATGTTATTGTTATTTTCAAGTTGTGAAACTTTTTAGCGACATTTTGCACGTTATTATTTTTTCTACATTTCATCTTACAGAAACTGTCTGGCAATTCCACTTTGTCCAATTGTCACTACTATTTGCTTTATTTTATCAAAATAAAATTATCTCTCACATTTCTTCCATTTTTTTTAAGAATTTTCCAGAAAGAAAACATTTTGTTTATTTATTTAATATATTTCGAGATTTGTTGAGAAACTTGTATTTTCTTTCAAATTTTAAATATTTCAAATTGACACTATTCATCGAAATAAAATTGTCCTTCACATTTCTCTTATTTTTTAAGAATTTTTCAGAAAGAAAAACTATTTATTAATTATATTTTCAAAATATTGGAAAAACTTTCTTTCCTTTCAAATTTTAAATATTCACATTTCTAGATTTTTCCAGTAGCTTTTCTTGATAATTTTCCAAGAACTTTTCTTATATTTTTAAAATTTTTGAACAACCTTTCTTCTCCAAATTAGAATATTTCATATTTTTTTCATAATTTCAATATTTTGAACAGAATGTTTTCTCAGGTTTATTTAAGGATTTTTTCTAACATAATGTTTTCAATATTTAAGAAAAAAATGTCTTTTCTATCTTTCAAAATTTATCCTTCATTTCTTACGTTAACTTATCATTTTCAAAATATTAAATATTTTTCAGAAATTTTGCACGAATATTTCTGTTAAGTTTTTTAAAGTCCCTTAAATATTCTAGTAATTTCGCTTCTCCGTTTATGTAATCAATATAATTAAGATATTATAGTGTATTGTATTATGAGTCCCAATTTTCTTCTTTTAAATTTTATCTTAAAAAAAGTTTCTTGAAATTCCCTTTTCAAAATTAAAAATTTTCCCACAATTTTTTCTATACATTCCAGGTATTTCCTATCAAATTCCACGAATCTTCTATCATATTTAATTTTAGAGAATTTGTACCATTCTTCATCGATTTTTTTTGCCATTTCAAGAACTTTTAAGTAAATTTTTTGAGAACTTTCCAAAAATTTTTGTTATATTCCTATTTTACGTAACTTTTTTCTCCAAATTAAATTTATTGTTTTTTATTTCAGAATTTCAGTACTTTCAGGAAAATGAGTGAAAAGAATTCTTCAAAATGTTTTCTTACAAATATCTAGAATTTTTTTTTTTTTAGGATTTAAATTCTTCATTTTTCCTTGACATATTCTATTTGAATTGTCCACTTATTTTTAATTTAGATTTGTGGAATTTTTAAATAACCTTCTTATATACTTGAGAATTTTTCAGGAATCTTATAATATTTTTAAAATTTTCGTTACAAGTCAAATTATTCAGCGATATTTTGTTTATTTTTCAATATATGTATTATTTTTGTAAAAGTTGCTACAGATTCTTATTATTTGAAAAGAATTTTCCAGGTTTCTAAAGTTTTCAAATTAATTTTATCATGAATGTCTCCTCTTTCCAGATTCTTATCAGCAATATTTTGCAAAGGCTAATGCCCCTTAAAAATAAAACAAAATATTTTACCTATATAAATTGATTATGTATTTTTTTCAAAATTTTTTAAAATTTTGTTTAAAAGTCTTAAATTATTTTAACACAATTCGCCAGAAAGTTTATTTAGTAATAAAATTTCTTTCTTCAGTTCTTCCTTTAGTATTCTATAATATTCTAACTAATTTTTTTTCAGATTTTTACCTTTTCAGCTGTTTTCTTTCAGATTTCTCCAATTCTCCGGATTTAAAAAAATCTGTTTTATTTTCAAAGGATTTTTTGCTTTATCTCATCGAAATTGTCGTCCAGGAATTTGTCTTATATATTTATAGAATTTTTAAGCAACTTAACTTACATTATTTGAGAATTTTAATTGTTTTAATCAGAATTTATGAGAAATTTTGAAAATCTAGAGAAACATTTGTTTGATATTTCTAAAAGCCTAAAAGATATAAAGACTTGAAATAAACTGTCAGATCCATAGGCTTGAAATTGCTTGATATAAGTAAACGACACAAGTTTAGCACTTTTCTCACATAAATAAGTGAAAAAAGTGCCAAACTTGTGTCGTTTACTCTTATCAACATTTTCACGTACTCGAACGACCCAATTAATATTGGTTGATGATTCTTGAGGATTCTGGTGAAATCAAGCAAGATATTGTCAAAAATATAAGTGATTTAAATGTTCAATATCCTTTGAAAAAAATTTAATTTAACTGAAAAAACAAAAAATTTAAACTCTCCAAAAAATGTTTACCTTTAGAAAGAATAGTCTAAAAAATGAGATGAGAAATTAGTGGAAAATTCTGAAGAGATTAATGATTAACACTTTTACTCCTGTTTATAATTTCCCAATTTTTCTACAGGTTATCTATCTTATTCTCTCTTATAGAAAGTTTTTCTATCTTGTATTTGTTTCTTATTTATTACTTGATGGAACATTATGTTAATCAACTACCTATTACAAAATTTTTAGCAATGTCTCGTTTAAAAGTGAAAAATTTCTAGCAGTTTTTTCTAATTCTTAAATTTTTGCAGGTAGTTTTTTAGAAATTTTTTGTTATATCAAATTTTCTACCAAGTTTAATTCTTAGAGAATTTTTTCATCAAAACTGTCGCCAGCAATTTTTGGATTTTCCACGTAACTTATCTTCCATTCATTTAGAATTTGTAGGAATTTATCTTCTAGATTTCTTGTATTTTTTTTCCAAATCCAAATATCTTTTCAGATTTTAAATATTTTCGAGAAAATGTTGTCTTAGATTTATTTAAAGAATTTTGCAGTATTCTTCCTTTCAGATATTTAGAATTTCTAACATTTCTTGCGTAATTCTTTGTCCACCTTTTTTCTCTTTAGATTATATTAGATTAGATTTTATTTGTATTTATACAAAGGGATTTAGATTATTAAGCAACATTCATCATTTTTTTTGAATTTTTAAAATTTAGAAGTTTCTTTAGTTTTATTTTGCTTGATTATTTTTTTAGAATATGGATGTTTTATATTTTTCAAATAGTTATTACAGATTATAACAATATTCTATCAGAATTGTCAAATAATTTCTCCTCCAGATTTCTACAACGTTGGAATTTCCTTTTTAAAGAATATCACCTTCTTTATCTTTTTTTAGAAATTGAAATTTTTCATCCTTTCTTACGTTATTTTATTAGATTTGTCCACCTTTCACTATTTTAGATCTCTAGATTTTTTAAGTAAGTTACATTTCTTACATATGTTTTATCTGATTTCTCGATTTTCTACCAAATTTTATTTTTAGAAAATTGTTACTAGTGTTTGCTTTATTTCATCGAAATAAAATTGTCCCTCACATTTTTTTAAAAAATTTCCAGATATATTTTTTTAAATTTATTTAATATATTTCCAGAATATCTGAGAAACTCGTCATTTCCTTCAAATTTTAAATATTTAAATTTCTAGATTTTTTTAGTAGCTTTTCTTGAGAATTTTCCAAGAATTTTTTTCTAATTTTTAGATTTTTTCAGCAACTTTACTTTTCCAAATCTAAATTTTTCCTATTTTTCTTCTTTCTTTCAGACTTTAAATATGTCCAAGAAAATGTTCTCTGAGAATTTTGCAGCATTTTTAAATGAAATGAAATGAATTTTCTTTCAATTTAAATTTCCCATTCTCTTTTGTTGTTTTATTAGAATGGTACACCTATTTCTGTCTTAGATTAGAATTTTTAAGTAAAATTATTACATTTTTTGCTTCTTTCTTCATTTTCAGAATTAAAAGGTGGAACTTTTTATTAATATTCTACATTTCTTACATAGTTTTAAACTGGAAATATCCTTTTCAAATTTTCGAATTAGATTTTCCAAGAACATCTCGTTTTTCATTTTTTTTATAGATAGTTCCAACATTTTTTTTAAGATTCCCCAAATATTATTTAAGAGTTCTGTTTTTTAACACAATTCTTTTGATAAGAAAAGTTCCATCTCTTATTTTATTATCTCTCGTCATATCTATTGACTATTAAAATTTTCTCACTAATTTTCTTCCAAATTTATAGAATTTTGCAAAACTTTCTTTCATCTATTGCTGATAAAGGTTTAAATTAAATTACACTTGATTTGCTTCACAATTTTTCTCTATTTACTCAACTAGTTTTGCTTTTTAAGGTTTTATCAAGAGCGAGTCAAAAAATTTTCACCATTTCTTTAACAATTTTTCATTTTTTTAAATTTTCAGAACGAGAAATAAATACTAGAAATCTAGAAACAAAAACTATTGAAAGATTTTAAAACCCTCCTTGAAAATTCATGAAGCCTGGTATTGAGATTGTTGTAAAATTCATTTATTTTTTAATTAAAACCAATGATTGAAAACTTTTTGAATCCCTCAAAATATTTACTTGAACATACTTGAAAAATAAATCACTGAAAAAATTCATATAACATAATTTTTGTAAATTGGGTGAGATATTCATGAAAGATTCTGATGAAGGAAATGGAAAAAATATGTATAATAATAAACAAACAAAAAATAATTGGTTAATTGTAGAAATCAAGAATTTAGAATTTTAGCAAAATTGTAAATCCTAACAGATTTTTACAATCTTGGAAAAGAAGTTGCTGTAAAATTTAAGAACCCTTTAAGAAAATTTCATAATTGCGAGTAAAAAGATTTATAAGATAAAGCAAGAAATAATTAATTAAAAGAATTAAAGCAACATTTGTAGGAATCTAGAAGAAAATTTGGTTGGAAATGTGTGGACTAAAAGAAAAATTGAATGAAAATTCTAAATTCTACATTAATATTCAAATATTATTGAAGAAGTCTATAAAACCAAAAAAAAATAGTTTTGTAATCTGTAAGAGAAGTAAGATTTTGATAAAATGAACGAAAAATTAGTTTTCTAGTGTTTACAAGTAGTTTTTTATTTGAAATATTTCTAGGAACTTTTCGTTTAAAATAAAAGTTATTTAGATTGTTATCTGCAACCTTTAATTGCAAAAAAATATGAAACTATTCAATTTTTAAAGAGAAAATTCGTAAAACAAAAAAATAACACCTCCGATGAACATCCACTTTGGGTGCACGAATTTTTATCAAATCTATTTAAGTTCTTTCAACAAAGAATAAGACCTTAAGTTTGAAGTTTCAGTTCTAAATCTTCAACGGTTTCTGAGCTTCAGCCCCCAAAGTCACGCACAATAAAATTTAACATTAAATTTGACTGATTTAATTGTTATGATTCAATAAATGTCATTGTTTTGTTATATTCTAATAGATTTGTACGAATTTGACGTTATTCGTTAATCACAATAATCAATACAAGCACGAGTATTGTTTATAGTAATTGCTAAAACTTGTCGATCAATCACCATGAATGGCAGATACATATAGGGAGTTTCATGTGTCGTGTCCTATTGATTATTAGTAATAATGATTATTAAGATATTGACACATACAAGTAAAATACTAAAACTATTCAAACATTTTAAATAAATCGCATATTAATATTATTATTAATAATTAAGCTTCCTTCCAAACGAGCATTTAAATCTACTGTATTTAATGCAATAACATTAGAATAAATCTCTTGTTGGTAATATATGAATTGGAGGGTGGGACACCGACCCTACATACATGCACTTACTTCAACATAAAATTTGGCTTTTGTTTTTAAAAAATATCTCAACACTGCTTTGTTAATAGTGCTGTAAACCAAATCAAATCAGTAGATAAAATAATAATTAATATGGAGGGTGGGTAGGTGACTTTTAACAAACCTTCCAATTAGTAAAAAACTTAACCATCATTTTAAAACTATCGGTTTAATCATGTAAATTCTTCCTTTCTTGAATTTTTTTTATAAAACAGCTTTTACAATAAATGAATTGGCAATTAGAAGATTTAAGAAATGCATTTGTAGGGTGGGTGGGATAGAGGCCACCCACATATGTAAATTCATCTGGGTGGATGCCCTATATCCCACCCACCCTACATTAGCATTTTTTTAAATTCTTCTTGTTATCAGTTGGTTTCTAGATCACTGACAAAAAATCCATTAATGTTGTTTGAATTTTCAAAAGTAGGGTTTAAGTTTAATTTCTTTGGATATATGTAGGATGCGTAGGTGACCTCTATCGCATCATCTAATTCATCTGTTATAACAATAATAGTTTTTATATAAACTATTGCATAAAACGTAAATTTTACATGAAAAGAGATTACAGAGCTGTTCTTCTGGAATTTCCTCTAATTCGGTTAAAACATTTTTTGCATTTACGTTATTTTTCTTCTAGATGTTTGAATTACGTTTTTTGAAGCCGGATTATGTTGATGCAGAAGTAGTTTTGAAAATGAAATTTCAGATGATGAGTAACAGAAAAATGAAGATGATATCTATTATTATCACAGAGAACTTAAAGATCAAGATGATACAATAAACTTTGTTTTGGACACAGATTCACTTTTAGTATATGAATTTTCTCTTATTCAATATTTCGAGACCACACTGAAGAAAGCTTTGTTTCTTTAGTGGATAAATACACCAGCAAACCTCTAATCATAGCATGAAAAGAAAACAATGTAGGCATTGTCCAAAATGCTTTTATGGTTCAAGAAAAAATCTAAACGTTTTGATCTTCAATGAGGACAAGCTTGTTTGTTAAATTAAGATGAAAATAAGAGCAAACGTTCTAATAGCATGTATTGTATACGCAGTAGCTCAAACCTCTAAAAACCAAACTAAAACCCAAAAACTACACATTACTCTTCTAAGAAGGAAGGTTCTAAAATGCTTTGACTTTTGATGGAGTCTATGAGGATATTGACAGTTTTGTTTATTAACTGTCGCATTATGATTAAAATAAGTGAACAAAATTTGAACACTCGTCATAAATAGACAATAGCAATTGAAACCACACTGATTAGCCTAAAAGTTACATTTTAGTCTTCCAAGAAGAATGACCAAAAATGCATTGACTTCTGTTGTAGGCTGTCAAGATACTATGAAATCAATGGTTTTGTTTATTAGTTGTTTTAGTTGGATGAAAATGAGAGAATTCAGTTAGAGCAGCCATCCTGAAGGCTCGTGCTGTCTAAGTTGTAACTATACCCTGTTGAAACCACACCGAGGCCCAAAAGTTATACTTTACTCTTCAGAAAATAAAGGCTTGTAAATACAGTGAATTTTGATGCAGCCAAAAAACATTATTAAATCGACAGTTTTGTTTATTAATTTTCCTATCAAGATGAAATAAGATAATGCAGTTTGAGCAGGCATCCTAAAAGTCTTGCAGTATAGGCAGCAGCTTCACCAAGTTAAAACCACATTGATGTCCAAACGTTACAATTTTGTTCTCAAAGAAGAAAGGTTAAATAAAAAATGTATTGAATTTAGGCAGTAGCTTAAATCTGTAGAATACATTACTCTTCAAAGAGAAAAGGCTTAGGAATTGATTGACTTTTGATATAATCTACAAGGATATCAAGGATATTATAAAACCCAAAATCGACAGTTTTGTTTATTAAATGTTTTATTAAGATAAAAAAAGTATTTATTATCTTCTTCAGATGAGAATAGGGTAATACAGTTTATACAGTAATCCTGAAAGCTCGTACTGTATAGCCAGTTGCTCCCCCTGTTAGAACCATGCTGATGCCCAAAAGTTACACTTAACTATTCAAAGAAGCTAGGCTCGTAAATGCATTGACTTTGATCTAGCCTGTATCCAAACAACATTACATAGAAGCCCTAATGAAATTTCTTTTGTAACCTCACTTCCTCTTTTGTTGAAGCTAGGCCCTTTTTCAATTATCCAGAATCAATACATTCGTATTTACTTTATGCGTCCCTTCTTCATCTTAAAAGATTCTTCTCTTAAAAAGCACGAACTAACATATTATATGTTAAAACACCTTCTACTAATTCCTCAATCAATTTTTAAACTATGTCATTTCAAACTGATATTATACCAGCATCCTGGAATGAGCAAATAATGTGACCTTTCTTAAAACTCGGGCAAAATCTTTCCTGTCCTCTTACGGTACATAGAAAGGCCTTTGAGCTTCCCATAAAGAAAAGATTTGATTAGAGGGCTGAAAAATTCTCATATATCATTTTATGCAATTAGAATTAACAGAAAAAAAGAAGAGCACTATCGATACTATTGCAAATCTCATTTAAATCTGACATTGAAATCTCCTTTCAAAATGTGATTAATCTACAGTTACTCTGTTCCTTAACATCTCAGTCATTCCCTCAATTCAAATACTCTATTCAATTGGCATTCCAATTAAATTCATTAAAGTTATTTGGTTGGTAGCTCCATACTGTTGAAACCACACTGATGCTCAAAAGTTACACTTTAGTCTTCAAAGAGGAAAGTCTCAAAAATGCATTAAATTTTGATGTACCCTACGAAGATATTATGAAATCGACAATTTTATTAATTAACTTTACTTTGTAATTAAGGATTAAAATTAAATTGAAAGACACCCACCCACCCTACAAATACATGATTTCTTCATCAGAATTACTTCATCCTTTCCCTACAAAAGACTGCAGTGTTTCTGTTGAAGATACAAACATTTAAAACCAATAATTTAGCTTAAGTTTCCATGTAGATGTAGGGTGGGTGGGCGGCCACTAACACACCCTCCATTTCGTATATGCAACAACGGTTTCTAGTGAATAAACTATTTAATAAAAAATAATATTTTTGTTTTAAATTAAGTAAGAACCTTCTTATAATTAATGATTTAATTAATAAAACTCGAGCGTATGTTTTACTGTTTGGAGGGCGGACTAGAGGCCACCCACCCACCCTACATATACATATGGTTCATTCATCACCATTAATACCTCGTTTCGTTACAAACTACCGCGGTGTTTCTGTTGATGTTACAAAAATATAAAATCTCGGATTTAGCTTAAGTTTTCATGTTTATGTAGGGTGGGTGGGTGGCCACTATCACACCCTCCATTTCTTATATAATACACAACGGTTTCTAATGAATAAGTTATTAAAATGAAGAATATTTTCGTTTTAAATTAAGTAAGAACTTCCTCAGAGTTAGGGATTTACTTATAAAAATTCGAGCGTATGTTTTACTGGTTGGAGGGTGGATTAGAGGCCACCCACCCACCCTACATATACATATGTTTCATACATCACGATTAATACCCCATTTCCTTACAAACTTCTGCGTTGTTTCTGTTGACGTTTCAAAAATTTAAAACCTCGGATTTAGCTTACGTTTCCATGTATATGTAGGGTGGGTGGGTGGCGACTATCACACCCTCTAATTTTTATATACTACATCTAGTTTCTAGGCAATAAATTATTAAAGAAAATAATATTTTTGTTTTAAATTAAGTAAGAACTTTCTAATAATTAAGGATTAAATCATTAAAAATTGAGCGTATGTTTTACTGGTTGGAGGGTGGATAGAGGCCACCCACCCACCCTACATATACATATGTTTACCACCATTAATACCCCGTTTCCTTGCAAACTACTGCGGTGTTTCTGTTGATGTTTAAAAAATTTAAAACCTCGGATGTAGCTTAAGTTTCCATGTTTATGTAGGGTGGGTGGGTGGCCACTGTCACCCCCTCCATTTCTTATATGATACACAACGATTTTTTATGAATGTATTATTAAAATAAAGAATATTATTGTTTTTAATTAAGTAATAACTTCCCTATAGTTAAGGATTTAATGATTAAAACTCGAGCGTATGTTTTATTGGTTGGAGGGTGGATTAGAGGCCACCCACCCACCTTACATATACACATGGTTCATTCATCACTATTAATACCCTGTTTTCTTACAAACTACTGCAGTGTTTCTGTTGATGTTTCAAAAAATTTAAAACCTCGGATTTGGCTTAAGTCTCCATGTTTATGTAGGGTGGGTGGGTGGCCACTATCACACCCTCTATTTCTTATATAATACACAACGATTTCTAATGAATGAATTATTAAAATAAAGAATATTTTGGTTTTAAATTAAGTAAGCACTTACTTAAAGTTAAGGATTTAATTATTAAAACTCGAGCGTAGGTTTTACTAGTAGGAGGGTGGATTTGAGGCTACCCACCCACCCTACATATGCACATGGTTTATTCATCACTATTAATACCTCGTTTCCTTACAAACCACCGCGGTGTTTCTGTTGATGTTATAAAAATATAAAATCTCGGAATTAGCTTATGTTTCCATGTTTATGTAGGGTGGGTGGGTGGCCACTATCACACCCTACATTTCTTATATAATACACAATGATTTCTAATGAATGAATTATTAAAAGGAAGAATATTTTTGTTTTAAATTAAGTAAGAACTTTCTTATAATTTAGGATGTAATCATTAAAACTTGAGTGTATGTTTTACTGGTTGGAGGGTGGATAGAGGCCACCCACCCACCCTACATATACATATGTTTCATACATCACCATAAATACGCCGTTTCCTTACAAATTACTGCGGTATTACTGTTGATGTTTCAAAAATTTAAAACCTCGGATTTGGCTTAAGTTTTCATGTTTATGTAGGGTGGGTTGGTGGCAACTATCACACCCTCCAATTTTTATATAATGCATCTAGTGTCTAGAGAATAAATTATTAAAGAAAAGAATATATTTGTTTTAAATTAAGTAAGAATTTCCTCAGAGTTAGGGATTTAATTATTAAAATTCGAGCGTATGTTTTACTGATTGAAGGGTGGATTAGAGGCCACCCACCCACCCTACATATGCACATGGTTCATTCATCACTATTAATACCCTGTTTCCTTACAAACTACTGCGGTATTTCTGTTGATGTTTAATCGGATTCGGCTTAAGTTTCTATGTTTATGTAGGGTGGGTGGGTGGCCATTATCACACCCTCCAATTTTTGTATAATGCATCTAGTGTCTAGAGAATAAATTATTAAAGAAAATAATATTTTTGTTTTAAATTAAGAAGAAATTTCATGTTATTAGGGATTTAATTAAGAAAACTGGAGCGTATGTTTTACTGATTGGAGGGTGGGATAGAGGCCACCCACCCACCCTACATATATATGGTTCATTCATCACTATTAATATCTCGTTTCCTTACAAACAACTGCGTTGTTTCTGATGATGTTACAAAAATTTAAAACCTCGGATTTGGCTTAAGTTTCCATGTTTATGTAGGGTGGGTGGGTGGCCACTATCACACCCTCCAATTTTTATATACTACATCTAGTTTCTAGGCAATAAATTATTAAAGAAAATAATATTTTTGTTTTAAATTAAGTAAGAACTTTCTTATAATTAAGGATTAAATCATTAAAATTTGAGCGTATGTTTTACTGGTTGGAGGGTGGATAGAGGCCACCCACCCACCCTACATATACACATATACATATGTTTAATACATCACCATTAATACCCCGTTTCCTTGCAAACTACTGCGTTGTTTCTGTTGATGTTTCAAAAATTTAAAACCACGGATTTAGCTTACCTTTCCATGTTTATGTAGGGTGGGTGGGTGTCCACTATCACACCCTCCAATTTTTATATAATGCATGTAGTTTCTAGTGAATTAATTATTCAAATAGAGAATATATTGGTTTTAAATGAAGTAATTTTTTTTTATAATTAAGGATTTAATTAATTACAGGTTGATGTTTAAAAAATTTAAAACCTCGGAATCGGCTTAAGTTTCCATGTTTATGTAGGGTGGGTGGGTGGCCACTATCACACCCTCTATATCATATATAATACACAACGATTGCTAATGAATAAGTTATTAAAATAAAGATAATTTTTGTTTTAAACTAAGTAAGAATTTTCTTATAATTAAGGATTTAATTATTAAAATTCTAGCTTATGATTTACAGGTTGGAGGGTGGATAGAGTCCACCCACCCACCCTACATATACATATGTTTCAAACATCACTATTAGTACCCCGTTTCCTTACAAACTACTACGTTGTTTCTTTGATGTTTTAAAAATTTAAAACCTCGGATTTAGCTTACGTTTCCATGTTTATGTAGGGTGGGTGGGTGGCCACTATCACACCCTCCATTTCTTATATAATACACAACGATTTCTAATGAATGAATTATTAAAATAAAGAATATTTTTGTTTTAAATTATGTAAAAACTTCCTTATAGTTACGGATTTAATTATTAAAATTCGAGCGTAGGTTTTACTGGTTGAAGGGTGGATTAGAGGCCACCCACCCACCCTACATATACACATGGTTCATTCGTCACTATTAATACCTCGTTTCCTTATAAACTACTGCGGTGTTTCTGTTGATGTTTCAAAAATTTAAAACTTCTGATTTTGCTTAAGTTTCCATGTTTATGTAGGGTGGGTGGGTGTCAACTATCACACCCTCCAATTTTTATATAATGCATCTAGTTTCTAGTGAATAAATTATTTAAATAGAGAATAATTTGGTTTTAAGTTAAGTAAGAACTTTCTTATAATTAAGGATTTAATTATTAAAACTCGAGCTTATGTTTTACAGGTTGGAGGGTGGATAGAGACCACCCACCCACCCTACATATATATATGCTTCATACATCACCATTAATACCCCGTTTCCTTACAAATTACTGCGGTGTTTCTGTTGATGTTTAAAAAATTTAAAACCTCGGATTCGGCTTAAGTTTCCATGTTTATGTAGGGTGGGTGGGTGGTCACTATCACACCCTAAATTTCTTTAATTATGTACAACGGTTTCTAGTGAATAAATTATTTAAAGAGATAATATTTACGTTTTAAATTAGATAAGAAAGTTCTTATAATTAAGGATTTATTTATTAAAACTCGAGCGTATGTTCTACTGGTTGGAGGGTTGACTAGAGGCCACCCACCCACCCTACATATACATATGTTTCATACATCACCATTAATACCTCGTTTCCTCACAAACTACTGCGGTGTTTCTGTTGATGTTCCAAAAATGTTAAACCTCGGATTTAGCTTAAGTTTTCATGTTTATGTAGGGTGGGTGGGTGGCCACTATCACACCCTCCAATATTTATATAATGCATCTAGTATTTAGTGAATAAATTATTAAAGAAAAGAAAATATTTGTTTTACTGTAAGAAATCTCATATAATTATGGATTTAATTATTAAAACTCGTGCGTATGTTTTATAGGTTGGAGGGTGGATAGAGGCCACCCACCCACCCTACATATACATATGTTTCATAGGAAACCATTAATATCTCGTTTCCTTACAAACTACTGCGTTGTTTCTGTTGATGTTACAAAAATTTAAAATTCGGATTTAGCTTAAGTTTCTATGTTTATGTAGGGTGGGTGGGTAGCCACTATCACACCCTCCAAATTTTATATAATATATCTAGTTTCTAGTGAATAAATTATTTAAAAAAAGAACGTTTTGGTTTAAATTAAGTAATAACAGTCTTATAATTAAGGATTTAATCATTAAAACTCGAGCATATGTTTTACAGGTTGGAGGGTGGATTAGAGGCCACCCACCCACCCTACATATATATATATGTTTCATACATTACCATTAACATCCCCTTTCCTTACAAACTATTGTGTTGTTTCTGTTAATGTTTCAAAAATTTAAAACCTCAGATTTAGCATAAGTGTCCATGTTTATGTAGGGTGGGTGGGTGTCCACTATCACACCCTCCAATTTTTATATAATGCATGTAGTTTCTAGTGAATTAATTATTCAAATAGAGAATATATTGGTTTTAAATTAAGTAATTTTTTTTTATAATTAAGGATTTAATTATTAAAACTAGAGCGTGTGTTTTACAGGTTGGAGGGTGGATAGAGGCCACCCACCCACCCTACATATACACATGGCTCATTCATCACTATTAATGCCTCGTTTCCTTACAAACTACTGCGGTGTTTCTGTTGATGTTTCAAAAAATTTAAAACCTCGGATTTAGCTTAAGTTTCAATGTTTATGTAGGGTGGGTGGGTGGCCACTATCACACCCTCTATTTCTTATATAATACACAACGATTTCTAATGAATAAATTATTAAAATAAAGAATATTTTGGTTTCAAATTAAGTAAGCACTTACTTAAAGTTTAGGATTTAATTATTAAAACTCGAGCGTATGTTTTACTGTTTGGAGGGTGTATAGAGGCACCCCCCCCACCCTACATATACACATGGTTCATTCATCACTATTAATACCTCGTTTCCTTACAAACTACCGCGGTGTTTCTGTTGATGTTTAAAAAGTTTAAAACCTCGGATTTAGCTTAAGTTTTAATGTTTATGTAGGGTGGGTGGGTGGCCACTATCACACCCACCATTTCTTTTATAAAACATAACATTTTATAATGAATAAATGATTTAATAAAAAAGAAAATTTTTGTTTTAAATTAACAAGAAACTTTCTTATATCTAAGGATTTAATTACAAAATTAAATACTGTTTGTTTTATGCTCCGTCTTGTTGAAACTACGGTTTAATTTTTTTGTTTGTTGGTTTACGAAAGTTGGAAACGTACGTTCGCTATAAATTCAAATTGCCGTCGTGCAATTGTTTCAAGTCGTAAACAATTTGATTTAATAACACATTATTTAATGCAGGACCATAAAACAGTTTTACGTCCAATTATTCCGTACTTACCATTCATAGAGTTGGCGGCCGTGCGGAATCGTACATAAATCAATTATGTGCGATATTTACAGAGCTTAATGTAATCGACTACCACAACTGTAAGAATTATTACTGTAGTAGGCAAAAAAAAGATAATTGAAAAGCAAAATTATAAATTTGAGGGATGAGCGCATGCGCAATCAACTAATCACAAAGAGTGATCTATTTCGAGTCTCTGAGATGATGGGTGGCCAGTACTTTAAGCCTAGAACGATAGAAGTAATACAATTATTAAAATCCAGTCATACAAATCAACCTTAATAAATCGAATCCACTTTTAATATTAAGTTTATATTCATTTAAAGTAATTATCACTTGAACAAATAACAATTAAAATTATGAATCTATATAATAACAACTGTGTATATTAATATTTATAAAACTTGAAACTATATCAAACCAATCTTTACGTTCCAGACTGAAATCCTCCACCACCTTCTTTCTTTCTTTTATGTGTTTGTTCTCTTGTATTTTTTTCTCCTTGTCTGTGTGTGTGTTTGAGATGTGGGTGCCCCGCCTGTCCGCTTCCTTTTTCTTCAGGTGCGATCGTAGTGCGCCCACGGCGCTGGATGTCGGTTTCGAGTGGTTCCCATTGAACCCTTTTCACGTGTTTCGAGTGTGCTAGCGATCCTTCCACTTTTGTGTCGCTCTCACAAGAGCTCCCTTTGTACACACCACCGTGCACTCGACTTGACCCGGTTCAATGGTAATTGTTATTCTTACACGGCAATCAAACAAACGGATGAACATTTCGAACGAATAATTTTACGAACGGGCGCTAATGTTAATTTTATTTCTCCTGCACGATCGCTTAAAATTTCTTCTTCGCCTTTTAATTGCGATTGTGAGCAATTTGATTGCGTTGAATTGCAAATGCCTTATTTGCATGCAAGTTATCCTATTATACGCAATTTTAGCTAAGTGATTTATGGCGGAAAAGGAAAAAAAATAGTACGGTGCGATGTTATTCTGAAATATGCTGTTGAAGGTTTTTCCAATTACTAGGATTTTTCACGTAATTACTACTACTTTTTTGCAAAATGCAATAATTATAATCATGATTCAGCACATAAATAAAAATACAATAAAAAGATCCAATACTAAAGTCAAAATTAAAAATTAATTTTTTTCCTGTTATAAGTTTCAACCATCACAAATTTTTTTACAACCTTATATCAGCACATATAATTTCTATATATCAAAGGTGGATTCATTAAAGGTAATAATTACTTATTTTTAAGTGAATTTAATGGGTAGTATTAGTTTGAGAAATGTTTAATTGGCGAGATGCAAAATTCATATTTCCTTACTTGAAATTTCAACTGTTGCCATTTCGTTCACAAATAGAAATTAGCTATTCTTTTTACGATATATCAAAAATACATTAATTTTAAGTATATGTAGTGAGTTTCAAGTGAATTTATTGAGAAGTACTGGTTTAAGGAATTTTTAAAATACGCAAATGCAAACTTCAATTTTTCTTACTTATGATTTCAACCCTTGCCTATTTTTTTATAACTTAATGTCAGCAAAAGTTTTATTGATATATCAAAAATAAATTAATTCTAAGTGTATGTAGTGAGTTTCAAGTGAATTCATTGAGTAGTACTGGTTTAAAAAAAATTTAAAGGACGAGATGCAAATTTCACATTTCCTTGCTCCAGTTTTCAACTGTTGCCATTTCATTGATAACTTAAAATTAACTATTATTTTTAATATTTTTCAAAAATACATTGAATTTAAAGTATATTAAATGAAAATCACGTGATTTTCTTTCTTAGAATTATTTTGAAAGCATTTTAAAAGACGAAATGCAAATTTCATTTTTCCTTACTCGAGGTTTCAACTGATGATATAACGTTTACAACTGTTTACTGGCAATTGTCTTTTTCAATATTACAAAAATGTATTAATCTTTAGTATATTTAAACATTTTTAGGTGATTTCCAGTGACAGTACTGTCTTGAAAAATTTTTACAAAATGAGATGCAAATTTAAATTTTCTTAACTTGTGATTTTAACCCTTGCCACCTTGTTTGTAACTTAGTATAAGCAATTGTTTTTAGAAAATATTAAAAGTACATTCATTTTAAGCATACGTAGTGAGTTTCAAGTGAATTTATTGGATAGTACCGGCTTAATATATTTTTAAAAGGCGAGATGCAAATTTCACGTTTCCTTCCTCCAGTTTTTAACTGTTGCCATTTCGTTTATAGTTCAGAGCTAGCTATTTTTTTTTTACTATTTCTGAAAACTACATTAATTTTAAGTATATTACGTGAAAATTACATGATTTTCTTGGTTAGTATTATTTTTAAAGCATTTTAAAAGACGAGACGCAAATTTCATTTTTCTTCACTCGAGGTTTCAACTGCTGCCATTGCGTTTAGAGCTTATTATTGGCAATTGTTTTTTCTATATTACTAACATGCATTAATCTTTAGTATATTTAAACATTTTTAAGTGATTTCCAGTGATAGTACTGCCATGAAAATTTATTACAAAATGAGATGCAAATTTAAATTTTCTTAACTTATGATTTTAACCCTTGCCACCTTGCTTATAACTTAATAGAGGCAATTGTTTTTTAGAAAATATTAAAAGTACATTAATTTTAAGCATGTGTAGTGAGTTTCAAGTGAATCCATTAAGTAATACTGGCTTATGACTTTTTTAAAAGGCGAGATGCAAATTTCACGTTTTCGTTCCTCCAGTTTTCAACTGTTGCCATTTCGTTTATAGTTCAAAGCTAGCTATTATTTTTACTAGTTTTGAAAAGTACATTAATTTTAAGTATATTAAGTCAAAATCACATGTTTTTCTTGGTTAGTATTATTTTGAAAGCATTTTAAAAGACGAGACGCAAATTTAAATTTTCTTTACTCGAGGTTACAACTGATTCCATTACGTTTATAGCTTATTATTGGCAATTGTTTTTTTCTATATTATAAAAGTGCATTAATCTTTAGTATGTTTAAACATTTTTAAGTCATTTCCAGTGATAGTACAGCCATGAAATTGTTTTACAAAATGAGATGCAAATTTAAATGTTCTTAACTTGTGATTTTAACCCTTGCTACCTTACTTATAACTTAATATAAGCAATTGTTTTTTAGAAAATATCAAAAGCACATTAATTTTAAGCATGTGTAGTAAGTTTCAAATGAATTCATTGTGTAGTACTGGTTTAAGAAATTTTTAAAAGACGAGATGCAAATTTCATTATTCCTTCCTCCAGTTTCCAACTGTTGCCATTTCGTTCATAGTTCAAAGCTAGCTATTATTTTTACTATTTTTGACATCTATATTAATTTTAATTATATTAAGTCAAAATCACATGATTTTCTTGGTTAGTATTATTTTTAAAGCATTTTAAAAGACGAGACGCAAATTTAATTTTTCTTTACTTCAGGTTTCAACTGATGCCATTACGTTTATAGCTTATTATTGGCAATTGTTTTTTCCTTTATTATAAAAATGCATTAATCTTTAGTTTTTAAACATTTTTAAGTGATTTCTAGTAAGAATACTGCCATGAAATTTTTTTACAAAATGAGATGTAAATTTAAATTTTCTTAACTTATGATTTTAACCCTTGCCACCTTGTTTATAACTTAATATAAGCAATTATTTTGTATGAAATATTAATAGTAAATTAATTTTGAGCATATCTAGTGAGTTTTAAGTAAATTCATGGGATAGTACTGGCTTAAGAATTTTTTAAAAAGACGAGATGCAAATTTCACTTTTCCTTCCTCCAGTTTTCAACTGTTGCCACTTCGTTTATAGTTCAAAGTTAGCTATTATTTTTATTATTTTTGAAAACTACATGAATTTTAAGTATATTAAGTCAAAATTACATGATTTTCTTAGTTAGTATTATTTTGAAAGCATTTTAAAAGACGAGACAAATTTCATTTTTCTTTACTCGAGGTTTCAACTGATGCCATTACGTTTATAGCTTATAATTAGCAATTGTTTTTTTCTATATTACAAAAATGCATTAATCTTTAGCATGTTTAATCATGTTTAAGTGATTTCCAGTGATAGTACTGCCATGAATTTTTTTTACAAAATGAGATTCAAATTTAAATTTTCTTAACTTAATATAAGCAATTGTTTTTTTACGAAATATGAAAAATACATGAATTTTAAGCATGTATAGTGAGTTTCAAGTGATGTTATTAAGTAGTACTGGCTTAAGACATTTATAATAGACGAGATGCAAATTTCACTTTTCCTTACTCGAGGTTTCAACTTATACTACAACGTTTACAAGTTTTTATTGGCAATTGTTTTTTTTTAAATCTTAGAAAAATACATACATTTAGTATATTTAAACATTTATATTTGATTTTCAGTGATAGTACTACTTTAAACGAGATTTAAAAGTCGGAATACAAATTTTAGTTTTAGTTACTCGAATTTTTACCAGTTGAAATTTTGTTTGCAACTCAAAAACAACAAATATTTTCATTCCATTTTATAATTATGTTAATTCTAAAGATGTTTTGTAATTTTAAACTGATTTTTGTGATTAAGAACATTGTAAGAATTATTTAAAAGGCGATGTGCAAATTTCATTTTTCCTTACTCAAAGTTTCAATTTCTGTCATTTTGTTTAGAATGTAATATTAGCAAAAGTTTTTACTATATTTTAAAAGTACGTTAATTCTACGTATAATTAGTTAATTTTAGGTGATTTTTATATGTAGTAGGCTTTTGATAATATTTTAAAAAGCGAGATGCAAATTTCCTTTTTTTTATAATCGTCGCTATATCGCCAACAACTAAGAATTAGCAATTGTTTTTTTTATATATTTCAAAAATACATCAATTCTTAGGGTATATAGTCAATTTAAAGTCATTTCCGTAAGTGGTACTGCTTTAAGAAATGTTTACAACATGAGACGAAGATTTTATTTTGGGTTACTTAAGGTTTCAACTGTTGCCATTTTGGTTAAACCTTAGTATTATCAATTATTTTTGATATTTACTAAAACTGCATTAATTCTAAATATAATTGTCTATATTTTGAGTAATTTTCATAGATGGTACTAATCTGAGAAATTTTTAAAATTTGATGTTTGCTTATTCGAGATTTCAACTATTTCCATTTTGACTATAATTTAATTTAATTTTAACACAAAGTGAATTAATTTAAAGTCAGTAATCATATTTTTGCGTATTATTTACCAGTAGTACTATCGTGAGAAAATTCTAATAGAAGGGATGCAAACTTCATGTTTTCATCTTCTAGGTTTGAACTGTTGTAATTACATTTATAACTCACTATAAGCAATTTTGTTTTCTATATTACAAAAGTAATATAAGTTTATCTAAGAATTTACAAGTGATAATAAATATTATTATTATTATTATTTTAATTGATAGTACTATCTTCAGAATTTTTTAAAATATGAGATGCAAATTTAAATTTTTCGTATTCTGAATTTTAACTCTTGCCATTTTGTTTATAACCTAATAGAAGCATTATTAAATTTAAATTATTAAAATTACATTAATTCTAAGTATACTCAGTTATTCTTAGGTGAATTTAATAGATGGTACAGTTTTTATAATTTTTCAAAAGACAAGATGATTATTTCACATCATCTCAATTGAAGTTTCAACTGGTACTATTTTGTTTACCATTGAAAATTGGCAATTGTTTTTACTGAATTTTAAAGCTACATTAATTCTAAGTACTCTCAGTTATTTTTAGGTCATTTTCATGTGTAGTACTACTTATAAAAAATAATTAAAAGGCGAGAGGCAAATTTCATTTCTTCCTATTTAAGATTTCAACGGTTTCCATTTTGCTTATACCTTTATTATATCAATTGTTTTTAATATTTTACAAAATTATATTCATTCTAAGAAAATTTTGTTTCATTGTCAAGTGATTTTCATTGATAGTACTATTTTGAGAAATTTTTTAATATTTGAGATGCAAATTTCATTTTTTCCTGTTTAAGATTTCAACGGTTGTCATGTTGCTTAGACCTTTATTTTCAGAATCGTTTTTAATATTTTACGAAACTATATTAATTCTTAAAAAATATTGTTTCATAATCAAGTGGTTTTCATTGATAGTACCATTTTGAGAATTTTTTTAAAGTCGGGATGCAAATTTCATTTCTTCCTATTTAAGATTTCAACGGTTTCCAGTTTGCTTAAACCTTTATTTCAACAACTGTTTTTAATATTTTACAAAACTATATTTATTATAAGAAGATTTTGTTTGATTCTCAAGTGATTTTCATTGATAGTACCATTTTGAGAAATTTTTTTAAGTCGAGATGTAAATTTCAATTTTTCCTTACTCGAGCTTTCAACGGTAGCCATTTCGTTCACAATTCAAAATTGGCTATGTTTTTCGCTTAGTATCAAAGGTGCATTAATTTTGTATATTCATGCATAATAACGTGGTTTTCTTTAGCAATATTACTTTGAAAGAATTTTAAAAGACGAGATGTAAATTTCAGTTTTTTCTTAATTGAAGTTTCACTGCAATTATTTCGTCTTCAACCTAAAATCGGCAATTGTTTTATACAAGATTTTAAAAACTGCAATTATTTTAAGTATATTTAACTATTTTTAAGTGATTTGTATGTGTAGTACTTTTTTTAGATACATTTAAAAGCCGAGATGCAAATTTAATATTTTCTCCATTAAGGTTTTAAACGTTCCTATTTTACTTATAACTCAAAATAGGCGATTATTTTTATTATATTCCGAAAGTATAGTCATTTTACGTATTTTTAGTAATAATAATGTAATTTTCTTTCGAAGTATTATTTAAAAAAATAATAAAATTCGAGATGCAAATTTAATTGTTTCTTACTCTAATTTTACATTTGTTTTAAAACTCAGAAATTACAAAGAATTTTGAGTATATTTCAAAATAACGTTGTTTCTAAAAATAGTTTGTAAAGTATAAGTGATTTTTAATGATAGTATTTTGAGAAATTAAAAAAAAAGAGATTTGGTGCAAATTTTATTTTTTTCTTAACCGAGGATTTAAGTTTTGTTATTTTGTTTATAACTTAATTATGGGAATTATTTTTATTACATACTAAAACTACAATTAACCCATTTAGACCCAAACGGTCGAAAACGACCAGACAACACTCTATCCCAAACGGTACGAAACGACCGTACTAAATATCTTTAATTAAAAGTCACTTGTGTATATTTTATGGTGCTAAGGGGTATACCCTCTGTATAAGTGATGTTTAGGCTACCATATTGACTTATCACCCCATAATAAACTTAGTAGTTATTTGTTTTTTGTGGGAATAACTTCGTACGTAAAATTGTTCAAGAACATGGCGGAAAATAATCGTTAATAACTAATTTAATTTTAACTTAAATATAAATATTTTCTGCTCATATATAATAAAACTCCACCTATTAAAATACCAACTAGCAATAAAATCGAAAAACAAGTTTGTATGCTGATAAATGGCGATGAAAATGAAAGTGTTCGTTTTCGACCGTTTGGGATAATAAGTATAAAAATCTATAACAGTATTTGAGGTATGCTCCAATATAAAGCAATGTATCTGTGAACGAATCAATGATCAAATATTTCGCTAAACATTCATGTAAGTAGTACAAAACTTATAACTGAATTATATATCAAGGAAGGAAGGAAGCTACCGGTACAGTACGAGAAAATAGGACCGAAATATGTAGCTTGCTCAATGGTAAAGTAATGAAAAGAAGTGATCGCGGTACGATCTATAGCCGCATTGACAAAGATAATTGTATTGAAGTTATTAGTTGTATAGATAACAGTGTTGTTACCATGTTGTCTAATCAAAATGGCATAGAACCAGTGAAGAAGATATCGCGCTTTTCTCTAAAGTAAATAAAAGTTTGAGGTACACTTATGGCATCAATATGTACAGTAAATACATGGGAGGAGTAGATCAAATGGGCAACCACATTTTAAATTGAACCTTCGATATAACTGTAAATATCTCAAGAGTTTCGACTCAAAATTAGATAAATTAGACATGTTGTTGAAGCAGTATACAAAACGTATGGTTACAAAATGACCAGGTCCTAGCCAGAAATCAAAGTAAGCCAAATGCACAAAGATATAGCAAGGCATTTAGTGCTAACTGGTTAAAAAAGCGCAAATTGTAAAAATAAAATTAACTGCACGTGAAAATTGTAATATCCCTTGATATGCATGATAAATCTTTTATAGAATATAATAAGTAGTTAATATTGTCAAAATTAATAGTTTTCGTAAATAAAATCTATAATTGTTATAGACTTATTTAACTATTTGCTTATTACAAACAATATTCTAAAATTAGAGACAATATTGTAATAAAGTACATAATTTTTAATTTGTAGCCCATTATCCCAAATGGTCGTTTTCGACCCAAGCCATAAGTCCAAAAATAAAAATGGCATTTAATAATTTTCTTTTATTTTCATCTTAGATTGACTAGTTTTATCATAAGAAATAATGACAAATACAAAATAATTTAAAAAAAGTTTCGGGCACATGGGAGTATAATATTTATCGAATTACGGGTCTAAATGGGTTAATTCAACTATATTTCGTCATTATCAAGTAATTTGCACTTGTAGTACGATTTTGAGAAAATTTTAAAAACAGAGGTGCAAATTTCATTTTTTCTTACTTAAAGTTTAAACTGTTGTCACTTCTTTTACGACTTAATATTGCCAATTATTTTTACTACATTCTAAAAATACATCATTTCTAAGTAGACTTAGATATTTTTATAGTGTTTTCTATGTGTAGTACTATTATAAGAAATTTTTAATATGCTAGATACAAATTTCCTCTTTTCATACTCGAGGATTCAACTGTAGCTATTTCGCTTAAAACTTAAAATTACCAACTGTTTTTCTTATATTTTATAAAATTGCATTAATCTTAAGTAATTTTAGTAATTTTAAAGTCATTTTCATACGTAGTACTATTTTGAAAGTAAATTAAAAAATGAAAGGAAGATTTTTAGTTTTTCCTACACAGGGTTTCAACTGTTGTCATTTTAGTTAAACTTTAGTAACCTCAATTATTTTTACTAATCCTTAAAACTATACTATTTCTAAATATACTATTCCTTTTTTCAGCTTCTTTTTATAGCTAGTACTATTTTGAGGAATTTTTAAATGCGTAGATGCAAATTTTATGTTTTCTTACTTACGATTTCAACTCTTGCTATTTGCTTTATAATTTAATAATAGTCAATATTTTAACTTTATATTATAAACATATTAATCCTAAGTAAATTTTAATACTTTCACTTAATTTTTATTAGTAGTACTATTTTGAGAACATATCAAAAGATGAAATACAAACTTCATGTTTACTTTCTCAAGGTTTCAACTGATGCCTTTGCGCTTACAACTAATTACTGGAAATTCTTATTGTTATATTATAAAGTTAAAATAATTTTAAGTATATTTGTGCATTTTTAAGTGATTTTAATAGATGGTACTTTCTTGAGAATTTTTTATAGGATGAGATGCAAATTTCAATTTTTCTTACTTGGCACTTTAACTCTTGCCATTTTTTTTAAAACTTAATATAAGCATTATTCTTTGTAACATATTAAACATACATTAATTTTAAGTATGTGTGGTCAGTTTTAGGTGAATTTATTGTGTAGTACAATATTTAAAAATTTTAAAACCAAGAGAAATGAAATTTCATATTTCCTTACCCGAGTTTTCAACAGTTGCCATTTTATTTACAACTTAAAATTGGCTATTTTTTGAACTAAGCATCAAAACTACATTGATGTTAGATATACGTAGAGTAATTTTTAAGTGATTTTTGTGTCTAATAGTGTTTTGAGAAATTTTTAAAAAGCAAGAGGCAAATATCATATCTTCTTACTTGGAACTTTAACCTTTGCCATTCTTTTAAAACCTTAATATAAGCACGATTTTTTAAAAATATATTCAGGGTACATTAATTTTAAGTACGTGTGGTCAGTTTTAGGTGAATTTATTGGGTAGTACCATTTCTAAAAAATTTAAAATCAAGAGATGCAAATTTTATATTTCCTTACCCGAGATTTCAACAGTTGCCATTTCGTTTACAGCTTAAAATTGGCTATTGTTTTTACTAAATATCAAAAGTACATTAATTTTAGATATACTTAGAGTAATTTTTAGGTGATTTTTATGTCTAATAGTGTTTTGAGAAATTTTTAAAAATTGAGATGCAAATTTCATATTTTCTTACTTGGAACTTTAACTCTTGCCATTCTTTTAAAAACTTAATATAAGCATGATTTTTTTCAACATTTTGAAAGTACATTAATTCTAAGTATGTGTGTTCAGTTTGAGGTAAATATAGTGGGTAGTACCATTTTAAGAAATTTTAAAAACACGAGATGCAAATTTCATATTTCCTTACCCGAGTTTTCAACAGTTGCTATTTCGATTACAACTTAAAATTGGCCTTTGTTTTTACTAAATATCAAAAGTACATTAATTTTATGTATATATAGAGTAATTTTTAAGTGATTTTTATGTCTAATAGTGTTTTGAGAAATTTCTAAAAAGCGAGGTGCAAATTTCATATTTTCTTACTTGGAATTTTAACTCTTGCTATCCTTTTAAAAATACAATATAAGCAATTAATTTTTTTAACATATTAAAAGTACGTTAATTATAATTATACATGGTCAGTTTTAGGTGAATTTAATGGGTAGTACCATTTTAAGAAACATTTAAATCAAGAGATGCAAATTTCATATTTCCTTACCCGAGTTTTCAACCGTTGCTATTTCGTTTACAATTTAAAATCGGCTATTGTTTTTACTATATATAGAAAGTAAATTTATTTAGGATATACATGGAGTAATCTTGAAGTGTTTTTTATGTCTAGTACTATTTTAAGGAATTTTTTAAAAGCGAGATGCAAAGTTGACATTTTTCATAATCGAGGTTTTATTTTTTGTTATTACGTTTACAACTTACTAAATGTAATTATTTTTAATATAATTTATAACTACAATAATTATAAATATATTTAATCATTATAAGCAGAATTATGTGTGCAGTAGAAATTTGAGAAAGTTTTAAAAGACGAGGTGCAAAATTCATATTTCCTTACTTAATGTTTAAACTGTTGTAATTTTGTTTATAACTTAATATTGGTTATTATTTTAACTATATTCTAAAAGTACGTTAATTTTAAAGATATTTACTTAATTTCAAGTGATTTGCTTAAGTGGTATTATCTTGAGGAATTTTTAAAAGTTGAGAGGAAGATTTTAATTTTTCAGGCTCAAGGTTTCAACTGTTGCCATTTGGTTTACACCTTAGAATTTGCAGTTATTTTTACTATTTTCTAAAAATACATTAATTTTAAGTATATTTCTTTAAACAATCTCACCCTGTATAATTAAATAATTGTTATAAATTACTTTTTAATAAATAAGTAATTTTTGATGTCTATGTCGAGAGTTTCAATTTAACATTTACACAAAAATTAAAAAAAAAACATATACATACGAATAAAATAACAGTCATCCGTTTGATTGGATAATTCAAAAGTCTAAACAATTGCATCAATGACTGACAGTTTGGTGTTGCAGCAGCGGCAGCAGCAGCAGGAAAAAAAATAACAAACGAGATTTTGTTTGCATTCATTTGTTCGGGGTGGCGCTGGGGTTGGGGCCCGGCGGACGTGTCCGGTTGCATTTTTGCAGTGCAAATACCATCCGGACAAAACACACACACACACACATACACATGCACACAAACAAAAGGCATGAAAAATACAAAATGAAATAAAACGGGACCGAAAGGTCGCCGTGTGTCAATATTGATTCCGACGGGCGAGCGCGCGTGCCCCCGCGATTAAAATTCACTTTACCCGTTTTGTGCATATGTAAATACCGACCGGCACCCAAAAAAAAAAAAAAATAAAAGAAAAGAATCAGAAATGACCGCAATTGGCTTAATGAGATCTGGAGAGTATATATTGTGTATATATTCAACACAGAAACACCATCGAAGATTACAGTTGTAGACCAGTTTCGATCTAATTGAGTCTCATTTTTTTAAGGAACATATATTTTTGGTATCTCTAAGAATTTTTAAGCATCTACAATAAGTAGTACTTATTTGAGAATTAATTGAACGCCGAGATGTAAGTATTATGATTATCTTATTCAATATTCTATTCGATGCTATTTTGTTACGAGACAAAAGAGAACAATTATTTTTGTGTATGTTAAAGACACATTTATTCTTAGTACGTCTAGTAATTTTTAAGCATTTTTCTTGAGCAGTACTCATTTAAGAATAAATTAAATGATGAGATGTAAATTTCATGTTTTTCATATTCTATGTTTGATTTGATGCCATTTTATTTTGGTATAAAATCAAACAAAATTTTTGGAATATCTCAAAGGCACAACTTATTGCAAGTACTAATTATAATTTTAAAGCATTTCTGACACGTACTTTTTATTCCATTATTATTTAAATGATGAGATGTTAATATTTTGTTTCATCAATTCTCTTTTTGATTCATTGGCATTTCATTCTTAGGTTAACTACAACAAATATTTTAGAGAATGTTAAAGATACGTTCATTCTTTGTAGGTTTAGTAATTTTTAGGCAGTTTTGTTTAGCAGTACTCATTTAAGAATAAATTAAATGATGAGATGTAAATTTCATGTTTTTCATATTCTATGTTTGATTTGATGCCATTTTATTTTGGGATAAAATAAAACAAAATTTCCTTAAATATCTTAAAGGCACAACTTGTTGCAAGTACTAATAATAATTTTTAAGCATTTCTGATACGTACTTTTTATTCCAGTATTATTTAAATGACGAGATGTTAATTTTCTGTTTCTTCAATTCCCTGTTTAATTCGTTGGTATTTCATTCTTAGGTTAACTACACCAATTATTTTTTAGAATGTTAAAGGTGAATTTATTATCAGCATATTTAATACTAAATCTTAAGCAATTTTTTTGTGAATAATACTTATTTGAGAATTATTTTAATGACAAAATGTAAATTTCATATTTTGCCTACTTTATGTTTAATTAAATGCCACTTTATTTTAAAACTAACTAGAACAAATATTTTTGAGTGTGTTAAAGAGGAACTCATTCTAAGTACTACCAATAATTTTGAAGTAATTTTGACGAGAAATACTTATTTTATAATTATTTTAATGACAAGGTGTAGATTTCCTGATCTTATTATTTTCTGTTCGATTCGTTGCCATTTTATTTTAACACAAACTAAAACAATTATTAATGAGTATGTTAAAGACACACCTATTCTTAGAATGCTTAGTAATTTTTAAGTATTTTTCATAAGCAGTATTCATTTAAAAATGATTTGAATGATGAGATGTAAATTCCATATTTTTCTTATATTCGGTTTGATTCGTTGTTAAAAAAATTTGACATAATTTAGAACAATTATTTTTAAGCATATTAAAGACACGTTAATTATTAGTACATCCAGTAATTTTTAAGCATTTTTCGTAACCAGTATTGATTTAGGAATAATTTAAATAGTGAGATGTAAATTTCATCTTTTCCTTATTCTCTGTTTGATTTGTTGGTATATAATTTTAACAGAAGCTAGAACAATTATTTTATAGTATGTTAAAAGACATTTTTTTTTAGTACTTCTAGTAACTTTCAGGCATTTCCTATTAGCAGTATTCATTAAAGAATGATTTAAATAATGAAATGTAAATTTCATGTTTTTTCTTATTCTCTGTTTGATTCGTTGTCATTTAATTTTGCGATAAACCAGAGTTATTATTTTTCGAGTATGTTAAAAGTAAGCTTATTCTTAGTACTATGAACAGTTTTGAAACATTTTGATTAGGTAGTACCTATTTGAGAATAATTCTAATTTCGAGATTAATATTTTATGTTTTTCTTATTCTCTGTTTGAATGGTTGGTATTTTATTTTAAGATAAACTAGAATAACTGTTTTTGAGTATGTTAAAAGTACGTTATCTTTTAGCGCGTTTAGAAGTTCTTAAGTATCTTCCATGAGTAGTACTTAATAGAGAAGAATTTTAATGACGAGATGCAAATTTCCTTACTTCTTTATTCTATGTTTGATGCGTTGTCATTTTATTTTGGCATAAGCTAGAACAATTATTTTTGAGATGGTTAAAGGTACATCTATTCGCAGTACTGTTAGCAATTTTTAGTCATTTTTTACTGATTTTAGAATGATTTAAATGATGAGGTGCAAAGTTCGTGTTATTTTTATTTTATTTATGATGCGTTGGCGTTTAATTTCAATAAAGCTAGATGATGTAGTTTTGAGTATGTTAAAGGCAAAGTCACTCCTAGTAGGTTTGGTAATTTTGAAGCATTTTCATTTTTATTGGGTAGTACCGATGAGAGAATAATTTAAACGACGAGTTGGAAATTTCCTAATTTTATGTTTGATTCGTCGCCATTTTATTTTGACATAATTTAAAATAAATATTTTTTTATAATCTTAAAGAAACATTTATTCTTAGTATGTCTTGTAATTTTTGAGTATTTTTAATGAGCAGTACTGATTTAAAAATTATTTAAATTATGAGATGTAAATTTCATGTTTTCTTTATTCTTATGTTTGAGGTGATGCTATTTGATTTTGATATAAAATAGAACAAACATTTTTGTGATTATTTAAGGTACACTTATCGTTAGTACTATTAAAAAGTTTTAAGCATTTTTGATACATAGTACTTATTTAAAAACTATTAAAATGACGCGATGTAAACTTTATGATTTTATTATTCTATGTTTTAATTCGTTATAAATTTATTTTCAGATAAATTACATCAATTATTTTTTAAGTATGCTAAAGTACATTAATTTTTTAAGTATATTTCATATTTTTAAAGCATTTCTGATAAGTAATACTGATGACAGAATTATTTAAAAAACGAGATGCGAATTTCCTAATTTTCTAATTGTATGTTTGATTCGTCGCCATTTTATTTTAACAAGATCTAAAATTAATATTTTTTATTGTCTTAAAAAAGCATTTTTCTTATTATTTTTAGTAAGTTTCGGGCATTTTTAATAAGCAGTACTGATTTAAAAATGATTTAAATGGTAAGATGTAAATTTCACGTTTTTCTTATTCTTATGTTTGAGGTGATGCTATTCGATTTTGATATAAAATAGAACAAACATTTTTGTGATTATTTAAGGTACACTTATCGTTAGTACTATTAAAAAGTTTTAAGTATTTTTGATACATAGTACTTATTTAAAAACTATTAAAATGACGCGATGTAAACTTTATGATTTTATTATTCTATGTTTTAATTCGTTACAAATTTATTTTCAGATAAATTACATCAATTATTTTTTAAGTATGCTAAAGTACAATATTTCTTTCAGTATATTTCATATTTTTAAAGCATTTTTGATAAGTAATACTGATGACAGAATTATTTAAAAAACGAGATGCGAATTTCCTAATTTTCTAATTGTATGTTTGATTCGTCGCCATTTTATTTTAACAAGATCTAGAAATAATATTTATTCATTGTCTTAAAGACACACTTATTCTTAGTACGTCTAGTAATTTTTGGGGATTTCTAATAAGCAGTACTGATTTAAAAATTATTTAAATGATAAGATGTAAATTTCACGTTTTTCTTATTCTTATTTTTGAGGTGTTGCTATTTGATTTTGATATAAAATAGAACAAAAAACTTTGTGATTATTAAAGGTACACTTATCGTTAGTACTATTAAAAAGTTTTAAGCGTTTTGGATACATATCACTTATATGAGAACTATTAGAATGACGTGATGTAAACTTTATGATTTTATCATTCTATGTTTGATTCGTTAGAAATTTATTTTTAGATAAATTACAGCAATTATGTTTAAGTATATTAAAGGTACATTTATTATTAGTATATTTTATATATCTAAAGCATTTCTGATAGGTAATACTGATGAGAAAATTATTTAAATGATAAGATTCAAATTTCTTAATTTGCTTATTTTATGTTTGATTCCTTTCCATTTTTCCATTTTATTTTAACACGATCTAGAATGAATATTTTTTTTATTATCTTAAAGACACATCTATTCTTAGTAGGTCTAGTAATTTTTGGGCATTTTTAATAAGCATTACTGATTTTAAAATGATTTAAATTGTGAGATGCAATTTTTTTCTTATTCATACATTTGAGGTGATTCTATTTGATTTTGATATAAAATAAAACAAACATTTTTGAGATTCTTGAAGGTACACCTATCCTTAGTACTATTAATAAGTTTTAAGTACTTTTGATACATAGTACTTATTTGAAAACTAATAAAATGACGCGATGTATACTTTATGTTTTTATTATTTTATGTTTAATTCGTTATAAAATAATTTTCGGATAAATTATAACAATTATTTTTTGAGTTTATCAAAAACACATTTATTTTTAGCATATTTTAAAGCTATTAAGCATTTTTGGTAGGTGGTACCGATGAGAGAATAATTTAAATGACGAGATGCACATTTCCTAATTTTCTAATTTTATGTTTGATTCGTCGCCATTTTATTTTGACACAATCTAGAATAAATATTTTTTTATCATCTTAAAGACACATTTATTCTTAGTACGTGTAGTAATTTTCGGGCATTTTCAGTAAGCAGTACTGATTTAAAATTGATTTAAATGATGAGATGTAAATTTCACGTTTTTCTTATTCTTATTTTTGAGGTGATGCTATTTGATTTTGATATAAAATAGAACAGAAATTTTTGTGATTATTAAAGGTACACTTATCTTTAGTCCTACTAACAAGTTTTAAGCATTTTTGATACATAGTACTTATTTGAGAACTATTAAAAATACGCGATGTAAACTTTATGTTTTAATTATTCTATGTTTTAATTCGTTACAAAATTATTTTCGGATAAATTACAACAATTATTGTTTGAGTTTATCAAAAACACATTTATTTTTAGCATACTTCAAAGCTTTTAAGCAATTTTGGTAGGTGGTACCGATGAGAGAATAATTTAAATGACGAGATGCACATTTCCTAATTTTCTAATTTTATGTTTGATTTGTCGCCATTTTATTTTGACACAATCTAGAATAAATATTTTTTTATCATCTTAAAGACACATTTATTCTTAGTACGTGTAGTAATTTTCGGGCATTTTCAGTAAGCAGTACTGATTTAAAATTGATTTAAATGATGAGATGTAAATTTCACGTTTTTCTTATTCTTATTTTTGAGGTGATGCTATTTGATTTTGATATAAAATAGAACAGAAATTTTTGTGATTATTAAAGGTACACTTATCGTTAGTTCCACTAACAAGTTTTAAGCATTTTTGATATAAAGTACTAATTTGAGAACTCTTAAAATGACGCGATGTAAACTTTATGATTTTATTATTCTATGTTTTAATTCGTTAGAAAATTATTTTCATATAAATTACAGCAATTATTTTTTGCGTATATTAGAGGCACATTAATTTTTAGTACATTTGAAAGCTTTTAAGCATTTTTATTAGGTAGTACCGATGAAAGAATAATTTAAATGACAAGTTGCAAATTTTCTAATTTTCAAATTTTATGTTTGATTCGTCGCCATTTTATTTTGACACAATCTAGAATAAATATTTTTTATCATCCTAAAGACACATTTATTCTTGTACATGTAGTAATTTTCAGGCATTTTTGATAAGCAGTACTGATTTAATAATGATTTAAATGATGAGATGTAAATTTCACGTTTTTCTTATTCTCATTTTTAATGTGATGCTATTTGATTTTGATATAAAATAGAACAAAAATGTCTCATTATTAAAGGTACACTTATCGTTAGTACTACTAACAAGTTTTAAGCATATTTGATACATAGTACTTTATGTTTTAATTATTCTATGTTTTAATTCGTTATAAATTTACTTTCAGATAAATTTAAACAATTATTTTTTGAGAATATCGAACGCACATTTATTTGTAGCATATTTCAAAGCTTTTAAGCATTTTTGATAGGTAGTACCGAGGAGAAAATAATTTAAATGACAAGTTGCAAATTTTCTAATTTTCAAATTTTATGTTTGATTCGTAGCCATTATATTTTGACATTATATAGAATAAATATTTTTTTATTATCTTAAAGGCAGTTTTATTCTTAGTACGCCTCGTAATTTTTGGGTATTTTTAATATGCAGTATTGATATAAAAATTATTTAAATGATGAGATGCAAATTTCACGTTTTTTTGTTATTATGTTTGAGGTGATGCTATTTGATTGTGATATAGAATAGAACAAACATTTTTGAGATTGTTAAAGGTACACTTATCATTAGTATTATCAACAAGTTTTAAGCATTTTTAATACATAGTACTTATTTGAAAACTATTGAAATGACGCGATGTAAACTTTATGATTTTATTATTCTATGTTTTAATTCGTTAGAAATTTATTTTCATATCAATTACAGCAATTATTTTTTACGTATATTAAAGGCACATTAATTTTTAGTACATTTCACAGCTTTTAAGCATTTTTGTTAGGTAGTACCGACGATAGAATAATTTAAATGACGAGAAGCAAATTTCTTAATTTTCTAATTTTATGTTTGATTCGTCATCATTTTATTTTGACAAGATCTAGAATACATATTTTTTTATTATCTTAAAGAAACATCTATTCTTAGTACATCTAGTAATTTTTGGTTATTTTTAATCAATAGTACTCATTTAAAAATGATTTAAATGATGAGATGTAAATTTCAAATTTTCCTTATTCTTATGTTTGAGGTGATGCCATATTATTTTGATATAAATAAGAACAAAAATGTTTGAGATTGTTAAAGGTACACTTATCATTAGTATTATTAACAAGTTTTAAGTATTTTTAATGCATAGTGCTTATTTGAGAACTATTAAAATGGCGAGATGGAAATTTCCTATTTTATTATTCTATGTTTGATTCGATGCCATTTTATTTTGACATGAATCAGAACAATTATTTTTAAGTGTGCTAAAGACACATTTATTTGCAGTACGTATAGTAATTTTTAAGCATGTTCCATTAGCACTACGTATTTGAGAATATTTTAAATGACGAGATGGAAATTTCCTGATTTTCCAATTTTATGTTTGATTCGTTGCCATCTTGTTTTGACATAAACCAAAACAGTTATTTTAAAGTATGCTGAAGACACATTTATTTTCAGTACGAATAGTAATTTTTGAGCATATTCCTTTTGCAGTACTTACTTGAGAATACTTTAAATGACGAGATGCAAATTTCCTGATATTATTATTCTATGTTTGATTCGTTGCCATTATATTTTGACATGAATCAGAACAATTATTTTTAAGTATGCTGATGACACATTTATTTTCAGTACGTATAGTAATTTTTAAGCATATTCCATTAGCAGTACTTATTTGAGAATACTTTAAATGACGAGATGGAAATTTCCTGAATTTTTAATTTTATGTTTGATTCGTCGCCATTTTATTCTATCATGAAACTGAAAAATTATTTTTAAGTATGTCAAAGAAACATTTATTTTTAGTACGTCTAGTAATTTTTAAGCATATTCCGTAAGCAGTACTTATTTGAGAATACTTTAAATGACGAAATGGAAATTTCCTGATTTTATTATTCTATGTTTAATTCTTTGCCATTTTATTTTGACATAAACTAGAACCAATATTTTTAAGTATTGTAAAGACACATTCATTTTGAGTACGTCTAGTGATTTTTAAGTATATTCCATTAGCAGTACTTATTTGAGAATACTTTAAATGACGAGATGGAAATTTCCCGATTTTCTAATTTTATGTTTGATTCGTTGCCATTTTATTTTGACATAAACCAGAACAATAATTTTTAAGTATGTCAAAGACACATCTATTTTTAGTACGTCTAGTAATTTTTAAGCAGTTTCCACTAGCAATACTTATGTATTAATGATTTAAATGATGTGATATAAATTTAATGTTTTTATTATTCTAAGTTGAATTCGATGTTATATTATTTTGGGATAAACTACTATAATTATGTATGAGTATGTTAAAGGCACATTTATTCTCTAGTATATTTAATACATTTTAAGTACTTTTCTTTTAGCGGTACTTATGTATGAGGGATTTAAATAATGTGTTGTAAATTTAATGTTTTTATTATTCTAAGTTTGATTCGATTCTATTTCATTTTGGGATAAACTACTATAATTATTTATGAGTATGTTAAAGGCACATTTATTCTCTAGTATGTTTAATAAATTTCAAGTACTTTTCTTCAGTCGTACTTATTTTAAATTAATTTTTTTGAAACCTTATAATATAATCTTTACTTGTTATAGAGTAATATTTGAGTATATTAAAAGTACTATAAATTTGAGTACGTACGCTTACTTTTAAGGTAGTACTATGGTAGTACTTTTATAGGAAAACAATCTTTGTTAGTAATAAGTTAATTCTTTTTTTATTATATTAAAAGTACTATAATTTTGAGTACGTACGCTTATTTTTAAGGTAGTACTATGATAGTACTTTTTATAGAAAAACGTGTTTGTTTGTAATAAGGTAATTCTTTTTGATTATTTTAAAAGTACTGTCATTTTGAGTACGTACGCTTATTTTTAAAAGTAGTACTTTTATAGGGGGTAAAGTTTTGAACGCATTTATATAAAATTTTAAGGGAAAATCTGTGATGTATTTATTTCTTATTACAATTTAATTCAGGAAGGAAATTACCTAATTAATCCAGTCCTAGCCTTCGCCATCAATTCGTTCCTTGGCCAGAAGCCAATTAGGAATTAAATAAAGGGAAAGAAGAGAGGGAGAGTAGAATAAAAAAAAAAACGTAAGACAGACACACACATATAAGAATGAGGTCGCGCTGAGAGATATTTCCGCGGAATGAATTCCAGCGGATCGAAGGACTCGCGAACTCGGGGACAGTGCCGGCTATGCAAATTTATGTAGATGTAATGAATTTTAAAAGAATCCAGGACCTTTTTCTAATTCTGGCGGGACCCACGCGCCACTTCATTCACGAGAGGGCACACCCACAAATTAGAGACGGGGAAATAATGAAGTGCACCGCTTGATTTGCAGATTGAAAGCGATAAAGTTAAAGTTGTTTCAGGTTTTCCTTCAAAAAATAAATACGTAGAAGCACACTAATCAAAGATATAACAATATTAAAGTGAAATGGACCAAGTGAACTACCTAGTAAAAACATATAAGTCTTGAATCTTAAAGGCATTCACTTTGTGGTATGATATTAAGCTTTATTCTTAAGAAAAAGGTCTTTTACCCTAGTCTAAATTGATTGAGGAAGGGGTTGACTCGTATAAAATCAATCATATTTTATGATTAAGGCATTGTTTCCTTATCACTACGGGATTGTTCTTCGGTGGCCGTGGCCGGACTTTGTTCTTGCAGTGCGCGACAATGGAACTAGATGTGAGATCTCTGTTAGAAGGAACGTTTTCTGTGGGAGCTCATAAGTCATCGTAATGCTATTACATTGTATTGAATGAGGAGGCTTAAAGATGGGATCGGTAGCCCTGATCCGGAGTCGCGATAGCCGCCATCGGCTACTGCATTGTGTTTAACATCTTCACGACCGGCTACCAACCGGAGCCGGAGAGCACACACACACACACACACGCACGCACACACAAACGCGCGCGCGCTCTCTGACCGGACGAAGAGAGAAGAATGAAGGAGAAGAAGAACAGCTCCGGCCACGGTCAATATCCAATTCAATTCTTCTTTATTATGTACATGAATTACGGACGCTTCTTCGATCGCGAAGAAGAGGATGCCCCGGTACGTGTACGGTAGGTGGAACTAATAATGTGGGGCAGCGCGTTATCTCGGAATCTCCGGCATGCGAGGATGAACATTCAATCCGTGAAAGAGAAAAAAAAATAGAATGTACACTCTTTGCTAATTATCTTCATGTGGCCACTGTTTAGATTTTAATTAAGCGATTGCCTAAAAAAGAAACACCTATCATTACGATAACTGTGCCAAACGTTTCTCATCACCTAAACCAATTTAAATTTTCGAACCATCAATAATTACCAATGCTGTAATGTTTGGAACTAATTCATATTCGATAATTGCATCTAGAAAATTAAGAAATACCAGTTTCGATCAAAGATCAAAGCATCATTTGCGGAATGGTGATTTCAGCGTTCAAGATTGGTCAAAATTTTTAGATGAAGATCCAAAGCTGGCAGAATCATTGAAAGTTATCCAATAAGTACTTTTAGTACGATTAAAATCTAAGATAATGATTTAAAGGTAAAGTCTTATGAATTGAAACTGAGAGATTCTTTATTTACTATTAGCTATTCAATCAAATATTCATGAGAATCAAATCCGATTATCTAATTAACCGCATCGATCTTTCGCTAATGATCAGACATCCAGCCATCGACAACCATCCTCGATGCATATTTAGACATCCGACTGCGCATTTATCTACAAGCAAATCAAATGTTTTACACCTGTAAACGAAGAAAATATTTCAATCATTTCATCTCTATTTTAAACCACAGGTTTTCATGTAGAGAAACTTGAAAAGCTTATCCAGGATGATAATATTAAAAGAAATCACATCCTACTTGTCGGGATTACAAATTTAAATAAGTAATTAGCGCGGCTTTCACTTATTACACGCTTTTTTGTAATAAATCAGCGAACTCGTAATTTATTTTAATAACGACCTTAATTTCAATTAATCGAATAATCGAACGTGGACACGGCTATTTATTAATTACAGAATCCGTAGGAAAATCGTACATACCAGATTGATTGCAACACATCAACATAGGATGAGGATGTATGTTAACAGCTTTCAGTGAAGAAAAATATAAATAGAATCAAAGTATGATATTTAACCTCATTGAAATACTTCTTTTACCCTTATAAATATTAATACGTCGGCTACAGATAATCGCGCTCGTTAACGTGAAACAAATGAAAACAGTACGGATTTATACTTGACAAATTGGTCGTAGAGGTGCGCCCGTCCGATATTAGCATACCACCTATTTTGCTTAACAAATCGCCCATCTACGAATATTTCCAATGCCTTCGACCAATTAGAAGCAATACGGACGGTTGATAAGGGCCACATTTCGCCTAGAAATCGAACGCGCTCATAAATTATTTATCGGCTCGTTAACGCAAAAATAAAAGCGCTAACGATGTTTGTCCGCCGCCGACGAAGGCTTCTTATCGCGCCGCTCTCTAGGTGCTCCATGAATTTCAAATTTCTTATCACCGACGATCGCGACGATTTTAATTTTTTTATTTTTCAGGTTTGGTTTTTCCAGGAGCTTAACTCGACTCAAAATTATAACACCTTATGACCAAATCAAAAATCTGGTTTGCATTTAAATTCGTGTAGATTTGACCTAATGAAAAACTAATTGACAATATAAGCGTGTTCACCAAATAGAAACAATTAAAACCTCGAGTAAGAAAAAATGAAATTTGGAACACATCTTTAAAAAAATTCTCAAATAAGTACTACTTACTAAATTCACCTGAAACTAATTATATATCTTTAAAACTAAGTGTACTTTTGACACACTGAAAAAAACTATTGCTTAAATTAATTTATAAATAATGTAGCTAGGGTTGAAATCACGAGTTAGAAAAATTGAAATTTGCATCTCGTCTTATAAAATTGTCTCAAACCAGTACTACTTACTAAATTTGCCTGAAACTAACTAAAAATACTTAAAACTAATGTACTTTTAATATATTATAAACACTATTGCCTAAATTAAGTTATAAATAATGTGGCAAGGTTTGAAATCACTAGAAAGAAAAATTAAAATTTGCATCTCATCTTATAAAAATTTTTCAACCCAGAAGTACTTGCTAGATTTGTTTAAAACTACCTAGATATACTTAAAATTAATGTAGTTTTAACATATCAAAATAAAATATTGCCTAAACTAAGTTATAAATAAAGTAGCAACAGTTGAAGTCAAGAGTGAGAAAAATTGAAATTTTCATCTCATCTTATAAAAATTTCTAAAACCAGTACTGCTAATTAAATTTGCCTGAAACTTACCAATCATACTTAAAACTAATGTAATTTTATTATATTATAAACACTATTGCCTAAATTAAGTTATAAATAATGTGGCAAGGTTTGAAATCACTAGAGAGAAAAATTAAAATTTGCATCTCTTTTTATAAAAATTTTTCAACCCAGTAGTACTTACTAAATTTGCCTAAAACTGACTTGACTGTACTTGAAATTAATGTATTTTTAACATATCAAAAAAACTATTACCTAAACTATGTTATAAATAAAGTAGCAAGGATTAAAATCAAGAGTGAGAAAAATTGAAATTTGCATCTCGTCTTATAAACATTTCTAAAACCAGCACTACGTACTAAATTTGCCTGAAACTAAATAAATATACTTAAAACTATTGTACTTTTGATATAATATAAGCATTATTGCCTAAATTAAGTTATAAATAATGTGGCAAGGTTTGAAATCACTAGCGAGAAAAATTAAAATTTGCATCTCGTCTTATAAATTTTTTTTGACCCAGAAGTACTTACTAGATTTGTCTAAAACTAACTAGATATACTTAAAATTAATGTAATTTTAACAAATCAAAATAAAATATTGCCAAAACTTAGTTATAAATAAAGTAGCAAAGGTTGAAATCAAGAGTGAGAAAAATTGAAATTTTCATCTCGTCTTATAAAAATTTCTCAAACCAGTATTACTTACTAAATTTGTCTAAAACTGTCTAAATATATTTAAAACTAATGTACTTTTAACATATCAAAAAACTATTGTGTAAATTAAGTTATAAATAATGTGGCAAGGTTTGAAATCACTAGAGAGAAAAATTAAAATTTGCATCTCTTTTTATAAAAATTTTTCAACCCAGTAGTACTTACTAAATTTGCCTAAAACTGACTTGACTGTACTTGAAATTAATGTATTTTTAACATATCAAAAAAACTATTACCTAAACTATGTTATAAATAACGTAGCAAGGATTAAAATCAAGAGTGAGAAAAATTGAAATTTGCATCTCGTCTTATAAACATTTCTAAAACCAGCACTACTTACTAAATTTGCCTGAAACTAAATAAATATACTTAAAACTATTGTACTTTTGATATAATATAAGCATTATTGCCTAAATTAAGTTATAAATAATGTGGCAAGGTTTGAAATCACTAGCGAGAAAAATTAAAATTTGCATCTCGTCTTATAAATTTTTTTTGACCCAGAAGTACTTACTAGATTTGTCTAAAACTGACTAGATATACTTAAAATTAATGTAATTTTAACAAATCAAAATAAAATATTGCCAAAACTTAGTTATAAATAAAGTAGCAAGGGTTGAAATCAAGAATGGGAAAAATTGAAATTTTCATCTCATCTTATAAAAATTTCTAAAACCAGTACTGCTAACTAAATTTGCCTGAAACTTACCAATCATACTTAAAACTAATGCACTTTTGATATATTATAAACACTATTGCCTAAACTAAGCTATAAATAATGTGACAAGGTTTAAAAACACTAGAAAGAAAAATTAAAATTTGCATCTCGTCTTATAAAAATTTTTCAACCCAGTAGTACTTACTAAATTTGTCTAAAACTGACTATATATATACTTGAAATTAATGTACTTTTGACATATCAAACAAACTATTGCTTAAACTAAGTTATAAATGAAGTAGCAAGGGTTGAAATCTAGAGTGAGAAAAATTGAAATTTTCATCTCATCTTATAAAAATTTCTAAAACTAGTACTGCTAACTAAATTTGCTTGAAGCTTACCAATCATATTTAAAACTAATGTACTTTTGATATATTATAAACAATATTGCCTAAATTAAGTTTTAAATAATGTGACAAAGTTTAAAATCACTAGAGAGAAAAATTAAAATTTGCATCTCGTCTTATAATTTTTTTTTCGACCCAGAAGTACTTACTAGATTTGTCTAAAACTAACTGGATATACTTAAAATTAATGTACTTTTAACGTATTAAAATAAAATATTGCCTAAACTTAGTTATAAATAAAGTAGCAAGGGTTGAAATCAAGAGTGAGAAAAATTGAAATTTGCATCTCATCTTATAAAAAAATTTCAAGATAGTACTATCCATTAAAATCACTTAAAAATATCTTAATTTATTAAAAATTATTGTACTGTTGCAATTTATAAAAAAAAAAAACAGTTGCCAATAACAAGTTATAAATGCAATGGCAGCTGAAATATCAAGTAAGCAAAAATATTGCATCTAGTCTTTCAAGTTAGTACTATTAATGAAAATCATGTAAAATTAACTGAGTACACTTACAATTAATGCAATTGTAAAATAAAGAAAAAATATTAGCCGAAATTAAATTAGAAATAAAATAACAGCAGTTGGAATAAAATAACGTTCGCAACTCGATTTTCAAAAATTCCTAAAAATAGTAATATCCATCAAAATTACTTAAAAATGGAGAAATATATTTAAAATTACTGTATTTTTATAAATTAATAATTTCCAATACTAATATGTAAACCAAATGCCAACGGTTAAAACCTTAAATCTGAAAAATTGAAATATTCAACTCAACTTTTAAAAATTCATCAAAACAGTACCACTTACAAAAATTACTTGAAGATAAGTAAACGCATATAGTTAAAATTAACGTATTTTTAGAATATAGTTAAAATAATAAACGATATTGAGTCCTGAATAAAATTACAACAGTTATAAATATTAAGTAAGGAAAAATGAATTTTGCATCTCGTTTTCTAAAAGTTTCACAAAATTGTACTACACTTAAATCACTTAAAAATGGTTAGATATACTTAAAATTATTGTAGTTTTAAAATCTAGTAAAAAATAATAGCCGATTTTAAGTTGTAAACGAAATAACTGCAGTAAAACTTCGATTAAGAAAAACTGAAATTTACATCTTGTCTTTTAAAATTCTTTCAAAATAATATTACCAAAGAAAACCACGTCGTTATGCATGAATATACTTTAAAATTAATGTACCTTAAATATTAAGTCAAAAAAATAGCCAATTTTTAGTTGTGAATGAAATGTCTACAGTTAAAATCTCGAGTAAGGAAAAAATGAAATTTGCATCTCGACTTTAAAATATTTCTCTAAATAGTACTATCAGTGAAAATTACTTAATAATAATACAACATTTTCTTAGAATTATTATAGTTTTGTAAAATATTTAAAAAAAAATCAATTCAGACTTTTAGAAATTTTTTCCAAATTGAAAAAAAAATGTTTTTGAAGGATTCAAAAATTTTCGAACTACATGTTTTCTAAATAATTAGAATGTTTAATTAATTTCTTTTCTAAATTAAGAGAATGTTCTTAGAATGTTGTAAAATTACTTTTATGAATTTATATTTCAAAAATTTTCCCACAACTTTTCTTCTAGATTATTAGAATTTTTCATGAATTGAAAGTTTGAAATATTGTAGAATTTCCTATATGTTAATATGTTTCCTAAATATCTAGAATATTTTATTAATTTCTCTTCTAAATTAAAAGAATCTTCCTAGAATAATTTCTATTCCAAATTTTTTTCTTCTTCTAGATTTTTCGTGTACCTTGATTGAAGAATTGGGATACGAGAATTTTCATTATTTTCTCATCAATATTGCGAGAATTGTTTTCAGAGATTCTAGAATTTTCCAGTAATTTTTCCTTCCTGGCGTTTAGCAGTTTGCAAAAATTTGTCTTTAAAATTGTGAGACTATTGTACACAGTTTAATTTTTTTCCTTCCTGACTTTTAGCAGTTTCTAAAAATTTGTCTTTAAAACTGTAAGACTATTGTGTACATTTTTTAACAAACTTTACAAGACTTTCCATCGACTTTTCTTCCAAGTTGTAAGAATTTTCTTAGAAATTCTAAAGCTTTTACATGAGTTTGTCTTCCAAATTGCGAGAAGAGTTTTGAGTTTACCAACAATTGTGCGTCTAGATTTATTATTAATTGCTAAACTTTTTTTTGAAGAATTTTAGAATTTTCGATCTTTAAAATTTAAGAATTTGTTACAATTTTTTTCCAACAAACTTTTTTAAAGAGATTGATTGAATTTCTCTTCTGTTCCATTTTATTCTTTTCCATTAATTTCTTCTCTAAAGTATAAGAATTTTCTTAGAAACTTTCACATGATTTTGTCTTCTAAATTGTGATAATTTTTTAAAAAACTTTCCTCTAGATTATAAGAGTCGCCATTAGTTTTTCTTCAATATTTTGTGAATTGTTATCGAGGATTATCGATAAGTTTTCTTTTCAGTTTTTTTCTTGCTGGGTTTATGAATTTTTCAACAACAAATTTTGAATTGATTAGAATTTTTTTTTTATATTTCTAGACTTTTTATAAATTTTTCTATCTGTTGCGGGAACTTTTAAAGAAAATTCTAATAAAGTTCGTCTCCAGCTTTTTAAAATTATTCATGAATTGATTTTCAAAATTATGAGAATTTTTTTATCAGAGTTTAATAATTTTTCAACAATTTTTCTTTTAGATTTTTAAATTTTTCATGTCTTTCTCTACTAAATTACAACAATTTTTATAGAAAGCTGTACTTTATTTGTAATTTTTCTTCCTAGACTTTTAGAATTGTTCATAAAGTAAACTTCCAAATTGTGAGAAATTTTATAAGTTTAGAAATTTAAAAAAAATGTCTTTTATATCTCTAGATCTTTTAATTTTTTCAGACATTTAAAATTGTTGATGAATTGGTCTTCTAAATTATAAGATTTTTTATAGACTTCAATTATTATTTAACAAATTTTCTTCTAGATTTTAAAATTTAACAGTTTTTAAGAATATTCCATTTTTTTAAATTGTGAAAATGTTCTTACAGAGTTTGATATTATTTTGAATAAAGTATCTTCCAGATTTTAAGAATTTTAGTAAATTTCTCTTCTTAATTGCAAGAAATTTTGTTATAGACTAGAATTTTCAAATAATTTTAGAATTGTCTGTAAATTGGACTTCCAAATTGAAAGCAATTTTTTAGAAGGTTGCAGAATACTTAGTAATTTTTCTTTTAACTTTAAGAATTCTTTATGAATTCTCCAACAATGTGTCTTTTGAAAGTTTTGTTTCATTAGTTTAATTTTTTGAATTACAAGAACGTCCATTAATTTCTCTCCTAAATTTTGAGAATTTTCTTAAAGAATTATAAAATTGTAATAGTAATTTTTCTTCCTGGTTCTATAAAATATTCTCTGAATTTTTGCTTCTGATTGAGAGAATGATATTAGGGAGTTTAAAAATTTTGGCAATTTTTTTAGGACGTTAAAAGTTTCCATTAATTTATTTTATAAATTCTAAGAAATTTCTCATAGAATTAAAAAAAAATTTCACTGGTTGTTTAGAAAATATTTTCTAAGTTTTAGTTTCTAATTCTGCGATTTTTTTTTTAAGTTTAAGAATTTTCTGAAATTTTTTCTTAAGAATTTAGATTATTTTTTGTCAAAGTACGCATTTCATTTCTTTTCTAATTTGTGGGAGTTTTGTTGAAGAATTAAAGAATTCTAAAATTTTTCTAAAAGGTCTTTAAATTTTGAAAATTCTTTTCAGAGAGAGAGACAAACATCTTTATTGATAATTGAATACATTCGTTATGTACAATATAATCATAATTGATTTTTATTACGGCTATCGTCCCATGGTCTTTCTGCCAGTCTTTTCAGAATTTTTATGAATTTCACTTTTAAATCGTAAGAATTTTCTTACATTTTAGAAGCTTGTAAATTTGTTTTTCAAAGTATGAATTTTTTTAAAAGAATTTTTCAACGAATGTTCTCTTAGATTAAGGAAATTTTTATTAAAATCTCTTCCATATTGTGGAAATTATCTTTCAGAGTTTAAGAATATTTCAATAATTTTTCTTCTAGATTCAAAAAAAAATTCATAAATTTCTCTTTTTTAATTGTAAAATTTTCATAAAAGAATTTTCCAGTAGTTTTTGATGCAAGAATTTTAGAATTGTCTTCTACCTTGTAAAATTTATTTATAACGTTTACAAATCTTCCAACAATTTGTTTTTAATATTTCTAGACTTTTCTTTATCAATTGCAAACATTTTCTAAGTCTAAAATTTTTTTAGTAAATCATCTTTCTAGATTTTTAATATTTTTCAATGAACTTTTTTCTAAATTCTAAGAATTTTTCTGGAGTTTTGAAGTTTTTCTTAGAATTGTCCATAAATCTAATTTCTGTAATGCAATTTTTTTTTATAAAGTTTACGAATTTTTCAACAATTTCTCTTTTGTATTTCTTAATTTTTCTCTTTTAATTACAAAATATTTTCTTATAAATAATAATTCTAAACATTTCTAGTAAATCATCTATCTAAATTTTTAATATTCCTAATAAACTTGTTTCTTTCTAAGAATTTTTTTTAGACTTTTAAAATATTTCAAGAAACATTTTTCAGATTATAAGAATTTTAATTAATTTCTCTAAATTCTGAGAATTTTCTTAAATAATTCTAAAGTTTTCTAGTAACATTTTTTTCTAATTGTTTAGAATATTTTGTAAATTTTTATTCCAAATTAAGAGAATTTTCTTACAGAGTTTAAGAATTTTTGAACAATTTTTTCTAGGTTCTATGCATTTCCAATAATTTCTCCTCTAAATTGTTAGAATATTTTTAAGGAAATCTAAAACTTTCTACTAACTTTTCTTCCTAGTTTTTAAAAATATTATAAAAAAATTTCTTCTAAATTCAAAGAATTTTCGTACAGAGTTTCAGAATGTTTGAACCATTTTTCTTCTAGTTTTGAGAATTTTCATGAATATCTCTTCTATTTTCCAAAAATAATTTTAAAACGTTGTAGAATTTATAAGTTTTATTTTTTTTTGGACTTTTAGAATTTTGCATGATTTTGTCTTCCAAATTTTTAGAAATTGCTTAGAGTGTTTTATGAATTTCCGTAATATTTTTCTTCTAGATTATTTTGTTATCAATTGTTTAACAACTTTTCCTAAAGGAATTTAGAATTTTCTATCTTTCTTTTTTCTATGAAATGTTGAATGAATTTCTCTTCTAAATTGTGAAAAATTCTTTCAAACCTAAAGATTCTGAGTGAAAATGTAAAGTTTAAAAAATTGTGCAAAATGCAATTTAATTTGGAAACAGATTTTAAAGCCCAGCATATATGAAAATATATCAGTTTTGTAAAATCAATTCAAAATAATTGCTCTATTCCTACCAGAAATAAAATGGACCTTGTCCAAACCTAAAAATTTCGAATGAAAATGCAATCAAAGTTTCAAAAAATTGTCTAAACTGTAATCCAATCTATAAACCTTCAAAACCGGTTATTATATGTTAAAACATATCAGATTTATAATTTTAATTAAAAACAATTGGTGTATTCCTACTAAAAACAAAATTGACGTCGTCAAAACCTAAAAATTTCGAATGAAAATGCAATCAAAGTTTAAAAAAATGGCGTAAACTGTAATCCAATCTATAAACAGTTTTTAAAGGTTATTATATGTTAAAATATATCAGATTTATAATATTAATCAAAAACAATTGCTATATTTCTACTAGAAACAAAATGGACGTCATTTAAACTTAAAAATATTGTGTAAAATGTAATTCAATTTGGAAACAGTTTTCAAAGCTCAAGATACGTTTAAACATATTAGATTTATATTATCAATTCAAAACAATTGCCATATGTCTATTAGCAACAAAATGGTCGTTGTTTAAACCTAAAAATTGCGAATGAAAGTGCAATCAAAGCTTCAAAAACTTGTGTAAAATGTAATTCAATTAGAAATCAGGTTTTAAAGTTCAGGATATATTAAAATATATCAGATTCATAATATCAATTAAAAACAATTGCTGTATTTTTACTAAAAACAAAATGAACGTCGTCTAAACCTAAATTTCGCGAATTAAAATGCAATCAAAGTTTAAAAAATTTGTGTAAAATGTATTTCAGTTTGGAAATAGTTTCTAAAGCTCAAGAAATGTTAAAATATAACAGATTTATAATATCAATTAAAAACAATTGCCACATCCCTACTAGAAACTAAATGGACGTCGTCCAAACCTAAAAATTTCGAATGAAAATGCAATCAAAGCTTCAAAAACTTTTGTAAAATGTAATTCAATTAGAAAACAGTTTTTAAATCTCAGGATATGTTAAAATATATTAGATTTATAATATCAATTGAAACCAATTGCTGTATTCTTACTAAAAACAAAATGAACGTCGTCTAAACCTAAAATTCGTGATTGAAAATGCAATCAAAGTTTAAAAAAATTGTGTAAACTGTAATTCAATTTGGAAACAGTTTTTAAAGCTCAAGATACGTTTAAACATAATAGATTTATAATATCAAATAAAAACAATTGCCATATCCCCACTAGAAACAAAATGGACGTCGTTTAAACGTAAAAATTTCGAATGAAAATGCAATCAAAGCTTCAAAAACTTGTGTAAAATGTAATTCAATAAGAAAACAGTTTTTAAAGCTCAGGATATGTTAAAATATATCAGATTTATAATATCAATTAAAAACAATTGCTGTATTCTTACTAAAAACAAAATGGACGTCGTCTAAACCTAAAATTCGCGAATGAAAATGCAATTAAAGTTTAAAAAATTTGTGTAAAATGTATTTCAGTTTGGAAACAGCTTCTTAAGCTCAAGAAGTGTTAAAATATAACAGATTTATAATATCAATTAAAAACAATTGCCATATCCCTACTAGAAACAAAATGGACGTCGTCCAAACCTAAAAATTTTGAATGAAAATGCAATCAAAGGTTCAAAAACTTGTGTAAAATGTAATTCAATAAGAAAACAGTTTTTAAATCTCAGGATATGTTAAAATATATCAGATTCAAAATATCAATTGAAAACAATTGCTGTATTCTTACTAAAAACAAAATGAACGTCGTCTAAACCTAAAATTTGCGAATGAAAATGCAATTAAAGTTTAAAAAATTTGTGTAAAATGTATTTCAGTTTGGAAACAGCTTCTAAAGCTCAAGAAATGTTAAAATATAACAGATTTATAATATCAATGAAAAACAATTGCCATATCCCTCCTAGAAGCAAAATTGTCTTCGTTTAAACCTAAAAATTTCGAATGAAAGTGCAATCAAAGCTTCAAAAACTTGTGTAAAATGTAATTCAATTAGAAAACAGTTTTTAAATCTCAGGATATGTTAAAATATATCAGATTCATAATATCAATTGAAAACAAATGCTGCATTCTTACTAAAAACAAAATGAACGTCGTCTAAACCTAAAATTCGCGAATGAAAATGCAATCAAAATTTAAAAATATTGTGTAAAATGTATTTCAGTTTGGAAACAGTTTCTTAAGCTCAAGAAATGTTAAAATATAACAGATTTATAATATCAATTAAAAACAATTGCCACATCCATACTAGAAACAAAATGGTCGTCGTTCAAACCTAAAAATTGCGAATGAAAAAACAATTAAAGTTTTTAAAAATTGTGTAAACTATAATTTAATTTGGAAACAGTTTTTAAAGCCTTGTAAATATTAAAATATATCAGATTTATAATACCAATTAAAAACAGTTGCTATATTTCTATGAGAAACAAAATGGACGTCGTTCAAACCTAAAAATTTCGAGGGAAAATGCAATTAAAGTTTCAAAAAATTGTGTAAAATATAATTCAATTCGGAAGCAGGTTTTAAAGATCAGAATATGTTAAAATATATGAGATTTATAGTATCATTTAAAAACAATTGCCATATCCCTACTAGAAACAAAATGGTCGTCGTTTAAACTTAAGAATTCCGAATTAAAATGCAATCAAAGCTTTAAAAATTGTGTAAAATGTAATTCAATTGAAAAACAGTCTTTGAAACTCAAGATACTTTAAAATTTGTTAGATTTATAGTATCAATTAAAAACTACTACTACTAGAAACAAAATGGCCGTCGTCCAAACGTAAAAATTCTATCTGAAAATACAATTATAGATTAAAAAAGTTGTGTAAAATGTATTTCAATTTGGAAACAGCTTCTAAAGCTAAGGAAATGTTTAAATATATCAGATTTATAATATCAATTAAAAACAATTGCTATATCCCCACTAGAAACAAAATGGACGTCATCTAAACCTAAAAACTACGATTGAAAATTATATTTTTTTGTAAAATTGCATTTATTATTATTAAAAACTGTTTTTATTTAAAGAATTCTTATTGTTTCTTTTTTTTACTTACTTAAATCTATAATACATTGGGCAAGCGTACTCTTGACCTACCTCAATAAATCAATGATTTACTTGATTTGATCTAGCGTACTTCTGACCTACCCTAACGTATTTAATCTAAGCCCGGATTATCCTTGACCAACCTCAATTAATAGTAGATTGACCTAGCGTACTCCTGACCTATCCCAATGAACTAACCTTGAACTTATATTGAGTAATTTTAAATAGAAGATTTCGTTGTTTTTGGTCACAAAAAAACTTTAGAGACAAAAAGCTAAGTAATAAATATGAATGTATCCATCATAAAATGAGGAATTTATTAATTTTAATGTAATATTTATTTATATTACTGAATTGAAAAAAGGAATAGATTAATTATTAATATTATCAATTATTTATTAATTGCTTGATTTCAATAAACACAGAAGTTGCATTTCAATGTGAAATAATACTTGAAATAATGAGATGCAAATAATTACGCGATAAACAAATCAATTAAACTAGTAAATGTAGTAAATATATATATATTTATATAAACGGAAAGCGTTTTTAACATTTCAGCGCTAATGTGTTTATATTATTGTATTATTTACATGTGCGAGCGATTCTTTTTTTTTTGTTTCGACGCGAACGAGCAAACCTGAATGAAATTTAATATTAAAATATTTAAATTGAATAACAGGCGGCATTAAAATATTTACTATTATACGAATGTCTGTGATTATTGTGAGCGGCACACGGCCGGAATAATCCATACGTAATCGGCCGATTTTTGAATTAATGCCTTCAAATTTATTTTAAAGGTGTGCAAATATAAACAAATACCTTCTGCTCGCTGTATCTGGGACGGCCGCGATTTAATTCACTGCATCGTTTTAAATTTATTACGGTATCGGAATTTCACTCTCGTTTTAATGCCTTCCCTGTTAATGACCTCCGTTATTATGCCTACGGATAATGAAGAGAATTTAAAAAAAAGTAACTAATATATTTATTCATCAAGTGAAAAATGAGAAACAAGATATAATATATTTATGTTGATGTAATAATTTTATACATTTGAGAAAAAGCGCTATATTTAAAATAATTTAAAACATTGGAACAATTGTAGATCCTTGAGGTAGATTTATCTATTTGGTAATTGTGTAGTATTTACGTGTAAACACGCACTTTAAAATTGCGTTCCCTTTTGTTTCTTGGTGTTCGCCTTGGAGGAATTGTGATTTTTGAGCAATTAACGTCGTCGTCGTCAGGGGGGGGCGGTAAGGGGGGCCCCGAGAGTAGAGGGGTCAAGCGAGAATGGGGCAATCCGCCGCCGCTAATTAATTTAATTAACGGGGAACGATGATTTATTTTTCTCTCTTCATGCCAACAATTAGATTTTGAAACGGCTGAGAAATCCCGCCGAACAATCTCAATTGCGATCTCTTAATGGCGTTTATTAAATATTACACGCCGGCGAAGGAACCGTGATGGAGTTGTGGATCGAGCGAAAGAAGCGAAGCCTCTACACATCAATTAAGTCCGACCATCAACGAAATAATAATGGTGATTATGGATATTTGAAGATCTTGAGCATTTAAACTCATTCACACTCTTTTATTGGGTTACGGTTGCGTCGTATGTGGGTTTTATTATGAGGGCGACACTGATTCCTTCGGACGTCGATAATAAAAAAATAATAACGCTCTCGTTTTATTGCCACGGTGACATAAGGGCTTTTTAATGATGTACATATATTTTTGGTCCCGGAATAATTATTAATGTGTTACTTTATATCACAAGAAAATATAACACTATCGAAGATGTAATGATAGAACGAGTCGTTCTTACACAAGAGTGCTTATAGCAGCTGGGAGTGTAGAAAAAAATAGGAGATACTACATAGAATGACAAAAATTAAAGCTCAAACTGCAGAGATTTACAAAAAATCAAAAACATCTTATGCAGGGCTTAAAATAATCCCGCAATATGGTTGGATAAGGAGAAGAGTAACATCACCACGTGGAATGATGCTCTAACGAACTTTGCAGAGCACAATACATCAATTTTTGCGTATTTTTTGAACGTGAACAAGAACAGAGATAATTTCAACCCAAAAAATGGTGATGTGGCCATCATAATACTTTCCCTATATTTTTCTCGAAAACTATGAGGTTATTCCTAATTATTTGCTCAATTTTGAATTCTTTATATTTATTTGTTATATAAATTTCATTTAGCTCCTATAGTTTATTAGCACTAAGCAAAAAAAATTCAAAATTTTTAAATTAAAAATGTTTCAATAAAACTTTTTCAGTTTTTCATTCTGTTTAACTTTTGTTTGAAAAGTTTTGTCTTATTTTTCAAAATTTCTTAAATTTCAAAATTTGATTGAATAAATCTATTAAAATTTGCAATAATATTATGTTTATTTAGGTTTTACAACTTTTTATTAAAACCCTCGCTTATGATTTACTGATTTGAGGGTGGGTTAGAGGCCACCCACCCACCCTACATATACATATTAACTTTCATTACTCCTCACGGTTTGCAATAACTTTAATTACAAAATTTGAATAAAAGAAAATTGACAAAGTAAAAATTTTTGATAAAGAGAATGGTTGCGACCGTTTCTACGTGGTAATCCATACTTACTTACAATAATTTGTGGTTAAAACATATTGAATTTTTCAATTCAGTGAAAGAAGGACTTATTAGAATTTTTTTAAATTTTTGAAAAAAAGTCCATATTCATTTCTTTTTAATTTTAGAGCTTCCAATAAAATCTTCACAATTTAGAAAGCGGGTTGATTTAAAAAATCTTCAAACCTAGAGAAGAAATTAGTGGAAATTTCTTGAATTCTTAAAAAAGTGAGCCTAGATTTTAGAAAAAAAAATTGCTACAAATCTAGGGCCTCAAAAAAAAAGAGAAATTACTGAAAATTCCTGAACCCTCAAGAAAAATCTAGATTTCCACAAACAAATTTTCTAAAAAGTAGAACCTTGAAATCTGGAGGAGAAATTTTTAGAAATTTCCTGAACCTTTTGAAAAAAGTTTAGATTTCTAAATGAAAATTTTCTAAAAATTCTAGAGCCTCCTAGAAATTTAGAAGACCAGTTAAATAAATTTCTTGAAATCGGGAACAGAAATTACTAAAAAATCTTCTAAACTTTCTCGAAAATAAGAAATAATTTCTAGGGGAAATTTTTCTAAAAAAATCTAGACCCTCCAAGAAAAATTCCGCAATTTAGAACTTTCTAAATAAGTTTATAGCCTCTAGTCGAAACAAAATGTTGAATTTTAGAGAAGCAATTGCTGAAATTTACCTGAATTCTCGAAAAGAAGACGAATTAAAAAACATTTTGACCCTGAAAAAAAATCTTCGCTATTTATAAGAAAAGTTGAAACAAAAAATTAATTTTGGGAAGAAATTATTGGCCATTTTCTAAACTCTAAGCTTTTAGAAAAAAAAATCTAGAAAATCCTAATGCCTCATAGAAAATCTTTGCAATTTAAATGACGAGATTCAAAAAAACTCTTGAACTCTAGAGAATAAATTGCTAGAAATTTCCTGAACCCTCGAGAAAATAATCTAGATTTCTAGAAGAAAATTCTAAAAGAAAATCTTTGCGATTTAGAAGACAAGTTGGAAAAATCTTGAAGTGTGGAGAAGAAATTACTAGAAGTTTCCTGAACTCTCGAACAAAAGTCTAGATTTTTAAAAACAAATTTTCAAAAAAGCCTTCATTTAAATCTTTGCAATTTACTGGAAATTTTTTGAAATGTACAAAAATATTCAGTTCTAGAAATTTTTTTTTAATTCTAAAAACTTCGCAATTTAAAAGAAAAAAAAAAACAATTGAGATATCTGGAGAAATAACTGAAAAGAGTCTAGATTTCTAGGAACAGATTTTCTATAGCCTCCAAATCTGAATAAAAGTTACTGGAAATTTCTGAACTCTCGAAAAAAGTCTAAAATTAAAATTTTTGAGCCCTGAAGGATATCTTTGCTATCTATAAAACAATATTAAAATCTGGAATAGAAATTACTGGAAACAGCCTAAAATAAAACTTTCTAAAAAATTTCCGAATAAGACCTTTGCTAAAAATTCTGGAAATATGAAGAAGAAATTACTGTACACTTTTAGAATCCTTCAAAAATGTTCTAGAAATCTACAAGAAAAACTTGTGAAAAATTCTAGAATCCTCCATCAAAATTCTTTGGAAAGGAAGATGCAAAAAAACTAAAAATATGGAGAAGAAATTCCTAAAACTTCCAGAAGCCTCCAAGTAAGTTTTAGAAAAAAATTTCCTAATAAATTGTAAAGTTAAACAAAATCTTGAAAGAACTTTCTGAAAAATCTAGAACTCTCGAATAAAATCTTTGCTAAAAATTCTGGAAATATTTATTTATTTATTAGATAAGAAAAAGAAATTACTGTACACTCAGAAGATCTTCAAAAAAATTTTTATAACTCTAAAATTACATCTTGTGAAAAACTAGAAATCTCAATGTAAAAAAAAAACTAAAAGTATGGATCATCTGAGAAAATTATAGAAAAAGTTGAACAAAATATTCTACAAAAACCACGAAGAAATTTCTATAAATAAATATAAATAATGACTTTCTGAAAATTTTTGAGGCTTGAATAAAATCTTTGCTAAACTTGTAAAAATTTGTAGAATTCTCGATGAAAATTCTTTGGAAAGGAAGTTGCAATAAAAACTAAAAGTGTGGAGGAGAAATTTCTGAAATTTCAAGAATCTTTTAAAATTTAAAATGTTTTCTGAAAAATTCTAAAGTTATATTTTTTTCTCACAAATTAAAAATTTTACGAAAAACATGTCTCAATAAAACTTATTCAGTTTCTTATTTCCTTTAATCTTTGTTTGAAAAGTTATGTAATATTTTTTAAATTTGGAAAAATATCAAGAAAAATAAAAAAAAAAATGGCGATGTGGCCATCATAGTAATTTCTTTATATTTTTTTCGAAAATTGTCAGGTTTACGCAAAAAGACTATTCTTATTATTATTTCAGTTTCGAATTCTCTAGAATTATTTCTTATATAAATTTCATGTAACTCCTATAGTTTATTAGTAATTGGCAAAAAATATCAAATTTTTCAAATTTTGTTTTTTTTTCTCGAAAGTTAAAAATTCTATGAAAAATATGTTTAAATAAAACTTGTTTATCTTCTTATTCCCTTAAACTTTTGTTTAAAAAGTTTTGTAATATTTTTTATATTAACAAAAATATCGCAAAAAATGCCAATTAGTTTAATTCACAGGGATATAATAGATGAAATTCCGGAATTTATTCGCAACAAATTTCGAAAATATCGAATTGATGAGGCTAATACTTGGCGAAACTCCATTATTATTCATCTGCCTAATGAAACCACAGTGTGGTGAAATAATTGTAGCAGTGTATCTACAAAATAAAGCCATATTTATGTTTAATAATTACAAATTTCGGAGAGCACAATGCTTTTTCTATAGAAATTACAGATACACTTTGGCGAGAAGGCATCCAAAACTGAAAGAGACTCCAATCATCGTGAGCAAACAGGAGTAGACACTGAAAAAATGTTCGTACTACGTATGCAAACAGACTGGCATCTTCGGAAACAGATGCACGATAAGAAGTCCTTCATCAGCAGACACCGCTATGTTTAGATCAGTGAAGATAACGGAAAAACAGAACCACGTACTCAACATACGCACAGTCGATAATAATGGAAGGGCATGCTTGAATTCACACACTTTATTATACCACAGATTAAAGGAATCAGGAAACAAGTTCGGACAAGTAAACTTAGAAGCAACACTCGCAGATAGGGTAACTAACACCAAACCAAAACAGTAGTGAAACGAAGAAGAATTAAAACGAGATTCTCTGTACTTCCTATAAAGAAGGAAATCAATACTCTGCTCGGCGTCGATTTGATGGGCAATACCAGAATTCATTCATACTGAATGTTCCTCAGCGTGTATGGTCGACAAAAAAATACGTATACCTGCCTCTGGCCGACAACGTGAGAGAATGCAGAACTGTCGTCACATCAAAACAGGAAGAAGATGAACATTTTCAAGTATCAAATTCGCGTGACTCAGTACTACAAATTTTGTCGGCTTCACAAGACGTTTAAATCCTCTTCGAATGCCCGCCATCGAAGATCAAGTGCCAAATCAACAGTGTACAAATCGTCATGCTCGAAGGAAAGTCTGAAGAAATCAACACCTCGCAAAATACCGAAATTCATGCACTGCTAACTGATTTCTATAATCTGTTTGGTCTGCTAATTGAAGCGACTCAGATGACAGAACATGCTATCAACACAGGAAACTGCCGCCCGATTTCATCACCCTCGAATTTCGTAAACGGCTACTTGAAGACAAATTGAAAAGCTGCTATTGGATAGTCATATTATACGAGAAACCAGCTCTCCTTGGACCGCACCCATTGTCCTGGTGCCTTTGCATTAACCACAGGAAACTCAATCCTGTTACTGTCTTCGAGATGTCCACTCGTTGCCTCGCATTGATGACTTACTCCAAACGACCTGAGAAGTGGATACTGACAAATCCCCATCATCCTAGATCATCAACCAAAAACCGGATTCGTGATACCCTTGAGATAATTTTGCTACAAACGTATATCGTTCGGCCTGCGAGATACTCCACCCACATTCAAGCGATTTTAAACCGCTTTGTTCAAGAAGTGCTTGCTTGTCTGTCTAGACCTTATTGTGTTGAATTCAACGTATAGATAACACCTAGAAGAACTCTGTTAATCAACTATTGATAATCGACACATATTGTCCGAAATGTACATTTAGTGCCAGTGAAGAAAGGAATTTAACCGCGTTTTTATTATTAATATAATCTTCACAAAACTCAAGTACACATACATATAGAAGAACTCTGTTGAATCTGATGATTCAGCTCCGTACTTATCGTCTGAAAATAAACAAGGTAAAGACAAAATTTTACTGCACAGAAATTCTTTGCTTAAAGTATTTTATCAGCCCAGAAGGACCGACCCTCCAAAGATGCAAGCAATGCGAGAGGTATAAAAAGGAAGTTCTCTCATTCATTCAAGCATGTTACCCATATCCACGAATCAAGCCCAACTTAGCAACAGTGGCGTGAACCCACACCGATCTCACGAGGAAAAAATCAACATGGAAATGGGCTGAAGAAGAGTTAAAAGCCTTCGCCAACCCGAAGAAGCTTATCTGCAAAATGCCACTCCTTCAGCCAGTCAAGGGTAAATGCCCTTTTACATTACACACTGACGCTAGTAAGTATGCTATATGAGCCCTTCTTATCCAAGGGGCGAACAAAAAGGAATACCCTGTCGATGTTGAAATTCGAAAGGAAGTATTCTAGTATAGAATGTGAAGCCCTAGCTAAACTTTGAGGTCATCAAGTTATATATCGAAGGTTTTATTGAGGGCCTTATGATTGGTGCTGTCATTGAGTAGTCAGCACCGACCACAAGGCCTTCAAATGACATATGAGCATAAAAATACCGATTGGTCGCCTCACACAATAAGCACTTCTACTCCAGCAGCTCAATCTCGCTATAAACTACATACCTGGGAGATTCAATCACGTGACTAACGCATTTTCCTACTTTACTTGAAGTCCAGATGACGATCTCTTATGTTAAAATTCAGCTGAACCACTCTGCAGGAAAAGTGAATTCTCCTGAAAGGATACAAGAAGCAGACAAGAACCTGAAAGCCATCATTAAAAATCTACATGATCCTAACGGGATACATAACATCCACTATTGGAACAACAAAGAATATTTTATATTTGGAAAAGTTCTCTGCAAACACTGATCTAACATATTTAGACAACCTTGTTGTGTTGTCTATTACATACGAACAATACCTGAAAAATCTCTGCTGAGGATGATTGTCTGCAAATAAACAAATAAAAACCAAAATTTTACAATATAAAAATTCGTTACCTTGAACTTATTATCATCCCAATAGGAATCCGCACTAACCCTACAAAGTTACACGAGTGTAACAGCCTTTTGGAACAGAAAGACAGTTCTCTTAATCATTAAAGCATGTTCACGAATTATACCTATCTTCCTAATTTTAAAAAATTCTGGTGCAACTCCTCATCGATCTCAGGAGCAAAAAATCCACACGGAAATGAACTGAAAAAGCGGAAAAATCCTTCGCCTTCACATGAATAACTCATTATTCTCATATGGAGTAGAAGAGGTACAGACTATGATCTCTAATAATAAAGTTCAGTTGAACAACTCTCCAGGAGAAGAGAGTTCTCCTGAAAGGATACAAGAACGTGAAAGCTATTATTCAAAACCTGGAAGATCCGAACGGGAATGATAACACTCACTATTGGAACAACAAAAGACATGCCATATTCTGAAAAGTCAGTCCAGTATCTGCGGGACTATCTATACAACTTTATCGTATTGTCTTCAACACATAAAGAATATCTGAAAAATATCGGCTGAGTGATGATTCAGCTTAGTACTTATTGCCTGAAAATAAACAAAGAAAAGGCAACATTTTGCTATAGAGAAATTCGTTACCTGGGAATTTTGTCACCCAAGAAGTAATCTACGCCAACTCTGCAAAATTATACGAGTGTAACAGCCTCCCGTAATAAGAATGAAGTTTTATTCTTCATTCAAGCATGTTCTTGATGTTTACACATTATGCCTAACTTCAAAAATACCCCTCACCGATCTCACGAGAAAAAAATTAACATAGAAATGAACTCAAGACAAAAAGCCTTTTCTTGCACAGAAATTCGTTAGGTAAAACATTTCATTACCTCAGATGGAATCCACACCGACCCTACAAAGGCATATGAGATATGAGAGTAACAGCCACTTGGAACAAGCAGAAAGTTCTCTCATTTATTCAATTTTTTTTTTGAATATTCGCGATTCATGCCCAACTTACCAACAGTAATGCTATCTTCACCGATCTTGCGAGAAAGAAATACACATGGAAATGGACTGAAAAAGTTGTAAAAGCCTTCAACAGACCGAAGAAGTCTCGATGCGAAGCATCAGTCCTTCAGCCAGGCGACAGTTATTGTCCTTTTACAATACACACCGACTCTAGTGAGTATGCTATTATAGGAACTGTTCTCATCCAGTGGGAGGCGTACGCTAGACGACTTTACAATTTTTCTTTCAGGTTTCAAAAATTGGAAAAACAATTGCCACAAACAGATTTTTCCAAAATGTATCAAAAACGTGTTCTGTTATTCTAGCCGTATAATGTCACTATGACTACATACCTGGAAAATCCAGTCACATCGCTGTCGCAATATCCCAACCTGGAGAAGAAGAAGAAGTCCAGTCGATGATCACTTACGTGGAAGTTCAGCTGAGAAGGGATTCTCCTAGAGAAACACAAGAAGCAGACAAAAACCTGTAAGCTATAGTCCAAAACCTAGAGATCTGAACGGAAATAATAACATCCACTATTGGAGCAACAAAGGAAATGCCATATTTCGAGGAGTTCTTCACCGATACGATTCCGAAAGTGAATTCGAAGACGCTTAGCAGATCGTACGTGAAAGTGAAGTTAAGCGAGTATTACACATCTTTTAAGACGCACCCCAAGTAGTCCGCAATATTTTGGAGAGGACCTTTCATAAGAAAAAGAAGCCTATATTATTGAAAGAGATTGAAGAAAGTCGTTGAAGCACAAATCAAGAAGTGTATCTCATGCCAACATTACAAACCCTATAATAATTCAAACAATTTCAAAGTAGCCGCACCAAATCAAACAGATGAATCATTAAGAATATTCTACGCCATTACCCTCACGATATATCAAAAAGAAAAGACTGATAACTTGTGGTGATTAAAGGTTCTGAACCAGTCAGAACCATGAGGAAACGAGGTCGTCCAAAGAAACTCTAGATATGATCCATCAACACATTCTTTGCAGCTGTACCATACATAAATACAAATGCTACCTGCGAGTAACTGTTGTAAATTTACTGATTGTAAGTTTGCTGTTATTGTTATATAAAAATAAACAACCATTTCATCACCCAATTTTATGAAAATCAATTGCAAATTGAGCAAATTGATGAAAAAATATTTTCAAAAGTAACTCGCGAATGAAAAAAAAATATATAAAAACAAATGCTATCGATGACTAATACTTAAATTTACTTGCAATTATAAATATAGAAAAGAACGTTTTGGAAAATAATGAAATCCTTCAAAAAATTTAGAAGAGCATAAAAATATTAGATCTTTAGGAGGAAATTGAGAAATTCTAAAAGTCTAAATACAAGTAAAAGAATTCTAAAAAATAATTGTTGGAATATACAAATATATGATCAAAGTCTTGCAGAAACTCATAAAAATGTAGTAAACTAGAAAATCCGAAAAAGAAGAAACTACTGAAGGGTTTTGAAACCTTTTAAGAAAATTTTAGAAAACGAGATTTTAGAACTAGAGAAGATTAAATTCTAATATTTTAGAAATAGAAATAGAATTTCTAAAACCTAGTTGTTTAGAATTATTTGAAGAGTTCCAAAAACGATCAGCAGTTCCTCTTTCAGATTTCCTAGTATCTAACTTCTTTATGAGCTCCCACAATCTCATAAGGGCAATCGTATATTCTAACAAATTTTTGGAAAATATATAAAAAAAGAAGAAAAAATAGTACTAATAATAATATAGTAATTATATGGGATGTATGCCAATAAAGGACTTTTTTTTATAAAAAAAACTCTTATGAAGAAAATTTTGTGAACCCTCATAAAAATACAACAAACATTTTTTTTTAAACCTTTAAAGAAAATTCTAAAAACCTAGAACTTACAAAGATAAATTTCTATGAAAGGGGTAGGAATATTCAAAAGAAGGAAATTGTTGGAATTTACAATTGAGGTTATGAACGAAACTCATAAATAAAAAAGTAACGTCCTTGAATTTTCGTGGTACATTTTCGATTTATTTAATTTTTTTTTAAAAGAAAACACTACTTTTTTTATACCACTTATATTATATTTTTCTGTGACTAGTTTCAATTAGTCACCAAAAATAAAATATAAGTGTTATAAAAAAGTTAAGTGTTTTCTTTTTTAAAAAAAAGTAACGTACTAGAAAATCTAAAATAGAAACTGTTAGAGATTTAGAAACCCTCAATAAAAATTCTAGAAAATTAGATTTTAGAACTTTCGAAGATAACATTTTAGGAAAGATGTAAAGAAATTCTAAACATTTGAAAGAGAAATTGCTGGAATATATAATTTAATTTATGAAATTTGCGGACGCTCATAAAAAAGGTAAGATTCTAGAAAATTGCTAGTGAAAAAAATGGCGGTGGTTTATTTTAGAGAGTGAATGAAAACACTTCGACGTTAAAGGTAAAAATTGTTAGAATAAAAATTTTGAAGGCAACTTTGTGGAAACTTATAATAAAGTAAGATACTAGAAAATATGAAATAGGAACTGCTGATCGTTTTTGAAACTCTTCAAATAATTCTAAACAACTAGGTTTTAGAAATTCTATTTCTATTTCTAAAATATTAGAATTTAATCTTTTCTAGTTCTAAAATCTAATTTTCTAAAATTTTCTTAAAAGGTTTCAAAACTCTTCAGTAGTTTCTTCTTTTTCGAATTTTCTAGTTTACTGCTGAAATTTTTCGAAGCAGTAATTCTTTAAAAGCTTCAAGCAACCTAGCTTTTAGAACTTTCGTAAATAAAATTCTTGGAAAAATGTAAGAACATTTTAAAATGCCTAAAATTACGAAAATCCAGTTTTCTAGAATTTTCTTTGAACGTTTCAAAAATCGTCAGCAGCGAATTTTCTAGTTTCTTATGTTTTATGAATTTCTGCAAAACTTTGAACTTCTTATTTGAAAAAGATTATTTGCGTAATCTCATAAGAATGTAAAATACTAGAAAATCTGAAATTAAAACTGATAAACAATTTTTTGGAAACCTAGAATTTATAAATAAAAAATGCTTTGAAAGGTGTAAGAAAATTCTAAATAGAAAGAAGAGAAATTGTTGAAATACAATTGAACTTACGAAAGAAAGGAAACTCATAAATAAAAACGGTAAGATAATAGAAAAATGGTAGTAGAAACTGCTAAATATTTTTGAAAGCCACAAAGAAAATTTTAGAAAATTAGAATTTATACTATTCACAGAATTTTATTGGAAGAGGATGTACAAATAAATTTCAGATAAAACATTCTTTTCAATTTTCTGCACATTATCATCACTTCTACTGTTGATTATTCGAGAAAACTTAATAAGTGACAATGATTAAAAGCAGAATGCATATGTAGGGTGGGTGGGTGGCCACTAACCCACCTTCCCATCAGCAAAATATACACGAGAGTTTTGTTAAATGTTTTTTGAGTTACTTGAAGTTTAATTATTAATTGTTTAAGTAATATATTATCGAATTAATAAATTTATCCATAAACCCTAGTTTATATTTAACTGGCTGGATCATGGGATAGAGGCCACCCACCTTGCCTACTATTTATTATTATGCTTTAGCTTTCTTCTTAACAAAATACATATAACTTTAAGCAAAAACATTACGTTTAAATTTCTGCACATTATCATCACTGTTACTGTTGTAATTTTAATAAACTTAAGTGATAATAGTTAAAAACAAAATGTTAATGTAGGGTGGGTGGGTGGCCTCTAACACACCCTCAAATCAGTAAAACATGCTCGAGGGTTTTGTTTAATGTTTTTGAATTATTGCAAGATATAAAATAAATAGATTTTGTTTATGTTTTACTCACTGGAGGGTATGATAGAAGTCACCCACCTACCCTACATATACATATAAATAAATACAGCCACAATATTGCGTTTGAATCTCTGTACATCATCACCACTTCTACTGTTTTTTGTTTAGACAACTAAACAAGTGATAGTGATTGAAAGCAGAATGTATATGTAGGGTGGGTGGGTGGCCACTAACCCACATTCACATCAGTAAAACATACACCAGGGTTTTTTTAAATGTTTTTTTTTTAAGTTATTAGAAGTTTCATTTTTTATTTATCATCACTCATAATGTGTCTCAAAATGAAAATCAATAGAAATCTGGAAGAGAATGAGAATGTATTGAGAAATAAATTACTAGAAAATTCCAAAGCTGGAAGAGACATTGTTGATTGATTGATTGTCTCGAAATTCATAAAGGAAATTGCTGAAACAGACATATTTTTATGGGAATCACGATAAGTACTTTATGTGCGCATTTTGTTTCCTTTAAAATCTGTAACATTTATATCTTCGATCATATCTGATAACATCTTATTTGATTATAATTAATTTGGATAACAATTAAATTATAGTTAAACGGATGGTAGCGCACCACCCTAAATTCGCACCACTTTAAAGTTTCAGGATAATACCGTTACTTTTAAAAAGGTACTCAGCGGTTCATCACTTACATTACATGATGGTACGCTCTGGCAGTTAAGGGGTTGCATACGGTATTGTGCGTCCAACAATGGGTATTTACGCAATCATGCACCACGGGGGGCGGAAATATGTTTTTAATTAAATCATAAGAGCACTAAAGTGATTGATACTTTATAAATGGGGATCGTGCACGTGTACAATGTGTACAATATTTATTAAGATTATCTAAATAGGAAAAAAAAATTCTTAAGTTAATTAATTAATTAATAAGCAATCGATTAATTTCAAATAATTATTTATTATCTTAAAAATAACTAATAAATTTAATCTTAACTGCGAAACTGTGTAATTAATTAAATTCATTCTCGATATTTAAGATTTAATCATTTAAATTCAAGCAAGAGACAAGCAAAAAATAACTATTCTCATTCTTACTTACGATTCCATCAGTATTCATGATATTGTTGTGCAGAATGATTATCACCCGTTTTCTTTTTCCACGTGTCATTGAGCAATGCAAATGAATTACCGAACGGCAATAAAACTTAACGATCTGGTGAGCCCGAGAATTCCGCACGAGAGGTGTGAATTTCCATTTTTTTCTTCTTCTTCTTTTACTTTTTCTCCTCCCTTTACGCCCGCTCTAAAAAATTAGCATCGATTACCGAATCGAATATATTAATTAATAATTAATTAATTAACGACGCTGGCTTTTATTTTAATATCCTTACTCGGTTAAAGGGGTGGGTGCACACTTACACACACACACACATATAAATTCTTTAATTAGATGGTAATTAACTCCACCGCATTGTCTGTTATTATCATCAAACACCGGATTGCGTGCGTTGTATCGGGTATCCCACAAGGTTCCATCTCGGACTAGTCAATTATGATGCATTTAAAAGCAAAGATTATCAAACGTTTGGAAATTATTGTGGGAATGTTTAATGGATTAATTAATTACGCTCAAGAAGAAAAATTTGAACGCATAATAATTTTAATTTTAATTAATGCGACTGCAAACAAACATTGCGTGCGTGGGCGTCCCAGTGTCGGCCATGTCACATTTCACACTCTTGCAGAGAATGTCCGCCATATTAATTAAAACTAGCATGCGGTGCTCTAATTAATGATTGCGTTCGCAACCTTGACTAGGTGACAACTTTTGATGTATCGAACGAGGAATGGTTAAAAAAAAAATTGTAACGATTTTCTCGATCGTAATATTCAAATCCGACCGTTTTTTTTTTCGTCTCGTGTTACACACAATGCACTGCTCTTATTTAAATTAACAATAGGAACGGTACGGCCCACGAGACGAACAATCGGGGTTTTCGGTTCCTTTTCAAATTTCCATCTCTCTAGGTGCCGAAACGATCTCCTCCTTCTTCAACTGCCGTCGATAATTCGGAAAGCGCGCGCGTTCCTAAAAATTTCACGCAATAAAATCGCCGTCCGGACAGATGCGCCCAAAAAACAATCGAACAGCTGGAGAAACATTGCCACAATGGACTGGTCACTCTGTCACGGGTCGTTTAGTTTCGAAAACGATCCGAAAGAAAACACACTTATTTATCGTGTCAAACTATTGATCGACAATATTTCGACCTAATCTTTGAAAACCGCCACACATAAGAATGGTCATTGTATTCTTGCAAGTCGTAACCAAACAACTGAATTAAATTCTTAAGTTATAACCTAAAATAATATTAATTACCACAATATTAAAGAAGCAAAAGTTTATATTCAAATAGAGTATATATTTATGGTAGAAAACTTGTCCAAAATTCAATCCCAAAATAACTGAATAGTTGAGACTGTAACCCCAAAAGAATAACAAACTTAAAATTATAAATTAAGGATTTATTTGTAAAAATATGTTAACAGATTAGATGTTAAGTAACTATACAAAAAATGTTTAATTAGTCACTGGTTAAAACATAGTAAAACTCTATTTTTTAAATTTTCGCGAAGTTCTAAAATCTAGTTTTTTAGAGTTGTCTTCAAAGGTTTTAAAAATTTTCAGCATTTACAGGTTCATCTAATTTCTTTATGAGTTTCTGTAAACTTTTTATATCAAATGTATATTCCAATTATTTAGAATTTCCTTACTGCTTTCCTAAAATTATATCTTTTCGAAAGTTTTAAAATCTAGGTTTTTAAAGTGGTTTCAAAAATGTTCAGTAGTTTCTATTTCCGATCTTCTACAATCTTACTTCTTTATGTGCGTGTGTTACGTAAACTTTCCTTCATAAATTCAATCGTAAATCCTAACAATTTCTCTTTCAACTTTTTTTTAGAATTTTCTTACATCTTCCCTAGAATTTGTTAACGGTGGAGGCTTCTACTTCGTTATACATAATTCTTCACAAATAAAAAACTTTTTAACTTTGTTTGTATAACACGGACTTTATTTAGTGACTATAGTTTCGACAATTTTAGCTTGTCATTATCAAACTAGAAGTTTGATAATGACAAGCTAAAATTGTCGAAACTATAGTCACTAAATAAAGTCCGTGTTATACAAACAAAGTTAAAAAGTTTTTTATTTCCCTAGAATTTATTTTTTTAGAGTGTTAAAATTTTTAGAATTTTTTTGAAAGCTCCAAAAATGTTCAGAGGTTTCTATTTTAGACCTTATAGTATCTTAACCTCTTTTTATGAATCTCTATTACCTTTATTTTATAATTTCTCTTTAATTTTTTTTAGAATTTTCTTAGAATTTTATCTACGGAAATTTGAAAAATCTAGTTTACTAAAGCATTCTTTTACGGTCAGTAATTTCTATCTCAGACTTTTATTTATCAGTTTCAGGAAACATTTCTATATAAATTTTTTATTCCAAGAATTTCTCTTTAATTTTTTTTTAGAAATTTCTCACATCTTTCATAGAATGTTGGGTGGCCCCTATCCCACCCTCCAGTGAATACATTTATATATTGGATAATATCTTCTAATCATTCATAACACTCACTAAAACCTCCGTCTATGTTGTACTGATACAAGGGTGGTTAGAGGCCACCCACCCACCCTACATATTTTTTGAAATTTTCATCACTGACACTGTTTTTGCGTCCAGAAATAATAAAAGCATTAAAAATATCACACTGAACCTTTTAGTTATATTTTTATTAAATATATAGGGTGAGTAGGTGGTCACTGTCCCACCCTCCAATTCTAATAATATAAGCAACTATTTTCAACGAAAACAATGTTTTTACTTAATAAATTTCCTACAAACATAGTTGCAAATAATTAAAGTTTTAGTAAAATCGATGTGTATATCTACTGATTGGATAGTGGGTTAGAGGCCACCCACCCACCTTACATATATTTTTTAAAACATTTATCATTAACATTGTATACTTTACAAAAATAATAAAAGTATAACAACTGATTTGTAAAAAAATTACACTCAGTGTTTTAGTATGAATTTTATTGAATGTGTAGGGTGGTTGGGTGGCCACTATTCCACCCTCCAATTTTAATCATATAAGCCACTTCTTTTAGTGAAATCAAAAGTATACAAAACGGTTTTTACTTAATAAATTCACTATACACGTTGTTCTACAGTATACGTTCTACTGATTGGAGGGTGGGTTAGAGGCCACCCACCCATTCTACATAATTTTTTCTACTTTAATCACTAACATTGTTTAGTTTCCATGAATAATACGTAATAATTTGCAATAGAATTGATTTTTTTCCAAAAATTCACACTCAGTTTTTTTAGTTTAAATTTTATTAAATATGTAGGGTGGATGGGTGGCCACTATTTCACACTTTAATTTTAATAATAGTATTGGCTTATTTTAACGAAAACAAAATGTACACAAACAAATTAATTAATTAATAAATTTACTACAAACATTGTTCTAATCAATTAAACTTTTAGCAAATCGTCTTGTATGTTTTACTGATTGGAGGGTGGGTTGAAGATAACCCACCCATTCTACATATATATATTTTTTAATGTCATTACTGGGACTGTTTTTGTTTCATAATACTTTTAAATTTCGTTTTGATTTAGGATATTTTTTGCTTCATGTTTACAAGTTCTAGAGCTTTATCTTCGAAATCCTATCAATTTGATGATGCAGAAACTTAAAATTAATTTTATTTTGATTATCTTTGAATTTCTCCATTATTCATCCTTAAAATTTTTTACTTAGATAATTTTTAGATATCTTTTAGCATTTCCCAGCATTTTCTTTGAAGATTCTAAAAACTTTCAGCGAATGATTCCTAAAATTTTCTTCAAGGATTTAAAAAGTTTTCTAGTTTGCAGATTTCTTAATTTATCCAGAAATTTGTAAGAACTTTTAATAAAACCCTCATTAAATTACAAATTTCTAGAGAAATTAGGAAACCTGGAACTTGACGAAAATTTTACAGTATTTTTTCTATGATATTTTTGGAACAATTTTTTCTTCAAATTATTAGAATTTTAAATATTATATCTTATCAAGATTCCCTTCAAATATTTTAGTATTTTTCAGCATTTTTATTTTCATATTTCTAGAATATTCAAGAGAGATTCTTCGAATTCTAGATTAATCTAAACTTTTTGAAAAATGTTAGAAAGATTCTTAAATTTTTCTTCAGGGATTTTAAAAGTTTCCTAATTTTTAGATTTTTTATTTTATCCAGAAACTTGTAGGAACTTTTAATAAAGCCCTCATTAAAAGTTCCTTCAAATTTCTAGAGGAATTAAGAAATCTGGATTCTAGGAAACTTTTGAAATCCTTGAAGAAAATTTTACAATAATTTTTCTATTATTAGATTTTGAAATATCTTACCTTATCGGAATTCTCTTAAAAACTTTTAGAATTTTTCAGTAATTTCCCTTCCATATTTCTAAAATATTCTACAATGTTTCTTCGAATTCTAAAATATTCGAAAATTTTTGAAATTTTTTTTAATTTTTCAGCAATTTCTCTTCCTAATTACTAAAATATTTAACAATGTCTTTTCGAGTTCTAGAATTTTGTAGTAACTTTTTAACAATTCCTCATTCTTTCACGGATTTTTTAAATTTTCTTTCAGATTTCTGTTAACTCTATTTTAGAGAATTTTTAGGAATAAATTATCTGTCACATTTCCAGATTCAGAATTATTCAAATATTTCTCTAGGGTACCAGAATTTTTCAACAATATAAAATCTCTTAGAAAATACCAAAAAATTTTCAGAAACTTTTCTTTGATCAATTTTTCCAGCTTTTCTCCAGTTTTTTTTTTAATTTCCCGACAAGTTCTCATTTCTCTTAAAGCGAGAATTTTATTTCAGAATTTTTCATTCGATTCTTGAGAATATTTACGAATAATTAATTTATCAATCACATTTTTAAAATTTTATTTATAGTTTTCCTCGAATATTGAGATTTCTAGAAGTCATTTATAAATTCATAAAATCTTCTAGAAATTTCTCCTACCAATCACGAGAATCTTCTTCAAGTGTTCTAGGTTTTCCATCAAACTTTCTAAATTTCGAGAAAACGTCTCTTCAATTTTTCTAAAATGTTTTACCTGCCTTCCAGTTTTCTAAAGTAATTGACCTTTTAAATTTCTAAGTTTCTTAGAGGATTCTATAATTTTCTAGCAATATTTCTTCATCAATTCCCATTTCTCTAGATTTCTATAATTTTATTTCGAAATTTTTCAGTAATATTTTGTCTCGTTCATTTAAACGAACTTATTTTATTTTCGACTTCCTTTCAAAGAGCAAAACCTAAAGAGAGTTTTCGACACTATTCTACACTATTATTACTATTTTTAACGATAAATGCACACAAGACGAGAATTTATTTAATGAATTCACTACAAATATTGTTCTAATATACTGAAATTTAGGCAAAATCGAAGTGAATGTTTTACTGATTGGAGGGTGGGTTAGAGGCCACCCACCCACCCTACATAATTTTTGACACTTTCATCGCTAACATTGTTTAGTTTCCAAAAATAATAAAATATAAAGCTGATATTTATTTCAAAACTTCGCACTCAGGATTTAGTTTAAATTTTATGGAATATGTAGGGTGGGTGGGTGGCCACTATTTCACCCTCCAGTTTTAATATATAAGCCACTGTTTTTGGCTATAAAAAATGTACACGAAAATTATATTTACATAATAAATTCACTATAAACATTATTCAAAATAATTAAACCAAATATAAGCAAAATTACTGTTTGGAGGGTGGGTTAGAGGCTACCCACCCTACATATTTTTTGATACTTTCATCATTAACACAATTTCTAAATATATCCTGATATTTAGAAACCAATGGCGCTGATTTTTAATTTTTAATAATGTTTCATATCAGAGACTACACTTTTTGATTTTGATTGATTTCATTTTGAAGTGCTGTAATTTTGTTTCTAGTCAAAAACTATAATTGGTTTTAATGTTATATTAAAAATACACTATTTTTAATTACATATTGTGATATTTGATTAAATTTCTTGGTTGGTGAATTAAAAAAAAAAGTTAAATCCCAAACTGAATTTTTCCAATTTGGTTACTTTCATTTTAGAGCGTTGCTTTTTGGTTTCTGAATAAGAACAGTCAATTATTTCTATGTGAAACTAAAAATACACTATTTCTAATGATATCTTATCATTTTTAATTCTATTTCAATGCCAGTTAATTTTTAATGATTTTTGAAATCATGGACTGCACTTTTCGATTTTGATTGTTTTCAATTTAGAGTGACGTCATTTTGTTTCTGGATTAAAACTCTCAATTGTTTTCAGTTAAAATTAAAAGTACGCTATTTCTAAAATATATTCTCATATTTAGAAACCAATGGCGCTGATTTTTAATTTTTAATAATGTTTCATATCAGAGACTACACTTTTTGATTTTGATTGATTTCATTTTGAAGTGCTGTAATTTTGTTTCTAGTCAAAAACTATAATTGGTTTTAATGTTATATTAAAAATACACTATTTTTAATTACATATTGTGATATTTGATTAAATTTCTTGGTTGGTGAATTAAAAAAAAAAGTTAAATCCCAAACTGAATTTTTCCAATTTGGTTACTTTCATTTTAGAGCGTTGCTTTTTGGTTTCTGAATAAGAACAGTCAATTATTTCTATGTGAAACTAAAAATACACTATTTCTAATGATATCTTATCATTTTTAATTCTATTTCAATGCCAGTTAATTTTTAATGATTTTTGAAATCATGGACTGCACTTTTCGATTTTGATTGTTTTCAATTTAGAGTGACGTCATTTTGTTTCTGGATTAAAACTCTCAATTGTTTTCAGTTAAAATTAAAAGTACGCTATTTCTAAAATATATTCTCATATTTAGAAACCAATGGCGCTGATTTTTAATTTTTAATAATGTTTCATATCAGAGACTACACTTTTTGATTTTGATTGATTTCATTTTGAAGTGCTGTAATTTTGTTTCTAGTTGAAAACTATCATTTGTTTTTATGTTGTATTAAAAATACACTATTTTTAATTACATCTTGTAATTTATGATTAAATTTCTTGGTTCGTTTAGTTTTAAAAAAAAATTAAATCCCAGACTGAACTTTTCCAATTTTACTACTTCTATTTTAGAGCGTTGCCTTTTTGTTTCTGGATAAGAACCATCAATTGTTTTTATGTGATATTAAAAGTACACTATTTCTTATAATATTTCGTCATGTTTAATCCTATTTTACTGACAGTTAATTTTTAATGATTTTTTAAATCATGGACTGCACTTTTTGATTTTGATTGTTTTCAATTTAGAGAGATGTCATTTTGTTTCTGGATCAAAACTGTAAATTATTTTCAGTTAAAATTAAAAGTACACTATTTCTAAAATATATTCTCATATTTAAAAACCAACGGCGCTGATTTTTAATTTTTAATAATGTTTCATATCAGAGACTACACTTTTTGATTTCGATTGATTTCATTTTGAAGTGCTGTAATTTTGTTTCTAGTTGAAAACTATCATTTGTTTTTATGTTGTATCAAAAATACACTATTTTTAATTGCATCTTGTAATTTATGTTTAAATTTCTTGGTTCGTTAAGTTTTAAAAAAAAATTAAAATCCCAGACTGAACTTTTCCAATCTGGTTACTTCCATTTTAGAGCGTTGCCTTCTTGTTTCTGGATAAGAACCATCAATTATTTTTATGTGAAATTAAAAGCACACTATTCATAATGATATCTTGTCATTTTTAATCCTATATCAATGACAATTAATGATTAATGATTTTTTAAATCCTGGACTGCTATTTTCGATTTTGATTGATTCCAATTTAGAGTAATGTAATTTTGTTTCTGGATTAAAACTCTCAATTGTTATCAGTTAAAATTAAAAAAAACACTATTTCTAAAATATGTTCTTATATTTAGAAACCAATGGCGCTGATTTTTAATTGTTAATAATGCTTCATATCCGAGACTACACTTTTTGATTTTGATTGATTTCATTTTGAAGTGCTATAATTTTGTTTCTATTTGAAAACTAGAATTGGTTTTTATGTTATACTAAAAATACACTATTTTTAATTACATCTTATAATTTTTGATTAAATTTCTTGGTTCGTTAAGTTTTAAAAAAAATTTAATCCCAAACTGAACTTTTCCAATTTTACTACTTCTATTTTAGAGCGTTGCCTTTTTGTTTCTGGATAAGAACTATCAATTGTTTCTATGTAAAATTAAAAGTACACTATTTCTAATGATATATCGTCATATTTAATCCTATTGCATTGACAGTTAATTTTTAATGATTTTTTAAATCCTGAACTGCACTTTTCGATTTTGATTGATTCCAATTTAAAGTGATGTCATTTTGTTTCTGGATTAATACTCTCAATTGTTTTCAGTTAAAATTAAAAGTACAATATTTCTAAAATATATTATCATATTTAGAAACCAATGGCGCAGATTTTTAATTGTTAATAATGTTTCATATCCGAGACTACACTTTTTGATTTTGATTGATTTCATTTTGAAGTGCTGTAATTTTGTTCCTAGTTAAAAACTATGATTGGTTTTTATGTTATATTAAAAATACACTATTTTTAATTATATCTTGTGATTTTCAATTAAAGTTCTCGCTTGGTTAATTAAAAAATAAAACTTTAAATCATAGACTGCACTTTTTCAATTTGGCTACTTCTATTTTAGAGCGTTGCCTTTTTGTTTCTGGATAAGAATCATCAATTGTTTTTATGTGAAATTAAAAGTACACTATTTCTAACGATATCTCGTGATTTTTAATCCTATTACACTGACAGTTAATTTTTAACGATTTTTCGAATTCTGGACTACACTTTTCGATTTTGATTAATTCTTATTTACAGTGCTGTCATTTTGTTTCTGGTTGAAAACTATCAATTGTTATTAGGTAAAATTATAAGTACACTATCTATAAATAGATTTTGCTATTTTTAAAACCTGTGGTGTTGATTTTTAATTTTTTAATTATGTTTCATATCCAAGACTACACTTTTTGATATTGATTGATTTCACTTTAAAGTGCTGTAATTTTGTTTCTAGTTGAAAACTATCATTTGTTTTTATTTAGGCGTGTTAACTTCAATCAGCTTTAGTATTTCATTCATCGATTAACCAAATTTTAATTAGAATCATGACCACTTCAGGGATAGAGTTCCCTCGAGTATCGGTAATTGCTTACGTTTCGAGAACGATTAGCGTGCGTTGAGTTTAGAGATCAGTAATTAGCTCGAAGCTATGAATACATGAAATGCGAAGAAAATGAAATCAAAATCGTGCGTTCGAGTGAAATGTTTCAGTATTTACATGGCTGTCTGTGTGTGTGTATGGAGTGAAACTATTCGTGCCCACGTTGATAGGTGCAGAAGTGCAGAACTAATGAGCGTAGGTTTCCAGATCTTGAACAACATAATCCTGGTGGTTGCGTGCGTATGTGTACTGTATGTGTGTGTGTGTGTATGTATTTGTGGTAATGCAGGGTCGTGGCTGGATCCGCCCACGCATTTCGGCCTCTAGGCGGCACCTGCGGATCCTTCCATTCCACAATGTCGTCTAATTTATTCGGGTTAATATGACTTTTTTTTTAAATTTGATCATTCGGTTTCCACGCGAATATTTCCCACCTGTGAGCGCGTTTAATCTATTCCACTATCTCCTCCACGAGGTGCGCACCTTTGTTACCTAACCCCCGCATAACTTAATTCTATCATTAAAAAAAAAAACGCATACACACAACTAGATAAGAAGGATTAATTGCGTTCGGAAAGGTGTGGATAAAAAGTAGGAAGTCGTTTTGAAGGGGACGGCAAATGTAATTGTCATGTATCGATGTTTAATTTAAACTGAGAAAATTATTTATTTATATCGAACTACATCATGTATGTATTTTAGACTCATGTTATAGTTTGAAAGATAACTAATACCATTATCAACTTTAAAAAAAGAATTATTACGTTTGAAGAAGATTTTTGAAAGTAATATTTTAATCATTGTTGATTTTATAATCGTAACAATCTCCGAAGATTAAGCGAACGCAAATGAATTCGCAATAACGATAGTCTGGATTATGTCACCTTGATTACGCAACAAAGCAATGGGATTATCGTCGTGTCTGCAATCACGATGTGTCTATTGCGAGTTAATTCGATCGGAGTACGACAGGGAAGAAAATGGAAACGTTTAAAATTTATTCACTTTCAATTTTCTTTAACATCCTATCGTAATAGTTCAACACTAAAAAATTATTGTCCAAATACGATAAAACTGTTCTACCGCGATTTTCATAAAATAATTTATTTTTTATACTAGAAAAATCTAAATAAATCTCAACGCTACATTTTTTTTTACATGAAACACAACTGATAATTGAAGGGTTGCGAATTTCTTAAAAGGAACAAGAAAAGGTAGAACGTAATCCTATTGTAGTACCATTTCTTAAACAAAATAAAACAGCTTAAAGACTGATGGATTGAAAATTTTTCAAATAAAAATAATATTTCGCGATGTAATTTTAAAATGGAACGGTATACCGTTCCTCATGATGAGCAATTAACGATACAGGAAATGTGATTAAGAAAGAAATATTATTGCATGATAATACTTAGCGTTATCTTTAGTTTAGATTAATTTATTTCATTGGATTTGATACGATGTTAAGCTCCTTGCTCCTTTATTATTTTAACTCAAATAAAATTGTCAATATGTATATTAGGGTACTCTTAAGATGCACACATGAATTTATTATTAAAATGGGTCAGGAGTACGCTAGATTAATATAGAGTTCATTGAGGCAGGTCAGGCTAGGACAATATATTTTGTATTGGGGTAGGTCAAAAGTTTGCTACCTCAATCCGTGATAATAACTGTAGCGTAGGTCAAGAGTACTCTAGGTAAAAATATTTTGTATTAAGATAGGTCAGGAGTACGCTAAGATAACGTATAAATTATTGTGGAGGGTCGAGAATACGCTTTACGACATACAGTTTTTTTTTGTACAGCTATTAAGATCAGAAGCAAAAAAATGATCAACGAAACAGGAAATGTAATTAAGTCATTGTAGTCGTAGAGAAATAATAGAATGTGCTTTATTATCTAAATTAATTAATGATTTTTAAAAATAATTTACTAAATCATGACCAACTTTACGCTGCCAAAATAAGAAAATTCTACAAATTTTGGAAAACTGATTATAAAATCCTAATATTAAGATGTGAATTTTTTTTTAGAATTGAAACGAATTATCGATATTTAGAAATTTTGCAAATCAATCAATCAATCAATCAAACTAGTTTGATAATAATAAAGTCAGTGTTATACAAACAGAGTTTAAAAGTTTTCTATTTGTGACAAAATTAAAGATTATTTAAAATTGGCCAAAAATAAATCTATATCTTTGAATGATTGTTGTAAACAATTTTCTAAAACATTACCAACTTTATTGTGAGAAAATTGACGTTTAAACTGAAAATTTATTACGAAATTTTCTCAAAAATTTCAAAAAGATTCATTTTTTTTTTAATTTTCAATTATTTCTAACGGGTTTTCAAATTGTTTTTTTTTCTTTCAAACTTTTTAAATGATATTTTGCTATTCTAAAGAATTTCTACCGTTGTTAAAGAATTACATTTTTTTCCTTTTGAAAATTTCATTTATTTTGTTTATTCCTTTTTATGGTAAATTCCAATTATTTCTTCATAATAAACCATTTTAAGCTGATATTATACGTTTTAATATAATGTCTTATCAAGTGATCAAGTGATAGATTTTAAGCTGTTTACTATATTTAATTTTTTTTTATTATTATTTCTTGAAAAATTCTAATTTTTGACAGATTCAAGGTTAAATTGTTTTTAATAAATTTTTGCTTAGTAAATTTTATGTGTATTTCTTTTTTACTGACTTCCAATTGTGTGTCTTTTATTCTTGCAATTTTTATCTAGTTTATTTTTGGAAATTCCAATTGTAGAATTAAGAAATTTTAATTTCAAAAAATTCTAAGTTCTTGCAATTTTCAGTTGTTTTTATCAGATTTTCAATTACTTTTGCTTTCAATTTTTGTATCTGCTTTATTCTAAATAAATTATTTCTCCTTAAGAAAATTCTACTGTTGTAAACAATTTAAATTGTTTTTATTTTTCATATGGAACATTCCAATTTTTGTTCACGGCATATTTCAATTGTTTCTTATGTAAAAACAGTTATTTTAAGCTGATTACTAATTTTTTTTTTTTTATTATTAAGTCTTGACAAATTCAATTTTTTTAACAAATTGAAATTTGAATTGTTTTTAAGACATTTTTGTTTAGTAAATTTCATATGTTTTTTTACTGATGTTCAATTGTTTTTTCAATTGTTATTGCAATTTTTTATCTAGTTTTTTTTCTTTATTGGAAATTTCAACTGTTTTTAAGAAATTGTAATCAAAGAAAATCTAATTTCTTCCAATTTTGAATTGTTTTTAACCGATTTCAACTATTTAAAACATTTATTTTTTTATCTGCATTATTCTAAATAAATAATTATGATTTTCACTTATTTTCTTTTGTTCCTGCAATTTTCTATCTATTTTTTTTACTTTATTTTTTTACGATTTTCAATTAATTTTTGCTTTCATTTTTATCTGCTTTATTCTAAATAAATGATTTCCCTTTAAGATTTTCTACTGTTTTAAACAATGGTTTTTTCTTTAAAAAATTTAAATAATTTTTTTTTTCGTGGCAAATTTCAATTGTTTCTCTGTGTAAGAACAACTATTTTAAGCTGTTTAGTAAATTCTTTTTTATTTTTAGTTATTTTGCAATTCAATTTTTGAATTGTTTTTAATAAATTTTTGCTTTGTAATTTTTTTTTTCTACAGATTTTCAATTGTTTTTCTTTTGTATTTGTAATTTTTTTATCTAGTTTTTTTTCTACTGGACATTTCAATTGTTTTTAAGAAATTTTAATTTCAAAAATTTCTTACTTCTTGCAATTTTTAATTGTTTATACCAGATTTTCAATTATTTTCAGCTTTCAATTTTTTATCTGCTTTATTCTGAATAAATGATTTCTCTTGAAGAAATTTCTACTGTATTAAACAATTACAGCTGTTTTTCTTTTCATTTCGAAAATTTCATTTTCTTTGTTCGATGGCAAATTTCAATTGTTTGTTTGTAAGATTGTAAATATTTTAACTTGATTTTTTTCTTAATAAATCATTTCTAATTTGATTTTTTCTTAAACTATTTCTACTTTAGAAAAATTCAACTGTTATTAACGAATTTCATTTATTTTATGATTTTTGATTAAGTGGTTTTACTATTTTTAATTGTTGAGAAATTACATTTTTTTTCAATTTTTATATTAATTTTGGGTAAAATTTCTTATGTTCTTTTTTTTCTGCTGATCTTTACTTATTTTTCTTTTGTACTTTTTTTCTTTATTGGAAATTTCAATTGTTTTTAAGAAATAGTAATTTTAAAAAAAAGTTTCATTTTCAATTGTTTTTTGCTTTTAAATTGCTTCAATTCTAAATAAATAATTTCTAAGAATTTTCCACTGGTTTTTTTTCTTTAGGAAAAGTCTAATAATATATTTTTTTATTTTTTTTGGCAAATTTCAATTTAAGCTGTTTTCTAATTATGTTTTTTCAAATTATTAATTCTTAACAAATTCCTTAGTAAATTCCATTGGTTTTTCTACAGATTTTCAATTGTTTTTCTTTTGTTCCTGCAATTTTTTATCGGTTTTTTTTTTCTTTATTAGAAATTTCAGTTGTTTTTAAGAAATTTTAATATATATAATTTTCAATTGTATTTTTGCTCTCAATTTATATGTTTTATTCGGAATAAAAACATTTCTACCTGTTCTAATTTCAATATGTTTTTTACATTTGAAAAATTCCATTAATTTTGTTTTGTATTTTTTATGGCAAATTTCAATTGTTTCTATATAAAGAACAACTATTTTAAGTTGTTTACTGAATTTTTTACTTTTATTTTTATTTCTTGACAAATTTTAATCTGTTTTTTTTCTTTATTGGAAATTTCAATTGTTTTTAAGAAATAAGAATTTAAAAAAAAAATCTAATTTTTGCAATTTTCAATTGGTTTTTGCTTTCAATTTGCTTCAATTCTGAATAAATAGTTTCTAAGAATTTTCCACTGTTTTTTTTTCTTTAGGAAAAGTCTAATAATATATATTTTTTATTTTTTATGGCAAATTTCAATTGTTTCTTTGCAATTGCCTTTCTTTTGTTCTTGTAGAAATTTTTCATTTGTTCTGTTTTATTTACTGGAGATTTCAATTGTTTATAGAAAAAAATAATTCTTAGAATATTTTTTGTTGCAAATTTCAATTGGTTTTAACAGATTTTCAACTGTTTTTTGCTTTTAATTTTTTTAACACATTTTTGCTTAATAAATTCCATTTGTTTTTTTATACTGATTTTCAATTGCACTTTCTTTTATTCTTCAAAGCTGTTTGCTAAATTTGTTTTTATAAATAAATAAATAAAGAATTATTATTATTATTCAAAGCTGTTTAAACATTCAACATTAAAAAATAATAAATTTAAGTTAAAACTAAAATCGTTACTTCTGCAGCAGGCTTTTTATAGCATAACTGAGTTTAAAAACTACACTATTGCGTAGCACTAAGAATAAGAGCCATCTTCTAACCTATTTACGTTGAAATTTGTTCTGCAATTATTATATTGTGTTATGTATTATGTTATGATTTTAGCGTTTTATCGCATTTTTACCATTTTAACTATTTTTGTGTACCTGACGTGTCTAATATTGTTAACTAACTATGTAATGGACAAAATAAAATTCTATTCTATTCTATTCTATTTATTTTTAATTCTTGACAATTTCCTTTTTTTCGGCAGAGTGAAATTTAAATTTTTTTAACTCATTTTTGCTTATTGAATTCGATTTGTTTTCTTTTCTATTGATTTTCAAATGTTTTTGCTTTCTTCCTGCAAATTGTTATTTGATTTTTTACTATGTTGGACATTTCAATAGTTTTTAAGAACTATAATAAAAAAATATTCTTGTAATATTCAATTGTTTTTAATAGATTGTTGTAGATTTGTGAAATGTTTTCGTAATTTTAAATTATTAAGTGATTTTTGTTTCATTTTAGCTTTCATTTTTATCTGCTTTATTCTAAATAAATGATTTTAACTGAAGAAATTTCTACTGTTTTAAACAATTTCAATTGTTTTTTTTTTTCTTGTGAAAATTGTACAATTGTTTCTATGTGAGATGGCAACTTAAAATAAGATGATTTTTTTCATAAAGAGAATGGTTGCGACCGTTACTACGTGGTAATACATACTTACACTGAATTGACATAGTGAATTTTTCAATTCGGTTGATTTATTTCCTTAAATAAATAATTTTCTAAAATTATTTCTACTTAAAATTCAACTGTTATTAACGAAATTCATTTATTTTTCAATTGTGGCAAAATTAATAAAATTTCAATTGCTTCTTTATACAACTATTGTTTTCATATTTCTCTTTTAAAAAATCAATTGTTTTCAATAAATAACATTTTTTCCAATTTTGGATAAAATTCTATTCATTTTGTTTCTGGAATTTTAATTATTTATAACACAGATTTTTTTTTAGGTAAATTCCTTTTTTTTCTATTGATTTTTTTTTTTGCTCCTGCAATTTTTGTATCTGTTTTTCTTTATTATTGGAAATTTCAATTGTTTTTACTATATTTTCAATTGTTGTAAGCTTTCATTCTTTGTATCTGTTTTTTCTAAATAAATGATTTCTCTTTAAGAAATTTCCAAAGTATTAAATAATTTCAATCGTTTTTTTTCCTTTAGACAATTGTATTAATTTTGTTTTTTATTTTAATGGAAAATTTTAATTATTTCTTTGTAAAAAAACAGCTATTTTAATCTGTTTACTAAATTTATTTATTTTTTATTTTTTGCACATCTTTTTTGGCAAAATTGAAATTTGAGTTGTTTTTAACACAGTTTTCCTTAGAAAATTCCATTGGTTTTTCTACAGATTTTCAATTGTTTTCCTTTTGTTCATGCAATTTTTCATCTGTTTCTTTTTCTTTATTAGAAATTCAATTGTTTTTAAGAAATTTTAATTTTTAAAAAATATATATAGTTTTTTGTGAATTTCATTTGTTTTTAACGGATTTTTAATTGTATTTTGACTCTCAATTTTCTTTGTCTGTATTTTTTTAAATATACAGGGTGAGTTTTTTTCGATGTTCTCTATGGGGATCTCGGAAACTATAAGAGATAGAGAAACGGTTAAATGGGGAAAGAAGTGTAGATTAACGAGACGAATAAAATTCCAATTTCAAAGTTTTCAAAAAAGTCAAGGGTAACTAGATATTTTGAAAAAAGTAAAAAGTGTCAATTTATTCAAATCAATATATCTCGGTTATTATAACAGATAGAAAAAATCTGTAAAGTACAAAGTCTTAGATAATTTTATGTAGATTAATAAAAAAGAATCAGAAATTTTTTATCGATATTATTTTCCGAGATATGATGCAAACTTACATTTTTTTTTAATGGAAACCATAGTTGGCTATGGCCTCATTCAAAAGGTATTTTTTTTCTCTTTAATCCAATATGACATATGACATAGTTATTTCTGAAAATAAGTGAGTTATAGTCATTTTAAATTTTATTATAAATAAAAAATGGGTAACCATGAAAAAGATGAAAGTAAAACAATTGAAGTTGGTTATAATAATAGCAATATTGTAATTATTAGTTCTACAAAGTTAAATAAAACTGAAAAATCAGCATAAGAATAAAATTTTGTAATTATCAAATGGCCATCTGTATGTGGTATAAACCCATTTGTCAAGAGGATAATACGTTTCTTACAAAAGTATTATGAATAGATGAATCGCGATTCACTAATTGTGGTATTTTTAATCGCCACAATGAACATAGATGATCTTAAGAGAATCCACTAGAAGTTTCACAGAGAAAACTACAAATTAAATTTGGGTTTAATCCATGGTATGTTTGGATTAATAATTCTCGGTCCATATATTTTTGAAAGCTCACTAAGTGAAACTGATTACTTTCATTTTCTTCAGAAAACATTTGAAGATACGCTCGATTGTTTAAATTTATCATCACAAGCAAGATTAAAATGGTTCCAATATGACGGTGCTCTACCTAATAACATGTTGGCTTTACAAATTATTTAAATGATGCTTTTCCTAACTCATAAGTGGGAAGAAATAAACCAATCCCAGGGCCACCTAGATCTCCCGATCTGCGCGTTTTAGAATTTTTTCTGTGGGGTTATGTAAAAAACAAAGTATATGAAAAATCATATCAATCTGTGGAGGATCATAAACTAGTTGTTATTGAAACATTTAATTCAATTTACATGAGAATAGTCAAAAAGCGATAAATTCAATTTTAAAAAGATATAATTTATGTCATAATAGTATTAATAGTGGACTCTTTGACCATATTTTTTTAATATTAAAATTTCTCTCCCATTGATATATTGATAATTACGAATTACTTTATGCAGTTGTTTCATTTTGATTTATCTCTGTAAAACTAATAATTACAATATTGCTAATATTATAAACAACTGCAATTGTTTTACTTTCATCTTTTTCATGGCTATCCATTTTTTATTTATAATAAAATTTAAAATGACTATAACTCACTCATTTTTAAAAATAACTATGTTGTATGCCATATTAGATTAAAGAGAAAAAAATTACCTTTTGAATGAGGTCACAGCCAACTATGGTTTCCATTTAAAAAAATGTAAGTTTGCGTCATATCTCGGAAAATAATGGCGATAAAAATTTTCTAATTATTTTTTATTAATCTGCATAAAATTATCTAAAACTTTGTCCTTTACAGTTTTTTCCTATCTGTTATAATAACCGAGATATATTGATTTGAAAAAATTGACACTTTTTACTTTTTTCAAAATATCTAGTTACCCTTGACTTTTTTGAAAACTTTGAAAGTGTAATTTTATTCGTCTCGTAAATCTACACTTCTTTCCCCATTTAACCGTTTCTCTATCTCTTATAGTTTCCGAGATCCCCATAGAGAACATCGAAAAAAACTCACCCTGTATATATAGTTCTTTGTAATTTTCATTTGTTTTTAACGGATTTTCAATTGTATTTTAGCTCCCAATTTTCTTTATCTACTTTATTCTGAATAAAAAAATTTCTACTTGTTCTAATTTCAATATGTTTTTTTTACATTTGAAAAATTCCATTAAATTTGTTTTTTCATGGCAAATTTCAATTGTTTTTTTATTAAGTGGTTTACTTAATTTGATTTTTTTCTTTTACTTTTAATTCTTGACAAATTCCATTTTATTTGACAGATTGAAATTTGAATTGTTTCTAATACATCTTTCCTTAGTATATTCCAATTGTTTTCTTTACTAATTGTCAATTGACAATTGACATGTGTAAACATTTTATGTATCAGCACACAATAAATATTATTATTATTGTTAATTGTTCCTACAATTAATCTGTTTTCTTTATTTCTTCATTGATAATTCAATTGTTTTTAAGTAATTTTTATTTAAAAAAATCTAGTTGTTGCAATTTTCAATTTGTTTTGTTTTGTTTTTTTGCTCTAATTTCTGTATCTGCTTTATTCTAAATAAATGATTTCTCTTTAAGTAAGTCCTACTGATTTGAAACAATTTCAATTGTTTGTTTTTCTTCTTTTTGTAAAATTCTATTAATTTTTTTCTCATGGCAAATTTTAATTGTTTCTTCGTAAAAAAGAACAAATATTTTAAGCCGTTTTTAAATTTTTTTTTACAAATTCCTTTTTTTGACAAAATTGAAGTTTTTTTTCAACTGATGTTCAATTGTCTTTTGTTCTTTTGTTTTTGAAATATTTTATCTGGTTTTTATTCGTTATAGGAAATTTCAATTTTTCAACAAATTTTAATTCTAATATTTTGAAATTTTCAATTATTGTCAATTGTTTATTTCTATTTATTTCAATCACAGAAAATTGTTTCTTTTGCTCTATTGGAAATTCCAATGGATTTTGTCAGATTTTCAATTGTTTTTCGCTTACAATTTTTTTTTGCTAATTTCAATTGGTTTTTAACCGATTTTCTTGCAGTTTTTTTATTTGTTGTCTATCAAGTTTGAAATTTTTTCCTCACTGAACTTAAATGGTTTGTATTTTGATAAAATTTCGTTTGTTTTTTTTTACTTGTCAAATATATACTTTATTTGATGTAAATCTGTCAAAATTGGAATAAATTTTCAATTAATTATTATGATCTTGTTAACAGTAGTCAAGAACCGGTTTACATATATTTTGGATCTCATCAGTGTAGCGGTGTTGATGAGATCCAGAATAGATCGAAACCGGTTAGTGGTTGTTATTTACATTGAACAAGTTATTGAATTGACGAGGTGATGATGATGAAACTCCATAACAAATTGAAGAAAAAACAACACAGTTGGGAGGGTTTCACAATTATTGTTTCGCCACACAGTGTTTTATTTCAATTAACAAAGTAACAAGCTCATTTACACACACACACAAATACACAAATAACACGGCGGAAGTACTACGTGGTCAATATCTAAACACTACTTCTACTACTACTACTTAATGTTTACATTATTATAATTTATCGGTGGTTATCGACCCAAAACAGTGATCTAGTGTAATGCCACTATAATAGATGGCTCCTTTATGGTAATATCTTGACTGAAATTTTCAATTGTTTCTTTGTAAATAAATATTATTTTGTGATAAGCTTTTATCGAAGCTTAATCATCAGATCGGGGTAAGTCCTTACAATTATCGTACCTGGAACGATAACGTAGGTGGTTTTTACGCTTATCGATAAGTGGCGAACAAGACGACTTTCCGGAAACAGATTGCGTCGCGCAGATCGCGCTCAGCCATTTGCGTCGACGTGTTTTGTTCCCGCTCGAAGATAAGACGGTAGTTGAAGCAAAAAAAAAAAGAAAAACGAAACGGGAATTTGTCGCGTAATTACGCGATAGACTTATCAAAACCGATGCTTTTTTTTCTTCCTACCCAAAAAAAAAAAACAAGTGAGGTACGTTATTGCTTTTTTCGTTCGGTTGTTTTTTGTTTTGTTTTAATGTCCGTATCCTTGGTTGCCTCTGAGCACAATGCGCGACGTGTCATTCGGTCTGCACACTATTCGAACGGCCATTGTTATTCAAAAGCAAGCGTAACATTTCACGCTTTGTGACACTGGCGGCCATTTTCACCGTAGCCCGATACCTTATCACATGCTAGTGGTAGCCTGGTCGCGATTGGCCTGCCCCATTGTTTTATCGTGGCCCGTTTACATTTATCATCCTTCGTTTCTATTAGAAACTACGCACAGCACACATAAAATACGCCGATTTCCCATCTATCTGGTTAAATAAGTAATATTGCATGTAACACACTGCAGCTGCCCGTAATTATATTTTCCGCACTTTGTCTGACCAGCGTTTCGCATTAGCATCACCACGACCTTGTCGGTTGATAAGTAAAGACGGCGATTATGTTCGACTAATACTTACTTGTTTTTTTATATACCTTCGATAAAAAAAACGAATAAAACTCTTTAAACTTGAGTTTGACGTGTTTTCATTCGTTTTTTTATGCTCTGATACGTCAATTGTTTTTATGGAATTTTAAAGTTGAATCAATTATAAATAAATCTACAAAATTTTAAATCAATCCTACTTGTTGTTCAATTGTTACAATCGCTTTAATTGTTGAAAACAATTTTCATTTCTTCAAACACAAAATATCTCGTGTTTTCATTTGTTTTTCTTCTGTTATACGTCAATTGTTTCATGGAATTTTAAAGGGTAAACCAATTCTTAGTAAATTAAGATAACTTCAAATCTATTATACGTGTTGTTCAATTGTTATAATCGTTTTAGATCGATAAAACGATTTTAATTTCTTCAAACACAAATTTACAGCGTTTTCATTTGTTTTTCGTTAACATTTTTTATGGAATTTTAAAGCTGAATCAATTCGGAATAAACTTGCATAATTTCAAGTCGATTTCACGTGTTGTTCATTTGTTACGATCGATTGAACATAATTTCATTTCTTCAAACTCACTCATTTCGAGTGTTTTAAATTGCTTTTTTGCTGTCAAACGTCAATTATTTTTATAGAATTTTAAAACATAATACATTATGAACGATTTTGGAAAATTTTAACTTAATTCTACGCGTCGTTCAATTGTTGCAATCGTTTAAATCGTTGAACACTTTTCATTTCTTCACACTTATTCACGTGTTTTTATTTGATTTATGGCTATGATACGTCAATTGTTTTTGCGGAAATTTAAAGCTTAATCAATTATAAGTGTATTTATAAAATTTCAAGTCAATTCGTCACGTTATTCAACTGTTACAGTCGTTTGAAAACAACTTTTATTTCTTTACATTCATATTTCGCGATATTTGCTCATTTCATTTGTTTTTCGTCGATTATTTTAATGGTATTTTAAAGCTAAATAAATTCTGATTAAATTTGCAGTTGATTCAAAGTTTTGTTCAATTGTTACATTCGTTATAAACGCTTAAAACAATTTTTATTTATTAAAACTAAAATTTCGAGTGTTTTCATTTGATTTTACACGGCAATACGTCAATTGTTTTCATGAAATTTTAAATATTAATCAATTCTGAATAAATTTATAAAATTTAAAGACAATTCGTCACGTTATTCAATTGTTACAATTGTATTAAAAGCTGAAAACAACTTTTATTTCTTTAAATTCATATTTCGCAATATTTGTTCATTTCATTTGTTTTTCGTCGATTGTTTTAATGGAATTTTAAAGCTGGATAAATTTACAAAATTTCAAGTTGATTTAAAGTTTTGTTCAATTGTTACATTCGTTATAATCATCATAATAAAACAATGTTTATTTATTAAAACTAAAATTTCGAGTATTTTTCATTTGATTTTCCACTGCAATACGTCAATTGTTTTCATAAAATTTCAAAGATTAATCAATTCTGAATAAATTTATTAAATTTCAAGTCAATTCGTCACGTTATTCAATTGTTACAATTGTTTTAAAAGCTGAAAACAACTTTTATTTCTTTAAATTCATATTTCGCGATATTTGTTCACTTCATTTGTTTTTCGTCGATTGTTTTAATGGAATTTTAAAGCTGATTAAATTTACAAAATTTCAAGTTGATTCAATGTTTGGTTCAACTGTTACATTCGTTATAATCATGATAATAAAACAATGTTTATTTATTAAAACTAATATTTTAAGTGTTTTCATTTGATTTTCCACGGCAATACGTCAATTGTTTTCATGGAATTTTAAATATTAATCAATTCTGAACAAATTTATTAAATTTCAAATCGATTCGTCACGTTGTTCAATTGTTACAATCGGTTTTAAAGTTGAAAACGACGTTTATTTCTTTAAACTCGAATTTCGCGACATTTGTTCAATTTAACATATTGACAGATGACAGAACGATAATGACAAATGACAGAACAACAATTTTACAGATAATTAAACGATAATTTGACAGAATGGCAGATGACAGAAGAGCAATTTGACATAATTGCGGAACAATAATTTTTTAATAATAATAATGTTTACTCAATTTGACAGAAGAAAAACAATTTGACAGATAACAGAATGACCATTTAATAGATAATAGAACGACATTTTAATAGAATGGCAAACGACAATAGGATAATTTGACCGAATGACAAAACCACAATTGAATGATAACAGAAAAGCAATTTAACAGAATGACATATGATTAAACAACAATTATAAAATGACAAATGACTAAAGGACAATTTGAGAAAATGTCAGATGACAGATCAATAATTTAATAGATAACAGAATGGCAATTTAACAGATTCACAAAACTACTTTTATTTCTTTAAATTCATATTTCGCAATATTTGCTCATTTCATTTGTTTTTCTTCGATTATTTTAATGGAATTTTAAAGCTGAATAAATTCTGATTAAATTTACAAAATTTCAAGTTGATTCAACGTTTTGTTCAAATGTTACATTCGTTATAAACGCTTAAAACAATGTTTATTTATTAAAACTAAAATTTCGAGTGTTTTCATTTGATTTTCCACTGCAATACGTCAATTGTTTTCATGAAATTTTAAATATTAATCAATTCTAAATAAATTTATTAAATTTCAAGTCAATTCGTCACGTTATTCAATTGTTACAATTGTTTTAAAAGCGGAAAACTACTTTTATTTCTTTAAATTCATATTTCGCAATATTTGCTCATTTCATTTGTTTTTCTTCGAGTGTTTTAATGGAATTTTAAAGCTGAATAAATTTACAAAATTTCAAGTTGATTTAAAGTTTTGTTCAATTGTTCCATTCGTTATAATCATCATAATAAAACAATGTTTATTTATTAAAAGTAAAATTTTGAGTGTTTTATTTAATTTTCCACTGCGATGCGTCAATTTTTTTCATGAAATTTTAAAGATTAATCAATTCTGAATAAATTTATTAAATTTCAAGTCAATTCGTCACGTTATTCAATTGTTACAATTGTTTTAAAAGCTGAAAACTACTTTTATTTCCTTAAATTCTTATTTCGCAATATTTGCTCATTTCATTTGTTTTTCTTCGATTATTTTAATGGAATTTTAAAGCTAAATAAATTCTGATTAAATTTATAAAATTTCAAGTTAATTAAACGTTTTGTTCAATTGATACATTCGTCATAAACGCTTAAAACAATGTTTATCTATTAAAACTAAATTTTCGAGTGTTTTCATTTGATTTTCCATTGCGATACGTCAATTGTTTTCATGAAATTTTAAAGATAAATCAATTCTGAATAAATTTATTAAATTTCAAGTCAATTCGTCACGTTGTTCAATTGTTACAATCGGTTTTAAAGTTGAAAACAACTTTTATTTCTCTAAACTCGAATTTCGCGATATTTGTTCAATTTAACAAATTGACAGATGACAGAACGATAATGACAAATGACAGAACAACAATTTTACAGATAATTAAACGATAATTTGACAGAATGGCAGATGACAGAAGAGCAATTTGACATAATTGCGGAACAATAATTTTTTTAATAATAATAATGTTTACTCAATTTGACAGAAGAAAAACAATTTGACAGATAACAGAATGACCATTTAATAGATGATAGAACGACATTTTAATAGAATGGCAAACGACAATAGGGTAATTTGACCGAATGACAAAACCACAATTGAATGATAACAGAAAAGCAATTTAACAGAATGACAGATGATTAAACAACAATTAAAAAATGACAAATGACAAAATGACAATTTGATAGGACAGAACATAGAATAACACTTTGACAGATTTAGTAGAATTAAAGACGACAGTACAGCAATTTGAGAGAAACAATACAACAATTTGTCAAATGACTAAAAGACAATTTGAGAAAATGTCAGATGACAGATCAATAATTTAATAGATATCAGAATGGCAATTTAATAGATTCACAAAACTACTTGTATTTCTTTAAATTCATATTTCGCAATATTTACTCATTTCATTTGTTTTTCGTCGATTATTTTAAAGGAATTTTAAAGCTGAATAAATTCTGATTAAATTTACAAAATTTCAAGTTGATTCAACGTTTTGTTTTGTTGTTTCAATTGTTATATTAATTGTAAACGCTTAAAACAATATTTATCTATTAAAACTAAAATTTCGAGTGTTTTCATTTGATTTTCCACTGTAATACGTCAATTGTTTTCATGAAATTTTAAATATTAATCAATTCTGAATAAATTTATTAAATTTCAAGTCAATTCGTCACGTTATTCAATTGTTACAATTGTTTTAAAAGCTGAAAACTACTTTTATTTCTTTAAATTCTTATTTCGCAATATTTGCTCATTTCATTTGTTTTTCGTTGATTATTTTAATGGCATTTTAAAGCTGAATAAATTCTGATTAAATTTATAAAATTTCAAGTTAATTAAACGTTTTGTTCAATTGTTACATTCGTCATAAATGCTTAAAACAATGTTTATTTATTAAAACTGATATTTTTCGTGTTTTTATTTATTTTTCCACTGCGATACGTCAATTGTTTTCATGAAATTTTAAAGATTAATCAATTCTGAATAAATTTATTAAATTTCAAGTCAATTCGTCACGTTGTTCAATTGTTACAATCGGTTTTAAAGTTAAAAACAACTTTTATTTCTTTAAACTCGAATTTTGCGACATTTGTTCAATTTAACAAATTGACAGATGACAGAACGATAATGACAAATGACAGAACAACAATTTGACAGATAATTTGACAGAATGGCGGATGACAGAAGAGCAATTTGACATAATTGCCGAATAATATATTTTTTAACATAATAATAATAATGTTTACTTAATTTGACAGTAGGACAGATAGCAGAAAAAACAATTTGACAGATAACAGAATGACCATTTAATAGATGATTGAACGACATTTCAATAGAATGACAGACGACAATAGGGTAATTTGACCGAATGACAAAACCACAATTGAATGACTGATAACAGAAAAGCAATTTGACAGAATGACAGATGATTGAACAAAAATTTGACCGATAATAAAATGACAAATGACAGAATGACAATTTGGATAAACAACAAATTGACAGATAACAGAATCATAATTTGACAGATGGCACAACGACAATTTGACAGATAGCAAAATCACAATTTAACAGATGAGAAAAGAAAAATTTGACAGAAGAACAATTTGACAGAATGACGAACGACAGATCAACAATTTAACAGTTAACATAATGACAGTTTGACAAATGACAACTACAATTTAACAGAATGACAGATACCACATACAATAATTTGAGAGATAATAGAAGAACAAATTGGTAGATAATAAATGACTGAATACAGAATTGAAGCTTAAATTTCGTGGGTTTTTTTGTATTTTTTTTTGCAATGATACATCAATTGTATTATGGAATTTTAAAGCTAAATCAATTACGAATAAATTTACAAAATTTCCAGTCGATTTCAGGCGTTTTTCAATTGTTACAATCATTAGAATCGTAGAAAACAAATTTTAATTTCTGTAAGCTAAAATTTTGTGTGTTTTTATGTATTTTTTGCAATGATACATCAATTGTTTTATAGAATTTTAAAGCTAAATCAATTATGAATAAATTTACAAATTTTCTAGTAAATTCCACGCGTTTTTCAATTGTTGAAATCATTAGAATCGCAGAAAACAAATTTTTATTTCTTTAAGCTTAAATTTCGTGTGTTCTTATGTATTTTTTGCAGTGATAATCAATTGTTTTAAGGAATTTTAAAGCTAAATCAATTATGAATGAATTTACATAAATTTCTAGTCAATTCCAGACGTTTTTCAATTGTTACAATCATTTAAATCGTAGAAAACAAATTTTCATTTTTTTAAGATTAAATTTTGTGTGTTTTTGTGTATTTTTTGCAATCATGCATCAATTGTTTTATGGAATTTTAAAGCTAAATCAATGATAAATAAATTTACAAAAATTTTAATAAATTCCGCGCGTTTTTCAATTGTTGCGATTATTTGAATCGTAGAAAACAAATTTTAATTTCTTTAAGCTTAAATTTCGTTTGTGTTTGTATATATTTTTTCACACTTTATTTGCTATGCTTGTTATCAATGACAATTTTTCAATTGTTTCTTTTTTAATTTTAACTGTTTTGGTGATATTTCAATTGTTTCGGTTTTGTTAAAATTTCAATTGTTTCCAATCATATTAAACTATTTTAACTTGTTTTTATATACTTTATCAACTGTTTCTTTAAATTTTTTAAATTGCGCTTTTCGAAAAATTCTATCTAAAATCTTTTTTTATATTCTTTTCAATTGATTTCGATTTATAGTAAAATTTTAGTCGTTTCCTTCTAATGTAAATTTCAATTGTTTCTAATCACTAAAATGTTGTTATAAATTTTTTCAATTGTTCTTTTTTATTTTTTTAAAATAAAACTTTAATTGTTTTTAATGATATTTCAATTGTTCCATTTTTGATAACATTTTAATTGTGTCTAAGCACACTAAAACTATTTTTGAATGTTTTTAAAAAATTTTATTTTTCAATTGATTTTTACTTTTATAAAGTTCGCTTTTTAAGAATATTTTTTAACACATTGTTTATAGAAACGGTTTCTTGATATTTTTTTCAATTGTGTCTATTTAAATTTTAACTGGTTTTAATGATATTTCTAATGTTTTTTGCTAAAATGCCAAATGTTCCTAAGCACTCTAAACTTTAATTTTTTGATTGTTTTTTTTTACGTTTCATAGTTTCATAGTAAACTTCATCAAATTGTTTATAGTAACCTTATTTGTTAAATTCTTTCAATTGTTTCTTTTTAAATTTCGATTGTTTTTACTTACATTTCATTTGTTTTTTTTTTGTTTGGTAAAATTTGGTATTATATTGTATAAAAGGGGTTTCTAAGCACATTAAGCCATTTTTAAATGCCTTCAACGATTCAACTGTTTTACAGTAATTTATCAACAAATAGTTTATAGATTTTTTTATTTTCTTTCTTAATTTTAACTTTTTTCAGTGTTTTTTTAATATTTTCATTTTTCTGGTAAAATTTCAATTTAACTTTTCAGCTGTTCTAATGATTGTCTTAATGATTTTTTATTTTATAAAGTTTCAACTGTTTTCAGCAAATTTATAAAAAAAATATGGTAACATTTTTAAATAATTTATGTCAATTTTTTCTTTTTCTAATTTCAACTCTTTTTACTGATATATTTTTTTTGTTGGTAAAATTTCATTTTTGTTATGATTTCTCTTATGATTTCAATTCATTTCTATTTTGTAAAGTTTCAACTGTTTTATAGTAAATTTTCAAAATGGTTTATAAAAATATTTTTAAATATTTTTTTAGATTCTTTTCTTTTTTTGTGATTTTTGAGTCTCTTCCCTCTAGGAAAAATTTCAATTGTTTGCAAACACCTTAAACTATTTTTGCATGAATTTTTTCAATTGTTTTTTTATGCTTATAAACTTTCATCTGTTTTTTTTTTTCAACAAATTGTTTATAGACAACTTTTTTCAATTGTTTCGTTTTTAATTTCAACTGTTATTAGTGATTCTAAACATGTTTTTTAATGTTTTTCTTATGATGTTTTTTCAATTATTTTTTTACAAGGTTGCAACTGTTTTATAATAATTAGTAAGATGATTACAGACTCGTTTTTTTAAATCTTTTTTCAACTGTTTTTTTATGCTATTTCAATTGTTTGAAACCCAAAAATCAAATATTAAAAACTTTTGTTTATGGAAAAGAAATAATAAATTTATAAAAATAGAAATGTAATTTTGTAAAAAAAATATTTGATCGAGAATAGAAAAAAAAAACAGATAAAATTGCAAGAAAAACAAATGAAATTCCATAAGGAACAACAATAAGATCATTTGATTAAGGAAAATACACATAATTTTTTTTTAAATAACAACTGAAAATAATATTTTACAAAGAAAGTTTAAGACAAAATCAAAGCTAAATTCATAGAGCTCATAGAAAAACAATTGAAATTCTTAAAATGGAGTTTAAATTTCTTAAAGGAGAAATAATCTATTTATAAATGTTAATAAAGCAGAGAAATCAAGAAAAAATAATTTAAAATATTAAAAAAGATAAAAAGAAAATTTTAAATCTATAAAAAATATTTTTCAAGGAAAACCAAACTTTAAAATTAAATAAGAACCAAATTAAACAAATAAAATTTGTTGCAAAAAATTTTATTTCTGAAAGGAGAAATAAATGATTTAGAACTTTAAACAAGATGGAAAATTACAAGTAAAAAAACATACAAAATTGATTTCATTTATTTAGAAAAGAAAAATACGTTAAAGTTAACAAATAATCGTTGTTAATGAAACAAATGATTTAGAAATGTAAATAAGACAAAAACTTTCAAACAAGAAACACAAACAAAATGTTTGATAAAAAAAACAATTAAAATTTATTAGACATTTTATTTAATAAAATTATAGATTGAGAAAAGAATTGATAATCTATTTAAAAATGCAGAAATAATTAATTCAGGCAAAAAAAAACAAAAAAAAAACAGAAAAAATAATAATAAATAATAAAATAATAAAATTTTCCAAAAACTTTAAGACAAAATATACATTTGTTAAAAAGAGTTCAAGAAAAATTAATTGCAAAGAAAACAGCAGTTAATAACACAAATGAAATTTTTTAAAAATAAATAATCTAAAATAAGAAGATCAATTTTGCAACAAAAGACCTAGAAAAATAGTTAAACATTTTAGAGCTCACAGTATACCCAATAAAAACATTTTTAATTTCTTTAGAAAAGATTATATCCTTTTTAACAAATCAAAAATTATTTTTTAAGCATAATTTTAATATTTGCTTAATTAATCGTAAAAATATTACTAAACGTTATTTAAATTGATTGCTGATTAGTTTTTTTATTAACCATAAAAGATTTTGTGTAATTTATTGGTGTTCGAAAGAATTTTTACCAAAAGATTTCAAAATTTTCACCTCCACAATGCTTTCCTGTAAAAATGCATTAAGTCCATCATAAACCAGACGTGTAAGTGCTTATCTTATCAGTAAACAATCACCTCGCTGGTTGTCGTTCCGAAAATAATTGCTTTGATAACGGAACAAAAGGAAAGACAAAGTCTTTCTACAAATACAATCAAATTTGGGATTTTTAGGTACAAAAAGTTTTGAATTAATTACAAAAGTTTCAATGAATTTTAGGTTTATTTTAGATGTAACCTAAACCGAATATTTCATTTCAAAACTGTTGATGTAAAACAATTGTGAATTTTAACAATTCGAAGTATTAATCCCTTGCATGCCTACTATTTCTAATAAGTTTCGAATAACAAAATTAGTTTTTTTTTTAAAATTTTTATTAGTTTTCGTGTGTGTGTATAATAAACCTCCTAGATTTATATTTGCACGAGTGGATATTTCGTGGAAATCCGAAACGAAAACGAAATATCCGCACAAAAAACCGAACAATCCCTAGACGACCGGCGAATCGGTCGATCGGAATGCGCGATTTCGAATTAAAATTCAAACGCACGGCAATTGTCTGGGAACGGCTAGTTAGGGTGCCCCTCACTTAAGGGCACAATTATATTTTATTTTTCGTACGGACAATGCGAAATTAGCATCTTGTGCACGTGAAAAATTCCATTTAACTTGTCACGTGTCAATCACACACACACACACACACAGACAAGAAGCGATAGATAATGCGGATTCATAATTCCCTCCTCAATTCCACGCGAGTGTAATTGAAGTAGGCACCATTATAATAATGAGGTGATCACCTAGGGCTACCGGAGATTAATTATCCCGTAGAAATTAGAATTTCTAGCGCACAACGAGCAATTTCGGCGCAATTAACATTCAAAAATTCTAAACGGGCCACCCCACTTTACATTTCTGGGCGCTCTTTAAACCAGAGCTAATTTTCATAAGAAATAAGCGGCGCAATGTTACAGCCGGCCAATTATCGGCAAGCAAATGAATAATTTTTGGAACAATGGAAGCACGAATCCGAATATTAATTCACTTATTATCTGTAATTTTTCGGGACGAATTCCGATGCTAATCAAATGCCCCAACAGTGAAAATCCCTAGTTTGTTCGGAATGCAAAATTATCGAATACTTGCATATTTTAACATCTAAACAGAAGAAATAAAAATTAGCCTTACTTTTAAATTGACAATTGTCATCTGTCAATTATAAACTGATTTCTATAGATTTATAAATATATTTGTTATAATAACTATTTTCTATACTTGTCAATTGACAATAATCATCTGTTAAAGATATCTATATTTATATTTATTATCTACTACTGTTATCCATAATCTACAATAGGCGAATTGACAATTGTCATCTATTAACAACTGTCTACACCCACTTGATTAAAACACTAACACTTTCTTCACAATTAATTTTTATATCACTAGATGTACATTTCGGGTACTATGCAACCATTATCAATAGCTTATAGTTATAAAAATTAATTGTGAAGAAAGTGTTAGTGTTTTAATCAAGTTTTAATTATATCTTCACGTAGCTCAACAACAAATTTCTATATGTCTACTACCAGCTATAATTTATCACCTAAAATTTGTCAGTTGACAATTGGCATCTATCATCACTCAGTTAAAAATTGTTTACTGCCATCGCTCATTTAAAACTTTTCTTTACATATTGTTTATCCTATGTGATACCCTCTTTTATTTATAATACCTTCTTATAACTTGCCATCTGCCACCTTAATCATCATTATCTTCTATTTGTCAATTGATAATTCTCATCTGTCATCGGCCATCAGTCAATTAATCGTCAGTTAATAAATATCTACCATCAACATCTGTTAACGGTTAGCTGTCATCTATCATCTGTCATCTGTCAATTCACAATCATCATTTGTCAACTTTCGGTTATCATTTATTATCTATTATCTATCATTTGCTAATTATCAACTGTCATCAGTCACTTTTTCTTTTTTATTAATTAACAACTGTCTTTTGTCAATTTGTAATTGCCACCTATCATCAGCCAATTGTTATTCAATTATTATTTGACAATTGTCATTTGTCATCTGTCATCTATTTCGTAATAATTTTTATCTAGTTGGCTATTTAATTTTCAATTGTTAAATACCACCTACCAACATCTACCAACTATCTGCTGTCATATGTTACCTGTCCTCTATTAATTAACAATTATAATCTGTCAAATTTTAGCTGCTATTTATTATATATCATCTTTCATCTGTCAACTGTTGTCTATTATCTATCATTTGCAATTTTATTAGTTATCCACCATGTTATTCATTATAATGGATCTGTCAATTGACAATTATCATCTGTTATTTGAATTTTGCTGTTGTCAATAATCGGACATTATATTTAGAATCTACCACCATAGTAAATATAACATGTCAATTGACAATTGTCATTTATAATCTGTCATCTGTCATCTGTCATCTATAATCGGCAATCTGTAAACTGTAAACTGTAATCTGTCATCTGTCATCTGTCATCTATTATATGTTATCTGTCATCTGTTATCTGTTATCTGCTTTTTCTCATCTATCATCTGTCATCTATCAACTATGTTGACAGTTTTTATTATCTGTCAAATGTCTTCTATCATCTATTATCTTTTATTTATCAATTAGTAATTACCATTTGTCATTACTTCTTGTTAATTCATAATTTTTGTCAGCTGTAATTTATCATCTGTATCTGTCAATTGAAATTTGTCATCTGTCAGCTGTCAGTTCTCATTATTATTTATTATCTGTCACTTATCAATTGATATCTGTCCTCAGTCACTTGTCGTATAATTGTTAATTAACAAATGTGATCTGTCGACATCTATCAATTATCAGCTATTATTCACCGACTTACAATCGCCGATCTCTCAATTGACAATTGTCATCTTTTATTGGTCATTTGAATTTTGTTGTTGTCAATAATCGGACATTATATTTGAAATCTACAACCATAATAAATTTAACCTATCATTTGTCATCTGTCATCTAACATTTGTTACTAGTCATCTGTCCTCTATCATCTACTATCTCTTGAAAATTGTTATTATCTGTCAAATGACATCTATCAACTATTATCTTTAATTTGTCAATTTATAATTGACATTTGTCATCAGCTATTGTTCTATGTTGTTAATTCATAATTTTCTATTATTTGCATTTGTAAACAGTCAGCTGTCATTTATCATCTGACACACGTCAATTGTTTTTTTATCATCTATCGGCTGTCAGTTCTCATTTGTACATAGATATCTGCCATCAGTCACTTGTCATTTAATTATTATTTAACAAATGTCATCTTTCAACATTAATCAATTATCAGCTTTATCTATAATCTGTCAATTTACAATTGCCATCGGTTAATTGACAATTATCAACTGTGATTGGCCATTTGAAATGTTTGTTGTCAATAATCGGACACTATATTTGGAATTTGCAACGATAGTAAATATAACATGACAATCGACAATTATCATCTATCATCTGTCAATGGAAAATTGTCGTCTGTCATCAGTCAATAATACCTTTATTTTTTTCATCTTATTATCTACTGTTATCTATAATTGTTTATCTGTTAATTGTTATAATGTATCATTTGTCATCGGTCATATGTCATATGTCATCTGTCATGTGTCATTTCATATCTGTCTCATCTGTCATCTGTCATCTATTACCATGTATCTGTTATCTGTCATCTCTCATCTCTCATCTGTAAATTGTTACTTGTCATTTATCATCTATTATCTTTCATTTATCAATTGAAAATTTTCGTCTATCATCGGTCATCAGCCAATTAATCTTCAATTAATAAACGTCTACTATCAACGTCTATATACGGTTATCTGTCATCTATCATCTGTCGATTTATAATCCCCATTTGTCTACTGTCATCTGTCATTTGTTATCTGTCATCTCTCATCTGCCATCTGTCATCTGTCACCTTTACTCTGTTATCTGTCATCTGTCATCTGTAATATGTTACTTGTCATTTATTACTCTATCATTTATCATATGTTGACAAATTTTATTATCTGTCAAATATCATCTATTATCTATTATCTTTAATTTGTCAAGTGATAATTGCCATTTATCATTTGTTGTCAATTAATAATTTTCTATTATTTGGATTTGTCAGCAGTCAGCTGTCAGCTATCATCTGCCATCTGTCAATTGATATTTATCATTTGTCAACTGTTAGTTCTCATTATTATTTACCATCACCCACTTATCAATTGATATCTGTCATCAGTCACTTGTCATTTGATAATTAATGAACTAATGGCCATTTGAATTTTGATGTTGTCAATAATTAGATATTATATTTGGAATCTACAGCTATAGTAAATATTATCATCGTTACCCTTATTTTTTGTTCATATATTATTATATATCATCTACTGTTATCTATAATAGTTCATCTGTTAATTGTCGGAAAATATCATTTGTCATCTGACATCTGTCATCTGTAATCTGTAACCTGTCATCCGTCATGTGTCATTTGTCACCTGTCATTTGTCATCTGCCATCTATCATTTGTCACTTGTCATCTGACCTCTGTCATTTACCATGTCGTCTCATATATCATCTGTCATCTGTCTCTATCATCTTTCATCTGTTATCTATCATTTGTCATTTGTCACCTTTTATCTGTTACCTGTCATCACCTCATCTGTAATCTGTAATCTGCTATTTATCGTTTATCATATATTGACAGTTTTTATTATCTGTCAAATATCACCGAACATCTATTTCCTTCCATTTGTCAATTGATAATTGCCATTTATCATTAGCCATTAGTTATTTGTTGTTAATTAATAATGTTCTATTATTTGCATTTGTCAACAGTCAGCTGTCATCTATAATCTACCGTCTGTCATTTGATATTTATCAATCTCTGTCAACTGTTAGTTCTTGTTATTGTTTATCATCTGTCACGTATCAATTGATATCTGTCATCAGTCACTTGTTATTTAATGGTTAATTAATAAATGTCATTTGTCAACATCTATAAATTATCACCTATTATCTATCATCTGTCAATTTACAATTGCCGATCTGTCAATTGACAATTATCATCTGTTATTGGCCATTTGAATTTTGATGTTGTCAATAATCCGACATTATATTTGGAATCTACAACTATAGTAAATATTACCTATCTGTTGGTTAAAAATTGTCCCCAGCCGTCAGTCATTTATACCTTTATTTGTTCATCTTATATATTATCTACTGTTATCTATAATAATTGTTAGAATCTATCATTTGTCATCTGTCATTTGACATCTGTCATCAGTAATCTGTCATCTGTCATGTGTCATGTGTCATGTGTCATTTAACATTTGTCATTTGTCATTTGCCATTTGTCATTTGTCATCTATCATCTATCATTTGTCACTTGTCAAGTGTCCTCTGTTATCTACCATCTCTCGACAGTTGTTATTATCTGTCAAACGTCATCTATCATCTGTCATCATTCATTTGTCAATTGATAATTGCCATTTGTCATCAGCCATTAGTCATTTGTTGTTAATTCATAATGTTCTATTTTTTGTCAGCTGTCGTCTATTATCTGCCATCTGTCAATTGATATGTATCATCTGTCAACTGTCAGTTCTCCTTTTCTATTTATCATCTGTCTTTTATCAATTGATGTCTGTCATCAGTCACTTGTTATTTAATTTTTAATTAACAACTGTCATCTCTCATTATCTATCAATTATTAGCTATTATCTATCATCTGTCAATTTACAATTGCCGATTTCTCAATTGCATTTTGATGTTGTTTTCTGGTATCTGTAATCTGTAATATGTAATTTGCTATGTGTCATTTTTCATCTGTCATTTGTCATCTATTATTTGTCATTTGTCATCTGTCCTCTGTCATCTACCATTTTCTGACAGTTGTTATTATCTGTCAAATGTCATCTATCATCTTTCATTTGTCAATTGATAATTTGCCTTTTGGCATCAGCTATTAGCCATATGTTAATTCATAATGTTCTATTTTTTGTCAGCTGTCGTCTATTATCTGCCATCTGTCAATTCATATTTATCATCTGTCAACTGTCAGTTTTCTTTTTGTATCTATCATCTGTCTTATATCAATTGATGTCTGTCATCAGTCACTTGATATTTAATTTTTAATTAAGAACTGTCATCTGTCAACATCTATCAGTTATCAACTATTAAGAATCATCTGTCAATTTACAATTGCCGATCTGTCAATTGGCAATTTTCATCTGTTTTTATCCATTTACATTTTGATGTTGTCAATAATCCGACAATATTATTATTATTATTATTGTAGTAAATATTACCTATCTATTGTCATCTATCAAATGTCAGTTAAAAATTGTCGCCTGCCTTCATTACTACCTTTATTTGTTTATCTTATAAATTAACTACTGTTATCTTTAATGGTTTATCTGCTAATTGTTATAATGTATCATTTGTCATCTGTCATCTGGGATTTGTCATCTGTAATCTGTCATCCGTCATGTGTCATTTGTTATCTGTCATATATCATTTGTCACTTTTCAAGTATCTTCTGTCATCTACCATCTCTTGACAGTAGTTATTATGTCTCAAATGACATCTATCATATATCAGCATTCATTTGTCAATTGATTATTGCCATTTGTCATCAGCCATTAGTCATTAATCATTAATTCATACATATAATGTTCTATTTTTTTGTCAGCTGGCATCTATTGTCTGCCATCTGTTAATTGATATGTATCATCTGTCAACTATCACTTCTCCTTTTTTATCTATCATTTGTCCTTTATCAATTGATGTCTGTCATCAGTAACTTGTCAGTTAATTGTTAATAAACAACTGCCATCTATAAAAATCTTTAAATTATCAGCTATTATCCATCATTTATCAATTTACAATTAGCATTTTTCAATTGAAAATTGTCACTTCTCATTTTTTTATTAGTACTTTAATGGTTCATTTATTTGTCATCATATTTGTTATCTGCATCATATTCTATCATCTGTCATCTACCATCTGTCATCTATCATTTGTCATCTGTCATCTGTCATCCATCATCTATCATATGCCATCTGTTATCTGTAGACAGTTATTTTTATCATATGTTAAATGTAATCATATATTATTTTTCATTTGTCAATTGATAATTGCCATTTGTTATTATCCATTTGTCAGTTTTTGTCATTTGTAGTTACGCTTGTATATTAAACAGTCAGATGTAAACTATCAGATGGCACAGTATCATTTGATAATATTCATCTGTAAACTGTCATTTCTCATTTTCACTTATCATCTGTCATTCGTCAATTGTTAACAACTGTCAACATTAATCAATTTACAATTGTCATTTACCATGTAGTACATTAATTGTTAATTTATTTGTCATCCTATTTGTTATCTACTAGTGTCAGTCATTTGTAGCTATTTGTTAGACTCTATTATCTGTCATCTGTCATTTGTTATCTGTCATATGTCATATATCATGTATCATGTGTCATAAGTCAGGTATCATCTTTCATCTATTTACTGTCATTTGTCATCTTTCACCTATCATTTATCATCTGTCATTTGTTATTTGTCATCTGTCATCTGGTATCTGCCATCACACAGAGAGCAGCTGTCATCTGTTAATGAACAATTGTCATTATGAATCAAATGCCAGCCATTATTAATAATCTTTTATTTGTTAATTGGTATTTGTTTTCACTACTGATTTAATTGATACATCAATTATCAACTGCTGTCTACTGATAACAATGTTAAAAAATAAAGATAAATGTAAATATCTAATGAGAGAATTGTTAGAATCTATTCTCAGACATCTGCCATCTACAATTTGTCATTTGTATCTACTATCTCTCATATATCATATGTCATATGTTATATATCGTGTATTATCTGTCATCAAACTGTCATTGTTTGTCTGTCATCTGTCATCTTTCACCTATCATCTATGGTCTGTCATTTGCAATCTGTTATCTGTCATCTGTTAATTAACAATTGTCATTATCTGTCAACTGTCAGCCACTTTTAATAATCTTTCTATGGTCAGTTGATATTTGTCTTCTCTCATCAGCCATTACTGATTTAATTGCAAATTGATAACTGTCAACTGATAAATCTTAGATAATAAATATAAATGTAAATTTCTAATGAGAGATGATAATTGACAATTATCATCTGTCATTAGATATTCCAATTATATTTATTATCTACGACCCTTATCCATAATCTCATCGGTCAATTGACAATAGTTAATTGTCAAGATCTACCTACTACCTTCCACCATTGATCATTTTTTTGTCAATTGGCATGGCATCTGTATCTGTCGTACGTTAGTATTATTATTATTTTTAACTGTTATTATATTGTCATATGTTAATTACTAATCCACACCTAACTGTCATCTGTCAACTATTAACTATTATCTATCGTCTATTAATTACCAACTGCCGTTTATTATTTGCTTCATGTCATTTCTAAATTACTACCATATTATCGTTATGTGTCAACTGACGTCTATCAATCCTACATATTTTCTTGTCATCTGTCAATCTGTCTTCACGTATCTGTTATTTAATTATGCTCCTATCTAAAGAGTTATATATCGACTTAGCGTACTCTTGGCCTACACCAACAATTTGCATATTGTACTATCGTACTCCTGACCTATCTTAATATATTTAAAATTGAACCGAATCGAAATAAATCGTATATTGACGGAACGGTAATGACTTAATTAATAATAAAAGAATAATAAACTGAAACTAGTCACAGAAAATAAAATATAAGTGGTATAATAATGTTAAGTATTTTTCTTATTTAAAAAACTAATATCTACTAAATGTCAATAGGAAAATGTACTCATAAGAGGAGAGGAAATTATAACAGTAACATAGAAACAAAATTTCTATTATATTTTCATCTCCCATTCTTATGTTAATATTTAACTATATAAGAGGAAGAAGATGGAGATAAAAGGAGGAAAAAGAATGGTATAGACAAATATTTATGCATGATAGGAAAAAGGAACAAAGAAGGACGAGGACACACAATCTCTGTTAGTTTTTATTTGTAAATTAATCGCCTTTTGATGGTAATGTTACGAAATTTAGAAGCAGGGTTGTAGCTTAAGTTTTGAATGTATATGTAGGGTGGGTGGGTGGTCACTATCCCACCCTCCAATTATTAAAACACCATTCACGATTATATAAAAAGTTATTGAGGATGAGAGAAAATTTCTGCAATAAAATTTAAACATGCTTTTCAATTAAATTGGCGTTGAGTAAATAATAATAAAATTTAATATCTAAAAATGTATTTTCTGCGTTCATCAACTTCAATTGTTTTAGTTTTATGATTTATTGTTTTTTTTAAATATTATTTATTAACCCAACTACGTTAGTTATTAATATACTATGAGAAAACCATCTTCGTTTGTCTTTATTCTATAATTTCATCATCATAACGTTATATTTCACGTATTGTGAATGGATTGTATTTATTGAAATAATGATATACTATATCATTTTACAGTTGATTAATAGTCGTGTAGATATGCAGTGTGTTTGTGTGGTTTGGCCTTTTATCTAGATGCACGATTCGTTCATTCGTTTTCGTGTCTGCAGAGTGGTCGCTCGGTGGCGGCGTTAATCCGTAATGAACGATTTGTAAATATATAAATATTTATTAGGTATTATTATGTTGGGATGAATGAATGAATGGTGGGTCCGCGGCGGGGCACTCAATGGAGAAGAAGATCGCTCGCCTAACGGCACCTTCAGAAGAAGAAGTGGAAGAAGATGAGGCCATGGTTCGCGATGTCCCGTCCAGGGTGGAGGTCCGAAGATAACGATCCCCGGATTACCATAATGAAATCAATATCGCGCATTAGTGTGTGAATACATTATGATCTTCATGTATGTGTTTGTGTGTGTGTGTGTTTGTAGTAGTTGGGGCCATGTCCGGGTAATACATATGCATGAGAGAGCGGCATGAATGAACGGGCCCTGGGTACATCTTCTTTAAAGCTGTATGTGGGATGAATACGCTGACGAACGAACAGTGAAAGCTCTTGTTTTCGCCATCCGTCAAATTCTGAACTTTCCACTCCATTTATCCCTTAAACTTTCCGACGAAAAAATATGTACATAAATAATACAATCCTATTATGTTAAGTGATTATCATTAATTTTAATCGAAAAAGTTGGGGATAAATAATTAAATACGTTGGACAAAGAGTAGGAACCGATTTTTACATTGCAGCCTTGACCTTTCCGCCGACCATCTCTTTGACCCAGTGCACGGGCGCGCGGTCAAGCGGTCTGCCTAATGGATGCCTAAATGGTTTTTTTTACAAAAAAAAAGGTGAATAGTTTTAAAATTCCGGTCTTCAATAAAGCACGTGAAAAATTCGTCCCCCGCGCAAACTTCAATCAATCAAGTGTCCAATTATTATATAACCGAGTGGTCTTAAGTGCTTATTCACGAACTGGCTACTGGAATACGGCTCTGGGAATATAATTAAATTAGATAAATAGTCTACGACCTCGCTATACGCGCAACATAGATTAATGTCCACCACTCGAAAATACTATCTGTGTGTGCACTCGCTATTTACTGCCACATTACACTAAACGTTAAATAATTGATGATCTGTGCATTTAATTAATAACACAGTTCATTGAGTTATAATAACACATCATCATCATCATCATCATTACCGCGTTAGCAACGTATCGAAGACACGCGAACGCTTACGTATACTTTACTTTTTCAAAATGTATTTAATAAACCCAACAGTCTGATTAGTTTCACGCGCTAAATTATATTACATATATTTCTTTTCCCTGACAAGTGATTCGTTTCGTTCCGAGCAACCCGCCATGGTCTAAATATTTCATGGTTCCGTAGCGGCGAGTTCCTGCAGAGCTTTATGGAGGCATAAAACTGTCCGATAACACACACACACACACACACACACACACTATTTACGGAATTACACCTTAGTGGATCAACACGATTCATAAAATTTAAAAGTTTCTAACTTTCTTAGTATAATATAATAAAGATAAACATCTCCTTCAGTTCTAATTACTACAATAGACGAACTAATGACAACAAGAGTGAAATATTAAAGTAACTAATATAGCTGAATAATAACTAAGAAATAATTGACATCCTATAATAGGACATATAACAAAAACACTTGAAATTGTAGAATGGAAGCACAAAATGTCTTAACCCATGTACATCTAACGTAGGTGGATAAACAATTGATATGCTAGAAACTGAACAACACTTAAAATTATGGTGATGAACACAGAAAATGCATTCGCACATTTGAGAATTACTAAAAATTATAATTCATAAATTCCTTTAAACTTCAAAATTCCAGTAAAAAAATGGCTTATAGCATATAATAAACGGCAGTTGGTAATAGATGATAGATAATAGTTAATAGTTGACAGATCGACTGTCATCTGTCAGCTAACTAGGTGTGAATTAGTAATTAACAGTTGATATAATTTATATCTTTTTAACAACAAATGTTCAGTTGACAATAAACCATTGAAATAATTGACAGAAGGCAATAAAGAATAGTTAAAAATAATAGTTGAAAGATTACTGCTAAGAGCTGATAGATTAATTTATTTATTTATTAACGGGTAATACCATTGTACAGTGTTTAGAGAAAGTAAAAATATAATAAAATACATAAACAAATTAAAACTAAAAGTAATGATGACAATAAATAACAATTGATAGATTACAGATGGCAATTTACAGAAATTGACAAGATTTCATATTAATTAATAGTTGACCAATGAAAATTGACAATTAACTATTTACAAATAACAATTGACATATTGACAGATAGCAACTGTCAATTAACAAAAATAGGTTGTATATAATGTTTCAGGAATCAAAAATTATTATTAGATGATTGAAAACAATAAAAGTACAAATTCCCAAAAAGAGATGACAATTTTTTATTGACAGATATAATTAACAGATAACAGTTGACACATGTAGACAGATGAAATATAATGACAGATAATAAATCTCGGGATTATTGATTATTTGTGGAGAATAAAAAAAATACGGTTAATTGTCAATTAACAAATAATAATTATCAAAATAGCACTAGCAAACAGATAACAATTGTCAATTGAAAGATAATAGATATAAAAGAATATATCATAGCTTGATTGATATTGACAGATGACAATTATCAACTGACAGATAACAGTTTATAAATGACATAAATAAAATGACAAAAGACTGACAATAATTCAGTAAATAACTAAATAACATAGCAGATATAAAATAACAACAGATGATAATTGTAACTTGACAGATGACACACAACAGATGACAGATAAAAACTATAGCCAGAAGACAAATATTAATTATTAGATTAAAAAATATTCTAGTCAAGAAATATAATGACATAATTTATAACAAACAAAATTCCAACTGGCTGACAACAATTGTCAACTGACAGATGACAGATGACAGATGAGGACAAACGACAGATTATAGATTACAGTTGGTAGATAATAAATAAGATGGCAGATGTATAATAACAAATTAATGAACATATGATGAAAATTGTCAATTGACACTTTTCATCTATCATCTGTCAATTAAATTAATGAAAATAACAGATTACAAATATCAATTCGAGTTCTCCAATATGAAGACTAATACATTATCTAAATATATTTACAAATAATTCAAAACAACTGAAAATTAACAATTGACAGCTAACAGATTGTACCTGAGATTTGCTGGACAATAAAACAATGATGACAGACATTGTATACAAAATACTATTACAAATAACCGATGACAGATGACAATTGTCAATTGACAAGTAATAGATATAAAAGATATATCATAGCTTAATTGATATTAACAGATGACAATTATCAACTGATAGATGAGAGTTTATAAATGACATTTGGTAGTTAATTAATAATAAGACATGTGATAAATGACAAATGACTGACGACGGATGATAATTCTAAATTGACAGATGACATCTAATTGATTAGAGATGACAACTGATAGACAAGCATTGCCAGATTAAAATAGATTTTAGGTAACAAAATTTAACTACAACTCACTGATTAAAAGTATATCAACTGACATATGAAATATGATAAATAATAGCTGATAGTTGAAAGGTATTGATAAACGACATTTGTCAATTAACACTTGATAATTGCTAACTGAACACAAAATAGATAATAGTTGACAATTTTTAGATATTGACCATTGTCACATAACAAATTACAAATGTGTTGACAGATGATAATTGTTTATTAACAGATGACAGTTTATATCACTTTACATATCAAATATAATGTTAGTTGAAATCAAACAAAAAAAATTGTAACAAAAGATGACAATTTTCAATTGACAAGTGGCAAATTCAAGTTAACAGACTGATGACAGAGGAGTATTGTCAAATGACAACTTATAGAGGTATTGACAGGTGACACTTAATAATTACTAGATGGCAATTTACAGATAACACATTACGTATCAAAAATTATTTTAGATGAAAAAAAAAACAGTAAAAATTCGCGATATGAGATGTCAATTTTATTTTTTTGTATAAGTGACATATTCACGTTAACAGTTCCCAATTGATAATTGATAGATGGTAGATAATTATTATTAGCTAATAGTTGACATATATTGACAGATAAAATATAATTACAGTTAATAGATCTAAGATTTTAACTGGCAGTTGGTGGGTAGTAATAAAAATACAGGCAATAGATAAAAAATATTTTACACTTGATCGATAACAGATGGCATTTGTCAATGAACAGATAATAAACCACAAAAGATATAAAACACCTCAACTCATATTGACAAATGACAATTGCTGAACAGATAACAAATATCAAACGATATAAAACAGCTCGACTCATATTGACAAATGACAATTGCTAATTGATAGATAACATTTGTTAAATAACTAATAAAATGACAAATGACTAACGAGAGATGACAATTGTAAATTGGCAGATGACAGATGATAGATGACCACTGATAGTTGACAGATTGACAGATGGCAATTATTAATTGATAGATTAAAATAGAGTATAGGTGACAAATATGATGATACGTAATCTATAACAAAACAAAAATCAACTGACTGATTAGAATTGTCAACTGATAGATGAACTATGATAGATGACAGCTTATACTTGACCGATGTTGACAAACGACAATTGTCAATTGATAGGTGCCTGTTGGTAGATAACAAATAAGATGACAATTATATAAAAACAAACGATTAAACTGATGACAATTGTCATTTCACAGATGATAGTTGACAATTGTCAATTGAAAGATAACCTAATTTAAGACAAATAAGTTGTATAAATAAAATTGCAAATAATTGATGACAATTGACAGTTAACAGATCTGACGTTATAGCTGAATATTAATGGATGTAAAAGGATGACATGACATAAGATGACAAAATAATATTATAAATGATCTATGGCGGACGGCAATTGTTAATTAATAAATAATAGTTATCAAAAGGTGTTTTACATCTGGACTCATATTGACAGATGACAATTGTCAATTGATGGATGCCAGTTTATCTACTAGATAAATAATAATAAGTCAGATGCGAAATAAGAAATAATTGACGACAATTAATAATTGCAAATTGGCAGATGACATATGATAGACGGCAATTGATAGATTCAAATAGATTATATATAATGCAGTTTATAAATGACATTAGGTACATAAATAATAATATGACAGACGCGAAATAACAATTGATTGACGACAGATGATAATTGCAAATTGGCAGATGATAGATGATAGATGATAGATGACAACTGATAGACTGACGGCAATTGATAGATTAAAATAGATAATAGGTGATAAATATGATGACCTATAACATGACACATCAAATTGCAACTGACTGATTACAATTGTCAACTGACAGATGAAATATGATAGATGATAACTGATAGCTGATAGATGATGGCAAATAAAGGATTATAGATTACAGTTGGTAGATAATACAAAAGATATCATATGTATGAATGACCTTATGACAAATGACAATTGTCAATTGACAGATAATTAGAAAACAACAGTTTAAAATTAAACATTAATATGAAGATAAATACATTTTATAAATAAAATTACAAATAATTGATTTCAATTGACAATTGACAGTTAACAGATCTGAGATTATAGCTAATAACATGAGAAATAGTTGATAAAAAATAATAATATTAATGACCGATGAAAGACGGCAATTGTCAATTAAAACAAATATATCACAGCTAAACTTACACTGACAGATGAAAATTGTCAATCGATAGATGGCAGTGTAAAATAAAAATAACATTTTGTAGATAATATTTCAGATGCAAAATTGCAAAAAATGACAAATAATTGTTAAATGATAGATGAAATATGATAGATGACAGATGTGGACAAAATACAATTGTCAATTGACAGACAGGTAGACTATAGACTTCATTTGGCAGATAATTAATAAGATGACAGATGTATTATAACAAATTATTGAACTGATTACTGATGACAATTATTGATTGACAGATGACAGATTATAATTTTTCATGAATATAAAGACAGTTGAATTATATGAATGAAATTACAAAAAAATGTTAACAATTGATAATTGACAGATATTACAAATAAGAGGTAGTAGATGACAGTTGACAATTGGAGGATGTTGATAGATGATAATTTTTAATTGAAAGATGATAGTTTTACGATAGATAACAATCGACTATGACAGATGACAGTTCATAAATAACATTTGTTCAATACTCCTAACTAATAATAGAGATTGCAGATTATACTTAAAAACTTATTCTAAAGAGATGATAATTGTTAGATGACAGTTGACAATTGGAAGATGTTGACAGATAATTTTTATTCAACGAATTTATTATAAATTTCAGTTGGTGGATAATAAATAAAATGGCAGATTAAAGATAAAAGACAAACATTTTCAATTGATAGATTAAAGATAATAGTTGACAGATAATAATTGCCAATTGATAGATGACAGCTGATAGTTGAGGGATGTTGATAGATGACAATTATCAATAAACACTTATATGGCAAATGACAGTTGCCAATTAAAAAAAAAATGGGAACATGTGAAAAATAACATTTGCAAATAAAAATTAAATAACACATAATTAGTGACAGATGGTAATTCTAAATTAACAAATGACACATTATGGATGATAGCTAATGATAAATGTTGACAAAGTTGATAACCATTGATAAAGGTTAATTATCAATTGACAAATGACGGGTGATAGGTAGCAAAATTAATAAATAATAATAACTGATGACTTATAACAATTGTCATTTGACAGGTAATAGATGATAATTGTCATTTCAAAGGCATTTGATAGATGACAGCTGGACATTGACGAATATTTGTGGATGACACTTTTAATTTAACAATTATATGTCAAATAACAATATGCAATAATATGACAGATTGTAAAATGTGATAAACGACAATTGTCAATTAGAATTTAAAAAAATAAATTACTGATGACAGATAACAAGTGCAAATTGAAAGATGATGGATGATTGTCACCTATCATCTGTCAATTTACAATTGTCATTTGTCATCAGATAGACATTGTCAGATGACAATGACCAATTAAAAATTACATGATGAGTGACTGGTAACAAATGTTAATTGACAAATGACAAAGTTGATAGAGGTTGATAAAGGTTAATTATCAATTGACGGACGATAGGTATTAAATTAATAAATAATAATAATAAACTGATAATTTATAATAATCATCAATTGACAGGTAATAGATGATTATTGTCATTTAAAAGGCAAATGATAGATGATAGCTGACAGTTGACGAATATTTATAGATGACAATTATCATTTAACAATAATATTTCAAATGAAAATTTATAATTAACAGATTACAGATTGTAAAATGTATTTTTCACTAAACTGTGAAGATTTCTTCTTGAATTTTTATGGAAATTTTTCTCTCAAATTTCTTGTCTTCCAAACTGCGAAGATTTTCTGTTTTTTGGGTCTTCAGGCAATTTTTCTTTTTTTTTTACTGATATTTCTCTGTTATTTTTACGAGAATTTTTCAAACTGGATTTTTACATTTTGTTGTCAGATTTCTTGAAATTTGCAATCATTTTTTTTTTCTTGAATTATTTCAGAAAATTTTCTCTCAGATTTCTTCGAATTTGTCTTCTAGACTGTGACTTTTCTTTCTCTATTATTTCAGAATGTGTGTTATAGAAATTTAAAATTATTAAGCAATTTTCCTTAAATTTTTCAACAAATTATAATGAGATTTCTCAAAATTTGGATTTCCAAATTTCTTGAATTTTTCTGTAACCATCCAAATATTTTCTTTTTCTAGAAATTCTTGCTAATTTTCTTTTCACATTTGCTCGAAGATAAATTCCAAGAATTTTCGAATAATTTTTCGGTAAGATATTTTTTTTAGCAATTTTTTTTTATTTATACAAACATCATTATTGCAGACAATTTTACATAGTAAAGCAAAATTATAACGGATTTTTACAGGTTTTTTAGATTTCTTGGAATTTACAATCATTTTTTTTCTTTAACTTTTTAAGAAATGTTTCTCTCAGATTTCTTCGAATTTGTCTTCCAAACTGTTTCTTCTTTTGTTATTCTAGAAAGTGACTTGTAGAAGTTTAAAAATTTTAAGCCATTTCCCTTGAATTTTCAACAATTTTTCATCGTTCTTTGCTTTATTTCTTAAGGTTTCTTGAAATTTGGATTATCAAATTTTCAAAACTTTTTTAAAACCTAACAGCAATTTTTCTTTTATTTCTAATTTCCTGTAATAATCATCAAAACATTTTCTTCTTCTAGAATTCCTCATTAACTTTTCTTTCACATTTGCATGAAGATAAATTCCAAGATTTCCAAAAAAATTTCGGTTAGTCTTTTTAAAGTTTTTAGCAATTTCTTTTTTATTTTTCGAGAATCTTCTATTATTTTCTTTATCTTTTCTATTTTTTTTACCAAACTGCAAAGATTTAATCTTGAATTTCTTTTAGAAATTTTTCCCTCAGATTTTTTAGAATTTGTCTTCAAATCCGTTGGTAAAATTGCTTGAAAACCCTAAAAGAAAAAAATCTTTCTTTTGGGATCTTCAACCAATTTTCCCAACAGATATTTCTCTTTCATTTTCCAAACTGGATTCTATTTCAGATTTCTTGGAATTTAGATTCTAGAATTTTGCAGCAATACTTCTAAATTTATAGAGCTTTTTAGTAATTTATCTTTCTTGTCTTGAAATTATTTATCTTAACGGAATTTTCCTGGAATGCGAATGTTGATAGATGACACTTATCAATTAACAATTATATGACAAATGGCAATTGTTAATTAACAGATGATAGATGGTAACATGTAACAAATAATTAAATAACAAATTACCGATGACATATGACAATTGCAAATTAACAGATAATGAGTAAGAGGTGACAATTGCTACGTATTGACAAATGACAGTTACCAATTAATAATTAGATGGTAAGTAGTGATTGATGACAAATGGTAATTGACAAAAATAGCAAAGTTGATAGGCCTTGGCAAAGGTCAATTATCAGATGACAGGAAATGTATGGCAAACTTCATGACAATTTTATAATTGGTAACTAAATAAGATATCAGATGAGATGTTACTGAATTAATAAACTAATGACATAATAATTGATGATAGATGATAGCTGACAAATATAAAATGTTGACAGATGACAATTGTTTATTGAGAGATGACAGATAACAATTATCAAAAGATAATTGTCAGTTAGCTGATGATTTCAGTTAATAAATGATAAATAAGATGAGAGTTGTATTATAATAAATTAATAAACTGATGACATAATAACTCTAAATTGACAATAGATGATAATTGTCAATTGAATGAAAAAAAATGTAAGAAAAACAATTAGTAGCTGATAATTTAAAGGTATTGACAATGATGAGATTATAGATTATAATAGATAGTAGTTGACAGTTCGCAGATAATTATTATCAATTGACAGATAACAAATAAAATTATAGGTGAACAATAACAGATGACAATTGACAAGTAACAGATTATCACTGTCAGTTAGCAGATAACAAATTTTAGATTACGAATCAGACGGCAGATAAAAATAAAATAAAATGCTTAATTGCAGATCTTAATTGTCAATAGATAGATGATTGTTGTTAATTGACACAATTATTATAGATGATGGATAATTAACAGATATTGATAGATCATAATTGTCGATTGGTAGATAACACATTATACAAAACAAATGACAGATGAGGATTTTCAATTGGCAACAAACAGTTGGTAGATGGCAATTATCAATTGACACTCATCAACATTTTGAAAGATTTAAAAATTAATGTTATACGTTCCTTAGAGAGCTTAGAAAGCAGAAAACCCTAGCTGATCTGCTTTTGTTTTAAAAGTATTTTAATGTCATCCAGCAAACATGCAGTCAACAAAGGTCAGTAGGTCAGTTAAATTAAACAATTCCATTATGGCGTTTTATTTGTTGCCATTTAAAGCCATCCAATTTCAAGTTCATGTAAGAATAATAATAATAAGAAAGTTTATCTAAGGTCACCAAGCTCAAAATCATCTAATAATAAAATATTATTTACAGTTAACAGTCATATAAGTTTTTTAATGTTTAATATTATCCAACAATTATACGAAGTCATCAGATGAAGTATAGTTTTTATTTAAGGTCATTTAAAGTCATTTAGGTCATTCAAGTTATTGCTCTAGGTCATCTATTTTAGGGGGAACTTATTTAAGATAATCTAGCAGCCATTCAAGGGCATTTGTTGTCGTTTAACAACAATTCAAAGGCATTAAATGATCTTTTAAGGTTATTTTAGGTCATTTAAGTTTCGCTAATTAGAAGAATTTAATTATTTAGCAACAATCAGTTTTACTTCTGGTCATTTAACGCCATCTAATTATCATTTAAGATTATTGAAGTTGATATAAGATCGTTCAAGGTTAACCAATAGTCAAGGTCATTCAAGGTCATCCAAGGATCATCTAATACTTATTCAAAATTATTTAAGAACATTTTTAAACAGTCGTTTAAAATTACTCAACAAAAATGATTGGAAATTAACCGATAATTATTCTAGAAGGTATAATGGTCATTCAAGGTTATTAAGAGTCATCTGATGAGCATTTAAGGTCATTGTTATCATCTGACAATCACTCTAAATCATCCAAAAGTCATTTGAGAATAATCAGTGATAACTTAAAAACGTGAAATTATCATTCAAGGTTATTTAAGGTTATTTAACGTCCAACTAAGATGGGGTAATGTCATTTAACGTCATCGAATTACCATTTGTTCACGTCATATTATTACCATTCGATCAAGATTATCCAAGAACGTTTTAAAATCATCTAAAGATTGTTCAAAATCCGTTAAAAGTTACTCAACGGCTTTTCAAGATTGTTTATCCAACAATCATTCGATATTATTAACCAACGGTAGTTCAAGGTTCAAAAAAATTTAAGGTCATACATCGTTCGCTTAAAGTTACCCAACGGTCATTCAAGATTGTTTCTTCAACAATCATCTGATGGTCACTTAAAAATATATAATGGTCATTCAAGGTTATTTTATTTGATAATTATGAATGATAATTTGAAGGCATTAATGATCTAATGATTCTTCAAAAGAACATAAACGTCCGTACAAAGTTACTCAATGGCCATTCAAGTTTTTTTTTTAAGTTTATCAATCATTTGAAATCATCCGATGGTCATTCAAGAAAGTACAATGATTACGTGACTATATTTTAAATATAATACTTGTATGGTTATTATTATAATTATTAATTGTGTTAAAACCTATCCGTTTTCTCTGTTATCTCTCTTTGTGTAACGACAATCGTTCACCTGCGACACTTTCGAAATTCGGCCTGTTATCTCTGGGCACATTTTTTTTTTTGTTTCGCCGGGCATGTGGGCCGACGTGCTCTCCTTATCAGGTGTCACCTTTTCAAAATTCCTGTTAAATTATTCCTCGTTTTCGACAGGATCTAATTGCAGGTGGTGCGGGTTGCCCGTTCCCCCCGCACCTCGCTTTCTTTTCTCTAAAATTCTAAAATCAATTACTGCAATACTCTTTGTTAAATTAATGTATTAAACACTGGAAGTGTTACTGCAATTCCCTTCAATTATTTTATTAAACACTTAAAGTGTGATATCAACAAAGTAAGCGTTTTCCAAGATGTATCACGAAGTTAACGCCTCAAACATTAATCAATTAATTAATTATGTTATAATTACTTATATTTTCAATAACTGGTATTGATCGAAACTTTTAATCAAAGTCAAATCGATTAAATTGGATATTTCATCAAATTCAAAAATTACAAAATGTATTACGCAAGTCTAACCTCCAACAATATATGTTTAATGACTTGATCATTTTAAATGCTTAATTGTGGAGGCGTTTACTTTGTGGTATATCTTGAATATACTGAAGAAAGATCATTTTAGTTAATAAGGAAAGTTATTTCTAATTAACTTAATCATACGAAATGTTTTCTTTAAGTTAAAGTTCTTGTCTAAAATGTATCACATCAAGTTATGGCTTCAAGCATTCAACATATTTCTAAATAAACGTCTTAGTGGATTTATTGATTCTTATTTTTCTTAGTTAATGGATGGCTTTTATTAAATGAACGTGTTCGATATTCCGATAGGAATCCATTCCGTTTAATCCGGATTTAGGTGACTAATCGACGTCCGAGTTCTTTCCGTTTCACCGTTCGGACTGGACGTCAGAAAATAGAATGTCGGTCCGTATATGGAGATCGCCTAATTGCTCGCACGATAACAAATAAAGGCCACAGCCAGAGTGTCCACACCACTCCAAAACACTTTTATGGTCAAATGTGCCAATGGCCATCACAAGACAAGTCAGCGACGACAACAGCAAACGGCCGAGCGGAGTGTGATTTTTTTAATTGCGGAATGTTAACAATCCGGGTTAATCATTTGTTGTTTTTTTTATATATACATAGGCTCATTCAAAAATATACTACATTCAACAATTGTATTCTTCACGAGCGTATAATGATGGTCCTAATTTAGAGCCTTGTGGTACACCATTCAAACTCGTGATAATTTATGGCCTTTTCTTTTCTATTGGGTTCGCGTGTGAAAACGCACTGCGAGTTGGTTTGTGCACGGCGCAAAGACAGTATTTGTGGAATCCCATGTGAACGGTGATGATTAACGGCGCCACGTTTTAAAAATTTCCATGCGTGACACAAAATGCCTATAAGAAAAATTGGAAACGCTCGTACGACACCGGACCGGTATTAAAACGGCGTTTATAAATGAATGGGAAATGGCCGCCATCAATTATCATCATCGTTGGGCAACGACGGCAGTAAATTCGAAAAAACTAAACGGCATGAAAAAATGTCAACGTAAAACCACAGGTGCGGAAAACGTCGAAGAATTGTTTTAATTCCACCAGAGGAAGTGGTTACACGCACGTCGTCCCTCCATGTAAACACATTACCAGGTACTCCTAATTGATGGATTCGCCAGCGTTTACAAAGGCTTTAAGATATTGAAACGCTCGATAAAACCCTAATTGCTAATAATACGTCACCAAGATATTTACTTCTTGTTGATGATACTACCCCATTCATTATCAAATACTTCCTTACTGCTAATTTATAAGCTTTTAGTAATGTAATTGTTCATCATGTTACCATGCTAACCATCGTGATGTGTAAACCTATAGAATCGATATTGAACACAGAGAAAAAAATATCTGTTTTATAAGAAGTAAATATTACACTATGTATATACAGTGAAGTGGTAGACTTATGACTTCTTCTATTCAGTGGCTATCGACCACTATTGAACAGATTTTTCTAGATATTGAAGTTTCTTTCTAAATATCCCAACATCTAAAATCTTTACAAAAATAATTAACAGTTCATCCTATTTAGGTAAACTTTTAATTTCTAATAAAATTGTTATTTTGTATCTCTACAATCAAGTATTTTTAATTACTTTCCCTATATACGAAGTATATATAGGGGAAGTATTGTTTTCGTGCATGGAAATGTCTGTGGGCGCTGTATCTCAAAAACGAATGATCCGATTGAGATGAAACTTTAAACTTAAGGTTTTATCGTTAAAAACTGGAACTGAAAAGCTTTTGGTAAACATTCATAAACCGGAAGTGGATGTTTACTCGAGGCTTTTTTTTATTTTTCTCAATATTTTTCCAAACAAAGGTTAAAGGGAATGAGAAACTGAAGTTTTATTAAGACATGTTTTTCGTAAAATTCTTAACTTGTGAGAAAAAAAAAATTCAGAAAAAGTTTTCTTTAAAGATTCTTGAAATTTCAGTAATTTCTCCTTCACACTTTCAGTTTTTATTGCAACTTCCTTTCCAAAGAATTTTCATGGAGAATTCTACAAATTTTTACAAGTTTAGCAATGATTTTATTCAAGAGTTTCAAAATTTTTTAGAAAGTCATTATATTTATTTATAGAAATTTCTTTGTGTTTTTGTACAATATTTTGTTTAACTTTTTCTATAATTTTCTCAGATGATCCATAGATTTCATTTTAGATTTATAAAACTTTTTTGAGTATTCTAGAAGTCTACAGTAATTTCGTTTTCTTATCTAATAAATAAATAAATAGATATTTCCAGATTTTTAGCAAATATTTTATTCGAGAGTTCTAGATTTTTCAGAAAGTACTTTCAAGATTTTGTTTAATTTTATAATTTATTAGGAATATTTTTTCTAAATTTCTAGAACTTACTTAGCGGCTTCTAGAAGTTTCGGGAATTTCTTCTCCATATTAAAAGTTTTTTGCATCTTCCTTTCCAAAGAATTTTGATCGAGGATTCTAGAATTTTTCACAAGTTTTCCTTATAGGTTTCTAGAACGTTTTTGGAGGATTCTGAAAGTTTACAGTAATTTCTACTTCATATTTCCAGAATTTTTAGCAAAGGTCTTATTCGGGAGTTTTTTAGAAAGTTCGCTTTAATATTTATAGAATTTTCTTTGAGGATGTTTCCAGTAATTTCTCTTCCAGATTTTAATATTGTCGTATAAATTGCAATGATTTTTTCCAGAACTTTAGACTTTTCTCGAGAGTTTAGAAATTTCCACTAACTTTTATTCAGATTAGAGGCTATAGATTTTTCTAGAAAATCTGTTCCTAGAAATCTAGACTCTTTTCATTCATTTCTCTTCCAGATATCAAGATTTTTTCAAGCTGTCGTTTAAATCGCGGTGTTTTTAGAATTTTCAAAAAAATAAAATTTTTATAAATTCAGAAAATTTCTAGTAAATTGCTAAGATTTAAATTAAGGCTTTTTTAGAAAATTTGTTTTTAAAAAGTAGACTATTTTTGAGAGAGAAATTTTTAGTAATTTCTTCTCTACATTTCAAGATTTTTTCAACTAGTCTTCTAAATCGTAAAGATTTTCTTTGAGGCTCTAGAATTTTTAAAATTTTCTTCTAGAAATCTAGATTATTTTCTCGAGGGTTCAGGAAATTTGTAGCAATTTATTCTCTAGAGTTCGAGATTTTTTTTGAAGTCGTCTTTTAAATTGCAAAGATTTTCCTTGAATGCCTAGTATTTTCTAGAATTTTTTTTCTAAAAATTATTTTTTTTAACTATTCTTATAAATTGCGAAAAAATTTTTCAGTCTCTAAATATTTTTTTGATTCGTCTGCTTTTCGAGAATTCAGGTAAATTTCAGTAATTGCTTCTCTAGAATTCAACATTTTGTTTCAACTAGAGGCTATAAACTTATTTAGAAAGTTCTAAATTGCAGAATTTTTCTTGGAGGGTCTAGATTTGTTTAGAAAATTTTCCCCTAGAAATCTTTTCTTATTTTAGAGAAAGTTTAAAGAATTTTCAGTAATTTCTCTTATATATTTTCAACTGGTCTTCTAAATTTCTAGGAGGCTGTAGAATTTTTAGAAAATTTTAATTTAGAAATCTAGACTTTTTTCAAGGGTTCAAGAAATTTCCAGATTTCTCCTCCAGAATTCAAGATTATCTTCTTATCTTCTAAATAACAAAAAATTTCTTGGAGGCTATAGAATTCTTGAAAAAGTAAGTTTAGATTTTAGAACTCACTTTTTCAAGAATTCAAGAAATTTCCATTAATTTCTTCTCTAGGTTTCAAGATGTAACTGTACAATTTTAATAAAAGATTCGTTTAGAAATTTGAAAAAATTCTAACCCATCCTAAAATCAGTAAAACATAAGCGAGGGTTTTAATTAAAAGTTGTAAAACGTAAATAAACATAATATTATTGCAAAATTTAATAGATTAAACAAAACGTTAAAGTAAAGTTAAAGTTTTATTGAAACATTTTTTTGTTCTTAATTTAAAAATTTTGAAATTTTTTTCTTATTGTAAAAAATATAAAATCAAACTTTAAATTTTTGAAACAGAAACTTTCTACATGTATTCTGAATATATTTAGAAAGTTTCAAGTCGATGGCAATTGTTTTCATATTTTTTTTTCAGACCATCAAAATTATGATTTTTTTAACGTCTCTAATTTGACGTGAAGTTATTTAAAAAAAAATCTAAAATCAATTTGAATTTTTTAAGTAGTAATATTCCTACATGAAGTCTCAATATATTTAGAATGTTTCAAGTCGATAGCAATTGTTTTTATATTTTTTTCAGGCCGTCAAAATTATGGTTGAAATTTTCTCAACATCTCTTTCATTTCACGTGAAATGATAGAAAAATCTAAAACCAAACTTTCGAATTTTTTTAAGCAACAACATTCCTACATGTATTCTGTATATATTTAGAAAGTTTCAAGTCGATAGCAATCGTTTTTAAATTTTTTTCAGACTGTCAAATATATGATTGCAATTTTGTTAACGTCGATTTCTATTGACGTAAAATTTGAAAAATCTAAAACCAAACTTTTGACTTTTTAAGCATTAACATTCTTACATGTATTTTGAATGTACTTAGAAAGTTTCAAGTCGGTAGCAATTGTTTTTATACTTTTTCAGGCCGTGAAAGTTACGATTGCAATTTTAGATCGTCTCTTTCATTTGACCTAAAATTATTTAAAAATCTAAAATCAACTTTTGATTTTTTCAAGCAGCAACATTTGTACACGTATTCTGAATATATTTAGTAAATTTTAAAACAAATGGCAATTGTTTTTATATTTTTTTCAGACCATCAAAATTATGATTGTAATTTTCTTAACGTCTCTTTCATTTGACGTAAAAATAATGAAAAAACTAAAGAGAAACCTTTGATTTTTTAGGCAGCAACTTTTGTAGATGTATTTTGAATATATTTAGATAGTTTCATGTCGATAGCAATTGTTTATATATTTTTTTCAGACCTTCAAAATTATAATTGCAATTTTGTTAACTGCTCTTTCATTTGACGTAAAATTATTAAAAAATCTAAAATCAAACTATTGATTCTTTTAAGCAGCAATATTCCCAAATGTATTATGAATATATTCACAAAGTTTCAAGTCGATGGCAATTTTTTTAAATATTTTTTTAACACTGTCAAATATATGATTGCAACTTTCTTAACATCTTTTTAATTTGACGTAAAATGATTAAAAGATCTAAAAGTAAACTTTTGATTTTTTAAGCAGCAACATTCTGAATATATTTAGAAAGTTTCAAATCGATAGCAATTGTTTTTATAATTTTATATAGAAATTTATATAAGAAGTGAATATAAATAATTTGAAATTATGCAAATAATTAAGAATAACCTCATAGTTTTCGAGAAAAATATAGGGAAAGTATTATGATGGCCACATCACCATTTGTTTCTGAGTATAGTTTTGGAAAGCAATAATTTTCCTGGCGTCAACTTTCGGATGAATTTAAAAAAAAAAAATGGCGTTCATGCTTTCAGATAATGTTGTGTGTATGTGTAGCATGTAATTTAATTTTTGCAAAATGCGCGGGGATGCCCTTTTAGTGAGTGAGAGCGGCAACAAAACCGTGGATAATTGGATGTGCGCTGTTGGGACGGCCGCGGCGGCGGCGTTGCACTGCGGTCATAAAGTCATCACACACATGACACATGCCTCATACAGAGACTGTTACGAATTATTAAAATACATTCCCAGCGAAAGTCCTAACGTGCCGTTGCGACTACAAATAATTGAATTAACACTCGCGACCCGCGACTATCCATCCACACACACAGAGAGACATACATGTATTTGTATACACGCTGACCACCGGCCTCGAGAGGTTTTCGATACAAAATTGCCAAAACGCAGTTTTGACCATATTTCAAATTATTGTTTGCCAATTAACTGTCAGCTGTCATTCATCAACTGTCAATTGACAATGATCTGCCTTCAATAATTTGTAAAATTATTTGCTTATTAATTTATCATTTATAGATTATCTATAATCGTATATCTGTCAACTGCCATCTATCATCAATAATCTGTCAATTTGCCCAAATACTTTTGTGATCTGTCTACATTTGTCAACTATCAGCTATAATTGATTTGTAATATTATTTGTTATCTTTCATATGTCATCTTATTTATCTAATTGTTCATCTGTGATTTATCAAAATATGTTAACTATCCGTTGTCATAACTATCCTGATCAATAGTTATCTATTCTTTCCTAATAAATAATTTTCATCTATGGCTATGGTAATTTTAAAATTCTAATTTTTTTGAATAATTGAATTTTTGATTTTTTGAATTTTTGAATTTTTGAATTTTTGAATTTTTGAATTTTTGAATTTTTGAATTTTTGAATTTTTGAATTTTTGAATTTTTGAATTTTTGAATTTTTGAATTTTTGAATTTTTGAATTTTTGAATTTTTGAATTTTTGAATTTTTGAATTTTTGAATTTTTGAATTTTTGAATTTTTGAATGTGAAAATTTTTCTATAATCCATGAGTTGCCATATGCCCTCACTGACAGCTGTCATTTTGCTTTTGTCAATTGATAATTATCACCAGTCATCTATAAGTTAACAATCGCAATCTATAATTCTATTTGAAATCTATCAGTCTCATATTAATATGAACTGGTCTTTAACATTGCCAATTGACAATTATCACTTGCTGTCAGAGATCTATCATTCTATTTGATAATCTGCAATCGATCAATTGACGATTGTCGTTTGTTAATGTCTATCAACTGTCATCTGTACTCGATCATCTGTCAATTGGTAATTATAATCAGTCATTTTATTGGTTATAATCCAAGTGCAATTAAATTTATTATCTATATTGAGTGGTAATTGTCATCTGTCAACTGAACTGTCAATTGACATCCATCAACTATCATCTGTTAATTGATAATTATCATTTATCATTGTATATGTTACATTTCATATGTTATTTTACTTAAAAATGACTGTTATTTCAAACTGCCATTTGACAATTATCATCTGTCATCAGACATCTATCATTTTATTTGTTATCTACAACTGTTAGTATTAATCTAGCAATTGACGATTGACAATCGTCGTTTCTTAATATCTGTCAACTGTCATTTTTAATCTATCATCTGTCAGTTGGCAATTATTATTAGTCATTTGTTACTTTTGGCTTTTGGTTTGGTTTAATTAAGTTAAGTGTCATCAAATCATTATCATTTAACGATTGATAATGGTTATCTGTCAACTGTCTGCTGTCATTTATTATCCGTCACCTATGATAATAATCGTCATTTGACAATTATCATCTGTCATCAGACACTTATCATTTTATTTATTATCTTTCATCTGTCATTTACTACATAATATTTATAAATTGTCATCTGTTAATTGACATTTTGTCATTTGTCAACATCTATTATTTACTAGCTGCCATCTGTTATCTGTTTATCTTGACAATTGCCATCTGTTAACGTGTGTCAACTATCAGCTAATGAGCATAACTTTAAATTTGTCACCTTTAATTTGACAATTTTTAATAAAGAGAACGGTTACGACCGTTACTACGTGGTAATCCATACTTACATAATTTTTAATTTTCCTCAGTTATTTGTCGATATCTGTTATCGATAATTAGCCATCGGTCAATTGACAATTGTCGTTCACCAACATCTGTCAACTGTCATCTGTCAGTTGGCAATTATAATCAGTCATTTGTTATTTTATTGGTTTCAAGTTATGTGTGATTATATTTATTAGCTATAATGATTGATAATTGTCATCTGTCAACTGTCATTTATCATCCATCATATGTCATCTTGTTCTATGCTAATTGTTATCTATAATTTCTCATCTGCTAGCTGCCATGAGTCGTATCTGTCAATCGACAGCTGTTATCTCTCTTTCTTCTTCTGCCAATTGATAATTGTCACCTGTCATCTATAAATTCACAATCATAATTTGTAATTTTATTTGAAATCTTTTACTGCAATGTTAATATTATCTACTAGTTGACATTTAAAACTGTCAATTTACAATTATCATCTGTCGTCAAATATCTGTTATTTTATTTATTATCTACAACTGTTATCGATAATCTGTCATCGGTCTATTGACGTTTGTCGTTCGTCAATATCAATCAATTGTCATCTGCCAGATGACAATTTTGATTAGTCAGTTATTATTTCATTGGTTTTAAGTTATGTGTTAACATATTTATAATCTATAATAATTGATACTTGTAATCTGTCAACTGTCATTTATCATCTGCCAATTAATAACCGTCATCTGTCATCAGTCATTTATAATTTCATATGCTAATTTTCATCTGTCACTGTATTAGTTATCTATAAAATAAAATATATATAAATTGACATCTGCCATTTGTCATTTGTCGATATTTATCATTTATAAACTGTCATTTATCATGTGTCTATTTGCTCAATCACCATGTGTTAACATGTGTCAACAATCAGTTAACCTATATTTTTTTCAATTGATAATGGTCACCTTCCATTAGCTATTTGATAACTGTCGGTAGTTATCTATCAACTATTTTAATCAACTGCTATATATCGATTATCATTTGTTATTTATTAATAGTTGTTTGTCACCTGTCAACTGACAACTGTCACCTGTCATCAATTATTGTTCATTTTATATTATTACTAATCAACTATTGTTATATTTGTTATGTGTTAGTTGGTATTTATAATTTGTCATCTGTCACTTGTTATCTTTTTTCTGTCAAATGATAATTATCACCTGTCATCTATAAATTGATTTTTAAACAAATTTAAACAAAATCATTTATTTTGTTGATATCACACTTGATTAAATTGATAATTATTATTTGTAATTTTATTTGAAAACTATCACTGTCGTGTTAATATTGTCTAGAAACTGATATTTAAACCTGTCGATTAACCATTATCATTGTCGTTGGGCATCTGTAATTGTATTTGGTATCTACAGCTGCTATTGTTATCTGTCATCGATTAATTGATTGTCATTTGTCAACATCTGCCAACTGTCATCTGTCATCTGTCAGTTGGCAATTATTGTCAGTCATTTGTTATTTTATTGGTTTGATGTTATATGTTCTTATATTTATTAAGTTTATGATTGATAATTGTCATCTGTCAACTGTCATTTGTCATCTATCATATGTCAACTGCAAAATGATTGTCCTCTGTGGAAATTTACATTTTATTTTTTATCTACAGCTACTGCAGCAACTGTCATTTTGAATATATGATTCGTCAGTTAGCAATTATATTTAGTCATTTATTAGTATATTGGTTTTAGGTTATGTGTTATAAAATGATTAATAATTTGAATCTGTCAACTGTTAGTTGTCATGTATTATCTGTCATCTGCCAATTTATAATTGTCAGCTGCTATTAGCTAATTGACATTTGTCTTTTGGCAACATCAATTATTTATTAGGCAGATGACAGGCTATTTTGACAATTGTCATTTGTTAACATGTGTCAACTGACAGCTAATATTCATAACTTTAAATTTGACACTTTTTAATTGCCAATTTTTATTTTTCATCAGCTATTTGTCAATATCTGTTAACTGCCATCCATTTACTATGTTCATCAACTGCTAATTATCAACTGAAAACTGTCATTTGTCATAAATTATTTGCTATATTATAGTATTATTAATAATCTGTCATTGTATTTGTAATATACTAATCTGTCATATATCATTTAATTTGTTTTCTATAGCTGTTATCGATAATCTGTTGTCGTCAATATCTGTCAATTGTCATGTCAGTTGTCATTTTTTATCATTTACCATCTATCGTAAGTTATGTTACAATTGATAATTGTCATTTGTCATTACTCGTTTATTCTATTTTTGTTACATTTTATTGGTTTTAAGTTTTGTGTCATCATATTTATTAACCATAATGGTTGATAATTGTCATCTGTCAACTGTCAGTTCATTATCTATGATCCGTTAATTGATATTTATCATCTGCCATCACTTATCATTTTATTTGTATTGTCAATTTATAGATTATATACCAAATATTATTTATATATTGTCATCTGCCAATTGACATCTTTTTATTTTGACAATTAGTATCTGTTAACATGTGTCAGCTAATATACATAATCTGTAATCTGTCTAAAATTATGTCAATCAATTTGTAAGTTGACAGTTATTATCGATTATCTGTTATTTTATTGGTTTTAAGATATGTATAATTATATGTGTTATCCATAATGTTTGATAATTATCATATGTCAACTGTCAGTTCATTATCTGTAATCTGCTAATTGTTATCTTTCACAATTTATCATTTCATTTGTTACCTTCCATTTGTAAATTTATAAGTTATGTATTGAATATTATTTATATATTGTCATCTGTCAATTGACAATTGTCATTTGTCATCTGTCATCTCTCTATTTTGACAATTAGCATCTGTGAACTAAAATTATGTCAATTGCCATCTATAAATCATTTATACATTTACAATCGTCATCTCATATTTTATTTGCAATCTTTAATTGTCATGGTAATACTATCTAGCAACTTATATTTGATATATCATATACTTGTTCCTCATTAATCACTTGGTGAAACATTATGTTAATTATAAAACCTATATACTTATATTTGAAACTGCCAATTGATAATTGAAATCTATTGTCTATCATTTCGTTTGTTTTCTACACCTGTTATCGATAATCTGTCATCGTCAAAAGCTGTCAATTGTGATCTGTTAGTTGACAATTTTGGTCAGTCATTTTTTATCATTTGTCATCTATCATATGTTATTTGACAATTGATAATTGTCGATTGTCATAACTCGTTAAATCATTTTTTGTTACCCTTAATAGAGAATATCTACAACCTGCCCAAAATTGTGGCAATTGTCATCTGTAATATCTCTATGTTGACAGTTACTATCTGATAACATGTGACAACTATCAGATTATAAAAATAAACAGATTATAGACATAATCTATAATCTTCCTGAAATTGTGATCAGTAATCTATAATCAATTTGTCAGTTGACAGTTATATAATTATTTGTTATACCATTAGTTATGAATTATGAATCATATTTATCATCTATAGTAGTTATTAATGCTTAACTGTCAACTGTAAGTTAACATCCATTTTATTTGTTACCTTGCATCTGTCATTGCGTCAGCTATCTACTAAATATTCTTCATAAATTGTATCTCTTAATTGACATTTGTATTTGTCGAAATCTATTTTTTATCAGGTGTCATCTATCATCTGTCTACTCTGACAAATGCCATCAATTAACGTCATAATTTTTTTTTAATTTTATTAATTATTGTCCATCTGTTACCTTACTTACTTTTTGCTAACTCTTTGTTGTTTGTCATCTTTCAATTGAAAAAATGATTATCTGTAAATATACATCAGCTGTCATCTGTTAATTGACAATTGTCATCAATTAAATCATTAATTAAACTGATATTTTCAATCTGTCATTTATTAATGGACAACATCTGTCAATTGTTTTTGGTAAACATTCAAATAATTTAAGCAATTTTTCAGTGTATTTAACCGAACGTACTCTTGGCCTACGATAATAAATTATCCGTTTACCTAGCGCTTAAACTCGAGCGTACTCTTGACCTACCTCAACATATAATTTGTTTGGGCGGGTCAGGAGTACGAGAAGTCATTGTACTGTTTGTTGAGGTAGGTCAAGAGTACGATAAAAGAAGTAATAATCGAGATTATAAGGTTATTATTGTGTTGTATTATAGTTTAATGTATCAATTATTATAATATCTAAAAACTAACGATAAAACAGTTGACATAAACAAATTACTTGAATTTACAAATTATAAGTGTTAAATATCTCTTAAAAATAAATATTGTAAGTCATATTCTGCCATAAGACAAAGAACAACATGAAGGAATTCAAAAGGAAATATTTGTAAAGAAAATTCAAGCAAATTAGAGCCTTGTATGTTTTGGCTGCAGCATAGTTACATATAAGCAAAAAAAAAGTAGAGGATTTTGTGGTATTGTAGTTTTTCGTAAATTATTCTGCTATCCTAAATACTCTACCAAGTCTTTATACCCATCTTTAATGCCGAAACAAGAACAAGAAAAAAATGAGGATATAAAAGATTAAATTGGCTTTCTTGTAAAAGAGTAGCACAACTTATGGTCAGAACAAATTCCAATGTAGTACAAAAAATCTTCAGCCTTCAAAAGATTTGGGAGAGAACTAGAAGTCTGCATATAAGAATAGTGAAGAACACTGTAACAGAAAGTATATTTTCACTATTACAATGAACCATACATTATAATATACTCGTTAACATCTTAATATAGTGTGAATAAAAATAAACAAACACAAACAAAATGATATCACGAATGCCCAATAAATCACAAACACAATTATTTACACCACACACCGACAAATTAAAGCCGCTGATTCTGTTGCAAACACATAATTATAAATTACGGATTGCACGAACCGTCTTGCTCTCGTAACGAATGGCAGGATTGTGGAAAAAAATTATATAAAATAAAATAAAACGAGTGACAATCGGCTTTCGTGCGGCGCGAACGCCGCACGGTATCGCCTAACAAGGTGCAAATTAAACGGTTATTTGTTAATTTTGACGTGCGACCGTAAGTGAATTAATAATAAATGAAAATAACAAAAATTAGGATTGAATTAATGCACTTTATTTTATGCGCACCGTCGCGGATGTGCCGCAATAAAATTTAATTGGCGACGTCCAGAGGTGTCCGATTACGAATTTCGAAATGATTAAAGTGTAAATCACAGAAGCCGGGCATTAATTGGCGTGATTACAAGTTTATTTTTTATTAATCATCTTCGTAATTTACTCTAATTGCATATAAAAAATTAATATGTATTATTAAAATTATATTGTATTAATTAATCAAGATGATTAAACTGTTTGTTTATTATACCTATATGTATACATATTTTAATTCATATATATATATATATATATATATATATATATATATAAATTTTCAAGTAAAGACGTGACGCGTTTACGCTCGAACATTTATGGTTTCTAAGTAGTTATAACACGAGTGTATTCAACAACTCTAATGATAATCGTCAGGATTTATAGAATAATAGAGTCTGACTCATGGCATAGACGCGATGCTTCCTACTCTCTTAATGCCAGCAACACAACAGAACATGTACAGACAGTAGGCGAATTGATGTAACCCGACGGACCACGAATTACGAAATTTAAAACGGTGGGCCATTAAATTTCCGTCGTCCAGACTTGGTGTGTTTATTTATTTACGACGGCCGCGAATGTAGGCTACAATAATATCAAGACGTATTTCCGTAAATAAATAATGACCATCGATGTATAGAAACTGGTAACCCCCGGGGCACCAAATTAGTCTCTTTTAAAAAAATATCAATTAGACCAATACATTTTTATCCGGGTAAAAATTAGTTGATTAGTCAAGTATATTATTATTATTACTTAAATTGCATTTTGTCTTCAGTTGATTATGTTATAGTAAAAACTTACTACAGCAGAATTGTTTGCAAAATTGTTGTGGACTCTTATTTCCAGATTAATCTATTTCCTAGATACCAGTATACCAAAAGGAAATCCATGGGTATATTTTGTTAATTTTAGGGTGTAATAGAGGCCATCCACCCACAATACATATACAACTGTACCTCCATCACTCGCAATTTTATTTTCCTAAGATCTACTGCACTGTTGGTTATGAAATAATTCCTGAATGTTAAAATTGTGTTTTAGATTAAGTTTAAGAATATATGCAGGGCGGGTGGGTGACCTCTAGCCCACCCTCCAATCACTAAAATATACGCGGGGGTTTATAAAAATAAATAATTGCTTAGAAAAAAGTCGCGCACTTTTAATTATAGAAAATGTATATATTTTCTACAATTTATTTTGTAAACTTGAGAATGTTTTACTGATTGAAGGGTGGAATAGAGGCCACCCACCCACTCCACATATACAGCTGTATATCCGTCACTGTCACAAATTTATTTTGCTAAGAAATATTGCACAGATTCGTGTAATTAATTTTTGTTTCTTGCAACTTTAAGTTTGAAAATGAATTAATTTTTAAAAGCAAGCATTTCATAAACGAGCCATTGGTAATATTTTTAAGATTGAATAGTAGAATTGGAGAGACCCACCCATCCTACATATAAATGTTTATTTTCATGAATGACTTTCCAACAAAACTAATCATTAAGAATCTGATGTGTCTACCCAAAACCATAAGCAGTGTTGTAATTTAAGTTAATAAGTATTTGTAGGGTGGGTGGGTGTCCACTATTCCACCCTCCAATTTTTTAAATTGAGGCAAGTATTTCAATAAATGTTTATTTGGTTTTTAACGACATTTATTTATTATTAAAATATGTTTTGTTTCCATTTTATTTTTAATAAATTATTGGACGTATTTTTGGAATTGGAAGGTGGGATAGTGGCCACCCACCCACCCTACATATACATTAAAATTCTAAGAAATACTACACATTATTCGTGTAATTGTTAGAAAGATTTAAACTCTGAATTGCAATTTTCGTTTCTTGCAACTTTAAGTTTGACAATTAATTATTTGTTATAAGTGAGAATTTCATAAGCGAACTCTTGCTAATATTTTTAAGTTTGAAAAATTGAATAGGAGACACCCACCCACCCTACATATTTACAGAATTTTAAACCAAAAACCCTGATTTTAAATTATTGGATAAATCATCACTCACACTGTAAATATTACCAGGAAACCAAAACTGTGAGGTAAAGAATATCAATTTTTAATGTAGGGTGGGTGGGTTTACTCTATTTTACCTTTCAACCTGTAAAATCTATTCAGATTATTACTTGAAAATATTTAGGTATAAAAAGGCGCTAAATTAATTTATGTATAAATATTTTTCTGTGCTCAATGTTTCTCTTAAAAATTGTAGATTATATTAAAATAATTGTAGGGTGGAATAGTAGACACCCATCCACCCTACATATACCTAATTATTTTCGTTACTAATCGTCGTTAAGTTTCCAGCAAAACAAATCATTAAGAAATTGATGTGTTTATCCAAAACCATCAACACTATTTTAATTTAGGTTAATGTGTATATGTACGGTGGGTGGGTGGCTACTATCCTAGCCTCTATTTTTTTTCAAAAGTATTTCAATTAATGTTTATTTGTTTTTTAACAGTTATGTAATTTCTTTATCATTAAAATATGTTTTGTTTCCATTTCAATTTTAATAAATCGTTGATCGTGTATATTGGAGGGTGGGATAGTGGCCACCCACCTACCCTACATATATACAGATTTTAAAACATACAACACTAATTTTTACGTTTTTTGATAAATAATCATTAACTCTGAAGATATTACGAGGAAATCAAATCTGTGACTGTAGAAAAAGTAAATTTGAATTTTTTTAGGGTGTGTGGATAATCACTATCACACTATCGCTTATGTTATGATGATTGAAAAGTGGGATAGAGGCCACCCACCCACCCTACATATTCTTAAACTTAACCTAGAACACATTTTTAAAATTCAGAAATTATTTCGCCATTAACACTACAGTATTTCTTAGAAAAATAAAATTGTGACAGTGATGGAAATACAGTTGTATATGTAGGGTGGGTGGGTGGCCTCTATCCCACTTTCCAATCATTAAAACATACGCGGGGGTTTATACAAATAAATTGTTTACAAAGAAGTCGCGCAATTTTAATTATAGAAAAATGTATATCTATTCTACAATTTATTGTGTATATTTAAGAATGTTTTACTGATTGGAGGGTGAGATAGGGGCCACCCACCCACCCTACATATACAACTGTACATCCATCACTGTCATAATTTTATTTTCCTAAGAAATACTGTAGTGTTAGTGGCGAAATAATCCCTGAATTTTAAAACTGTGTTCTAGGTTAAGTTTAAGAATATATGTAGGGTGGGTGGGTGTTCTCTATCCCACCCTCCAATCACTAGAACATACACGAGGGTTTATACAAATAAATAATTGCTTACAAACAAGTCGCGCCATTTTAATTTGATAAATTTTCTACAATTTATTTTGTAAACTTGAGAATGTATTACTGATTAGAGGGTGGGATAGAGGCCAGCCACCCACCCTCCATATACAACTGTACAAATATTACTATCACAATTATATTTTTCTAAGAAATTCTGTAGTGTTAGTGGCGAAATAATTTTTGAATTTTAAAACTGTGTTCTAGTTTAAGTTTAAGAACATATGTAGGGTGAGTGGGTGGTCTCTATAACACCCTCCAATCACTAAAACATACGCGGGGGTTACACAAATAAATAATTGCTTAGAAACAAGTCGCGCACTTTTAATTAAACAATTTTTTTATATTTTCTACAATTTATTTTGTAAGCTTGAGAATGTTTTACGGGTTGGAGGGTGGGATAGAGGCCACCCACCCACCCTACATATACAACTGTACATCCATCACTGTCACAATTTTATTTTCCTAAGAAATACTGTAGAGTTAGTGGCGAAATAATTCCTGAATTTTAAAACTGTGTTCTAGGTTAAGTTAAAGAATATATGTACAGTGGGTGGGTGGCCTCTATCCCACATTATAAACACAAGAACATACGCTAGGGTTTATACAAATAAATAATTGCTTACAAACTAGTCGCACACTTTTATTTATAGAAAAATTTATATATTTTCTACAATTTATTTTGGATACATGAGAATGTTTTACGGGTTGGAGGGTGGGATAGAGGCCACCCACCTACCCTACATATACAACTGTACTTCAATCACTGTCACAATTTTATTTTACTGAGAAATACTGCAGTGTTAGTGGCGAAGTAATTCCTGAATTTAAAATTGTTTTCTACGTTAAGTTTAAGAATATATGTAGGGTGGGTGGGTGGCCTCTATCCCACCCTCCAATCACTAGAACATACGCGAGGGTTTATACAAAGAAATAATGACTTACAAACAAGTCGCGCATTTTTAATAGTAGAAAAATTTGTGTATTTTCTACAATTTATTTTGTAATCTTGAGAATGTTTTACTGATTGGAGGGTGGAATAGAGGCCGCCCACCCACCCTACATATACCACTGTACATGCATCACTGTCACAATTTTATTTTCCCAAGAAATACTGCAGTGTTAGTGGCTAAATAATTCCTGAATTTTAAAACTCTGTTCTGGGTTAAGTTTATGAATATATGTAGGGTGGGTGGGTGGCCTCTATCCCACTTTATAATCATTAAAACACACGCGAGGGTTTAAACAAATAAATAATTGCTTACGAGCAAGTCGCTCACTTTTAATTCTAGAAAATTGTATATCTATTCTTTAATTTATTTCGAATATTAGTGAATGTTTTACTGATTGGGGGGGGGATAGAGGCAACCTACCCACCCTACATATACAACTGTATTTCCATCACTGTCACAATTTTATTTTCCCAAGAAATACTGCAGTGTTAGTGGCTAAATAATTCCTGAATTTTAAAACTGTGTTCTAGGTTATGTTTAAGAATATATGTAGGGTGGGTGGGTGGCCTCTATCCCACCCTCCAATCACTAGAACATACGCGAGGGTTTATTTATAAATAAATAATTGCTTAGAAACAAGTCGCACATTTTTAATTATAGAAAATGTATATATTTTCCACAAATTATTTTGTATACTTGAGAATGTTTTACTGCTTAGAGGGTGGAATAGAGGCCACCCACCCACCCTACATATACAACTGTACCTGCATCACTGTCACAATTTTATTTTTTCTAAGAAATACTGTAGTGTTAATGGCGAAATAATTCCTGAATTTTAAAACTCTGTTCTGGGTTAAGTTTCAGAATATATGTAGGGTGGGTGGGTGGCCTCTATCCCACCCTCCAATCATTAGAACATACGCGAGGGTTTATAAAAATAAATAATTGCTTAGAAACAAGAGGCCGCCCACCCACCCTACATATACAACTGTACTTCAATCACTGTCACAATTTTATTTTTCTGAGAAATACTGTAGTGGCGAAATAATTCCTGAATTTTAGAACATACGCGAGGGTTTTTACAAATAAATAGTTGCTTACAAACAAGTCGCGCACTTTTAATTATAAACAAAAATTCTAAATTTTCTATAATTTATTTTGTATACATGAGAATGTTTTATTGATCGAAGGGTGGGATAGAAGTCGCCCGCCCACCCTACACTTCCATCAATATCACAATTGTATTTGTATAAAATCTATTCAGTGATAGTGGCGAAATAATTTGTTCAACAATAAATGTGAAAACCTTTGTACTGTATTGTTACTTTCCCTATATAGTATATATAGGGAAATATTGTTTTCGTGCGTGAAAATGTCTGTGGGCGCTCTATCTCAAAAACGAATAATCCGTTTGAGATGAAACTTTAAATTTAACGTTTTATCATTGAAAATTAGAACTGAAAAGCTTTTGGTAAACATTCCTATACCGGAAGTTGTTTACTCGAAGCGTTTTTTGGATTTTTCTAAATTATAAAAATATTACATTACTCTTCAAACAAAAGTTAAAGGGAATGATAAACTGAACAAGTTTTATTAGAACATGTTTTTCATAAAGTGCTTAACTTGCGAGAAAAAAAAATAAAAATGAAAAATTTTGATATTGTTTTGCCTAATACTAATAAACTATGAGAGTTACATGAAATTGGTATAACAAGTAGTTGTAACGAAATCAAAATTAAGTAAATTATTAAAAATAGCCTTTTGCGTAACCTCATAGTTTTGGAACATATTATGATGACGATATCACCATTTTCTACTTTACATTTTACAATTTTTAATTAAAATCCTCGCTTATGATTTACTGATTGGAAAGTCGGATAGAGACCACCCACCCACCCTACATATACATGATAATCTCAAATATTACTCGTTGATGAATTTGCTGCAAAAAATTATAAAATCTTATATCTAATAAAAAATAAAGCATAATCCATATTTACGTTTAAATATAAATGTCCTTCTATAGCTAATACTATCTATTTTAGATTTGAAGTCTGTCTACCCATCCTGCTTAAAAATTTTATTAATTCGCTTATCAAAATTTTTTTACCTTTTGAATTTTTTTAAATTCAAAAAGTTCTGTAAAATTATTTTACTCCAAACCGCGAGACGATCAGTAATTGAAATTTATATGTATATGTAGGGTGGGTGGGTGGCCTCTATCCCACCTTCCAATCAGTAAAACATCATCAAAAATTATTTGAAATATATATATAAATAAATCTGAAAAAAATGCAATTATTTTGTGTTTATTTATATTTTGCAACTTTTTGTTACAATTCTCGCTTATGTTTTGCTGATTGGAGGATGAGATAGAGGCCACCCACACACCCTACATATATGATAACTTTAATTGCTAACCGTTGATGATTTTGCTGCTAAAAACCATCAAACCCTTTATGTAATAAAAAAGGAAACAAAATCAAAATGTAATTTTAAATATAATTAATTTTCTATAGCAAATCTTATCTAACTTATATTTAAAGTCTGTCCACTCATCGTGATATTTTACTAATTTATTCACTCAAAAATGATACCATTTTAATTTCATTTTTATTCAAAAAGATTTGTAAATAATTTCATTGGATACAACGAGGCGATAAAGAATTAAAGTTTATATGTAGATGTAGGGTGTTCCTCTATCCCACCCTCCAGTCAGGAAAATACCATCAACAATTATTTGAAAAATTTGTTTGAATAAATTTATTGAATTTTACAATAATTTTTAGTTACTTACGTTTTACAACATTTAATTAAAACCCTCGCTTATATTTTACTGATTGGAGGGTGAGTTAGAGGCCACCCATCCACCCTACAAATACATAAAAATACAGGACTGCGCAAGCAGTATTTTGTTGATTTTCATGATTTAAATAATAATTAGTGGTTAACTTATTTTATCTTCTCAAAAATTTAAAAATATAGTTTTACTTTTAGTTTTTAAATCAGCAAGTATCTAGATAATCTAAGTTCTAACAACCCCACAGTTTCTTCTACAGAGGTCAATGATGGTTATATGTATCTTTAAAAACTTATTTTTCTTAATTTAATATCTCTTTGCATCAAATTTTTCAGTCATTTGTTTCAAAATTGGACATCCACATAATTTCATACTGCCTATAAAATTCTCCCAACTGAATAGGTTTTAGAATATTATTTTTACAATCGCATTTATGATAAACCATCCACAAAATACTGCTTGCGCAGTGATGAATTTCTGTTCCACCAGTGTCTTATTGATGTAAATCATTTAGAAAATACTGCTCGCGCAGTACTTCTTATATTCAGGCGTATATCACTGCGCAAGCAGTATTTTGTAGATAATTTAAGTCTATATATATTCTTAACCACAAACATCCACAACTGCGCAAGCAGTATTTTGTTGATGTGCATGATTTAGATAATTCTTGGTTAACTTATTTTATCTTCTCAAAACTTTAAAAATTTAAAAATTTTGTTTTATCTCTAGATTTTGAATTAGCAAATATATATGTAATTTTAGTTCCAATAACCCTCTTTTATACACACTACAGTTTCTTGTACAGATGTCGGTGATGGTTATATGTATTTTTAAAAGCTTATCTTTTTTAGTTTAATATTTCTTTGCGTCAAATGTTTTCTTTCTTTTTTTCCAAAATTGGACATCCACAGAATTCCATACCTACCTATACAATCCTCCTAACGGAATAACTTTATGAATATTATTTTTACAATCGCATTGATGATGAACCATCCACAAAATACTGCTTGCGCAGTGATTAATTTCTAGTCTACAAGTATCTTATTGGTGTAAATCATCTGGAAATATTCAAAAAAATTTGTAATTAATTTCATTGGATGCAATGAGGCGATAAGGAATTAAAGTTTATATGTATATGTAGGGCGAGTGTGTGGCCTCTATCCCACCCTCCAGTCAGAAAAAACATAATCAAAAATTATTTGAAATTGTTTGAATATATCTATTAAATTTAGCAAAAATGTTACGAAATTTACGTTTTACAACTTTTAATTCTCTGGCTTATGTTTCACTGATTGGACGGAGGGTTAAAAGACACCCACCCACCCATACATATAAATTTAGAATTCAAAATTGAGCAATTTATTAAGAATAGCCTTTTTGCGTAATCCTCATAGTTTTCGAGAAAAATATAGGGAAAGTATTATGATGGCCACATCACCATTTTTTAGTTTAATAAAACTTTTCTTTCAGTACCAGTACCAATTGATTTGAATATTTTAAAATATATACAAAGAACTATTGATTGTTTTCAATATCAAATGACGGCTACGTAAAATTTATGTTATTCCATCCCGTGTAATTATCAAATTCAACACAAACGCACCGTAGAAAATTATTGTTAATCAGCGAATTGTCCCTAATTAACATTTCCCATTTGTTCGGTAAATATTGTTATGAGCACGATGTGCGCGGACCGGGGAATCAATCATGTTGATTGATTAATTAATATTTACACGTGATCGTGCCCGGTTATAATTAATAATCTCTTGGCGGAGGGACGGCGATAGAGGTGACCACTTTGTAAAATAGTTTATTTATTGCGTTTTACAATTTTTCAACGCTAATGAATTCATCGACAACTTCCCTGCATCGCGTGCGTTCATGTTTCAACGATTTTTACGCGTAATCATTAAAACTCGTCGGAAATGTAATTGAACAATTGAAAACTACATCGAACGGTCTATAAAATGTAATTAATTGTGTCGCGTTTAATTATTTCTATCAATGGATATTTACACTTAAATGTGTTTAATACACACCAATATATAATAAAAGTACAATAGATTGTACATATTTTAATAGTATTATTTAATTAGTGATAAATAGGGGTAAGAGAGTTTGATGATTTTTTGGCGCAGTCAGTAGGATTTTATAAAAAAAACTGTTTTTCTGTAAATTAATAATATACAGTGTGTTAGTTTGTTTAAAATTAATTAGTTAAATTGGATTAATATACAATGAAAAAACACTTTATAACTGGATTTAATTTTCGTTTTACGTTGACTATAGTTTCAGCAAGACACTTGTCATTATCAAAACTTAAGTGATTCAAAAATACAATACATAGCTATCTATATGTAATATTAACAAACAGCTGAGAATAGAGAAGTGTGCATAAGGTCACTCTGGTCGTTAATTAGATGAAATTCTGGATTAGCGCGGGCTTTGTGAATTTCTAGGGATTCCAACAGAAACATTGTTTGTCTCTTTTCGGCGAATTGCAATATCGATAGTACATTTTCACCGAAAAGGGATAAAAAAAATGGATCTGTTGGAATCACTAGAAATTACATACATTTTTTTTTACATTTTGTAAGTAATGTCTAGGAAAAAAAAACGCCTTCCACGTTTTTTTGAAACGTTTCCGGTATGAAGTGATTGTGTCACGAATTTCGGGCGAAAAAAATTTCGCCCATCGAATCCTTGCGGAAATTGGACCGGCGGCGACTAGCAATGCGTAAAGTTTTCGAAAATTACCATACGTAAAAAAAGCGTTTCTTTAATTACCCGTTGCTTAATTGGTGAAACTAATCCAAGCTTTCCAGACACGCGGAATGCGCGCCTCCACCGGACTGTATCAAACGCCGGCCGAATTTTTAACACTTAATTACCTTGTTTTTTTTTTTTTTCTTTCGAATTTCGAACGCTGGATAATCCTTTGGACCTGTTTACATAACCTCCGCGATTGCCTCATAGACGCGCGGCGGTGTAAACACGTTGACATTTTTTTTTCTCTCTACTTTTCAGTTCGTGTCGTGAAGGACCAGGAAATTCATACTCGACTCCCTTGATCGGACAAATGACCCAGATCTAGATCTAGGAGCGGAGCGGACTAGTCCTACGCGCACTGTCAACGCTAATCTCATTAAAATAATTTCGTAATTTTTAAACCGTTAACGAAAAACGCTTAATAAAATTGTTGACTGCCTTGATCAGACCTTGGCACTCCCAGGCTTCGACATGTTGGCGTTTGTTTACTTCTACGCGTTTGAAAAGTTATTGAGATAAAACGACCGGACGACGTTTATGGATGGGTCCTAGCGGGACCTTCTAGGTTGCGTATTTTTTTCTTTTTGGGGAAACACGAGGACCTGAAAGAAAATATAAGTAAATGGGAGCGTCCCTCTTCGGGGACGTCCAGTGATTCAACGGCGCGCCGCGACCTGACTCTCGGAGATGACAGAGAAACCCGTTTTTTTTATTATTATTATTATGGCCACGTGGAAATTGTATAACAAACAACAAGCAAGCGCCTGTTGCGATGGATATTAAATGCCAATATGTTTCTCAAAGCGCAACCGAGGAAAAACAAAGTGTTGTGAAATAATCCAAAGATACGGTTCACGTCATCACTTTGAATCATAACACGTTTATAGAATGTTTAAGTAAATTATATCATTAACGTTTAATTATGTTTTATTGATTAGAGGGTGGGATAGAGGCCACCCTCCCACCCTACATATACATGATAACTATAAGTACTAATCTTTGATGATTTTGCTGCTAAAAACAATCAAACTTATATGTAATAAAAAATAAAGCATAATCCAAATGTAAGTTTAAATATAAATGACCTTCTATAGCTAATCTTATTTAATCTTAATTTAAAGCCTTTCCACGTATCATGTACATATATAATTTTTATTAATTTATTCACTCAAAAATTTTATTTTGTCAATTTTTTTTAATTCAAATCTTTCAATTAAAATTATTACAAAACGCGAGGCGATCTGTAATAAAAGATGGGTGGGTAGCCTCTATCCCACCCGTCAGTCCACTAAAACCTCAGTTTGAGTAATTTTGTAATTTATAATAAAATAAAGCACTAAAAACCTTTCTTCACACAGTTTATTTGAAATACCAAATATATATATTTCGGACACAAAGTGACCATTATCAATGGTTTAATACTATTAAACCATTGATAATGGTCACTTTGTGTCCGAAATATATATATTTGGTATTTCAAATAAACTGTGTGAAGAAAGGTTTTTAGTGCTTTATTTTATAATCAAGTTTATCTTCACGTAACTCATCCAATTAATTTACTATTGTAATTTATAGACTGCATTTTTCGGTTTTCGTTAATTCTATTTTAAACCGCCGCATTTTTATATCTTGTTGGAAACTATCAACTATTTCTTTGTAATGTTAATAATATACTATTTCTAAACATACTGTGTGATTTTAAATACAATTGCACTTATACTTTAGTTTGGGTATTTTTTACATCACAGACTGCATTTTTCGATTTTGATTAATTCTATTTTAAACGATCGCATTTTCGTTTCTTATTGGAAACTATCAATTGTTTCTATGTAATATTAAAAATATACTATTTTTAAACATATGTTGCGATTTTAAACTCAATTGCACTTATACCTCAGTTTGAATAATTTTTTAAAGCACAGACTGCTTTTCTCGATTTTATTTATTTCAATTTTAATGCGTCGTATTTTTGTTTCTTGTTAGAATCCATTAATTGTTTCTATATAATATTAAAAATAAACTATTTCCAAACATATGTCGTGATTTTTAACTCAATTGCACTTATTCCTCAGTTTGAATATTTTTTTAAAGCACAGACTGGAATTTTCGATTTTGGTTAATTCCATTTTAAAGCGTTGCCATTTTGTTTCTGGATGAAAACTCTCATTTGTTTTTTTTTTAGTATTGAAACTACACTAACTTTAATCATATTTTCTGATTTTTAATTAAATTGCACTGATGGTTAATTTTAAATAATTTTTTAAATCAGAAATTGCATTTTTCGGTTTTGGTTAATTCCATTTTAGAGCGTTGCAGTTTTGTTTCTGGAAGAAAACTCTCACTTATTTTTATGTAGTATTGAAACTGCACTATATAAAATCATATTTTGCGATTTTTAATTAAATTTCACCAATCGTTAATTTTAAATAATTTCTTAAATCATAAATAACATTTTTTGATTTTGGTTAATTCCATTTTAGAGCATTGCAGTTTTGTTTCTGGATGAAAACTCGCATTTATTTTTACGCAATATTAAAACTACACTATTTATAATCATATCTTGTAAATTTCAATTAAATTGTACTGATGGTTAATTTTTAACATTTTTTTAAATCACAGATTGCACTTTTCGATTTTTGATAATTCCATTTTAGAGTGTTGCCGTTTTGTTTCTGGATGAAATCTCTCATTTGTTTTTAGGTAATATTGAAACTACATTATAGTTAATCATATTTTGTGATTTTTAATTAAATTGCACCAATGGTTAAGTTTAAATGATTTTCTAAATCGTAGATTGCACTTTTCAATTCTTGTAAATTCTATTTTAGAGCGTTGCCAATTTGTTTCTGGATGAAAACCTCATTTGTTTTTATGTGATATTCAAACTACACTATAGGTAATCATATCCTGTGATTTTTAATTAAATTGCACTGATGGTTAAGTTTAAATAATTTTCTAAATCGTAGATTGCACTTTTAAATTTTTGTTAATTCTATTTTAGAGCGTTACAGTTTTGTTTCTCGGTGAAACCTCTAATTTATTTTTATGGGATATTGAAACTACATTATATAGAATCATATTTTGTAACTTTTGATTAATTTGCACCAATGGTTAATTTTCAATAATTTTTAAAATCACAGATTGCATTTTTCAATTTTTGTTAATTCTATTTTAGAGCGTTGCCGTTTTGTTTCTCGACGAAAACTCTTATTTATTTTTATATAATATTAAAACTACACTATATTAAATCATATATTGTTATTTTTAATTAAATTTTACTGATGGTTACTTATAAATATTTTTTTAAATCGCGGATTGCATTTTTCAATTTTTGTCAATTCCATTTTAGAGCGTTGCAGTTTCGTTTCTGAATGAAAACGCTTATTTATTTTTATGTGATATTGAAACTAGTCTATTTTTAATCATATTTTGAAATTTTTAATTAAATTGCACCGACGGTTAAGTTTAAATAATTTTTAAAATCACAGATTGCATTTTTCAATTTTTGTTAATTCTATTTTAGAGCGTTGCCGTTTTGTTTCTCGATAAAAACTCTCATTTGTTTTAATGTGATATTAAAACTACACTATTTATAATCATTACTTGTGATTTTTAATTTAATTTCACCAAGATAAAAAATCTCATTTGTTTTGATGTGATATTAAAACTACACTATTTTTAATCATTACTTGTGATTTTTAATTTAATTTCATCAATGGTTAATTTTTAATAATTTTTTAAATCACAGATTGCACTTTTCGATTTTTGTTAATTCTATTTTAGAGCGTTGCCGATTTGTTTCTGGATTAAAACTCTCATTTGTTTTTATATGATATTGAAACTACACTACTTGTATTCATATCTTATAATTTTTAATTAAATTGCATTGATAGTTAATATTTTAAATATTTTTTTAATCACAGATTGCATTTTTCGATTTTTGTTAATTTCATTTTAGAACGTTGCAGTTTTGTTTCTGGATGAAAACTCTAATTTGTTTTTATATGGTATTGAAACTACATTATTTATAATCATATCTTGTGTTTTTTATTTAAATATTTTTTTTAAATCACACATTGCATTTATTGATTTTGGTTAACTCCATTTTAAAGCGTTGCCGTTTTGTTTCTGGATGAAAATTCTCATTTGTTCATATGCGGTATTAAAACTGCACTATTTACAATAATGTATTGTGACTATAAATTACATTGCACCGATAGTTAAGTTTAAATAATTTTTTAAATCACAGATTGCATTTCTCGATTTTTGTTACTTCCATTTTAGAGCGTTGCCGTTTTGTTTCTGGATGAAAACTCTCATTTGTTTTTATGTTATATTGAAACTACACTATTTATAATCATAATTTATAGTTTCTAAATAATTTACACCGTTGGTTAATTTTAAAAATTTTCTATAATCACATATTGCATTTTTCGATTTTTGTTAATTCTATTTTAGAGCGTTGCCGTTTTGTTTCTTGATAAAACCTCACATTTATTTTTAGGGGATATTGAGACTACACTATTAGTAATCATATTTTGTAATTTTTTATTACATTGCAGTGATGGTTAATTAAGAATAATTTTTTAAATCACAGATTGCATATTTCCATTACCGTTAATTCCATTTTAGAGCGTTGCAGTTTTGTTTCTGGATGAAACCTCTTATTTGTTTTTCTTTGATATTCAAACTACACTAAATGTAATTATATCTTGTGATTTTTAATTAAATTTTACCGATGGTTAAATTTAAATAATTGTTTAAATCACAGATTGCATTTTTGTTAATTCTAATTTAGAACGTTGCAGTTTTGTTTCTGGATGAAAACTATCATTTATTCTTACGTGATATTGAAACTACAATGTTTTAAATCATATATTGTGACTTTTAATAAAATTGCACTCATGCTTAAGTTTAAATAATTTTTTAAATCACAGATTGCATTTTTCAATTTTTGTTAATTCTATTTTAGAGCGTTGCAGTTTTGTTTCTGGATGAAAACTCTCATTTGTTTTTATGTGGTAATGAAACTACACTATTTATAATCATTATATGTGATTTTTAATTTAATTTCACCAATGGTTAATTTTTTATAATTGTTTAAATCACAGATTGTATTTTTCGATTTTTATTAATTTCATTTTAGAGCGTTGCAGTTTTGTTTCTGGATATAAACTCTCATTTATTTTTATGTTATATTGAAACTACACTATTTTTAATCATATCTTGTAATGTTTAATTAAATTGCACCTATGGTTAGTTTTAAATAATTTTTTAAATCACAGATTGAATTTTTCGATTTTTGTTAATTCTATTTTAGAGCGTTGCCGTTTTGTTTCTTGATGAAACCTCACATTTATTTTTAGGGGTATTGAAACTACTCTTTTTATAATAATGTCTTGTAATTTTTAATTACATTGCAGCGATAGTTAATTTTAAATATTTTTTTTAAATCACAGATTGCACTTTTCGATTTTTGTTAATTCCATTTTAGAGCATTGCAGTTTTGTTTCTGGACAAAACCTTTGATTTGTGATTAAAACTACAGTATTTATAATCATATCTCGTAATTTTTAAATAAATTTCACCGATGGTTAATTGTTAATAATTTTTTAAATCACAGATTGCATTTTTCGATTATTATTAATTCCAGTTTAGAACGTTGCAGTTTTGTTGGTGGATGAAAACTCTCATTTATTTTTATACTAGATTAAAACTACACTATTTAGAATTATATATTGTAATTTTAAATTAATTTGCACTGTTGGTTAATTTACAATAAATTTTTAATTCACAGATTGCACTTTTCAATTTTGTTTAAATCCATTTTAGAGCGTTGCAGTTTTATTTCTGAATGAAAACTCTCATTTGTTTTTATGTGATATTGAAACTAGGCTATTTATAATCATATCTTGTGATTTTTAATTTAATTACATCGATGGTTAATTTTAAATAATTTTTTAAATCACAGATTGCACTTTTCAATGTTTGTTAATTATATTTTAGAGCGTTGCCGTCTTGTTTCTGGATGAAAACTCTCATTTTTACTTTCCCTATATAGTATATAGGGGAAGTATTATTTTCGTGCGTGAAAATGTCTGTGGGTGCTGAATCTCAAAAACGAATGATCCGATTGAGATGAAGCTTTAAACTTAAGGTTTTATCGTTAAAAACTGGAACTGAAAAGCTTTTGGTGAACAATCAAAAACCGAAAGTGGATGTTTACTCGAGGTGTTTACTTGTTTTACTCGATATTTTTTAAATTTAAAAAATATTACAAAACTTTTCAATTAAAAGTTAATGGGAATGAGAAACTGAACAAGTTTTATTAAAATATGTTTTTCAAAAGTCCTTAACTTGCGAAAAAAAAATTAAAAATTAATAATTTTGATATTTTTGCCTACTGCTAATAAACTAAATTTATGTAACAAGTAATTGCAAAGAATCGAGAATTATTAACAATAGCTTTTTTGCGTAAATCTCATAGTTTTCGAGAAAAATGTAAAGAAAGTACTATGATGGCACATCACCATTTTTTATGTTTTTTTTTTAAATTTTACAACTTTTAATTAAAAACTTTACTGATTGGAGGGTGGGATAGAGGCCACCCGCCCACCCTACATATACAAGATAACTTTAAATACTAATCGTTGATAATTTTGCTGCTTAAAAAACAATCAAATCAAACAAATATATTTTCCAAGAACTTTCTTCCATATTTCAAGCAAATGTTCCACAATTTTTTTAAACTTGTTATTTGTTTTTTAGAAATTTTTTTTCTTTGAAAGGATTCTAGAATTTTTTTAAAATTAATCTAATAAGTTTTGAAGATTTATATCGCTGGTTCTAAATTTTTCAATAATTTCTTTCCTGCCTTTGATACTTTTTTCAGCTCTTTCTCTATCAAATTGCTTATTATTTATTTAACAATTTGTAGCAACTTTTCTTCCAAATTTCTGTTTTCTTTCAAAAATTCTTCTAGATTATAAACATTTTTCAAAATTAAACGAAAACCTTTACTTTGTTTAATTTTCCAAGATGTATCACAAAGTTAACGGTTCAACCATTAATCAATTAAACATTTTTCAGCAATTTGTTTCAAAATTTCTACAAATTTTAAGCAAATTGTGAAGATTTTTCTTGAAATTTCTCTTTATTTGGTTAAGAATTTCCCAGCATTTTCTTTTTGTAAATTTTTAGAATTTTTATTGAATTTAATTCCCTACTTATAAAATTCTTCAGAGTTAAAAATTGCAAGATTATTATTTTTAGGACGCTATTTTTTTTCTTGGTTTGTAGCATTTTTGTCTCTAATTTTGTTTAGCAGTTTAAAGCAATTTTTATTCTAAACTTCTGTCTTCTTTAAAATTTATAGAATTTTTGGTAATATTTGGTAATATTCTTTTAAATTATTTGAATTTTTCAAAGATTTACTTCTAATTTCTGTCCTCTTCCACATTGTTAGATTTTTTCCCAAGATATCTAGAATATTCCAGCAATTATTTTCAATATTTCTACAAATTCCTAGAAATATCTCTTTTTTGCCAAGAATTTTCTAGCATGTTCTCTTACAAGTTTCCTTCTGGGTTTCTAGAATTCTTCAACAATTATTCATAGAATTTTTTAGAAAACAATCTTTAATTTTTTTTCTAACAATGTTTATTCTAGATTTTTAGAATTCCTAAGAATTTCTCTTCCAAATTTCTCTAAGAATTTATTTAGCATTTTAAAGCCATTTTTATCTCTTCTTCAATATTTCTCGCAAATTTAATCCCAAATTTCTAGAAGTTTCTTCAAAAAGAAATTTTTAATTTTTTGTTCCACAGAAATTTCGGTTCTCGTCCAAATTAGATTAGATTTTTCGCCAAAGTTTTTTTTTCACTATTTCTGCAAATTGCAAAATCGTTTGAGAGATTTCTTGATTTTTTCAAAAATTCTGTTTTAATTTGTTGCGATTTTTTAAGCCATTTAATTTTAAATTTTCATTTAGATTTCTAGTGAATTTTCGGATATATCTTCTCTTCCAAATTGTTAAAGATTTCCATGTATTTTCCAGCACTTTTACTTAATATTTCTACAAATTTTCACCATTCTTGTCTTTAAGGTTATAAATTTTTTGAACAATTCTTTCCAGACTGTTTAGAATTTTTCAGCAGTTTGTCGTTCAAATTGCAAGGCAATTGCATCCAAGATTTTTAAAACCTTTTTTAAGCAATTTTATTACTGAATTTCTGTTCTGTTTCAAATCATTATTTTTTTATTCTACAGCAATTTTTTTTTCAGATTTCTGTTCTCTTTTGTATAATTAGAATTTCCTCTAAGATTTTTAAACTTTGCCAGTAAAATTTATTTTTAAAAATTTCAAACAATTTCTCTTCAATTTATTAGGATTTTTTTAGGTTCATAGACTTTTCCAGCAATTTTTTTGTGTTCACTTTCAAGTTATTAGAATTTTCTCTGAGATGATTATAGTTTCCAGCAATATTTTGATTCATAAATTTCTAGCAATTTCTGTTATAAATTGCAAACAGTTTTTACCAGTTTTCTTATTTTATTTTGCAGTAATTTCTCTTTAATTTATTAGGTTTTTTTGCCATTACTCTGGCAATGTTTCTTCTAGGTTCCTTCTAGGTTTAAATAATTTTTTAAATCACAGATTGCATTTTCGATTTTTGTTAATTCCATTTTAAAACGTTGCAATTTTGTTTCTGGTTAAAAACTCTCATTTCTTTTTATGAGATAATGAAACTACACTATTTATTATGATATCTTGTAATTTTTAACCAAATTGCATAGATGGTTAATTTTAAATATTTTTTTAAATCACAGATTGCACTTTTCGATATTTGTTAATTCTATTTTACAAGTTACAGTTTTGTTTCTCGGTGATACCTCTAATTTATTTTTATAGGATATTGAAACTACACTATATAGAATCATATTTCGTTATTTTTGATAAATTTGCACCGATGGTTAATCTTCAATAATTTTTTAAATCACAGATTGCATTTTTCGATTTTTGTTAAATCTATTTTAGAGCGTTGAAGTTTTATTTCTCGGTGAAACTTCTAATTTATTTTTATGGAATATTGAAACCACCCTTTTTATAATCATATCTTGTGATTTTTAATGCAATTTCATTGATCGTTAATTAATAAAGAAATTAAATCACAAATTGCATTTTTCGATTTTTGCTGATTTCATTTTAGAGTGTTGCAATTTTGTTTCTGGATAAAACCTCTTATTTATTTTTATGTGATATTAAAACTGTATTATTTAAAATCATATTTTGCTATTTTTAAATAAATTCCAGTGATGGTTAATTTTAAATAATTTTTAAATAACAGATTGCAGTTTTCGATTTTTGTTAATTCCAATTTAAACTATTGCCGTTTTATTTCTGGATGAAATCTCTCATTTGTTTTTATGGAATATTAAAACTACACTATATATAATCATATATTGTGAGTTTTAATTAAATTGCACCGATAGTTAATTTTAAATAATTTTCTAAATCACAGATTGCACTTTTCGATTTTGGTTAATTCTAATTTAGAACGTTGTCGTTTTGTTTCTGGACGAAAACTGTCATCTGTATTTATGTGATATTGAAACACTATTTATAATCATATCTTGTAATTTTTAATTAAATTGCACCGATGGTTAATTTTTAATAATTTTTTAAATCACACATTGCATTTTTCGATTATTATTAATTCCAGTTTAGAACGTTGCAGTTTTGTTGATGGATGAAAACTCTCATTTATTTTTATACTAGATTAAAACTACACTATTTAGTATTATATATTGTAATTTTAAATTAATTTGCACTGTTGGTTAATTTACAATAAATTTTTAATTCACAGATTGCACTTTTCAATTTTGGTTAATTCTATTTTAGAGCGTTGCCGTTTTGTTTCTGGATAAAAACTCTCATTTGTTTTTATCTGATATTGAAACTACACTATTTATAATCATATCTCATAATTTTTAATTAAATTGAACCTACGGTTAGTTTTAAATAATTTTGGAAGTCACAGATTGCATTTTTCAATTTTTGTTATTTCTATTTTAGAGCTTTGCAGTTTTGTTTTTGGATGAAACCTCTCATTTATTTTTATGTTATATTGAAACAACACTCCCTGTAATCATATTTTGTGACTTTTAATTACATTGTACTGATGGTTAATTTTAAATAATTTTTTAAATCACAGATTGCATTTTTCGATTTTTTTTTAATTCTATTTTAGAGCGTTGCCGTTTTATGTCTGGATGAAACCTCTCATTTGTTTTTATTTAATATTAAAACTACACTACATATAATGATATCTTGTGATTTTTAATTGCATTGCGCGGATGGTTAATTTTTTATATCACAGGTTGCATTTTTCGATTTTTGTTAATTCCATTTTAGAGCGTTGCAGTTTGGCTTTTGGATAAAACCTTTCATTTATTTTTACGTGGTATTGAAACTACACTATTAGTAATCATATCTTGTGATTTTTAATTAAATTGCACCGATGGTTAATTTTAAATTATTTTTTAAATCACAGATTGCATTTTTCGATTTTTCTAAATTCTATTTTAGAGCGTTGCCGTTTTGTTTCTGGATGAGACATCTCATTTATTTTTAAGTGATATTGAAACTACACTATTTGTAATCATATTTCGTAATTTTTAAATAAATTGCACTGATGGTTAATTTTAAATATTTTTTTTTAAATAACAGATTGCACTTTTCGATGTTTATTAATTCCATTTTGAAACGTTGCCGTTTTGTTTCTGGATGAAATCTTTCATTTGTTTTAATGTGATATTGAAACCCCACCATTTTTTATCATATGTTGTAATTTTTAATTAATTTGCACTGTTAGTTAATTTAAAATAAATTTTTAATTCACCGATTGCACTTTTCAATTTTGGTTAATTTTAGTTTAGAGCGTTACCGTTTTGTTTCTCGATAAAAACTCTCATTTGTTTTTATGTGATATTGAAACAACACTATTTGTAATCATTACTTGTGATTTTTAAGTTAATTTCACCAATGGTTAATTATAAATAATTTTTTCTACTACCCTTTATAAAAAGACAATTTTCGTCACCGAATACTCCAGCGAAAATTTGAGTTCCGTCACTAGTGAGAGAAAATCCCATAACGCTAACTTTCGTCACTAGGGACGAAAGTTACCTACAAATTTTCACCTCCGTCTAGTTGCCTGCTGTCACTATATCGTGTCATTATTAAACGTCAGTTTTTGAATTTGTACTGTTCGTAACTTCATCATATCATGATTTCTGATTCAGTAAGTGATTTAGATCTTTCCAATACTGCACCAGAAATAGTAAATCAAGCTGAGAAAACCTATGTGGATTTATTATCAGAAAAATCGAAAAAGAGGTATGAAAAAATATATGCAAAATTCATGGAATTTAAGGCAGATAATCGCGTAAATTCATATTCACTGTGCTGTTTGCATATTTTGCAAAGTTGTCGGTAAGTAATTTAAATATGATCTGTAGTTTTGTAATTTTTAATTCAAAATAAAGTATTTGTTTATATAATAAAAGTTTGATAGTATCATAGGTAAGGTAGTAGAAAAAGTATAGTGTTTAACTCGTCGAAAGCATTTTTTTAAGCTCGCGAACATTACCAAACTCGGCTTCGCCTCGTTTGGTAAACTGTTCTCTCGCTTAAAAAAATGTTACTTTCGTCACTCGTTGAACAATATACTATTTTAAATCACAGATTGCATATTTCCATTATCGTTAATTCCATTTTACAGCGTTACAGTTTTGTTTCTGGATGAAACCTCTTATTTGTTTTTATGTGATATTGAAACTACACTAAATATAATTATATCTTGTGATTTTTAATTAATTTGCACCGATGGTTAATTCTAAATAATTTTTTAAATCACAGATTGCATTTTTCGATTTTTGTTAATTCTTTTTTAGAGCGTTGCAGTTTTGTTTCTAGATGAAACTTCTCATTTGTGATTAAAACTTCAGTATTAATGATAATATCTTGCTATTTTTAATTAAATTATTAAATACTTTTTTAAAACACAGATTGCATTTTTCGATTGTTATTAATTCCATTTTAGAGCTTTGCCGATTTGTTTCTGGATGAAAACTCTTATTTGTTTTTATGTGATAATGAAACTATACTATATATAATCATATCTTGTGATTTTTAATTAAATTCTACTAATGGTTAATTTTAAATAATTTTTTAAATCACACATTGCATTTTTCTATTTTTGTTAATTCTATTTTAGAGAGTTGCAGTTTTGTTTCTGGATGAAAACTATCATTTATTCTTATGTGATATTGAAACTACAATGTATCTAATTATATATTTTGATTTTTAATTATATTGCACCGATAGTTAATTTTAAATAATTTTTTAAATCACAGATTGCATTTTTCAATTTTTGTTAAATATATTTTAGAGCGTTGCAGTTTTGTTTCTGGATGAAATTTCTCATTTATTTTTATGTGATATAGAAACTACACTATATATAATCATATCTTGTTATTTTTAATTTAATTACACCGATGGTTAAGTTTAAATAATTTTTTAAATAACAGATTGCATTATTCGATTTTTGTTAATTCTATTTTAAAGCGTTGCCGATTTGTTTCTGGATGAAAACTCTCATTTGTTTTTATGTGATATTTAAACTACTCTATTTTAAATCATATTTTGTGATTTTTAATTAAATTACATCGACTTGTTGTTAATTCTATTTTAGAGCGTTGCAGTTTTGTTTCTGGATAAAACATCTCATTTATTTTTATGTGGTATTGAAACTACACTATATTTAATCATATCCTGCAATTTTTAAATAAATTGCACCAATGGTTTGGTATAAATAATTTTTTAAATCATAGATTGCATTTTTCGATTTTTGTTAATTCTATTTTAGAGCGTTGCCGTTTTGTTTCTGGATGACAACTCTCACTTATTTTGTGTGATATTGAAACTACCCTATCTGTAATCATATTTTGTGATTGTTAATTAAATTGCACCTATGGTTAAGTATAAATAATTGTCTAAATCACAGATTGCATTTTTCGATTTTGGTTAATTTTATTTTAGAGCGTTGCAGTTTTGTTCCTGGATGAAAACTCTCACTTATTTTTATGTGATATTGAAACTACACTATATACAATAATATCTTGTGATTTTTAATTAAAGTCCACTAATAGTTAATTTTAAATAATTTTTTAAATCCTACATTGCATTTTTCTATTTTTGTTAATTCCATTTTAGAGCGTTGCAGTTTTGTTTCTGGATGAAAACTATCATTTATTCTTACGTGATATTGAAACTACAACGTATCTAATTATATATTGTGACTTTTTATTAAATTGCACCGATCGTTAAGTTTAAATAATTTTTTAAATCACAGCTTGCATTTTTCGAGTTTTGTTAATTCCAATTTAGAGCGTTTCAGTTTCGTTTTTGGATGAAACCTCTCATTTATTTTAATGCAGTATTGAAACTACACTAGTTAGAATCATACCTTGTGATTTTTAATTAAATTTCACCGATGGTAAATTTTAAATAATTTTTTAAATCACAGATTGCATTTTTCGATTTTTGTTAATTCCATTTTAAAACGTTGCAGCTTTGTTTTTGGATGAAACCTCGCATTTATTTTTATGAAATATTAAAACTACAGTATTTGTAATCACATCTTGTGATTTTTAATTAAATTTTACTGATGGTTAATTTTTAACAATTTTTTAAATCACAGATTGCATTTTTCGATTTTTGTTAATTCCATTTTGAAGAGTTGCTGTTTTGATTCTGGATGAAAATTCTCATTTGTTTGTATGTTATATTGAAAACACACTCTCTGTAATCACTGTTGGTTAATTTTAAATAATTTTTTAAATCACAGATTACATTTTTCGATTTTTGTTAATTTTATTTTAAATCGTTGCCGTTTTGTTTCTGGATGAAACCTCTCATCTAATTTTTTGTGATATTGAAACTACACTATTTTTAATCATATATTGTGATTTTTATTTAAATTGCACCGACGGTTAAGTTTAAATAATTTTTTAAATCACAGATTGCATTTTTCTATTTTTTAAATTTTATTTTATAGCGTTGCCGTTTTGTTTCTGGATGAAAACTCTCATTTGTTTTTACGTGATATTGAAACCACACTATTTATAATCATAATTTGTAATTTATAATTAATTTTCACCGTTTTTTTTAATTTTAAATAATTTTTTAAATAGCAGATTGCATTTTTATCTTTTTTTTATTCAAAAACTTTTGTAATTAATTTTATTTGAAAGCGCGAATCGATAAGGAATTAAAGTTTATATATATGTAGGGTGGGTGGGTGGCCTCTATTCTACCCTCCAATCGGTAAAACATCATCAAAAATTGTTTGAAAAATTTGTATGACTAAATCTTTAAAAATTTTAATTTATTTGTGCTTATTTATATTTTACAACTTTTAATTAAAACCCTCGGTATGTTTAAGTGATTGGAGGGTGGTATAGAGGCCACCCACCCACCCTACATATACATGGTAACTATAATTTATTATCGACTCGCGGTTTCAAATAAAATTAATTACAAAAGTAGATGATTTTGCTGCATAAAATAATCAAATTTTTATTAAATAAGAAATAAAACAAAATCAAAATTTAAGTATAAATGTATTTCTTTAGCTTATCTGATCTAATTTAGATTTAAAGTCTACCCACCCATCATGTATCAATTTGTTACTAATTTACTCATTCAAAAATTTTACCTTTTTAATTTCATTTTTATTAAAAAAGTTTATAATTAATTTTATTGGAAACCGTGAGATGATCAGTAATTGAAATTTATATGCATATGTAGGGTGGGTGGTGGCCTCTATCCCACCCTCCAATCAGTAAAACATTATCAAAAATTATTTGAAAAATTTGTTTCAATAAATCTATTAAAATTTGCAATCATGTTATGTTTATTCACGTTTTACAACTTTTAATTAAAACCCTCGCTTATGTTTTAGTGATTGGAGGGTGGGATAGAGGCCACCCACCCACCCTACATATACATGATAACTATAAATACGAATCGTTGATGATTTTGCTGCAGAAAACATTAACAACTTGTATGTAATAAAAAAATAAAGCATAATCCAAATTTAGCTAATTTTATTTAAGCTTGATTTAAAGCCTTTCCGCGTATCATGTATATAATTTTTTATCAATTTACACACCCAAAACTTTTATTTTGTCAATTTTCTTTTATTCAAATTTTGTAATTAAAGTTATTGCAAATCGCAATAAAAACCTTGTTGATTTTCTTAACTCTTACTTCATCAGTTTTGAGCGCTGGTCTTTGGTTTTTAGTTAACATATGCCTTATAGACAAGAAGATTTATACCGCAGATCGGAAGTGAATTTAGTGTGTGTGTGACTGTATAATTTTAAGTCGATTAAAGTGTGCCGTGTCCGGGGCTTTTATCACGTCCCGAACATCAATTCATTACCAGTTCGCTAACTTCATCGAAACTCGCTAACGACTCGAACAAAACAGACTTGAATGCCTCGTAATGGACGATAAATCACCTCGTTCATAGAATACACATACACACGATGTTAATTGGGATAAAGAGAAGTGCCACGGTGTGCCTCTTTGTGTGCATATCTGCGTGTTGATCGGCAAACATTTCCCAGGGCAAACACGACACTGTGTTTCAGTTGTCGTTTGATGTTTTATTTCCAGTCGGGTGTTGATTGAAAAGTCAAACGCGAGTTTTATTGAAGTGACAGTTTGCCGGCCGCCACCGCCACCACCCTCAAACCTTGTTTGTGTACGTGTGTGTGTGCCGACATAGTGTGAAAATTAACACGACACTTTACTTTTACGTGGAAATAGAAATTCGTCCCGAGGTAAACATACAGTGGCTGTATGCACCTGTGTATGATGTAATCTTTAAATTTATGATTTTTAATGGTTTTAGATCACGAAAAGATATGGTCAAAATTTTTTGCAAACACCTTAGGTACCTTAATAATGCATCAATCTTTAGAAAACTTTTAGAATTATTACCAATACACATGTAATCTTTACAAGGACACTAATTAATACACCTGCAGTTATACTTGAACGGCATCAAAAACCAATGGAGCGAAGCGGCAATTAATTAAAGGCACGATTATGAATTGTCCAATTAAATTAATTAAAACTAGTCATGTGAAATCTGTGCGGGTGTTGATTATTTCGGAAAATGCTAGAACGCTGCTGGACGTGGCCGGCGAGTCAATTTCCTCTCTGGCCGTAATTTAATGAAAGTCCAAACGGGGCGAAATATCCATTTCAGTAATAACCGACACACACACACACACACATATAAGCTTTACATAAGTCGCAGTCTGGCATAACATTGTAATTAAATATCGGCGACACCTCTTAATAAATTTCATAAATTGGATCTAATTAATTCCCTTCGGACTTAATTGCGCGCGACCGCTGCTGAAAAATCCAATCGTCTCGACCAATCGTAATCATCAGGTTCGAACGTCGCTTTAATCGAATGCCTTAACGGGCGTCCACTTCCTCGCATATACATTGCCCATAAGTTGGTTATTCACGGCGAACGTAATGATTCGCACTAAATATATTCAAACGTACTAATCCGGCTTAGATTGTACGAACGCATAAATTATATACACCTTCCAAATAAAAAAAAAATGTCAAACGTACTAATCAAGAGATTACTTCCTTATATGCGACGAACGGTGAGAATCTGTTGAAGAACGTTAACGAATGTTCACGAATATTCGGTGGTTATAAATAACTTGCTTACTAATACCACAATCGATATTAAATTACATCAAATAAAGTATTTGACTTAATTATAATATTAGTAAACGAGTTATTTATTACGCCCTGAATATTCGGGACTAATCGCGAACGTATTACAACACATTTTCACCATTCGTCACTTATAAGAAAGTAATTTCTTGATTGGTACGATTGACACAATGTCTGTTTAATTAATAACTGAAGTTTCGATCAAATAACCTTTACCAAACCACAAGTAAGTGCTAATATTTAATTATAAAATACGTCTTATTGGGAAAACAAAGTCTTTATGTCTCCTTCATTATATTCACCATGTTCCAAAGTAAATGCTTCTACAATTAAATCATTTAACCTATAAATTTAGACAACGAGTAAAATTTTTTTGAACAATTTATTTTTAATGGTGATTCATAACGGAACAGAAACGTTGTTCGTTCCATTCGAAATGATAATGGAAGAGCCATTGAAAGTAATCCAATTAGGAGAAGGAAGAGCCGTCGTATCGTGCATATATATATATATACATGCATAGGTGTAGGTACGTGTTTGTGTGTGTGTGTGTGTGTGTTACAGTAGAATAACTCTATTATTTTCATTTATCAAGGATCTAAATAACCGTGGAGGACACAGCACTTTGCTAATTGCGCCTTTATTGCGTGCGCTGGCGACGGCCGGTGCCGATAGGTGGAGCCACACGTTACGCAGGTACGGACGCTAATTTCCGTGCGACACAGTGCGCATCTGCGATTGTCTCATTATCTCGTCACCTGCTCGAAATGACGATTGGTTTTAACCACCACCATGACGAAGATGAATGTTGGTAGATAATCAATCCACTCAAACAATTAAAACATAAATAAATATAAGTCACTCTAACTGTTCTAACGGTTTTAAACTTCTAAATTGAAATTGTCCTAAATAAAGTACAGGTTATACAAATAAAGTTATAACGTGTTTCATTTAAAAGCCACCCCCATTACAAACATTTTTCTAATGATTTATACATTAAGCAAAATCGAGATGAATGTTCTACTGGTTGGAGGATAGGTTAGAGGCCACCCACCCACCCTACATATATTTTTAAAACCTTAATCACTGACACTGTAATTTCTTTCCAAAAATATACGAATGTAGAAATCCTTTTTTATCAAAAATTCACAATGAAATTTTAATGAATATGTAGGGTGGTTGGGTGGCCACTATCCTATTCTCCAATTATACAAATATAAGCCACTATCCTAATAAAAGTCCATGTACACAAAAAGTATTCATTTAATGTATTAATTACAAATATTTTACTAATTTTTACTTTAAGCAAAATTGATGTGAATATTCTACTAGTTGTAGGGTAGATTAAAGGCCACCCACCCACCCTACATATATTTTCCAAACTTTCATCACTAACACTGCTTTTATATATTGAATTGACGAGGCTGATACTTGGTGAAAATTCCATTATATATATAAGGTAAATAAAACAC